>OX439142.1:139685361-141107951 GCA_949318255.1 Pollenia labialis
CATAAATTCTTGGAGCAAAAGCTGCGGCATTTTTAAGCCTATTCTTTTCTATCACAGATATGTATACTATATCACTTTAGGAGTTCATTAACCAAATAATTATTTTTCTTTTGAAGTGATGACGTAGGACCTTTATTTACTTTTCTGTATGTCATCACATCATTAAGAATAGTGTTTAACTTTGTCTCATAATCATTTTTCTTCATTGCCACTGTGACGTTTCCTTTATCGGCATTCAATATCAAAATATTTTTTGGAATGTCAATACTGGGGGCCTACCGCGTATTTCGATTCGAAAAGCAAAATTTTTCGAAGGCAATTTCCGAATCGAAAGTTAAACCGTACTGCGTAACTCGTTCGAAACGATGACAGAGTTGTATTTATAAACAAATGGGAAATTTGATTAAAAGTTGGTAGGTACCAAAATGGACGAAAATATCCCACAACAAAAACAAATAATAAATACTATTCAATGTGTGAAAAATATTATAATTATGTTTTTTAATAAAAATTTGTTGTTTTTCCCTGTGGTTTGAAGAGTCAACAGAAAAAAATCAATCATTACTTTTTTGCTTTTTGTTTGTAAATGTAATTTTTTTTTTTAATATTTTTTAAAATTTCAAGACCACAAATATTAAAACATTTTCAATAATAACGTTAGTAAACATTTATTTTATATCAATTATAATATTATAAGGTTTAATTTGATTGTTTTACACTTTTAATTATCTTGAACTTTGTCATTAACAAAATAGCTTTCGAACAATTTCCTAACGCTTTTTACATAGCTGACGCTCGTTTTCGTAATACGGAGTTGGAGTTTCGAAAGGGATTTTTATTGCTCGTAATAGAGAGTTGTCGTTACGAAAGGAAATTTTTGTTTACGAAAAGGTATTAACAACTTCCGTTCATTCGAAACAAATAGTACGAAAATCGTAATACACAGTACAAATTGTTCGAACTCGTAAATTATTTCTTTCGAATCGAAGTACGCGGTAACCCCCCTGGATTTATTAACGAACCAATTATCGTTTTTAGCAACTTCTAGCTCTTTTCTTTGTTTATTTCTTAAATTTTCAAATTTTCTCTTGTGTCGTTTTTTGATTTCAATGTTCTTTCGATTTTCAAGGGTTTCTTCGCTGTCCCACAATTGTTGTTGTTCTTCCGTAGTCAAGTGTATGTTTATTTTTTTTTTGTTTCTTTTTTTTTTTTGTCATGTTATCCTTATACAGCCCAGCTAGCATTTTCAATCGTCTAGGAGTCTACTGGGAATCTCACAAAGAGTGTTTTTGATCGTCGACGAGCTCATTTTTTAATTGTAGACGACTCCTCGCACGGGAGAAATTGTTACACGTGCTGATTCGTATGAGAGATTCTTCCATAACGCAGCGAAAGACGCTTTTATTAATCATAAAGGGAATCGTTTATGATGTATGTTGAGATTATCTAACGAGTCTTTCAAAAAGCATGCTAAGAGTCGTATGAGACTCGCCTTGGGATTATTTTACAACTCGTAAAATGCTCAGCCATATAACTGAGCTACCTAAATAAGGGCATCAAGCGTATTTTTCATGTCAAAACTTCTAGTGTTCATACAATTTATATAAAACAAACCTTAAGGTCGCGAAATCAACACCATCCAGTCGGAAAAATCCTTTTTTTCAGGTCCTTAGGCCGGTTTGTTTTATTGAAATTGTATTGACAATAAAATTTTCATTTTTCAAAAACGCTCTTATTTAGGTAGCTCAGTAATTGTTATACGACTCTTACGTGTCAAAAAATAAATAAAAAAACAATAAATAAAAAAAATTTATATGTTTTTGTTTTTGTTACTCGTCAGATAATCATCAGAAGATTCTTTTGGGAGTTGTGTATTAAACATAATCGTCAAACAAACAGCCTATGCTTGCTGGGAGTAGACGTTCGCAAAATAGAACCGCTTTGTTTTTAAGGCAATTCAAATTTCTGAATTATTCTAATTTCTGGACTTTTTTTTCAAATAAAAAATTGATTAAATTTACTTCCAAAAACTAAAATTTTTTTATTTTTAAATATGTGTTGGAAACAGCGTTTAATATTGCTGTTCTATGTTATTTGATGTAGCTCATTGAAGATGTTGTCACATTAAAATCTAGGGATAATACCTTTAACAGCATTACCTGTATGGAATTTGTATTGGAAACTGAAATTTTTATATATGTATATGTATATATATGCAACGTGTTAATGCTAAGATATGCAAGTTTGAAATTTAATGTACATTTTTCTTTATGCATATCAAAGTTAGCAAAAAACTTATAAATATTACTCCGGAGATTTCCCTTATTGCAAAGATGCAGTAGTTGAATTTTTCTATCTTAGATTTTCACAGAGTGAAGATAACATTTAATGTATGAAGGTGCCCGGGGTTCTTGCCATACCGTTTAGGGTGTAAGATGAAAACTGGTTCACAACGCCTTTTCAAAATAATTTTTAAGCTTAAAAATAATTATAATTTAAAATTTTTTAAATGTTAGAGTTCTCAAGAAGTTTTAAATGTGTAGATCATCTATTTATTTAAAAAAAATTAAGGTGACAATGCCAAAGGTACCCGGATACATTGCCGTTCACGTAAGGGTTAAACAGAATAAAAATAAATTAGGAATTTCTTGTGTTCAAATAACAAAAAAAAACGCTCTGAAATTAGAATTTTAAATTCGAATTTTAGAGCGTTTAATGCATTGCAAACACTGGCTCTAATTTCTGGACGTTCGAATTACTGAAAGCTCTAATTTGTGAGCGTCTACTGTATTCTGTTCACAACAATATAATAAATTTAATTGTATTATTTCTGTTTTGTGTATGTGTAGATTTTCCTGATGATGCTTACCGATGGTAGGCGAAATATTGAAAAATAAATAAATAAAATAATAGATTATAACACAGACCTCGAGCCTGATTGTTTGCTTATTTTTTTAAAATTTAAAAGGTCGAAAAAAACATATTTACTTAATATATACAATGTAGAAAATAAGCCCTCATTAGATTTGAAGGCATAAATAATGAACAAATTCAAGCTTACCTATTCCTATGGAAAAATTCTTTATTACAAATGGAGCATTTATATAAGGGCTCATTCATGTGCATAGCTGTATGAGACTTATAGCTTTCGCTATATACGATTTTACCACAATCCTTGCAGCGAAGGTAAAATTTTGTCTAAAGATTTTTAAAGATTGTTATTTCAAAATTGTTACAATTTGTCACATGAAAATACTTATAAAGGTCGTATCAAATACTTCAATATAAAACACCTCAAAGATAATTTGTAAAAGTAAAGCAAATTATAAAACCATGATGCCTAGCTTTTCAGTTGCAAATAATTTAATCAATAACACTCTTGCTGGTTACATTTCACTGTACATAGTTTATTTTGTTCCTAACAACTTAGGTATTTTTGGTTAAATTCTAAACATAATAAACCGCTAAATTCAAAAAAATATATTCTGTATAAAAATTTTCATATTATTCGAATGTGTATTCGAAGTCAAATTAATGTGCTGTTTTCACAAAAAACTGAGTGCTTTTCATATAAATTTTACTACACGTTCAGTCACTTGTGTTGTGAAAACAGCACATTAAATCCTCAAAAGCTTCTATATTTTAATATAGGTATAGGTAAATTTGACCATAAAGATATAAAAAACTATGCTTTTTTTCAATTGAGTTTATTTAACATAAAAACTATAAAAATCAACATAAAGAGCAATAACATTTATTTCATTTTTGTCATGATTAATAAAAACGAAGCTATCTGTTTTGCATTGAACAAAACCAATCTTTATCAATATTTCACAAATTTTATGGTTCCACTCTCTTCCAGCTTGTTTGAGTCCATATATAAATATTCCTTAAATGCACCAAATGCATCAGATTTGCTTTTCAAAGCAAAAACTGTAGTATATCGAGAATTATCATCAATAAATGTAATAAAATATAAAGCACCACCGTTAGATTTCATTTGTGAATAAATCTTTTTCACGACATACATGAGAAGATGCTCCACAATCCAATAACCATTCATTTACGTTTTCATCTTTGACACAAGAATTGATAATTAACATTGCATTTTCTTGATTACCACCAGCCTTACTCTTGAACTGACACTGTGAACGCAAATGACCTTTCTTGCCACATCCAAAACACTTGAAATTTTTAAATTTATTTTGAATATTTGGATTAAAATTTTTATAATTTACATTTTTGCTTTTGTTTTTTAATGCAAAGACTTGATCGTTACTTTCTTGACAATTTTCATTTCTTCGTTGTTCTTCTTCTAATATTTTATTTTTTAATTGGTCTAAATTTGGCAATGAATCTCGACTTTCAATTGCAATAACAAAATTTTCCAATTCAGGAGGTAAACTGCATAATAAAAATATAGAAAGCAACTTATTATGCTAATATAAGCTTCATTTAAATCATCCGCTATTGAACAAAATTTATTGATTTGAGCACTATATTTTTCGTTTGAAACAAACTTAAACCACACAAATTTTTTTAAATAAATGCACTTTTCTTGCAGGATCCTTTGCTTTATAAATATTTTGTAATTTACTCCAAGCCTCTCTTGAAGTTTTGCAATCTTTAAGATGAATCAGTTCAGTTGTTCTTGTTGGGATGCAGATTCACTAATAGGGGTTTCAATAACGTCCGAAAAATCTTGCGTTATCAAAAAACTACGCATCTGTATTGACCAAGATGCATAATTTTCACCATTTAACTTTTCTATTTGGAAACTTGAATTCGACATTCTAAATCAATCTTCAAATTTGGTTAATTCAATAACGTACAGGATACACAGCTTATTCCTTATTTAAAGCAATCCTGGGCCCATAACCAATGTTATATTAAATCATTTGGTTTGAACTACTTTATATAGAAACATAATATTTATTCAACGTAAAATACAAATAATATCCAATGAATAGTTTTTTTTTCTACCTTTTTGAAACATAAAACAAACAACAACTAGATAAGGAATTTTCATTGAACTCAAAGTATAAAATTATTATTAAAGTATTTCCAACAGAAACAATTTTTAAGGAACCATAACAGTTATAAAATAAACTACGCAAAAACCATTTTAAACATTAATATTGAAGAATTTGATATAAAGGTTTTTTGCAATCAACTATTATAATTAAATATTTTATTTAAACCAAAACCTCTTTTTGTTTAAAATAACCTTAATATCAATTAAATATTTTATTAGATTAGATTTTTTGGTTAAAAGGTTCATTAAAAAAAATTTGTTTGTCATCCGTCCGGCTGGCGGTCTATGGAAACCTTGTACGCAAAGAACAAGTCGCAATTTTGAAGATAAATTGCTGAAATTTGGAATTGTCATAAGCATCAAGCGTATTGCAAATGGTGAGAACTTAAACATAAATCTTTACTTCAAGGCCCCTATTATTTTTTTATTTCATTTACGGTTCACAACTCAACTCATTTGAGTTGCAATTTCTTAATTTTTGTATAATGGCTTACAACTTGAGTTGAGTTAAGAACCGTAATAGGGGCCTATAATTTAATTTTGGGTGCCAAATATGTACACTCTCGACTCGGACTTGGCCGACTTTACTAAAAACAGTTAATAACACTACTTTAAGAGGATTTTGACTACATAGATACATTTTCTAAAATATCTACAAAAACTAAGTTGAGAAATCGAATCATTTGTTGTTGAAATAAAATATTTTTGAGTCAAGTTTTTTTTGAATTTTCTTGCGTTGCATTATGCTATCAATATGATAAATCTATCACATGATCAAGTTGGTTCTAGAGATGGAAATTATAACATGATTCGTATACTGGCTAACCAGAAGCATGGTTTTAGAATTTGTCATATCAATGCGCAAAGTTTATGTCCTAAGCTTGATGAATTTCGATATTTATTTGAAAATTCTGGAGTTGACGCTATATGTATATCCGAAACGTAGTTTTCCGATAGAATAGCGGACAATATGTTCATTCTGAATGGGTACCGAATTTTTAGATCTGACAGGAATAGTCATGCAGGAGGTGTGGCAATTTACATTAGGGACACTATACTATGTAAACTTGTTTGTTCGTACAATGTGTCCGGTGATATGGAATTTTTGTTTATTGATGTTGGCTATGGTGGTGAGAAGATGCTTCTTGGGTGTGTCTACAGACCAAGCAAGAATCTGAAAATGGATACTCTCATTGATAAGTTGGAACTTTTGTCTGTATCCTACTCTGAAGTTGTTATTGGAGGCGATTTCAATAGCAACTTGCTTGAGAATATGACAAGTGTAACAAACGCAATGTCCCTGTTTAACTTATCTGCCGTCAATACTAGGGTGATCGATCGAATAGTATTCGACCGGTTTTAACCGGTTATTTTAGTTTTGCCCAAGTCGAATATTTTAAAATGTCCATTTTTCGAATATCGAATAAACCGGTTATTTTCGTAAAATAAACCGGTTACTTTATTAATGTGCAATTTATATACGTTTTCCTTACTTATGTTATAAATGTACCCGTAATTTAAGTATTTTTCTAATTGAATATTTGGCAAACTTAAACTATTTATAAAAAATGTCAAAACAAAATGAAACAAAAGTCAAAAAAACATTATGAGCTTATATAAGCGTGTATTCTTGTAACAAAAACCAAAAACAATTTAAAGTACTACAAAAAAAGTTCAGCTTTAAAAGTAATTAGCAATTTGACAGTATTATAAATACTATATATATCTTTATAAAGATGCCATCTCTGGTGTTTTTTCGAACTGACTTAAATGAAAATTGTGCTTAAATGGCACCAAAATGATAAGTTGCAAATGTTCTTTAACGTCACGACTTATTAATCACTTTTAATTAGACTACAAGCTTGACATAAATATACGCCAAGTAAAACTTGACCCTGTTCCAAGTAGCTTTTAAAAATATGGCCGAAGTTTACTGCTTCATATAGACATGCTTAACCAGCAACAAATTAAAACTCACTTACAATAAATATGGGAGAATTTTTCAAATAATAAATTTTTTAAATTCCTATATTTTTAAAACAAAAGTTTTTCAAAAATTCTAAAGCTATGTTCACACATATTAAATATTTGACTTCTAACGTAACCACCAGTTCTTTTAAAGAATTGTTTGCTTTTGCAAAACGTTTGGCTAGAGCAAACATTATTTAACGGTTTCTTAACTACATTATACATAAATGCAATTATCATCTTAGATACACATAAAGTTTAGCAAAAAACTAGAAATTGTTAAGATTAATCAATTAACTGGTCACGCTTTTTTTTTGATTTTATCGTCAAATATTTGTGGTCTGAACATACCTTAAGTCATATCTATGTATTGAGGCCCTATGCTCCTTATGGGATCGTCGGGAACATGTATGTATTTTGTTGGTTCCTTACCTTGAATTGTTTTGTTTTTATTCTAATTAACTTTTTATTACAAAAACTAATTTGATTTTTGTATTTTTATGTATTCGAATTATAACCGGTTATTTTTAAAATGCTTAACCTAAAACCGGTTTTTTTAAAATAGCAACTATTCGGAATATTCGAAAACCAGTTATTGAAAAATGTCGAATAATCGATCACCCTAGTCAATACTACAAGGCCCACACACTTTACAACCACAAATAGTACCCTACTGAATGTATGCTAGAAAAGCTGTTGTTTCCAAGATAAGGCATGACAAATTAACTCATTATTGTAACATATTTAATACGGCAGTCGGCGGTAAAAAAAACCTGGAAGCAAATTCGTGATATTGGCATTGGTAAGTCAACTGTCAGGACAGTGGATGATGACGTCAACTTGTTGAACGAAACCTTTGTTAAAATCCCTCTGCCAAATGTTCAAACTGACTACTATGATAAACTCACTTTCCCCGACACTAGTATAAGTAAATTTAATTTCCGCTGCCTAGACCTGTTAGAAGTAGTTGAAGGTTTCTATTCAGTTAAATCTAACGCTGTTAGCTTGGATGATATTAACCCCAGATTTGTGCGAATAATCTTGCCTTGGATAGTCCGTTTTGTCACCCACTTATTTAATACAATTATTACCACCAGCACTTTTCCAATGGATTGGAAACATGCCAAAATAGTTCCCGTGCTTAAGGCTGACAATGGGTACCGACCAATTGCAATCCTTCCCTTTTTTTTTTTAACGACTGTTACATAAGCAGATTTCTGAGTATGTTAACGAGAACAATCTATTAACTGATCGTCAGTCCGGTTTTAGGCCACTGTGTAGCTGTATTACTGTATCGGATGTGATAGAGGAAATCCGGGGAAACTTGGATGAAAGTAAAATATCGTTTCTGGTTCTACTGGACCATTCAAAGGCATTTGATACAGTGCATCAATCTATTTTATGTCTAAAATTATCAAAAATGTTTAATTTCTCCATACTTGCTGTGAGGCTGATGTTGTCGTATCTTATAAACAGATCTCAATCCGTCACCAATGGTGAATCTATTTCAAATCCGTTACGGGTCACAAGAGGTGTTCCACAGGGTTCCTTACTCGGACCCCTACTTTATTCGTTATATTCAAATGATCTTCCCCAACAAATCCGTTTTTGCAATGTTCAGATGTATGCTGACCATGTTCAGCTGTATCTAAGTAGTACCAAGGAGCTATTTTTGTCTAAGGTGCGTGAGTTGAATTATGATCTAAATAATATTTTCGTTTGAGGTTCGGCAAATGGCTTAAGACTTAATCCGGGGAAATCTAAATGCTTAGTCATAAGCAGGAACATATTGGGGATAGAGGATGAGCTTATGGGTAACCCAATACCTTACTTTGCTGGTTGTAACTCAGGGGATACGAGGAAACTTAAAACAACATTTAACAACATCGTAAGATACGTTTTCGGACTGAGAAAATTTGATCATGTGTCACAATTCTCGATTCGTATATTCAATATTACATTTGATAACTTCCTAATTTTCAAAAACTTAATATTTCTTTATTAAATTATAATGACAAAGGAACCAAAGTATCTCTTTGATCGCTTGCGATTTGCAAGATCACCAAGAGGTAAATTGTTGATTCAATTTAGATATCGTAGCCACGCTTCTGAATGTCAGTTCTTTATTCTTAGCATCGGTCTCTGGAATGAACTCCCTGATAATTTGCAGACCACTAGCAACGCAATGAGGTTCAGAAAATTACTTAAAGAACATCTTTCTTAAATTTGTTTTTTTTAATGATGTAGCAATATCCTATAAAAATAGTTAAAACGTTATTTTTTAATTTTGTTTTTTTTATTTATTTATTTATTAATTCATTTATTTAGTTAATTTTTATTTATTTTTCATTATTTTATTTTATAATTATTTAAATTTAATTAACTGGTTAACTTTTCAGATTCTAATACTGTAATTTATAAGATATTATGTCTTGTTGTGTTAGAAAATCATATTTAATAAATACAAATACAAATACTTTAATTTAATTACCAACATAATATGATAGTTTATGGGCACAAAGACTATTCCGGAAAGTCCGAATCTCACCATTTTCAAAAGGATTTGTCCTTGTGACAATTGAAACATATGTATTAAATTTTATCAAAATTGCGACCTGTACATTACATGGACAGACAACCAGCCGAACATCATTCTAAGAGGTAGGTCTAGGACCAATATTTTTTTGTGTTACACACATCAGAACAAACGAAAACGCCCTCTCGACTGTCCTGTAGGTATAAAAACGATTTTTTTTTGTTTTATTAAACTGATTTCTATTTATGTACGTCTAAACTAACATTTTATGTAGTAATATACCTAACATGTATTATACGTTTTAGTTCTGAATTACATACTCAGCCCAATTATGAATAGAAATTCCCCGGAAGTTTGTTCCCTTTTCCCATTTTTACAATTGAATTTACATACATAGCAAGGCCGTCAGCCAGATGGATACACAGGGGAACTACCACGCATCTTTGTGATCGGGCCGTAGCTGTGTCTCACTTCTGGAAGTGCGACTATACCCTCCACGTGGGGACGGCTGGTAACAGATCCTCAGTACGGTCATGTCTTTGCTCTGGATACTGGCTAATGGTAGTCGGGCGCAGAGAAGACAACTCTATAAAAAAATCACCCCAATCCAAGGTCGAACAGGTTACGCCAATGGATGCATGGCCAGAGGGGAGTTTGATCGTTAGTTAGCGGACTCTGGATATAGGTCGACCTCCAGTTGTAAACTGGACTTCCCATGCTACACGGGCTCTGCCATGGGTGACCATTCCCATCCCTATATGAAAAAAAAAATATTTAAGGAAGAAAATTTTAATAAAAAAAATTAGTTGGATGAGACTCAAAAACCATTAACCACCAGCGGGGCCATTGGTCACGTTAATGCTGGTACCAAGCTTTTTGAAGCGGACATGTGATGCGTGAATGAAGGAGATGAGGAAACGACTTCAGCAGTCGACAATTCGCAGCAAGGGATATTGTATTCTAGCTCGGAAAACCCAGCAAAATTGGTAACCGACAACAGCGGCAGCGCTACTGGGCAAGTTGTTGGATGTACCAACCTGAGGGCGGAGGACAAAAGGTCCACGGATGCGCCAAATCGTGCCGCGACCGAAATGCCCAGAAAACCGCAAGAGGAGATAATGTCCTCTGGCACCGAAGTCGCTGAGCAGGTTGATGTTTGCAGCTTGGACTCGGTGAAGTCCGAGGAAAAGTCAGCTAATGCTTCGGGCAGGTGAGGCTGTACCTTCAGAACACTGATTCGAAGGATGGTGGCGAAAAAAGGGGAGAAGCCGGCTGAGGATGCGGCAAAGAAGGCTGAAAAATTGTATCAGACCAAAGGGAGTGAATCCGCCCTTCAAGATGACCCGTCTACCAGTAGGGCAGCTTGTGCTCGCGGCAGGAAACGGGTAGACAAGGGAAGTGTGGCGAAAATCGTCCGAAGGCCTGAACCCCCGGCCAAAAACAGCACATCCAACCCTGGGGAAAGATCTGAAAACCGACCAAAGGGTCGTAATCGGTTGCGGGATTTAGTGCAGCGGTCCATCAGGGGTAGCGATGGGCACCATTAAGGTGCCAAAGGGACGTCGGACGCGCTGTGCAGGATTTTTGCCGAAGAAAACACCGGTCTTGTGGCCAGATCCGGGGACTACAATCCCAATCAAGTAAGCTGATTTTCGATCGGTCAGTGGGCAAGCCACGCGCACCGTTGCTTGCCGACAAGTGTGTTGACATAATTCCATTGACTAATTTTATTTTCAGAGATCTAGTGGCAGCACAGATAAACATACCCACTGAACAGGGATCGTCGGCGAAGAAAAAGTAGACACACCGAAGGAGGTGGCGGACCTGGTGCTTTACTGCGGTATGCATTGAAAGCAGTTTATCCAGGGCTGCGATGCCAATGTCCATCACACCGTTTGGGGTAGCAGCAACATTAATAAAAGGTACTAACTTAGACATAGCTAATGTCGGATGTAAGCCGACCTTTATTAATGCGATCAGAGAGGAGGTATTGGACCTCACACTGGTTAGCGACGCTTTGTGCGATTCAATTCGTAACAGGAGGGTTATGGATGAGGCCTCGTTGTCACACCATCAACATATTAGGTTTGACATACCGGGAAGTGAGGATTCGCGCAGAGGCGTTTACAATCCTAGACGAACGGACTGGAATGAATTCAGGTCCCTTGTGAACCGAAAGGCTGGGCTCCTAATGACAGATATTGGGTCTGTCGATGAGATTGAGCTAGCAGCCAACCATGTTGAAGAAACATTGCTCTCCTCCTTTCGAGAGAGGTCGACATTTCGACCCTTCAGCTCCAGCCGAACACAAGAGGCGGCATGTCAGGAGGTTATTTAACAGGGAAAACGGACCGAAAGCAGGCAGGAGTACAAAGGTGCTCTAACGGAATATAACAAATCCTTACGCAAACCCAAACGGGATTCATGGAGGAACTTTTGCGATGGCATCGCAAACCTCCTTGTAGCGGCTAGGCCAAAGGACACTCAAATGGAGTTGGCCTGGTGGAGAGAACAGATGGTTCCTACACGACGAATTGCAGGGAAACTTTGGAAACCTTGCTACAGGTACACTTCCCGGGCTCGACTGCAATCCCGGGGACTCGTCGGGCTACTGGGTTGGCCGGTAGGATTTTTGATGAGGCAGGGGGAGACGGAATCATTCCCGTATTGTTACAGGAAAGCCTCGATATTATAATAGGACCGCTGACTGGTCTTTTTAGGGCAAGCTTCACCTGGGGATATATTCCGACCGCTTGGCGTATGCCTCACTTAATTTCTGCTTCTTGACGTGGAAGGTGCCTTTGATAACACGAGCTTCGATTCTATTACGGATGCTCTGACGTAAAAAAATGCAGCAACTGTGGCGGTAATCACACTGCCAATTATAGAGGATGACCTGTATACACTATCGTCAAGCAGTCGCCTGGGCCGAAAACTAACCCCCCTCAAACGCAGGTAACAAATCAAGTAAACACTAATGACATTCGGGCTACGCAGGCTAGTAATAGCAGAACCTCTTATGCTAACGTTTTAAAATCAAACCATGTGCCAATGCAAGGTGCTTGTAATGATGAAACTCCAGTTTCAAATTTGAGTCGATTAGAAAAAACCATGGAAACGTTAGTGCAAACAGTAAATAATTTTACGAACACAATGGGTAATATAATGCAGGAAATTCTAAGAATGCAATCAATGTTATTGCAAGCTGTTCTTAACAAGCCATGAACTGTTTAAAAATTTGTTTTTGGAACGAAAACGGCATCCGCCAACATACAAATGAATTAGAATATTTTCTTAAAAATAAACAAATTGATGTCATGATGGTTTCTGAAACTCATTTGAACTCACGAAACACGTTTAAAATCAATGGTTATACACTATATGATACCAAGGACCCTCGAGATAGAGATTGTGGAGTTTCTGCCATTTTAATAAAAACCAGAGTCAAACACTACCTCATAGGTGATCATCGTGAAGATTATCTTCAAGCAACAAACATTTGCGTTGAAGAATTAAACAGAAACGTAGTAATCTCATCGTTATACTCCCCACCTAGATATTCAATATCAGAAGGCCAATATTATAATTATTTTAAATCATTAGGACCTTGTTTCCTGGCCGCTGGCGATTATAACTTATAACACTAAAGGGTCGTGTTCTATTTAATACTATTTCTAAAATGGATTTGAATGTGATAGCGAGCGGACAACCAACATATTGGCCTACTGATCAGCAAAAAATACCAGATGTCATCGATTTTGGCGTGGTTAAAAACATCCCTTTAGAAACGATTTATGTTGAAGCTTCCTTAGAATTATCTTCCGACCACACACCAACAATTGTTACTTTAATGAACCCCAATAGAATTGTATCTCCAACTGGTTACTTAGCGAGGCCAGCTACACAAATCAATTGGCTAAAATATAAAAAATATCTCAGCCCCCATTGCACAGAAAATATTCCGCTTAGTACACCGTAGAATGTAGCTGTGCAACATTCTAGTACTGCCCCCAAAAAAACAAAAAATATTAAAATATTTTCCACAGATGTGGAGCGCCTTTTGTCTGAAAAAAGGAGAGCTCGAAGAGAGTGGCAATTGCACGGATCCCCTCAACTTAAGAAATTACTTAAAGAGTGTACAAAAAGGCTAAGAAAGCTATTGCAGACATAGAAAACAGCTTCTCTTGAAAAATATCTTAAGGAACTTGATGCAACTCCACAATCAGACTACTCATTATGGCGTGCAGCTAGAAATCTCAAAAGGCCAGTTGTCTCTAAGCCACCATTAAGAAACTTGAATGGAAGTTGGGCAAGAAATGACAATGAAAAGAGAAATCTGTTTGTTAATAATTTGAAAAACGTTTTTACCCCAAATTTATCTCACGATATAGCATTAGAGTTACCACCTGTTGCTGCTAGGGCAGCTGTTCCCCTAAGATTTGAGTTAAGAGAGATCAAAAAGGCTATTTGTGATTTAAACCCCAAGAAAGCCCCTGGTTTTGATAAGATCAGCAACAAAATGCTTTTTGAGCTACCTCGCATAGCAAAGAAAATTATTCTTTATATTTTTAATGCTATTTTACGTCTTGAATACTACCCTCAAGAACGGAAGGTCTCCTTAGTTACAATGATACCAAAGCCAGGAAAAGATCACACAAAAGTTGAGTCATATAGGCCTATTAGCTTATTATCTAATATATCAAAGCTGTTTGAGAAGCTCTTAGCGTCAAAACTAACCCCAATTTTAAATAACAATGGGTGTATACCTAACCATCAATTCGGCTTTAGAAGAGAACACAGCATAATTGAACAAACCCATCGAATAGTTAACGCCATAAGAAAAGCCTTTGAAGAAAAAAAATATTGTTCCGCTCTCTGCATAGATGTTTCTCAAGCTTTTGAGATACCTCTGGATACTGGCTAATGGTAGTCGGGCGCAGAGAAGACAACTCTATAAAAAAATCACCCCAATCCAAGGTCGAACAGGTTACGCCAATGGATGCATGGCCAGAGGGGAGTTTGATCGTTAGTTAGCGGACTCTGGATATAGGTCGACCTCCAGTTGTAAACTGGACTTCCCATGCTACACGGGCTCTGCCATGGGTGACCATTCCCATCCCTATATGAAAAAAAAATATTTAAGGAAGAAAATTTTAATAAAAAAAATTAGTTGGATGAGACTCAAAAACCATTAACCACCAGCGGGGCCATTGGTCACGTTAATGCTGGTACCAAGCTTTTTGAAGCGGACATGTGATGCGTGAATGAAGGAGATGAGGAAACGACTTCAGCAGTCGACAATTCGCAGCAAGGGATATTGTATTCTAGCTCGGAAAACCCAGCAAAATTGGTAACCGACAACAGCGACAGCGCTACTGGGCAAGTTGTTGGATGTACCAACAACAAAAGGTCCACGGATGCGCCAAATCGTGCCGCGACCGAAATGCCCAGAAAACCGCAAGAGGAGATAATGTCCTCTGGCACCGAAGTCGCTGAGCAGGTTGATGTTTGCAGCTTGGACTCGGTGAAGTCCGAGGAAAAGTCAGCTAATGCTTCGGGCAGGTGAGGCTGTACCTTCAGAACACTGATTCGAAGGATGGTGGCGAAAAAGGGGAGAAGCCGGCTGAGGATGCGGCAAAGAAGGCTGAAAAATTGTATCAGACCAAAGGGAGTGAATCCGCCCTTCAAGATGGCCCGTCTACCAGTAGGGCAGCTTGTGCTCGCGGCAGGAAACGGGTAGACAAGGGAAGTGTGGCGAAAATCGTCCGAAGGCCTGAACCCCCGGCCAAAAACAGCACATCCAACCCTGGGGAAAGATCTGAAAACCGACCAAAGGGTCGTAATCGGTTGCGGGATTTAGTGCAGCGGTCCATCAGGGGTAGCGATGGGCACCATTAAGGTGCCAAAGGGACGTCGGACGCGCTGTGCAGGATTTTTGCCGAAGAAAACACCGGTCTTGTGGCCAGATCCGGGGACTACAATCCCAATCAAGTAAGCTGATTTACGATCGGTCAGTGGGCAAGCCACGCGCACCGTTGCTTGCCGACAAGTGTGTTGACATAATTCCATTGACTAATTTTATTTTCAGAGATCTAGTGGCAGCACAGATAAACATACCCACTGAACAGGGATCGTCGGCGAAGAAAAAGTAGACACACCGAAGGAGGTGGCGGACCTGGTGCTTTACTGCGGTATGCATTGAAAGCAGTTTATCCAGGGCTGCGATGCCAATGTCCATCACACCGTTTGGGGTAGCAGCAACATTAATAAAAGGTACTAACTTAGACATAGCTAATGTCGGATGTAAGCCGACCTTTATTAATGCGATCAGAGAGGAGGTATTGGACCTCACACTGGTTAGCGACGCTTTGTGCGATTCAATTCGTAACAGGAGGGTTATGGATGAGGCCTCGTTGTCACACCATCAACATATTAGGTTTGACATACCGGGAAGTGAGGATTCACGCAGAGGCGTTTACAATCCTAGACGAACGGACTGGAATGAATTCAGGTCCCTTGTGAACCGAAAGGCTGGGCTCCTAATGACAGATATTGGGTCTGTCGATGAGATTGAGCTAGCAGCCAACCATGTTGAAGAAACATTGCTCTCCTCCTTTCGAGAGAGGTCGACATTTCGACCCTTCAGCTCCAGCCGAACACAAGAGGCGGCATGTCAGGAGGTTATTTAACAGGGAAAACGGACCGAAAGCAGGCAGGAGTACAAAGGTGCTCTAACGGAATATAACAAATCCTTACGCAAACCCAAACGGGATTCATGGAGGAACTTTTGCGATGGCATCGCAAACCTCCTTGTAGCGGCTAGGCTTCACAGCGTAATGGCCAAAGGACACTCAAATGGAGTTGGCCTGGTGGAGAGAACAGATGGTTCCTACACGACGAATTGCAGGGAAACTTTGGAAACCTTGCTACAGGTACACTTCCCGGGCTCGACTGCAATCCCGGGGACTCGTCGGGCTACTGGGTTGGCCGGTAGGATTTTTGATGAGGCAGGGGGAGACGGAATCATTCCCGTATTGTTACAGGAAAGCCTCGATATTATAATAGGACCGCTGACTGGTCTTTTTAGGGCAAGCTTCATCTGGGGATATATTCCGACCGCTTGGCGTATGCCTCACTTAATTTCTGCTTCTTGACGTGGAGGGTGCCTTTGATAGCACGAGCTTCGATTCTATTACGGATGCTCTGACGTAAAAAAATGCAGCAACTGTGGCGGTAATCACACTGCCAATTATAGAGGATGACCTGTATACACTATCGTCAAGCAGTCGCCTGGGCCGAAAACTAACCCCCCTCAAACGCAGGTAACAAATCAAGTAAACACTAATGACATTCGGGCTACGCAGGCTAGTAATAGCAGAACCTCTTATGCTAACGTTTTAAAATCAAACCATGTGCCAATGCAAGGTGCTTGTAATGATGAAACTCCAGTTTCAAATTTGAGTCGATTAGAAAAAACCATGGAAACGTTAGTGCAAACAGTAAATAATTTTACGAACACAATGGGTAATATAATGCAGGAAATTCTAAGAATGCAATCAATGTTATTGCAAGCTGTTCTTAACAAGCCATGAACTGTTTAAAAATTTGTTTTTGGAACGAAAACGGCATCCGCCAACATACAAATGAATTAGAATATTTTCTTAAAAATAAACAAATTGATGTCATGATGGTTTCTGAAACTCATTTGAACTCACGAAACACGTTTAAAATCAATGGTTATACACTATATGATACCAAGGACCCTCGAGATAGAGATTGTGGAGTTTCTGCCATTTTAATAAAAACCAGAGTCAAACACTACCTCATAGGTGATCATCGTGAAGATTATCTTCAAGCAACAAACATTTGCGTTGAAGAATTAAACAGAAACGTAGTAATCTCATCGTTATACTCCCCACCTAGATATTCAATATCAGAAGGCCAATATTATAATTATTTTAAATCATTAGGACCTTGTTTCCTGGCCGCTGGCGATTATAACTTATAACACTAAAGGGTCGTGTTCTATTTAATACTATTTCTAAAATGGATTTGAATGTGATAGCGAGCGGACAACCAACATATTGGCCTACTGATCAGCAAAAAATACCAGATGTCATCGATTTTGGCGTGGTTAAAAACATCCCTTTAGAAACGATTTATGTTGAAGCTTCCTTAGAATTATCTTCCGACCACACACCAACAATTGTTACTTTAATGAACCCCAATAGAATTGTATCTCCAACTGGTTACTTAGCGAGGCCAGCTACACAAATCAATTGGCTAAAATATAAAAAATATCTCAGCCCCCATTGCACAGAAAATATTCCGCTTAGTACACCGTAAAATGTAGCTGTGCAACATTCTAGTACTGCCCCCAAAAAAACAAAAAATATTAAAATATTTTCCACAGATGTGGAGCGCCTTTTGTCTGAAAAAAGGAGAGCTCGAAGAGAGTGGCAATTGCACGGATCCCCTCAACTTAAGAAATTACTAAAAGAGTGTACAAAAAGGCTAAGAAAGCTATTGCAGACATAGAAAACAGCTTCTCTTGAAAAATATCTTAAGGAACTTGATGCAACTCCACAATCAGACTACTCATTATGGCGTGCAGCTAGAAATCTCAAAAGGCCAGTTGTCTCTAAGCCACCATTAAGAAACTTGAATGGAAGTTGGGCAAGAAATGACAATGAAAAGAGAAATCTGTTTGTTAATAATTTGAAAAACGTTTTTACCCCAAATTTATCTCACGATATAGCATTAGAGTTACCACTTGTTGCTGCTAGGGCAGCTGTTCCCCTAAGATTTGAGTTAAGAGAGATCAAAAAGGCTATTTGTGATTTAAACCCCAAGAAAGCCCCTGGTTTTGATAAGATCAGCAACAAAATGCTTTTTGAGCTACCTCGCATAGCAAAGAAAATTATTCTTTATATTTTTAATGCTATTTTACGTCTTGAATACTACCCTCAAGAATGGAAGGTCTCCTTAGTTACAATGATACCAAAGCCAGGAAAAGATCACACAAAAGTTGAGTCATATAGGCCTATTAGCTTATTATCTAATATATCAAAGCTGTTTGAGAAGCTCTTAGCGTCAAAACTAACCCCAATTTTAAATAACAATGGGTGTATACCTAACCATCAATTCGGCTTTAGAAGAGAACACAGCATAATTGAACAAACCCATCGAATAGTTAACGCCATAAGAAAAGCCTTTGAAGAAAAAAAATATTGTTCCGCTCTCTGCATAGATGTTTCTCAAGCTTTTGATAAAGTCTGGCATGAAGGCTTGTTATATAAATTGAAGCAACCAGCAAACACACAAAAGTTGCTAGAAAGCTACTTAGTCGGTCGTCAATTTATTATAAAAGAAGGAAATTTCCTTAGTTCACCTCAGCCAATTGGCGCTGGAGTCCCACAGGGCAGCATTCTGGGGCCTCTATTATACTTAATTTATACTTCGGACATGCCAACGAGCAACTACACACAAACTTCAACATTTGCCGACGATACAGCTTTTCTAATTGTCCACGAAAAAAGTTATGAAGCATCTCGTTATTTACAGGATCATATAACTAAACTAGAAATATGGCTGAGACAATGGAGGATAATGGTAAATGAGCAAAAATGCGTACATATAACATTCACCTTGCGCCGGGAATCTTGCCCACCTATTAAAATCAATAATCAAATAATTTCTCAACATTCGCATGTAAAATATCTCGGTATACATCTGAATCGGCGACTAACGTGGAAATGCCATATAGAGGCAAAATTAACTCAAATGAAACTTAAAGCCATTCAAATTCATTGGCTTATTGGAAGAAACTCTGTCCTTAGTCTCGGTTGCAAGCTTCTACTTTACAACTCTATCTAAAAGCCTATCTGGTGCTACGGTATTCAACTATGGGGCACTGCCTCGGCCTCTAATATCGAAAAAATTCAAAGGCGTCAAAATAAACTTCTTCGAATAATCACAGCCGCTCCCTGGTACGTTAAAAATTCAAACATTCATAAGGATCTCAATGTGCCATTAGTAAAAACTATGATTACAAAATATGCGGTAAAATATTTGAAAAGGCTTGCACAACACCCAAATCCACTAGCTCGGAATATTTTAAATCATGGCGGCCACACTCGCTTAAGAAGAAGAGATACTGCAGCACTCACCGAATCAGAAGAGCGATAAATACCCACATATGTGAACATAAACCGTTATGACGAAATTTTGTCTGGCACTGGCTGAACATATATAATGTATTAGGTTAATAAATAATATTAAATATATAAAGATTCAATAAATAAATAATGAAAAAAAAAAAAAAAAAAAACGGATGCTCTGACGCAGAAGTGCTTACGGTCAACTGGATTGGGGCTATGTTGAGGGGTAGGAGAATCACCGCATCCTGGAACGACGCTAGTGTTAGCATCAGTGCTGTTAAGGGGTGTCCAAAGGGGAGGGTGTTATGCCCTCTATTATGGTACCTGGTGATTGATGATCTGCTGGTCAAACTCGAGAGATATGGCCTTCGGGCCATTTGTTATGCAGACGACTTGGCCATAGTGGTGAATGGGAAATCCGAAAGCACGATCACTGAGGTGATGCAGGGTGCTCTCGACAAGGTTGTCGGGTGGTGCAAGAAATGGGGCTGAATATCAACCCACACAAGGCGGTCGTGATACCGTTCACGAGAAGGTATAACTATAGGCTTGAGAGGCTGGTGGTTGACGAAACGGAGAATGAGTACTCCAATGAGGTCAAGTATCTGGGAATTGTTCAGGACAAACGGCTTAATTGGAACTCGCACTTGGATCAGACCCTCAGAAAGGCGGTAAGGGCCTTTTGGGCATGAAGGAGCTTCTTTGGGAGAACTTGGGGCTTTAGACCCAGTATGGTAAAATGGTGGCCTTAGATTCAGCAGGTGACTGCAATGGAAAAGTGCAACAGGCTGCATCAGATGGTATGTCTGGCCCTGACGGGGTAAAGCGCACGTGTCCCACGGCGGCACTTGAGGTTATAGTGGATATTCTACCACTACACATCTATATAGGGAGGATTACTATGTCAAGTCTCCTAAGAATCAAGCTGACATCAGTAGTGCAATTCACTAACTTTTAACACTTTAAAAAGTGTTAACTTTAACCACACATTTTGATGTTTGCACTAACCACTATGTGATGCACTAACTTATTTATAACCACGGTAAACAGTTTGATATTTCTCTCTATTCAAATTGATATATCATGGCAACTCTGCCAAGAGAAACATCAAAATAGCATAAAATAACAAAGAAGAATAAAAAAAACAAAACAAAAACCTTTTAATTTAGAGATTTTAAATGATATTGTGCAAAGTGCGTAAATAATTACTAATTTTTATTATTATAATAATTATTTTATTACTTTATTAATTAAATTTTAATGAAATTAATTTTTTAATTTTATTTGATAAGAATAGGATAAATAAATAAGAAGCTCTACGGAAAATTGGTATGTGATAAGAAGTGGATAAATTGCACAGAGCATACAGAGGTGTCACGAGACAGAAAATATTGTGTGTTTTTCTGTCTTTTTCTGCGAAAGCTGCCCTTCTTGCGACGTGTGAAAAAGGCCCAAATCAGTTGCGAGGGCAGCTTTCGAAGAAAGAGAAAGAAAATAATTTTTGGTAGTAAAGTGGCAATGTGTAAAAACAGGCCGCTACTATCAACACGAATTGCGTAATCAAAACAAAAAATGCGGTTTAAATTTGTTTTGTTTAAAATAACAGCTGACTGAAACAGCTGGCTTTTAATACCAGCAGATGTCGTTAAAAGTGTTATTGAATTGCAAAATGGTTAATTTTGTGGTTAACATTTTTAAACAAACAATTTGTGGTTTAAAAAGCATAGTGAATCGCACTACAGGACTTTCTGAGGTCAATGGGCATGCCGGCTTGATGAAAGTGGCTCCGGGCCTATCTGTCTGTACAATTGCGGACATAATGACCACGGAACTAGGCTTCAATGGGAGGTTCAGGCCAATCATTTCGGACAGGAGGGCCTGGAGTGATGGAAATCCATGTCGGAGAAACCATGAATTACACTGGTATACCGACGGGTCTTATACACGAATCTCGAAGGCGATGGGCAAATCACCGAGTGTGTTTCAGGATGAGATTTGCGCCATTGATGTGTGTTGCAGCAAACATTCTTGCCAGGGGAATGGTTGGCGGCAATATACTGCTTTAATGTCCGAGCGGCTTATCTGACTGGTCACCACACGATCAAGTACCGCCTGTATCGGATGGGCGTGGCAGAGGATCAGGAATGTAGATTGTGTCTAGAGGAAGACGACTCGACGAAGCACATACTGTGTGACTGCCCGGCGCTGGCATGGGCCAGGAGGAGGCATTTGTGGCAGACATAGTGGGTGCGTCCCAAATCGATGCTATATCGGCAAGGGACCTGGTTGGATTCCTTTGGGGGAAAAACATACATAGAAAAATGCGAGAAGGGAAAAAACTCCCGGGGAATTTTTATTCATAATTAGGCTGACTTGCAAATTGCTTGTTTTGTTTTACTTTTTTATTTAATAAATAATTTTAAAAAAAAGCCGAAAAACTGATTATTCGAATCCGGTTTTTAGTTATAAAACCGAAAACCCGATTTTTTTAAAAGTATGTGTTCGAAACCCGTTTTTTGAAACACAATTTGACAACTTTAGTGCTTGATATATTGAAATGTGAGGTATAACCTTTTAAAGATTTCAGTAAACATTTGTATATTTATTTAACACTCACCTTTTGTTTAGTATTAGAATTTATCCTTGCGACTGAATGGGAATACATGTGTTTATACAATTGAGCTTGACTAAAAAATTGTTTAGTACAAAGACTACAGGAAATCATGCTATCCGAATGTTTACGCCTGTGTCTAGAAAGGTCGCTTTGATGGTAAAAACCTTTATCACAAAACTCACACTTATAGGATTTTTCTCGACTTTCTAAGTGTATCTTCATATGCGAATTAAGAACACGTTTGTTAAAAAATTTTAGGCCGCATACTTCGCAAGTCTCATTCTTTTGACCCAAATGTTTACGCTGGTGTCTAGTAAGATCGCCTTTATAGTAAAAATCTTGATCACAATGCTCACACTTATGGGGTTTTTCTCGAACTTCTGAGTGTGTCTTCATATGCGATTTAAGGACACATTTGCTATAAAATTTTAGGCCGCATACATCGCAAGTCTCGTTACGTTCTCGATTTTGACTGTGAATTTTCTCGTGTTTGATTGCAGTATATTTATCATATGATACTTTAGCTAAAACAAACATTTTTTTTTAATATTATGATATTTAGGAGTGTAAAGAGACTTAAATTATAAAAGGCTTTTACAATTATATACATATGTACCCAGGCAGAAAAAGACAATCAGCAAAACGCTGTGCCGACATTGATAGGGGTACTATCAACATAAGTACAACGTACTGTTTACTGAATTTACAATGTAGTCACAATAATGAAATGATAACGCCAAACGTGCGTCTTCCGTCTCTTGTTTTAAGTGTTTCCAAAATAATGTAAATTTAAATTTACAATATTGGATTTACAAATTTACAACGTAGTCACAACATTAAATAACCGTCTTCTCCGACTATTGTTGTCAATATTGTCACAAGACTTGTAAATTTAAATTTACGACATTGAATCAATAATCAAAAAAGTTTTATATTAATCTTGATCTAATGTTAATAAACCAGGGTTGGCTGCCCACTGGGTAACCCAGAAAAACCCACCGGGTTTTAACGGATATTTTGTTTAAAAAAACCCACGTGGGTATTTTTCTTTATATTCATTTAAACATAGATGGTATAATTTTTACATATTGTTTGCAGAAACATAAAAGAAATTAATTATAAAATGCATACAATGTGTTTATTTGCCCATTTGTCCGTATGTAGATTTAACTTTAGAGGGCTTTTCTCTATTTATTAATTGAAACATAGATTGTATACCACTTTAAGGTATTTAACTTCAAATTCGGCCTTTTTTAAATCTAATTCATTTTAAAAATCAAAATCAGTTTTTTTTAAATGAATTTGATTAAAATTTATTTTAATAGAAACTGGGAATTATTTTCTTTCATAGGTTAATTTATTATATTCAACATTTTTTTATTTTTTTTCGAATTTATTCTATGAGCTAAATTTCAGTTATGTATTTTATAAAGCTTTTTTGTAATAGTCCTATTCCTCTAATTTTTAGGAATGACTTTATACACTACCAGACTATTATATTGTATCTTCTTGTTACATTTTACTTTAGCTGTCCTTTGGATAGCAATGAAGTATATTGTATGAACAGAAAAATTTACAATTATTAGACACCAGCAGAATATAATGCATTTTCTGGCCCGCTACAGCCTTCGTCAGCATACCAAGGTCCATTGAAAAGGTCTGCGCAAGAAGCCTGATGATCATAGTTTATGTTCTTTTTAGTTGGCAAAAGCTGTTTACATTTTGCTTACAGTTGCATGTATACGTTTGTTTACGTTTATGGTATGCCACACATACACCATTTTTTCTTTTGCTTTGTATAAGTGGTAGTAAATTTTTGACAACTAAAAAGAATCGTTTTTTGTTTTTGTACAAGTAAGCAGACCTGATAGATGTTGCTTGAGTGATACCTTATAAATTGAATGTATTTAAATTTCGGAATTTGTTTTTTAAAACCCGGAATTTGATTTTGAAAAGGCCACAACTGAAGTTTAAATCCTCTGCATAAAAAATTACATGAAAATAATTAAAAAATTCATAAAAATAGCAACGCAAACACGTACATAAGGCTCAGATTTTAAATGTTGATACATTTTTACAAGAGCTAATTCTTTTTCCAATCCAAGACGATTTCTATGATTATTCTATATTAAACAATAACGTGAATTTTTTTTCTATTGATACTGAACTAGCAGGGCAATTTAATACTGAAGTGAAAAAGTTGTAAAAGTTTGCTAGAAAATATTTAAAATTTTTGATATTCAGATTTTTTGGATTGGAAAAATGCATTTTTTCATTTAATCAATCAAATAAAATCTTAACTAAATACCGTTATTGTGAAAAATATTCTGCAGCTTAAATTTTAGATGACAAATACAAGAAATGTGAGGTGGTTTTGAGATATCCATTCTTCTGCTTTCTTTAAGGGATGCTTCATATTCGCTAAATAATGAGTTGGAGTAAGTACGCTTATCAACAAAATCCCGTTTAGAAAATAGTATATAATGTTCAACAAATTACATCAATAACAGTTGCATTTGTAGCGGAGTCACTTTGTAAAGCAGTTAGAGCTTTTTGAACTTTGATAAACATTGGTTGGATATTCAAAGCTTCTTTATACAACTAAACGTTATTTAAAATTCTATGAATGTCATAGTCAAGGTTCAAAAAAGTTCACTGTACAACACTTGGCAGTTAAGCATTAGATTTGGGAATTAAAAAAATTCATTTTTAATTGCAGATCATACCCGGATGTCATAAAAATTCTTGAAGATTTTCTTGCTAAATCTATACCGAAAAGGGCTGAATGGACAACATTGCTTAGAGCAATTATTATATCATTTAATGAAAAACTACAAACCCCAAAAAAACCCAATAAAGCCCAAAAAAACCCATGAAAAAACCCGCTGGGTTGGGTTTTGCCAGCCCTGATATTTAAGCCCATATACATATCTTACCGTCCTTCTAAAACAATGCTCTAGTCCAGTGTTCAATAATATTAGCGGTTTTCACCCTTGATAGTAAAGTCCCTTGTAGTCCTTGTGAATCTTATTAATTTAGTTAAAGTACTAAGATTTACAACACTGCAACAACAAAATGTATAAGATTATTGTATCGGTATAGTTTTATAGTAAATACGACATTACGAAACTAAAGTCGAATCTGGGAATTTATTTTTCATGTTGAGTAACATTTATTATACAAATTTTCATATTATTCGAATGTGTATTCTAAGTCAAAATACAATCCTCAAAAGCTTTTATAATTTGATAGTAGAAATTTTGTAAAAACAGTATTAAAAACTAATGGCCGATTCATCGATTTCAAACTTATGTATGTACATGTAAAACAAAAACAATATTTTATTATTTGTTTTCGCTATAAATGTAAGTTAAGCGATTGAAGTTTTCGGTCGTAAATAGATGAACAGGTCGTTAGGTTGAAATTTTGTATCTACAATGTTGTGATGGTACAATTGGAAGAGTCAAAATTTTGTATTTACAGGGTCGTGGCGGTACATAATATTTAGATGGGTCATAATTTCTGCCTGGGTAGCTTTCAATTTATGAATATAAATTTGGCTTCAATTGAGAATGTAACTCGGTTCAAATGATACATATGTATGCATATTAGAGTTATGCACGTGACGTAATTTTGTCGTTTCACGCGTGCATTACGCGTTTACATGATGGCTGACTTCATTAACACGCAGTATTGCAATGCAACTCTAGAATGAATAGCTTCATAAAATACCACAACTTTTCTGTAGACAATGCTTTGGGTTGATTATAGCATGGTAATTGTATTTATGCACAATGTTTGCGAAATTCGTGCATTGTTTTTATTTGTAATGCCTTTTCAGTGCGTTTTTTTTACTGATGCTTTGCAATACTGCGTTTATAAAATCAGTCGATTACTTTATATATTATTCATGCTTGAGAGTGATCGCGATGCAAAAATAAAAACTGCTTAAGATATTCCAGTTCTGCAAATTCGAATGTGTACGTATTTGCTAAGTCTGGACATGTTTCAGAAGAAAAGCGCAGTAAAAATGTGGACAAAATTATAATTAAGAATAAGTAAAAATGAAGGTGGGGCTCAAAAAGAAGTTTTGTTAAGTAACGATGAAATAATATCAGAAACACTGCGAGATATAACTTTTTCAAGGCATAAAAAATATTCAGCCCAATTATGAATACAAATTCGCAGGGAGTTTTTTCCCATTTTTACAATTGAATTTACATACAGCCCAATTATGAATAAAAATTCCCCGGGAGTTTTTTGCCTTTTCCCATTGTTACAATTGAATTAACATAAGGAAAATGGGAGAAGGGAGAAAACTCCCTGGGAATTTTTATTCATAATTGGGCTGATAGGAAATATAAGAGAAGGGAGAAAACTCCCGGGGAATTTTTATTCATAATTGGGCTGATTATTTAAAAAAGTCTTGAAAATTATTTGATCATGAATACTAAAGCTAAAAACAATTTAATTAATCTTAAGTCGGAAATAATGCATCTAATAATAAGAGATTATTTTTTAAAAAGACAAAAATTAAACAATTATAGATGGTTTTATTAGATAATTTTTAAAACCGTGAAATAAGTACGATATGTATATGTAGAAGTAACTCAATGTTAAATCCTTGCTTTCACATATTTCGCCGATTAATCACCGTTTTTTTTTTTTTTGGGAAATCATTGTTATATGCATTTACATTAGAGTAAAAATTCTGTCCTTTTTCCCCTACGCTTGAAAATTTCCGAAAAAATCCCTACAAAAAGGGAAAATTCCCTACTGTTGGCGTCACTGTGTTAATGGCTTCACAAATTTCCAAATTTATCTAAATTTTTTATTTCCAAATTTTAATTTGTCAACGAATTATTATTCTCAATGCGATCCAAAAAATTATCTTATGTTACTGTAATTTAAACTTACAACAAAAAGAACACAGTATTGGTTTAAACTTTTTTGTATTTTTATTGTCATCTTGTTTAGACGTATCTTCCAAAACTTCTGTTTTTTGATCTTTTGCAGTATTATTTTCATTAACAAAGTCATCTTCAAAATTATTTAGATCCTCTATTTTATTTGTAGTTTTCTTAGATTTTACAGATTTCTTTTTTTGTTTTTGCAATCTTCCCATAGATTTTTTAGATCTTTGGCTAGTCCTTTTCTTTTGTGTTTTTGTGGTTAACTCTTTATTAAAGTTTTCATTGAAACAGAGGGTATCTTTTTCGGGTTTTGTTTCTTCTATTAATACCGTTTCAAACTCAGTTGTGCCATGGTTTAGGTCATCACAATCAACTTTTATATTTAAGCGATTTGTATGCAATACTACATCCTCAAAATTATTAAGATCCTCTATTTTATTTGTCGTTTTCTTAGATTTTACAGATTGCTTTTTTTGTTTTTGCAATGTTTTTATAGATTTTTTAGATATTTGGCTAGTCTCGTTATTTTGTGTTATTGTGGGTAACTCTTTATTAAAGTTTTCATTGATAGACAGGGTTTCTTTTTCGAGTTTTATTTCTTCTATTAATATCGTGTCAAACTCAGTAGTGCCATGGTCTAGGACATCACCTTCTACTTTTATTACCATACTTAAGCGATTTGTATCCAATACTAAGTGGGTGTCTAAGGCTTTCGAAATAAGAGTATCAACATATTCTAAACCATCTGAACAACTATGGCATAACATTTGCGAAAAATAATCTTCATCTATATAAAATGTAAAAAGTGATAAAAAATATGGCTTAAGTCCAGTTTACCAACGCAGCTCAAAATAAAAAAAAAGTACGTAATGTTATAGAAAATTGAAAAATAAGAAGAAAAAATAAAATTACGATATTCTCGGAAACGCATAGTTTCATAGGACCTCTGAAGTTTTAATATGAATTTGCGAAATCCCACTACATTTTTGAACGTATGTATGTATATAGCCAATATTGGTATCATTTAGGGTGATCGATCGAATAGTATTCGACCGGTTTTAACCGGGTATTTTAGTTTTGCCCAAGTCGAATATTTTAAAATGTCCATTTTTGGAATATCGAATAAACCGGTTATTTTAGTAAAATAAACCGGTTACTTTATTAATGTTTAATTTATATACGTTTTCCTTACTTTTGTTATGTACCCGTAATTTAAGTATTTTTCTAAATTGAATATTTGGCAAACTTAAACTTTAAAAACAATTTAAAGTACTACAAAAAAGTTCAGCTTTAAAAAAAATTAGCAATTTGACAGTATTATAAATACTATATATATCTTTATAAAGATGCCATCTCTGGTGATATTTCGAACTGACTTAAATGAAAAATGTGCTTAATGATAAGTTGCAAAGGTTCTTTAACGTCACGACTTATTAATCAGTTTTAATTAGACTACAAGCTTGACATAAATATACGCCAAGTAAAACTTGACCCTGTTCCAAGTAGTTTTTAAGGGACTGAAAATAATACTTTACGAAAATATGCTGCCAATAATGAATGAAAAACTCTTAAGCAGTTCTAGCATATCTTCATGCTTAAAACAAGAACATATTGGCGGAAAATTCATTAGTTTTATTTATTAAAATACCAAGACCTTAAAATAAAATTGATGGAATCAAAAATGTCCTGGAAGGGTTTAAATTTATAATGCTGAAACAAAAAAAATTTAAATATACATATAATCTTGGATAAGAGGTTTAGTTTGCCTCTTTTCAAAAATATGGCTGAAGTTTACTGCTTCATATAGGCATGCTTAACCAGCAACAAATTAAAACTCGCTTACAATAAATTTGGGAGAATTTCTCGAATAATAAAGTTATTAAATTCCTATATTTTAAAAAAAAAGTTTTTCAAAAATTCTATTAAATATTTGACTCCTAATGTAACCACCAGTTTTCTTAAAGAATTGTTTGCTTTTGCAAAACGTTTGGATAGAGCAAACATTATTTAACGGTTTCTTAACTACATTATACATAAATGCAATTATCATCTTAGATATACATAAAGTTTAGCAAATCACTAGAAATTGTTTAAAATAATGCTTAAGTTTAATCAATTTACTGGTCACGTTTTTTTTTGATTTTATCGTCAAATATTTGTGGTCTGAACATACCTTAAGTCATATCTATGTATTGAGGCCCTATGCTCCTTATGGGATCGACGGGAACATACATATATGTATTTTGTTGGCTCCTTACCTTCGTGAATTGTTTTGTTTCTATTCTAATTAACTTTTTATTACAAAAAATAATTTGATTTTTTTATTTTTATGTATTCGAATTAAAACTGGTTAACCGGTTATTTTTAAAATGCTTAACCGAAATCCGGTTTTTTTAAAATAGCAACTATTCGGAATATTCGAAAACCGGTTATTGAAAAATGTCGAATAATCGATCACCCTAGTATCATTTAAAAGCTTTTGAATAAATTTTTCTAGATATAAACCAAGGCCCATTGAAAAGGTCTGTGCAAGAAGCCTGATGATCATTGTTTATGTTCTTTTTAGTAGTCAAAAGTTGTTTACATTTTGCTTACATGTGCATGTATACGTTTGTTTTCGTTTGTGATATGCCACACATACACGTTTTTTCCTTTTGCTTTGTATATGTGGTAGTAAATTTTTGACAACTAAAAAGAATCGTATTTTGTTTTTGTACAAGTAAGCAGACCTGATAGATGGGCCTTGATATAAACATTTAAAAATTATTCGGCCTTATTGTGGTTGTCGTTGTCGTATACGACTGTGTAATAGATTAAAGTAATACACAACATGTGTTCTTTAATCTACTACAAAAACGACACGTTTGTTTACGAAAACGACAACAACAATAAGGCTGATAAATCCATTAAGGATAAACAAGGCAAGACTGGCCTTTCAATCAATGCATAAGCTGTGGAAGTCGAACTCTATCAGCAGCAAAACCAAACTTCGCATCTTTGACTGTAGCGTTAAATCTGTTTTATTATATGGTTCTACAACTTGGGGAGTAACGCAGACAAATATGAAAAAACTCCAAGGTTTTGTTAACCGATGTTTACGCCGCATCCTTCGCATTTTCTGGCCCAACACTATCAGGGGTGTGCTGGAAATCGCAAACGTAAAACGCAAGAATTTTAAACGTCGTTTTTTAATAAGATTTCTGTAATAAAATAATTTTATGACAAATATTAAATAAATATTTTCCTATTAAACAGGATTTTAAACCAAAAATTATAAAAATTAGGTTTAAAGTTTATTAAAAACAACCTCCAAATTCTTGCGTTTTGCGTTTGCGATTTTCAGCACACCCCTGTATATCTACAACCGAACTCTTACAGCTTACAGAAAACTCTACAATAGAAGCAGAAATAATGAAACGTAAGTGGACGTGGATAGGCCATATTTTAAGAAGACCGCAAAATGACATTACTCGCGCTGCACTTCAGTGGAACCCTCAAGGTCATCGCAGACCCGTACGACCGCAAAACACCTGGATGAGAACGATAAATCGAGAATGCAGTGCTATCAACAAATCATGAAACCAAATTAAAGCCCTTGCCAATAATCGAAGCAGATGGAGAGAAATTGTAAACGCCCTATGTTCACCTGAACTTTTATTTTAAAACACATACTTTGTATAAATATTAAAATAAATAAAGGACATATATATATAATCCATTAAGGAGCGCCGATTAGTTTGTGAAAAAAACAAACGTTTTTAGTAAGCATAAAAACCAATATAAGTATTTATGTTTTAAATTTCTTTTGTAATTCACTTTTTTCTAAAATAAACTTAACGGCCGAAGGCCGGCTATGCGGAGATGCTTTATTTAGCGAAGCCGGTGTTTGTTATTCCATAGAGGAGAAAATCCATGCGCCCAACCGATGGCCGGCTGTGCGTAGAAGTTTCATTTAGCAAAGCCGGTGTTTGTTATACCATAGAGGAGAAAATCCATGCGCCCGGCCGAAGGTCGGCTATGCAGAGAGGCTTTATTTAGCGAAGCCGGTGTTTGTTATTCCATAGAGGATAAATCCTTGCGCCCGGCCTAAGGCCGGCTATGCGGAGAGGCTTTATTTAGCGAAGCCGGTGTTTGTTATTCCATAGAGGATAAAATCCTTGCGCCCGGCCTAAGGCCGGCTATGCAGAGAAGCTGGGGTTTATTTGATTACATTTTTATTACCTAGTGCCCTTTCGTAACATTTTGATATAAATTTTGTAAAAACTGTATTAGGAGCTAAAGAGTTAAAAAGTTTTAAATAAATTTTGCATTTCTAGAAAGATCTGTTCAAATGCTTTCAAATAATACAAATATTGGCCATATACGTTCAAAAATGTAGAGGCAAATCGCAAATTTATATGAAAACTTCAGAGGTCCATAACTCGGAAACTATGCGTTTCCGAGAATTTTGCCATTTTATTTTTTCTTCTTATTTTTCGATTTTCTATTACCTTATGTACTTTTTTTTATTTGGAGCTGCGTTGGTAAACTGGACTTGTTCCAAAAATATAAACATATGTACATACATATGTATTCAAACTTTTAGGACGTGTTATATCCTTTATGTGGTAGATATAATATACAAACCGAAACACTCCAACCGTGTATATTTGTAGTAACAATCTTTGTAGGTCAAATTACTATAGTCATATAGAACGTTATTCCAGTGTATATCTGCATTATCTTTCAAACAAATACGACATTTATTTTCGAATTCCTTGCAATCCATTTTTGGTAACTGTATTTAAAATCTGTTTTATTAATTGTTAATAATCATTAAGTAAACAAAATATCTATAGCGAATTGGTACTCAAGGCGAATTTACTATAGGTGGCAGTGCTGGGATACTTCCGATATTTTCTACTATCGATAGTTCAAATTTCACTATCGATACTACCAAGGTATATTTACACACTATCGACTGAATGTTTGTACTTGAGTAGGAAAACTTTATCCGTGGTCTAGAATGCCATTTCTTTTCCCCTCTCTCCTAAAAACTCAAGACTTGACGAGACAAACTTGACGTGTGTGAACCGGCACCAAGTAATTACTTGCAAGTAGTGCATACGTATTATCAACAAAAATATCGAAGAAAAAGCCGAAAGTCTTGCAAGTAGCTTGAGTGTTTAGTAAACACTGTTTACACAGTCAGTTGTAAGTTAATTTTTCAAATGTTCCCGAAGCGGAAACATCTTATTAAAAAGGTTTGTTTTTCGGTTTAAAAACATTACCATGTTATAACAAAATAAATTTAATAATTTTTTCTTTATTTAATTTTCGGTCCATCTTGATGAAACAATTATGTTTATTTTAAAAAATATGTGACACCAGTATTGCCGTAGTGGCAATATCATAAATTTACTGAGAAAATATTTTGATTAATAGCGGTTTTCACCCTTGATAGTAATGTCCCTTGTAGTCCTTGTAAATGTTATTAATTTAGTAAAAGTACTAAGACACTGCAACAACAAAATGTATTAGACTGAAATTTACTACGCTGTTGTTGAAAAATCCTCACTCAATTTTCCTCACTCAGCAACTTAATTAATTTACAATAAAAACGAAAAAGACCCTCATGCTTTGTAGTATAAAATCGTATTAAGAAAAGCAGAGTTGTACACTTAATACAAAGGGTGAAAACCATTAATATTTTTTTTTTAAATGCTTAAAATTTATGATTAATATACTATATCGATAGTACTATCTATAGTTTCCCAGCACTTATAGGTGGCGACGAGACTACAACCAAGGGGAATTCATCCCAGGTAATCTCGGTACTACAACAAGTACAACTCCTACAAAAACCACAGGCAATTTGAATTTTTGAAATTTAACAATGATAAAGCTAAAAAGTTATCAGCAGGGCCAAACCAAATTTAAAAAGGTAGGTGCAACTCTACAACTACAAAAAGCACCATGTATTTTTTGCAATTTAATAGGCGGCTGTCAAAAATGCTGACAAGGCAAAAATTGGTTGAAAACGAAAATAATTTTTTTTTGGGTTATAAAAGAAATTATTAAATTCACTTTAATTATTCGCAATTTTTCTCAGAAATTTTTTTTATGAATTAAAATAAACCCTACAAGAAACGAATGAGCGAGTAGTCACATTTTTCATTTTGGTGTTAAGAAAATGATAGGAAAAAATTAGTGAAATCAAGTTATCGGTCACATTCGGCCATTTTTTCCTATCATTTTCTTAACACCAAAATGAAAAATGTGACTACTCGCTCACGGTACTACGGTTTTTTTAAAATTTGACGTTTCCGTATTGTTTTCTAATTCGCCGTGGATACAGCTGATGAACGGCTGACGAGTTAAGTTTACCTTTTTAAATTCACCTTCAGCAGGGCTTTTTAAGACCACCTGTAATAAATTCCCTTTGACTGCAACCACGGTTGATAAAGTTGCTACAATTGTACTTTTATTGGTACAATTCAGAGCTTAAAAGTACGCTAGTACCTCCCTACAAGAAATTGCTGATCCTTTTAAAGGTCGTGATACACTATCCTACACAATCGTACGATTCATTCACTGGAAAATCTGATAAATTTCTATCACACTCAAAAAAAATCGCAACAAAAGTCTGTTATACGTGCCACACTATTACACAAAAAAGATGCTTTAAATCAAGGTATATTTACACAAGGTAGACTCATTTGGGAGTGTAGACATGCTGCTCTATAAAAATAACCGTGTGGAACGGAATTGTCAAAATTGTCTTCATATAAATTTAACGCACACATGTACAAATTTTGGCTCATATACACGAAATTTGACATTGGTGTTCCAACTTAGGTAAACAGCTGACAAACATATGGGCCAACGAGTTTACCTTGTGTAAATATACCTTGCTTTAAATCAATGAAGCCGACATTGTTGTTTTCTTATCAGCTGTATTAGAAAATACAACTCTGATCGCATAGAAACTATCATTTTATGAAAATTTTTAAAAACTTTTGCAAGTCGGTCAGACTTGTCAAAAAAATCATACTTTATTAACACACACGATTTTTTTGACATATCATACGACTAAATAGGATAGTGTGTAGTGACCTTTAGTATGATTTGGTTCTGAAATTAAATATTGAAAGAGACACTGCTTTATTAGTGGAATTAGCTCGCATAAATCGTTAATTGCTTAACTCTGAAAAAACAAAGTTGGTGCGTTTTAGACCCCACTCAGCAAGTTTAAATAACTGTTCTGTATGTGCAGATGGAACATCAATTAGTGAAACTCATTTGATTTAATACTTAGGCATTACGTTGCAGAGTAATCTGTGCTGGGATTTACATATAAATGAGGTGAAGAACAAAATGGCTCCGGCCATTGGCATATTATATAAGCTCAAAAATAAACTAAGTGAAAAATCTAAATTAATGATTTATAACGGTCTGATACAATCACATCTAAATTACTTGACCAGTGTCTATGCATTTAATAAACATAATACAGTTCAAAAATCTCTAAAATGTTTGCAAAATAAGGCATTTAAAATTGTTTATAATTTACCAAGAAATTTTTCAACAGTATCGTTATACAAAAATGTAAGCAAAACTATTTTACCAATTTATGGTTTATACCAATACCAGGTTATATTGTATGTTTATAAGAGTTTACATGAAACAGGTGAACATATAATTCCTTTTTTGCAAAACCAGTATCAAAATGTATCAAATCTTAGGGTACCAAGGTGCCGATTGGAAAGAACTAAGCAACGTATAGATTATGTAGGTGGTAATCTTTATAATAACTTACCTGCTAATTTGAAATCTATTGAGCGAATATCAAGTTTTAAAGGAGAATGCAAAGAATATTTTTATAACTTAATGGAAATGCTTCTTTTGTAAATATGTACATATGTAACTATAATTATAATTTAATTAATAATCATAAGATTTATTTACTTTTTATATTGTACAGCTAAGAAAATGTTTGCCAACTTGCCTCAAAAATGCCCTTATGGCGCTGAGGCCCAAATTTTAAAATGTAAATATTTTGTACAATTATAATGTTAACAAATAAATATACATATTATTGAAAAAAAAAAAACTAAAGCCCATACAAAACTTATAAACTAACACACTTCCCTACAAGAAATGAATGAGCGAGTAGTCACATTTTTCATTTTGGTGTTAAGAAAATGATAGGAAAAAATGACCGAAATCAAGTTATAGGTCACATTCGGTAATTTTTTCCTATCATTTTCCTCGCTCATTCGTTTCTTGTAGGGTTGTAGCAGTTTAATATTAAATTGTTGATGTTGGCGTTGCAATAGCGGGAATTTTCGTACAATTATTTTGGTAAATTTTCTATTATATTTAATTTTGCTTTGGCATAATTTTTATAAACGTACTTAATCATGAAAGTATATTTTTTTAAAGTTTTCGTGTTTTTGTACATAAATTTTATGCAAATATTTTTATTTTTTATATTATGGAATTGTAGAGATTTTTGAACCAAAAGTGTGTTAATAAAAAATCTTACGCAGTGGCAGATCAAATATACAAATTTGTTAGGGTAAAATATGGAGAAACACCAATTTATTGTTTAATATTAACAAAAGGTTTTAAAAGCTAATGACAAGAAAAACAAATATTTAATACAAAAAAATAAAGAAATATCAATGATAACTATATTAATAATTTACAAAGTATAAAGTAAACAAGTACTTATTTAATTGTATTTTTCAACACCACTGTCCAATTAAATAAATCCAATATTATTTCTAAAATGTTCAAAGCTTGTTTTAGATAAAGACTTTGTAAAGAAATCTGCAATTTGATCTTTTGTTGATTTGTATATAATTTTAATAAATTTTCCTTGAACTAAATCTCGAACGAAATTGTATTTTATGTCTATGTGTTTCATTCTTTGATGTTCCTTTGGTTCTTCAGCAATTTGTATACATGACATGTTATCCTCAAAAATACAAATTGGAGACCCTATTATAATATTAAAATCTTTTAATAATTTCTTGTTGTAACGCAAAGTGCTATGTATTCCGCTTCAGTAGATGATAAGGAAACGGCGGGTTGCTTTTTTTGTAAGCCATGCCACAGAACAGCCAAAAACTTTAATAAGGTAACCACTAAAAGATTTTCATTCATCTACGTCATTACCCCAATCTGCATCAGCATATCCAACCAAAACTTCATCTGTTTTTGCTTCATATGAAAGTTCCATTTCAACTGTTTTCTTTAAATATCTAAGAATTCTTTTTAGATGATTCCAATGACAATCAGTTGCACAATTTTGAAAACGACTTAGAAAATTTACACTTACACTAAGGTCAGGTCTTGAGGTGAGCATAAAATACATTAAACATCCAACTAATTCTTTATATGGTTCTTTAGTAGGTATATCTTTAGAGTCTTTAGACAAAGATAATTTTGGTTCCATTGGAGTATCAACACCATTACAGTATTCCATTCCAAAACGTTTAAGTAGATGAAGTATAAACGATTTCTGATTAATTTTAATAACGGAATTTTCAAAATGTCGGATAACCTTGACTCCCAAGTATACATATATCAATATTTCCTAAATCTTTCATCTCAAATTCTTTGCTTAGTAACGATTTTACTATTTCAATTTCTTTAATATTATTTCCAACAAGTAAAAAGTCATCTACATAAAGCAACAAATATGTTATATTATTATTAATTTTCCGCATATACAAGCAATAGTCATTTTTGGATCGTTCAAATTTTAATTTCAAAATATAATTGTTAAATCTCTCGTTCCACATTCGAGGAGCCTGTTTTAGACCATATAAAGAACGATTTAACTTACATACCAAATTTGAATCACATTTTAATCCTTCCGGAGGTTTCATGTATATTTCTTCACGCAAATACACATTAAGAAAAGCTGTTTTCACGTCCATTTGTTGAATAATATATTTCATTTTATTGGCAACAGCAAGTAAAATTCGAAAAGTACTAATTCGAGCAACAGGAGAGTATGTTTCTTGAAAATCAAAACCTTTACACTGTGTAAAGCCTTTTGCTACAACTCGTGCTTTGTATTCACCGAGATTATCATCACCATCCAATTTCCTCTTGAAAACCCATTTACGGTCTATAATACTTTTCCCTTCAGGGCGTTTGACCAAATCCCACGTATTATTTTTGTGTAAAGAATGCAATTTATTTTTTATAGCATCAAACCACTCACCTGAATTATGACAGCTTTTAATATCCTGATATGTTGTAGGGGTATCGCACACAAATTGTTCAGCATTTAATGCTAAACCAAAATAATTATAACGTGTTGTAGGTTTTCTTATTCTTGTACTTCTACGCAATTGCGAATCTTGTTGATCATCTTCCGAATCATTGATTACAATTTCATCAATTGCATCCTCAGCACTCCCTACTTCATTTTCACTTTGGCTTACTGCTTCCTCAAATTCATCATCCGAATCACTATTTTCAGAATGTTCATTTTGTATTGTACTCACAGTTTCTTTTACTTCATTTGACGGGTTTACAAATTCTACAATTTTTGAAATTTTATTGCTTATTTTCTCAGAATTTGTGGAAACATTTTCGTTAAAAACGACATCTCTTGACAAAATGATTTTTAGATGAGTTGGACTCCATTATCTATATCCACTGCCACAATATCCAACCATTATTAACTTTTCAGATTTCATATCCAATTTCTTACGTTTTACCTTAGGAATATGGGAATACGCTACACAACCAAAAATTCTTATGTTTGACAAATTTGGCTTAACTCCAAACCAAATTTCTGCTGGAGTTTGCAGGGAATAGCACTAGTTGGACATCTATTCGTCAAGTAGTTGGCACAATAAACAGCTTCCGACCACAATTTACTGTCCAAACCACTGTTAGACATTAACGATCTTGCTTTTTCAATCAACGTACGACTCATTCTTTCAGATTTGCCATTTTGCTCAGGAGTATAAGCATTTGTATATTGAATTAAAATTCCTGAATTCTTACAGAAAGTTTTAAAAACAGTTGATGTGTACTCACCACCATTGTCACACCTGCATAAAGTAATTTTATTATTATGAAAATTTTTTCCTCAGTTCCTCCACCTTAGTAGCATTGGCTTCTTGAGCAACTAATACTTCAATATCTTGTTTAACCAACTTAAGTAAGCTATGCTCGTCAAGAACTGCTTCCAGTCTAAACCTCCAATTATCGAAATTCCGACCCTCAAACAAATTAACAGAAATCATTTCCTCAGCCATGTCCGGGCCCATAACCAGATAAAATATACAAATTTGTTAGGGTAAAATAAGGAGAAAGACCAATTTATTGTTTAATATTAACAAAAGGTTTTAAAAGCTAATGACAAGAAAAACAAATATTTAATACAAAAAAATAAAGAAATATCAAAGATAACTATATTAATAATTTGCAAAGTATAAAGTAAACAAGTACTTATTTAATTGTATTTTTCAGCAGTGGCAATGCTGAATAAAACAGTAAAAAAAAAATTAGTATGATAGAGACAACTGCATGATAACTTGTATAATGCAGAGTTGCATTTTTAGCCGTTTAACATGCAAGTGCCGGTTCACACACGTCAAGTCTTGAGTTTTTAGGAGAGAGAGGACAAGAAATGGCATTCTCTTTTCCCTTCTCCTAAAAGCTCAAGAATTGACGAGTCAAACTTGACGTGTGTGAACCGGCACCAAGTCATTTTTATTTTTGTGAATCCCCGCGTAGAATTGTCAAATTGAAAATTTTTTTTCCGTGGTGGTAGTTTGAATGTAAACTTTCAAGTGTTAAATTTATATATATGTATATATATGTATATATATGCACAGCGTGCTTTTTCGGCACTTTTTTCGAGCTACGGTATTTTTTGGGAACAGTTGCATTCTTTGAGGACGGTACCCAAAAAAATCGTATACCACCAGTAGATTTTGGGCACATAACACTTTGAGTACTTTTTTTTTAAAAAAATTTTTTTTTTTGATTGTTAATTTACTTTTAATTCTTTTTATAAATAACGTATCCATTAATATATAGACTCTAAATAAATGCCTACATTTTTAATTTTTATTTAAAATTTTCCATTCATGTGCTGCCATATTTTCAATTTTAAATTAATACCTTTGACGCCATTAATTCTGTGCTTTTGCGTTTTTTCTTTGTTTTTAGAGATTAAGCATTATATCCAAGGTGGGTAGGCAGAAACAGCTGTTTACTTTTTAATCCCATTTGTCTATGCTTGTTGTTGGGTTGTAATACTTAGACCACCTTTTAAGTACACATGTGCATTTCTTACAAAAAGCATAAACAAAACGTGTTACCACTGAAAATCATTATCGTTTTTTTAGATATACATGTGTACATATAAAGATATTGGAATGTTATTTTTTTTGTAAAAATTTTGGTTGTAATGATATTGTAATGTTTATTTATTTGAATGTCTGTAAGTCTGTCCGTATGCTCGTTTGTAGTTTTGTTTGTTTGTTTGTTTGTTTGTTTGTTTGTTTGTTTGTTTGTTTGTTTGTTTGTTTGTTTGTTTGTTTGTTTGTTTGTTTGTTTGTTTGTTTGTTTGTTTGTTTGTTTGTTTGTTTGTTTGTTTGTTTGTTTGTTTGTTTGTTTGTTTGTTTGTTTGTTTGTTTGTTTGTTTGTTTGTTTGTTTGTTTGTTTGTTTGTTTGTTTGTTTGTTTGTTTGTTTGTTTGTTTGTTTGTTTGTTTGTTTGTTTGTTTGTTTGTTTGTTTGTTTGTTTGTTTGTTTGTTTGTTTGTTTGTTTGTTTGTTTGTTTGTTTGTTTGTTTGTTTGTTTGTTTGTTTGTTTGTTTGTTTGTTTGTTTGTTTGTTTGTTTGTTTGTTTGTTTGTTTGTTTGTTTGTTTGTTTGTTTGTTTGTTTGTTTGTTTGTTTGTTTGTTTGTTTGTTTATTTGCTTATTTTTTAATTTGTTTATTCGTTTGTTCGTGTATTTGTTAATTCGTTTGTTCGTGTATTTGTTAATTGGTTTATTTGTTTATTTGTTAATTTGTTTATTTGTTAATTTGCTTATTTGTTTATCTGTTTATTTGCTTAGTTGTTTATCTGTTTATTTGTTTTTTTGTTTGTTTTTTTGTTTATTTGCTTATTTGTTTATTTGTTGATTTGCTTATTTGCTTATTTGTTTATTTGTTTATTTGCTTATTTGTTTGTTTGCAACATATGTTTTTCATAAATTTCACGAATTTCCGATAAAATATACAACTGAAAAATGTGAAAAAATGCATTTTCTAGGAATTATATATGAGGAATTATGCATTAGAGAATATTTTTTCTGAAGATTACCGTGTGGCAGCTACAGGCCAAAAATGGTGCAAAAAATTATATAAATTAAAATTTTTCTACATTTTAGCATTTTTGAGGCATTAGATGCAATTTTTTCGATTATTTTGTTCTACTTTTTTCTCCTTATATTCTGTAGGCTACAATTGTAGCAAAAATAATTTCTAGCCGAGATTTTGACATGAGAAAAAAAACACAAAAACTAGCAAAACGCAAAAGGGTTTCGTTGGTTACGATAAGTGCTTCGAGAAATTCCACACGAGAAAGAGTTTGAAGTCGATATCCTTAAATATTTGGACAATTGACCAAAAATTGTGTAATATTTATAAAAATTTTATATTTTAGCAATTTTAATGCACTAACTACAGTTTTTCAGGGCCATTTTTTTAAAGCTTTCCTTCTCTTAGTTTATAGCTAAGGTTATGGCGAAGACAAGAAAACAAAATTCTAATTGATTTTCGAGGTGAAGGGTATATTATATAAGATATAATAAAAAAAATTGTTAGAACCAAAATTTATTATTGAATAAAAAGTTCTTAAAGTAGTTAAAAGTAAAAGTATAACGTGTTTCATAAGGGCGTTATAAATATCGAACATTTGAACAGAACATTACATAATTCAACATAAGACTTTGAAGAGTTAACTCTTAAATCGATTTCATCATCTTTAGATACTTTAGCACCTAAAAAAATATAAGTAATTGGGATCTTTAAGGTATGAAGTATTTAAGGAGTAAACAAAATTAAACAACTTAACAGTAATAAAGGACAGATACTATCTAAGATTGCATCCTTTTATCTAATATACTGCAAATTTTAGTTTATTATTATATATGAAAATCTTAATAATAATTTTAAACATTTTTACGTCTAAAAATACTTATAAAAAAAAATAACATGACAAATGGTAACGCTGGTAATATGCAACTCTGTGTGTTTCTTTCTACACTGCTGCTAATTTAGCTATTTTCTCGTCAAATCCAGCGATTTTTAATAAAATTTTTACTGGAATAAATAATTTTATTTAAAAAATATGGTTTTTAGCGATTTATAGCTTAATTTACTTATTATTTAAAAAATTTTGCTATTTTAATTGTCTTTGTTTTATAATGTTTCAATAATTTTATTTCAAAAAGGGTGGTTTTTAGAGATTTATAGCTAAATTTAAATTTTATTTAAAAAATTTAGCTATTTTTGCTTGTTTGTTTTATAATATTTCAATAATTTCATTTCAAAAAGGGTGGGTTTCAGCGATTTATAGCTAAATTTACCTATTATTAAAAAAATTTAGCTATTTTTGCTTGTTTGTTTTATAATATTTCAATAATTTTATTTCAAAAAGGGTGGTTTTCAGCGATTTATAGCTAAATTTACCTATTATTAAAAAAATTTAGCTATTTTTGCTTGTTTGTTTTATAATATTTCAATAATTTTATTTCAAAAAGGGTGGTTTTCAGCGATTTATAGCTAAATTTACCTATTATTAAAAAAATTTAGCTATTTTTGCTTGTTTGTTTTATAATATTTCAATAATTTTATTTCAAAAAGGGTGGTTTTCAGCGATTTATAGCTAAATTTACCTATTTTTAAAAAAATTTAGCTATTTTTGCTTGTTTGTTTTATAATATTTCAATAATTTTATTTCAAAAAGGGTGGTTTTCAGCGATTTATAGCTAAATATACCTATTATTAAAAAAATTTAGCTATTTTTGCTTGTTTGTTTTATAATATTTCAATAATTTTATTTCAAAAAGGGTGGTTTTCAGCGATTTATAGCTAAATTTACCTATTATTAAAAAAATTTAGCTATTTTTGCTTGTTTGTTTTATAATATTTCAATAATTTTATTTCAAAAAGGGTGGTTTTCAGCGATTTATAGCTAAATTTACCTATTATTAAAAAAATTTAGCTATTTTTGCTTGTTTGTTTTATAATATTTCAATAATTTTATTTCAAAAAGGGTGGTTTTCAGCGATTTATAGCTAAATTTACCTATTATTAAAAAAATTTAGCTATTTTTGCTTGTTTGTTTTATAATATTTCAATAATTTTATTTCAAAAAGGGTGGTTTTCAGCGATTTATAGCTAAATTTACCTATTATTAAAAAATTTAGCTATTTTTGCTTGTTTGTTTTATAATATTTCAATAATTTTATTTCAAAAGGGGTGGTTTTCAGCGATTTATAGCTAAATTTACCTATTTTTAAAAAAATTTAGCTATTTTTGCTTATTTGTTTTATAATATTTCAATAATTTTATTTCAAAAAGGGTGGTTTTCAGCGATTTATAGCTAAATTTACCTATTATTAAAAAAATTTAGCTATTTTTGCTTGTTTGTTTTATAATATTTCAATAATTTTATTTCAAAAAGGGTGGTTTTCAGCGATTTATAGCTAAATTTACCTATTATTAAAAAAATTTAGCTATTTTTGCTTGTTTGTTTTATAATATTTCAATAATTTTATTTCAAAAAGGGTGGTTTTCAGCGATTTATAGCTAAATTTACCTATTATTAAAAAAATTTAGCTATTTTTGCTTGTTTGTTTTATAATATTTCAATAATTTTATTTCAAAAAGGGTGGTTTTTAGCGATTTATAGCTAAATTTACCTATTATTAAAAAAATGTAGCTATTTTTGCTTGTTTGTTTTATAATATTTCAATAATTTTATTTCAAAAAGGGTGATTTTCAGCGATTTATACCTAAATTTACCTATTATTTAAAAAATTTAACTATTTTTGCTTTGTTTGTTTTATAATATTTCAATTATTTTATTTCAAAAAGGGTGGTTTTCAGCGATTTATAGCTAAATTTACCTATTATTAAAAAAATTTAGCTATTTTTGCTTGTGTGTTTTATAATATTTCAATAATTTTATTTCAAAAAGGGTAGTTTTCAGCGATTTTTAGCTAAATTTACCTTTTATTTAAAAAATTTAACTATTTTTGCTTGTTTGTTTTATAATATTTCAATTATTTTATTTCAAAAAGGGTGGTTTTTAGAGATTTATAGCTAAATTTAACTTTTATTTAAAAAATTATCTATTTTTGCTTGTTTGTTTAATAATATTTCAATAATTTCATTCCAAAAAGGGTGGTTTTCAGCGATTTATACCTAAATTTACCTATTATTTAAAAAATTTAACTATTTTTGCTTGTTTGTTTTATAATATTTCAATTATTTTATTTCAAAAAGGGTGGTTTTCAGCGATTTATAACTAAATTTACCTATTATTAAAAAAATTTAGCTATTTTTGCTTGTGTGTTTTATAATATTTCAATAATTTTATTTCAAAAAGGGTGGTTTTCAGCGATTTTTAGCTAAATTTACCTTTTATTTAAAAAATTTAACTATTTTTGCTTGTTTGTTTTATAATATTTCAATTATTTTATTTCAAAAAGGGTGGTTTTCAGCGATTTATAGCTAAATTTACCTATTATTAAAAAATTTAGCTATTTTTGCTTGTGTGTTTTATAATATTTCAATAATTTTATTTCAAAAAGGGTGGTTTTCAGCGATTTATAGCTAAATTTACCTATTATTAAAAAAATTTAACTATTTTTCTTGTTTGTTTTATAATATTTCAATAATTTTATTTCAAAAAGGGTGGTTTTCAGCGATTTATAGCTAAATTTACCTATTATTAAAAAAATTTAACTATTTTTGCTTGTTTGTTTTATAATATTTCAATAATTTTTTTTCAAAAAGGGTGGTTTTCAGCGATTTATAGCTAAATTTATCTATTATTAAAAAAATTTAGCTATTTTTGCTTGTTTGTTTTATAATATTTCAATAATTTTATTTCAAAAAGGGTGGTTTTCAGCGATTTATAGCTAAATTTACCTATTATTAAAAAAATTAAGCTATTTGTGCTTGTTTGTTTTATAATATTTCAATAATTTTATTTAAGAAAGGGCGGTTTTTATCGATTGATAGCTAAATTTACCTATTATTAAAAAAATTAAGCTATTTGTGCTTGTTTGTTTTATAATATTTCAATAATTTTATTTCAAAAAGGGTGGTTTTCAGCGATTTATAGCTAAATTTACCTATTATTAAAAAAATTTAGCAATTTTTGCTTGTTTGTCTTATAATATTTCAATAATTTTATTTCAAAAATGGTGGTTTTCAGCGATTTATAGCTAAATTTACCTATTATTAAAAAAATTTAGCTATTTTTGCTTGTTTGTTTTATAATATTTCAATAATTTTATTTCAAAAAGGGTGGTTTTCAGCGATTTATAGCTAAATTTACCTATTATTAAAAAAATTTAGCTATTTTTGCTTGTTTGTTTTATAATATTTCAATAATTTTATTTCAAAAAGGGTGGTTTTCAGCGATTTATAGCTAAATTTACCTATTATTAAAAAAATTTAGCTATAATATTTCAATAATTTTATTTAAGAAAGGGCGATTTTTATCGATTGATAAAGGTGTTATGATACTTGCTATTTTTTGTATTGGATTTTTTTAGGATTGACTGAATGAAACAACAAATGCGAGAAAGAACAAGAAATACAATTTGATAAAATGTAAACAAAACAAACAATACTGCCCACGTTTTTTCCCCACAAAAAACCGTCATAAAAGCTAAAAATCGCAAAAAAAAGTTAAAAACCGTCAAACCGATCAAAAACTAAAAAAATTGGCAATAGTCCTAACAATTAATCTGGAAATGTCAATTTTAAGTTAAAAATTTTTATATTTTTTTGACAGTCTTAGATTATTTATCGATAACACATGTATATTTGTTTGACATTTCAAGATGTTTTATGATATAATCATACTCTTTACACTTATGGCGTTTTCTTTTCTGAGTAAAATTCTGCATTTATTCTGCCTTTTACATTTATTTATGTTCTTTTCTGAAATACATGTGTTATTTTAAAAGTGTAACGCGTTCTTTTCTGATGATGTTCCCTTTAAAATTAAAAACAATGCTACATGTTCAACACTCATTTTAATTAAAGGGGCATGAGTGCAGCACTAGATCAAGACGAATTCAATACAAGGTGGTGGCAAGTTTCGAGCCGTAAACACTTACAATGCAATACAAAAAACATCTGTTGTTTTGTTGGCTTTGGATTGTTGTAGTCTTGCCACCACCTGTAATTGCATTTACATTGCGCTAATTGTACTTTATTGTTTAATGCCGAAATTTGTGTTCTTTTGTATGAAGCACTTCTTAAAAATTAGGGGAGCATTTAAAAATGTTGCAAATTAACATGTAACACTTATGCGACACTTTTTTTAGAAAAGAAAACGCCATTAGTCAGTTTTCCTATGCAAATATATTTGCACTGTTCTCCAATATAGAAAAAATACAAAAAATAGCAAGTATCATAACAGCTTAACTAAATTTAACTATTATTTAAAAAATTTTGCTATTTTTTCAAGTTTGTTTTATAATATTTCAATATTTTTATTTAAAAAAGGGTGGTTTCTATCGATTGATAGCTAAATTTAACTATTATTTAAAATATTGAGCTATTTTTTATTTAGTTATAAACCAATTAAAACCAACCTTTTTGAAAAGGAATAATTGAAATATTATAACAGACACAAAATTTGTGTTATAAACAATATAAAATAGCTCAATATTTTAAATAGAAAGTATATTTAGTCATAAATCGCTAAAAACCGCCCTTTTTGAAAAGAAATTATTGAATTATTATTAATGAAACACAATAAAAAATAGCTCAAAATTTTAAATGGAAAGTATGTTTAGACATAAATCGCAAAACCCGCTCTTTTTAAATAGAAATTACTGAAATATTATAACACAATATAAAATAGCACAATATTTTAAATAGAAAGTATATTTAGACATAAATCGCTAAAATCTCTCGTTTTAAAAAGAAAATATTGAAATATTATAACACAAACACGATATAAAATAGCACAATATTTTAAAAAGAAAGTATATTTAGTCATAAATCGCTAAAAACCACCCTTTTTGAAAAGAAATTATTGAATTATTATTAATGAAACACAATAAAAAATAGCTCAAAATTTTAAAAAGAAAGTATATTTAGTTATAAACCAATAAAAACACCCCTTTTTGAAAACAAATAATTGAAATATTATAAAACAAACACAATATAAAATAGCTCAATATTTTATATAGAGAGTAGATTTAGTCATAAATCGCTAAAAAGCACCCTTTTTGAAATAAAATTATTGAATTATTATTAATGAAACACAATAAAAAATAGCTCAAAATTTTAAATAAAAAGTATATTTAGACATAAATTTTGTTAAAAACCAATAAATACCACCCTTTTTGAAAAAATGATTGAAATAATATAATAGAAACGCAATAAAAAATAGCTCAATATTTTAAATAGAAAAAAACCACCCTTTTTGAAAAGAAATTATTGAAATTTTATATAATTTAGCGATAAAACGCCAAAAAGTTTTATTAATAAATTTTATTAAAATTCGCTGGTTTTGACAATAAAATTGCTGCATTAGCAGCAGTGTAGAAATAAACACACAGAGTTGCACTTGAACAGCGTTGCCATTTGTCATATTTTCCCTTTTTTTTAAATATTTTTAGACGTACACATGTTTAAAATTTGTATAAAGATTTTTGTCAATATATAATCTAATCTTTGCAGTATATTAGATGAAAACGTTAAGTGAAGTTAAGTGCAACAAAGCAATCATAGATTCTATCTGCTTTATTACTGTAACGTTGTTTAATTTTGTTTACTCCTTCAATACTTCATACCTTAACGATCACAAATGTATTCTTTAAGGTGCTGAAGTATCTAAAAATGATGAAATCGACTTTAGTGTTCACTGTTCAAAGTCTTATATTGAATTATGCAATGTTCTGTTCAAAAGTTAAATTTTAATAACGACCGTCTGTAACAAGTTGTAGTTTTACTTTTTATGACTTTAAGCACTTTTTATTCTATAATGATTTGGCTCTAAAAAAATTGTATTGTATTTTATTATTAATAAAAATGTACCAAGGTTTTTTTATGCACCCGTTACATGCTCTTTATCTCGGAAACCATTTAGCATTTTGTTTTCTTGTCTTCATAATAATCTTAGCTATAAACTGGGAGAAGGAAAGCTTAAAACAAAATAAACGTAAAAACAGTATTTAGTGAATTAAAATTGCTAAAATATTAAATTTTTAAATATTTTGCACTATTTTTGGCCTATAGCCCAATTTTTCAAACTCTTTCTCGTGTGGAATTTCTCGAAGTACTTTTCGTAACCAACGAAACTTTTGCGTTTTGCTAGTTTTTATTTTATTTTTCTCATGTCTAAATCTCGGAAAGCAATTATTTTCGCCATAATTGTAGCTATAGACTCTTAGAAAATAAGTAGAACAAAATAATCCGAAAAAATTTATCTAAAGCCTCAAAAACATTTTTGGCCCGTAGCTGCCAAACGGTAATCTTCAGAAAAAATACTCCTTTTACTCTAATTAATAATTCCTCATATATAGTTACTGAAAAATGCATTTTTTCACATCTTTCAGTTGTATTTTTTTTATCGGAAATTAGTGAAATTTATGAAATACATTGCAAAAGGTAAAAACGGAAATTATCCAATAATAATTTTTACACATATTTCGAATTTTCGATATAAATACAGCTGAAAAATGTAAAAAAAGAATTATGATGTTCTAAAGAATTTTGAATTATATTATAAGAATTATTTTTTCTGAATAGAACTTTACCAAATTATCCACAGTTTGACCGCGGCGGGCCATGAAAGTTAAAAAAATAAATTAAAATTTTTCGACATTTTAGCAATTCTATGGCGCTAGCTGCAGTTTTTTAGAGCCAATTCATTATAGAATAAAAAGTGCTTAAAGTAATAAAAAGTAAAACTACAACTTGTTACAGACGGTCGTTATTAAAATTTAACTTTTGAACAGAACATTGCATAATTCAATATAAGACTTTGAACAGAGAACACAAAAGTCGATTTCATCATTTTTAGATACTTCAGCACCTTAAAGAATACATTTGTGATCGTTAAGGTATGAAGTATTGAAGGAGTAAACAAAATTAAATAACGTTACAGTAATAAAGCAGATAGAATCTAAGATTGCTTTGTTGCACTTAACTTCACTTAACGTTTTCATCTAATATACTGCAAAGATTAGATTATATATTGACAAAAATCTTTATACAAATTTTAAACATGTGTACGTCTAAAAATATTTAAAAAAAAAGGGAAAATATGACAAATGGCAACGCTGTTCAAGTGCAACTCTGTGTGTTTATTTCTACACTGCTGCTAATGCAGCAATTTTATTGTCAAAACCAGCGAATTTTAATAAAATTTATTAATAAAACTTTTTGGCGTTTTATCGCTAAATTATATAAAATTTCAATAATTTCTTTTCAAAAAGGGTGGTTTTTAGCGATTTATAACTAAATATAATTTCTATTTAAAATATTGAGCTATTTTTTATTGCGTTTCTGTTATATTATTTCAATCATTTTTTCAAAAAGGGTGGTATTTATTGGTTTATAACAAAATTTATGTCTAAATATACTTTTTATTTAAAATTTTGAGCTATTTTTTATTGTGTTTCATTAATAATAATTCAATAATTTTATTTCAAAAAGGGTGCTTTTTAGCGATTTATGACTAAATCTACTCTCTATATAAAATATTGAGCTATTTTATATTGTGTTTGTTTTATAATATTTCAATTATTTGTTTTCAAAAAGGGGTGTTTTTATTGGTTTATAACTAAATATACTTTCTTTTTAAAGTTTTGAGCTATTTTTTATTGTGTTTCATTAATAATAATTCAATAATTTCTTTTCAAAAAGGGTGGTTTTTAGCGATTTATAACTAAATATAATTTCTATTTAAAATATTGAGCTATTTTTTATTGCGTTTCTGTTATATTATTTCAATCATTTTTTCAAAAAGGGTGGTATTTATTGGTTTATAACAAAATTTATGTCTAAATATACTTTTTATTTAAAATTTTGAGCTATTTTTTATTGTGTTTCATTAATAATAATTCAATAATTTTATTTCAAAAAGGGTGCTTTTTAGCGATTTATGACTAAATCTACTCTCTATTTAAAACATTGAGCTATTTTTTTTGTGTTTGTTTTACCATATTTCAATAATTTCTTTTCAAAAAGGGCGATTTTAGGGATTTATGACTAAATATACTTTCTATTTAAAATATTGTGCTATTTTATATTGTGTTATAATATTTCAGTAATTTCTATTTAAAAAGAGCGGGTTTTGCGATTTATGTCTAAATATACTTTCCATTTAAAATATTGAGCTATTTTATATTGTTTATAACACAAATTTGGTGTCTGTGTTATAATATTTCAATTATTTCTTTTCAAAAAGGTTGGTTTTAATTGGTTTATAACTAAATAAAAAATAGCTCAATATTTTAAATAATAGTTAAATTTAGCAATCAATCGATAAAAACCACCCTTTTTTAAATAAAAATATTGAAATATTATAAAACAAACATGAAAAAATAGCAAAATTTTTTAAATAATAGTGAAATTTAGTTAAGCTGTTATGGTACTTGCTATTTTTTGTATTTTTTCTATATTGGAGAACAGTGCAAATATATTTGCATAGGAAAACTGACTAAGTGTAAAGAGTATGATTATATCATAAAACATCTTGAAATGTCAAACAAATATACATGTGTTATCGATAAGTAATCTAAGACTGTCAAAAAAAATATAAAAATTTTTAACTTAAAATTGACATTTCCAGATTAATTGTTAGCACTATTGCCAATTTTTTTTAGTTTTTGATCGGTTTGACGGTTTTTAACTTTTTTTTTTTGCGACTTTTAGCTTTTATGACGGTTTTTTGTGGGGGAAAAACGTGGGCAGTATTGTTTGTCTTGTTTACATTTTATCAAATTGTATTTCTTGTTCTTTCTCGCATTTGTTGTTTCATTCAGTCAATCCTAAAAAAATCCAATACAAAAAATAGCAAGTATCATAACACCTTTATCAATCGATAAAAATCGCCCTTTCTTAAATAAAATTATTGAAATATTATAGCTAAATTTTTTTAATAATAGGTAAATTTAGCTATAAATCGCTGAAAACCACCCTTTTTGAAATAAAATTATTGAAATATTATAAAACAAACAAGCAAAAATAGCTAAATTTTTTTAATAATAGGTAAATTTAGCTATAAATCGCTGAAAACCACCCTTTTTGAAATAAAATTATTGAAATATTATAAAACAAACAAGCAAAAATAGCTACATTTTTTTAATAATAGGTAAATTTAGCTATAAATCGCTGAAAACCACCCTTTTTGAAATAAAATTATTGAAATATTATAAAACAAACAAGCAAAAATAGCTAAATTTTTTTAATAATAGGTAAATTTAGCTATAAATCGCTGAAAACCACCCTTTTTGAAATAAAATTATTGAAATATTATAAAACAAACAAGCAAAAATAGCTAAATTTTTTTAATAATAGGTAAATTTAGCTATAAATCGCTGAAAACCACCCTTTTTGAAATAAAATTATTGAAATATTATAAAACAAACAAGCAAAAATAGCTAAATTTTTTTAATAATAGGTAAATTTAGCTATAAATCGCTGAAAACCACCCTTTTTGAAATAAAATTATTGAAATATTATAAAACAAACAAGCAAAAATAGCAAAATTTTTTTAATAATAGGTAAATTTAGCTATAAATCGCTGAAAACCACCCTTTTTGAAATAAAATTATTGAAATATTATAAAACAAACAAGCAAAAATAGCTAAATTTTTTTAATAATAGGTAAATTTAGCTATAAATCGCTGAAACCACCCTTTTTGAAATAAAATTATTGAAATATTATAAAACAAACAAGCAAAAATAGCTAAATTTTTTTAATAATAGGTAAATTTAGCTATAAATCGCTGAAAACCACCCTTTTTGAAATAAAATTATTGAAATATTATAAAACAAACAAGCAAAAATAGCAAAATTTTTTTAATAATAGGTAAATTTAGCTATAAATCGCTGAAAACCACCCTTTTTGAAATAAAATTATTGAAATATTATAAAACAAACAAGCAAAAATAGCTAAATTTTTTTAATAATAGGTAAATTTAGCTATAAATCGCTGAAAACCACCCTTTTTGAAATAAAATTATTGAAATATTATAAAACAAACAAGCAAAAATAGCTAAATTTTTTTAATAATAGGTAAATTTAGCTATAAATCGCTGAAAACCACCCTTTTTGAAATAAAATTATTGAAATATTATAAAACAAACAAGCAAAAATAGCTACATTTTTTTAATAATAGGTAAATTTAGCTATAAATCGCTGAAAACCACCCTTTTTGAAATAAAATTATTGAAATATTATAAAACAAACAAGCAAAAATAGCTAAATTTTTTTAATAATAGGTAAATTTAGCTATAAATCGCTGAAAACCACCCTTTTTGAAATAAAATTATTGAAATATTATAAAACAAACAAGCAAAAATAGCTAAATTTTTTTAATAATAGGTAAATTTAGCTATAAATCGCTGAAAACCACCCTTTTTGAAATAAAATTATTGAAATATTATAAAACAAACAAGCAAAAATAGCTAAATTTTTTTAATAATAGGTAAATTTAGCTATAAATCGCTGAAAACCACCCTTTTTGAAATAAAATTATTGAAATATTATAAAACAAACAAGCAAAAATAGCAAAATTTTTTTAATAATAGGTAAATTTAGCTATAAATCGCTGAAAACCACCCTTTTTGAAATAAAATTATTGAAATATTATAAAACAAACAAGCAAAAATAGCTAAATTTTTTTAATAATAGGTAAATTTAGCTATAAATCGCTGAAACCACCCTTTTTGAAATAAAATTATTGAAATATTATAAAACAAACAAGCAAAAATAGCTAAATTTTTTTAATAATAGGTAAATTTAGCTATAAATCGCTGAAAACCACCCTTTTTGAAATAAAATTATTGAAATATTATAAAACAAACAAGCAAAAATAGCAAAATTTTTTTAATAATAGGTAAATTTAGCTATAAATCGCTGAAAACCACCCTTTTTGAAATAAAATTATTGAAATATTATAAAACAAACAAGCAAAAATAGCTAAATTTTTTTAATAATAGGTAAATTTAGCTATAAATCGCTGAAAACCACCCTTTTTGAAATAAAATTATTGAAATATTATAAAACAAACAAGCAAAAATAGCAAAATTTTTTTAATAATAGGTAAATTTAGCTATAAATCGCTGAAAACCACCCTTTTTGAAATAAAATTATTGAAATATTATAAAACAAACAAGCAAAAATAGCTAAATTTATTTAATAATAGGTAAATTTAGCTAAAAATCGCTGAAAACCACCCTTTTTGAAATAAAATTATTGAAATATTATAAAACAAACAAGCAAAAATAGCTAAATTTTTTTAATAATAGGTAAATTTAGCTATAAATCGCTGAAAACCACCCTTTTTGAAATAAAATTATTGAAATATTATAAAACAAACAAGCAAAAATAGCTAAATTTTTTTAATAATAGGTAAATTTAGCTATAAATCGCTGAAAACCACCCTTTTTGAAATAAAATTATTGAAATATTATAAAACAAACAAGCAAAAATAGCTAAATTTTTTTAATAATAGGTAAATTTAGCTATAAATCGCTGAAAACCACCCTTTTTGAAATAAAATTATTGAAATATTATAAAACAAACAAGCAAAAATAGCTAAATTTTTTTAATAATAGGTAAATTTAGCTATAAATCGCTGAAACCCACCCTTTTTGAAATGAAATTATTGAAATATTATAAAACAAACAAGCAAAAATAGCTAAATTTTTTAAATAAAATTTAAATTTAGCTATAAATCTCTAAAAACCACCCTTTTTGAAATAAAATTATTGAAACATTATAAAACAAAGACAATTAAAATAGCAAAATTTTTTAAATAATAAGTAAATTAAGCTATAAATCGCTAAAAACCATATTTTTTAAATAAAATTATTTATTCCAGTAAAAATTTTATTAAAAATCGCTGGATTTGACGAGAAAATAGCTAAATTAGCAGCAGTGTAGAAAGAAACACACAGAGTTGCATATTACCAGCGTTACCATTTGTCATGTTATTTTTTTTTATAAGTATTTTTAGACGTAAAAATGTTTAAAATTATTATTAAGATTTTCATATATAATAATAAACTAAAATTTGCAGTATATTAGATAAAAGGATGCAATTTTAGATAGTATCTGTCCTTTATTACTGTTAAGTTGTTTAATTTTGTTTACTCCTTAAATACTTCATACCTTAAAGATCCCAATTACTTATATTGTTTTAGGTGCTAAAGTATCTAAAGATGATGAAATCGATTTAAGAGTTAACTCTTCAAAGTCTTATGTTGAATTATGTAATGTTCTGTTCAAATGTTCGATATTTATAACGCCCTTATGAAACACGTTATACTTTTACTTTTAACTACTTTAAGAACTTTTTATTCAATAATAAATTTTGGTTCTAACAATTTTTTTTATTATATCTTATATAATATACCCTTCACCTCGAAAATCAATTAGAATTTTGTTTTCTTGTCTTCGCCATAACCTTAGCTATAAACTAAGAGAAGGAAAGCTTTAAAAAAATGGCCCTGAAAAACTGTAGTTAGTGCATTAAAATTGCTAAAATATAAAATTTTTATAAATATTACACAATTTTTGGTCAATTGTCCAAATATTTAAGGATATCGACTTCAAACTCTTTCTCGTACTTATCGTAACCAACGAAACCCTTTTGCGTTTTGCTAGTTTTTGTGTTTTTTTTCTCATGTCAAAATCTCGGCTAGAAATTATTTTTGCTTTAATTGTAGCTTACAGATTATAAGGAGAAAAAAGTAGAACAAAATAATCCAAAAAATTTTCTCTAATGCATAATTCCTCATATATAATTCCTAGAAAATGCATTTTTTCACATTTTTCAGTTGTATATTTTATCGGAAATTCGTGAAATTTATGAAAAACATATGTTGCAAACAAACAAATAAGCAAATAAACAAATAAACAAATAAACAAATAAGCAAATAAACAAATCAACAAATTAACAAATAAGCAAATAAACAAAAAAACAAACAAATAAACAAACTAACAAAAAAACAAATAAACAGATAAACAACTAAGCAAATAAACAGATAAACATATAAGCAAATAACAATTTAACAAATCAACAAAAAAACCAATTAACAAATACACGAACAAACGAATAAACAAATTAAAAAATAAGCAAATAAACAAATTAACAAATAAACAAACAAACAAATTAACAAATAAACAAAAAAAAATTAACAAATAAACAAAAAACCAAATTAACAAATAAACGAACAAACGAATTAACAAATTAACAAATTAACCAATTAACAAATAAACGAACAAACAAATTCACAAATAAAAAAATAAACAAATAAGCAAATTAACAAATTACTAAATAAACAAATACCCAAATAAACAAATTAACAAATTAACAAATAAACAAATTAACAAATACCCAAATACCCAAATAAACAAATTAACAAATACACAAATAAACAAATTCCCAAATAAACAAATTAACAAATAAACCAATAAACAAAAAAAACATATAAACAAATAAACAAACAAACAAATAAACAAATTAACAAATAAACAAATAAACAAATTAACCAATTAACAAATAAACGAACAAACGAATAAACAAATAAACAAATTAACCAATAAACAAATAAACGAACAAACGTATAAACGAATAAACAAATTAACAAATAAATAAATTAGCAAATTAACAAATTAACAAATTAACAAATAAACCAATAAACAAAAAAACATATAAACAAATAAACAAACAAACAAATAAACAAATTAACCAATTAACAAATAAACAAATTAACAAATAAACAAACTAACAAATAAACAAATAACCAAAATTACAAATTAACAAATAAACAAATAAAAAAATAAACAAATACCCAAATTAACAAATTAACAAATTAACAAATAAACAAATTAACAAATAAACAAATTAACATATTAACATATTAACAAATAAACAAACAAACAAATTAACAAATAAACAAATTAACAAATAAACAGACAAACAAATTAGCAAATTAACAAATAAACAAATTAACAAATAAACCAATAAACAAAAAAACATATAAACAAATAAACAAACAAACAAATAAACAAATTAACAAATTAAAAAATAAACAAATAAACAAATTAACAAATAAACAAATTACTAAATAAACAAATACCCAAATAATCAAATTAACAAATAAACAAATTAACAAATAAACAAATTAACATATTAACAAATAAACAAACAAACGAATAAACAAATTAACAAATAAACAAATTAACAAATAACCCAATAAACAAAAAAACATATAAACAAATAAACAAACAAACAAATTAACAAATTAAAAAATAAACATATAAACAAATTAACAAATAAACAAATTAACAAACAAACAAACTAACAAATAAACAAAAAAACAAATAAACAAAATTACAAATTAACAAATAAACAAATTAACATATAAACAAACAAACAAATTAACAAATAAACAAAAAAACAAATAAACAAACAAACAAATAAACAAATTAACAAATAAACAAATTAACAAATAAACCAATAAACAAAAAAACAACTAAACAAATTAACAAATTAACAAATAAACAAATTAGCAAATAAACAAATTAACAAATTAACAAATAAACAAAAAAACAAATAAACAAATTAACAAATAAACAAATTAACAAATAAACAAATTAACAAATAAACAAATTAACAAATAAACAAAAAAACAAATAAACAAATTAACAAATAAACAAATAAACAAATTAACAAATAAACAAATCAACAAAAAAACCAATAAACATATTAACATATTAAGAAATTAACAAAAAAGCAAAAATTGATACTTTAGTGTCACAACGGTAACATTGTTTTCCAATAATCACAGCGGTAGCACTGTTTTTCAATAATGAAAAACAAGATGGCGGAATAAAAAACGCAGTATTGTATGAAATATGTGGCAACAAAAATTTTCATATGCGTAGTGTACAGATTCGGCACTCGTACTTTAAATGTACACAATGTAGAGCAATGTACCCTAAAAATACGCTTTATGCTAAAAACGATTTTCCTCCGATTTTTCTAAGAATAAGGGCAAAATATTTGAATCTATATGCCCGATCTTCAAAAATTTTGTAGATTCCGTTAAAAAAAGTGAAAAAATTTCACGTGCCCGAAATACACTCTGTGCATATATATATATATATATATTCCCGTCGTTCCTATAAGGAGCATAGGTCCTCAAAGTGTTAAATTTGGTGCAAACAAACATTAAAAAAAAGAAAAAAGACATACAAAAAACAAATTTGAAAAACCTAAAAAAAAACAAATCGAAACCAAAGACTTAAGTGGAAACAATTAAAAAAGAAAAGATAAATACAAAAAAAAAGAAATTTTAAACATAAAACTGAACAAATTAAAACATAAAACAACAAATTAAAAAAGATAAGCATGAAGAAAAGACATCTTCAAAATTGTCTTTCGAAAGAAAAAATGGCTTTTGTCAATGGCTTTTGGTTTGAACCGGTGGATTGTTAGGATGGCAACGCTTAGCTATTAAAATCTTGCCAGGCTAGGCCGGTAGAGGCATGAATTCGCCATCTTAACAACCCACAAGCCATCGTCCAAAAAAAAATTTGTATAAAGAAAACCAAATGAACTATAATAAAAAAAATCACTAACTTTAAAAAACTGCAAAAGGAAAATAGTTAACAAATTGAAAGGCAAAAAAAAAATACAAATGGAAAAAATACTAGTTTATTGCACAAAATTTAAATACAAAAAGAAAAAAACAAAGCCTCAAGATTTTCCAACTCCCTGCAATAACCTGATTCCCGACCATCTCGACCCCTCACTTCCCTGGCGGGCAGCTGATGCTTTGCTGCCTGGCCTGCCCTCCCACTACCTTGGCAAATCCTTGGCCAATGCGCGGATTTGCCCCTTAATAACAAAACTACCTCTACAAATTTAAATGTTGCCCACTTACCTGTTGATTTCCTCACTCCATGTTTAACCCTTTTCCTCCTCAGGACATTCCCATATGTAGCAAGCTCACCAGGAAGTCAGTACAAAAATAAAACCCGTCCTAACTGTCCGCTCAAACAAACCTCAGTAGGAAAAAAAATTACAGGCCGTCGCCAACCCCAAGTCCGAGCTCGGTCTAGTACACTAAAATTCCGGGTAGGGCTACCAATAATACCCTCTTCCTTTTTCGGTCTGGACCAAGTCTTGTCCGTTTATGTGCCAGTGGTGAGTCGAATGCTAGTGTGCGCGGTGTGTATGTGTGGTGAGTGTGCGTGTGTGGATGGATGGTGTTTGGAGGATGTGGTGTGTAGCGATGATCGATGATGGTGTCTTAATGCTGGATGAATGATCGTGGTATGTCTACGATGTAGGTTGAATGTGTGTATCCTGTATGTGTGTTAGTTATATGGATGGTGTGTATGTATGTTAGGGTGTATGTTTTCAAAAATTCACTTCACGGTTTGTGTGTGTGTTTTTTTTTTTTTGTTTTCTAATTAGTCAAATGTTGATAATATTGTTTCTTAGCTAATCACACAAATGATTTTTTAACAACCCATATTTTAACCGTTTCTCACTAAATAATTTCAATCAATTCGCACAACCAATCACATAAAAAATTGCAAAAGAACTTCTCACCGAAAAATTTTCGACTTTACTCCCGAAATTCCATCAACCCAAAAAAAAAACTCTTCCTCTTCCTTATTTTCCTCCTCTTTTTTCCTGCCGTCCTCTTCCCGCCTTTTTTTTGCCGTTCCTTCCTAGCAAGTCCCCTACACCCTTTGAACAGCTGTGCAAACTGTCAAAAAAAAATATATTCTAGCAGTTTGCACGGTTGCATTTTAATTTAAAATCCTCTTCACTCCTATTTACATCAAAATACAACCTGCAGCCGTTACAGAGGCATGACAAACCCAACCATTTCGCCTATCACCGATAGTTTAAATCACAGACATAACCAGATATGGCAACTTTGACGTACAAAAATCGTGTTATCATATGTGATTAGACCCCTTTCAGACTCGGCAAGTTAGTTGCGCAAGTAACTTGCCGAGTACAACAAAGTCTGTACTAAATATTTGTTTCCTTACCCCGACCTTACCGCTGACGTCAACAAACCAAGAGTTGCGCAAGAGACTTGCGCAAGTAACTTGCCGAGTGTGAAAGGGGTCTTACCACGATTTTCTAAGCGAGAGGAAAAAAAAAGTAATACCGTGATGGCAACACGAAAGAAGAATAAGCTATACATTACCTTCGATGTAAACAAACAAATAAATACAAAAAATTTTTCAAGCAGAAATTTGTAAAAAAAATGTTTATTTGTTCAAAATTTTTTGTTTTCTTAAGTTTAAATAAATAAAAACAACAAAAATATTAATACATTGAATGCAGCATATGTAAGTATAAGCTGAAATAAAAAGAAAAGTGTTAAAATTAGTTTTTTATTACCTTTTGGTTTTTTTTTCTTCCAGGCAGAAGTAGCATTGCATCTAGACACACAATTAAGTAAAAATGAACCCAACAATGGATTTTGCGGACAAATATCAAGGTAAGTACCTGCAAATATAAAAACAAAATCAATAATAAGAAATTTTTGTATTCCTTAGTCTGCCGTTTTGGTCAAATGAGTGGAATGAATTTCGTGTGCTAAACTTACCTGCGGAAATAAAATGTAGTGGCCGAATTGTTTCCAGTATCATTGGTAAGTATCCTCAAGTACCTGAAAGTAGAAATAAATAAAAATGTTAAGGTTTTTTTGTCTGTCTTGTAGAATCCATGCTAAACATCTTATAAATATGAAAAAATGGCTAGACGTATTTGTGGCGGACAGGCTTAAATTTGTTGATACAAAAATATCAACCACCACCACCTATCATCAAACAAACTGTCCTTTTCAGGATTACAAAATCTTTAAAAAAAAGAGAAAAAACCTTTGTTAACAAGTGAGAGTGTTATATAGACTGTGCCGAATCTTTCAAGCCTTCCACATAAATATACCAAGTGATTTGATATGAAGCACATTAACGCCAGCAATACCTTCATCTACATTTATGTGTATAAAAACGATAGTGCCGTGTATGTGTTCCTAAATATATTTATTAAACTGAATTAAGTTTCGTGATAGTGTTGAAAAATGAAAATTGTAAACCAATTTTCTGATTACTCAGCGCTTAACATAGCCAATTATTATATGTATGTATGTTCTACTAACCTGGTGGTATTCCATTTTGGTGGTCGATTTCTTCTCAGAATCGTTGGTTAATCCCCTTAAGTGCCTGAAAATATAGAAAAAGTGAGTTATTAAAAGTTTGAAATGGTTTTTTTTAATTGTCGTTTTGGTCAAGTATGTTAGATGGATGTGGTATTGTATACTAACCTTTGGAAATATGATTCCGAGGCCGAAATCTTTCTAGGTTCCTTGTTGTGTATACATTTGAAGTTTTACTGCTTATTTTAAGAAAATGAAAACAAAATTTCGTGTGAGAATTAATATTAAAGCAACAATACTGCTGCTACAGCCTTATTTATTTAAAATAAAACAGATTTATAAAAAAATCATTTTCTATTAAATTTTGTTTAGTTAACCTTTAATAAACTAGTTTTATTTTTTATGAATAAGGTTGTAAATGCAGTAATTAACTGCTGTAACGAAATTTGGTTTTCGTTTTCTCAAAATAAGAAATTAATATTTTTATACCCACAACACAATAGTGAAGAGGGTATTATGCATTTCTGCTGATGTGAGTAACACCTTAAAATATGGGTACTGGACCCACCTTAATTTATCGACTCAGAATTAATTTCTGAGTCGATTTAACGATGTTCTTCCGGCTGGCTGTCCATGTAACATTGTGAGCAAAGTACAGGTCGCAATTTTTGAGATAATTTAATAAAATTTGGCTTACATGTTGTAAGCACTTTTAAAACACTATGTAGGTATTTCTTAACCAATATCTAATTGGTTTTGCCACGGGAAACGTTTTAATGATTTTGTACATTGAACAAAACAAAATTCATTCAATATACAAAACCCTTATGCCTGTGACAAAACCTTAACGCACTTTTAAAACACTATGTAGGTATTTCTTAACCAATATCTAATTGGTTTTGCCACGGGAAACGTTTTAATGATTTTGTACATTGAACAAAACAAAATTCATTCAATATACAAACCCCTTATGCCTGTGACAAAACCTTAACGCACTTTTAAAACACTATGTAGGTATTTCTTAACCAATATCTAATTGGTTTTGCCACGGGAAACGTTTTAATGATTTTGTACATTGAACAAAACAAAATTCATTCAATATACAAAACCCTTATGCCTGTGACAAAACCTTAACGCACTTTTGGAACATTTTCTTTCTAAAAAATATCCAATTGGTTTTGTCACGGGAAACATTTCAATAATTTTGTACATTGAACAAACTAAAATTTGTTCGTTACACAAAACACAGACACAACACACAAAATCTTCACACTTACATATTTATAAAAAAAAGAAAAAAAGACTTACCTGGTCGGATCCTTTGGAAAGTTGTGGAGCTTCTCTCCTGGTAGACAACCCATAATGCATTTGCGACTCCTAAAAAAAACAATTTATTTAATTAAAAGAACAATTTTTAAAAACAATATTTTTAAAACTAACATTTTCTTCGTTTGTCTGTTTTTTTGCCACTAAAAAAACATCCACCTTATGCGACATCCACTTACAAATGGCCATCCACAAAATTGCGCCAAAACTATCATAATTTTCCTCAAAATGGAAGAAAATTATGATTTTGCGCCAAATTTTCACAAAAATTCACAATTAAAAAATTTTACAAATGTAAACAAAAAAAATTTATTACCAAGATAATGTTATTATAGCCACGAGGTGTGTTCACCTATTTTAATAAATCTGGTTCCTAAGTTTCTGCCAAATAAATATTTCCCCGTTATTTAAAGCTTTCAATTTTAAAATCACTTTTGTTAAATAACCTTCGCCTGTAAAAATTTTACCATCAATGGTAATTTTTGTCACAAATTTTAATTTTTCTCTTCCCTCAGAATTCTTAAACGAATAAATTTTAACAAGATTCTTCATAATTTTAATTCACAGGAAAGTCAATTTGTTCGGAACGGAACACCGCCCGGCCACCGAAAGTAAAAACTGGTTTCCTACTAAACAAATTTTTCCCGGGTCCTCAATGTCTCTGACCGCCATGTTTCCTCGTATGGAAGGATGTTTACCCTTCCCCTTTTAACTCCCCAGGTGGATACACGGATCCCAAATCCAGTACCCCTCTAGGTAAGTATACAAACTCTACAATATCGCGTATTTCCTTACCTAATGCTCCTCGTTTCTCCCCACTTAGGAACCTGCGGTCCGGTTTTGGATCCCCTAAAGAAGTCAAAAATCCCATCGAATGCTGATCAAGGTCACCGGTAAGTGGACCTTTCACTATAATATTATCATACATATTAGCCCAATATTAAGTTTAGTATCCGTATAGTATCACCGCCGGTAACTTCAACCAACAGATATCCGGTCGTGTTCGTATTGTATTTTCATTAATTTTTTTGAATTAACTGTCAAAAATCGATCGTGTAAAATACACTACAGTTTAATCCGTAGATAAGACATACGTGTTAAATTTATGAAAAATTCGTTACTGGCATAAGTATAAATAGGCGGCTTAGTATGATCCCTAGGGTGTGAAATTTGCCGGAAATTCACGTTGCCTTTCGCAATGATAGAAATAGTAGGTAAATAAGTTATTCGACCACACCTCACTTCCCCGAAATATTGTACAATAAATGCCCATTACCAGGTACACTGCAAATACATACTTGCTTAACATTACTGCCATATCCAATTAATATCCTCCTACCTTGGCTCATCACCATTATGATCGATAAATATTTATCTCTACTACCGATAACTATTACCAAAGATTCTGACTGTTCTTATCCACAATCATAATTACCCTGAATATTTTCCTAATATTAATTGTTTTATCCCTGCCGATTAGGCATGTGCGTTTCCCACCTCATCTTAAAATGATTCTCTTTCTAAAATGATAAGGCTTACGAATATGTTTCCCTTGATACAATTATTCACGAGCTCGAATAATTTGTACTGTGTACCACGGTTTTTTCATTATTTGTTACCAAAGAACGGAAGTTTTTTATAATTTATCGAAAACAAAAAAAAATCCCTTGCAAAACCGCAACCAAATAATTTTTTAATATTTTTGCTAAGAAAATATTGCCATTTGTGATTTTTATATAAAAAACGCAATGTTCTGAAATCGAAAACAAATGAAGTTTTAATCAATGGAAATTTTTAATTTTTTTTTTTTTTTTAAATGAGCGTAGTTTTTCTTGATTTTACGAGTAGTAAAGACTTAAGGTAGGAAGTGCATAAAATCACGAGGAATCGATTTCAGAAAATTCGTTTTAGTGTTTCTAAAAACCTGAAAATAAGTTTAATGTTCTGAATTTAGGTTATTTTCAGAAGTATATTTGTATACAAATTTGAGAATACACCTATCAATATAACTTTAAAATTTATGGAATTTTCCTTAAGAAATGGCTGTAAGTTTTAAGAAATTTGAAATTTTACTGTTGAAAACTTGTCGGTATGTATATTTTTTAAAACAATTGTTTGGTAAAAACTTTGGACTGTCAGTCATATACTTTTTCCTCATTAAACGTACGTTATGACAGGGGAATTTGTTAATTTTCGCCACAATATTTTTCAATGATTCACAAAATATAGCAAAAGAACCATTTTGAAACAGTTATTTATAATAAGAGTTATAAATTTTAAATAAAATTTACAAACAAGAGAATTAAGTTTTTATAATATTTTAGATACATACATAAATGGTAATTGAAAATTATATACATAAAATCGTTTTCAATTTCGCCACATCGCCAAACGAAAATTTCCATCGAAATTAAGAAATCGCCGCATTTGACAGTCCTGACAGCTAAAAAGCGGAAAACCATTTTCCATTTTTGTTATTTATAACTGTCATATTGAAAAAAATATTCCATTATTATCTTTCAATATACTGAATTTGGTATGGAAATTTTACTGTTTTTTTTCTTTCACGAAAAACTTTTAATTAAGTTTCTCGTTATTTTTTTTAATATGTAAATGAATTACATTTCATGTTTGGCGTTTTTAATTTATAATTATTATTTTACAAATAACCTTTGAATTGCAATGCAATAAATTTTAATGATTTTCGCAATTAATAAAAGGCATTTTAAATTTGGTTATATTTTTTTTTTGTATCTTTTTCAAAAATTTTGGTTGTAAAACTTGAATTCGTTGTGGCAGCACTAGAAATAATTAGTAATATACTACCTATCGAATAGTAATAGTTATGTTTCCGAAAGATTTTCCTTTGACCCCAGAATAATTATCATCGATTTTCAAAAATCAAAACGAAACGATATTTATTCTTAACTAATAACATCTGGATTTACCCGCAATAATCATTCGCAATTCCCATCGAATAAAAGTTATAACTATTGGGTCTTTGCTTAAAATTCAAATTTGAAAACCATCCACTTGTGATCGTGGTCCTCAAAAATAAGATACTATCTGTTTTGACTAAACACTAGTTGAAATTTGTCCTACTTGCCCCAACTTGCCGTAAGATCGGACTCAGAACATGTTATTGCTCTAAATGACTAACGACCTCTAGTCCTTAATGGCATAGTTCCCCAGGACGCTAAGGAGGTCGCATTAATAGTGCAATGACGGTTATACTATAACCAGCTTAGAAACGTTGGCCTCTAGTTGGGGTAAAAAGACAATTATTTAAAACTAAATCACAAGACCATGGAGGCCAAGTCCCAAATAGGTGGTGTCAAATTTGAATTTTTTTCTTCGGTGAGTTTAGAGGGGGGAAAAATTACTCTTGTCAGGCCTACCATAGTGGCCACATTGCCAGGTGAATAAGAATGTAATAGCGCTAACCTTAAATTTCCCCGAGTGAGAAAAAAAACAATAAATTAGCCTAAGTAAAATGAAATAACTAAGCTTAAGTAAAAAAAACAAATAATCTAAATTAGCTTAAATAAGAAGAAAAAAAAATTAGTTTAAGAAATAATAATTCAAATAAAATGCATATTAGATAAAACTAAACCTAAATTCCGTTTACTCATTTGCAAAAGAGAAAGGTTACAAAAACCCAATATACTTAACACTAGATATTTCTAAAAACTGTCGTAGGAGGTGACTACAGGGAGTATAAAAAGCGATAAAGGAAATAAACCCTAACAATTCAGAATCGGCAGATCAAGGTATGGTTAGATAAAAAAACTTTTCAGGCAAACGATCTATAAATAAAACTGGTAACGTATAGAAAAGGTAAGTAACTATTGTTTTATGTCTTTTGCGTGGTACACTCCGATTGTCTTCCCCTGCAGATCTTCTAGTTCGTAGTAGCAATTCCCGACCGGACGACCGATACGACATTTGAGAAATTTCTTACCCATTTTCGCGTTGTAGAGCTTACTAGAATCGCTGAGACTAAAATTGCGTCGATATACCTCCTGACCCGCTCGGAATTTAACTTTTCGCGCCCGTTTGTTATATGCTTTAGCGCGAAGTGCGTAACTTTTAGCCAAATTTTGCCGAATTTTATTACGTATGAGGTCATTTTTAATCGGTTTCGGTACTAAGTTTGTCTCAGCGTCTTCAAGTAGCTCCAGTTTTCTTGCCAATTTATAAACGCTCCCGTGGGTAATCATATTCGTCCCAAACAAAGCGAAGTAAGGTGTCATACCAATCGATGAGTGCACTGATGACCGAAGGGCACATTCAATTTCTGAGAGATGGTTGTCCCAATCTCTCTGGTCATTCTTCAGGTAAGATCTTATTGCGGCTAAAATCGATTGGTTGACCCTCTCCGACGCATTTGCTTGTGGCGAATAGACTGCGGTTTTCATATGCCTTATTTCAAACGCTTTCGTAAGCTCGCCGAATTCTTTAGAGACGAATTGGCTACCGTTATCAGAAACAATAATCTCCGGTACGCCAAATTTATGAAACACCTCTACGACTAAAAACCGAATTACGTTTTTGTTATTGGCCTTTGCCATAGCCTTTAGCAATACAAATTTGGAAAAGGAGTCCAGAACAATAAAAATAAACATATTGCCCGATTTTGACCTAACGTATGGGCCCAAAAAATCTATATAAATTTTCTGGAATGGGCGACTTATCCGGACCACTTCTTCTTCTACCATAGGTGGTTTTTGGATTTTGTTGCCTGGTTTGCTTTCTTTACAGGTATCACAATTTTGGACAAAGTCCCTGATTTGGATGGTCATATTTGGCCAGTAAAAATACCCTCGTATACGCTTGAGTGTTTTGTGGAATCCGCCGTGGCTTGCACTTAGTGGATTGTGTGCTTTAGAGATTAAATCGCCACTCAATTCGGCCGGGACCCATAACTTCCACGAAAAATCCTCGGCCATGACATCACCATTGTAATGTGAGGTACGTTTATAAACAAAATTTTCCCGTACTTTCAAATCAGGCAACTGACTTTCATTTTCCTTTATATTTTCCACTAGCTCGCGATATTGTGTCGATGCGAAGGCAGGCGAGTCTAAGTCGATAAGTTGGACAATTTCGGTGGTGACTTCGTCCATGTCGTAGCGCGATAGAGTGTCTGGTACTACATTTTTGCTCCCTTGGCGATGTTCGATATCGAAAGTATAGGACTTCAAAAGCAAACTCCATCTGGCCAACCTGCCACTAAGCTCTTTGTTAGACATAAGCCATTTTAAACTCGAATGATCGGTGATCACTGTAAATGGCATGAGCTCGATGTACGGCCGAAATTTTTTGATGGCGATCACTACTGCCAGACACTCTCGTTCGGTTACCGAATAGTTACGCTGGGCCGGCGTGAGTTTCTGTGACATATACGCGATCGGATGTTCTCCCTCAACTTCATCTTTTTGAAACAGCACCGCCCCGATACCGATATCTGAAGCGTCGCACTGCACGTAAAAACGTTTTTGAAAATCCGGATGTCGTAATACAGGACTCGAGGTAAGTGCTTTTTTTAATTTATCGAACGCCTCTTTCGCTTTTTCCGGGAATTCAAAAGATTTAGATTTTTTCAACGTGTCAAAAACCGGCGTCGCGATTGTCGCGTAGTCTTTAATGAATCGACGATACCAGCCGGTAGTTCCCATAAATCCGCGTACTTGTCTGGGCGTTTTAGGGTAAGGAAATTCAAGTATAGAGGATATTTTTGCTGGATCAGGTTTTAATTTGCCTTCACCCACAACATACCCCAAATACCGAAGTTCCTTAAAACAAAACTTTGATTTTTCGACATTAATTGTTAATTTAGCATTAGAAAGTAGCTTAGCAACCCGCTCAAGTATGGTTAGGTGCGTGTGGTAGTCACGAGTAACTATGAGTAAATCGTCCAGATACACAAATACTCGATCGCGTAAGTCGGAGGGGATCACTTTATCCATTAACCGGCACAATCTTTGGGCTGCATTACACAGGCCAAAAGGCATGACAGTAAAATGGTAAAGTGGTCTCCCAGGCACTGTAAAGGCAGTTTTTTCACGGCTCTGTATATCCAGTGGGATTTGCCAGAAAGCATCCTTTAAATCGACACTAGATATAAAGTGTGTGTCACCCAGTCTGCTGAGCAATCCTTCTATATGTGGAAGTGGATAGGCGTCCTTGACTGAGTGAATTGAGCTTTCGTGCGTCCAAACAAAGCCTGTTTTTTGTACCTTTGCGCACTAACGTCACTGGATTATTCCAGGGGCTTTGACTCGTCTCAATTACACCCATCGCAAGCATTCTATCCAATTCCGCATACATAAGCTTTTGTACAGCTGGCGAAACTGGGTAATGTCTCTGCTTTACAGGCACTGCGTCTTGCGTATCTATTATATGCATTTCCAGATCAGTTTTCCCAAGCCCTTTTTCCACAAACGATGGAAACTTAGCTATGGTTGCCTCTAATACCTTCCTGTCTTGCTCACAAAGGGTATGCATTAAAGGATTTAATGGATTTTCGCCCACCTCCTCACTAAAAAGCATATCATTTGTGGTTAGACAATCTAAATTAACAATCAAGCCAAAGGTCTTCATGAAATCAACGCCCAGAAACAACGCCCTTTTCAGAGTCGGGACCAAATAGAAAGTTATCAAGCTTTCTATTTTTTTAAATTTAATTTTTGCTCTAAACCGACCCTGAATGGTATGAGATCTACCGTCCGCCGTTTTCACCGTTGCCGGAAACTTATGCACTTCGACCCCGGCCCTCATAGCGATATCGAAACATCCTTCGCCGAGAACCGTTACCGTGGCACCACTTTCCAAAAGACCCTCAATTTCTACCCCATTGATAGAGATACGGGTGTACAACCGGGTGTCATCGCCCTCGTATAACGAGACGTTTGCGATCTCACGCCTAAGCTCTTTTCTTTTTCTATAACGTTCCCTAGCTTTTTCTATTCGCGTCTTACCGAAAATCCTTTTTCTAGCCTCCTCATAATCCCTAATTCTAATATGTAATGGCTTAATTTCCCTAACTCTTGACTCCTCTGCCTTTTCACTAATCCTAGCTTTACTATTAACTAAAATTTTAACGACTCCACTATTTTCCATTTCCTCTAGGTCGTAAAAATTCTCCAGTTTAACTACTGGGCGCTGGGACTCGGACGCTGTTCCCCAGTTAACGGGTCCGACCTCCTGTTTCCCGAGCATCTAGGGCACCTTGGTGTTACGGTGTTGTCCATCCCGCACTTAAAACAAAATAAGCGCCTGGAATCTGATGGACAATCCATATACCCGTGACCAGGCTGTCTGCAGTTCCAGCAAATGTATCTGGATGTATTTATGGCCTCTACCTCAATGGCCGCTGGAACTGTTGGTTCACAGTCGATCTCGTTTACTCTTGGTAGTTGTTGACGATGTGTAAACGCTTGTCTCTGACTATGAAGCAGGGATTCGGCTTTCTTACACTCTGTACGGAAATGGCTAAGCCCAAATATGCGAACGGGAAACACAAGCTGAGCCATCGGGGTACGTAAATTCATTTTCATTATGTCTATTAAATCATTTTCACTTATTGGTCTAGATTGTTGACTTCTTAACCTAAGAACAGCATTATAAAAATCCTCAAACAGTTCGTGAGGCTGTTGGCGGCGGTCCATGATTTGCCGATGGATTTCCACGTCGCTATTAAAGCGCCTAAAACGGTTGATGACAGCCTCCTTCAATTCGTCCCAAGTGTATATTGGTTGCAGTCGTCTCTGCATCCAATACCACTCTAAGGCGTCGCCGGACAACAGTTGATGAAAATGACGTATTACCTCGGACCAGCTGTTTCCGTAGTCTTTCCTCATTTCCTCCACTCGGAAAACAAATTCTTGCGCTCCCATGGTTTTGTTACTGCCATCGAAATTAACGCCCCACTTATCTAGCCCAGGCCTACGTGTCACGTCCATGCTTGGAGGTGGGAGGTAAAATGGTGGACGAGCGGCATGTTGATTAAAGGTGCTATTACCGTCTGGTCCGTTCGGGTAGGAAGTGCCCCGAGAATAATGTGAGCGATTTTGTTGTGGTGGATGTGGTTGATGATTCGGCTCTATGAATGCTTGTGGTGGCAGTTGGCTTCTTTGCATGGGTGGCGGAGGTCTCAAAACCTCAGCCCGGGGGAATGGAATTGATGGCTGTGGCACTCCCGATGTCGCAGAAAGAGACCGTATGCTCTCCGCCACTATTTGTGGAACTAGTTCTCGCAGCCTGTCCTCCATTGAGCGCATCATTTGGACTTGTTGTAGGCCTACAGCTGACTCAATTAGATTATGCACGTCAATTCCCGACTGATTCACCTGCTGTGCTGCCGTATTTTGATTGGTGGCGTCGGATCTAAATTCCCGGCGCACGTTCTGGGCTGTAATGCTGCTATAATTCGGCGAGGTAACACTAATCTCCTCATCTACAAACGGTGGATCACCCACATGATATTGTGGGTTTATTTGGGCCGAATTAGCGTAAGTATAGGCAGCCGTTGCGGTTGTCGTCGTTGTAGCCGTCGTATTAGCCGGTATTTGCTCGTTAGCTCCACCGAGAATCGGCCTAGAGGAAGTAGAAGCGGAATCGCGCTGCATCTTACTTGCCCTAGTCTCTACCATACCAAAAAAACAATTAAACTTAATCTAGCAGGATTAAGTTGCTGCCCCGCGAATTATATTCCATATAATTGTACCTTTATATAATTATTATATTAATTTATTTCAGGCTGTATAAAATCAAAACTACTATGGACCATCAAGGCAAGAGATTCTTCTAAATGAATTAAACTGAAATTATGAAATTATATTAGAAAATATAGATGAAAGATAATACTTATAATGATAATAATAATATAAATATAATAATAGAAATAGAAAAATGAATTCTGTATAAATGAACTAATAAAATTTTATTTAATTAATTGTTGTAATTCGTTCATAAAGTCTATAAGTAAATACTTCAACGCAAACTAAAAGCCCTGGTTTCAGCTTTTAAGTATTTAAACTAAATTATCAGAACTCTATTACACAAACAATCTGAAATAACTTTTTACTATATATATAAGTGATTATATATAAGAAAAATTAATTTCAGATTTCCCTCCATTCTTATATAAAACTAGACTAAAATAGTTTTAGATTATAAAGTCCTGAAATTTAAATTAATCCTTTATATTTATGTTGAACTAACTAGCTATCTATAATTAATACCTTTCTAAGTTACAGAAATTGACCAAGTCCTAATAAATATAACTGATTACAGCTCCTAAGTACCACTAACACTATTTTACTATAAAAAGGATCTAAAATAATTTTCTTCTCTATATATAAGTGAATATATATAAGTAAAATCGATTCCAAATAATCCCTTTAAAATTACTCTAAAATGCTTGCTAGTGTATATTTAAATATCTACTTATGTATTTATATACTAACAAAAAGACATTTAACTCAACAAAAAAAAAATCGCTAAATTCTATATAAATTGCTATCTATGTATGTATGCCTAGTAAACTAAACTGCTCCTCAATATACATACATATATGTATAAACAGGTATAGGTATTGTATACGTATGTACCTAAACCAAGTTAAATTATTTCCCTAATTTCCTCTCAGGTATTAGGTATCAATAGGGCTCTATTTAGACTCAATAATTTAATATTAATTAAACAAAAGCCGTTTTCGTATACCTATGTATCTATATTCGACACATCAATTAATTTCGATCCAATTATATCAAGCTCATATACACGCCAATATTAATATTAAATTCAAATATATTTTCTAGAATTTAATTACCAGTAGTGAGCTTCATTTCAACCCGTAGAGGTAGTTGGCCAAGGAAGTGAAATATCGAAGACCTTCGAGAACCAAGACTATCGATAAATCTCCCGTGGTTTCAGGAATTGGAAAATTTAGAAATTGTCGAAGATGAACAAAGCTGGAGTTAAAATACTTAAGAAATCTAACTCAAGATGAATCGCCACGGGTACTTCCTCCAAAGGACTTTATACCCGGCCCCATCCATCCAAAATCAAATCAAGTAAGAATTTTTAACTTTTCTATTTCAAAACTACTTTACTTATCTATGTTTATTGCATATTACTTTTGTCTCATGAACACAGTAGCTACTATTGGGGTAATGACTACCCTCCAATAAAGTGACTTTCTGTCGTTCATGGTACCAAAGTAATAGCAAGTATCTCTGTTTTTCCCCCAACAGGACCAACATTTTCAACGTCGCAGTTGATGACCGACCTTGATTGATCGCTGTCATTCCGACCTACGCTGAAAACAATGACCTATTGAAGGTAAAACTGAGAGCAACACAGAACACTATTTGATGGAAACCCGAATTTCGGGCCCCCATTGTTGGGCGCCATTTTTGTCAATGGCTTTTGGTTTGAACCGGTGGATTGTTAGGATGGCAACGCTTAGCTATTAAAATCTTGCCAGGCTAGGCCGGTAGAGGCGTGAATTCGCCATCTTAACAACCCACAAGCCATCGTCCAAAAAAAAATTTGTATAAAGAAAACCAAATGAACTAAAATAAAAAAAATCACTAACTTTAAAAAACTGCAAAAGGAAAATAGTTAACAAATTTTCCTCCTCAGGACATTCCTATATGTAGCAAGCTCACCAGGAAGTCAGTACAAAAATAAAACCCGTCCTAACTGTCCGCTCAAACAAACCTCAGTAGGAAAAAAAATTACCGGCCGTCGCCAACCCCAAGTCCGAGCTCGGTCTAGTACACTAAAATTCCGGGTAGGGCTACCAATAATACCCTCTTCCTTTTTCGGTCTGGACCAAGTCTTGTCCGTTTATGTGCCAGTGGTGAGTCGAATGCTAGTGTGCGCGGTGTGTATGTGTGGTGAGTGTGCGTGTGTGGATGGATGGTGTTTGGAGGGTGTGGTGTGTAGCGATGATCGATGATGGTGTCTTAATGCTGGATGAATGATCGTGGTATGTCTACGATGTAGGTTGAATGTGTGTATCCTGTATGTGTGTTAGTTATATGGATGGTGTGTATGTATGTTAGGGTGTATGTTTTCAAAAATTCACTTCACGGTTTGTGTGTGTTTTTTTTTTTTTGTTTTCTAATTAGTCAAATGTTGATAATATTGTTTCTTAGCTAATCACACAAATGATTTTTTAACAACCCATATTTTAACCGTTTCTCACTAAATAATTTCAATCAATTCGCACAACCAATCACATAAAAAATTGCAAAAGAACTTCTCACCGAAAAATTTTCGACTTTACTCCCGAACTTCCATCAACCCAAAAAAAAAACTCTTCCTCTTCCTTATTTTCCTCCTCTTTTTTCCTGCCGTCCTCTTCCCGCCTTTTTTTTGCCGTTACCGCCATCTTTTTTTTTCCTTCCTAGCAAGTCCCCTACACCCTTTGAACAGCTGTGCAAACTGTCAAAAAAAAATATATTCTAGCAGTTTGCACGGTTGCATTTTAATTTAAAATCCTCTTCACTCCTATTTACATCAAAATACAACCTGCAGCCGTTACAGAGGCATGACACTTTTGAGTCCGAAATAAAAAAATATAAAAGTTTCGTGAGAATAGTGAAGTGGTAGTTTATGATGCAGTGCCATCTACATCAGCAGATTTGGTAGAGAGTTAATTTTTGCTAGGTATGTTTCAGAGTGATAGCTCCGAAGCTGCGTCAGGTGATTCATTCAATCCAGAAGTTTCGGTTTTGGGAAGTGAAGAAGAAACATATAAGGAGAGAAGGGTTTGTTTTTCCAAAGAAGTCGGTGTTTTAAAAGTGAATTCAACATTTGGTTCCAGATTAAGTCCTTCTCATCATATAGAAGAGTTTAAGGCCAAAAGAAGCATTTTGGAGGAAACGGGTTTTGGAATGGTTTGACAGTTTCCTTTAGATTGTATGCACTTAGTCGACATGGGAGTTACTAAAAAGTTGTTGAAGCTTTTAATTCATAAAGGAAATATTGAAAACATTAACAAAATGCTAAATTTTGTCGCTGAATACGTTCCATCAGAGTTTTGCCGTACCCCAACAAGTCTGGATGAATAACATAATTGGAAGTCGACGGAATTTAGTCAGTTTTTGCTCTATACTGACATTTTTATTCTAAAGGACAATATAACTTAAGACCAGTTTTATCATTAGCGATGAGCTAGTTAGTTTTAATGTACACAGGTTTGAGAATTATATGCAGCACATGACGAAAATTGTTAAGAATTGTAGCTCTTTTCCTCGAATTCAGTTTGCTAAAAGAACTATTATTATTGTTTCCCTTGTCTTTTCCCTTTGTTCCATCTTCCTCTTTTAAAGAATTATTCAAACCGCTTCGTTCCCGGCTATGGAACACTACGCACGTACTTACTAGCTGGCTAGATTGGGAGAAATGGGCTGGGATCTTGCTTCATTTTACCGGTTTTGTACAATAAAAAAATACGTGCGATTGACATGCCCTTTAGTTTTTAATTTCAAAATTATGTTTGTAAAATTTAACCAGACAACAAAAAAAAAAATCTTTACTAACTTTCCTACTAAATTTCCATGTTTGAACACCATAAAGTTCAAACCCTCCCGACCGTAGTTTTTGTGAGCTTAAAATATACATATTTAAAAAAAACCCCTTACACACTCAACCTTACCTATGTCCCCGAAGTTCTACATTAAAAAAACCTACACAGTCATCCTCATAGGGTTTTCAATGTACATAAAGAAAATGGTAATCAAGGCCAACATCCGAAACAAAAATAAAATTCAATAAAGTTCTCTTAAATCAAAATTTTAGCATACTTAAGATAATTTGTTAAAAGTTTTTAATTAAATTTTAAGATCAAATTTCATTCAAGAAATCTTATAGCAAAAACAACCAGACATCAATTTTCTTATATCTCGTTTTCTTTTTTGTTTTTATTAATGAGAATTCATAACAGACTGCTTGCTATAAAATTTCTCTGAGGTAAAAATAAAATTTAACGGGATTATGAATTAATATAAATATGAATAAAGTTGTAATTTGAAGGTATAAAAAAAAATTAAACCAAAAATATAAAAAAACTATAAATGCAAAAAAAGTATTTCACTTACAGTAGAGGCTCGATTCCAACGTTGCTGAAGGCCTTCTGCTTGTTGTTTCGGGAGCCAGTTATTTTTCAATGGATGTTTTTATTTTGGTCTTGTTATTTAAGGTTTAATTTATTTTAGTTTTTGTTTAGTATATTGAAATCCAAAAGAAATTAAATTTGATTACTAATACAAATAATTAGTTATATTGCCTAAAACAACTTCCCGAAGGAGCCAGAAAAAAACGAAGGTAACTGAAATTAATTAACTAAATTAATAAGCCGTACTTGACCAAACATTGTTTTTTTTATTTCAGAAATACTTGCAACTTTGCAATAAATATTAAGGGGCAGGAGGCCATTTTAGAAGCCCAGAAAGATCTTAAAGACCAGCTCAAAAAAGTCGAAGTGAATGTAAGTATAAAGTAATTCCTTTTCAATACAAAAGCAATATACTGGCCAATCAAGGATCCCTAAGCAACGGGCAGGCCGCTCTGGTTACAAACCAAGAAAGCATTGCTCGCAAATTAGAACGTTGCGAGACAAATGTAAGTATATATACAAACATATATATCATTTTTTATTTATTTCTAAACTTTTTTCTAAAGGGCAAATTAAACCACACAAATGGCTTGGCAAATATGTATGTCAAAATTTTACGTTTGTACAAACATTTTGTGTTGTTAATTGGGGTGTTTGCTGTTTGTACAAACATTTGAAGCAATGTTTGTAGAAATATTCAAAATTTTTAATAATTGGCAGACATATTGGATATTTGTCAAACTTTTTTCAGTGTATAGTGTTAAATGTAATCATTTCAGTGAACATTTTGCATAGTAAAGACGTATAAGAAGAAGCATTAAGAAATGGACGAGGAAAAAATATTTTTAAATGAAATTATTGACCTCTAGTCTTTTAGTCTATGATTGTGTTGTTTGTTGGCAAACAGAAGCAAAAATAAAGCGCAAGTTTGCCAAGCCATTTGTGTGGCCCTTAAGGCTGAGTTTGTTGCTCAAAATAAAATCCTAATGGAATGTAAGGGGTCCATAAGAAAGGTAGAGCAGTCGGTGTGCCGCATGACCGGAGAAACTATTGATAATGGGCTAAACGAAGTCACCTCTATACTTCCATTAAAAACGTTGGAAGAAGTGGACAACATTGAAGAAACTTCGCAATGTTTGTAGTAAGCAATTCAAATTTAAAATTAAATATGTAAAAAAAATTTAAAGTTAACTCTCATCCGTACTCTGATGACGGATGAGCTCCTTGATCAATTGAATAAGAAAGGGCGGTGGGAGAAGAGAGCGCTGGGAAACTTGACGCTGTTTAATTAAATTTTAAGAGGTAAGTAACCATTATAATATAAGTACTTGCTTATTATGAATCGATTTACACCAGAGCAACGCGAGCATACTGTTGAAATTTTTAATCAAAATAATTCGGCGAATGGGCTGAAGCACAAATTGATATTGATTTTGAATTTCCATTTACAATTTTATTTTCCGATGTAGCCCATTTCTGATGGAATGTGTACGTAAATAAGCAGAATTAGCGTATTTTGAGTGATGATAATCCACAATATTTTGTCGTAACTCCATTGCATTCAAAGAAAATTACTGTTTGGTGCGCTTTATGGGCTGGCGGAGTCATTGGCCCATATGTCTTCAAAAACGACGATGAGAAAAGTTGTTAAAAATTGGTGTTCCAGTTTGCACCTTCTACGTGCCAGCCGTGGCGGCCACATAGAAGAAATCATATTTAAACATTAATTTCATAAAATTTTCTTTTCAATAAAGCCCATTGATATTAAAATTATATATTTCCTTCTATTATGATTTAAACTTGTGTTACTCTATAAAAAAAACACTCTTTCTAATACGATATAACATTGCTTTAAGAATTAAAGTTAGTTTTGACGACGAAATGTTTAACTGGCTCGCAAAATATGGCATTTATTAAAAATATTTCTAAATAAAAGTGCAAATTATGTTATTATTAATAATGAGTTTCGAGCGTTGTCGGATATAGATCGGATAACCAAAGAATTATTTTTCATGCCAGACTACTCGGCGAATGTCGAAAGAAAATCTTCCATCACTTCAATACGAACAGTAATACAACTCCTTCCCTGTCTAAGTCCAGATTGATAATCAGTTAATAGCTTTTGTTTACTTAGATATTCACAAATTTGACTTTTAATGATATTTTCCAAAGCTTTTGATAGGAATGGAAGTACATATTGCAATAGGTCTGAAATCATTGTTATTCTTGAAAATTGGAATAATTTTGCTTTTTCCACGTATCAGGAATAAAACTGACTTAGTTAATATAGAAATAAACAAATATGTCAAAAACGGCAGGAGTTTATGAACAAACATTTTTAAAAATCTAGGATTATGCATATATACCCTCAGCATTTGATTTAAGGCCAAAACATTTTTTTTGAACTTCCGCTTGGTCAACACATCTGAAGCAAAAACTGCATTCAAATGACATGATGTTAAATTGGGCATACTTGTTTACTGTTTGTCTTTTAACTGGGACATTGACAAATTTATTGTTTAATTCAATTTCAATCCATAGTACGTGGACTTTGCAGTCGTTATGTATTTAACGACATCTTTCCTTTCATATTTAAAGATTGCATATAATTCTATGGTTTTATATTTTTTCCAACGACTGTAAGCTAAGTCGCGAGCATTACCACAGTGGCTGTTTACATTTTACAGTTTTAGTTTTTACCGGCACAAATTCATTATAAAAGTCAACATTATTTTGAAAGAAAGCCGTTTGATCATTTACGTCTTCGATATTATAGATGAGATGCCATCTGATACAGTCAATACGCTGGTATAAAATAATATAATTAATGTTCTTAAAATCGCGGTAACTATAACAAACATCTTCAGTTTGGCTAAGGGCTTCATACATAATGAAAATAAGGACGTGCCTTGAAAAGACTGCAGCAGATACTTGATCATACAACAATATTTTCCTTCTGTTGTTAACGAAGAACACGTCCAGCAAGCTATTTGCACCATTTGGATAATGAGTGGGAACAACACTGTTCACTGGCAGAAGCCCAAGTGCTTGCATATTAACAGATAACGAGTTGTCATTAAGTAAATCATGGTGAAATAAACAAGTAGCAGCATTACGCAAAGTTTTTGATAATATTAAATTAAAATAAATAAAATTTTGACCATAATTAAATAAAAATTGGCTTAAAATTTATTTATTTCATCACGTCGGTGTCATTTTCTGATAATAAGCAAGGTCTTTTGCGCAGCACTGGTAGTTTCGTCCGAACATATACTTAGTCCGTCTGCATTTTCAGGCTCTACTGGTTTAATTATTTTAACAGCGAGTTCAGCTATGGAACGTTGCGATCCTACTTTTGAGATCTCTTTGTACAGTTCCTTGTATCGAGCCATACATGATTGTAGGTTTGGAATTTCTTTCGTTTATATGATCATTTGACAAAAAATGTTCTGCTAATTTATTTGCCATTTGAAGGCTATCAATAATTAAACTGACTGTTATCGAAGGCGGAGTTTCGCTCTCACCAGTGTTATCACTTACGGCAACGTCTTCCAATGCGATTTCCAAGAAATCATCTTCATCAAGAACACTGTCGATAATTATTTCGTTTATATTATCAAAGGTAAGATTATCAAAACCGTCAGGGTTTAAAAAGCTGCAGTCAAAATAAAAAAATTGCTTTTTCTTCCACTTTCTGATTTTTCATTGGACGAAAATAAACCATTGCCTTTACTTCTGATTCATTCAATGAAAACAGTCGTAGTGAAGGCAAAAGCAAAACACGAAAAGTTGAAAACAACAAAGAACATCGGCACTCGACATGTTCGGAAGTGTTTCGTTTGACAGACTGAAACTTTTAATAAATACCGAAGTTAACGAAGATGGGACGTTGTGTTTTTTCCGCAATTTTTTTTTTAATACATGTGTACATAAATACATATGTACGTTTTATTTAATTTCAAAAAATTAAAAAGATTGTTAAGCATTCAAATAAATACATATGTATGTATTTATGTACACATGTAGGTATTATTATTTAAAAAAAAAAAATCGGAAAAAAACACAACGTCCCATCTTCGGTAACTACGGGATTTTTTAAAAGTTTCAGTCTGTCAAACCAAACACTTTCGAACATGTCGACTGCCGATGTTCTTTGTTGTGTACAACTTTTTGTTTTTTGCTTTTGCCATCACTACGACTGTTTTCATTTAATGGATCAGAAGTAAAGGCAACAGTTTTTTTTTGTCCAATGACAAATGAAGATGTCGAAGTTGCAGCACAATCTTATGACTTTTACTATCTCAACTGCAGCTTTTTAAACGCTGAAAACCGTCACCCCCAACAGCTTGTGCCAGCGTAACTATTTCTGTAAGCACTACATCGGCCACATTGGGGTTTACATCAGAGAATGACAACAAGTACCCATAAGAAAAATATACAGAGATATTTACCCACGCTTTTCGTTATTGTGTATGCACATATTTATAACACAAATAATAAGAACACCTATGGTTGTGCGTTGCAAAAAGTATGGTTATTACTTATACTTATGCACGGCAATATCTTCACGCAACCACATTCAGTTGACAAAAATACATGAATATTATGCAGATGTTATTCAATACCCATGAATGTGTTTTGGTTATCTGCCATTTTGGCATTTCTGTGTAAAAATGAAAAAAAAAATTTAACAAAAATGTGCGTTGACCACTACGCAGGTATGGGACTATGTACATGCATATTATTTATGATACATAAAATAAATTTGTCCTTAAAATCAGCAGTGCCTATGTAAAACTACACATAAGCTATACATTTTTATAAAAAATAGGGAATTTCTGCTCTCCGAAGCTATCTGACAGTTTTTAATGAAATTTTAAACATAGATAGATTCATATTTATATAGACACTTACGCTAAGCATTTAAAAAAAATAGGATACAAGGGGAGATAGGGGGCAATTTTATCACTCCAAAACTATCCAATTGAACAATTTTTTTGCACTTCTGCACTTGTCGCTGTCACACAAAGATATTGTTTTTTATGTATGCATGTAAGTATTGATTTGTATGTTGTGCTCATAAGAAAGAGTGTATCCGCCACGTAATACATTTAGCGCTTGCTTTGACGCCTTTATGTAAAGATTTAAAATTCAAACATTTCTTTTTAATAAGTTGTAAAGGAAAATACCCTCGAGCTTCCCTCGTGGTCCTATTTTGAAAAAAAAATATATAGCTTGTCTGTTCATATTAATATGGATCTATCTACATATGTTTTACATTTCGTAAAGATCTGTTAGATATTTTCTGAGAAGAAGAAATTGCCGCCAACTGACCCTCGTTGTCCTAATAAAATAACCTTACCGCCTTATGCCCAATTTTCAGGATAGTATTTAAATCTATATTAAGTTAATTTTCATAACAAACTTAAATCGTATTTAAAACAGATTGGTTTTTTGAGTTTTATTTGAAAAGTCTTATTTAATTAAGATAAAAGTATGGTAGCACTACTAAATACAAAAAAAATATATAAAAAAGTGTAATTATCTACAAGGTGGTCTGAAAAAACAGCTGACTGTTAATGCTTTGCCTGTTGTTGTTGTATTTTTGTGATATTGAGGCCACCTTGCTAAAATATTACAATGGAAACTTAAGTTGAAATTAAGTGTACCACATCGGTGACTTAAGTTTGATTTAAGTTTTTAGTGAAGAAAAGAATTTTGTATTTAAATCGATTTTAAAAATAAATGTGTTTTAATATCAATCCTGAAAACTGGGCATTAGTCAAATCTTAAAAAGCTTTAAAATTATCATGATTTTTTTCTGAATAACAACACAAAAAAATTTTGCATAGTTCCAAAATTATTAAAATTGCATTTGCCATCTCTGCTCTCTCTCTCACTCTTTTTATTTACGTTATACTTACGGTAATACACATACTTATATGGGTATTGCAGATAGCTAACTTGAGGGTTACACGATCAAGTTTTGCCTATCAAGTTTTAATACACTCACAAAAATTGCTACGAACTTGCCTCTGAAATTCTCTTGCCAGTGAGTGTATCAATTTTCGTTCAAGAAAACAGCTGATTACAATTCTTTTGAAGTTGTTTTTGTTTCTTTTTCACAAATATTTTGCCGGCAAAAGCTGAAGTTCTTTTTTTTTACAAATTGTTGCGGGAATATTAAAATTTTAACTAAAAACCTAAAAAAATAGTGAAATATGTTTATTAATAAAATTAATAAGCAAAATGATGTTCTGCGATTCATAGAGCTGTACAGAAGCCATGAAAAAACTTTAAGTGAGCCAAACATTTTGAGTTGTTTTCTCGGCGACGACATCTTGAAAAAGTAAATTGCTTAACCATTCATTACTAACATTAAATTTATTTCTATTTTTGTCGTCGGGTTTAGAAGAGGTTGATGGTTCCTTTTCTTTTATTTGATCGTTAATTCTCAAACCTTTCTGCTTAAGGATATTGGTATCAACTGGTACGATCTTTTGGGTGCAGTCTTCTATCCATGCCAGCAGAACCTTTTCCATTTGTTCTTTAGTTTTATCTCTCGTACAGGAAGACGACTTGACTTGACAGTACATATGTAAAATACATCCCGCCTGATAGCACCTTTAGCACTTAATTTGGTACAAGACATCACCGTTTGTCTAATCGCTTTTTAATTTTTTTTAATTTAAAGAAAATACATATATATGTTTAATCAAATCATGAAAATTTTTAAAAGTAAGTGGCAGCTTTTTTTACATACATATGAGTAAACTACATAAACGGATAATTCCCCAAAAATATTTAAATTAATATTAATAATGTAAAAAAAAGTGTAAAAACAGGAAAGGATTGTTTTTGTTAACCGTGTTATTTCAAAATCGTGTACAAACAGGATTGGGTGTATAAAATGGCGTAATAGTTCCAGAAATTTTAAAGTTATTGAAAAACATCATGCTGTTTCCATTAAATCGAAACCTGGACGACCGCAAATACCTTTTTGCCAAAAATCTTAGAGAACAAAACGACGAGTTGCAGCAGAAAACTCTAAAGATTATTATAATGAAGTGGAATCCCTAAAAATTTTCTGAAATTACAATCATTGACAAAGTGATCATTTATAATTTAAAAGTTATTTTAATATGTTTGCCATGCCAGCTTCCTTTAGATTCGAGTAAATTTGAAAAATATTGTTTCTAAACGGCCAAAATGTTCATGCACAAGAATGTGGTTACCAATGACAGCAACTGTACATAGGTTCTTGTACATTCACCTCAAATTGTTGATTCCACTGTGTTTCCAGTTGGGTGCTTTGGTGAGGATGCCTCTGAATCGCGCCATAAAATATATAAATCCGATAGAATGCTTCATGCTCGAAAAAGTAGACGTGTGAATAACACGACCTTTGTTTTTAATAGAGCATTGAACACATCAGATCCACTAATTTCCATCATTTCTTTGAACAAACGTGATCGAATTACTAAGATCAGAGGAGCAAGATTTTGTAGAAAATTCTCAAACAGACGAAAAAAATTCCAAAAGCGAAGATGAAGAAATGGAGAGTGGTGGCATTTTGAACACATGTATGTACATTACATTTAGTTGAAACTCTAAAATCAAATTGTTGAATGAAATCCTTTTTAAACATAACTTTGTTTGTTACTTTATTAAATTGGTAAAATCAATTTCTACTGTTATATTCGAAAGGTAACGGTACACTCGAAAAAATTTTTAGAAAAAAAGCAGTTTAGAAATCCAGATTATCTATCAAAGATGTATAACCCGCAACCCCTTCTTAGAACTAATTATATGTTAATTTTTTAGTTAAATTTCTTATGTTTTTTTTCTGAGTGTATGAAAAACTTTTTCGTTTACTCCCTCTCTAAGGTTTTAAATGGTATCAAAACCTTGTTTGGTGCATACACCACAATACAATATATGCTAAAAAAATATATATGCTAAAATACAAATTGTTTATTGTAAATTTATAATATACATATTAAATTATTAACGTTTTTTACATACAGAAAATACTGTTTTAATACTATTTAAATCACTTGGTACTTTTTCTGCACAGCGGTCACCATTTAAAAATTTTTGATTTCCATCACTGTGTGTATTGTTTTATATATATACTATTGCTTTTTATTTATGTATAAAAAACATCCCTACAAGAAATTAATGAGCGAGTAGTCACATTTTTCATTTTGGTGTTAAGAAAATGATAGAAAGAAATGACCGAAATCAAGTTTTCGGTAATTGAAAAATGTGACTACTCGCTCATTCATTTCTTGTAGGGATATGACACCCCTCAGTGGAGTCATTGACTGGTGTCTTAATTGAGGCAACAAACGAAACCTGTTAGAGAATCGACAGGAAGGGCAAAGCTAAGCCCATATGGTGGAATGCGGAAATTGCTGAAAAACGCAAAGAAAGCAGAAAACTCTTTAATGAGGCAAAACGTAATGATATTTGGAACAATTACAAGTCCTCAGTAAACGGATTCAAAAATCTTATCAAAAAGTCCAAGAGGAAATTCTGCAGTGACTTGGAAAACTCCTCGAAGACAAGTCGGCTACGTAAGATTTTATCCTTTAAACCAGCTATTCCATCGTATAAACGAAAGATGGATGGATCCTGGACCACAAGCAGTTGGAACACCCTTGAGGTCCGGATGAATACACACTTCCCAGGTTTCACTGATGATGTGCCTAGGGAGGGAATATTTAGTGACGTCCGGGATATCTCTAATATTCCAAAAACTCGCCATCGTGTGGAATGGGCGGTCAAAAGCTTCCATCCCTTTAAATCTCCAGGCCCGGATGGTATTATCCCAACGGATCTCCAGAAAAACCTGAGAATATTGATGCCATGGCTCTTCGCAATATAAGATCGTCTTCATCCCCAAAAGCGGGAAGACATCTCACACCATGGCTAGAGACTTTAGTCCAATTAGTCTATCCTCCTTTCTACTGAAAACACTGGAGAGGATTTTGGATATTCATATTAGATCATCGTTAGGACATAATTCCTTGTCACTGGCTCAGGACGCCTTCACGCAGGGAATGTCCACTGAAACTGCGCTTCACTCATTGGTGGGCTACATAGAAAGATCCCTACACTGCAAGGAATTTGCTTTAGTTGCATTCCTGGATATTGTGGGTGCTTTTAACAACGTTAGACCTGAATCGGTTATTAACGCTATGAGACATTTGGAAATCGACACAGCGATCATTCAATTTGTCAGCAGTATCTTGCACTTCAGGCGTATCGAATCCAACTTGGGCACCTCGAACATTTCCAAGGTTGCGACTAGGGGCACCCCGCAAGGTGGTTACTGTCACCTTTACTTTGGAATCTAAATATATAAATACCCTACTCAGGGCTATGGGTAAAGATCCCAGACTATTGTCTGAACTAATGGAGTCCGCATTGGACGTCCTAACAAAATGGTGCCAGGATTGTGGACTGGATGTAAATCCTGCCAAAACAGAACTGGTACTTTTCACAAGGAGATACAAAATTCCCAAATTTAATACCCCGAGGATAAAGGGGGTCTCACTGGAACTGTCTGATAGCGCCAAGTATCTTGGGCTAATATTGGACAGCAAACTGAATTGGGGGATGAACACCATTTCTAGGACTAATAAGGCGGCAACTGCACTATACTGCTGCAAAAGGGTCATTGGCCTAAACTGAGAAATTAACCGGATGAACGTATACTGGCTATACGAATGTGTCATTAAACCCATTCTATTCTACGGGCCGGCTGTTTGGTGGCCGGCGCTCAAGGTAAAGAGTCATCAAAATAGGTTTAAACGTACAAAGAGAATGGTGGCGATAGCGGTAACAGGTGCCATTAGAACAACCCCCTCAAAGGCATTGTTTACGATTTTAATCTGGTTACCACCAGACATTTTGCCGAAAAGGCTAGCTGCGAACGCGGCGGTAAGACTAAGGGCCACCGGAGCATGAAGGGATTACAATATCGGACATGCTAATATTCTGAACGAAATTAATTGGCACATGGATGTTGATTATGATAACATTGTCCACTATGACGACCTACAAATTCCCGCAGATGCGATTCGAATATTTACGGACGGGTCTAAAACACTGTATGGTGTCGGTTCTGGCATATACTCCGAGCAGCTAAACTGGAGTATTTCTATAAGGCTGCCGGATATCTGCAGTGTCATCCAGGCTTAGATAATGGCCATCCACACAGCCGCGAGACGCATCCGGTACGGTGAAATATCTGGAAGGGATATTCACATTATTACCGATAGCAAGGCGGCCATAAGATCCCTGGAGATTGTTTTCATCACATCGAGAATTGTCCGAGAATGCCGGATGTCTCTGGAGGAGATAGCGAGACATTCACTGGTCACCCATAATTGGGTCCCCGGATACGGGGAGATACAGGGGAACTGCATGGCGGATTCGTTGGCGTATGCAGGCACCACCTTGAAACGAGCCGGTTCAACATATAATGTAGGTGCTTCACTCCCAAGGAGTAAGCAACTTATAGCGCACAAGTTTCATCTTATTGCCAGTAAGAGGTGGCACGATGAAACTACCTGTGGGGAAACCAGGAAAATCTGGCCCATCATAGATGAAAAAAAGGAAACGGCGGGCATTACAGCTGTCCAGACATCATCTAAGAAACCTAATTGCGGTAATAACTGGCCACTGGCACATTGGGAGGCACGCCCAGAGGCTGGGGCTCCCGTATAATGACTTGTGTAGAAGTTGCGGCGACGAGGAGGAGAAAGAGTCAACGGAACATCTTCTCTGTAATTGCCCGGCATTCGGAAATTTAAGACTCGAAATGTTTGGTCGAAGAGCCATTGGGGACAAAACTTGTCTCTCTTATGTTGATGTAAACAGGATCCACTCCTTTATTAAATCGACGGATGACTGCATGGGATACCGGCAGCCAGATAACATAGGACCCATGGGAGACGGTGTGACATGGTAACACAACGGGAAATAATTAATGGTCCCACGTGAGCTGTGCTTGATCACGGCTGCCAATGGAACCTAACCTAACCTTCCTCCCATTTAACTGACTCTAGTCTATCTTTTTCTTCCCTCTCTTCTAGTATTTCTATTTGATTTAAACATTTTTTTAATAAATCATCTGTTTAATATTTTTCTTAATCGTTGACATACTGATTTAAAAATTTATGTTTTAAAAATGTATATTTTTATATTAGCACTTTTTATTTGAATATTTTCAATACAAAATTACCTCAATATTTTTTTCTTTCATGTCATTGGCCCATCACAGACTAGACTACTTATGCTGGCGTAAAATGGCAGTTTGTTGGCAAGCGAGGTGAAGGAAATGGTTTTTCGTTGGCGTAAAGTTTCAACCGGCTTTAACACCGCACAAGCAGCACAAAACTAATATGTACATGCACATTTTCAAAAACAAATGAATGCAAAAAACACTAATACATACAAAGTTTTGTACACATACACATTTTATGCCAGATAATTTTACTACAGTGTGTGATTGATGGAACAAAAATTGTTCGCTTAAAAATTAATCTAATGTGTGAAGGCTCACTTATTCGAATTTTTCATTCACTATTAAGGGATAGCTCAGTGCTGCTTTTGTAGTTATTGAATAATCGCAGTGCTGTAGAGAAAATTTTCGACATGATTTGTAGCAAAACACCGCATTTGAGATGTTTTCCTCACACAAAAAGTGTATGGGAAAACACATGTTTTGCGGAAAACAAGTGTTTTGGAGCAAAACTCGTATATGGAAACGCACTATTAAGTAATCAAGACATGAGTCTTTTGTATGACCCTGAATTATACAATCGTATCTCTCAATTATTGGAAAAAAATTAAGTAAACAAACTAATGGCCATTTTCTCAATGTACCGTCAAACTGCCTGTTACTTAATGTCAACATAAATTTATTAGACCGATAAACTGTCTGTTAACAATTTTGGGTTTCTCAATATACCGACAAAAAACATGGTTTTAAGCTGGCAACACCTCTCAAAATACATGTAAAAGTTGGGAGTCAGCTGATTGAATTTATCTGTACGGCAAATAAAAGGAAAATAACTAATCGGCAGATGAGTGCTGGTTAGCTTTGCGATAGAATAGAAGCAAATGAGACATTGAGAAAACCAAATTTCTTTAATGTGCAGTTTTTCGTTGGGAAAAAAGTTAATCGTGTAATGAGAAAACGGCCATAACAATTTCAATAGTCAAATCTGGCAGTTAACTACTCTATTAACAGAAGGTGAAAATCGTTTAGCGGGTAAAATTTACTCTGCGGTCAGAGCTGCCGTTTTTGGATATTTCTAACCAAAATTGGTTATATATTTTTACAATTTGGATATGTGAATATTTTTATCGTTTTGGTTATTTTTTTTTAAATATCAATACGTACGAATATGTTTTTCTGGATACAATTATTTACGAGCTCGAATAAAACAAAAAACCCTCTCAAAACAGAAACCAAATAATATTTGCTAAGAAAATATTGCCATTTGTGATTTTTTTAATAAAAACGCCATGTTCTGAAATCGAAAACAAATGAAGTTTTAATCAATGGAGATTTGTTATTATATTTTTTAAATGAGCATAGTTTTACTTGATTTTAAGAGTAGTAAATATAAGTATGTAGTACTTAAAGTAGGAAGTGCATAAAATCATGCGGACATCCAAAATGGTCAATAAAATCGCTGCTGATTTATGCCAGCCAAACTAGGCAGTGTCAGGGCATAAGCTCACTAAAATGTAGAAAAATACCACTTACGATTTAAAAAAAATCTATTTTGGAAAAAATCGTCAGAGCCGTTCCAGAGAAAAGTGGGTTCATCCAAAATGGTCGGCAAAATCGTTGCTGATTTATGCCAGCCAAACTAGGCAGTGCCAGGGTAAAAGCTCAATAAAATATGGAAAAATACCACTTAAGGATTAAAAAAAATCTATTTTGGACGACGGTTAATTTGAAACTGGTTCATGCTGCTTTTTGTGGCATGTATCTATGTACAAATGCAGTGGCATCTGGGTTAAAAGAAAAACAGGGTTTGCCCACCAGTGATGTCAGCATACATATTTCGATAATAACCACATTCCCATACCATAAGGTTATTTTATTTGTATTAATTTTTTTTACATTTTATTTAACACATTAAATTTCAGTAACCTAGCCTATGGGCCATAATCGGTTAACAGATTTCTACTTAACACAGATATGCCCATTGCTTGAAAATTAAGAAAGTTCGTTTATATTATTTTGGAATAAAATGAGAAATAACAGAGTAATTAAAGGTTTTTTAAGATTTATTGAAAAACGTGGTTTTTCAAGCCGTCCTATATATAGGACATTGAGCACATGACTCATTGGCTGTGATACGACAGAAAAAAATTTACATATTATCCTATTTCACATTTTTGGCATCTAGTTAAGGTTTTTAATGGCAGGCTCCACATCATGTTTGTTTTTGCTGTATATCGAGCCCTTACAGTGTATTCTGTGCCTTACAGCCAAAATAGTTTAAAGGCTAGTTTACACGGTAATACATTGTATTACATTATGTAGAATGAGAAAAATCATTCCATGTAAAAGCAAAATGTAGTGAGTAAGAGAGAATACGAAGACAAAATCTGACAAGCGGTCGGTTAATGATTTTTTTCTAAACCATTTTAGAAACGTATGTATTTTCATCACACCAGAGGTGCATTTTAACAGAGTATATTGAAGGTGGTAGCATTTTTATACAATAAAAAAACAACTTAAATCAATCCAGGAAATTTTCATGTTGTTTTTGTAAAAATTGTAAAACTGTAACCATCTGATTTTTGATTTTTATTTTTGATTTTACTTGTACCATCCGCGTAAACATGAAAAATACATTCAACAGATTTTTATTTTTTCTTTTAAGCACGGAGAGAATTTCATAATATTTTGATTCTACAAAGTCGTAATACATTGTATTACCGTTTAAACTGGCCTTAAGCGACACTTTTATCGATTTTCGTTTTTTGATAAAAAGCGATTATTTACTATTATTTGCATCACCTCTAAAAATGGCATAACTAAAAAGTTTCTTTACGCATTTACAGTAAAAGCAATTTTAAGGTAAGTGAACATTCTTAGTTTGTTTACATTTTTTGTGACTGCGAAGAGTCGTTTACATTAAAATTTTCTATAACAAATTAAGTAATAAATTACAATTAATTCACGATTTTACTATTATTTTTGTAATGTCTTTAAATCAACTTGAGGTAAGTGTGTCAATTCTGCCATCATAACCAATGGACCTCTGTCTTTATATGACGATTTTTTTTAGGAATTTCTTTAAGAAAATACAAGGATTTAAAAACACTTTGCGTTAAACATACAATACCTAAACAGTTTCATAACGAGTTTTTAAATTTAAAACATGATGAGTCTATTAAAGATTCACTACCTGAAACAAACCAAGAATACGAAATTTAATCCGAAGTCAGTTTTTAGGTTTACTTCACATTTTTATCTTAACCATTGAATTTAAGGTTCAATACTTGAATTTTTATTTATGTATATAAGAATAGTTCGTACTGAAATTAAAAGTTTAGTTCTAAGTAATTTTTCCAATTTTTTTTATAACAACCATTGAATTTAAGGTTAAAAACTTTAATTTTTATTTGTATGTATACACAAACAAATTTTTAAAATAAAAAAATATGAAGACAGAAAATTAGTTCTTTTTTTTTCAATTGTTTTAACGTAACCGACACAACATTGGTCCGTAGCTTGCCAGCATGACAGCGAAAATAACGTAAGCGACAAAAACCCCCGTTATGTTGTGAATATGTAAGTAAAACCAATTTTATCATAAATATTGGACAAAATAATGCTTACATATCAAATTTCAAACGCAGAGATAATTAGAAAAAACCTTCTCCTGTAATATTTAGTTTTTGTCGCTTACACCATTTTCGCGGTTAGGGCTCGATATAATTGTTGTTTGCTTAATGTTCATTTATTAAGTCCATAATATATATATCTCTAATTTACATATCAGTGATGCTTATTACTAAATATACAGATTACTTGACACTAAAGCTGAAGGTCCACACCATGCGTTCATGCGTATGATACTTTGAATGCGTTTCTAAATTCAAGTTACATGCCATGCGTCTTATGCGCCAAATTTGTTTTGTTTATCAGCTGTTGTGCTAATATGTTTATCAATGAAAAGCAATTTTGCCAAAAATGGAAAGTGTAATTGATATTTTAATAGAATTTATTTAAAAGAATTCATAGAGGAGTAAGCTTTTATTATAAAAATATTCGTGATTTTTCACGGTATTAATAAGTTTCCAGTTCATGGCATTTGTTAAAAAAAAAAAAAAATATAATAAACACAACAAAGATGACACTCAGAACATAAAGTAATCGATAACTAGAATGGCAAATTTTGTTCGTGGTAAAATTGTGCTTAAAATTAATTTTAATGTATTTTATTCTTTAAAGTTTATAAAATCTTTATAACGAAAGCTTTTTCTCTTATTAAAAACCTTTTTAAATGCAAAAAAAAAGTAAAAAGTAATCCACCACACAAACATATTTATCGATAACATTGAAAATAAAATATGATTTGTCATCCATGGCCATCTACAACAGCTGACTTTTTTTCACCACACATGCGACGGATACAAAAGTAGTATCTCCCAAAAGGAGTATTAAATGTGCATAATCTTGATGACTCATCATCGAGCCTTGCAATCCCAAAGCCAGAATTTGCAACCAGCAAACTATAAAATCTTGAACCATTCATCAATTGTAGGAATATCATATCTGGGTCTCACAAACACTTTATTCAGATTTCGCGGATCCAAACATAATCTCAAATTCCCATTAGATTTTGTAACAAGCCCATTCGAATTCACCCAATCCGTAGGCTCCTTCACTTCAACTATAACTTTCAGCTTTACCATCCTCTCAATTTCCTTTTTCAAAAGCTCATGAAGACTGAATGGTACACGACGAGGTGGGTCAATTACCGGCTGACAGCCTTCCCTAATCTGTAAATGACACCTCCCTCTTAAGGCCATGCCAGATAAAACTTTTGCTTCGCGTTGCGTTAGAGATTCGCTTTGACATCCAAGATGAAATATTCATACTTATACGAAACATGTAACATAAAGAACTTTTAACGCAGAGCGAAGCGAAATGTTAGGAAACTCTCTTCTTTTTGCGCGCTTTGACAGTTTGCTTGTATAATTTTTTTTATTTATTTATTTTTAACAAGCAATTCGTGTGTGTTGTCATAGTGTTTATTGTGACACACACCTTTTGCGTTACGCTTTTCTGTCAAAGTTAGAAACGTCACGCAAAGCGAAGAAGTTTTATCTGACATGGCCTTTAGTTCACCTAACCCTTCATGTCCTCATAATAATCTAAAATTGAATCACAATATACCTTTTTTACCGATTTAATTAAATTCATTTTCGACGCCAATTCTAAACCGATTATGTTATTACACGTCATGTTAAGAATGTAAAAAATGCATTATAAACTACATTTTCATAAAATAATTTTATAAAAGTTTTTCCTACTATGTACTGGCAATTTCTTACCACTAAATGTGACAACATTACTCGAAATATTATTCTTTACTTTTTGGGTAAAGTTCGTGCAAATGAGAGCATAAATTTCTCTCATAATAAGACAACATTACACAAAAGTACGGGAACAGAAAAAACAAAATTTTAACAACACCAAAAAAATTTTGAAAAATTTTATATTGGCTCTATAATTAAACTACTTTTACTAAAAATAAAACAAAACAAACACTTTCACAATAACAAACATTATGTTTCCCTTATACTTCAGTACAAAACTTTTTTTAAGTACATTGTTTTATTCCACAACACTTTTTCCAGAATTTGAATCATGAACTTTTTTCCTTCTTTTTTTTGGTTTGGTTTATGTGTTACAGCTGTTTAACAATTTACACAATTTGCACGAAGAGAAAGTCTGTGCAAGAAGAAGAAGAATTTTATTCTCTCAAATCCGCTCTCATTTACACAAATCAAAAGTACGGGAACGCTTTTCGTGCAAATTGGGATCCCGAGGGACCCCAAAGTAAAGTAAAGAAACAGAGCTATTGTAATTTACATTATTAATACCTAAAGTTTCAAAAGTACTTATCGACATGCGGTTAATTTGAGCTCCAGTGTCCACTTGGCAAACTATTCGTCCTTCCTCTAATTCTACGGCCACGTTCCATATATTAGACTTCGTGCACATTTTGCTTACAGTACCAACAAATAGAGTATCCTCTTCACTTTCGTCCACTACTTTTACGAACTTCTTGTTGTTGTTGTTCCTCTTTTCAAACGATTTTGTAAAACTCATTCTTGCATAATGGTTTAATTTACAACATGCATTGCATTTTGCTCCTTCTGCCGGACATTTTGTTTTATGCCATTGACCACACTTCTTACAGTCAACTGTAACTGCTTTTGTTGTTTTGATGATGATTTTGTTGCTGATGATTATCTTGTTTTTGCTTTTTGAAATGTTGCAACACTGCTACTACGGCTCGTGTCGACCGCCATTTTGAATGTTCGCTAAACTTTCTGGTTTTGGCAATTGCAATTGCTCTTGTCAGACTTAAGTCTCCTTCACTCAACAAACGGAGTCGTCAAGAAAAAGTGATAACTTCGACTCCATCCGATGAAATTTGTTAAGTACGACTCCAACACTGACTCCAACTCCTTTGATTCGCAGTGTATAAGAGACTGGTCCTTATTTGACTTGAAATTTTTTTATGAAGTACCTTTTAAATTGTTAAATATAGAAAAAAAAAAGATTCTTTACAAATTTCAAATCGGTATTTCAATTTTAACACGTGCCGCATTGAGCTTTAATATAGTTATTTAAATATGAGTAGGTGAGATGCAAAACTCGTTCGTTAAACTCTATTCGAATTTTGGGAAAATGCAAAAAACACATAGCGCCCGATTAAATGGACCAAATTAGTTGAACTATTTTGATTCAGAGAAGTGTTATGCCATTCTTGATTAATAACTCAACAATTGAAAAGTTTAAACCAACTGAAATATAGAAAAAATAGATTGAATTTTAGAACTACAGTTTTGCTACGAAGTTTCGAAAGAAAGAAACGAGTTTTGCCAGAATTCATATGGGATCGAACTTGTTTTGCAATTTTGCAATACACTATAAACCATCTGGACAATTATTCATTGAGCTAAAGTATATTTTGAAAGTTATATTAATTTATTAAAATTATGTAAACAGTGCTAAAAAAAAATGTAACAACCCCCACATTGATGGGAATTATACCTAGAACAATTTTACGTATTTTTCCGAGTTCCTTTTCCTTTTATTTCTATTATCATTCACTTTAAAAGTTATAATTAAAAATGTAGTTCACTTATGGTGATTTCTTTTCTGAGAAATATGTTGCATTAATGTAACATGTTCTACATTTTTGTGTTCGTTTGTCCAAAAAATACAACTGTGGGAAAAATTTACTCCCTAATAGGGGTGAATTTAAAAAAAGTTCTAGACACCTGTCCGCTTATTTTTCTAAAGAACAACGATTTTTTATTTGTATCTCATTTAGTTTTGGAGATGTAAGGTTACCTTATTTCCCGTTTTTACTATTAAAATTTCCAAAAATCCCGTCTTAGTGGAGAAATTTGGAGAGTGCCCAATCTCTGGCCAAAATTTCATGTTTTTAGCTTTAGGCATTTAGGCTGTGCGATGATGAATCAGTCAGTAACGTTACAATTTTAGCATGGGTGTTCTGGAAATCGAAAACGCAAGAATTTTAAACGTCGTTTTTTAATAAGATCTCCGTAATAAAAGAATTATATAACAAATATTTCTCTTTTGAACGAAATTTTATAACAAAAACTATGAAAATTAGATTAAAAGTGTATTAAAAACAACTTCCAAATTCTTGCGTTTTCGATTTCCAGAACACCACTGTATACATACATATATATAGATTAATATCAATACAAAGAAAGCCTCCAAGGCCAATTATTTACGTATTGTTGATAAATAACAAAGTTCACAAGTATACCACTAAGAACTAAAAACTTAAAAGAATATAGCAAATTAGCTGTTATATATAAGTGAACCTACAGCCATATGAATATTGGAATATTAAAATCCAATTAAAGTAAAAAAATCGAAATTTAAAAGTTAAAAAGTGGCAAGAAACAGAAGAAAAAAAAATCCGTTAAGTGCCAATATTTTAGGTCATAATTCCATTAAAGTACTCAATAATTCAACGCGTATATGTTAAACATGAATAGGAAAAAAGTTTACGACTATAAGGTAGAACATTCCAAACTCGATAGACACGCACTACAAAAGAGCGGTCAAATATTGAAAGATGTATAAACGGAACATCAATCTGAATATTACGTGTGGAGTTGATAAAAGAAAATTTATTCACTAAACATTTTTATTTTTTTTTTTACTTTTTATATTTTTTTTTTACTTTTTATTGATCTTAATTGTATTAAATGATTAGTTGTTACAGTAATGAAAACTGAATTTAATTAATGTATTTTTTTATATTTATATATAGTTATCCTTTATCTTTATGGTTCCCCACTGCATCATTTTGTTTCTACTTTGATGTCTTCTAATTATAATATTGGTCCGTTACTCAGTAGCAAATCTGATATAGATGCAGCATTGCGATTTTATGAACTTAACTTATGACCTTCGAAAGTTGATGAGCTTCGATCTTTTTTAGTTGGTTCATCTCTTAGTATTTTTGCTATTACTGAGACTTGATTAAAACCGTATGTATCTTATCGGGCTGTTGAGATTTCTGGCTATAAATTTTGTCGCAATGATCGCTTAAACTCAAGAGGTGGTGGTGTTGGTACATATGTAACTATATATCTGTTGGTCTTAAGTATAAAATAGTCTTTAAATCTTCTGAGCCTGAGATTTGTGAGTCTCTTTTTATTGAAATTGTTGCTAATGAATACAAAATGTTGTTTGGAGTTGTCTATTTACCCTATGGTAACCTTGTTTCATTCGAGAATTTTCATAGTGATTTGTTTCTTGCTTATTCAAATATTGTTGTGGTTGGAGATTTTAACTGTAATATGTTCGACCCAGTGAAATCTATCAATATGAGGACTAAGTGGCTCACGGATCTACATCTTTAATTAATTTTTTTTTGGTAAGCAGTAGTTGTCAGACTTAGTTTTCTTATCAATAACCAATGTCCTTTATTTCTCACGATGCATTAATGTTGGCCTCTTTTGATGTGACGTTTGACAGAATGGTTGAATTTATTGAATACCGTGATTTTGATGCTATAAATTGGGACGAAATATTTACCTTTTTGTCTAACTATGATTTTTCGGACTTCTCTTTAGGTAATGTTAACGAAATGTGCGAATCTTCAACTTCTGTATTTAATACTATTCTTACATTTGTTCCCTTGGTCAAAAGGAAAGTTTGTAGAGACAAGTCTAATTGGATTAATTCTAAACAAATTGTGTTTGCTAAATCTATTAGTTATCTGGCTTACCGTTCCTATATGGCTAATCGCTCCGAAACGAATTGGAGAATTTATTGTAGATACTGTAATAGAGTAAAATCTGTTATTAGGAAGGTTGAGAAATAATTTCTCTAAAATATTTCGTAAAATGGATGCTCGTAATGTATGGAGAACCCAAAAAAGACATGGTTCTTAGACTCTGATTCGGAAAACTTTTTTGGAAATGTCAATTTATTGAATGATTTCTTTGTTGGTAGTGGTAGTGATATTTTGGAAAATTTTGCATTTGATGACTTTATTGAATCTCCTAATTGTTTTTAATTTCAATACGTTTCAGAATTAGAGGTTATTGATGCACTTGATAAAGTTCGGTCTCAATCGTTAGGAATTGACGATGTTCCTCCAGCTCGCATGAAATACAATTTTAACTGCTTCTATTTTTCCGCGAGCTTGGAAGATTGCCCGTGTTATCCCAATTCCATAGACACGAGTAGTAAACGAACTCGGCGATCTAAGACCAATTTCTATCCTTCCGGCTTTGTCTAAAGTTCTTGAGCATATAATGAAACAGCAAATGTTAGATTCTACCTTTTTGAATATTAGTAACAACAAATATGCCATTTCGCAATGGCTATATTTCACGCTGATGATTCTTGATCTTACTGAGCATGTACGTCTCTTGATCTTGCTAATGCTTTTGGTTCTATTTGTCATTCTATGATGATGAGGAAACTCAGGGATGAGTATAAATTCTAAATTCTTTTAGGGCCACTACTTTTTACGTTATGCATTAATAGCTTATTTGATTTTGTTACTACATCGTTATGCAAACCATTAATTTTTACCGATGATGTCTTCAAGAGCAGAGTTGACTTTAGTGATGTTTTACAGAATAATATAAATTTTTGCTTACACAGAAAAAATGTTTGCCAAAATTTGTTCAATTAAAAAATGAATTGATGTACTTAAAATTTTTCAATTAATTTATTGTTTGCTGCAATTAATATTTTTAATAAAAACACATAAATTTAAATGTTTGTGCATATGTTGTGTTATTTTAATTTATGCAATTAATTTTTTAATTGACTAAATTTGAGTGGCATGACTCGAAAATACAAATCCGTTAATTGATATGATCAATTCTTTTGCAGGGGCAAAACTAGTAAAATATTTAATTGTTTGAACGAATTGCTTAATTAAAGTCAATTTTCTATTTTTTCTGTATAGATCGGGTATGTGAATGGACTTCTTTCAATTCGTTATCTATTAATCCTAGTAAGTCTAAAGCAGTGATGTTTGGACCAACCAGTCGTTTTTATCCTGATATGAATAAAGTTTTGAGCAATACTCATATTTCTTTGGTTCTAGGTGTGTATTTGGATGGCAAACTTTCTTTTGATCCCCATATTAATAAGGTTTCTGGTAAAATTTATGGTATATTGCGGAAAATGAATTCTACTTATTTCTACATGCCTCTTCGAATTAAATATAACTTGGCACATGCTTTTATGTTTTCGAATATCTTATATGGCCTTACTCAGGTACTGGTTCTATGCGTTTGAGGATGATCAGGCGTATTTTTATTCTTATAGTTCGTTTTGTTTATGTTAGACGTTATGAATTCTAATATTGCTTTCAGTTTTCTTGGGTGTACTTTTAGTAACTTGATTAAATATCGGAACATGATTTTGTAATATAAAATTATCAAAAATGGTAAACCACCTGAATTAGTAAACTCCTTTGAGTTTATGCGTTCTTCTAGGATTCCCTTAATTCGTATACCGAGAATCTCAACATCCTGTTTCGAAAAATCTTTTATTGTTCGGATTGCTAAGCTTTGGAACTTTTTACCATTTTCGTTACGTATTTTTTCCTATTCAAATAATGTTTTCCGGGTAAAAATTTTAGACTTGCTAAATAATCTTGATAAGCTACTGATGAATGATAATAATGACAACTCTAAATTTTTAATATGGCTGAGGAGCCTTAATCTAAATTGATAGTATGTATGTATATTATTTATAATTTGTATTTTGTTAGTTTTAATAATAAATTATAATTACAAATTAATTAATATTATATATACGCATGAAGCTTAAGCATTTATCACTTGTAATATTGATTTTTTGGCCTAAAGGGCTTAATATTACGTAAATAAATGAATTAATAAAATTTCCGGTTGTTGAGTTTTTATAATTTTATACAAATTAAGTAAAATACGTAATTTCAGATAATCATCAAAACTACATTTTAATTACAAACGGAATGACAAACTTTTTTTTTCCACCTGTGGTGAAGGGTATAAAAATTGTGGAATAAGTTCATGCTCATTAACTTTTACACCAAAAACAAACAACCATTCTTATAATTCCACTAAGTTTATCCACATTGCATAACCAAGAACCTGAAAAAACTTCAAGGTCATAATTAAACTGAGACATAATTAAGGAATGAGCTAATCGGTATCTTACATGTCTAGGTGTATATGGTTTTACGGAGTATAACTTTCTCAAAGTGAGACAAACCCTATTAGACAGCAAATTAATATGGTTATCAAAATTTAGGCCCGAATCCAAAATAACACCGAGACACCCAAGAACATCAACATAGTCAACAATTTGTCCGTTTACATAAATCCGAGGATTAAACCAATTTCGGCTCTGCGAATGAAAAGTCATAGCCTCAGTCTTAGTAGAATTTATCTTAAGAAAGTTAAGAGACATCCAGTTATATATTGAACCCAGGTGGTTGTTTAAACAGATCTCAAAAAGGTCAGTTTGATGAGAATCAGATGTATATAAGAGTAAAATATCATCCGCAAATATATATGACTGGCAAAAATCGTTGATCATTCAGGTAAGAAATAAATAAAATAGGATCCTGTACAGATTCCTAAGATACACCAGAAACTGAAACAAACTGTGATCGTTCCAATAAATAATTGTTAATCAATCAATATAGCAAGTACCAGATCATATTCGGCTATAGGAATAAATAAACCATCAAAGTTCTCAGTAAAATCATCAAAATTTAAATCACCTAAAAAAAGGGATTTTAATTATTCAAAAAACTAGAAGCTATGGATTTCACATTTGATGGATCAAGCTCAGAGTATTCACGACCAGAACAACCCAGCTGGCGAATCTTCTTCCATATTTGGGTATTATTAACACCAGAAAAAAGATTCTTACCATACTCCTTTTGAGACTTTCTAATAAAAGATTTTGTTTTATTCCTTAGCCTACAATAAAACATCCAATTAGTCTCAGACCGATCCTCACTTCCACAATACGTCTGGAATACATCCAATTAGAATCATCAGACTTTAATTTTGCCCTAGTTGTGAGTACACAGTCATGAAGACCATTCACTAAGCTATTAATTGTAGAAAGTTGCAAATCCACATCGTTTGTAGTAAAAATAGGGGATATATCAAAAAAATTAAGATGCCTATAAAAATCCTCATAATTTATACGATTTCAAAACAATTACTACGTTTCTGATATGCGAATTTAACTGAAACTATTATAAAGCTGTGGTATGATGAAAAAAATGGATATAAAAATTGTTTACTATTAGGAGAATGTAGTCTATTAACGAGGTAGCATTAGTATGCAAATGAAGATGCGTGGGCAAACAGTTGTCACACAGGTTAGACCACATCTTGAAATAACGGAACGGAGATTGTTGGGTTTTTCCACATCAAATAGATTGTATTAAAATCGCCCACGATAATAATATTTGAATATCGGTCAAACAAATCACTATGAATGTTTTCAAATGCCCCTACATCACCATTTGGCCATTATACCACACCAACTATCACGGAAACACCATTACCAAAAACTTCAATGAATAACGATTTACAGACCCCATATTGTCTGCCCTTGAAGGATGGCCATTATTCCTACCACCACTCGATCTAGGGCGATCATTCCTGACAATTTTATATCCAGATAGACTCAGTGGTTGCGAAAGCATATCAGGTTTAAACCAAGTTTCAGATATCCCAATTATGCCAAGGTCGGACTTACTGAATGTGCTTTCAAACTCTTCGAGCTTGACATTTGAATTCGAAGGACTTAAACTTTAGGCATAAATATGTCCAATAATCAAACTATCAGACGACAAAGGTACCAGAATCCACTCTTAACTCCAAACCCGTTTTTTGACACACCTTTTCTCGGAGAAGGTCACATATAGACAATGTAGAAAATAAGCAATTATTATATTTTAAAGCATAAATTAAATAAAAATTCAAACTTACCTATTCCTGTGGATAAACTCTTTATTACAAATGTAAGATTTTACCACAATCCTAGCAGCGAACGGAACATTTAGTCTAAAGATTTTTCAAGATTGTTATTTCAATCATTTTGTCACGTGAAAATACTTATAAAGGTCGTATCAAATACTTCAATACAAAGCACCTTAAAAATGATTTGTAAAACGTAAAGCTAATTATAAAATCATGATGCCAAGCTTTTTAGTAATATGTCCACAGCTATCTTAATCTTCTAAATTGCAAATTTTTAAATCAATAACTCGTTAGATTTCACTGTACATTGTGTTGATTATAATAATTCTTTGTGCCCTAATATCAGATTTCTCCCATGCTTGAAGATTTTGCAGAGAAATAGCCCTACCTGCATCTCCATTTCCATCTGCATTAATAGGTCTTTTATATGACCCATCCACAATATTGTAAAGGTCCATAGATTTCAAAATTATACGCATCTGGAACTTCCATGAACACCAATTCGCAGCTCCGCTTAGTGTTTCGATTTTAAAATCCTCCATTTTTTTATTTTATTTTTTTTTTAAACGTCTTAATAAAATATTTGAACCCTTCGAGAAGCTTGATATTTGCTTTAAATCCTTCTTGGCAGTTTGAAATTTTAAAATCCTTCTAGGTACCTTGAAAATTTCCTTTAAAATCCTTCTAAGCAACTTGAAATTTTTTCTTTAAAATCCTTCTAGGCAGCTTGAAATGTTTAAGATTCTTCTAGGCAGCTTGAAAATTTTCTTTAAATTCCGATTATATCTTAGCAAACGTGACCTGGGCCCATAACCAGTTGAATATTGATGTTTTATGTACAAAAGTTTTATTAGAATAAAGAAAATTTTACAAAACTAACTAATAATTAAATACAATATTTTACATGCCTACTTCATATTTTCTCATAACAAAAGAAGCGTTTGATATGTGGCAAAAATTGCATACTATACATGAAATGCAAACAGAAGTAAGTGTTCATTTGCTACAGCAACAGTTTTATGAATTAAAAAAGAATTCTGAAGATTCAATTGAAATGCATATCGCCAAAATAGAAGAGCTTGCAGAACGATTAAGAAATTTAGGAGAACCTTTGACAGAGAATATGATTATAACAAAAATTTTGATGACGCTCGGGAATCAACTGAAGAAAACAAACGAAACATTGTCAATTTAACTAATCGTCTTGTACTAGAGCAATCACGAATAAGTCGAGATATGGATGTAGCTGAAGCTTTTACAACAAAAAGGCAAAAGCCGCGGAAAGATAGCAAGAGGCCAAGTAAATGTTTTAAATGTAATAAAGAAGGTCACTGGAAAAAAGATTGTCCATTATGGAAGAAAAAGAAGAATTTTAAAATGCCTAATTCAAATTCCAATGCTTTTATGAGCGGAAGATCCAAGTTTTTAAAGATAGATGAAAATTGGATAGTTGATTCGGGAGCTTCAGAGCATATGACATCTCATAGAGAATGGTTTCAAGGTATCGTCATTTTCAAGAGCCATCCAAAATTAAAATTGGAGATGGAACGACTTTAAATGCGGAAGGCGAAGGAAATATTGATGTCTTAATTAAAAGTGATGATAGTTGGAAAGAAAAATATTTAGAGAATGTTCTTTTTGTACCAAATATGAAAGTCAATTTGTTTTCTACAACAGCTGCCATGGATAAAGGGTATGTGATGAAATCAGATATGAATCAGTGCTTTTTTATTCGAGGTGATAAAGTTGAGGCTTTTGGCAATCGGAAAGGAAACTTATTTCAAATTGAAATGAAGGTTGTTTTTAAAAGTCAATATAATTTTAATGCAAACTCGTGCAAAGACACATCTAAGTTGTGGCATCAAAGGTTTGTTTATCAAAATATGAAACATACAATAGACGTTTTAAATAAAAGAGAACTTAAATACAAAGCAGATCAAAGCATAGTTTTTGAAGGATGCTGTTTAGGTAAGCGACATAAAATGCCATACACATCAAGTAAAAACAATCCAAAAGCTCTCGGTGAAATAATTCATGCAGACGTTTGCGGACCGATGGAGGAATTGTCAATTGGTAAATCTCAATACTTTTTACTTTTAAAAGATGATTTTTCAAGATTTAAATGGGTTTATTTTTTACAACATAAAAGTGAAGTTTTTCAAAATGTCAAAAATTTTATAAGTATGTTGAAAAATCAAAATATAAAAATTAAAATATTTCGATATGATAATGGCAAGGAGTTTATAAATCAATATATGGATCAGTTGCTTAAAAATTATGGTATTCAACATCAGAAATCAGTATATTATAGCCCAGAACAAAATGGAGCAGCAGAAAGAGAAATTCGTACAGTTGTTGAACTAGCAAGATGTATCCTTCAAAGTAAAGATTTAAATAAGTTTTTATGGGCTAAAGCAATTCATCATGTGGTTTACGTATTAAACAGAACTGGACCGAGTCCAATCAAAAATAAATCACCTTTCGAAGTATGGTTTAATAAAATACCTAAGATCTATCACTTGAGGGTTTTTGGTACTCAAGTTTTTGCACATATTCCAAAAAAAACACGTAGAAAGTGGGATGCAAAAAGTAAGAAAGGTATTTTTGTTGGTTTTGATTTAAACGTCAAAGGATATCGCATATTCTTTGAAAGTGATAACAAAATTAAAACTTACAGAGATGTAATTTTTGGCGATGAACTTGATATAAATAACAAAAATGAAACTTGTGAGGATAATATCAGTATTTGTCATTTTAAGGCTTTTGGTGATAGTGAAAATAATCAAGAAAATTGTCAAAATGATGAATCTGGAAATAGTAATGAGCAATTGGAAGAATTTGTTCAGGAAGTTGTTCAAGAAAGTCAGAATACGTCTAACGATTTAAATGATGAACAAATAGAAGGAAATAATGAAAACATCTCAATTTCATCAAGGAGTGATAATTCAAGTGTACAATTGGTTGATTTTGGAGATGAAAGTTCAAATGTAACAAGAACAAAGAAAACCAAGTATAATTTGAGAACTAATCCAAAAAAAAAAAATAAACATTGATGGCTGTTGCTGTATCAGAGGGAATGTCAATTAAACAATTGGATATAAAGACAACCACCTGGATATATTAAAGAATCCCAAAAAGTTTGTTTATTAAAGAAGAGTATTTATGGGTTAAAACAAGCACCAAGATGTTTTAATAAAAAATTTTGTGAAATTCTTGAGAAATTTAATATGAAAGCAAGCAACTCAGATAAGTGTGTGTTTATTAAAAAAGTAAAAGAATCAAAAATTATATTGGCAATATATGTTGATGATGGACTTTTGATATATGTATAATGATGATAAACCTGGTAATGATTTATTAAATCACCTCAGCGAGAATTTTGAAATTAAAGAATGTCAATTAAATAAGTTTCTTGGATTTGAAATCAAAATTCTAAATTCAGGATCAATGTTTCTTCATCAACATCAATACATGGAGAAAATGTTGAAAAGATTTTCTATGCAAGATTGCAACTCGGTATGTACACCTTTAGAACCAGGCTGGGTAAATCATACTAACAATGAAGAAATTAATGAAAGTTTTCCTTATAAAGAATTAATTGGTTCATTAATATATCTATCAATTAAAAGTCGCCGTGATATTTCGTTTGCAGTTTGTGCGCCAAGTAGGTACATGGAAAAACCATGTCAAATACATATAAATGCAGCAAAAAGAGTTTTAAGATATATCAAAGGCACAGTTAACCATGGTTTGCTTTATACACAACAAAATAGATCCAGACTTATTACCTTTGCAGATTCTGATTACGCAGGAGATATTGAGAGTAGAAGGTCAACATCTGGAATTGTCACACAGTTAGGCCAATGTACAGTATCATGGAGATCTCAGCTACAACGCACTGTTGCGTTGTCAACTACTGAAGCAGAATATATTGCTGCATGTGAAGCTGCCAAAGATATTGTGTGCATAAAACGTTTTTGAAAGAAATTACATACAACATTGAAGAAAACTTCTAATATATAGATAATCAAAGCACAATAAAGCTTATAAAGAATAGAGAATACCACAAAAGGACCAAACCAAAGACTATAGATTTATAAAGATGTTGCAAATGTACTAATTTGAAATTTTAAAAAAATGTTGTTCTTCGTATTGATGAGGGGGGGAAGTAACAAGAAAGCAAAAACTTCTTGCTCACATTCAGAGAACTAAAGAGAGCAAGAAACCACATGCATTAATACATACACATGTTTGCTGTTTTTGCCAGCCAAAGTGTGTGTGTGTGTGCTTTTTTTTTGGTTGAAACCGGTTTTTGGTATTTTTTTTAATTGATTGCGTTTTATTTTCAAACAATTTATGTGCAAATAACCTACGTAAGAGCATATGCGACCGATTGTGTAATTGTAGGGCAACAGTATTTGTTTTATTTTTGTAAAACTTAAACTACATCGATTTGCACCGAATTATAATTCCATTTTTTAGATTATTTAATTATGCACTTACCATGTGTGTATTTATTTATATATCAAACGAATTTACTATGAGTATTTATTAATTTTACTTATGAGCTCTTTACAAGTTAAATGGTTTAAGATTTTAACTTTTTCAATATTTGATAATTTGTAGTTGTAAGTTTCCCATGTGGAATGCTTCCGTAATAATATAAGAACTAGTAGTAAATTGTGTTTATAACATACGTCATTCTCCTCAAACCAAAAAGAATACATTGAATTTTTGGTACAATTCACGCATTGCTCAACAATAAATTTTGTTATGCTTTTCATTTCTTTATTTTGTAAAAATATTTTTTCAAAGACCTTTATATCAATTTTACAAACTTCAAAAAATAAGTCAGAGGGAGCACACAAACCTCCAAAGTCGGATTCTTTTTGACAATTTTTTGCATGAACAAACATTTCTGAAGGATATGACAAAATTTGCGCGTTTTTTTTATGTCCATAGTACGACATTTAACGCATGATATTCGTTGTGATATGTAACCAACAAAATATCGACTCGATGTTAATTCTATTGGCACATTGTTGGATGTAAAGCAATCGGCATCTTCATTAAAATATTCTTAATTTTCATTGTACATACATATATATCTGCGATTTCTATTTCAGGGGTGTGAGTACTCTCTGATTGACGGAAAGGGACATTAAAATAGGTTTTAGGCTTTTGATTTTCTGAGATTAGAAATCACACTTAAAGGCTTTTGTGTTATTCGATTCAGAATTTGCATAATGTGGATCAATCTATCCGAAAAGCACTTTAATACGACTAAAAGAGAAATGTATGATAATATATCTAATAAAATTCCATATTATTTCCAGTCTAATAATAACTTTTATAATCTGAAAGCTTTATTGGCGATTTTTCAGATTTAAAAACTTGAATCGTATACTTATTACCCAAAAAAATTAATATGTGTTGCAAAATTATATCTGATAAATAGACAATGTTTTGACAATCCGTGTACGAGGCTATGTCATCAAAATACATAATTATTTGTCTGAATTTGTTGAATATTATTTAAGTTGCTGTAAAATATAAAACTTTTTAAATAAATAAATAAAAATAAAATTATAATATGCGAACAATTTTATTAATATGGGTTTGATTTTATTGGATTTCATTCTATATATTGTATGTAGCGAAATCCACATATTTGTTTGTCCTATCCCGCGAAGCTCTTCGCTTGTCTGCAGGAAAGAAACATTTCTAATTCTTATAATATTTGCTCATATAAGCTGGCTCATACAAGTTTAATGGTTACAATGTTTAGCTTTTTCAGTATGTTATCGATGATTTGTAGATATGTTTTTTAATATTTCTTATTTGTAACTGTCCGTCTACAACTGACATGACTTGCAGTTATAACTTGAATTTATAAAAGCGTTGTTAAAAAATTTGCATTAACAACCGTGTTATAACATGAGAAAACTTCTAACATGATGAGTCTATACTTAACACTAACATCATATTAGTGTTTAAGTTACATGGGGTCTTTGCCTTACAATTTTTTGTCGTAGTAAACGTCAAACTTCATATAAAAAAAAACGCTGACAAAAATTTTAAAATTTTTTTTATATAGACTTTGACGTTTGGTAAGACAAAAAATTGTCAGGTGAAGATCCCATGTTAAGCATTTTATGTCAGTTGTAGACTGCATGTAATGCTTCCGAAATAATATAAGGACTAGTAAATTTAACATCTCCATACTGTGTTTAGGACATATGTAGATACGTTCGCAAACCAAAAAGAATAAATTAAAATTTTGATACAATTTACGCATTGCTCAACAATAAATTTTTTATTTTCATTTCTTTATCTTGTACAAAAAAATTTTTGCAGACCCTTAAAAGAATTTTACAAACTTCAAAAAGTGAGACGGAAGGATTACACAAACTTCCAAAGCCTGAATCTGTTGCATAATTTGTGATAATAATTTGTTGTAATAATAAATAAAATTGGATTTTTCGGCGGAAACGAATGTATAATTTTTCAAATAATACAATTTCATCTGTACAACAATAAAATACATATTATTGTCCTACAATTAAAATCTGTCACATTTGGTTTAACGTACCTATGTTATTTGCACATAAATGGGATGCAAGCAAAACATGTTTTATTATTTAAATGTGTTTTCAACGAGAAACCGAGATTTCTTTTAGTTTGTTTGTATTTTTTTAAATGCAATGTATACACATACATACACACACACGCGTGTGCACATACATAAACACTGATAAGTGAGAAAAGCTCTCTGAAAGTAATAATAAATACTGTAATTTACTCTCACAAGTGGATTTAGCGGCTAAATCCACCAGAATATTAATATAGACAGAAAAATGTATGAACTTTGTATGGTCGTGCAATATCTTTATAAATCTATAGTCTTTGACCAAACATATTGATGTAAAGTATCAAGTTATAAAAGAGAAATTTGATGAGCATGAATTTGAGCTGAACTTTGTAAATACTAAGGAACAATTGGCAGATATTTTAACCAAATCTTTATCCAGACCATTTTTTGAAAAATTTGTTAAATACTTAAATATTGTTTCTAATAACTAGTTTATAGATTTTTTGTTTTATACAATTATTACATTAAGGGGAGGTGTTGATTATAATGTTATTTGTATATACTCTATCTACATACTTGTTATGAAAATGTATGTATGTACATACTTGTTATGAGAAAATATGAAGTCGGCATGTAGAATATTGTATTTAATTATTAGTTAGTTTCGTACAAGACGAATTAACTACAGGTGGTGTCGAACCGCCTTCTGAATTTGACAGTTCGGGCCTATTTGTTTTGATTTGTTAGTGTTTTGCTAAGAATGGTTTACATTTCGAGCCGTAAACACTAACAATGCAATGCAAACCCCCCTATGTTGTTTCTGTTGCTTTTGGATTGTTGTAGTTGCGACACCACCTGTAGTTGAATTCGCCTTGGTTTTGTAAAATTTTCTTTATTCTAATAAAACTTTTGTACATAAAACATCAATATTCAACTCATTCTTCACCTTGTTCCTGACAACCAAGGTAGTTCTACTTGAATTCTTATTATAATGAAAAGAAAAATTCAAAACTATATTCTGTATTTTCTAAAAATTTAATTAAGTTTATTGAATACACTTTTCGACACTCAATTTTGGACACGAACCGGATGATGTAAGTCTGAAACAAGAGATTAAATGGAGAAAAACTACGTTTTCAGTTTTTCATTTCGTGATCCTGTGTCCTTTTTAAAGGACTTCAATATTTGAAAGGAGAACATTTTTAAAAAAATTTTAAAAAATACTTCTGCTCATCTTACTATGCAAATTTTGATTTTAAATGATCAAGAAGAGTTGTAATATATTTTCCGTTATTTTGTTATTATCCTAACAGGATTAAAAGATTTCAAATTTTTATCTTTTAATGTCCTTTTAGATTTCCATTAATTTTTTTTTTTTTTTTTTTTTTTTTTCAAAAAAATAGTGCGTTGAAGACCGAAATATTGAATACCACATGCCAAAATTTCATCCTTTAAGCTTTACTTCTAAAGTGTAAAATGATACTTTAAATTAGCATTATTTCATTTTTTATATTTTATTTTATACAGATGTTAAGGAATTTTCTATATATCAACCAGCAGAAAGCGATTTGGGGTATGCTGAAGCACATTTTAACGATCTTGTCGGAGACATAAATTTATCTAAAGAAAATACCGAACATTTGGCATCACGCTTGCAGCAGTGAAAAATATGGTTGAAGATTCCCAATTAAAAATAAAGAAAATTTTTTCGTAATCTTTTTAAAAACAAAAAAATAATAATTATTGTTTTCAGTCCCTTGAATATTTATGATATCAATACAACTTACAAATACACCATTTATTTCCAATATGTTTGTAAAATTGTTCTTCAAACAGTAATTTAAAAAACACGCGATTGAAGTTAGAGATTTTACGCTATTTTAAGCCTGTTTTTAATTTGTGTTCGTATACTCTTCAAAATTGGCGTAAGATACATTCACTATACATCTTGCATAAATTTTACTAAAATAAGCACAATTTTTTTTTTTAAATTACTAAAAATTGCAATTTTTTTAAAAATTACTTTTTCTAATAAAGCCCGTTTATTTCCTCTTAATTGTTGCCATTGAATTAGGTTGTGACTGTAAAGTTCGTGTGTTGATCAATTCGGCTAACGACGATTAAAATCGAAAATTGTAATAATTTTTTATTTAAAAGATTAGCTTAGTTTTCAAATGACATTATAGAGAAGCGATTGGCTCAAAATTTGTGCACTAGAAATCATTAAGATCAAATTAAAAAAAAGGTCCTTTATATATTGAAATGTGAGGTACAACCTTTTAAAGATTTTAGTATACATTTGTTTATTTACTAAACACTTACGTTTATCACAATACTCACACTTATGGGGTTTTTCTCGATCTTCTGAGTGTGTTTTCCTATGCGACCTAAGGATCCATTTGTTAAAAAATTTTAGGCCGCATACATCGCAAGTCTCATTCATTGGTCCCAAATGTGTACGCCTGTGTCTTTTAAGGTCGCCTTTGTAGTAAAAACCTTTATCACATGACTCACACTTATGGGGTTTTTCTCGATCTTCTGAGTGTGTTTTCATATGCGATTTAAGGACCCATTTGGTTAAAAATTTTAGGCCGCATACATCGCAAGTCCAATTAATTTGACCCAAATGTTTACGCCTGTGTCTAGTAAGGTCGCCTTGATAGTAAAAACTTTTATCACAATACTCACACTTATGGTGTTTTTCTCGATCTTCCGAGTGTGTCTTCATATGCGATTTAAGGGCACATTTGTTAAAAAATTTTAGACCGCATACATCGCAAGTCTCATTACGATCTCGATTTTGAATATGAGTTTTTTCATGTACGATTGCAGTATATTTACTATATAATACTTTAGCTAAAACAAACGTTAATTTTATTATATAGAGAAATTTAGGACATAAAATAATAAAAGGCTTTTATAATTATATGTGTAGCTTTCAATTTATGAATAAAAATTTGGCTTCAATTGAGAATATCAATTCGGTTCAAAAGATACATACATATATTAGAGGTATGCACGTGACGTAATTTTGTCGTTTCACGCATGAATTACGCGTTAACATGATTACTATACTATATATATTTCACACCTGAGATTGAGCGTGATTAAAAAATAAAAACTGCTAAAGATATTTCAGTTCTGCAAAGTCGAACGTGTACGTATTTGCTACGTCTGGACGTGTTTTAGAAGAAAGGAGCAGTTGCCTTCTCAGTGAAAATGTAGACAAAATCATATTAAAGAATAAGTACAAATAAAGGTGTGAGCTAAAAAAAAGTTTTGGAAAGAAACGATGAATAAATATCAGAAGCACTGTGAGATATAACTTTTTAAATTTTGGAGGCATCGAAAAAAATATTATTTAAAAAATTCTTTAAAATTTTTTGATCATGAATACTAAAGTCAAGAAGAATTAAATAAATCTTAAGCCATAATAAATGCGTCTAACAACAAAACGATGTGGATCTGCTTTGTCCTGGTATTATTCTCGAGGGAATTTCGGATCATAGGACTATGACCCTGGACTTCGGTGTAACACCACCAGTGGAGTTCCCTGATTGAGAAATTTGGAGTGGATCCAATAGACTGTTTGAGGGGTAGGCAGTATATACGGATGAATCCAAGATGGAAACCAGCACTGGCGCCGGTGTATATATCGCGGACACCGAAGTAAAAAGGTTATTCAGACTCCCTGATGAGTGCAGTGTCTTCCTGGCTGAGAACCTAGCGATCTGGAGGGCGACGGAAGTGATCCTGGATCACATCGTGGGTGGATCTGTGGTGACAATTTACGTCGAAAGTCAGGCGGCGCATAGGGCATTGACAAATTATACGGTGCGATCGTGCCTGGTCGCTCGGTGTAGGAATGCTCTAAGGGAACTCATGGAGTCATTCAATGTAAGGCTATGTTGCGTACCTGGACACTGCATGGTTGATGGAAATGAGGTGACGGACGAACTCGAATCTGGACTTAGTGGTAAGGGACAGGGGGTAAAGCCCCCCTATTTTACTACTATGGGGTGATACGGTAGAAATTCCGTGAGGACGCTCCTGGAAACAGAACGAATTGTAGGGTGTCTAGGGCACTATGGCCCAGATTGGACGCGAGGGCATCCAGTAGCCCGTTTCTGTATTTTTCGCATCGTAAAATTTTCCGCATGAAACCAGTGAATCGGGACAGAAACAGTGCAAAATGAAACAAAAAATGGTTTTTCTCACACAAGTGTTTCTGTATCTTTCCGTTGCGAGAATTATCTGTCATTTTAACGCTGGGTCTCCATGTAGCAATTTTAATTGATAAGTACAAGCAATAACGTCGGCAGAACAATGACAGAACAATGGAGCAATAATTGCTGGCTGTATTGCTGGAGAACACGTGAAATTGCTTTGCCATAAACAAACGTACAGAGAAATTAAATGTCAGATAAATAACAGCTGATTTTACAGCAGATTGCTAAGCAATAATTGCTCAAGCAATAAGAAGAGCAATCATTGCGCAATGGATTGCCACTCATGGCAATATGCGGTCTATACGTCGCAAATTTTATGGAGCAATCAAATTTGACGTTTGCCGCAATAAATATTGCTACGTGGAGACCCGGGGTAATAATTTTCCAGCAATTATTGGAAGGATGTGAGAGTGTTTCTGTAACAATATTTTGCGAAAAGTTTCTTACAAGAACTGTCAAAATAAGTCGCATTTGAAATTGGTGCGAGAAAAACAAAATATAGATATTTTAAATTTAAAATATGTTTATATACTATTTTTGTAATATAAATAAAAAACACCATTGTTATATTTTGTTAATTAATTTTTTTTAAGCCTTTCCTTGTTTTGGTTTTATTCAGGGCTGCCAGATAAATTTGCGTGAAAATCGTCAATTTTTTGAGAAAAATAAAAAGATCGTCTTTTTGTTTTAAAAAAATCGGACAATTTAAAATTAATTGTAAAAAAATTTTGTTCGATTTTTTATTACAACAAAATCAAACAAAGACGTAGTCAAAGTTCATGGGTATTTTATACATACATACATATCGTTACCTTAATATAAAAAGGCCCCAACTCATTATTTTTGGAAATCCGTTTTTTTATTGATTCTTGTAGAATGGTTGCTAATACACATTCTATTAAAATTTCAAGCAAATTAGATTAAAAATAAAGAAGTTATAAGCAGAACACAAAAAGCCCTAACTCATACACACAATTTTTCGAAAGAAAAAAACACTGACTCATACATTTCTGCAGAAACATACAAAGTAGGCATTGCATTTCTAGAACTGTTGTTGTTTTATATTGTGTATAACTGATAGAGCAAGAGCCGTTTATTTTCATTTGTGCGTTATAATTGCATAATAAGGTCTACGCGTGTGTTGTGAAATTTATGTGTAATTTATGTATGTTTCCTTCTCCTGTAAAAAGTGTTTTTGATGAGTTGGGGCCTTTTGATATTAAGGTAACGATATGTGCATATAAATTGTCTTTTGTTCGAACTTAATTTTTTTTAATTTATATATATTTTATTAAGCTTGAGGTCTATTTTTTATAAAATTATTTATTTTCTTTGATCCGATAACAATTTAAAATTTTTTTTCCCCCTGAAGAAGTCTCACAAAGGCGTGACAAAATATTATATTAAAAACAAATTTTAACAAAAAATAAAATAAATATTTTTATAAAAACAAAAAGAAGTCAAGCTTAATAAAATAAACATACAAACTTATTTAAAATAGATATATACAAATACCAAGAAATTAAACATTTTTAAATTAATTCCGCTTAGATAACAGTAAAATAAGTATTTAGGGTTTTTATTTTTGCGAAAAATCAAGGATTCATAGTGACGACGTTGTTTTAAATTTGTATCGTATGTGTCCAAATAGGATAAAATTGAAATTTAAAAATATCGGTTCACAAATGGCTGAGATATGAGTGAAAAACACGCCTCCAATTTTTACCCATAAATCTATAATTTACCTATTCTTATAACTATTAACTTTACTTTTTCTTTTTCACCTGAAATATACGTAGTAGAATACCTGGTAGTGGAAATCGAAATTGCCGAAATATTGGTTTGGCATAAAAGTGTCCATATAAGCTAAGAATATCAAATATGTTTTCATATTCGGCCCTGTTCTGTAAACCGAATCCGAGAAAATTTCTCGTTTTAAAACGAATTCACATTTTTTGGTGTTCTGTAAACCGAATTCACATAATTTTTCTCGTTTTGAAACCGAGTAAACAAACCTAGTCGAAAGGAAATCGAATGTGTAATTATTTTAATAAATGAATACAAAAATAACAAAAAAACAAGTGCAATATAAAATATGAAGTCTTTTTTATATATTCTATTAAAATTACATGCATTTTAATATATTTGAATTTGAAAAAAAAAATATTTTAAAAACCACCTAAAACTTTTGCATATTTTTGCTTTAAAAGTGACAAAAAAAAGTTTAATGAACAAAACACTTTTTTATAGAGAATATAAAAGGCATTTGAATAAACAATACTCTTGTAATAATAGTAAACATTATACATTAAATTTTTATGACAAACACTTTATAACTAAATTAAATTTTAATTCAAAAAAACTTATCTAAAATAAAATAATTGCGTAAATCACAAGTATTTTGCAAAAACACAATTTATTTTTAACATGGCGATCACCATTTTTTCTTATTTTCGAAAAAGTAGAGTCACCACTGTTTGTGAATATGTAGCTGTCTAGTACAAACTCAGTATTTGTATATTATAATAAATTAAATTTATAATATTTTCGATAAAATAAAGACCAAATATATCTGAAGGTTCAATGTTCTTTTATTACACACCATTATTTAGCAATAAAATACAATCATTTGTCTGGCAACTCTAGAATTGTAGAACATATGTTTTTGCAAAATAAACCACAAACAATTTTTGAACGCGGCAAAATTAAATGTTAAATTGGCGTATTTTACGTTTTTTTATGGAATTGTAGCTTAACACAAACGCTCCGGGCATTTTTATATCTTTCTTTTTATTTACAAATTATGAATTTTTTAATCAACAGCTGACTTTGACGATTAACTAAAAATTCGACCCTAATTTCGAATCATATCAATACGAATAATTTGCAGAACACCAAAAAGCGATTTATTCGGTTTTAGAAATTTCTCGATTTTAAAAACGATTCGGTTTACAGAACAGGGCCGATTGTCTTTTTAAATTTTCAATGCCACAAAATATGAAGTGTTTGAAATTTAAAAATTCGATATGAATTTTTATAGAAAGCTACAATAAAGTTATAAAATATTGTTGATTTTGTTTTTGCTTTCGTCACTTTTTAGAAAAAATCAGCAAATCGGCACGTTTTCGGAGCAAAAATCGTTGGAATGAAGATAAATCGTCAAATCTGGCAGCCCTGTTTTTATTATATTTATTTCTTTTGTTGACGTTTCGCTTTCATTTGACATTTAATTCTGGAAATATTCCAGTTAAAACTGAATCTGTTTTGTCTGTTTTCGCATTTAAATACAGAAACACTTTTTTCTCGCAAATCGAGAAACGATGGAATTTTTTGTTTAACACTTCATGTGAAAAATTTTACGATGCGAGAAATACAGAAACGAGCTACAGGGTTCTACTGGGTATGGACAGAGGTGGTCTTAGAACGCTTAAAGGGTTGGGAATCCATGTCGGGGAAACCATGAATTGCACTGGTATACTGACGGGTCAAAATCGGAGCACGGAGTGGGTGCAGGGGTTTTTGGACCTAATACACGACTCTCGATGGCAATGGGCGAATCACCGAGTGTTTTTCAGGCCGAGATTTGCGCCATTGATGTGTGTTGCAGCAACATTCTTGATAGGGGAATGGTTGGCGGCAGCAATGTGATTTTCACTGATAGCCAAGCGGCCATAAAAGCACTCTCTTCTTGGAGAATGTCCTCGGGGCTGGGGACAAGGGGCAGATTAACGCTCTGCTGGGTGCCGGGGCATTCAGGGATCCCGGGTAGTAAAATGGCTGATGAGCTGGCAAGGGCTGGTTCTAACGCGCGGATGATGGGTCCCGAGCCCTTCTGTGGACTAAATTGGGCAGGGGTCCAGTCCGTCATGGAGGACTGGGCTCTGGGCGAATATAGGGGATACTGGGTATCGTTTCCGGGAATGCGTCAGGCAAGGAGATTTATCTCTCCCGGGAAGGTAATGAGGACGAATGGTCTTGGCAGACGGGATCTGCAACTTCTGGTGGCCTATTTGACTTGCCACCACACGATCAAATACCACCTTTATCGGATGGGCCTGGCTGAGGATCAGGTATGCAGACTATGTCTAGACGAGGACGAGACGACGGAGCATGTACTGTGTGACTGCCCGGCGCTGGCATGGGCCAGGAGGAGGCACTTGGGGCATGGTATAATGTGTGCGTCCCGAATCGGTAATATATCGGTAAAGGCCCTGGTTGGGTTCCTATGGGAAGCAGAGGGTCTTTTGGCCAACTAAGGGGAGTGGGTACAATAGACCTAACCTGGTCACGGTGCCTATCACTGTGGGGAAACCTCCCCGCTCTATCTTGGGGAAAAAAAAACTTAATTTCTTTTTTTACTAATCAAGTACCTATGTGATGGGGGCCAGGTTATTGTACATTTATGTCACATATGGTCCGGAATTGTTTGCTATTGAAATTCAAAAAGATCGGTCCACAAATGGCTGAGATATGAGTAAAAAACCACGACTACCTCAATTTTTAAAGATCCAATTAGAAACGACATAACCTTATCAACGCTGCATTACCATAACCACTGTATTACCAAAATGACATAAACATACAATTTGGTTTCTACGGCTATGATAATGCAGTGTTGGTAATGTGGTTTTTGTTGTTTTTTATACCCTTTATATGACTGGTGGAGTTTATTTTAATGTGTTTAATCAAGGCGAATTCAAATGGTTCAAATCTTGGGTTTTCAAAGGGAATTTTTTTTTTAATTTTTATGTTCTAAAAACGATTGTAAAAAAATATTTACCAGTTTTAGATTTTTAAATTTAATTTATAATGAAGTTTTTAGAATTGTGAATATGTATGTATGTACATGTATATGTAAAAATTATTTAGTTTTTGTCTAGTTGCTCTGTATTCTGCTCGCACAATGGTGAAGGGTATATAAGGTTCGGCACAGCCGAATATAGCACTCTTACTTGTTTATATTCTTATTGTTTGGTTTGTTGAGTATGTAGTATGTTTTTATTGTATTTTTAAACCATATATGGCCCTCTGGGTTCGGTTTTTGTGTAACATTGAATCAGGGTTGCCATACGTACTGTTTTTAACAGTACATGTACTGATTTTTTGCAATTGTACTGTTTTATGCATAATGTCCAAAACAGTACGCAAATGTACTGTTTTTTACACTTTGTACTGTTTTTGTACTGTTTTTTTTTTGCTCAGTCTACAAAAAACCAACATATAAAGAAAAACCCTGTTAAAGTCATATTTTGAAAATATCCTAATATTTAACTATGTACTGCTTAAAAAAATGTTGTGTTCCAATCAAAAAAGTTCTAAAATAATAAGACTTTTTACGCTGTGGTCATTGTTTTCTCATAAATACGCAGTAGAAATCTTAATTATAATGGGTGACTTTTTATTTTTAAGATATATGATTTTATGGCTACCTCTTCCAATAGTATTTTCCACCTGAGAAAGGCAAAAACAAAATCGAAATTTTGTTAAAAATATTAAGGGTCCTCCTCATGATGTCGCTTAAAATTGCCATTTGTGCAAATGCGCAAACTTACGAGTCTTGTTTCATGAAGCCCCTTTTTTACTTTTGTGTAATTTTAAACAATTAATGTCAGTTTGTAAGAAACGTCAATACAAAAATAAATTAAAAATTAAAATTCAAAAATATAAAAATGTGTGTTTAAATTTGTGATTAATACATATGTATGTATGAGAAATTTGCTTTTAAAAATGCTCAAAGAAAGCCAAAAGACCAATTTACTGAAATTATTGCTTGAATTTATTGTTTGTGATTTATAGACACTTGGATTTTTCATTGAAAACGACGTTAAAATCATTAAAAGATCTGTTTGTATAAATGCACAATTGAACAGCGCAAGTTTACGAGACAAAATTGTTGGGCAAATTTATCAAGTTTGTGTAAATGAATTCTCATACAATTTTTGACAGTTCATTTACGAGGGCGTAAAAATGCACAGTTTGCACAGATTACGAGACTTATAAACGATATCATGAGGACCCTTATTATATTTTTTAAATACTAAATAAATACTTATTCCAACACAATTATCTTTAATTCCTAGAATTTTTTTTTAGTATTCGGGCAAGTTCTGGAAATCGAAATCACGTGAAATTGAAACTATGTTTTTGAATTTTATAGATAATAGCTTAACTTGGTAAAATTGGCCGTAAATAATTTAAAAATTATTTGAAATTGGAAATTTAACTTAGGACACATACATTTTCTCAAATTCTATATGATTTGTGCAACTATGTGTGTGGTGAAAATTGCTTTAATTACCAATATGCTTAAAGAAAGTCCTACTTACACAATCAATGAGTTAATTGTTTTAAGCTAAGTTTCTTTCTTATATGGCTTACAGGAATGTTATGGTTTTCCTGTCTTCAAATTAAAAAAAAAAAAAAAAACATTAAGGCCAAATGCTTCGTTTAAGTGTATTTTTTTTAAATGCAAATGGAGTAATTTCGTATACTAAAATGCCATGAAACGGAAATCATTCCTTTGACGTTACACATTTTAAGTGTTTTTCGTTATATAATTGTTGCATATTCAACCAAAGTTTTAAATATATAATAATTTAAATAAATAGTTGTTTTCGCCAAAAAAAAAAATTTACTGTTTTTTTCTTGATTGTACTGTTTTTTTGTGTTCAATGTACTGTTTTTCCGAATTTAAAATCTGGCTACCCTACATTGAATTAATAATAATAATAAAAATTATTTAAAAATATATGTATATACATAATAAAATAGAAAAAATTATTTTATTATTTAATTAAATTAATCCTCAAACCGGATAAGTTTTTTCGGTTCCCCAACCAATAAAAAAACACAGAAAACAAAAGATCTCAGCAGTGTAAAAACATTAATAAAACAAAAAAATTAGGGAACAAGTTTTATTATACTACATTTGTAAATATATATTTAATACACAAACAAATGCATATATAAGCAAATGATTTTTATTAAAATAATTAAGTGAAATGTCCATCTAATAAAACTGTCAGTCATCTTTGGAAAAGGTTTCCTGATGAGCTGGCCTAAGCAACCAGTGAAATGCGCATAGAAGCTAGCTTTCCCTCAACAATAAATTTCAGTGTATTTATCAAATATGAAAAACTGGGAATTTAGCACGTCATACGGAAATCGTATTAATAATGAATTTTGTATTCCCGAAAATAACTTTGATAATATACATACTTGCGTGTGCCCGTGCAAAAGAACTGAATTGGCAAATTGGTTTTTTTTTTGTTGTTTTCTTACGAAGACAGTAGAATGAAGCAGTTTGTTTTTTAATTTTGTTTTTTTTTTTTACCCACTTACAACTACAATTCGAGTCGGAAAGAACCCAACCAATTGTAGGGGAATGTAAGAAAAGATAAACTCACTGTTTATTGTTGGTGTTTTGTTTTGGCTTTGATATTGTTACAAGAAAGACTTTTAGTGTTTATAATTCTTATTCGCTTTAGGGTTTTATTTGTATAATATTTTTGGCCTTTCTAAAATCTTTGGAAAAGGTTTCCTGATGAGCTGGCCTAAGCAACCAGTGAAATGCGCATAGAAGCTAGCTTTCCCTCAACAATAAATTTTAGTGTATTTATCAAATATGAAAAACTGGGAATTTAGCACGTCATACGGAAATCGTATTAATAATGAATTTTGTATTCCCGAAAATAACTTTGATAATATACATACTTGCATGTGCCCGTGCAAAAGAACTGAATTGGCATATTGGGTTTTTTTTTTGTGGTTTTCTTACGAAGACAGTAGAATGAAGCAGTTTGTTTTTTCTTTTTACCCACTTACAACTACAATTCGAGTCGGAAAGAACCCAACCAATTGTAGGGGAATGTAAGAAAAGATAAACTCACTGTTTATTGTTGGTGTTTTGTTTTGGCTTTGATATTGTTACAAGTAAGACTTTTAGTGTTTATAATTCTTATTCGCTTTAGGGTTTTATTTGTATAATATTTTTGGCCTTTCTAAAATCTTTGGAAAAGGTTTCCTGATGAGCTGGCCTAAGCAACCAGTGAAATGCGCACAGAAGCTAGCTTTCCCTCAACAATAAATTTCAGTGTATTTATCAAATATGAAAAACTGGGAATTTAGCACGTCATACGGAAATCGTATTAATAATGTCAGTAATTAACCTTAAAGCTAATTACAAAGTATTCTATTAAGTTTTAGGCGGAATGCATGTTTAGAATGCGAAAACTTTTTAACGACAACGCTATGCCTGAGTAGAACGCGTGTTTATACCAGCTGCGTAAACTTTATCTTTCTACTTAATTTTTTACGAGTTTAAAATATATCTGGTGCTGATTATTAATTTTTATTTAATATTAGTTATTGTTACTAATAAAATTGTGAATTAATTGGCTCCAATTTGCTGTTTTATCCTCTTAACCTCCTGATTTGTTGATGCTGTTGTTGTTGTATTGGTTTGCTGTGCGGCTTTATTGAGGTGCCATTTTGGTTTTTTTTGCTGGATTGGTGGACAAATTTTAGTTCATCCTTTTATTGAACGTTCTTGCTGTGTGGCGGATTATACGTGCACCTAAGTCCTATTGTGTTTTGTTGCTGCACATTTTATGTTATTATGCCTGCCACTCGTAATATTAAGTGCCGAGCTTGTGATGCTGCTGTTGGCAAATCCAAAGGCAGTATTATGTGTAAAAAATGTAACCAATGGCTTCATCTGACCTGTGCTAAGGTTAGTGAGAAACATCTTGCCATTTTTAGTGAAAGGCCAGAATCGTTTTCTTTCACTTGTGCTGATTGTCTTAGTACCAATGACCTTTCGTTGCGGGATGAAGTTCGTGCATTAAATAACAACTTTAACGATTTTGTGAAAACTAACCAGGAACAACGGGACTTATTTGAGGCTTCTATTACGCAAATTCTTTCTGGGTTTAAAGAGGATGTTACTGATTGTGTGAATAATATGAAGGCAGATATAAATAACTGTATGAAACTTGTCAACAATATTGATAATTCTATGTCAACTAAAATTACGGCCCTTGAATTGGAAAATGATATTCTTCATCGCAGAATAAATCGTGGAAATATTATGATAAATGGGTTGCCTGCTGCGGTGGAAGATCTAACCAAAGTTATAACTTCATTATGCTCATTCTATGATATAAACGTCTCAAGTCATGACATCAACCATATCTGCTATGTGAATAATCAAAAACTGGTTTTGGTTAAATTTAATAATGTCAATTTGAGAGACCGGATCATGAAAGAATATTTTAAAACTAGGTCCTTGAAACTTTCGGACGTTATTGGCGGTGACATTGGAAGCCGTATTTATTTGAATGATCATTACTCGCCTGTTGCTTCTAAGCTTAATGCGTTATGCCGTAAGTTGAAGAGGAATAAAACTATTTCGAAGTACACCATCCTAAACTCTGACAGGGTAAAAGCTAAGCTTGTGTTGGTTGATGGGACGGAAGTTATATATGATATTGGTGAATGTGCGGCCTTATATAGCAGCAATTGCAATCATACATAATAAGTATTTTTACTATTTTTTATTGTTATACTGGGTTAATTTACCTTTTTTAACGATTTAATTTTAAGAATTTACATTGCCTGTTATAAGGCTTCACCTGCGTCGTTAAGACTGGTAGTTTATCCCTTTTTTTATACAGTATTTTTTAAACTCATTCTTAATTAAGTGGATTTTTTGATCTTATTTTCTATTTAACTCTCACGGCTGATAAATTTATATGATTGTTATGAATAATATTGAATTTTTTGTCTACTTTTGGTTCCCCACCCATCTCTTTTTGCTTTCTAATAAATATCATGTCTGTAATTAATAATAATATTGGTCCTGTTGAAAGTAGTGGATCTTTTATTAAATCATCTCTGTATCAATATTCCGATTTGTTGAAGGTTGCACATATTAATTGCCAAAGTATCAGACCTTGTGGTCAATCTTCCAAATTTGATGAGTTCAAGGGGATTATAGGTAGTAACTTTAATATTGTAGCTATGTCTGAGACTTGGTTAAAGCCACATGTATCGAGCCGATCCCTTTCGATTTGTGGATATTCCTTGGTTAGGAATGATAGATTATATGCTCGTGGTGGTGGAGTTGGTTTTTATGTGTCTAATACGTTGAAGTATAAGTCTATCTTTAAAACATCTCTGCCTGATGCATGTGAATCGCTGTTTCTTGAAATCTTGAAGGATGATATTAAAATATTGTTTGGTGTCGTCTACTTGCCTAATGGTGACCTTGTTTCTTTCGAAGATTCTCACTTAGATTTATTTACGAGATATTCAAATATTGTTGTAGTTGGGGACTTCAACTGTAACCTGTTTAATATAGTGCAATCTGGGCATATTAGATCACTTTGTCGGAGGTGTAACTTATCGGTTTTTCATAACTCCAGACCTACTCATTTTAATATTGCCAATTCCTCCACTTCTTTACTGGATTTCTGGTTAGTGAGGAATACTTCCATGATAAGTTTTTCGGACCAGGTTCAATGCCCATCGATATCTCATCATGCCCTAATTTTTTCTGTCCTTAATTTTAATCTTGAGACTTCAGTGGAGTATATAGAATATAGGAACTATAGTTCTATTGACTGGGATGGAATGCTGTCTTATTTATATGAATTTAATTTCTTGCCTTTTTTTGATTCTGCTGATGTTGATTTTCAGTGGAGTATATTGTGTGATCTATTGGTGTCGATGTTTGAATTTGTACCCCTAGTTCGGAGAAGAATTTCTACCTGTGTTGATGACTGGATGAAGTCTGATCGTATAATGTTGGCTACCTCTTTGCGCGATTTGGCTTACACTTCTTTCCAGGCTTCTGGATCTGATGAAGACTGGAGAGTTTTTTGTAGGTACCGTAACAAAGCTAAGAATGTAATACGCAAGGAGAGAAGGAGATATTTTGAGAAATTGTTTTCTGGCCTGGATACTGGCTCTATGTGGAGAATTTTGAATGGAAAAGGTTTGACGGCTGGTAATGATTTTTGCTGTGAATTTAATGCCGATGAAGTTAACTCTTATTTTGTTAATTCTTCTGTTAATGATTTGGTGAGGGTTGACTTTGCTGTATTTGATGGTATAGGCTCTTTTTCCTTTAGGTGTATAACTGAGGAGGATCTGTATATTTCCTTATGTAATGTGAAGTCAAATTCTGTAGGTACTGATGGTATCCCGATAAAATTTTTGAAAATCATTTTTGCTCATATTTCTCACTTATTAGTTTTTCATATTAATTCCATTTTAACAACATCGATTTTTCCTGCTGATTGGAAAGTAGCCAGAGTTATACCTATCCCTAAATCTAGATCAATTAGCTGTTTAGATGACTTAAGGCCTATTTCTATTTTACCGGCTATATCTAAAGTTGTGGAACACGTTATTAAACAGCAGATTTTGTCTCATGTTCAGAGTAACCTGTCTTCTTCGCAATTTGCTTTTCGTCGTGGGCATAATACTACCTCCTTGCTTTTGAATTTGACTGATACCATACGGGAGAATATCAATAGTGACAATATAGTGTCTTTAGTTTCACTTGACCTTACGAAAGCTTTCAATTCGGTCTGCTTTTTTACTTTGATTAGAAAATTGAGTGAGTTATTTAATTTCTCTAAAACGGCCTGTATGCTAATTTATTCTTATTTATCTGGAAGGTATCAATTTGTTGATACTGGTGGAATTTTCTCTGAAATTCTTCCTTTAGTTTCTGGTGTTCCCCAGGGATCTGTTTTGGGGCCACTTCTTTTCATAATGTACGTGAATGACCTGCCGAGTCAAATGGAGACGAGTATTTGTAGACCTTTTCTTTTTGCTGATGATGTTTTTTTATTGTTTAGTAGTCATAGGGATAATGTTGATGTTCTTGAAGCTAATATGAATGATAATTTAGTACGTTTTTCGTTATGGTCGTCTTTTAACTCTTTGACTGTTAACCACAGTAAGACCAAGGCAATTATTTTTGGGCAGATGCAGAATGCTATGAATGTTTATGTAGATGGTCAGAGAATTGAATTTGTTGAGAGCCTTAAGTGTTTAGGAGTACTTCTTGATGCTAGCCTTACTTTTCGGGTTCAGGTTGATCGTATTTTTTCTAAAGTGGTAGGTACTTTGCGAAGAATTTATTCTAACAACATTTTTTTACCTTTTCGAATAAGGTATAAATTGGCGTATTCGCTCCTGATGCCACATGTTTTTTACGGATTAGAGGTTGTGTCTGGTACTCTTGCTTGCATATTAAACAAATTAAAGCGTGTAGTTAATATGATTACGCGTTATGTATATAATATTTCTAGGAGAGTACATATTTCTAATTATGTGAAAACTTTTCTAGGTTGTAATTTTGGTAATTTTGTCAGGATTCGTTGCTTATTACTTTTTTATAGGGTGATTAGAAGTGGTGTTCCTCGTCTTCTTTGTTCTGAATTTAAATTTTCCTCTTCTAGTAGAAATCCCCAGATCTTTATACCTAGAATAAGATATAGTTTATTTGAGAGATCTTTCGTTGTGAGGGTGGCAAGGAACTGGAACTATTTGCCTCTTGTTCTCCGTACTTTTTCTCACTCTAATAATTCATTTCGTCTGAAACTTTTGGTTCACTTATCTGCTCTGTAAATCAATATTCACTTAAAAACATATGTATGTTAATTAAGTGTCTTTTAGGATTGTGATACTTACTTTTATTTTGACTCACGAACTCATAAACTAACTAATATGCTAACTTTTCATGTATATATTGAGCGGAAAGGATGATTTTATGGCCAGTGTTGCTTTAATTTGGCTTGACCTACTACTTTGGGACATTTTTTATTATTATGTTGGATTTTTTTGTACCGGCTGGGGAGCCAAAAGTGGTCCATATTGTATATGTATTTTGTATATTTATAAGTAGTTTATGGAATATCTAATCAGGTGTATATATATACTTTGTAATATAAAATTGTTTTGGCCTATGAGGCTTATTATATTACTTTTTTTGTGAATAAATAAATAAATAAATAAAAATATTCTAAGTTCCAGAGGCAACCAGTTCCAACTACGCGTAGTTCTTAATATAAACAAATGTTCATAGAATCAATTATTAATTCTCGGAATCAAAACCTGAGGGTTCCTAGAAGAACGAGAAAAGCTTAATTTGGAGCAGAGTGATGTATCAAATTATGGAAGGAACAGCCAAGGAAAAGTTTAACTTATTCAGAAATATGTTCACGTACTCGAATATTATAAACAAATCTAAAGCTGGGATCACACGATTGCCACAATGCACCAATTTTCACACTTTTTAATACCCTAATCGTGTGACCGCACAACCAAATGGCTCATGTACCAATCGAGGACAATATTGTGCTTACTTTTACCAATCAAATGCAACCCTGGTGCGGCAATCGTGTGACTGTTTGCTATGCAACCGCGCGTCAATAAAAATGACAAAAATGCACCAATATTTATTGTGTTCTTGTGCGGCAATCAAACAACACAATACGCGCCAATATTTGCCTTTTTTTTTATTAAATTTACTTTTTTGTGTTTCTTTTAGTAGGTAATGAAAATAAATACATATGTATGTATGTATTTATTTATTTTGCATTTAAATTTTTTTAATTAATTATTTTAAGTATGTATGTTCACAAGCATATTGAGCTTTTCTGTGCGAACATTTTTAAGATATTTCTATTCGAACCTAAACATACGAAATTGTTGAACAGACTGTTAATTTTTGGAATATCTTAAAAAATTAAATAAAACTATTCAACAATAATTTGTTTAATTATATGTTTTGTATCATTTATCATTTAATTTTGTTCAATGAACAATCTAACAAGAACTTTCAAACAAATAAAAAAGCTACCACAACAGCTGTTTTCGCAGTTAATATACATAAGTAAGAACAATCGTGTGACTGTTCTGCGGCAATTGTTGTAACCATTTCGCTTTGTACCAACTAGCGGCAATTAAATTTGTATAAAACAGGGCAATCGTGTGATTTGAGAAAATTTGGTTGGGGCAATTTCATTATTGTGCGTCAATAAAGCACAATAATAATTGTGTCATATTGGTGCATTTGCGGCAATCGTGTGATCCTAGCTTAACGATCATTTTAACAACCCTATTAAATTTAGAAATCACATAGGAAAATGTACCCGTAAAAACCTCAAGACTATATAGTATATTCGAAATTAAAAGAGAATGAGTAAGACAACATCTTATACGAAAAGGCAAGTAGGTGTTTTTTGAGTCAAGTTTATGTAATATTCCAGAAATTTTACAACGGAGGTTGTCAATATGGATCTCAAAAGTTAGACGTTTGTCAATATAGATACTAGAGGTCTGCTTTGAATAACTCACTTGTTTGCCTTTACTCAAAGTGCACAACATTTATTCAATTATAAAACATTCGAAAAGATAAGAAGAGAGTAAACCATATACAAAAATAAGAATGAATGAATTGAATAAAAAACTTGTTTACTGTAAATGAATATGAGAGTAATTCATAAATAACAAAACATTGGAATGACCCGTTAGAGAGAGCAAGTTTACAAAAAATATTCAAATAATTTTTGAATTATTGAATGTGCATACATTTATTTGAATACTTGCATTAATATGTGTGTAAGCTTGTGGCTTCTTTTATTTAAAAGAGTTAAGCTTACACATACATACATAATACATATTTTACATTCAAATTATATTTGAATAATTTACTCATTTGACTTGAGTTGACTGAATAGAATGAGTTTTTGTTGTTTTGTCTCTGGTTATTTTTTCATTTGTTTCGTTATCATTGGGTGATCGACACATTGTAATTAAAAAACAAATGAGTGTGTTGAAATTGCTTTTTATTTATTCTTGCAGACCTCTAATAGATACCTAAACATTTAAGTTTATCATCAAATACAATTGAAGAACCAGATATGGAAATGCGTAGGTTGTGCAAATATAAATCACCATAACCAAATACTAGGGCTTATTAGCGGAAAAGAAATGAAAATAATAATTTCATTTTTGAGCTATTTTCTGTGGAAACACCCATATGCAAATACAGTAAAAATCCGCAATCCGCAGTAGCGAATTATCCGGATTACCGCATGCATGTATTTATTAAAAATTATAATAATTTATAGCAAAATGAAACATAAAAACATAAATATTAATTTGTGCAGTTCATTTAAAATAAAAAAAAATTGTGGAAGTACCAACCCGATATTTGTCAGCCACCACCCTTCCACTCATACCTTTACTAAGTTCATCAACAATTTTTACTTTATCTAAAATAGATAAAGTCTTGTATGCTCTCTCCACTGAAGGTATCGTATCTTACATTGATGAATCAAAGAACCCAGATTGCGTATTGCGCAGGTCCGTTATTGTTGTGTTTGACGAAGAAATAGACTTTGTGTGCTTTTGCCTGTGTCTTACATTTTTTACAACAAACACTCATATTTCGTCTATGATGACGTACATAGATGCGCAGTAGAAAATTTATTTTGTACGACTGAGTGCGCAATCTTGCTTTTTTGATTCATGTCTTACATCATTATAAACTAAAAAAGCATGTGCAAACATACTCATATCACACTATTCTAACTGTATTTTTCAAAGCATGCTGTGATTTGAAAAAAAAATAAATAAAAACGGATGTTATTCAATCTGGACTATAGAGTTGCAATCAATTCGGATTATAGAATACACAATGAGCTGCAAAATTCTGTCCGGATTACCGAATATTCCGGATTAATGGAGTCCGGATTATCGAATTTACACTGTTCATGTAAATTTTAGTTGAAATTTTTCTTTCAAGCCGAATTCGTTCACTTGACCACATTATAAATTATACTATCTGTCCCTTTTTTGTATGTAAGCATATGTTTTCTAAATGTCTATCTGCCCTGAAGGAAACCTGGGTGCAAGTGTCTCCAAGTCACCAGTTTTGTCGACTATTTTGGTGACATTGTCTGCAAAGTGTCTACACTTCACTACATTTGCCACTATATTTGGCTTTGATACGCAAAAATTTTAATCAATAACAACTAAGAAGTACAATTCCTATAAAAGTTGAAGAAATAATAAAAAAATATTGTTATGATTTCGTATTCGTACCAAAAGTGTAGACTACATTTACTAAAATGTACTAGTGATTCTCTGGTTTCAATGTCTTCATATGTTCCCAAAGGAACTACCTAGTCAGTACCTTGTCAGTAGTGCCAACGTCAGTAGTAGATTTCCAATGACACGCACATGTTAAATGTCTATAGTAAATAACATTGTCTGGGGTATAATAAGTCACTAGTACTGGTGACTGTGTCAATAGTAAATCAGTACAGATTCCCTAGTGACATTTCCTACAGGGTGTCTCTTCGGTTACATTGATAAGTTCTTTTACATATACACAAATTTAATGTGCATACATACATACATACATACATACATACATATGTATGTACATATTCACTTTTACAGAACAGAAAATAAATTTCTTTCTTTAACACATTTGAAAATGGTAAAAAACATTATATCGTGAGTCTAAAAACACTAACATGCACAGCAAAATAATCCGACGTCGTTCAGATATCTGAGAGAAACGTCGGCAAAAAAGTCGGAATCGTATACGAATTCTGTCAGATTTCTGACCCAAAAACGTATGAAGTGGTTGACACGAATTCTGACAGACATGTAGTGGGAAATTTTGGTTTTTTGTACGCATTTCTGATAGGTAGATATCTAACAGAAATCTAATGAAAAAGGCATGGGAAGTTCTGATGTGTTAGCCGGGATTTGTTTTGCTTTAGCACTGATAGCTGAAAGAAATAATTTTATTGCAAAATATGTATGTACATAAATATAAATTTTACACGTACGTACCTTTTTTATGCTTTTTATCTTGAACAAATAAAATTAAAATTATTTCCAACAGAATGACAATTGTCATTATTTTAAAAAAATAATAAGTCTTGTTAGACAAATCTGAATGAATTCCGTCGGAATTCTATTGGACATATCTGTACATAAATTCCTCCCGATATATCCATGCGAAATCGTTCAGAAATCGGCCAGACCGTAAGTATATTCAATGTCTGACAGAAATCTGAACGAAGTCTCTAAGAATGAAGATAGACATTTGCACGAAATGTCTGATTCAGACAATGTCGAAGTATTTTGCTGGCTGGGAAAGTAGTGCCCATAGATTGTAGGTATGTATATCTATGCTAACTATAAAAACATTAAAAAGGGTTTTTTGTGTTTTGAAATTGACCATTTAACGATAGAAAAAGCTTGAAGTGTGCTCTATAAAATATTTTATATGAATAAATACCATTAATCACAAAACTTAAAAAATGGCACATTTAATATATAAAAAAATTAAATTTAAATTAACAGTTAATGGTTTTACAAATTTCGAAATATACCAACATCGATTACATACTTTAAGAGATGTTGTTAAAGTATGTTGGATAAAAAACATACAAGTTTTAATTTGTCATCGAATAATTATTCTCAATTAGATCCAAAAAGTTATCTTATATAACTGTTATTTAAACTTACAAGAAATAGAACAACACATTGATTTAAACTTTTTTGTGTTTTCATTGTCATCCAGTTTAGACGTACTATCTTCCATAACTTCTGTTTTAAGATCTTTTGCTGTTATATTTTGACCAATAAATTCATCCTCAAAATTATTAAGATCCTCTATTTTATTTGTCGTTTTCTTATATTTTACAGATTTCGTTTTTTGTTTTTGCAATCTTCCTATCGATTTTTTAGATCTTTGGCTAGTCTTGTTATTTTGTGTAATTGTGGGTAACTCTTTATTAAAGTTTTCATTGATAGGGAGGGTTTCCATTTCGGGTTTCGTTTCTTCTATTAATATCGGTTCAAACTCTGTTGAGTCATGGTCTAAGTCATCACCTTCAACTTTAATAAGCATACTTATGCGATTTGTATCCAATACGAAATGGGTGTCTAAAGCTTTCGAAATAAAAGTGTCAATATATTCTAAACCATCTGAACAACTATGGCATAACATTTGCGAAAAACAATCTTCATCTATAAAAAAATGTAAAAAGAAATTAAAATGCATGCATATGAATATTTACTTTTCAGACGTGTGATCCTTAATGTGGCACATATCTACTTATGTATATACAAACCGAAACATTCCAACTGTGTATATTTGTAGTAGCAATCTTTGTAGGTCAGGTTGCTACAGTCATTTATAAAATTATTCCAATGAATATCTACATTATCTTTCAAACAGATACGACATTTATTTCCAAGTTCTAAGTTCATTTTTAATTGCTTTATTCAAAATATTTTAGAGACAAAATTTTAGCACAAAACACTGAATTTTCATATATTTTCATTCATTCATATATTCCTATATCAATTTAAGTATGTTAACATATTTTTTTTACTTTACTTCATATTATTTTTTTTATATCTTTTCTTAAACACGCATTTATTGGCCATAAAGGCTTTCTTAATATTGATTATAATTTGTGGTGTTGATATTCAATAAATAAATAAATATATTTATATACATATAAAACAGGGTTGCCGTTTGAAAATTTTGATCCGACCAAAATTGTCTGCAAAACCTACCAAAATCCCTAGAAACGACCAAATTTTTAAAATATTCAAAAACAATTATATCGTCATAAAAATGCAAAAGGGCCCAATAATAATTTTTAAAAATTTTTCAGTAGCGATACGAAGTTTAATAAAAAGCAAACCATTGAGATTACAAAAACAGTTTGGCTTAAATCTAGTTTACCGACGCAGCTCCAAATAAAAAAAAAAGTACCTAGGGGGATAGAAAATTGAAAAATAAGAGGAAAAAATTAAATAAAAATATTGGCGCAAACGCTTAGTTTTCGAGTTATGGACGTTTTTAGTTTTCATAGAAATATGTGATTTGGCTGAAGTGCAGGTTAAAGGGCTACGAAAAAAAAATAAAAAAAATTTGCCACATAATTCAGAATAAAAAAGAAAAAAACCAAAATTAAAATTTAAGGGCGCTGAGGCCCGTGGGCCCCCTGGAATTAAAAAACTGCCCCACCTACTTAGTGATATGTGGGGGTACTCAAATTAAAGGTAATTTGCTCAAGATTGCAAATATGTATTTTGTTTTTGTATTCGCATATTATTTTCCTCTTTAGGCTAATTTAAGCATTTTTTAGGTGCAGAAAAGTTTTAGTTAGCGAAGCCGGTGTTTGTTATACCATAGAGGAGAAAGTCCTTGAGTCCGTCCGAAGGCCGGCTATGCAGAGAAGCTTTAGTTAGCGAAGCCGGTGTTTGTTATACCATAGAGGAGAAAATCCTTGCGCCCGGCCGAAGGCCGGCTATGCAAAGAAGCTTTAGTTAGCGAAGCCGGTGTTTGTTATACCATAGAGGAGAAAATCCTTGCGCCCGGCCGAAGGCCGGCTATGCAGAAAAGCTTTAGTTAGCGAAGCCGGTGTTTGTTATACCATAGAGGAGAAAATCCTTGCGCCCGGCCGAAGGCCGGCTATGCAGAGAAGCTTTAGTTAGCGAAGCCGGCTAAACATGAAGTGTATGTTTGCGACATTGGTGTTTGTTATTTTATAAAATTTGTACCTATTACACTTTTATTTAAATATAGTATGTATTATACACTAAGTACACAAAAACTGTAATGTGAGCTTAAGAGTTAACAATTTTTAAATAAATTCTATATATCCGGAAAGATCTAGTCAAAACCTTCAAAATGATACCAATATTGGCCATATACCTTTAGAAATGTAGTGGAAAAATTACACATTTCTATGAAAACTAAAAACGTCCATAACTCGAAAACTAAGCGTTTGCGCCAATTTTTTTATTTAATTTTTTCTTCTTATTTTTCAATTTTCTATCACCCTACGTACTTTTTTTTTTATTTGGAGCTGCGTCGGTAAACTAGATTTGTTCCAACAGTTTTTTTAGGATAATGTTAACGATATTAATTTTTGAAAAAAGTACGGCAAAAGTGAACTTTCCCGCCCGCCCCAAATTTTATTATTTTTGTTTTTCTTGTGCAATTAACTTTTAATTTGAGTACCCACACATTCCACTAAGTGGGCGGGGCAGTTTTTTGGGTCCAGGTGGCCCTACGGGCCTCAGCCCCCTTAAATTTTAATTATGGTTTTTTTTCTTTTTTTATTCTGAATTTTTTTTTTCGTACGCCCCGTAAAGTGCACTTCAGTCAAAAGTACATATTAAACTTTATAAGACATAGGCTGAGCTCCAATACATTCTAATACTTTGCAGACAACGTAAAAAATGTATCAAAGGGTTTAGCAATGCATAGTTGGCTTATTATTTACGCGTTGATAACTTGCCCTGCAACCGACGTTTTGGAACTCACCCATACTTTCTGCAAGTTCTGCGGCTCTTATACCATTGACTTTATAAAAACATGACACAGTATTTAAGCATCCCACTGTTCATGATCCGTACAAAATCTTCCTTTAAGAAGTCCATATTGTATAAGAAACACCTAGTACAGAACAGAATACCTAAAATTTGTTTATTTATGTTATTTTTTAGGACTGCTAAGTAAGATTAATTACCTGTTCATCTTTTTCTGAACGTTCGCTTGTTCGCATAACTTACATTTAAAACGAAAAAAAAATTATGCAATATTGTTTTACATGTACCAACAGTTCCAGACAATGCGTGAGCGACGTTTGTTGCCAATCCGATAAAATTTTTTATAGGAATATTGTTTGTTGATCAAAAGTTCTTTATAAGAAGACAAATTTAAACGGCATCTGACTTGGTAAGCTCGAATAAGATATCAAAACTACCCTTCATAAAACTAACACCGTCAAGGAAGATTGCTACTAACGTAATACATTTCAATGCCACATCCATAGTTTCATTAACACTCAAAAAACAATTTTTGTGTTTGGTAAAAAAGCTATGAAATTTGCAATTGTCTGTTTTCCGTCCAATGTTCTAATATTTTTAAATAAGTAAATGTTGCATATTTACTAAAACCGACCAATATTAGGTTTGGCCTACCATCCGACCAAACCACAAATATCCGACCAAATTTGGTCGGAAAAACTAAGTTCGGCAACCCTGATATAAAATATATTTTACTAATCGAGTGGTTTTCAACATGGTACAGTAAAACTTCGGTATAATAAACTTTGTTATAACCATGGCGAATTGTATACTAGGTGGATGCCATGGCGAATTAAAATAAGATAAGTGCAACTCAAGGCGAATTTAAAAAGGTAAGTTCAAGACGAATTAACTATAGGTGGTGTTGAAACGGCATTTGATTTTGGCAGTTCTAGCTTATTTGTTCTGATTTGTTAGTGTTTTGCTAATAATGGTTGGCAAATTGTGTGAGAAAGAAATACAATTTTTGAAATGGGAGCTATTTATAATTGTTTATTGTAATAAAAGAATTTAATAAACACTAAAATAATATTACAAAAATTATTTTTATTATTATAATTTTTTTTTTATTCGATCTTTATTATTCAAATTTAAATTAATTTGTTTAATTTTGAGTTATTTTTTATATAAAAATAATAATTTTACTGTAACAAAAAAAAAATAAAATTAATAAAATTAATATTTTTATATAATAAAACTTAAACAAATTAATATATGTACTTTTAAATAATAAAGTCGAATAAGAAAGAATTTATATGAATTAAAATAAGTTTTCCAACATAGCGCTCGTTATTACACTGCACCTTCTTCCTTGATTTTTTTTTAAATTATGAGTTAACATAAATACGTTTTCCCATGCCTTTAACATAAGCTGAGCAATAAGAAATATTGCTCTGTTATTCTGCCGACGTTATTGCCAACTTGCTGAGATAATTATCTTTAGTGTAGACCTAGGGTTAAACAAAGTTTATATCAAATTTAACATTGGCGATCGTGACAGGACACGTTGTCCATAAATTTAATCTAATTGTTTAAGCGGATTGGCAAAATCTAACATAAATATATAAGATTTTTTCCCCCGGACTTTTTCGATTCACGGGAAAGGGGAAATTTTTTTAAATTTCCCGGGATCCCGCTCCATATAAATAATACAAGGTAAATTTTGTTTTAATTAATGAACAAAACTTTCATAAAAATACGAAAGGGAACTTGTTTACAAAGAAAGTAAAAGAAATGGTTCAAGACTAAAAAATGAATTGAAGATTACCTATTATTATGCTTTTATTCCATATTATTATGCTCTAGATACAAGATAAAATAATAACATAAACATTACAATTTAATTCATAAAACAATAATAAAAACAAAATAAAAATTGAGGTACTCAAGATATGAGATCAAAAAGTTAATTAATTAAATAGATAAAATATTTTAAATATATATATTACATTTTAACGGCTTAGGAAATAACTTTCTGACATACTCAAAGCGCTTAGTAAGTCTTCAAAAAGTATATTTCTGATTTTATTTACGAATTATCATGTTACCGAAAAATTTCGTTCATTTTTTACCGAGGTTGGACAAATAGCTAAAATTGTACCGTTGTAGCATGCTTCGGATTCATAATCATAATCAATTTTTTCTTTTTTATAAACAACGTCTATATCAGTCAAATGCATGTCAAGGTTTTTTAAGTTGTATGTTGTAGTATCTTACACGAGTCTCCAAAATGTTATTTTATTTCGGTTTCCCCGCACTTCACTGTTATATAAAAAATATCTTAATATCGGTACATTTTGAAAACTTTAATCGCATTTCGCCAAGATCGTTTGTTTTTGTAGATATTACTATGTTGCAATAAAGGAGCGATTTGTTTAGGTATCTTATATTTTTAAGACTTGTTCATGGACAGTGAAACTTTACTGCCTGCATCTTATTTTGAATTAATGTACTTTATTAACTCTTCACTAAATGTAATAATTATCAACTGTTGCACTGCCCATTCTGCTTTTAGTAGATTTATTGCATCAGGAGACATTGATTTAAATATGTACTCACTTCATGTAATTGATCTAATCCGCAAAAATTTTAAAGTATAAATAGCTGCATTCTGAATTGTTTATTTCCCAGGATCCCGCAAGAAAAATCCCGGGAAAACGGGAAATAAAATAATAATTCCCGGGACGGGATATCCCGGGGAAAAAACCCTAGTCGTAATACATTAGCGGTTTTCACCCTTTGTATTAAGTGTACAACTCTGCTTTTTTAATACGATTTTATACTACAACGCAAGGCCTATCCAATAGGTCTGCTTACTTCTACAACAATACAAAAAACAACAGGCATTTTGTTTGTGTAAATTTCCTCGCCGTTGTCAAAATCTTACTACTACATAGCCAAAACAAAAGGAAAAATCCCAACAAACACGAAGTCAAACCTTTGATATGAAATGACTTTATCATTTGACATCAAACGCAATTCTCAAACGTTTTTCAATTGTTTGATTTAACATTTAAATTCAAATTGATAATGATTTGAAAATAAACATTTGATATCAAATGTTTTTTCAATTTGATGTCAAATGTTTGTTAAAGTAAAAATCAAATCAAAAATAAACTTGCAGAACTAAAGCGAAAAATTAATGTAAGCATTAAAGATGGCGATTAAAGTTAAATTATTTTTCCTTGTGGTTACATGCGTTTTACTATTAAAAATAAATTTTAATATAAAGTGAACAGTATATTTCTAGTGAAAAATAAAAAATATTTGTGAGAATTTACAATGTTTAAAAATACGAAAAAAAAGAAAAATAATAAAACAGGAAAGTGAAGAAAGATTGTTGAATGATCGCGGTGCTACAATCCTCAAAATAAAAGGGTGCCAAGTATTTTGTCTTTCCAAGAATTAGAAGACGGAAAGAACACTATTTCATCTTTTTGCTATGGTACCGAATGTTTATTTCAAAGTTTATTTAAATAAATAATAAATTTAAATTAAAATTAAAAAAATTAAATAGTTTTATTTATATTCCACATTCTATTATAATCCACATTTGAAAAACATTTGAGAATAACGTTTGAAAGCAAGTTGAAAATAAAGGCATTTTTCAATTTGAAAATAATTTCCCTTTTTTGTTGAGAACGCTATGATTTACAAATGATTTTCAAATCATTATCAAACGTTTGTCGTTTGAGAAAACGTTTGATTTCATATCACTTTCAATTTGAAATCAAACCTCCGTGTTTGTTGGGATGTGTTTTGTGTGCATGTATGTGTGGCAAAAGACCAAAGACCCAACAAACACGGAGGTTTGATTTCAAATTGAAAGTGATTTGAAATCAAACGTTTTCTCAAACGACAAACGTTTGATAATGATTTGAAAATCATTTGTAAATCATAGCGTTCTCAACAAAAAGGGGAAATTATTTTCAAATTGAAAAATGCCTTTATTTTCAACTTGCTTTCAAACGTTATTCTCAAATGTTTTTCAAATGTGGATTATAATAGAATGTGGAATATAAATAAAACTATTTAATTTTTTTAATTTTAATTTAAATTTATTATTTATTTAAATAAACTTTGAAATAAACATTCGGTACCATAGCAAAAAGATGAAATAGTGTTATTTCCGTCTTCTAATTCTTGGAAAGACAAAATACTTGGCACCCTTTTATTTTGAGGATTGTAGCACCGCGATCATTCAACAATCATTCAACAATCTTTCTTCACTTTCCTGTTTTATTATTTTTCTTTTTTTTCGTATTTTTAAACATTGTAATTTCTCACAAATATTTTTTATTTTTCACTAGAAATATACTGTTCACTTTATATTAAAATTTATTTTTAATAGTAAAACGCATGTAACCACAAGGAAAAATAATTTAACTTTAATCGCCATCTTTAATGCTTACATTAATTTTTCGCATTAGTTCTGCAAGTTTATTTTTGATTTGATTTTTACTTTAACAAACATTTGACATCAAATTGAAAAAACATTTGATATCAAATGTTTATTTTTGATTTGATTTTTACTTTAACAAACATTTGACATCAAATTGAAAAAACATTTGATAACAAATGTTTATTTTCAAATCATTATCAATTTGAATTTAAATGTTAAATCAAACAATTGAAAAACGTTTGAGAATTGCGTTTGATGTCAAATGATAAAGTCATTTCATATCAAAGGTTTGACTTCGTGTTTGTTGGGGAAGTAAAAAAAATATACACGTATAAGGAAAATGTAAACAACTTTTGATATCGTTGAGGAAAAAACCAAATAAACATCTGGCTTCTTAAGCAGACCTATTGGATAGACCTTGCTACAAAGCATGAGTGTTTTTTCCTTAGTATTGTGAATAAAATAAGTTGCTGAGTGAGGGAAAGAGACAGATATAGTTTATTCAATTGTTTTATTCTGGGTCATTAAACTAACGTGTTTACTACAGCTTTTTGTTGGATTTTTCAACTACAGCGTAGTAAATTTTAGTCAAATACATTTTGTTGTTGCAGTGCTGTAAGACTTAGTAATTTAACTAAATTAATTAGATTCACAAGGACTACAAGGGACTTTACTATCAAGGGTGAAAACCGATATTGTATTACCGTGTAAACTGGCCTTAATTGGATTATGTACTGTAGTAATTTCATAATGCTAATAGTACTGAAAAAAGTAAATTTGTACTGGCTTTATCATCCCTGATGCTTGCTGTTTTTGTTATTGTACTTTTGTTTTAATATTGCGGTTAATTTTTATTTTTGTACTATGGAATTATTTATAAATAACTGCGAAAGCCAATGTAGAATTTGTTTGCAAAATAATGGTTTTTTTGAATGGACAGAACCTATTTTTGAATTATACGGCCCATCTTATAAGGAATGCTACTACAAATATACTAGCTTACAGGAAACAGGTAAAAAATACATACCTACATATGTATATGGTATCAGTGATTAATAAATTGAAATTTAGATAAAGATAAATTTACAACAATGATATGTATGGAATGTGGTGATGGCATAAGAAATACTAGCCAATTAATACAAAAAGCATTAGCATCGGATATGAAACTTAGGGAACAAAAAACAGAAATTCCAACACTTATGTCAAGTCAAGAAATTAAAAAGTCATTTAAAACAAATACGAGTGGTTTATTAAATCAGTTTGAAAATAGTGATCAAGTTTTGTTTTCCAGCACTCAAAAGGCAGACCCAATTTCAAATGAAGACACTACAATCAATGAGTATGTAATTAATAGACCGTCAAGAAATAGACAAAAGTTAAAAATACGCGATTTGATGTGTGCATACTGTTGTAGGTATCTTAAATTCAGTTATGACGAAAACATATATTTTGAACTTTTCTATATTGCAGCAAAAACATTTTACACACGCAATCATCTTGATCACCACGAAAAAACGCATAACAATAATCGGGAACGTAAAGAGGTGTGTCCACATTGTGGCTTAAAATTTTATTGCAAAATGATTTTAAAAAATCATATGGTTGTCCACAATGAAAATAGGGAACGCAAATTTAAATGTGAATTTTGTATAAAAGCCTTTGTTAGTCGCGGCGGACTTAATATTCACAAACGTAAACATTTAGGTCAAATGCTAAAATGTAAATTATGTCCGAAAGAATACTATCGTCAATGCGATTTAAATCTTCACATGAAAAGTCATAACGTTACATTTATAACAAAAAACAACGCCAATGTTGAAAATACGTTAAAAGATAATGTAAGTGCATACAAATGTATATACAACAAAGGCCATAACTATTTGTACATTCCATATATTTTGACTACATGTTTATAAAATTAACTGCCAAGTTAATTAAAACTAAAACTGTTTTGACAGTTATAACTGGTTGTTGTTGTTGTTGTTGTAACAGGTAAAACTGGTACTTAGGTTAAGAAGGGTTATGTGCCCAATGGCACACTTCCTCCAGGAGACTTATGCGGTCCATTGTGAATCCCTTCAATGAAAATAGGTATGGAAAGTGAAAAGAGGTATGAGGTGGATAGAATTAATAAAGTTAATAGGTACCACGTAGAACTATTACCGTCTCTACAGTCCCCTCAACAGAAACAACCGCACTATTTCCCTGACAAATCCCAGTAGATCAGCCGGAGTACATCCAGCGATGCACCCAAGTTCGTCGGGAAATCTAACTCCTAGCCACTTCGGTCTGAGACCCTGCATCCTAGAACAATGGCACAATACATGCTCGATCGTCTCCAGCTCCTCAGAATCATCGCACAATCTGCAGAAGTCCGGTATGGTGTTGTCCCATTTGCCCGTAATAGCCCTAACAGGACAATGACCCGTCAAGAACCCTATAAGTGTTCAAATCAATCTCAGTAGAACCCAGGTTTCCCCCACGTCCAATCTGGGCCATAGTGCCCTGGACACCCTGAAATCCGTTCTGTTCCCCCAGGGTCGGTTAACGTCATCACGGAATTTTTCCGTATCACCCCATAGTAGTAGCATAGGGGGGGGGGGGCTTACCCGCTGTCCCTTACCGCTAAGTCCAGATTCGAACCACCTCTCGCAAGTTCGTCCGCCACCTCATTCCCATCAGCCATGCAGTGCCCAGGTACACAACACAGCTTTACATTGAGTGTCTCCATGAGTTCGCTAAGAGCATTCCTACACCGATCAACCAAGCACGATCGCACCGTATAATTTGTCAATGCCCTAAGCGCCGCCTCACTATCGACGTAATTTGTCACCACATATCCACTAGAGAATGGTAAATGGATTCCGAAATAGATTTTCGATTTTTCGATCGATTTTTTTTATTTCGGTTTTTGAAATCGATTAATGGAATCTCAAAATCGAGATCAAAATCGTTTAAGATTCATTTGCAAACTTATTCCTTATACCACAAAGGGGGATACACCAGAATTTTTTGGCAAACTACTGGAGAAATTCAACTAAGATTTTTACAGTAGGTAGATATGACTAACTGTTTATAATTTTTCTGCAAAAAGTGAAAATGTGTAAATTTTAAGATTGCCTTTAGAGGAACATATCGATGCCTTACTTCCTCAACCTCGTAACTTAAAGAAATACGGTTTTGACCTTTTCATATCAAACGATTGCTATTTTTGTGTTCTATTACGGCAACAACTTATTATTTCAATACTTTGTCTCAATTCTGTAAATATTGATAAATTATATTCACGTATCTCATTTACCCCTATTTTCGTTACTGCGTCAAACTCTTGTCTTAATTCGTGCAGTTGTTAAACAATAAACAATTTTAAAAATTTCTTTGCGTAAATTTAGTCTGGAACGTTGTTAAAGAGGTGATATTCAAATGTTAATGGTGGACATGCAAGCAGTGCAAACAATTGCTCTACTTGCAACTGGAGCAAACTACTTTAAAACAAAACTGTGTGTAAACCAATTCACAATTTTTAAAGAGTATTATACTAGCAGACTGTCAAAGCGCGCAAAAAGATGAGAGTTGCCTAACTTTTCGCTTCGCTATGCGTTAAGGGTACTTAATATGACTTGTTTCGTATAAGTATAAATATTTCATCTTGGATGTCAAAGCGAATCTCTAACGGAACGCCAGATTAGAAGCAAGCAAATCTATAGATTTTCAACAAAAGCAAGTTATTTGTTAAAAATCCGAAAACTAGCTGATAAACTAATATACATAATGCCATGTTGCCGCGTTCGTAAAATATAACATAAGTAGGTGTGTACAGTGCATTCCTCTAAATTTATATATTTTCAGTAGAGACAAAAACCTGTTTTCATTTTATATGTAGTCTTATACCATAAAGGGGGATACAATTGTATTATTTTTAAGTAAACTTCTAATGAAACTGATCTAAGATTTTTACAGAGACCACTGTACATCGATTTCTTGCAAAAAGTGAAAATTGCAAAATTTTGAGTTTACTCTACAGGAAGCAGTGCGATATGTTTTAGGCTTTTCGGGAGGAAGATTTATATTGGATCTTTGGTAAATTATGAAACAATCATCACAAAATTGGGCAGAGTGGAAAAGTTGCTACATTCCAATATAAAAATATAATTTATATGGAACCTGTAATAAATTCTGCAGCGGTCATGAAAAAAGTTTTTATGTATAACTTCGAGTCTAACGAAACTTAATTCGCTCAAATTTCACCACAATATCAATTTATATTACCAGATAGAATTAAGGGCGTATTAAAATTTTATTTTGAATTTTTGATTTTAATTAATTGAAATTTCAATTATTTAAAATAATTTATTTAATAAAAATTTTAATTGAATCTAACAAATAATTTTATTACTGGTTTGCTCAATTCAATTACTTTATTCATCAATTATTTGTTTCATTTCAATCTAATGAGGTAATTGAGTAATATATAGAGTTTTTCTTAATTATTTTTGTAATTGAATCAATTAACACATTGTTTGAAATCTCATAGTTTTTTGATCATATTTTTAATTAAAACTTAAAATATCATTTATTGAAAAAAAATATTTACAATTTCTAAAATTTTTAGTAATCAATATATGAAATCATTTTGGTGATAGGTGCAAATTAACAAATTGTTTTCTTGATTTTGTGAATTGGGTGATTAAAATCCATAGTTAATTTTTTCTGTGATATATTAGATATGGTTTTCATTGGATAATTTTGGTATAACGAGGTTAGTTGTTTGTATAGCTATGAGTGCAACAAACGAGTAACTAATTCATAAAGTATCAAGAATTAATATTACTGTTAATGCAGCAAACTCGTATCTCAATATATCCGTTTCATGCTTAAACTAAAGAAGATTATTATACTATTACTCCTAATATACATAGATGTAATCAATTCTGTAATAATTGCATTTTAAATTTCACCCAAACACCGAAGTATAAAAAGATGAAACGTTTTTTCTCCCTCCTGAAAAGTTGTATTTTTTAAGATACAAGGTTAAGAAAGTAAGGCATCGATATGCGATATGAATGTACTAGAGTATCCAATTATTTGACTTTTGGTTTTGTTCGAGCAAGAAATTAATCGATTTTTGAATATTATATTAATATTATCCTCTTTTGATGTGACATTTGATAAAATGGTTGAATTTATTGAATATCGTGATTTTAATGCTATAAATTGGGACGGAGTATCTACTTTTTTGCCTAACTACGATTTTTCTGACTTCCCTTTAGGTAATGTTAATGAAATGTGCGAATCTTTTTTACGTTTGTTCCCTTAGTTAAAAGGAGAGTTTGTAGAAACGAGTCTAATTGGATTAATTCTAAACAAATTGTGTTCGCTAAGTCTATTTGTTATTTGGCTTACCGTTCCTATATGGCTAATCGCTCCGAAACGAACTGGAGAATTTATTGTAGATACCGTAATAGAGTAAAAACTGTTATTAAGAAGGCTAAGAGGAATTATTTCTCTAAAATATTTCGTGATATGGATGTTCGTAATGTATGGAGAACCCTTTAAAGCCATGGCTGCTTAGACTCTGATTCGGAAAACTTTTTTGGAAATGTCAATTTATTGAATGATTTCTTTGTTGGCAGTGGTAGTGATATACTGGAAAATTTAGAATTCAATGACTTTATTGAATCTCCTAATTGTTTTTCATTTCATTGTGTTTCAGAATTGGAGGTTATTGATGCACTTGATAAAGTTCGGTCTCAAGCGTTAGGAGTTGACAATGTTCCAGCTCGCTTTATTAAAATGGTATTTCAATTTTTGTCTAGATATATACTGAATCTATTTAATACCATTTTAACTACTTCAACTTTTCCGCAAGCTTGGAAGATTGCCCGTATTACTCCAATTCCAAAAACACGAGTAGTAAATGAACCCGGAGACCTTAGGCCAATTTCTATCCTTCCGGCTTTGTCTAAAGCTCTTGAGCATATAATGAAACAGCAGATGTTGGATTCTACCTTTTTTAATATTAGTAACAACCAATATGCATTTCGCAATGACATTAGTTCTACGCTGATGATTCTTGATCTTACTGAGCATATCCGTCAAAATATCAATGAGAATAATCTTAGTGTTCTTATCTCTCTTGATCTTGCTAACGCTTTTGGTTCTATTTGTCATTCTATGATGATGAGGAAACTTAGGGATGAATATAAATTCTCTAAATCTGCTTGTAAACTTATTTTTTCATATTTGGCTGGTAGATCTCAATATGTTGAACATAATGGTGCTACTTCTGCTTTGCATATCTTAACTACGGGTATACCTCAAGGTTCCGTTTTAGGGCCATTACTTTTTATGTTATATATCAATAGTTTATCTGACTTTGTTACAACATCGTTATGTAAACCATTCATTTTTGCCCATGATGTCTTCTTACTCTTCAAAAGCAGAGTTGACTTTAGTGATGTTTTACAGAATAATATAAATTTTTGCTTAGACCGGGTATGTGAATGGACTTCTTTCAATTCGTTATCTATTAATCCGAGTAAGTCTAAAGCAATGATGTTTGGACCAACCAGTCGTTTTTATCCTGACATTAATATAGTTTTGAGCAATACTCCTATTTCTTTGGTTGACCATATTAAGTGTCTTGGTGTATATTTGGATAGTAAACTTTCTTTTGATCCCCATATTAATATGGTTTATGGTAAAAATTATGGTATATTGCGTAAAATTCGTTCTACTAATTTATACTTGCCTCTGCGAGTGAGGTATAACTTGGCACATGCTTTGCTGTTTTCTAATATCTTATATGGCCTTGAGGTTTACACAGGTACTGGTTCTATGCGTTTGAGGATGATCAGGCGTATTTTCAATCTAATAGTTCGTTTTGTTTATAATTTTAGACGCTATGAACATGTTTCTAATTTTGCTTTTAGCTTTCTTGGGTGTACTTTTAATAACTTTATTAAATATAGGAACATGATTTTGTTTTATAAAATTATCAAAAATGGTAAACCACCTGAATTATTAAACTCCTTTGAGTTTATGCGTTCTTCTACGAATCCCTTAATTCGTATACCAAGAATCTCAACATCCTGTTTCGAAAAATCTTTTATCGTTCGGATTGCTAGGCTTTGGAACTTTTTACCATTTTCGTTACGAGTTTTTTCCTATTCAAATAATGTCTTCCGGGTAAAAATTTTAGACTTCGCTAGTAATCTTGATCAGTAGCTAGATGGACGATACTTATGATATTTATATTTAAAATGTGGCTGGGGAGCCTTAATTTGAGGTATTAGTATGTATGTATATTATTCTTATATTTGTATATTATTTTCAATTTTCATTTTATTAGTTTTTATTATGAATTATAATTATTGATTAATGAATTTTATATACACATGTATATGTAGCTTAAGCATATATTACTTGTAATATTGATTTTTGGCCTAAATGGCTTAATATTACGTAAATAAATGAATAAATAAATAAATAAATTTGCTCGATTAATCGAGTAAGGTTTTTAAATTGTTCGAATTACTCGAATAATTCAAATAATTTTATCCAATGGGAAAAAACATAAATTTCTACACGAACTGACACTTTTATGATATTAATAAACATAAAAAAACAATAATACAAACTTGTAGTTTAACAGTAAACCATAAAATAGCAATTCATATCGCTCCTTTATTGCAATAGTCAATCTAAAAAAATCAAAAATTTCAAGTTACTTGCAAAAATATTCATTCATACCTTTTTTATACATATGTAAAATAAAATCAGTATTATCAGGGGCGTCATGGAAATCGAAAACGTAAAACGAAAGAATTTTAAGAGACGTTTTTCAATAAGGTTTCTGTAATAAAAAAACTTTATGACAATTATTATACAAATAACGCTCTATTTAACAGAATTCTTTAACAAAAATTGTAAAAATTAGATTAAAAGTTTAATAAAAAAGACTGCCAAATTCTTTCGTTTTACGTTTTCGATTTCCATGGCACCCCTGTATATCTCAAACTGAACCGAAAATATAGTAAAATTTATTTCATTTAACCTGTGTCTAAAGGTTAATTTTGAAAACTTTAATCGCATTTTGCCAAGTTTGATTTTTTTTGATACATGACTTTTGATGCAATAAAGGAGCGATATGTGCTATGTAGATAGTTTTAAAACTTTTAAATTAAATAAATAATTTAAAAAATCAAACAACCCAGCTGCAAAAAACATCAAGGAAAACAAAATTAAATTTACACTAATTCGGTTTAAAGGGGTCTGTACACGTCAAGTATTTCCTATCAAGCGCTATGGTAGTATTATTGAACATGTGTTTGTATGTATGTATATGTCACACCGATGATGCTGGATGGAAAATCAAAAAAATTTAGATATGACAGCGAATGAACTCCCTAGTGGTCCAAAGGTGGGTTATATACCATGGAGTAATTTTAAAACTACTCCTTAGTGGTCCAAAGGTGGGTTATATGATCCTCTCCTAGGACATCGTAATGTTAAATAGACCAGGTTTTTTCCATACGTTTGGGTTACTTTTGGACTAGTCCTGGTCCTTTGTGGACTACTCTTTACACGCGTGTTTGGACTGGTCCTATTATTTGCAGGGAGAGAGTAAGCAAATTGAGAAAATGCATTTATTTACAGCCGAAATAAAATGTTAGTAATATATTTTATAAGTATAACAAAAAGGTACAAAATTAAAAATGTTTTGTGTTGATAAAAAATTTGTAGCAATTCTTTACCAATTCAATGTCGCTGATTTTAAAACTACGCTAGATGTCCGCCTCGAATTTTATTTATTATATCCTCTGCTGTCTTCATAGCTGGGTAATCATTTATGAATTTCGATGCAAGAGCGGTCTGATGAATTATGCAGTGAAAATTATGAACTGCAAATTCGTGTTTTTTTAATTAGCCTATAAGTCCATTATATTTGCCCAACATTACATTGGCTCCATCTGTGCAGACTCCAGCAAATTTGTTTATGTTTACAATGGAAAGAAGCTTTTCTCTGACAACATCGCACAACAACGTGCCAGTTACATTTCCATAAAATGATTCTAGAGTAAACATTGACTCAAAAATAGTGTATTCGCTGTCTACGCATCGAATACAAATTACAAATTACAAGTTCACACAGATCATTTATGTCATTGCTTCCGTCTAAACATATTGAAAAAAAAGCAATTTACTACTTTTTCCCTAATTCTACACAAGTTCCTAATTGAACAGTACGACGGCCTACCGTTTGACTGAACAGGGGAAGAGACTCCAATATTACTAAACTTGAAATCTCCATTTTCAGTTTGGGAACTGATTTTGGTTCATTAATTTCCTCTTCTAATAACCATTTTTTCAATTCAATATGATAATTATAACGTGAAAAAGTTATTTTAGTAAACAGTTAGGGTATTCATAGTGGTAAGTAATATAGAAATGGTATTCACGGTGTTGGGTTGCTCATACTTCAAACATCTGTGCATACATTTTTATTCTAGCTAATGGTATATCATAACTTTTTAGAAAATACCAAATGCACACATGAGTTTGCCTGCAAAAATGTATAAAGTCATTATAACAGGTCAAAGTTACGTTAAATAGTTACCATAAATTAGTAAGGTTAAAGGCAGAATTAGTCTTTACTTTCTGTTTCTGTTCTGTTCCGTGCCGTTCTGTTTCTAAATTGTAAAAGTTACTTTTTCTGTAGCAACTAATTAGCCATTTATGACAAATTTATTAGTTTTGCACCATCCATTGTTTTGTTTCAATAACTTTTATGCACATAAATTTGAAGAAATAAAATTAAATTAATGTATTTTTTATTTTGCGGTCACTTACAATTACTTTACAAGTTTTTGATTTTATCAAACTGAACCGCAACAGAACAGAACAACTAATCAATTTCACAGGTTTTTTAATAACAAAAACAAATCAGCTGGTTCGTAACAGAACAGAAAGTAAAGACTTACTGAGCCTTAACCCTTTGGGCTCGGTCAAATAATTGTAGCATAAAAAAGTAAGCAATAAAAATAGTGCGAAACAATAAAGTTTCATTAATACATCAATAAAACACATCTTCTTACCCAAACATTTTACCTACTGTCACATTTGCTTTTATGTGTACAGGTTATTTACACATAAATTGTAGCAAAACAAGACTTTTTTACTTCTTTTTAAATATTTCTACTTACTTAAGAAAAGTGTTTTCAAAGAAAGAAAAAACCCACCGACGCGATTGGTACAGAAACCAAAATATTTTTACAAGCAAAATACCAACAAATTCTTTTGGCTATTTTTTTTCTTAATAATTTCTGCATTTAGGTACGTCTTTTTAAAGGAAGCAAAAGGGACCCTTTTACAGGTATCAAAGAATTTTTTTCCACAAACAAAACACATATCGTTAGCTTAAACGTTGCAGTAAATGTTATTGTTAAAAAAAGTTACTTAATAAAATTTACGTTAGCTTTGCTGTTAAATATTTTCAACAATTTAAATTATGTTAAAATTAAATAGAAATGTTATATTACTCTGCATTTAAGTCTTAAAATTTAGACTCTAAATATTGCACGCAAGGCATTGGATGTTACCAAAAGCATTTTTGACCGCACAATATTTTTGAGTGTAAAGGTGCTATCAGACGGGATGTATTTTACATATGTACTGTCAAATTTTCCATCTGTAAAAGTTGTACACATCGTGTGATACATATGAAACTTTGCATGTGTAAAATACATGTGGAAATACATATGTAATTTTTTCGATTAGAACACGCTCTATTTTCCTGTGGCAAACATAAACAAAACAGCTGGGTTTTGTGTCTTTTTTTTACTTTTATTTCAGATATTACTGCAATAATGCTGGACGCTACAATTATTTTATTAGAAATTGTTACATCCATTTTACTTTTAAGAACATTATAATTTCAGCAGCTTTATAATTAAAACAATTTATACACGTTAAAAAGTCAGCTTTTGTTTACATTTATAGGTTATGTCATAAGGAAAAACATAAGCAGGTGTGATAGCAAAAATTATGAATCGTATGTAAAATGGAAATTTTGACATACATATTGAATTACATATGGGAAAGAAAAGTGACAGTACATATGTAAAATACATCCCGTCTGATAGCACCTTAAGCTGAAACAAAATAATATAGCATCCGCTAAACATGTACACTTGTCGAAGTCACACCGACGACTGAATTGAAGAGCATAAAAATATGTGTTTGTAGTGGTTTGCACAATTGTGCAAAGAAATGGAAACCCCTGATTTAGTGTATTTTTCGGTTTATAATTTGCATTTAGCCTGCTAGACTTAATGCGTGTATTAAAGTTCATATTTTTTAAGACAATTTTTTATATTAAAGGGTCTAAAATATGCTCAAAAGTTTGTGTAATAAAACTAAATATAGAAGTTAAGAACTTTTATTTTAGTTTTTAATAATATTAAATAGATAGAAATCTAAACACCAATATTTTTATTTAAAATAAGTAGATATTTTAAAGATATTCATCTTAATCGAATAATTGACATAAATTGTTCGAGTTATTCGTTATTCGAAATTGGCTATTTTGATTATTCGATCAAATAATGACGGAAAAATTGGATACTCTAGTATGTATATTTCACATTAAAATTGTGTTCTTGTGAAGTCAATCAGACCTGTGAAATAAATCAATTCCCACCGAAAGTGATTTCGTATCTTGCTTCACATAAACCAAATCACTTTTGATCGGAATTGATATTTGTGACAAGCCTGAATGTATGGATAGGATTATGGCAATAGTTCCTGATCGGTGGCGACTGTTTCTTTGCTAAGTTACTATTAGGATGTTTACATGTCATTGATGTCGGAAAGATGCAGATTTATTTAGTAGTAATTTCGTATTTGTTAGGATAAATTACATACTTTTTGTTTTTGACTCTGATTATAACTAGATTTAAATATCGCTCACACACTGGTCCGTTTGAATATTAGAGTATTTCCACAGGAATACCATGGAATAATTCACCTGTTGTGTTTCTGTTATATGTTGATTTTCACAAAGCTGACTTTCAGTGTTTGGTTCGGTACGATATGTTTGGACTGTTTTGTTCACTGTCCATTGATGACTTTAATATTTGAAGAACAAGAGCTCCTTTATTAAAGTTGAAAGTATACCAAGGGTACAAATAGGTAGAAAATACGTAAAACTACAACTTTAAACTTAGAAAACTTCATAAACATACCACTTACAAATTTAATAATTTATCAATTTAATTAAGATTAAAATTCAAAATTTCCAAAATTTTGATAAAAATAAAAAAATCGATTTTAAAAGCCCAATAACCGATTTCAGAATAAAATCACATACATAAATTCGATTGCGAAAAATCTAGGTGGGTCAAATTCAATATGAAGGTAATACGACTATGGTTTGAAAAAGTACAGTCCGTTGCCACCCTCCAATCAACAACAAGTTGCTCGTCACGGTTCACTATTGTCAGATCTATTACTGCCTGCATATCTTTATTTCTGAACGTCGGCGTGTTACCCATATTACAGATCATAAGATTGTAAGTAGTTATAAAATCAAACATTAACTCACCCCATTTGTTTATGTCCGCGCTCGCCCATTGGCTATAAGAGCATTAGCATCGCAGCCTAAGCAAGGATTGCATCCTTCCGTCTTGCATATGCCGTCAGTTCCCGCAACTCCGTGCCATGTGGATCTATCGCCTCGTACGGCATATACACCGAAGCCAGTATAAGAGTACGCTTACCTTCGGCTTCTCCATTTACTACGGTCAAGTCATCGCAGCTAAAAGAATGAGAGATGAGAAAATTCAATTCATTCCTCGCTAGTATACACGCTCTTACCTTGTCCTCTGTGGACGGCACAAACAGAGTGTATCCCCCAACCCTTAAACCGCAAACCTTATTTTTATTAATCCAAGGTTCTTGGATAAGGGCTACGTCCGTCCGAGTGCTGATGAGGACGGCTATAAGTTCGGCTGAAGCTGCTTCACAATGGTGCATGTTTATTTGCACCACTAACAGCTTCCTTGGTCCTGTCATGTTTCGGATACCGAACTTGACGTTACCTAAACCAAACTTAACAATCCCGCACCCCACCTCCTCCAATAATTCCATGGACTTCCGATCCACCGCGAAACGGAAGTCCCTGCCGGTATTATCCTTGCACACCAGTGCGGTCACCAGCCTCCATTGGTCGGTTAGAAGCCTACTATTTTGGATGCCCAATACTGCCAGTTTAGTTTCCACCGGGCATAGTGGACCTAATTGGAAAATCGCAGGCTTGTATGACTTCAAACTTTGTCGCCGGGTTAATGTCGCTAATTTTGCCAATCGTGGCTTTTACGAATTCCAATGAATTCTTGTTACGACAGTTGACAACCTTCACTCCCTTAACCCAGTCCGCACCATTGAAGGATATATCCTTCTTTTTGCCTCTGAATGCTGCCAATTCGTCGTAAGCCTAGCCTTTACTAACTGCCATTGCTCGGCACTGATACTCCCATCCGGATCATTCCGACCGATGACAGTCACCTGCAGATAACCCTTCAGGCTCGTCGACTTCTTCACTCTTTTGTTCGATGAAGAAGGCTGGTCATCCCCAGATCTGACCGTCTTAATGGTCTCCTTATTATAGCCATTAGGAGCTTCAGCCGGAGATGTACCAGCCCTCTTCAATGAGCTCGGTGACTTCGGCATGACTGGTTTAGAAGGCTTGTTCCTGCCCTTGCCTTTTCCCCTACGAGAGTCCGCTTTGTACGGGATTTCTGTTTCTATGAAACTAAGACACCAAATTCTACTAATACTAATGGAGCTATTCGGTACGGTCTTAGGCTAGTTTCTTTAACGCACCCAGAAAAAACATGTTTAAAAATACTATGTTTAAAGAAAATCTTAACCATATTATTGTAAACGACAACCATATTATGGTAAAAATAGTCCTTCATCAAGAAGCCACAAACATTATGGTTGCCTCCGAACATATGGATAATAATAACTAAAATTTGTTCAACACCTATAATAGCATGGTTGGTTTTCAACCATAGCATGTTGCTCTTGAAAAAGAAGAAAATATGCTTGCATACATATGACAGGCATTTGTTAACAAAGCCAGCAAACGTTTGTTCACAGTTAAAGCATATCGTCTAGACAAAAAATTTTTACTTTTCAACAGATTTTCTACGTATGTTGACAAACATTTTATTTGTTGAATGTCGTATGCAAGCTTTTCAGTATACGGCAAAATTGTTAGCATATTAAATATACATACATATAAAAATTGGTATTCTTTCAATAACTTATTTTATTTTGTAAAGAACTCCGAAACTTATCAAGTTTTCTAGCTCATCGGCTAACCTGGCCTTTACACATGCAAGTACAAGTTCGAAAAACTTAATACACTCACACTTTTTACTAACACCATCACATTTTTCGTACTTGCAGACAACTTGCAGCTCAACTTTCTGAAGACAGTGATATTTTGACACTTGCAGCAAGTTAATGTCAAAAACATAAACAGCGTAACCAAATTTACATGATTGCGGAAATAATAATTATAGATTTAACTTTTTTAAAGAATATTTGAACATATTTCTTGATTTGTTTGCATATTACTCAAAAAATGTAAGTTTTAAGTAAGTAGTGCAGAATTGTTATTAAAATTGTGTATAAAAAGCATCCTTTATTTTGTTATTTTTTCTTAGTGGTGCGAGCAAATGAAAAACTTGAAACACGTTAATTTCGAGATGTATTTATTTTATTGAGAAATGGCGGTGTTTGTAAAATGAGTACAAATGTATGTAAAATACCCAGTAAAAAGTTCGCCCTCTTTTTTAATAAAAACATGTAGCTTCTTTCACTCATTATTTAGTAGATTTATTCTATATAACTACTTATTTTTCAGATGTATGTAGGTAAGCATAATGACTTACTTTAAAATGTGTTCATTTTGGGACATTCCTTGTAAAATTCATTGGTTCTTTCAGTAGAATTGGAAGTAGTATTTTTACTTTTTCCTGATTACTTAACACATTATTTTGTCGCGAAGTTTTTACTGGATATGTTCATATTTAATAAAGCCTTTGCATATACATACATACATATATACATTACATACATACATACATATGTATTTGTAGTATAAATAATCAAATTTATTTGCACTTGACTTTTGAACATATTGTAAGTATTTGCATTCGCTAAAGTTGAATTTTATTATTCGTACTCGTATACGCCGCACCGTTATCAAAAATATATTTTTATAAAATAAACACTATTTAATGTATTAAAAATATCGAAAAACTAAAAGTTACTATTAGAAAACTATAAAAAAAATTTAGCTTTTTCTTTTTGCTCTACATTTTCTTTTTTAGCTCTTTTTAGCAAATTTCCTAGTTTAGCAAGTTTAAATAACTTGCCAAGCAATTTAATTTGTTGTTTAAAATAACAAACATGTGATTAATCCATAATCAGTCTGAGTAATTAAATTTGAATAGATATTTTTAATGTAAACATATTCAAACATTATCAGCCATGTTCTGAAAGCCGCATTAGAGTGAAATTAAAATCGAACAAATTTTTAAAACTTTTCTGTGTTAAAAGTTAAAAAAAATATTCCTTTTTATACCTCGTACTTCGAGGACCACTGCCATCGATTTCAAATTCCAGAACATTGGCCTTATATTTTGAAATAAATTGTTATAACGTTTTTAAAATAAAATTAAATGTGTTTTGAAGATTGTTCAAATCTTGGCGCAGATTTTTTGATGAAAAAATTATGGTTTTTTGGTGATTTTACCTCTAAAGCAGCCCATACACTTGCAATATTATTGTATATGATATTCACCATATTATTTGCATTTTGTCCTATATTATGCAATAAGACGCACAATGGCTTCGTTCATTCAATAAAAAGGTGAATATAACCTATAGGAATAACATAGACAGCATTGTACAATGTTATCAACATATTTCACTTTCTTTTCGTTGTGCAATAAAAATCAAAAGTGTATAAGAGCCACAATATATTGGCAACAATCATCATCTCCTTGAGATTCATCTCGTACAGTTCGCTCATAAACTCGTCCGGATGATCTCTCCGTGCACCCTCTGCACTGTAACCTTGGGGCCCAGTTTGTCGGCCGCCGTCACCTCAAGCCCTACCTCCTGGAACGTATTGTTTTCCACTATTTTCCTGCGCTCCGTCACCGAGGGGGTACGGATCACCGCTACGGACACCCAACTTTGGGCCCACCTGCTACACCTTGTTTACAACTCCCTTAGAGGTCGTGGGGACACCTTTCCCCTTCACCACCACCGACCACGTTTGAGCCGGCTTAGTCGCATACAGCAACTTGGGAGCCACCACCGCCGCCTCAGGCACCGCAAAAACCGCTCAATTCGCCGGAGTCACCATCGAGGGCCCAGCAGCCGCACCAACCTCAAGACGGCCCTTCAGCCGCTCATTCTCCGCCAGCAACCTCATCAATACCTCCTCATATTTAGCCGCGCACTCCGTTCACCACCACCTCAGTAAGCGCCTTGGTGATTTCCTTCATCGCGGCAATCTCACCTCCGCCCGAACCACCAGCAGCCCTTCGCCTTCGCGCGTCGCGGCCCAGCAACCGACGCTGCATCTGACGACCCGACCACCTCCACCTCATCTTCCGTTCCAACAGCAGAAACACCAGCAACACTGCCAGTACCACCGGGGACAGCAGTACCAGCAACAGCACCATCTACAGCGGAAACAGCGGCAGCAGCATTAGCAACACGTTTCGCCTGTGGCGAGCCAGGCTTAAACCGCTTCTGTTGCACCGAATCATCATCCGCACTCGACAGCTCACTGTCAGTGTGTGGAATCTTCGGCACACTGACTGGCGGGACACCATACACGCCATCAGTGGTGACGTCAGAGGCATCACCCTTCGGCTTCCTATTGCCCTTAACAGGAGGCATCACCAATCAAACCAATTCAAAAATCAAATGCACTAACCTTCAGTACTGCTAAGTCGTCACCAAAATATTCAATACGCCAACCGTAGTCAAAGTGTCAAGATACTACTAACCGCCAGATAGCACTCACCACAAACCAAAATGGAATTCAAATCGCACCGACCGTTAAACCAATGTCCAAAAACTCCGAATCCGTCAACACTATCAAACACTATTAACTCTGGTAACACCACACAAGAGTCACTGTCTCAATCTAACCTCACTTTCTGCCGGAGATTTTTTTTAGCAATAAACTTTAACGGAGCACCCGCCAGCGGAGTCTCACAATTTATTCACTAACCAACAACACTTTCAAAAACTCACAATGCAACAACAAAGCGCTTCACAACCGAAAATTAAAATTTTTCACACTAGTATTCCGCACACGTCTTTAAACCACGAGAGTTCAACTGAGAGTCTACTCAGTGACTCAATTGAACTAGTTCGTTCATGAACTACCCAACTCTATCAGGCGTATTTTAAATTCACCAACCACGATAGATTGCATATTATCATCGCCGCAAAATATTCACCCTTATCGTGGATCGCGAATTTAAAATACGCCTAGTACGTTCTTTTTAATCTATTACCAAAGAGTCGAAGGCGTTTTTATAATTCGCCAACCACGTTTTCGCTATCATATAGTTCTATGGTTAACAGGGAAGTGTGCAAATAGTTATGCCCCCAACTTATGAATGTTTTATTATGTATTTACTTTCTATATATCGCCCATTAGCTGTTACAACGCCATAAGCCAAAAATCGACTTACTGCCTATTTCACTAAATGCCAAAGAACTTGTTCTTTCGATATCGTGAAATTGACAGTAAATAACACTTATGCATATTAAATCATTCTTAAAAAGATATTTTTAATATTTTTATGATGTACAATGATATACAACTCTGGAGAGAAGAAAAACCTTTTCTTTTTCCATTATGTGGTATGTAAATTTAAAACTTGAAAGCCGTTTAAGTAATACATATATTTTTGAGTTACGACGATGTTGCAGCAAATAAGCGATATGTATGGAATTTATAAATAACTTTAATTCGTAGGAAAAATATTTTATGGTTTGCAAATTCTGTGATCGAAAAATTACTAGGAAGTGTTGGGAAAGCCACAAAGCAAAACATTTAAACCAACCTCAAGTCCAATGTGGAATTTGTGAGAAAACCTATTTCTCTCGGAATCAGTATGTTTTAAACAAATTACAATTTTTTTTTTAATTTACCTTTTCTTTTGTTTCAGAATTTGCCGTCACCTAAGGAGTTTTCATAAAGTTTCAAAGGATGAATATGATAATTTTATTATTAAACTAAATGATTCGTTTAAACCACGACTTTCGAGCTTAATGAAAAAACAAAATATTGTACTTGATTGATAAGGCATTTATGTATGTATTATTTTTTATTTCCAGTTTGTAACATAAAGGTCCCTATTATGAGTTACATTCGATAAACGATTTTCGCTGGCTATCGAACGTCGACTATCGAATGTTAATTTGGTTTATGAGTTGGCAGCAATATCGAAAATTTCGTTGTGCATAGAATTTTCCAACGAAAATTTGCTTTCGACGGTGCAAATAAATGTAAAAAACTTGTTGAAAATGTATGCAACAATTTGTAAATTTTTTTGTGTTCGTATACCAAATACCATATTTTTTATTAGTTTTGTTAATTTTATGCAAGTCCAACGTCGTCTTCAGCAATTTCAAACGCTCATATTGCTTAAGGAACAACATTTTTTTCTGACCAAATGATTTGCAGCAAAGTTCAGCATGTAAAAAAGTGGGATGAAACCCCACTGAAGCTACATTATTTGAAAACAACCATAATTCCGCCGTGGTCAAGTTTAACTTTCATTTTATTTTTTAAATTTGTAAACAAAAAATTTTTATTTTAAGTGACAGCTGATAGAAAATGTACTACTTTGAATCAACAAAATAACAATAATAAAATTTTATCGAATGCGCGCCATAATACCAAATGAAAATTCGTTCGATCAGCTAATTCGACTACTGTCGAAAATCGAATTTAGTTCTTCATAAGCACCAAAGCCTACGATAAGTTTCAAATGCCTGGCAGCAAAACATCCCCTACAAGAAACGAATGAGCGAGTAGTCACATTTTTCATTTTGGTGTTAAGAAAATGATAGGAAAAAATGACCGAAATCAAGTAATCGGTCACATTCAGTCATTTTTTCCTATCATTTTCTTAACACCAAAATGAAAAATGTGACTACTCGCTCATTCGTTTCTTGTAGGGATCATTAACGTGATTCAGTTAGTTTAATTAAACCACCAAATTGCAAAAACAGGTAAAGAATTATTGTAAAGCTAAGATCCCACTATCGGCGCAATGTACCAATTTTTGCCGCATTTCATGAGCCGATAGTGTGAACGGTCAAAATGTTTGAATATGCGACAATCTGTGCCGAAATTGTGCTGACTGTGGACAATAAAAATTAACCTTGATGCGCCGATAATGTGAACACACTTTTGCACAATGTGGAGCAATCATATTGTTTAATATGTACCGATTTTTATCGGCCACTTGTGCGCCGATCACAGTCTTCAATACAAGAGATGGCAAAACGAAATTTTTAAATTGCACCGCTGGCTACTAAAATGTAACTCTTTTGAGTTTTATTGTACCAAAATTACATTTGTTTTATCTATTATTTATGCTTTAAGACGGTGAATAGTACATTTGTACTGTTAAATGAAAGAAAACAATTAGTTTTAACCAAAACATTGAAGTTGTATTGATGTTGCCATCCCTGGCTTGTAAACAAACATCTACATATTTACAACACTCGTAAAACTGCTCTCAGTGGAGAAGCATCTCGTGCTTTTTGTCATTATTTCTTAAGGACAAACAGGTCGTTTTTGTTTGCTTGCTTTTGTTGCGTTGTCACCCCGCATTGGTTAGTGGTTCAGCGTCGTATAACTGTACCGAGTTACAGTTTTTGCGGTTTCTACATTAACTTTATGCAATCGTTTTTAACCTCAATTTTTTAATGTGTTGTCTGGTGGAGAACCATATATAACTCAGACGTTTTACTGGTGGAGTACAAAGGAAATAACTCAGAAGATTACTGGTGGAGACCAAAATACTCTGGAGCGGATTCTGGAAGCTCTCGCCTTCCTATACGAAGGTTTAGGTCGAACGAGGTTTTGCGGTTAAAGCTCCAAAAAATTGTGTGATACCCTGGCATTATCGGGTGTGTTGGAAATCGCAAACGTGAAACGCAAGCATTTTAAAAGTCGTTTTTAAATAAGATTTTTGTAATAAAAGAATTTTATGACAAATATTTAACAAATATTTTCCTATTAAACAGGATTTTAAACCAAAAATTATAAGAATTAGGTTTAAAGTTTATTAAAAACAACTTCCAAATTCTTGCGTTTTGCGTTTGCGATTTCCAGCACACCCCTGTATAACTTAAATAGTTCGCCAAAAACTTTTTAGTTTTAAGCAAAATAAAAAAAAAAAAAAAACATTTACAAAACAACTATGTATAACAAAAAAAAAGAACAAGTGTAGTAAGTTTAAATAAAATTGAGTACATTTTTGATTATAGATTAATGTATTATTTAAAATTATTAGGAAACATAATGGAATATTCAGACGGAGAATTTTGCGAATTTCTAAAGCAAAATTATGTCTGCCAACAAGCCAACATACATATGAATTCATTTGCCCAAATAGCACGATAGTGTGACCGCATTGTACCGATTATTGTCGCAATTGAGTTCTGGCGACGATAATGGGACTACCTAAGAATAAATTGTGCAATGTTTTTAAATGTGCGCCGATATAGCACGATAAAATTCGTCACAGATTGTGCTATTTGAGCCGATAGTGGGATCTTATGGCGTTTTCTTTTCTGAGTAAAATTCTGCATTTATTCTGCCTTTTACATTTATTTATGTTCTTTCTGAAATACATGTGTTATTTTAAAAGTGTAAAGCGTTCTTTTCTGATGATGTTCCCTTTAAAATTAAAAAAAATGCTACATGTTTAACACTCATTTTAATTAAAGGGGCATGAGTGCAGCACTAGATCAAGGCGAATTCAATACAAGGTGGTGGCAAGTTTCGAGCCGTAAACACTGTCAATGCAATGCAAAAAACATCTGTTGTTTTGTTGGCTTTGGATTGTTGTAGTGTTGCCATCACCTGTAATTGTATTTACATTGCGCTAAGTGTACTTTATTGTTTAATGCCGAAATTTGTGTTCTTTTGTAAACGTTAAATATGAAACACTTCTTAAAAATTAGTGGAGCATTTAAAAATGTTGCAAATTAACATGTAACACTTATGCAAGACTTTTTTTTTTAGAAAAGAAAACGATATTTGCTTAACAAGACAAATAGTTTACAATATTTCAAGCCACGTTGAATACATAAACAATGTAATGTTTCATATTTAGCAAAATCCAACGCACAAGCGTATTACGTGGTCAGCAAAAATTCATTGATACTCTATTAACAGATATCTTTGGCTTATGTTCTGTTTTCACAACACAAGGGTTTGAACGTGCGTTTAAATTAATATGAAAAGCACTCTGTTTTTTGACTACTCGATAGAGGATAAAGACACAGCGCATAGGACAAAAATAAAAAAAAATAATGTTTTTTTCGAAGCTTTATTGCACTAAATTTATTGACAACACTCTCAATTTTATGATATAAATAAATTTTGTAAATTTTTTTTGCGAGATTTAATGATTGTGTACGTTGAAAGTGGAGGTACGTTTATATTGCATATATTGTGGTTGCATAGTCATAAAAGAGTCCTTAAGTTTATCTAAAAAGTTATTCGCGATATTGTGGCAGAGGACTCCAAAAACTCTACAAACATTAAATTTTAAAGTAATTTCTACCAACTGAAATAATAAAATCTGGAAAAATTAGCCCATAAAAAATCCTGAAAAATATTATTTTGATCTTTTCAAAACACGTTTTTTAAAAATTTCTTTTTCATGTAGACTTTTAGTGTTTTAATGAGAAAATCAAATTTTTTGTAGATAGGCCAAAATGGGTAGTCATATTGTCGCGATGCGAAGGCTTAAGTACTAGGACGCCCGGAAGGGCCTCCCATGCCAGAAGGGTCTAAATCAAATATGAACGAAGAACTACCCCCCTTGACCATTAGCGTATGTTTCTCCTAGTTGGTGCGGCATATGGTTTACCGTGGCTACTGGCCCTAATCGGTCATTGTTAGGCCCTCTAAGGGCTGTCGGTCTGCAAAAAAATCCATCAGCGTCTGTACTCACAATGAGCGTCTGATGGCCTGCGTCTGTCTCCAGTGGAGCGGTAGTTTTCCGTTCGCCTGGCAGTCAGGCATCAAATGCAACCAACACCCACCCCCCCAGAATGACCGAAAAATCATGCCCTACGTATCCGGTTAAGGGCTATATAATTTCAGGAGAACCAACTACTACAATCCTGACCAGATGCCAAGTGTAGCAGCGCCTAAACGGCAACGTTTATACATACAGTGCTACCAAATGTATAAATTTTCCATCCGGCATCACATAGAAATAAGAATTTTAAGTAACAAAAAAGGACATATAAACAGTAAGTTAGTTAATCGCAAATAATTTTTATTTGCGAATAGTCTACGTATAAACGTAGTATGTGACTAACAGAAGGGATGTTCTCGATGTTGCGCTTATAAGCGATAGGTTCTCATATATGATTAGCGATTGGAACGTGTCAAAGGACTTCCTTTTCTGATCACATGTACATGGATTTAAATTTTTCCTTAAGAGTTGATACAGTGAAACCTTATACGAACCGAAGAAAGACCAACTGATCTGTGTACCCGAGGACATACTGCCGGTGTGCCCAGTTCTCATAGACAGTGTGTCCATGCTCGACTCCGTAGAGGAGTCATTGACGAGTGTCCTTATTGAGACAACAAACGAATCCTGTAAAAGAATCGGAAATTGCTGGAAAACGCAAAGAAAGCAGGAAACTATTTAATGAGCAAAACGTAATGGTGTTTGAAACAATTACAAGTTCTCAGTAAATGGATTCAAAAATCTTATTAGGAAGGCCAAGAGACAGTCATAGAGGAAATTGTGCATCGACGTAAAAATCACCTCGGAGACAAGTCGGCTAAGCAAGATTTTGTCCTCTAAACCAGCTATTCCATCATATATACGGAAGAAAGATGGATTCTGGACCACAAACAGTCGGGACACTATTGAGGTCCTGATGAATACACACTTTCCAGGTTGCACTGATGATGTGACTAGGAGGAAACATTTAGTGGCGCTCTGGATATCTCTAATATTCCGATAACTCGCCATCGTGTGGAATGGGCGGTCAAAAGCTTCCACCCCCTAAAATCTCCAGGCACGGATGGTATTATCCCAGCGGACCTTCAAAAGAACCTGGGAATATTGATGACATGGCTCTTTGCGATATTTAGAGCCTGCCTGAGTCTCTCACATGTCCCACCAACTTGGACAACATATAAGATCGTCTTCATCCCCAAGGTAGGGAAGACTTCTCACACCATGGCTAAGGACTTAAAGCCAATTAGTCTATCCTTCTTTCTACTTAAAACACTGGAGAGGATTTTGGATATTCATATTAGATCGTTATTAGGACATAATTCCTTGTCACTGGCTCAGCACGCCTACACGAAGGAAAGGTATACTGAAACTGCGCTTCAATCATTGGTGGACCACATTGAGAGATCCCTGCACTACAAGGAATTTGCTTTAGTTGCATTCCTGGATATTGAGGGAGCTTACAACAACGTTAGACCTGAATCGTTTATTAACGCTATGTGTTCAAATAATCATTGAACATGAATTTAAACAGTGGATAAAGAATAAAACACATTTAATCAACAGTTAAGCATAAGTAAACATACATTAATGTTTTTCCCACTAATGATTTAAACATCATTAGTAGTAAACAAAATTTCAGGTACTTTCCACTGATTACTTAATAAGTAAAGAAACAAACATAATTACCAACATCTGCAGTAATGATGTTGGTTTTCCCAAATTGTAATAGATAATTAGGGTTTCAGGTTAACCCTTTCGGTACATCTTTTTTGATTTTTATTTTAAAAATCCAATTTTTTATTATCTGGCATTTAATATTATAACTTAATTTCGGTTTTTTTCTTTTTCCAAAAAATGGACCCCAAAGTCGTTTTTAGGAGTGATGCCACATGGCATCATTTGTACTCAACGGTATAAAAAAACTCTTTTTAGTGGTATAGTTAGATAAATGTATTTTAATTCAGTTTTGCTTATTAAATTCATTTAAAATATCACAAATTAGAATATAATATTAAATTTATATTTTTAGATATATGTACATATGCCCGAAAGGGTTAAATGTGTGATAAAACATAAGCATGTGCGTTGACACACGCAGGTAACCAAGCCTTATTATTTCTTCCTACATTAGTTTAAGATTTGTTAAGTTAGCTCTTAAGGTTTTTAATTTGTAAATAAAATTCAGTGTCTTACAAACATTCAACGACATTTGCTTTAATTATTAAAGCAAATTGTACACTATGAGACTTTTGGATATCGATCCTGCAATCAATCAATTTGTCAGTAGTATTCTGCACTTCAGGCGTATCGAATCTAACTTGGGCGTCTCGAACATTTCCAAGGTTGTGAATAGGGGTACCCCGCAAGGTGGTGTACTGTCAGCTTTACTTTTTTTTTTTTTTTTTTATTTATTCAGAAATAAAAATTGTATTACAATAAAAGGTGTTGCCTCAGCGTCCATTGGACATTTTTGAGGCGAGTTGGCAACAAGTTAAATGCATGTTATATACAAGTATTTAATACAAAAAAAGAAGAAAAAAAAAAGTTTAAAATACAAAAAAAAAATGTTTGTTTTTAAATTCAATTCAATATTACTAAAGAAGCATTTCCAAATTTTCAAGTAAATATTCTTTTAGCTTTTTCTTAAAAAGAGATATTCTTCCAATACTCTTTAAGTTATTAGGCAAATGGTTGTATTCCAAACTACCCATGTGTTCCACACGTTGCTTTGTTGTTTCCAGCCTACATCTTGCTATCCATAGATTTGTATTGTTCCTTGTATTAAAATTTGATTGATTTCGAGAAAAACTTATAGTATGATAACCAATATTATGCAGAGATTTAAAGACTTGCATGAGAAGTTGCATTTTATACATTCCATGTTTGGAATCTGAATATAAATACCCTACTCAGGGCCATGCTGCAGAGCCGTTGCGTATAAGGATTACGTTGCTGTTGTGGCTATGGGTAAGGATCCCAGACTATTGTCTAAACTTATGGAGTCCGCATTTAATGTCCTAACAAAATGGGGCCAAGGATGTGGACTGGATGTAAATCCTGCCAAAACGGACAGCAAACTGAACTAGAAGATGAACACCATTTCCAGGACTACTAAGGCGGCAACTGCATTGTATTGCCTGAACGGGGGAATTAACCCGAGGAATGTATGTTTACTGGCTATACGAATGTGTCATTAAACCTATTCTATTCTATGGGGCAGCTGTCTGGTGGCCGGCGCTCAAGGTGAGGAGCCTAGTTCCGTGGTCATTATGTTCGCCATTGTACAGACAGATAGGCCCGGAGCCAATTCCATCAAGCCGGCATGCCCAGCAAGTCCTGATGTCAGCTTGATCCTAAGGAGACTTGACATAGCAGTCAAGTGCCGCCGTGGCCCCTTCAGAGCCAGACACACCATCTTCTGCAGCCTGTAGCACTTTTCCATTGCACTCACGTACTGAATCTTAGGCCATTAAACCAAAGATCCGTAGGTGATTATCGGCCTGACCATCGTAAAGAATAGCCATTTTACCATACTGGGTCTAAAGCCCCAAGTTCTTCCAAAGAAGCTCTTGCATGCCCAAAAGGCCCTAACCGCCTTTCTGAAGGTCTGATCCAAGTGCGAGTTCCAATTAAGCCGTTTGTCCAGAACAATTCCCAGATACTTGACCTCATTGGAGTACTCAATCTCCACCAGCATCTCAAGCCTGTAGTTATACCTTCTCGTGAACGGTTTCACGACCGCCTTCTTTGGGTTGATATTCAGCCCCATTTCTTGGCACCACCCGAGAACCTTGTCGAGAGCACCCTGCATCACCTCAGTGATCGTGCTTTCGAAATTCTCAGTCACCACTATGGCCAAGTCGTCTGCATAGCTAATGGCCCGAAGGCCATATCCCACGAGTTTGACCAGCAGATCACCAGGCACCTTAATAGAGGGGATAGCACCCTCCCCTGCAATGATACTCCTACCGTACAACAGAGCCCCAATCCAGTTGACCGTGAGCTCGTCTATCCTCTTTCGCGTCAGAGCATCCGTAATAGAATCGTAGCTCGTATTATCAAAGGCACCCTCCACGTCAAGAAATGCTCACAATGCAATTTCCTTATTACCTTGTGCCCTTTCTATCTGTGCAACAAAATGGTGAAATGCCACCTCAGTCGACTTACCCTTCTGGTAGGCAAACTGTGTCCGGTGTAACGGCGTGGAAGCCTGCAGTTGTTCCCTAATGTGCAGGTCTAGAACCCGCTCAACGGTCTTGAGCAGAAATGAAGTGAGGCTGATAGGTCTATAGGTTTTCGGCTTCTCCAACAGCCTGTAGCCGGCTTTGGGAATAAATACAGCCCTGACCATACGCCAAGCGGTGAAGCTTTCCCTAAAAAGACCATTCAGCGGTCCTATTATAATATCGAGACTTTCCTGTAACAATACGGGAAAGATTCCGTCACCCCCTGGTGACTTCAATTGGCCGAACGAGCCAACCGCCCAACCTACCCTGTCCTCATCAAAAATCCTCCCGGCCAACCCAGGATTGCTGCCTCGACGTCCATTTGCCCGGTACTAGCCACAATATTCGAGCCAGGAAAGTGTACCTGTAGCAAGGTTTCCAGTTTCCCTGCGATTCGTCGTAAAGGAACCATATGTTCTCTAAACCAGGCCCACTCCTTTTGAAGGTCCTTTGGCCATTACCCTGTGAAGCCTTGCCGCGTCAGGGAGGTTTGGGATGCTATTGCAAAAGGATTTGTTATATTCCGTTAGAGCACCTTTGTACTCCTGCCAGTTTTTGGTCCGTTTTGGCCTGTTGGATAACCTCCTGACATGCCGCCTCCTCTGCTCGAGCGACTCATTCCAACATGGAGTCCTACGGCTGGAGCTGAAGGAGGAGAGCAATGTTTCTTCAACATGGTTGGCTGCTAGCTCAATCTCATCGACAGATTCGATATCTGTCATTAGGAGCCCAGCCTTTCAGTTTACAAGGGAACTGAATTCATTCCAGTCCGTTCGTCTGGGATTGTAAGCACCTTTGCGCAAATCTTCACTACCCGGTATGTCAAACCTAATATGTTGATGGTCTGACAACGAGGCCTCATCCGTAACCCTCCAGTTACGAATTGAATCGCGCATAGCGACGCTAATCAGCGTGAGGTCCAATAGCTCCTCTCCGATCGCATTAATAAAGGACGGCTTACAGACGACATTAGCTATGTCTAAGTTAGTACCCTCCTGATATTCTAGTAATAGCTGACCCCTTTTATTGATGTTGCTGCTACCCCAAACATACATCCTTGAATATTAATTGTGTAGTTGCCAAATTGTAACTATTTAATTACCACGTTTTTTTCTTTATATTCTTTAAACTGATTTAATACGTAGCTATGCTAAAGAAAACTAATTCAAGTTAAAGTGTATTTTTTTCTATAGTACGTTATATTGTTAATGCATTCTTGTAGTTGGAATCATTTTGTTTAAATTAAAGTAGTTTTTTTTTGGTATAAATCATAGTGACGCAATGTTAAATTTTTTGTTTAAAGTTGACAATTTAAGCGAACTTTGATTTGTATCCTTGTTTTTACATAAACAAATTTACATAAAAACGTTTTTTATTTTTCTTTATTTCCTCATATAAACTTTTTCAATACTCTATGTCAGTTGAAAGATGCATATTTGTGCAATTTGGTAACTTCAAATTTTAATCTTTAAGTATAATTCCATTAAATATTATTCTCTTAAACTGTTAATGTAAATAATATTTAGTTTTGCCTTGATTAGATTAACTTTATTTTTATATTATTTATCACTTTGTAAGGAACCTCCGGTTATCCGGGTATGCAGCGGGGGTATGCTTAGCTCGTTCAGGGTTCTTACATAAATTTAATAACAACACCTTGTTTTCCTTTACCTCTTTATTTACACTATTTTTCTTAGTTATTTATAATCCACTGTTGATTCCAATTTCACTTAGCTTCACCTCGTGGCGAACGGACCGGGGTTTTGGCTTTTCCTATGGTAGCTAGCTTTGTCGTCCCTGTAAGATGTAATCCAGGATCTACCTAGTACCCTGGCTGGGTGTAAACCACAGCGACCTCTACCGCTTGAGTCCTAAGCTAGTGCCCTAGCTATTCCTACCCAGCTAGATGTAATCCCGCTGAGTCAAGATGGATGTAATCCGTCTTGATATGCTTAAATTCCTTCTCCTCAGCCAGATGTAATCCCACTGAGTAAGATGGATAACATCTCTCCTATTGTTCCTAAAACTCCTACCCAGCTAGATGTAATCCCGCTGAGTCAAGATGGATGTAATCCGTCTTGTTATGCCCTATCACCTTTTTTTAGCTAATTCCCTAGCACTGTACTCTATATTCACTTGCCTTACCGGTGGTCTGCACTTCCTACCAGATCGCCTTCACACAGAAAAAGAGAAGCAAAAAACATTATTTGCTGCTGTCATTTATATACTCCTCACCGACAATAATTTGTTGTTTTGTTGTCATCTTTCCTTGTTCTCATTGATTATGGTGAGTATATATTCCTCTCACCAGTTCTGCTTCTCTTGGTTCACATGTCTCTCTGTTTGCATGTTTTGCCTGCTCATATGTGGAACCTGAAACTAAATAAACAGTTGGCCCTGCAATATTCGTCATTCATCAAATAAAACACCATTTATTTTCCCTTATTTTTGCATATGTCCTTTTATGTTACGTTAAGTTTTTGCCCTCACACTTTTCCCTTACCTCCGGTAAGCAACCTATGGCCACTTGCCTTCTGCTACAGAGACTCGCATCCGATAGCATCTGCCATTGACGTCCCGTCTGAAACACAGCCGCTTACTTTTTTTAGCCGCGTCTTCGACTTCCTCTCTCAGTTCGGACGGCAGCTGATCCAACTCTGCTCCTGTTGTTCTACGTTGACTTCCTGGTGTTTGGCCGCTTCTTCGGTTGGTTGTGTGAATCCAGCTGTCTGCTGCTGTAGCGCCTTCAACAGGATTTCCTCTAAACTGCCTAGACTTAGGCCCCCAATCAACAGCACGTCATCATCGACCCCACTTAGCCGGAGTTCCTCGCCCGAGCGGGTCTTCTTCCCCAGCTTCTTGATCTGGCGTACAACTCCCATCCATGATGGCTACTCTCTTGGGCGATACTGGGTATTCTACCAGAGGATCTGGGTCTTCTGCCTCGCTATCACTATCTACCACTGTCCACGTGAAATCGACCTGCGCAATATACTGCCGATAGCCTGGTCGGCGCAGGTTATAGTGGTCCATGGTTGCCCCGAACAGGATGGCGTGCCCACGTTTGTACTGTGCAGATCACGTTTGATTCGAACCGTCTAACTCGTTATTCTCCTCCCATCGTTCAGAGGGCTGTGCGCGTCCTCTTTTGACCTTCCCTCCGTAACTGTACTATAACCGTTGATACTAGTCGGCTGATGCGATAAGGGCCTTCGAACTTGGGTGCAAGCTTCGCCGCAAAGTTGTCTGCGGCGTTTGACAGGTGGTGTTCCCTTACCCATACCAACTCCCCTACCTTCGGTCTTTACTTCCTTCGGAGCAGGTTATAGTAACGGCCGTGGTCCTGCGCTGCTTTGGCGAGATTCCTTCTAACGATGGCAAATATCTGTTTCAGCATTTCGCTCTTCTTGTGTGGCTTGCTCCCCTCCGTACCGGTTCCTGGCGTGACTTCACCGTATAGGGCGGCCGGGAGCCTTGGTTCTCTGGCCTGTACAAGGAATGCAGCATTATATTGTGTAGTGTCGGACTTTGCGGTGTTTAGGGCCAGTTGTAGTTCCGGCAGGAGTTCGTCCCATGGCTTTTGATTGCAGCCGACGTACTGTGCAATCATAGTCTTGACTGTTCGGTTGACTCGTTCCGTAGGGTTTTCCTGGGGCGTGTAGGTAGGTAGGTAGAAAGGCTGGTGTGAAGTCTCCCTCACACCTTCACCCAGAGACCAGTAAGGTCCATTGTGACGCCTTAATTAGAGAAAGAAAGCACAAGTCAGAAAAGAAAGATGGATAGAAAAGAAGGTTTCGGACCAGCCCCGAAAGAAATCCTGACCAACCAAATTCGACCTACGTGTGGCCAGCACCCAGCCTCCTCTCGCGCAGCCAGGCCATCCCCATTACGAATCCTATCAGATTCTCAAGTCCACAACCCGAGACATCCCCTAATTCGTTCAGGAATCTAATGCCCAGCCACCTCAGCCTGCTGCCCTGCAACCTGGGACAGTGGCACAGAAAGTGCTCAACTGTCTCTAACTCCTAAGGGTCCTCACACAACCTGCACGTATCCGATAATTCGGATCCTATCCTCACCGCCATCCTGCCTATCATACAGTTGCCCGTGATCATTCCTATCATGGTCCTAACGCAGACCCTACTCCTGCCCAGCAGCAACCCCGAATCGGACTTCCTAAGCACCGGCCACAGCGTCCGTGATACCCGGCAGTCCGTCCGGTTCCCCCAGGCCCGACTGGTCGCGCCCAGAATCCACTCCCTGATCCTTCCAAAATAGAAGCCTATTGGAGGTCTAACCGCCTCCATACAGTTAGGGTCCTTCATCTCTGAGCCCTGTCTTGCCAACTCGTCAGCAACTTCATTGCCACCTATGTATGTCGCAGTGACCCGGCACCCAGCACAACCTTAGCGTATACTCCCCTAAGACTTCTTCCAAAGCCCTCCTACAACCATCAACTAGCTTTAAGATCACATAACAGCCCCTTACGGCCATAAGAGCCGCCTTTCTGTCCACATATATAGTGACCTCAGAGCCCCTACCAATGTTGTCCCTCATCAGTTTCACGGCCCTCAAGATCCCCAGAACCTCCGCCTGAAAGACACTACAGTCGTCAGGAAGCCTATATGACCTTCTGATGTCCAGATCCTCAATGTAGACTCCCGCACCCGTGCCCCTCATCTTCGAGCCATCAGTGAAAGTAGCAAATCCACTAAATAATCTGCTCCTACCTGACCAGCTCTCCCTAGAAGGCATTATTACCTCCGGCGACCGCCCAAGTTCACCCTGGTGCTCACATAATCAGTGGAGCCGGGTGGTCCCAGGCAATAGCCACAATCCTCAATCACACTCAGGAACCGTGAGTGACCCTGCGTGACATTCCCTATCAATCCTAACTCCCTCAGTCTAAGAATGCTCCTGGCCGCCATTCCCATCACATACTGCTCAATATGCAGAAGATGTAGAATGACGTCCAGGGCAGCCTGAGGAGTACTTCTCATGGCACCTGTCATGCTAATTGAAGCACACCTCTGAACCTTAGCAAGAAGGTTCCTACGACTAGCAAATCCCAATGACTCCCACCAAACACAGCATCCATACGCAATCCCACTACTGACGGCCGGAGTCCCCAGCTCCTACATATCGATGATCTGCAAGCATAGTAGGCATTGAGATCCCTCTTAAGTCTCTCACGCTTGTGTTTTGTTATATTAGCTCTGTTTCTTTACTCTACTTTGGGATCCCAATTTGCACGAAAGGCGTTCCCGTACTCTAAATTTGTGTAAATGAGAGCGGATTTGAGAGAATAAAATTCTTCTTCTTCTTGCACGAAACAGCCCAGACTTTTTCTTCGTGCAAATTGTGTAAATTGTCAAACAGCTGTAAAACATAAACAAAACCAAAAAAAAAGGAAAAAAGTTCATGATCCAAATTCTGTAAAAAGTGTTCTGGAATAAAACAATGTACTTAAATAAAAAGTTTTGTACTGATGTATTAGGCAAACATAATGTTAGTTATTGTAAAAGTGTTTGTTTTATTTTATTTTTAGTAAAAGTTGTTTAATTCTAGAGCCAATATAAAATTTTTTAAAAGTGGCGCAATTTTTGTTGGCGTTGTAAAAACTGTCAAAACCACAGAATTTTTATTTCGTGCTTAAAATTTTGTTTTTTCTGTTCCCGTACTTTCATGTAATGTTGTCTTTTTATGAGAGAAATTTATGCTTGCTCTCATTTGCACGAACTTTACCCAAAAAGTAAAGAAACAGAGCTGGTATATTTATGTTATCTTTTTCAACAACAACAGCTGTTGTTTGCGGATTCCAATATCTATGTATGACATAAAACATAGCTGAGCTACTTTTTTTCATAATTAGATATATATGTCAAAAGTTTACATTGTTTGCATTTAGTTGGATTGTCAAATATAGGAAAAAAAAATCATCATGCTTGGTCTTAAGAGCGCGATACTGACACCGATGTTTATAAAAAGCAGAGAAAAAATAGTAATTTCTAAACAAGAAACAAAACATAAGGGGGTGAATAAATAAGTCAGGCAAATTAGTAGGTAAGTATACGGGTATGTTCTGACAATTTTGATTTATAAGAGGTTTATTAAACAGATTTTCATAGAAAATTCAATTTTAACTTGAAAAGGTTGTTTTTTAAATCACATTCGAAAGAAGTTTGGGGCGACTTTAAATTTCAAAAGTATGCTTAAGGGAACTAGAGTATTTTAAAGAAGCTATGGCAACAAATAGTGCGGTGGTCAGAACATGGCCGACATTGTATTTTAAATTTCCAAGTAGTACTTAATTTTAATCTTCATTTACTTGTATATCTGCCTTTTGTTCTAAATATAAATGTGATAAGCGATTTTTTTTATACACAACGATAAAATCATTATATTCTTCTGTTGTTTTGCCATGTATTGATTTTAAATGTAGAGTACAGCTAAAAAAAAGTAATTAAAAAAATAGATAAAAAAGATCTGTTCTCATGGTGAGTAACATTTATTAAAAGGCATGTTCTGAAAATCACTTTTTGTGAAAGTGCTTTAAAATAAAAAAAAAGGTGTTCTGGACAAAATAATTTTTTTATAACAGTGATTTTAAAACGATCAACTAAGTGGTTGCCGATTTAAAATTACTTGCTTATTTTTTCACCATTTTAAACGACGTTAAAACTTTTGCGGTTTTCATAACACCCTTGAATCCTTGAATTGTGATTTTAAAATCAAAAGTGATTTGAAATCTTGTGATTTTCAGAACATGTCTGTATACACAGTTTCATAATCACCCTTATCGTCGTTGGCGAATTTGATAATAGATTTCCTTTAATCTATTGCCATTGTATTTTAAATTCGTCAATCACGTTAAGGCTGATTATTTCGAATGTGTATTCTAAGCCAAATTACAATATAATAAAGATTTCATACTTTACTTGTCTGATTCCCTCAATATTTTCCAGGAATATTTTCTAGGAAAGCTTTATAAATTGTAATTTGACTTAGAATACACATTCGAAATAATTTAAAAATTTATAAAAAAAATGATCAACATACCTATTACGGAAGAAAAATTCCTTATTGCAAATGGAGCATTTCATCAAAGGCTCTTTTAAGTGAGCGGCCGTATGAGACTTAAAGCTTGTACTCATTATGTTTTTGTTACAATATTTACAGCGAACGCAGTATCTAGACTGTTGGTTTTTTTAATTAGTTTCTCGTTTTTCAATTTCAATTACTTACTCTTTTTTTTGTTACGCCATTTATTAATGAGGCTGAGTGACTATTCATGTGAATGTCTAAGTCTACTTGGCGGTAAAATTCTTTAGAACATAAAGTACAGGGTATCATCTGGCCCAAATGTATTCGCCGATGTACGTTTAGAGCCCCTCTTTCATAGAATGGCTTATCACAAAATTCACACTTATGCTTTTTTACTCTATTTTCGTTGTGAATTTGCATGTGTGACTTAAGGTGTTGTTGCGAAAAATACTTAAGGCCACATATTGGACAAGTTTCTTTGCGTTCCCGATTAACGATATGTATTTTTTCGTGCTTTTGTAAAGCATATTTGCTGTGTAACATTTTTGCTGAAACGAAATATTTTTTTAAATCTATAGTATGTATTAATAGGTAAGCGTTTTTTGACCCCTTTAAGGCAGGACTTTAGCAACAAATATATTCACCCTTTTCTGAATTTCGATTATTTTCCCGCTTTAAGTTGCGCATCAATCGAAAAAAGATACTCCAACCAAAAACTAAATCGAAAGAAAAAAAGACTTGAATTGCAGTTTTGCTATGAAACGTATGAATTCGGAAAAGAAAAAATATGAAATTTTGTAAACATTTTAATAAAAAGTGTAATTTATTGCAAAAACAGTGATAAACGTTAATTGTTGAGGCACATTCAGCGGAATGAGATGAAAGCTTCTTTTAAGTACTCTCTTTTATTATGGCTTGGCCACTTATGTTATTGAGATTGTTTATATTTCTCTAAGGTACAATAATTTTACTTTACATTTTAGCTTTATCTTATACATATTAAGATTATTTCAATTGGTAACCTCATTTCTTTTTTGCAAATCAAGTATGTGATGGAAAATGATTTTATAACAAAACGATTGAAATCCACAATGTCGGTTTCAGTTGATCTCTAATACATTTGCCTATTTTTCCTGTCTATATTCTGTTCGTTTTGAATTTAATCGCTTTTCATCACATCATAAATTAAAGAAAGAAAATAAAATTGCTCTACTTATAATACAAATATGAAAAAAATGTAATATGGCTTACACCACTTTTGAGCTGACGGCCTCATATAGCCATCTGGGTTCGGTTTTTGTGTAACATGGAATTAATAAATTTAAATAAATCAAATAAATATAATAAAAAAAAAATAATAGTTAGGTATTTACATATAGTGAAATATGTAATTATACAAATTTGACAGCTTTTCGCACTGTTCAGTTGAGCGAATGTTGTGAACAACTACTTTAGATACTATTTATTATTTTAGGACGAGTTCAACAGAAAAAACTGTATCTATCTACTATGATAATAATATCAAATAATAATTTAAAATATTTTGTTTATCGTGCTAAATTTCCAAGTTTTATTCTTGATAAAAACACTGAAATTTGTTGGTGAAGGGATAAGCTATTCCTACACGCATTTCCCTGTTGCTTAGGCCAGATCGCCAGGAAGTTTCATCCAAAGATTTTAGAAAAACTAAAGATATTAAACAAATAAAACTGTTAATCGAATAAGAGTTATAAGCAACAACTCTACATTGTAACAATATCAAAGCTTAACCAAAAACAACAACAATAAACAGTGAGTTTTTTTTTCTTACATTCGCCACTACAATTGGTTGGAATTCTTCCAACATTGCCCCTTATTGTGTTTGGCGTATTTAAAATACGCCTACGACTGTTTGGTAATAGATTAAAGAGAACGTGAACTTATTTCCTTTAATCTATTACCAAACAGTCGTAGACGTATTTTAAATACGCCAAACACAATAAGGGTGATTAATTGTAGTTGTAAGAAGGTTAAGAAAAAACAAAAGGAAAACAAAAACAACTTGCTTTCTTGTCTTCGCAAACAAAAATAAAGCATGTTGCCAGATTAGTTTTTTTAGCCGTGCATTTGCAAGTTTATTGTCAAAGTAATTTCGTAGGAAAAAAAATTTTAATTTAAAAGATTTTGTTTATCGAGCTTAATTTCCAATTTTTATTCATGACAAAAACACTGAAATTTATTGTTGAAGGGATAAGCTATTCCTATACTTCATCCAAACATTTTAGAAAAACTAAAGATAAAACTGTTGCATTGTAACAACATCAAACTTAAACAAAAACAACACCAATAAACAGCGAGTTTATCTTTTCTTATATTCCGCACTACAATTGGATGGAATTCTTCCAACATTTATTGTAGTTGTTAGTAGGTTAAGAAAAAACAAAATGAAAACAAAAACAACTTGTTTTATTGTTTTTATCAAGAATACAAATTGGGAATTTAGCACGATAAACAAAATCTTTTAACAAATAGAAACTGGGAATTATTTCCTTTCATAGGTTACTTTATTATATTCAACATTTTTATTTTTTCGAATTTATTCTATGAGCTAAATTTCAGTTATGTATTTTATAAAGCTTTTTTGTAATAGTCCTATTCCTTTAATTTTTAGGAATGACTTTATACACTACCAGACTATTATATTGTATCTTCTTGTTACATTTTACCTTAGCTGTCCTTTTGATAGCAATGAAGTATATTGTATGTACAGAAAAATTGACAATTATTAGACACCAGCAGAATGTAATGCATTTTCCGGCCAGTGTGACACAAAGAATGCTGACGAAGGCTGTAGCGGGCCAGAAAATGCATTACATTCTGCTGGTGTCTAATAATTGTAAATTTTTCTGTACATAAGGGCACACAAGCGACCCTACAATAGAAAGAAATACCAAAATCAAGTATTTGGTCACATTCGGTCATTTCTTTCTATCATTTTCTTAACACCAAAATGAAAAATGTGACTACTCGCTAAATCATTTCTTGTAGGGGAGTGTACTCTTCGATTCGTTTTGTTCGCTCATTCGTAATCTCATTGGCAGTGTGGCCATATCCAAAAATATTTTACAGCTAAATCGGCTTAAAAATAATGCTAAAAAATGCTAACAAAAATCGTAAACTGCCAAAAAATAATGCTAAAGATTAAATTGTTTTATTTTTTTTGTTATTTTAGTTAAAATACCTATAATATAATCTCACATCGTATCAATAAATCAAACTGATTAAGGAATAACAATATAATATTTATAAAACACTAGCTTAACCCGGTGCGCTTCGCTACACTGCTTTAACCACTTTATCGGTTGAGAGATATTAAATATATGCATCCTATGGAAGGTAGTTCCCCCCTGCGCCTACCCGCTTTATTTTTATTTTCAAAGTGAAGTATACCATAAGAGTGACTTCTACAAAGTTTGAACTTTCTCACTATAACAGTTTTTAAGATATCCGATATTAAACATTGGCGTCCTATGGTGGGTAACACTTCCCCCGCTGCTATTTTATTTCAATTTTGGGGCTCAGAAGATCCTACTACCAAAAGTTCAACAAATTGATTGCAGCGGCTCTTATTAATATTTCTATCTATGAGGGATACTGCTCATCCTCTGGCTACCCCGCCCATTTCTTTATTGAAATTTATAGTTTACCATAATAGTAGCTTTAACTACGTTTGAAGACTCTCCCTTTAATAGTTCTTCAGTTGAGCGATATTTAATGTATGCACCCTATGGGAGGTATTTCCCCCCCTGCGCCTATCCGCTTTATTTTTATTTTCAAAAGTATAGTATACCATAAGAGTGACTTCTAGAAAGTTTGAACATTCCCACTATAACAGTTCTTAAGATATGCGATATTAAACATTGGCGTCCTATGATGGGCATCACTTCCTCCGCAGCTATTTTATTCCAATTTTGGGGCTCAGAAGATCCTACTACCAAAAGTTCAACAAAATGCGTGCAGTTGCTCTTATTTATATGTCTTCTATGAGGGGTACTGCTGCTCCCCTGTCTACCCCGCACATTTTTTATTGAAATTTATAGTTTACTATAATAGTGGCTTTAACCACGTTTGAAGACTCTCCCTTTAATAGTTCTTCAGTTGAGCGATATTTAATGTATGCATCCTATGGGAGGTATTTCCCCCCCTGCGCCTACCCGCTTTATTTTTATTTTCAAAAGTGAAGTATACCATAAGAGTGACTTTTAGAAAGTTTGAACATTTTCACTATTACAGTTCTTAAGATTTGCGATGGTAAACATTGGCGTCCTATGGGGAAAACCACTTCCCCCGCTGCTACTTTATTTCAATTTCGGGGCTCAGAAGATCCTACCACCAAAAAATCAACAAAATGCGTGCAGTGGCTCTTATTTATATTTCTATCTATGAGGGGTACTGCTCCTTCCCTCTTTACCCCGCCCATTTTTATACTGAAATTTATAGTTTGCCATAGTAGTAGCTTTAACCACGTTTGAAGACTCCCCCTTTAATAGTTCTTCAGTTAAGCGATATTTAATATATGCATCCTCTGGGAGGTTTCCCCCCCCCCTCCCCTACCCGCTTTATTTTTATTTTCAAAAGTGTAGTATACCATAAGAGTGACTTCCACAAAGTTTGAACATTCTCACTATAACAGTTCATAAGATATGCGATACTAAGCATTGGCGTCCTATGGGGGGAACCACTTCCCCCGCTGCTATTTTATTTCAATTTTGGGGCTCAGAAGATCCTACTACAAAAAGTTCAGCAAAATGCGTCCAGCGGCTCTTAAGATATGCGATAATAAATATTGGCATCCTATGGGGGGTACCAATTCCCCTGCCCCTATCGAAAAAATAAGTAGCCTATTTTATTTTTAGGGCTCACGTGATGTTACTGTAAAAATTTCAAGATAATCGGTTCAGTAGTTTCGGAGTCTATAAGCCAACAAACAAACACACAAACCCACAAACCCACAAACATACAAACATTTTTCATTTTTATATATATAGATAAAAAGTCTTAAAACTATAAAAGAAATATATTTTAGTCTTTATATACACACAAAAAAATAATGTAGGTAATTTTACCAAGGCGTGCATAGGCAATTTCATTTTATATAGAAATAAAAAAACTAAGTTTAATTACCTAAATTAATTGGTAATATATACAAGAAGTATTACCTAAAACTTTTGTTAATATTACTAATCGAGTTAGATATCTTCTTCGATTTTTATAATATATGAAGTTCTGTTTTATTTTATTGTCAATTGGAATTTTTAATGAAAAAAACGTTTAAATTAAATTTAAAAAAAGGTATGTATAAATAAAAGTTTCTTAAATTAATTATTAAACATTTGTAAGTTAAATAAAATATATACTTTTTAGATTCAAAAATCCATTAGATGATATTTCAAGAATCAAACAAAAAAAATGAAGAAGGATGTTAATTTTATTTAAATAATGCATAGAATTTCTTTTAAAAAGTGCACAGTTTTAAAAAAAAATTATTCAATTAACCTTCAATTTATGTTGTTCTACAAAATTTGAATTAGATAATTTTCCAAAAATAAAAATGTAAAATTACTTTTCTTTATGGATATATTACCAAACATAAAACCATGAATTCACTTTGCTATATTTGGTAGGTTTCCAAAGTTTTCAAGTTATTTTAACAACATTTTTAGATCCTTTTTCGAACATGGAAACTACCAAAGTTATTAGTTATATTACCTAAAAAACTTTGATACTGCCATGCTACCCTTGCGCTTAGATAAATTTATACGATATTTTTAGGTAATTTTTCCTATATTTTTTTTTGTGTGTACGTACAAAAAAAGTTTTTAAACAAAAGGTACCATACCATAACAAAAAATCAAAGGAACTTGACCCATAAATGGGAATTATTTAGTATTTTAATAAAATTTATATAACATGTTTAATAAAATATTTCATTTTATAAATTAATTACGTCATCAAATGAATATTCTTCTTCAGCTTCTGAAGAATCGATCAAGATATCATTATAATATATTAACGTCATTCTGTTTCGAATTTTCGTTTTTTAGATATTTATACAACTAAAACCCAATTTTAACTCCCGCGTTGCTAACTGGCAAAACCAAGAACTGCATAGCAAACGAAGCTAATTCACTGAATGGATTTTCATATAATGAATTTGTATATCCATATACATTTATCCAAAAATCAACTGTCATATGAATTTGGTTTCAGCCACTGATGTTCCAAAGTTGTAATTTCTTCTACAGTGAAATCAATATTTTCTTCTTTTGTTTGCTTAATTTGCATTTATTAGTTTTTAAACGGTTTTCTAAGATGACATATAAATTGAGCTATAAAATCTCGGCATGTAATTCATATTTGTTTTTTTCTATTTCAAAAGTTATGCTATCTCCAAGTCGAATTTATTATAGGTAGTCTTAAAAGCCCTGATGTCAAAATTTTTTTTTTAATATCTTTGTTTCTGTGAAATAAAACAATTTCTGTTTATGGCACTTTACAATGATTGTACATAAACAAATTGCTTGTGGATTTTGTACGAGTTGTAGTACCGAGATTACCTGGAATGAATTCGCCTTGGGTATCTCTTTTCGATTCCAAAAAATTCAAAATCGTAATTGAGGGAAAATTCGTTTTAACATGAATTTAATGGATCAAACTGATCAAATTTTAAAACCATTTGATATGAAAGGTCCTTTAAAATATTGTACAGTTTCTATAGCAAAAATAGGGGTTTGTATTTGCATTCAGCAAAAGTGTGTGGTAGTTTTTCAAAAAAAGATTACTTTAATATTCTTAAATTAAGTAATGCTAAAAAATGCTAAATATGTAGTTGAAAAATGCTAAACAAAATGGTAACTGCTAAATGAAAAATTCGCAGCTAAATCAGACAAAAAAATGCTAAATCTAGCTGCAAAAATGCCAAAATGGCCACGCTGCTCATTGGTCTCTCATTTGACGAAAAATGTATTGAAGTTCGGTTGCAAAAGAAAAAATAGTACAATGTAAACATCCGACCGACTTCAAAAAGGAAACGACAATAATCGCAACGACTAAAATAGTATAATGTGAAATGGGACTTATTTGTTTCCAACATTTAAACCCAAGTAAAAACTTTTGCGGTTTTTAATGCACCCTTAAATAACAGTTGTGATATTTAAATCAAAGTGATTTGAAATTTTGTGATTTTCAGAACATGCCTGTATATCAAATAATTTTGTTTTATTTTATTTGGAAACAAGGTAACATTTTCGAGTCATATGTTCATTTTTTATTTTCCTGTGTGTATACTGAATGTCAAGCGTTGTTTATTTATAAAATTTAAACCTGTTTTTAACAAAAAGTAGAAAAAATGGCATGATATTTTTACAGCGGGCTGATATGAATAGGGATGAAACGATACCTCTAAGGTATCGATACTTTTACTCGATGTGGTATCGCTCGAAAAGTATCGATCCCTACTCAATATCGGAAAAAAAGTATCGATACTAACTTGTATCGGTTTATATGATAAAAGAATAGCAAGCAGCATTTATAAACATTCCTATTAGCGTTTATGTACTATACAATACAGTAAGAACTACGACCCATTAGTATTTTTGTTCAAAACGAAAAGGATAAAAACTTAGACCACTTTTAGTTTCCACCTAGTACCAATATCCTTTTCAAAAAATCTTCTTTATCTTAGGAAACAAAATTTTATAGAACGATCAGGATAATAACCTTCATTCACCTTTTATTTCAAAAATTAACAATTTCACTTTGCATTTCTTTTATGTGTGATATTTTATTTTTAAATTGATAAATATATATAACGGGTCCGCCATCTAACGTTTTTTTTCAACTAGTGCTTATTTCGTGAATGGTAACACTTAGCTCATGTCTGATTTGACAGATAATTAGTTTTATCCTTCCGCTGAACGAATATGGTTGTGTAAACGCTTGAACAACGCTGGGAAATATGCGTTTTCGCTTAGCTAAGTGGGCCTGCGATCGACTTACAGAAGATGCCGATTTTGCCAAAAAAAAATCATCTTTTCAGATGAAGATCATTTTTATCTTGGCGGATATGTAAACAAGGAAAATTGTCGCATTTGGGGCATAGAAAACCCGCGGTTTTGGTCCAGAGGCATAATTGGGCTATTTTTCTTCGAAAATGAACAAGGAGTGGCCGTTTCAGTCAATGGTGATCGTTATCGGGCTATGTTGAACGAATTTTTGTTCACAAAAATTGATGAGGACATTGGCAACATTTGGTTTCAACAGGATGGCGATACGTGCCACACAGCCGAAATTACACTCGATGTTTTGCACCCTGTATTTGAAGATTACATTATCAGCCGCAGAGCTGATGTCGTTTGGCCACCTCGGAGCTGCGATTTGACGCCGTTGGACTATTATTTGTGGGGTGCCTTCAAAAAATAAGTGTTACGCCGACAAGCCAAAAAAAAATTGGCGCTTTAAAGGTCAATATTCGTGAAGCCATTGGTGAAATACAGCTGCACACAATCGATAATGTGCTTAAAAATTGGACCGATCGTGTAGGCTACTGCATGGCCAGCCGAGGCAGCCATTTGAATGAAATTATTTTCCATTATTAACCGGAAGGATTGTACTTTCAAATAAAAAAAAAATCTTGAGAAAATATTCAGTAGTTTTTTTTATAGCATTTTCAAAAAAAAAGTTATTTGTATAATAAAGGGTGGTTAAACCATAATCCATGATGTTAATTGTGAGCCACGCCTTAACGTCAAGTTTATTGCGCAACTTAATTTGACATTTTTTTGTTTCACTGTTTGCCAAATTCAACCAAACAGAAGTACACAATTAAGCAACGCGTTAAGATTGTTGAAACCTTTTACGAAAATGTGCGTTCAATCAAACAGCATTTCGTGCACTTCTTGATTCTTGATAAAACATATATATTTGTTTGTATATAATACATTTTTTTAATCTGTTTAAATTCAGGTAAGAGTTAATAAAACCCTTAAATGTATACCTGGGCCTGGCCTGGCCAGGCATTTTTTGCCTTTTTTTAATATATTTTTATATAATTATAGAGTATATTAGAACTTTATTTATTCCTCAATCAAAGTGTTTTTTACAAAAAAATGTAACTTTAAATACCGTGGCCGTGGAAATTGACCAAATAAAAATGTTGTGCATATTGTATTAAATATTGACTGATGTAAATAAAATCAAAAATACGAAACGCATAAAAAGCATACGCAACACATAAGAATTCGTTTTATTACATACAATTTAAAAAAACTATAGTCAAATCCAAAAACTGTCGAACAAAAAACGAAAATTTGTTTACAACTTTTCACTTTTTGAGTTGGTTTGACATCGACTGTTTTAATTTAATGAATCCGAAGTAAAAGCAAAAGTTTTTATTCGCCAATGACAAATGAAAAAGTTGAAGAAATTACTGCTATTGTATTTTGACTGCAGTTTTTGTAACGCTGATTTTAACATTCATAAAAAAAATCATTATTCGATGTACTTGCTAAACACAATAACTTGTAAAGGGGTTTACTGGTCAAACTGTTTCTTAATACCATTACTGCAGCTCCTGCTTTGGAAAATAATCAAAACTGCCTCAATTTAATATTAATTTCAATACCTAAGTGAAATGATTACTTTTGACCGATACCGAGTATTTTTTGACCGATACTACTTGGTACTCGGTTGCAAAGTATCGATTACAAAAATACTTTATACTTGTGTAAAAGTATCGAATATGTACTTGTATTTACTCGTATCGTTTCATCCCTAGATATGAATATTATGTGTCGATTTTAAATTTAAAGTTAATACCCTCGTTTCAAGGGCGATATGTATGTATATAAGAAAAGGCTTAAATCTAGTTTACCGACGCAGCTCCAAATAAAAAAAAAAGTACCTAGGGGGATAGAAAATTGAAAAATAAGAAGAAAAAATTAAATAAAAATATTGGCGCAAACGCTTAGTTTTCGAGTTATGAACGTTTTTAGTTTTCATAGAAATATGTGATTTGGCTGAAGTGCAGCTTAAAGTGCTACGAAAAAAAAATAAAAAAAATTTGCCACCCAATTCAGAATAAAAAAAGAAAAAAACCAAAATTAAAATTTAAGGGCGCTGAGGCCCGTGGGCCCCCTGGAATTAAAAAACTGCCCCGCCTACTTAGTGATATGTGTGGGTACTCAAATTAAAGGTAATTTGCTCACGATTGCAAATATGTATTTTATTTTTGTATTCGCATATTATTTTCCTCTTTAGGCTAATTTAAGCATTTTTTAGGTGCAGAGAAGCTTTAGTTAGCGAAGCCGGTGTTTGTTATACCATAGAGGAGAAAATCCTTGCGCCCGGCTGAAGGCCGGCTATGCAATGAAGCTTCAGTTAGCGAAGCCGGTGTTTGTTATACCATAGAGGAGAAAATCCTTGCGCCCGGCCGAAGGCCGGCTATGCTGAAAAGCTTTAGTTAGCGAAGCCGGTGTTTGTTATACCATAGAGGAGAAAATCCTTGCGCCCGGCCGAAGGCCGGCTATGCAGAAAAGCTTTAGTTAGCGAAGCCAGTGTTTGTTATACCACAGAGAAGAAAATTTTTGCGTCCGGCCGAAGGGCGGCTTAACATGAAGTGTATGTTTGCGACATTGTTGTTTGTTATTTTATAAAATTTGTATTACACTTTTATTTAAATATATGTATTATACACTAAGTACACAAAAACTGTAATGTGAGCTTAAGAGTTAACAATTTTTAAATAAATTCTATATATCCGGAAAGATCTAGTCAAAACTTTCAAAATTATACCAATAATGGCCATATACCTTTAGAAATGTAGTGGAAAAATTACACATTTCTATGAAAACTAAAAACGTCCATAACTCGAAAACTAAGCGTTTGCGCCAATTTTTTTATTTAATTTTTTCTTCTTATTTTTTAATTTTCTATCACCCTACGTACTTTTTTTTTTATTTGGAGCTGCGTCGGTAAACTAGATTTGTTCCTAAGAAAATATTGTCTTTAATTTTACTTGAATTTTTTGATTTGTACAGTTTTTTAAACGGAATTAAAAAAAAATGGAAAAACTGTCCATTAGTAAACTTGACTAAACGTAGCTAAGATCGTAAAGCAGAATATCTACAATTGAAAGAAAAAATTTAAACGAAACGCAATACCTACAACAAAGTTGCTAAAAGGAGAAAATTGCGTCACGAATCGAAACGCAAAATACGAGTGATTATTGAAAAGATATTGATATGTAAGTATGTATATTTCATCGAAATCGGTAAGGTATTTTAAAAGTTATATGTTTATATTTTAATTATAGGTGCTACAAATTGTTACTGTCAAAAAAATTCACAAACGTGTTTGCAATCTTGTGTACATAATTGTAGAAAAATAATACTTACAACAAAAAGAACACATAGATGGAGTGTTTTGCTGGACATATTTGGTTCTTATTTTACGTTTATTAGCCGTTTTACTATCTGAAGTACTATTCTTAACAGATTTACTTTCTAATTCATCAATTTCTGCACTTTTTTTGCTTCGAGTAAAGTTAGGCGTCGTTTTAACTTTTTTATTAATATTGCTGTTTTCTGAATTGGCAAATTCCATCCGTAATTGACTTTTGTTCGTAGTAATTCTATTAGAATTTTTTCTTAACGAGTTCATAGGTTCTGATACATTATCTTTATTTAAATGTAATTGATAGTATTGCTCAATATTACTTTCTATTTCGAAATTTTTTTGAACTTCCATTTCAACTATATTACTTTCTTTCGATATATCGTTCTTTGTTTCCTGTGAGGAATTCTCTAAAAACTCATATAAATTATTATCAAATTGATCTTGTCTTTTAGATTCTGTATCAATTTTTTCCACTAATACTGTCTCAAAATCAGTAAATTCATAATTTTCGTTGTCTTTAACGTTAACAAAATTATCTTTTTCAAAACTAATACAATCCAGGAGAAATTTGTAAGAATCGAGCGCTTTCAAAATGACTGTATGGATATTCTCCAAGCCATTTGAACAGTTTAGGCATAACATAGATGAAAAAGGATCTGCATCTAAAACAAAAACAAATTTTAAATATTTTATCTCAAGTGCGCTTGGAATGGTCGTATACAAACCCATACGGTTTATTTGGGTATATTTGTAATAGCAATCTTTGTAGGTTGTATCGCCATAATCAACTAGTGTATTGTTCCAATCCACAATAACATCCTCATCTAAACAAATTCGACAAATAGTATTTTTAAATTCTGGGGAATTCATTACTGCAATTAAATATTTTTGTCATTGCCCAGAGGACGAAGTTAAGATAAATTGTCGGCGGCAAAGAAAAATATTGATTGGCGGCTTTCAGCCGGCTTACTCCCCGTCTACAACAAAGTCTAAATTTACACGTTTCATCTTTTGATGCTCAACTTCTTTTATATTCCCTTTTAAAGATGCCAATATAATCACACGCAGCAATCGGTTTCAACTTTTTCCGGTTCAAAACAACAACAATTTTATTAATAGCGAATCAAAGAGAAAAAGAAAAGAAAAAAACTACATGCAGCCATCGTTATGCATATACCAACGAATAAAAACACAAAGCGTACTGACCGAGTACAGGCATCTCTGTACTAACCCCCTTTCTTCTTTCTTCTCTCACCTAAAAACATAAAGGTTGAGCATCAAAAGATGAAACGTGTGAAAGCAGACTAAATTACCCTACAAGAAATGCATAGTCCCAATTTCCACAATGCAAGTTTTATTGATCAGCTTGCTACTTTGTAGGCGAGAGTGACGAGGGGAAAAGAAACGAGTACTCAGCTTGCTGTACTCGTCATATGCGTTTTGTTTTCTCATTCGTAATTTTCAGCAGGTCTATTTTGACAATTATCTTTCATATTTAATTTCGTTGTACAAAGTTAATTTCGTAGCGGGTGTGATTTTTTGTGTGTGAATTTTTTTAAATATTTGTTATTTCACAAAACAAAAGAAATTTATAATTAAAAGTACATTTTACACAACTTTAATTTTAAATTAAACAATTGTTTAAATATTTAACACGAATTTGAATTTAAATACATTTTAATAAGAAATATGTTTTAAACGTAATGTCAAAACGCTTATGTATATACATTCATACAATTGGAATAACAGATAAATAATAAGACTTGACTCGTGGAAACGCCGAATCTGATTCAAAGAAGAAAATGTGATAAGTTTATCAATAAACTAAAACTAAAACAAATACTAACACACTTGCAACAATTTTACATTAGTTCCCAGCTAGCATTTTCAATCGTCTAGGAGTCTACTGGGAATCTCACAAAGAGTGTTTTTGATCGTCGACGAGCTCATTTTTTAATTGTAGACGATTCCTCGCACGGGAGAAATTGTAACACGTGCTGATTCGTATGAGAGATTCTTCCATAACGCAGCGAAAGACGCTTTTATTAATCATAAATGGAATCGTTTATGATGTATGTTGAGATTATCTAACGAGTCTTTCAAAAAGCATGCTAAGAGTCGTATGAGACTCACCTTGGGATTATTTTACAACTCGTAAAATGCTCAGCCATATAACTGAGCTACCTAAATAAGGGCATCAAGCGTATTTTTCATGTCAAAACTTCTAGTTTTCATACAATTTATATAAAACAAACCTTAAGGTCGCGAAATCAACACCATCCAGTCGGAAAATCCTTTTTTCAGGTCCTAAGGCCGGTTTGTTTTATTGAAATTGTATTGACAGTAAAATTTTCATTTTTCAAAAACGCTCTTATTTAGGTAGCTCAGTAATTGTTATACGACTCTTACAGAGAGTCGCAAAAGGTTCATTCCAAGATTAAAAGACGAGCGTGTCAAAAATAAAAAAAAATTATATGTTTTTGTTTTTGTTACTCGTCAGATTATCATCAGAAGATTCTTTTGGGAGTTGTGTATTTAACATAATCGTCAAACGAACAGCCTATGCTAGCTGGGGTTGTTCCACTCTAACATATATGTTAGAATGGTACAACTAACATTTTCAAAATAATGCCAATATTTTAATATATTTTTGTCGTACGCGTGTAAAAAAAAAATCAATTAAATTAAATTTATAATTTGTAACTAAAGTAGTGAGTAAAAAATAACTATAAAAAAAGTGACACCGCCAAAAAGATGTAATCAGAATGCTAGTGGTAGAGGGCGTACTGATGGCGGCTTCAGAGGAAGTGTTTCTGGATTAACAGGAAACAACAAGGTCGTTTTGAAAGGAGTGCTCGTTCAACAGGTAGCGGTCATTCGGGTGGTGGCTTTGGCCAGGATAATCGTTTAAGATTTGGTGCAGATAATTAAGGAACAAAAAGAATTATTAAAAATCCTTATGGCTTTTCAAGTATGTATTTAATTTTTTGCACACAAATTGGTAACAAAATAAAATGTCTTTTTAAGATCTACGATTAATTGATTGGGCACACGTATGTTTACCTACATTTCCAGACCCATGGAAGAAGTGGAACGTTAAAGAGCAGCCACAGAAATAATGGTACGTGGTATTTACTTTTCTGAAATTTAATATTAATGCACTTCGATTATATTTTCCTAATAAAAAATTTAATTTAAAATGAAAATTAAAAAAAAGTATTTTTTTTTATAAAGGTTAGTATTAACCAATTTTTACGTTATAAATAACTAGTTAGTGATAACCAATATTTACGTTATGACTAACTAGTTAGCATTAACCACTATTTTGGTTATCATTGACTAATAAAAAGCAGGAGAGTAAGCAGTACAGATATATGTTCCGTAGTCGAGTGGAATTCATTAGTTAGAAAGGGAGGCAAAATCACATGTACACAAGAGTTTAGGTTAGTTTTTTCATTTTGCTCTTAATAAACTAATAGAAACTTTACCCAATATATTGGTCAACACTACCGGTCATATAACTAGTAAAATGACCGGTAGTCTTCTTGTAGGGATAATTTGCTGCAAGGCGAATTTATTACAGGTGGTCTCAAAAGCCCTGCTGATTTTAGCTAAAATCACTGTTGGATGTCAAAATTTTGTTTATTCTCTTTTATTATCTTTGTTTCTGTTTTGTTTTATTTCTGTTTTTGACATTGTACAATGATTTTACAAAAACAAATTGCTTGTGGTTTTTGTACGAGTTGTACTTGTTGTAGTACCGAGATTACCTGGGATGAATTCGCCTTGATTTGCTGTTATAGCATGACGTTATAAAAGCGTTGTTACAACATTTGCATTAACAGCCGTGTTATAACATGACAGGGTTGCCGAACATGGTCTTTTCCGACCAAATTTAGCTGACAATTGCAAATTTCATAGCTTTTTTACCAAATACAAAAATTTTTTTTTATTGTTGATACTACGCACCGGGTTATGCTAGTATAATATAAAGTAACCTTCGGAAGGAAATAATTCCCAGTTTCTATTTTAACAAAGTTACATATAAAAAAGAGTAATTTTTGGGGATTCAGTATTTCTCTTATAACTCAGCCATTTTTTAACCGATTTGACAGATTTATAAAATAATTTTTTACATATTTTTTATTTTTTTTTATAACATTATTCCTTATTAATACCTTACCTTACCTTATTAATTATAACCATTAAAAAGACGAAAAAATCTATTTTTAATTATTAAATACTTGCAAATGGATAATCTTGTTTCATCTGGTAAGCAAATAAAAAAGCCGCCGGTTAAATGTTTCACTTTTCAAAATAATGAATCTTCTCAACAACAAAATTTAAATCTTCTGGCTCAATTCAACAATTGGACAATATAAATAGTGATGGGTGTATAAATTCAAATATTCTTAGTTAAGAATCTAATTGTATTGACGATGTCCATTCTAATTACATGTCTCAAGATGAAAATTTTGAATTGGCGAAATCTTCAGGTGATAATATTGATTTTGGAATTGTTAAACAGAAAAATTACAAACGAAATTCAAAGGGAGATATAAAAATAGATTTATCTAATTTAAGTTCTGTTGATATAAGACCTAGTTGTAGTCGAAATAGATTTGCAATTTTAGAAAACTTAACTGTCGAAGCAAATACTAACAATGTTAAAAGTAATCTGATGACGAAAAAGCCAACAAATATTAAACAATTTTGTCCACCTATTTTTCTATTTGATGTTAATATTAAATCTTTAGTAGATCAATTGAATGATAAGGGACTCTGAAATGATGCAATTACTTAAAGAAAAGAATATTGAATCATATTCATTTACACCTTCATCTTTAAGGCGTCAGTCTCTAGTTCTAAGAGGACTGTATTATGATTCTAATATTAGTGATATTGAAACTGATTTGAATAGGATTGTACCAGATACTGTCCTATCCGTTTCTAAATTTAAAACGCAATATTCAAGAAAAAACGATTTAGAAACAAGTATTCGCTATATTTTAAATCAGGTAGTTACTTCAGAAAAACCAAAGCAAAATCAGAAAGTTTTTCAATGTTATCGTTGTCAGAATTGGGGTCATATGTCTAAGAACTGTAATCGTTCTTATGCATGTGTGAAGTGCTCTTCAAGCCATGAACCTGGTTAATGTTCGTTTAATTCGGATGCAAACTCTCAACCCTTTTGTTTTAACTGTCAATCTTAATACCGTAGAACAAGAATGACCTGAAAAATTTGAACCAGTGTTCCCGGAATCCAAACCCCACTAACGTGACTCACCACCACACACTTACCTCATGCCCGCACTGTAAATTAGTCCATAATTTTAAATGCTGTATATGGTTTCAAATACATGGTCAATTTCAATTCTGATTTATTTGAATATATTTCTTTCTTTTTCTTTTTGGCTCTAACCTAAATACAAATTTTCCTTTCATACATGATTTAAATTTTAAATTGTAATTGTATAAATGGTTTGCAATGGTCTGCTTATGAATTGATTTAAAATGACCGTATCTTAAATTATTTAAATAAGATTTATCAAAGTTGTCAATTAGGATTTGCCAAATTATCGACCAATACCAACTGTCATTGCTTAAACTGAATTTGAATTTAAATTTGTTAATGCAATATCAAATTTAACCTTCTTTGGCCACTCTTATTTCGAAAATATACTTAAATTGTTTAAATTGTCCAGAATTTAAATTTTGGATTTATGGCTTCATTTGACAAATTTTGTCTTCGAGTTACTTAAATTATTTTTAAATTATCTAAAATTCATTAATTTATCAAGAGAACTTTTACTTTCAGGTCACTTAAATTATTTTGAATTTAATTTTACTATAACTTATATTAAGGTTTGTTAATTCATTTAACCGTAACTTAGGATTTTTTTTTGTAAATTCAAATTGAGATCTGTAAATTTCGTTAACTTTCAACTATAGCCTAAATTATGTTTTGTTTTTTTTTTTTATTTTTAGTTTAAACAATCTAAACTTCAAATTTATATTAGTTAATTCATTAACAAAATTTTAACTTTCCCTTGCGTTAATTATTTTCGCTTTAATTAAAATTGGTTATGGCAATATCGGATTTCAATTTTCATTGCTTTATTTATATTGGCCAAATTGTCTTAAAATTTGAAATTTAAATCGTTCATACGATTTACATTTTCACATCCGTATATTATTTATTAATCTTAGTGGCTTGTGACGTTATTTTTTCTTAAACTTAACCTATGTTCGGTTAACGACTATGACGGGTGACAAGATTTTACAGTTTTGGTGATTAAAAATATTTTTAATTTGATTCGGATAGCTATTCGAAATTTTGTTGAAAAAAAAAAATATTTAAAACTTTATTCATATAACCATTTTAAACTTTGTTGGGAAAACGGTATTCGCAATTTAGATGAGTAGCCAAAATATTTTAGATTTAATTCGGTTAACTATTTTCAATATGGATGGGTGAAAGAAGAGTTTAAATTTTCGATAGGTCAAAATATTTTAAATTCGATTCGGATTACTACTTAAAATTTTGTTGGGTCAGAAAAAATATTTTAAATTTTCTTCGAATAATTATTTTCAATTTTTGTTAATTAAAAGAAGATTATGAGGGGTAAAAACATTTTAAATTTTGAAGAGTCAAAATGTTTTAAATTTAATTCGGATAACTATTTTTTTTTGTTGGGTAAAAAATTTTAAATTTTGCTGAGTTAAAACATTTCAAATTTTATTCGGAAAATTATTTAAAATTCTGTTAAAAAAAATAGTTTAAATTTAAAATTTGGTTGGGTCAAAAGATTTAAAATTTAGCTGGGTAAAAACATTTTTAGATTGTATTTTAATAATTGTTTTTACTTTTGTTGGAAAAATAAATTTTAAATTTTGATGGGTAAATACATACTTTAAATTGTTATGGGTAAAAGATTTTTAATTTTATTCGGATAATTATCCGAAATTTCGCTGAAAAAAAAATATTTTAATTGTTGATGGAAAGAACATTATAAATTAGATGAGTATAAATAAAATGTAAATTTGATACGGATTACTACTTCAGGTTTTGTTGGGTCAAAAAGTATTTAAAATTTGGATGAGTGGTACTATTTTTTAAAATTTATTCATTTAACTATTTTTAATTCTGTGAGGTAAAAAATATTAAAAATTAAATAGGTAGGCACATTTCAATCGGACGTAGATATCAGGATCTTAAATTTTAATTCTGCCCCCTGTCGAGAGTACCCAAAGTGCGATCCGGCAACCGTGCCCTTAATATTTTACATAAGGTTACAAATTACTAAGTAAATTTCGCCGGGTCAGAACGTTTTAAATTTACATTTCAAATGCCCACAGCATTCGGGTACCAAATCTCAAATCCCAATCGATTAAACTATTCAGTTGATACCAACTGAACTAAAACTGAAAAGCGTTAACAACCGTAGCTACTTAATACTTATCTTACAAAACCCCGGACAGTTTTCCCCCGGAGTTCCGATGATGGCTGGTCTCTTGCTGATTCCTCGATAATGGGATGATTAATGTTGTTTGACCTTTTACAGAATTGACCAGTCCTTGAGGTACATACGTATAAATTTTGTTGTTGGCCGGCACAGATAAACTTTTGTTGTTGGCCGGCACAGGTGTATTTTGTTGACCGTCACTGATGAAATTTGTTGGGTCTTGCTGTATAGATAATGGTGTGGTTTCTCGTTGCAAATAAAGTTGGTATATTTTGCGGCTTCTTTATGGAGTGATGCTTTACGATGTTTGTCTTGTTGCGGCTGGTTTACTACATTTGGCCTTTTAACGGGATACCACGGTGTTGGGGTGGTACAGGTGAGTTTCGTTGTTGGTATGGTATAGAAAAAAATCCTCGATTAGGCTATACCAGACGGCTTGACGTTTGCTGAAATTCTAGGAAACACCTGACCATACACTCTTACTTCTGGCTACCCCTCGCCTGGGTAACTATCTTGTCGAGATGCGAGGGCTTAGGTGCACTCTACGGTTCCGATCTCATGGGTTGATGTATGTGATGAATACGTCCTCGCATGAGGTCGAGAACACTGAAGGGGTGTACAACTAAAGGTTACTTATTTTTTCAGGATAATGAGGCGGTAGTGGAATGCACACTTCCGGTCCATTATCAGTACATATAGCACGGCGTGTCAGCCCGCGGGTTTGCCCCTTGCGAGGTGGGGGCTTTACCAGTGGCTGGGGCGCGAAATATGCACTTTTAAGGACAACGTGGTTGGTAGCAGTGCCGAGGTCCTGGGTGGCTAGTTAGTGCATAAAGAAACTAGTAGTTACCAGCTCCCCTCAGCGCCAGGGCAAAGCGCTGTTGTATGTTAGTTGCCTAGTCCACGCATGCCGTCACTGCGTGGTACGGTCCGTCTGAACGAGCATACTCGTGGGAACAAAAATGAAACCCTTTTTAAATAAACAAAAAAAGACAACAACAACAACAAACAAGGACACGACGGACGAGATTGATCAGGGTCAATCGGACGTCACGGTCTGTGGGTCGGAGAGTACCCTCTATACTGTTCATGAGAGCATAATTGAAAAGGAGAGACAGGTACTGACCGACCTATATGTGGACAGTCTACTGGGACTATCGAGTAACTCCTGTGGTGAAACCGGGGCTACTCAGGGGTTGGAGGGGCTGACTCTGCTCTCTGACACGGAGCTCGATATTGACATATCAGCTCACAGTCAGACTACAGAGCCTGCCACTCTCATCTGTGAGGCCAGGGGACAGCAGAGGGGACACTCGGGAGAAGATTGTCCACAACTTGTTCGGCAGGACGCCGTGGAGGATGTGCCTAGCGCCCCTCCACGAGACATTAAGAACTCCAGCCGAACGAAGGAGGAGAAGGCGCAGAACGGTACAAGGAGCTCTCTGGCATATCTGGAAAAGATGTCGAAGAGAGATCCTTCAACGTTCTCCGCGAGAGATAGGCACCTTCTGAGAAGGCACCGTCAGAGCGTCACCAAATTCGAAAGAATTTACGGACCTGTCAGTAACGTGCTTGGTTGGCCCTATCCCTGGAGAAAGCAGGTGGATGAAGTCGCCGGCCCGGTCATTACTCAAAAGAGTACAGGGTCGCTGGAGTCGTCAACCTGCCGTGGAGAGAGGAAGAAAGGAGGGGTTGCCCCAATTACCAAAGCGCTCATGTCTTCGAAACGAGCTGCGGAGGATAAGGGGGCGATACCCAAGAAGGTCGGCAAAGTGGCTAAGGCAGTGGACACGGGGAAGAAGACTGTTAATCCTCCGTCCGATTCCACTAGTGGCTCTCGTAAGGAGGCCAGTAGAGGAAAAGGTGCGGGCAGGAACAAGCCTTCTGAACTAGTCGTTCCGAAGTCATCAAGCTCAGTGAAGAAGGTTGGTACATCTCCGGCTGAAGCTCCTAATGGCTCTAATAAGGAGACCATTAAGAGGATCAGATCTGGGGATGATCAGCCTTCTTCATCGAACAAAAGACTGAAGAAGTCGATGAACCTGGAGGGTCATCTGCAAGTGGCTGTCATCGATCGGAATGATCCGGATGGGAGGATCAGTGCCGAGCTATGGCAGCTAGTGGAGGCTAGGCTTATCGACGAGCTGGCAGCATTCAAGGGCAAAGAGGAGGACGTATCCTTCAACGGTGCGGACTGGGTTCAGTGAGTGAAAGTTGTCAATTGTGGTAACAAGAATTCTTTGGAATTGGATTGGCGCAAAGGGCCTTGGGCGACTTGCTGCCGAATGATCTGGAGGGTGTTGTGAACAAGTTCACTCATCTTCTAAGGGAAAGCTATGAGTAGTCCTGCCCGGTTACATTCCCGTGTAGGCGTAAACAGCCCAAATGGTGGACCAGGGAACTTCACGTTCAAAGGTCTACGGTTAGGAGACTGTTTAATAAGGCCAAGCAGTTCAACATGTATAAGGCGGATCTGAAAAGAGCAAAGCGACTATCCTGGAGGCAATTTTGTACATCCATTGATAATGTCAACGAGTTGTCAAGATTCCGACGGATCTTATCCTAGGACCCTAAAGCCCTTGGTTACATCCAAAGGAATGACGGCTCATGAACTGAGTCTAGCTCTGAGACCCTGACCTTACTTATGGAGATGCACTTTCCCGGGTGCAGGGAAACCGGAGGTATGGAAGACGGTCAATGGGACGTGACGTCCATGAAATCGGATTTTACTTCCGCCTGCGTCGAGGAAATGGGCGGTCAATACTTTCGACCCATATAAATCACCGGGTCCGGACGGTATTTTTCCGGCCATGCTCTGCAACATTCCGGACGATGCATCACTTCTGCTGATGGATGTATTCAAGAAGTGCCTCAGTGGGAGGTATCTGCCTAGGGGGTGAAGAGAGGTTAGGGTTATTTTTATACCCAAGGCTGGTAAAGCGGGCCACTCGAAACCGGGGGATTTTAGACCTATTAGTCTGTCTTCATTTTTGTTGAAGACTCTTGAGAGGCTAATAGATTTCTATCTCAGGAGCAATATTGAGACCCGCCTTATTAGCAACGCTCAACATGCTTACCTGAAGGGTAAATCGGTTGAGAGTGCGTTACATGAGGTGGTGGGTTGTATTGAGCACGGTCAGAGGCATACGGAATATACTCTCGCCGCGTTTCTGGACATAGAAGGAGCCTTTAATAACATTAGGATCGAGGCGATTAGAGATTCGTTGTTAGAGTTGGGAGTGGAGGACTTTCTGGTGGAGTGGATAGTCTGCATGCTTGGCAGTAGGATTATAAACTCGAGCCTGGGGGATCATGTGATAAGGAGGAGGGTTACCAGGGGGACACCACAAGGGGGGGGTTCTATCACCTCGACTGTGGTTGCTTGCGGTCAACGGGATTCTTAGGTCATTTGATTCCATGGGTAGGAAAGTTGTTGCCTATGCGAACGACATAGTTCTGCTGGTCAGGGGAAAATTTTTGTCCACGATCGGGGAAATTATGCAGGTGATGCTGAGCGAACTCTCGGCTTGGGCAAAGGATTGGGGACTGGGTGTTAACCCTGTGAAGACTGAGCTGGTGCTATTTACCAGAAGGTATAGGATAGAGGAATTTAGGAGGCCAGTGCTAGATGGCGTCGAGTTACCTCTATCGGACGGAGCAAAGTATTTGGGTAACTTTCTGGACTGCAAACTGTCTTGGAAGAGAAATACTCAGGAAAGGATGAGAAGGGGACTCAATGCATACTACACATGCAGGAACTCCATTGGTAAGAACTGGGGTCTAAGGCCGGATATGGTAAACTGGATTTACACATCGGTTGTTAGGCCTATACTTACCTATGGATGCACTGTTTGGTGGGGTGCGTTGGGAGTGGATAGCTATAGGAAGATGCTCAGCAAGGTTCAAAGAAGTGCATCTCTTGGCATCACAGGGGCAAGGAGAAGAACTCCGCAGGCAGCGCTGGACATCCTACTATATCTGTCCCCTATTGAGCAGTACGTAAGGAGTGTGGCCGCTAGGAACTTAATTAGACTTCACGAGTCTTCCTTAGTTAGACCTAGGCGGGATGATCACACGAGAATCTTGTACGAGTTGGGTCTGTTTGATCAGGGTATTTTTCTCGGGAGAGTTTCGGATCATATGACTATGACCCTGGACTTCGGTGCAACACCACCAGAGGAGTTCCCGGATAGGGAAGTTTGGAGTGGATCCAATGGACTGTTTGAGGGGTGGGCAGTATTTACGGATGGATCCGAGATGGAAACCGGCACTGGTGCCGGTGTATATATAGCGGACACCGAGGTGAAGAGGTCATTCAGACTCCCCGATGAGTGCAGTGTCTTCCAGGCTGAGATCCTAGCGATCTGGAGGGCGAAGGAGGTGATACTGGAACACATCGTGGTTGAATCTGAGGTGACAATTTACGTCGATAGTCAGGCGGCGCTTAGGGCATTGACGAATTATACGGTGCGATCGTGCCTGGTCGCTCGGTGTAGGAATGCTCTTGGTGGACTCATGGAGGCATTCAATGTGAGGCTGTGTTGGGTACCTGGACACTGCATGGTTGAGGGAAATGAGGTGGCGGACGAACTCGCGAGAGGGGGTTCGAGTATGGACTTAGTGGTAAGGGACAGGGGGGTTAAGCCTCCCCTATGTTACTACTATGGTGTGATACGGGGGAAATTCCGTGATGACGTTAACCGATCCTGGGGGGACAGTGTGGATTGCAGGGTGTCTAGGGCATTATGGCCCGGATTGAACGCGGGGGCAACCAGGGTTCTACTGGGATTGGATAGGAGTAGTCTTAGAACGCTTATAGGGTTCTTGACGGGTCATTGTCCGGTCAGGGCTTTTGTGGGCAGATGGGACAACGCCATACCTGACTTCTGCAGATTGTGCGAGGATTCGGAGGAGCTGGAGACGATCGAGCATGTACTTTGCCATTGTCAAAGGATGCAGGGTCTCAGACAGAAGTGGCTAGGAAATAGGTTTCACGACGAACTGGGGTGCATCGCTGGATGTAGTCCAGCTGATCTACTGGGTTTTGTTAGGGAAATAGTGCGGTTGTTTCTGTTGAGGGGACAGTAGAGAGGGAATTTGTTCTTCACATCACCTACTAACTTTCCTATATTCTATACTCTATCAACCTCATACTTCTTTTCTTAACCTTTCTCTTTTTCTATCTTTTTTATCTATTCTTCATCATGTTGAAGGGATTCACAATGGACCGTACTGGTCTCCGAGTGGAAGTGTGCCCTTGGGCACATAACCCTTCTGAACCTAACCTAACCTACTTATGGCTACGGTTACCCCCAGGATTCGGATAGGTATTTTCCGTTCGGTCTAGGTGGTTTTGGTTGACTCTCCCAATTTACAAACGGTAGTCCAGATAGACGTTTCCCAGACACACTGGGATCCAATCACTCCTGTGGTCTAATACAATTGCTGGCACAAAAATCTAACCATGGGCCGTTGTCAGTGTGGGGCAGTTAGTTAATGAACCTGCGAACGCTATCATTAAACAAAAGCACATCCGCCTGTTCTTTGCTGTAACCTGATAAGGCCCCTGTGCGAAATATTCGAAATTATTGCCAAATCTGACCCATCTCAATATATTTCTGCTTACCTGTGCGTTTTACCGCCGATGTCTTTACCAAATGTTTCTTACAAATGTGGATTTCTTCCGCTGAAAATTTTTGTACCTGTTGATCCCTCCACGTCCAGATATGAAAATGCCGGATGCCCTCCATTTTGTCTTACATATCAATTCGCTCTACATTATATGCCTACTGGCTCAACTGCAGCCACCTTCGCTGCCCATGGTTCATAATCAGCGTAGTAGTACTAGCGATTCAACATCGACTCATCCTACTTTTAACATCTGGCAACCAAAGCCACTACACGGTCGCTGTAAACTCCAGCTGATCGCCCAGACTAGTAATTTACGTTTCAGTGTTGACCACTATAGCGTTTCCTTAGTGTTGTATGTAGTCACCCGTCATGTACGCCGGGGTCGACACGGTACACATCCCCTTTCGTGGTTCGGGGTTTCTTTATAATATTAGCAAACCGAATTCGCTAATATGATAAAGTTCAAGTACAAACTTGCTAGCGGATTATTTGCAACAGAGCACGCTTATGCCTTCAAGTCCTTGGCATGAAAAATACAGAGGATTTTACGCTGTAGGTCTTCAATTTCGTAGAGACCATTGCCCATTCTACACTTTACAAACTTTCTACAGAGTTTCGCGGAGATTTGCTTCGAAAAATCAGATAGTTGGAAATTCCTTCGATATACATATTTCCTGCCCCGCTTTAAAACTTGTCCCTTTGCATCTGGTGTTATAACGCTTAGCGTTGCACTCATAGCTCTTATGTAATTGTTTCCTAACCTGTTCACGAACCAGTTCCATATAACCTCCGTGACTTACTATTCTGTTCTCCGACTCCTCCAACGTATTCAGTGTCCTGGCCAGTTTGTATGCCGAGGCGTGGGTTATCATGTTTGTTCCAAACAACAGGAAATAGGGCGTTACGCCAGTAGCACTATGTACGACTGATCTCAGCGCGCATTCAATCTCGCAGACGGACTGATTGACTCTTTCAGAGGCATTTGCCTGTGGTGCGTAACTAGCGGTTCTCATGTGCGCAACTCCGAAAGTTGCCAAAAAATCTGTAAAGTCCTTCCCGATGAATTGCTTGCCGTTGTCCGACACTAACGTCTCCGGAACCCCGGATTTGTAGAATACTTCTTTTATTAAAAACTCAACAACATTTTTCGAATTTGCCTTGGACATCGCCATCAATAAAACATACTTCGAAAAATAATCTAGCACGATAAAAATAAATGCATTTCCTCTTTTTGAACGAACATACGGTCCCAGAAAATCCACATAGATGCGCTGAAATGGTCGACAAACATCGGCTTCTTTTCCCATACACTGCCTTTACACATGAAAGTTCTTTCATGAAATTTCTGTATACGTATTATAAGTAAAAATTTCAATGAAATAGACGACTTTCTTGAAAATTTCTTGTTCGATTACACAGGAAAGTGAAAGTTCATTTGAAAAATGTCGTCAAAGCGCAAAGTGGCAAAAATTGTTTTAGTTTTAGAACTGAAAAAAAAGAAATAGAAAACCAAAACAAAAAAAAAGAAATGAAAATAAAAAAACCAGTAAATAGGAGGCAGTGGGTAAAGCCATTATTAATAAAAAGATGTGAATTCGATGTGGAAGCGAATTTACTGAGAGACCTACTGTGGGAAGACGACGACAAGGATTTTAATAATTTTTGCAATAGCTTCATACGATTTTTTTTTAATGTCGTTCCTTCTGTAGGATTTGTGGTTCATATCCCACAAAATGGGGTGGGATCGGTACAAATTTATTAATTTAATAATTTGTTTATTGCTTAATTTTGCCTCCATTTTTATTGTTTTTCTTATTTGTAATTTCAGAGTTGCCAAGACAAATACTCACGCCGAACTTTAGGCATTCGTTCCAATTAATATTTATTTTTATTTATTTTCCTAATATTTATCCACTTTAATAAGAATAGTTGTGTTTCAAATAATTGTAGTTAAAAAATATATTAAAATTCTTTATATATACGTCCAAAACAAGTTGCTTTTGTAACTATAATTTAACACAATCCTGAAATTTCAAATGCAAATTTTAAATAGGCAACACTGCTTAGTTTATTGTCATTTGTTTTCATGAAATTGTCAAAAAATCGCTTTCTTGAAATTTTCATTGAAAGCAAGCTGAAAGTTGGGCTGAAAGTAAAAAAATGTAAATGTGTTAGTGAAAAATTGTGAGTGTATTGCGACTTTCATGAAATTACTTTCACGTGTAAATGCTGGGATAGCTGGGCGAAGTACCTGGTTGGCTAGTTTAGTTTCCTTCAATATCTCACACTGGTTTATATAATCTCGAACGTGAATATTCAAATGTGGCCAGTAAAAATTTTCTCGCAATCTACTTATAGTTTTGCCAATGCCTTCGTGAGCTATAGGTGGTTCATGAGCTTTCGTTATGAGTTGTTAGGTTAGTGTGATCGGTACCCATAATTTCCAGGAATGTTCTTCACGAATCAAAATCCCATCGTATGGTACAGTACGTTTGTAAATTCGACCTCAACTATTTTAACGTCGGGTAAACTGTCTCGGTTGCTTTCGATTGCCTTTACTAATTCCCTGTAGTCCTCAGACTGAAACTCTGCGGAATTTAAGTCGATTAAGGGAGCCATGTCTAATTCACCCATATCAAAGCGAGAGAGTGTATCGGGTACGATGTTTTGTGAGCCTTTGCGATGTTGTATCTGGAACGAAAACGATTGCAAATTAAGGCTCCATATAGCCAATCGCCCACTTAGGTCGCGTTGTCCCATTAACCATTTAAGGCTGGAGTGATCGGTTATTACGACAAAATTCATTAGCTCAATATATGGGCGAAAACGTTTGATTGCCATTACAACGGCAAGGCATTCGCGTTCTGTAACCGAATAGTTCTTCTGCGCTGTTGACAATTTCCTGGAAAAATAGGCTATTGGATGCTCATCTCCTTCAGAGTCTTTCTGAAAAAGCACTGCTCCCATTCCTACATCTGAGGCATCACACTGAATAAAAAATGTTTTATTGAAGTCTGGTTGTATTAAGACGGGACTGTGGGTAAAGCTGAAGGTCCACACCATGCGTTTATGCGTCTGTCCTTTTTATGCATCTGACAAAAAAGTAGAATCAGTGTAATTGTATATGACAAGTTACACATAAAATCGCATAGAATGCATAGTTGTATCAACGCATGAAAGTAGGTTTACTTTCTACTTTTGTATCCGTCGCATGTGTGGTGAAAAAAAGTCAGCTGTTATTGATGGCCATGGATGACAAATCATATTTTATTTTGAATGTTATCGATAAATATGTTTGTGTGGTGGATTACTTTTTACATTTTTTTTGCATTAAAAAAGGGTTTAAATAAGATAAAAAGCTTTCGTAATAAAGATTGTATATACTTTTAACAATAAAATACATTAAAATTAATTTTAAGCACAATTTTACCACGAAAAAAATTTGCCATTCTAGTTATCGATTACTTTTATGCTCTGAGTGTCATCTTTGTTGTGTTTGTTATTTTTTTTTAACAAATGCCATTAACTGGAAACTTGTTGATTCCGTAAAAAACGAATATTTTTAAAATAAAAGTTTACTCTTCTATGAATACTTTTTAATAAATTCTATTAAAATATCAATTACACTTTCCATTTTTGGCAAAATTGTTTTTAATTGATAAACATATTAGCACAACAGCTGATAAAAAAAACAAATTTGGCGCATATAACGCATGACATGTAACCTGAATTAAGAAACGCATAAAATGCACAAAAAGTATCATACGCATCTACGCATGAACGCATGGTGTGGACCTTCAGCTTTAGACAGATCTTGAGCTGATCAAAAGCGTTTCTGGCCTTCTCACCAAAAGTAAACTTTTTGCCCTTTTTAAGAGTCTCGGTTATCGATGCTGTCAACGTGGCGTAATCGTGGATGAACCTACGGTACCATCCCGTTGTTCCCATAAAACTCCGTACTTGTTTAACGGGTTTGGGATAATCTAATTTAACAATTGCCAAAATTTTCTCCGGATCGGGTCTCAATTTTCCTTCCCCCACTATGTAACTCAAGTAACGTAATTCACGACAACAAAATTTCGACTCTCCCACGTTTATAGTGAGGCCAGCGTTATCTAAACAACCACCCACTTCCCGTAACAGGTCCACATGTTCCTCGAAACTAGCTGACACCACCAACAAGTCATCCAAATAAACGAAAACTTTTTCCCTCAAACGTGCCGGGATCACCTTGTTCACTAAACGGCATAACCTTTGGGCTGCATTGCACAACCCAAACGGCATGACCGTAAAATGGTACAAGGGTCTGCCTGGCACGGTAAAAACAGTCTTTTCTCTCCACGACTTCGCCAGTGGTATCTGCCAGAATGCGTCCTTGAGGTCCACACTTGATATAAAGTGGGTATCTCCCAGCCGACTCAACAGACCTTCTATATAAGGAAGTGGGTATGCAACTTTCACCGTATGTTCATTAAGCTTACGCGCGTCTTAGCATATTCTCACCTTTTCTCCCTTTAGTACCATAGTGACTCTATTATTCCATGGGCTTTCGCTCGGCTCAATCACTCCCAATGAAAGCATCCGATCCAGTTCCCCGTACATCAGCCTGCACCGCTGGTGACACCGGATAAAACTTTTCCTTAACCGGAACTGCTTCTCCTGTTTCGATGTAATGCTCTTCAAGCGTCGTCTTGCCTAGACCTTTTTTTGGAAAACACGGGAATACACCTATAACCTCATTAAAAATTTCCTGCTGTTGATCCGCCAAAACCTGCATCTTTGGGAAAGACACATCCTGTTCTTCCCCGCTTTGACCACCGATCGTATGCAAACTGTCTCTGTTAAACCGTATTAAATTGAAACCCTTCATGAAATCGACCCCCAGAAAAAGCTTTTGGTGTAATGTGGGTACCAGGTAAAAATCGATCGGTTGTTCGATTCCGTTGAATTTAATATTTGCTCTGACTTTTCCTATTATTTTGTTGACTCGACCATCCGCTGTTCTTATCTCGGCCTGAAATGGATAAATCACAAACATTGCCCTTTCAACAAAATCCAAACAACCCTTACCTAAACAAGTAACCGTAGCCCCACTATCCAGTAAACCTTCAATTAAATACCCATTGATCTCTATGTTTGTATATATTCGAGAATCGCGACCTTCATAGATGCTAGCAGACGAAATGGCAAATCTTTTCTTTTCTCATACCTATCTCGCGCTCTTAGAATTTTCTTTGATGGTCCAAAAATTCTCTCTTTCGCGATCATATACTCTGCCTCCCTTGCTTGGTACGATCTTTGCGGTACATCTGGCTTAATTTCTCTTTTTATTGTCGCGATTGGTGGTTCCCTCCTTTGCAAAATTTGTCTGATCAAATATTCGCTTCCTTCTGTGACCCGTTTATAAGTTTGATTTTTTTCTTCCATTATTGGTGTAGTTGTTTTAGATACGTTTTGTTCGAGCGTGCCTCCATCCCCTGTCGAGACGCGTTCGAAGCTCGGTTTCCCTGACAATCTGGGTGTGACTGTGTCCGCTAAGCCACATTTATAACAAAATAGTGTTCGCTGTTCTACAGGGCAGTCGACAAAATGTGACCCTCCTCATGGCAATTCCAACATTTAAGCCGTCGTTCGGTTTGAATTGCGTCCACTTCTCCTATCTCTTCTTCTAGCGTTGGTTCACTTGTTATGCCATGTATAGATCGCATGTGTTGTCTTCCACTGAATTGTCGCTGGCTGGTCAGTAAATTTTCCGCTCGCCTGCATTATTTTACGAAGTGGGCTAAACTGGTTGTCTGGACTGCAAAAAGCAACTGGGCCAACGGTACCTTCAAGTTTCCCTTCATCACGGTAACTAGATCTCTTTCTCCCAAGGGGCTACGCAATTGATTCCTGAGCTTTTTGATAGAGTTATAAAAAACGTCGAACGATTCCCGCTCGTTCTGCCGTCTGTCGAGGATTTTTCTTTGGATGTCAAAATCGCTGTCATACCGATGAGAGAGAAGAGCTGCTTTCAACTCTCTCCAGCTTGTAACGCTGTTAAATCTCCGATGGTCCCAATACCATTCCTTAGCTGGTCCACTTATTAGTAGCTGAAACGAGCGTAAAACTTCTTGCCAATTCCCTCCAAAATCTGCTTGCAATGTTTCTACCTGAAATACAAAATCTTCAACGCTTGGTCCTTTACACGTGCCGTCAAACGTTATTCCCCATTTGTCGATTCGCAATCCGTTGCCCGAGGAACGCTGCTGACTATTTCTATATGGTCTCTCTAGTGCCTGTGTTCCCATCCTTTGATTACTATTCGTATGTCCGGCAGTTGGCAATGGATGAAACCTATTGCCCGGCCACGGTTGAATTTGCCATTGTTGTGCTTGTAACCAAGGCGGTGGTTGTCTCATGTCTGGTAGGGATATATTACTGCTCCTGTCTAAGCCTTCCCTTCCTTGAGCATGACTCTGGGCCTCCATGATTTGCTGTATAATACGTGGTACCAGTTCTAGTAGCCTATCCTCAAAATTGCGTTAATCCATGTGGGATACTTGTCTATTACCTCCCCTTCCGTCTGTACCGGTGGTCTTATCGGTTCGTTGTGTTGCCGGAAAGCGTCTCGCACTCCTCTGGCGCATATGCTCCTAAATGGAGGTGTTGATAATGAGTTTTGTTGCCTTAAACTTTCCTCACTTGTATCCAAGTCCTCTTCTAGATGGCCTTCCATAAGAGTTCTGTCCTGGTCTGTTTGTGGTGCGTTCTCCAATGAACCTGCTCTAGACGCAGTTGCCACATTTGCCGCTGACGCGCTTGTCGCCGAAGTCGTTGGCACTCTCCCTTTAGATCTTGTCACGTACATATCGGTGCTACGTCGGTTCAAAACAACCCGCGGCCCAAATTCACTCCACACTTACTAAAAAACTCTATGCTCGGAAAGGAGTGCACCCTAATTTACCAACAGATAGTTCACAAGATATTCCGCTAAAGTGACGACAATCTTTAAAAAAAATTATCCCCAAATTACAATTAAGTGTCCAATAAAAACGTCCAACCCGAAACAAGTACATATAGCACTCGATTTGGCCACGAGAATATTTTTGGAAAAAAAAACAATTCACAATGACCATAGAGTCAACTTGCCCGCAAGAATCAAAATACAGTTAAAATTCAAGACTGAAAATCAAATTCGGTTTAAATTCAAAACGATTTACGAGCCAATAATAAAAAAAGAATCAAAAACTAGAAATAAAAAATAGGAATATAAAAACTACAGCCTGAAATTTACAAAATTATCAAATAATGTCGATTAATAATACTCTAAGAAAAAATGTGCAAATATAAGCGACAGTTTTTACTACTTTCAATCCAAACACGGGTATGGAGTTAAATTAACATTAGGCCCCCCATCAATGTTTAAATTCACGAAATATCAAAATAAATGCTCAAATATGCTATAAAATATACCATAAAATTACCCGATAAAATTATCCGATTCAAACAATCAGAACTGAAATATAATATGCAAGAACTTGGAATATACTAATCAATGGTCTAGAGGTGTGCTAGGTGGTGAGACAGTCGTGTAAGGTTTAATTCCCTAACGAGCCTTAATAGGTCCCTGGACCACAGATTCCCATGTGCCGATTTCCGAAATGAGCGTAGCTAATAGTGGCTAACAGCGTCAGCAAAACCCAACCCCAGGACTCACTAAAACGAATCGACGCGAGAGTTTCCCCACTTTAGTCGCCCCCAGAGTGCTTACTGACACGCCCCTGTGACTTACCCAGTTCTCAAAACTCCCCGTCGTCCTTACACAAGCCTCACTGCGACTCAACCTCGTCCCTTCCACTATTCATCCATCCAGAAATCGATCCAAAGTTTCCTGCCGTCCCCTGGCCTATACCTAACTTCTAAACCGTGTAGGTACTTGACAACAAGTGGTCGTTGTAGCCCCACGTTGGGCGCAATTTTTTGTCATGTTTTTTCCCGAGATTCGAACGTCAAAAAACAAAACGTACCCCATAACAAACACATTCCGCCTTCAACCGTTCTCCCCGGACTTGTTCCCGTAATGCACACTGGCTACTTGTTTATTAACGCTCGGCTATGGCTCGCGTTCTGGGTGAAGATTCGTCGCAATACCGTAGAACAAGAATGACCTGAAAAATTTGAACCAGTGTTCCCGGAATCCAAACCCCACTAACGTGACTCACCACCACACACTTACCTCATGCCCTCACTGTAAATTAGTCCATAATTTTAATTGCTGTATATGGTTTCAAATACATGGTCAATTTCAATTCTGATTTATTTGAATATATTTCTTTCTTTTTGGCTCTAACCTAAATACAAATTTTCTTTTCATACATGTTTTAAATTGTAATTGTATAAATGGTTTGCACCTGCTTAAATTATCTCGAATTTGCATTTAACTCTGCTTATGAATTGATTTAAAATTACCGTATCTTAAATTATTTAAATAAGATTTATCAAAGTTGTCAATTAGGATTTGCCAAATTATCGGCCAATACCAACTGTCATTGCTTAAACTAAATTTGAATTTAAATTTGTTAATGCAATATCAAATTTAACCTTCTTTGGCCACTCTTATTTCGAAAATATACTTAAATTGTTTAAATTGTCCAGAATTTAAATTTTGGATTTATTGCTTCATTTGACAAATTTTGACTTCGAGTTACTTAAATTTTTTTTAAATTATCTAAAATTCATTAATTTATCAAGAAAACTTTTACTTTCAGGTCACTTAAATTATTTTGAATTTAATTTTACTATAATTTATATTAAGGTTTGTTAATTCATTTAACCGTAACTTAGGATTTTTTTTTTGTAAATTCAAATTGAGATCTGTAAATTTCGTTAACTTTCAACTATAGTCTAAATTATGTTTTGTTTTTTTTTTATTTTTAGTTTAAACAATCTAAACTTTAAATTTATATTAGTTAATTCATTAACAAAATTTTAACTTTCTCTTGCGTTAATTATTTTCGCTTTAATTAAATTTGGTTATGGCAATATCGTATTTAATTTTCATTGCTTTATTTATATTGGCCAAATTGTCTTAAAATTTGAAATTTAAATCGTTCATACGATTTACATTTTCACATCCGTATATTATTTATTAATCTTAGTGGCTTGTGACGTTATTTTTTCTTAAATTTAACCTATGTTCGGTTAACGACTTTGACGGGTGACAAGATTTAACAGTTTTGGTGATTAAAAATTTTTTTTATTTGATTCGGATAACTATTCGAAATTTTGTTGAAAAAAAAACATTTAAAATTTTATTCATATAACCATTTTAAACTTTGTTGGGTAAACGGTATTCGCAATTTAGATGAGTAGCCAAAATATTTTAGATTTAATTCGGTTAACTATTTTTAATATGGATGGGTGAAAGAGTTTAAATTTTCGATAGGTCAAAATATTTTAAATTCGATTCGGATTACTACTTAAAATTTTGTTGGGTCAGAAAAAATATTTTAAATTTTCTTCTAATAATTATTTTCAATTTTTGTTAATTAAAAGAAGATTATGAGGGGTAAAAACATTTTAAATTTAATTCGGATAACTATTTTTTTTTGTTGGGTAAAAAATTTTAAATTTTGCTGAGTTAAAACATTTCAAATTTTATTCGGAAAATTATTTAAAATTCTGTTAAAAAAAAATAGTTTAAATTTAAAATTTGGTTGGGTCAAAAGGTTTAAAATTTTGCTGGGTAAAAACATTTTTAGATTGTATTTTAATAATTGTTTTTACTTTTGTTGGAAAAATAAATTTTAAATTTTGATGGGTAAAATACTTTGAATTGTTATGGGTAAAAGATTTTGAATTTTATTCCGATAATTATCCGAAATTTCGTTGAAAAAAAAAATATTTTAATTGTTGATGGAAAGAACATTATAAATTAGATGAGTAAAAATAAAATGTAAATTTGATACGGATTACTACTTCAGATTTTGTTGGGTCAAAAAGTATTTAAAATTTGGATGAGTGGCACTATTTTTTAAAATTTATTCATTTAACTATTTTTAATTCTGTGAGGTAAAAAATATTTAAAATTGAATAGGTAGCCACATTTCAATCGGACGTAGATATCAGGATCTTAAATTTCAATTCTGCCCCCTGTCGAGAGTACCCAAAGTGCGATCCGGCAACCGTGCCCTTAATATTTTACATAAGGTTACAAATTATTAAAAATAATATTTCGCCGGATCAGAACGTTTTAAATTTACATTTCAAATGCCCAGAGCATTCGGGTACCAAATCTCAAATCCCAATCGATTAAACTATTCAGTTGATACCAACTGAAATAAAACTGAAAAGCGTTAACAACCGTAGCTACTTAATACTTATCTTACAAAACCCCGGACAGTTTTCCCCCGGAGTTCCGATGATGGCTAATCTCTTGCTGATTCCTCGATAGTGGGATGATTAATGTTGTTTGACCTTTTACAGAATTGACCAGTCCTTGAGGTACATACGTATAAATTTTGTTGTTGGCCGGCACAGATAAACTTTTGTTGTTGGCCGGCACAGGTGTATTTTGTTGACCGTCACTGATGAAATTTGTTGGGTCTTGCTGTATAGATAATGGTGTGGTTTCTCGTTGCAAATAAAGTTGGTATATTTTGCGGCTTCTTTATGGAGTGATGCTTTACGATGTTTGTCTTGTTGCGGCTGGTTTACTACATTTGGCCTTTTAACGGGATTCCACGGTGTTGGGGTGGTACAGGTGAGTTTCGTTGTTGGTATGGTATAGAAAAAAATCCTCGATTAGGCTATACCAGACGGCTTGACGTTTGCTGAAATTCTAGGAAACACCTGACCATACACTCTTACTTCTGGCTACCCCTCGCCTGGGTAACTATCTTGTCGAGATGCGAGGGCTTAGGTGCACTCTACGGTTCCGATTTCATGGGTTGATGTATGTGATGAATACGTCCTCGCATGAGGTCGAGAACACTGAAGGGGTGTACAACTAAAGGTTACTTATTTTTTCAGGATAATGAGGCGGTAGTGGAATGCACACTTCCGGTCCATTATCAGTACATATAGCACGGCGTGTCAGCCCGCGGGTTTGCCCCTTGCGAGGTGGGGGCTTTACAAGTGGCTGGGGCGCGAAATATGCACTTTTAAGGACAACGTGGTTGGTAGCAGTGCCGAGGTCCTGGGTGGCTAGTTAGTGCATAAAGAAACTAGTAGTTAACAGCTCCCCTCAGCGCCAGGGCAAAGCGCTGTTGTATGTTAGTTGCCTAGTCCACGCATGCCGTCACTGCGTGGTACGGTCCGTCTGAACGAGCATACTCGTGGGAACAAAAATGAAACCCTTTTTAAATAAACAAAAAAAGACAACAACAACAACAAACAAGGACACGACGGACGAGATTGATCAGGGTCAATCGGACGTCACGGTCTGTGGGTCGGAGAGTACCCTCTCTACTGTTCATGAGAGCATAATTGAAAAGGAGAGACAGGTACTGACCGACCTATATGTGGACAGTCTACTGGGACTATCGAGTAACTCCTGTGGTGAAACCGGGGCTACTCAGGGGTTGGAGGGGCTGACTCTGCTCTCTGACACGGAGCTCGATATTGACATATCAGCTCACAGTCAGACTACAGAGCCTGCCACTCTCATCTGTGAGGCCAGGGGACAGCAGAGGGGACACTCGGGAGAAGATTGTCCACAACTTGTTCGGCAGGACGCCGTGGAGGATGTGCCTAGCGCCCCTCCACGAGACATTAAGAACTCCAGCCGAACGAAGGAGGAGAAGGCGCAGAACGGTACAAGGAGCTCTCTGGCATATCTGGAAAAGATGTCGAAGAGAGATCCTTCAACGTTCTCCGCGAGGGATAGGCACCTTCTGAGAAGGCACCGTCAGAGCGTCACCAAATTCGAAAGAATTTACGGACCTGTCAGTAACGTGCTTGGTTGGCCCTATCCCTGGAGAAAGCAGGTGGATGAAGTCGCCGGCCCGGTCATTACTCAAAAGAGTACAGGGTCGCTGGAGTCGTCAACCTGCCGTGGAGAGAGGAAGAAAGGAGGGGTTGCCCCAATTACCAAAGCGCTCATGTCTTCGAAACGAGCTGCGGAGGATAAGAGGGCGATACCCAAGAAGGTCGGCAAAGTGGCTAAGGCAGTGGACACGGGGAAGAAGGCTGTTAATCCTCCGTCCGATTCCACTAGTGGCTCTCGTAAGGAGGCCAGTAGAGGAAAAGGTGCGGGCAGGAACAAGCCTTCTGAACTAGTCGTTCCGAAGTCATCAAGCTCAGTGAAGAAGGTTGGTACATCTCCGGCTGAAGCTCCTAATGGCTCTAATAAGGAGACCATTAAGAGGATCAGATCTGGGGATGATCAGCCTTCTTCATCGAACAAAAGACTGAAGAAGTCGATGAACCTGGAGGGTCATCTGCAAGTGGCTGTCATCGATCGGAATGATCCGGATGGGAGGATCAGTGCCGAGCTATGGCAGCTAGTGGAGGCTAGGCTTATCGACGAGCTGGCAGCATTCAAGGGCAAAGAGGAGGACGTATCCTTCAACGGTGCGGACTGGGTTCAGTGAGTGAAAGTTGTCAATTGTGGTAACAAGAATTCTTTGGAATTGGATTGGCGCAAAGGGCCTTCGGCGACTTGCTGCCGAATGATCTGGAGGGTGTTGTGAACAAGTTCACTCATCTTCTAAGGGAAAGCTATGAGTAGTCCTGCCCGGTTACATTCCCGTGTAGGCGTAAACAGCCCAAATGGTGGACCAGGGAACTTCACGTTCAAAGGTCTACGGTTAGGAGACTGTTTAATAAGGCCAAGCTTACCAGAGTACCAGAGGATTGGAACAATCACAGGGTGCAGTTCAACATGTATAAGGCGGATCTGAAAAGAGCAAAGCGACTATCATGGAGGCAATTTTGTACATCCATTGATAATGTTAACGAGTTGTCAAGATTCCGACGGATCTTATCCAAGGACCCTAAAGCCCTTGGTTACATCCAAAGGAATGACGGCTCATGAACTGAGTCTAGCTCTGAGACCCTGACCTTACTTATGGAGATGCACTTTCCCGGGTGCAGGGAAACCGGAGGTATGGAAGACGGTCAATGGGACGTGACGTCCATGAAATCGGATTTTACTTCCGCCTGCGTCGAGGAAATGGGCGGTCAATACTTTCGACCCATATAAATCACCGGGTCCGGACGGTATTTTTCCGGCCATGCTCTGCAACATTCCGGACGATGCATCACTTCTGCTGATGGATGTATTCAAGAAGTGCCTCAGTGGGAGGTATCTGCCTAGGGGGTGAAGAGAGGTTAGGGTTATTTTTATACCCAAGGCTGGTAAAGCGGGCCACTCGAAACCGGGGGATTTTAGACCTATTAGTCTGTCTTCATTTTTGTTGAAGACTCTTGAGAGGCTAATAGATTTCTATCTCAGGAGCAATATTGAGACCCGCCTTATTAGCAACGCTCAACATGCTTACCTGAAGGGTAAATCGGTTGAGAGTGCGTTACATGAGGTGGTGGGTTGTATTGAGCACGGTCAGAGGCATACGGAATATACTCTCGCCGCGTTTCTGGACATAGAAGGAGCCTTTAATAACATTAGGATCGAGGCGATTAGAGATTCGTTGTTAGAGTTGGGAGTGGAGGACTTTCTGGTGGAGTGGATAGTCTGCATGCTTGGCAGTAGGATTATAAACTCGAGCCTGGGGGATCATGTGATAAGGAGGAGGGTTACCAGGGGGACACCACAAGGGGGGGTTCTATCACCTCGACTGTGGTTGCTTGCGGTCAACGGGATTCTTAGGTCATTTGATTCCATGGGTAGGAAAGTTGTTGCCTATGCGAACGACATAGTTCTGCTGGTCAGGGGAAAATTTTTGTCCACGATCGGGGAAATTATGCAGGTGATGCTGGGCGAACTCTCGGCTTGGGCAAAGGATTGGGGACTGGGTGTTAACCCTGTGAAGACTGAGCTGGTGCTATTTACCAGAAGGTATAGGATAGAGGAATTTAGGAGGCCAGTGCTAGATGGCGTCGAGTTACCTCTATCGGACGGAGCAAAGTATTTGGGTAACTTTCTGGACTGCAAACTGTCTTGGAAGAGAAATACTCAGGAAAGGATGAGAAGGGGACTCAATGCATACTACACATGCAGGAACTCCATTGGTAAGAACTGGGGTCTAAGGCCGGATATGGTAAACTGGATTTACACATCGGTTGTTAGGCCTATACTTACCTATGGATGCACTGTTTGGTGGGGTGCGTTGGGAGTGGATAGCTATAGGAAGATGCTCAGCAAGGTTCAAAGAAGTGCATCTCTTGGCATCACAGGGGCAAGGAGAAGAACTCCGCAGGCAGCGCTGGACATCCTACTATATCTGTCCCCTATTGAGCAGTACGTAAGGAGTGTGGCCGCTAGGAACTTAATTAGACTTCACGAGTCTTCCTTAGTTAGACCTAGGCGGGATGATCACACGAGAATCTTGTACGAGTTGGGTCTGTTTGATCAGGGTATTTTTCTCGGGAGAGTTTCGGATCATATGACTATGACCCTGGACTTCGGTGCAACACCACCAGAGGAGTTCCCGGATAGGGAAGTTTGGAGTGGATCCAATGGACTGTTTGAGGGGTGGGCAGTATTTACGGATGGATCCAAGATGGAAACCGGCACTGGTGCCGGTGTATATATAGCGGACACCGAGGTGAAGAGGTCATTCAGACTCCCCGATGAGTGCAGTGTCTTCCAGGCTGAGATCCTAGCGATCTGGAGGGCGACGGAGGTGATACTGGAACACATCGTGGTTGAATCTGAGGTGACAATTTACGTCGATAGTCAGGCGGCGCTTAGGGCATTGACGAATTATACGGTGCGATCGTGCCTGGTCGCTCGGTGTAGGAATGCTCTTGGTGGACTCATGGAGGCATTCAATGTGAGGCTGTGTTGGGTACCTGGACACTGCATGGTTGAGGGAAATGAGGTGGCGGACGAACTCGCGAGAGGGGGTTCGAGTATGGACTTAGTGGTAAGGGACAGGGGGGTTAAGCCTCCCCTATGTTACTACTATGGTGTGATACGGGGGAAATTCCGTGATGACGTTAACCGATCCTGGGGGGACAGTGTGGATTGCAGGGTGTCTAGGGCATTATGGCCCGGATTGAACGCGGGGGCAACCAGGGTTCTACTGGGATTGGATAGGAGTAGTCTTAGAACGCTTATAGGGTTCTTGACGGGTCATTGTCCGGTCAGGGCTTTTGTGGGAAGATGGGACAACGCCATACCTGACTTCTGCAGATTGTGCGAGGATTCGGAGGAGCTGGAGACGATCGAGCATGTACTTTGCCATTGTCAAAGGATGCAGGGTCTCAGACAGAAGTGGCTAGGAAATAGGTTTCACGACGAACTGGGGTGCATCGCTGGATGTAGTCCAGCTGATCTACTGGGTTTTGTTAGGGAAATAGTGCGGTTGTTTCTGTTGAGGGGACAGTAGAGAGGGAATTTGTTCTTCACATCACCTACTAACTTTCCTATATTCTATACTCTATCAACCTCATACTTCTTTTCTTAACCTTTCTCTTTTTCTATCTTTTTTATCTATTCTTCATCATGTTGAAGGGATTCACAATGGACCGTACTGGTCTCCGAGTGGAAGTGTGCCCTTGGGCACATAACCCTTCTGAACCTAACCTAACCTACTTATGGCTACGGTTACCCCCAGGATTCGGATAGGTATTTTCCGTTCGGTCTAGGTGGTTTTGGTTGACTCTCCCAATTTACAAACGGTAGTCCAGATAGACGTTTCCCAGACACACTGGGATCCAATCACTCCTGTGGTCTAATACAATTGCTGGCACAAAAATCTAACCATGGGCCGTTGTCAGTGTGGTGCAGTTAGTTAATGAACCTGCGAACGCTATCATTGAACAAAAGCACATCCGCCTGTTCTTTGCTGTAACCTGATAAGGCCCCTGTGCGAAATATTCGAAATTATTGCCAAATCTGACCCATCTCAATATATTTCTGCTTACCTGTGCGTTTTACCGCCGATGTCTTTACCAAATGTTTCTTACAAATGTGGATTCCTTCCGCTGAAAATTTTTGTACCTGTTGATCCCTCCACGTCCAGATATGAAAATGCCGGATGCCCTCCATTTTGTCTTACATATCAATTCGCTCTACATTATATGCCTACTGGCTCAACTGCAGCCACCTTCGCTGCCCATGGTTCATAATCAGCGTAGTAGTACTAGCGATTCAACATCGACTCATCCTACTTTTAACATCTGGCAACCAAAGCCACTACACGGTCGATGTAAACTCCAGCTGATCGCCCATACTAGTAATTTACGTTTCAGTGTTGACCACTATAGCGTTTCCTTAGTGTTGTATGTAGTCACCCGTCATGTACGCCGGGGTCGACACGGTACACTTGAATGGTAATACTTTTTTAAATTGGCTTGATCTAAATTCACATTCTTTTGTAAGAATTTGTAATAATATTCCTAGTTTTCCTAATGGTTCTTCGTTTTTAGATCTTTTTCTTTTCAGTTCTAATATAATTGATCTTTTCGATCCAAACTTTCATATTGACTGTTTACCTACTTTTTCAGATCACTTTCCTTTAAATTTAAGTTTGAATTTTATTGATTTTGATTTTGTTTTTAAGCAAACAATTTCATATTCGTCATATAAGGATACATACTAATTGGGACTGCTTTAAGGATGACTTGACAACTAATTTAATACAAAATTATCCTCCTTGTCAAGAAATTTATTGAATAACGAAATTGATTCATTTAGTAATGATTTTGTAGCAGTAGCAGCTGGTGTTTTATAAAGAAACACAAAAGAAAACCATACGGTCAGTTGTGGCCAGATTGTTGGCGGCGCTGGCATGCTGGCGTAAGTCCGGCTAGGGCTCGCCGTATTGGGGTGGTTCTTGCCAACCAATCAGGCACTTGGCTGCTACAAAAAAAGTCATGCCAGCCAATTTATAATAAAACAAAAAAACAGAAGGAAAATAAAAAGGAGCCCGAAAGTGAACGTAGACAAAAAAAAAAAAAAAACACGAATCTATTGCAACTATAATCTCATTTTGCACCGTGTACTCACCTGTTGCACCTCTTACCTAGGAGTTGAGTTGGCTGGTGTTATGCCAACTCCTGCCCTCCCACCTGAAATCCATTCGGACTTCACCGTGATGACCTGGAAAAGAAATGTGATCATCCCAAAATCTACTGTATACCTTAACATCACCCTCTTATTGTGTTCACCCTAATGAGTTTAACTGCTCATTATATTTAAAGAAAACGCATTAAAATTTCATTTTTAAAATTCATTATACAATAAAATATTTATAGCTTTATTGAAAAATTATTTGAATTCATCGCATTATTCAAAAGAAAACAATAAAAAAACAATTTTTAATAATAATAAAAAAAAAGGAATTATTTAACACAAACTGACTATTGAGATTTTTTGTCTTAAATTTTTTCAAAAGGAAAAACAATAATTTTCAAATAAAAACACTTATTTAATATTTATTTTTCTTTTCTAGTTTCTCTCCCCCAGAATAAGCTGGATGACAGGAGCTGCCGTCGGTCTGTAACGAGTCCTAATTAATTATTGCGGTACGAGGTGAGTATGGTCTCATTTCAATAAAAAAAATCAATACATATATAAGTTTTTTTTTATCTTTCTTCTAGGATAAGGAAAACAACTATTACCTCCTGGGCAACTACCCTACGACTTACAGGCCTGAGCTCAACCCTATTTCTACGCGCACCTGGGCAAATACGCCACTAGGGAATGACTGGGAAGGTAAAAAAAATTAAGTCTGTTTCCCCTATTTTCCAAACTAATATATATATATATTATATATTTTGTCCGTTTAGTTGTCCGTCGTATTAGTCCGGGTCAAAACAAATGGCAGGATACCTGAACCCTGGTAGGGATGGTTTGTAGCTGCGAAATTCCTGTCCCACGATGGATGTGGCGGCGATGAGGTGGTGGCTGTTATTTATATTTTTAGTTTTAAGTTCACTTTTTAAAGTTTTTCTTTTAATATTTTTTCTGTTTTACAAATTTTACAAATTATAGTTTTTAATCTTTCAGATTTTACAAAATGTTTGTTTTACTTTTACAGCTTTTTTTCTTTTTACTTTAAGATTTTAAATTCTTGCTGTAATATTTTATGTTTAAGTCACTGAATTGTACATATTTTAATTACAATATTTGATGCTACTTTTTTTTGTTGCTCTTTAAAAGTTAAATAAACTTCTTTTTATTGACATGTTGTCTTTTTTTATGTACATATTTAAATTTTATTATGACGATTTTTCACTTAAAACTTTTTTTTTATTATTATTAGCCACCACTTACCACATCATTTCTTCCTCAGAAAAAGCAAAAAAGAAAAGGGCCGACATTTTGCCCTTTGGCGACCAAGAAACCTCGGTCGAGCAAAATGTCGTCCAATATAATTTTCCAAGCAAAAACTTTCAGCAATTTAGTTTCTGTTGAGTTTGTTTGCTTGTGTATTTGTTTGTTTACTTTTTTTTTTCTTCTTGCTACAATTTTACTTTATCTCTTTTATATACCCTACCTTTATCTCTTTCTATCTATTTCGGCGTTACCAACTAACACATTCATTAACCCTCTAAAGGGTCCACACGACAATTTTACTTCGGTAGTAAATACGTGCATGAATTTTCATTCTCAAAAGATTGAGTAAAAATCGCCTAGATTTACAACGTCTGATTTTGTTAAGAAATTATTTAAAGTTAAGTATAAATGGCAAAAGGAATTAAAAAAGACAGTTAGTAGAACATTGAACAGACAAAATTATACTTATCAGCTACTTTCTTAACAAATTCAGCTTTTAAATATTCTGATTAAAGAACAAGTAAACAAAGAAAGTGTACAAAATTTTAGTAAAAAACTTCGAAAAATTAAGCCGGGCCCTTATGCTCATAAACAAATTTATAATTTTTTAGGGTATAAAAGAAAAACGTCATTTGGTGATTTGTCTGTTAATTGTTGATAACGAATCTAATAAATTAAATATTTTGAAAATTAATTTTTCGGGATTATATAGTGGCAGTCAACTAGGAATTAATTTTTTGGAAATGGATAATTTTTTGGCTACTTTAGATCAGAATGTTCTTCTTTCTTTTAACAACACCTTTTCAGCACTCAATAGGCATAATTCGAACTGGTTTATTAATTTACAGAGTATGACATTGTTTTGTAAAGATTTAAACAATAAAAAATCAGCAGGTGTTGACAAAAAATTGTGCCAATTAAAAAGAAAATGAACTCTTCAGACATCAATAATTTGAGACCTATTTCTATGTTATCAAATTTAGGAAAATTATTCGAAAAATTTATTCGTATAAAAATGGACTTTAAATTGGAGGATGATTATATTCCAAATTTGCAATTTGGATTCAAAAAAGGTCATTCTACAGTTGATGCACTTTTAAAGTTTCAAAATTACGTTATTTGTAATTTAAGAAAACGTTTTTGTACAGTTGCTATTTCACTTGATGTAGAAAAGGCCTTTGATAAAGCAAATCACTGTGGAATACTTTTTAAAATGAGAAATTTAGGATTTGATTTTCACATATTAAAATTGTTTAACAGTTTCTTCAGTAATAGACGTTTTTGTGTTCAGTTAAACGGATCTTTATCTGACTTTGGACAGGTTTCTTGTGGAGTACCTCAAGGTTCAATTCTGGCACCTCATTTATATAACATTTTTATTAATGATTTTCCCCATAAGTTTTTAAACTCATCTGGGATTTTGTATGCGGATGATTCTTTATTATATGCTCACCATGAATCTCCTACACAAGCACTTCATATTGTATCTCGACATTTGCATAAAGTAACGTCAGGTTCCGGTATCCGAAGCATGACAGGACCAAAGAGGTTGTTAGTGGTGCAAATAAACCTGCACCACTGTGAAGAAGCCTCAGCCGAACTAGCAACCTTCCTCACCAGCACCCGGACGGACATAGCCCTAATCCAAGAACTTTGGATTAATAAAAATAAGGTTTGCGGTTTAGGGGTTGCGGGATACACTCTGTTTGTCCCGTCCACGGAGGACAAGGTAAGAACGTGTATATTAGCGAGGAGTGAATTGAATTTTCTCATCTCTTATTCTTTTAGCTGCGGTGATTTAACCGTAGTAAATGGAGAAGCCAAAGGTAAGCGTACTCTTATACTGGCTTCGGTGTATATGCCGTACGAGGCGTTGGACCCACCTGGCACGGAGGTGCGGGAACTGACGGCATATGCAAGGAGGAAGGGTGCAATCCTTGTATTGGGCTGCGATGCCAATGCTCATCATAGCCAATGGGGGAGTGCAGACATAAACAAAAAGGGTGAGTTAATGTTTGATTTTATAACTACTAACAATCTTATTATCTGTAATATGGGTAACACGCCGACGTTCAGAAATAAAGATAGGCAGGCAGTGATAGATCTGACATTGGTGAACCGTGACGAACAACTTGTTGTTGATTGGAGGGTGGCAACGGACTGTACATTTTCAGACCATAGCCGTATTACCTTCACATTGAATTTTGACCCACCTGGGGTCGCTCCATTTAGGAACCCTAGGGGGACAAAATGGGACTCTTTAAGGAAAGAGTCCGAATTGGATTGGCGCAAAGGGCCTTGGGCGACTTGCTGCCGACTGATCTGGCGGGTGTTGTGAACAAGTTCACTCATCTTCTAAGGGAAAGCTATGAGCAGTCCTGCCCGGTCTCATTCTCGGATAGGCGTAAACAGCCCAAATGGTGGACCAGGGAACTTCACGTTCAAAGGTCTACGGTTAGGAGACTGTTTAATAGGGCCAAGCTTACCAGAGCACCAGGGGGGTTATTATGTAATACGATTCGAAAGAAAAGATTTACGAATTCGTACAAATTGTATTATGTAGTACGTTTTTCGAAAATTTATTTTCGAACGTTCGGAAATATTTTCTTTTTGTGGGATTTTTTTTACCCCTTTTCGTAAATTATAAATTACCCTTTTACAATTGCAACTATATAATACGAAAGCAAATGTCAGTTCATTTGAATTTTTCGTAAATTATTCGAAAGGTGCTGTGCTTGCGAAAACAATAAAAAATTTAAAAATGTAAGTAATTAAATAAAACTTTTTACAAAAAGTATAAAATATAACTTAAAACATACGATTTCCTCTATATTCAGAACTGTGAGTGACTTGAAATCACAATTTATACTATGTTTGTTGTCACAACTCCTTGTTTTTAGTCTGAAAATTTTTATACATAGTCATTTTTTAAATTTGGGTTGTGTTTAGGGAAAGCTTAAACAAAGCAATGTTTACAAAACCAAGACAGAATATGGTGATGGTTGATTTATAATTGCACATGCATGTTGAGCAAAGGGCCACCTCAATGTTGCAAATGCTAAATGCAAGTCGAAGGATTTGTGGCAAAGACTATCAAAGGATTAAGATGCGCTTGGTCCACCGTATCGTGAATTGAAAAAGTGAGTTTTCATTTATGCCCCTAATTTCAACAAACAGATATCTGGTCGTGTTCGTACCTAACAGTTATCTTTACCTATGCGGTAAAAATACTTTGGTAATTTCAACGTTAATTTTGCCTACGTGTTTTTTCCTTTAAGTTTTCTTTTAAAATATGGCAACTTTTGTATTTTTATTAATATTTTTAATCAACTGTCAAAAATCGATGGTGTAAAATACACTACAGTTCAACCAATAGGTAAGACAAACATGTTAAAATTTTCAAAAATTCGTTACACCATAGATATCTATAGACAGCTAGATATCTGTTTGTAGAAATTTCGGGCATTAATCGATTTTGTATTTACTGTTTTTACAAATGAGGTATGAGAAGAGTTAAATGTCTGTTTTCGGTTGAAGTATAAATGCTCATCGTTACTTAGCCAATTACTCCAGGTATTCCACATTTATTAAAAAAAAACATCTTTTCGCCTCCATCTTTTTTTCTTCAGTCATTTCAAAGATAATATGCTTCGGTCAAATATTTTGTTCGATTATTTCGCATACCTCAGATAAGCATATGGAAATTGATGAGTGTGAAAGTCCTACAAGACGATCTTGGTCAATCTGATGTTGGTATCCACCTTGTACCAAACATTTTAATGTTGAAGCTAATTTCATCAAAGGTGCAATGACTGTCGATCTTTCAGGTGGCTTTAAATCACCCTATGTATATAATACAATTGTTTACATACATAAATGAATTTTTATAAGCCGAAAGTTTTTTACGAAACTAAAAATAGTATTTTTATAATTAAATTTAATAATTAAAAATCTTTCTTACGTACTATTATCAAGGCTCATAATGTCGGATGTATTTCTGCAATTGCATCACTTGCTTTCTAGTGAAAGGTTATAAAATTTCTAAAATAACCATGGATTGCTAGTGAAGATTGGTCAAGAAATGACAGAGTTACAGGGGACAAGCTTCATTGAAAATTTTATGATTTTGTTCAATTTTGCTCTTTTTAAGTTATATTTTTTTAACCAATGATTTAAAAATCTTAATGAACATTTTGCGCCCAACAAGACATAGATTGGTACAAAAATGACAAAGCTACAGAAGATTTAGTAAATTAACCCACATAGAAATTCAAAAGTTTCAAGCAATTTTTAATATTTATTGTTACTAATAATTTAGCTTTGTATATTTATTTACTTTATCATTTTTGCACCGATCTGGATCCTATTGGGCACAAAATGTTCGTATTGAAATATGCTTAAATTTTATTTGTTGGATATTTGCATTTCAGTCACAGCATCTTTTTTAAAAACACAAATAACGGTTATTTTGGAATATCTCAAAAACTGTTCTACTTTTGACAATTTTACATAAAGATTAGATGTAAAATTCATTTTGTCAAAAAATTGTCACGTAGTGTTATTTGTTATTTTATTTTGTTTGGAAGTTTTCACTTATATTAACATTTTGCGGAAAATTTAACGTTTTTTATTTAACGCTTGTTTTTCAAAAAATTTCTGTCAATATTGACAGCTACTGTCAAATTTATCGGCTATGAATTTGGCAGCACTTTGTTTTTCCCTTTTTTTAACAAATACAAATCTGTGGGGCTTTCGAACGGATTAGAAAATACCATTTCATTTTCGATACGGAAGTTTCTTTCGAAAGTATTTTCGTTTCGAATCGAATTACATAATAACCCCCCAGAGGATTGGAACAATCACAGGGTGCAGTTCAACAGGTATAAGGCGGCTCTAAAAAGGGCAAAGCGACTATCATGGAGGCAATTTTGTGCATCCATTGATAATGTCAACGAGTTGTCAAGATTCCGACGGATTTTATCCAAGGACCCTAAGCCCCTTGGTTACATCCAAAGGAATGACGGCTCATGGACTGTGTCTAGCTCTGAGACCCTAACCTTACTTATGGAGACGCACTTTCCCGGGTGCAGGGAAACCGGAGGTATGGAAGACGGTCAATGGGACGTGACGTCCATGACATCGGATTATACTTCCGCCTGCGTCGAGGTCACAAGAGAGAAGCTGGCGTGGGCTTTCAATACTTACGACCCATATAAATCACCGGGTCCGGACGGCATTTTTCCGGCTCTGCTCCACCCTAGGGGGTGGAGAGAGGTCAGGGTGATTTTTATACCCAAGGCTGGTAAAGCGGGCCACTCGAAACCGGGGGATTTTTGACCTATCAGTCTGTCTTCATTTTTGTTGAAGACTCTTGAGAGGCTAATAGATTTCTATCTCAGGAGCAATATTGAGACCCGCCTTATTAGCAACGCTCAACATGCTTACCTGAAGGGTAAATCGGTTGAGAGCGCGTTACATGAGGTGGTGGGTTGTATTGAGCACGGTCTGAGGCATAAGGAATATACTCTCGCCGCGTTTCTGGACATAGAAGGAACCTTTAATAACATTAGGATTGAGGCGATTAGAGATTCGTTGTTACAGTTGGGAGTGGAGGACTTTCTGGTGGAGTGGATAGTCTGCATGCTTGGCAGTAGGATTATAAACTCGGGCCTGGGGGATCATGTGATAAGGAGGAGGGTTACCAGGGGGCACCACAAGGGGGGGTTCTATCACCTCTACTGTGGTTGCTTGCGGTCAACGGGATTCTTAGCTCAGTTGTTGCCTATGCGGACGACATAGTTCTGCTGGTCAGGGGAAAATTTTTGTCCACGATCGGGGAAATTATGCAGGTGATGCTAGGCGAACTCTCGGCTTGGGCAAAGGATAGGGGACTGGGTGTTAACCCTGTGAAGACTAAGCTGGTGCTATTTACCAGAAGGTATAGGATAGAGGAATTTAGGAGGCCAGTGCTAGATGGCGTCGAGTTACCTCTATCGGACGGAGCAAAGTATTTGGGTAACTTTCTGGACTGCAAACTGTCTTGGAAGAGAAATATTCAGGAAAGGATGAGAAGGGGACTCAATGCATACTACACATGCAGGAACTCTATTGGTAAGAACTGGGGTCTGAGGCCGGATATGGTAAACTGGATTTGCACATCGGTTGTTAGGCCTATACTTACCTATGGATGCACTGTTTGGTGGGGTGCGTTGGGAGTGGATAGCTATAGGAAGATGCTCAGCAAGGTTCAAAGAAGTGCATCTCTTGGCATCACGGGCGCAAGGAGAAGCACTCCGCAGACAGCGCTGGACATCCTACTATATCTGTCCCCTATTGAGCATTACGTAAGGAGTGTGGCCGCTAGGAACTTAATTAGACTTTACGAGTCTTCCTTAGTTAGACTAAGGCGGGATGATCACACGAGAATCTTGTACGAGATGGGTCTGCTTGATTAGGGTATTACTCTAGGGAGAGTTTAGGATCATAGGACTATGACCCTGGACTTCGGCGCGACACCACCAGTGGAGTTCCCGGATAGGGAAGTTTGGAGTGGATCCAATGGACTGTTTGAGGGGTGGGCAGTATTTACGGATGGATCCAAGATGGAAACCGGCACTGGTGCCGGTGTATATATCGCGGACACCGAGGTGAAGAGGTCATTCAGACTCCCCGATGAGTGCAGTGTCTTCCAGGCTGAGATCCTAGCGATCTGGAGGGCGACAGAGATGATACTGGAACACATCGTGGGTGGATCTGTGGTGACAATTTACGTCGATAGTCAGGCGGCGCTTAGGGCATTGACGAATTATACGGTGCGATCGTGCCTGGTCGCTCGGTGTAGGAATGCTCTTGGTGGACTCATGGAGGTATTCAATGTGAGGCTGTGTTGGGTACCTGGACACTGCATGGTTGAGGGAAATGAGGTGGCGGACGAACTCGCGAGAGGGGGTTCGAATCTGGACTTAGTGGTAAGGGACAGGGGGGTAAAGCCTCCCCTATGTTACTACTATGGTGTGATACGGGAGAAATTCCGTGATGACGTTAACCGGTCCTGGGGGACAGAGTGGATTGCAGGGTGTCTAGGGCATTATGGCCCGGATTGGGCGCGGGGGCAACCAGGGTTCTACTGGGATTGGATTGACGGGTCATTGTCCGATCAGGGCTTTTGTGGGCAGATGGGACAACGCCATACCGGACTTCTGCAGATTGTGCGATGATTCTGAGGAGCTGGAGACGATCGAGCATGTACTTTGCCATTGTCCCAGGATGCAGGGTCTCAGACAGAAGTGGCTAGGAAATAGGTTTCACGACGAACTGGGGTGCATCGCTGGATGAAGTCCGGCTGATCTACTGGGGTTTGCCAGGGAAATAGTGCGGTTGTTTCTGTTGAGGGGACAGTAGGGAGGGAATTTGTTCTTTACTGTACCTACTAACTTTCTTATTTTCTATACTCCATCCACCTCATACTTCTTTTCTTAACCTTTCTCTTTTTCTATCTTCTTTATCTATTTTTCTGCATGTTGAAGTGATTCACAATGGACCGTACTGGTCTCCGAGTGGAAGTGTGCCCTTGGGCACATAACCCTTCTGAACCTAACCTAACCTTAAGATGTTTATGATTTTTGGGAATAACTATAAATGCTTCAAAAAGTGAGGCAATTTGTTTAAGAAAAGCCTCTGGTAAATGTCCTTATTTTGTTGTTCCCGAAAGTAAAGAACTTAAATTATTTTTAAATAATATAGAAATTTCAATTCGAGATGAAATTAAATACCTTGGTATTTACTTTAATAAGCTATTTAAATTTAATGTTCATGGAAGATTTGTTTTAAAAAAAGTTAATAAAGTCAAACAATTTTTAGGAAGAATTTTATCTCATAAATCATTACCTATTAAAACAAAATTATTAATTTATAAGACATGTTTAAGACCGGTATTATTGTATGGTTTTCCAGTTTGGTTTTATATTTCTCCTTCTTTAATGAACAAATTTGAAATTTGTAAAAGAAAGATATTACGATCGTGCATAGGTAAAAATTTTGTTTCAAGAACTAAACGTTTTTCAAACACTGTAATTTATAAAGAGTCTAAGGTTACACCTACCAGTAATTATGTAATGGACATTTTAAGAAAGTATAATACTAGATTACAATTTCATGAAAACGTTATTCTTAAAGAAATAATAGAATCTAAAGTTGATTTCAATTGGACTAACACTTCCAAAATGCTGCTTTTACTACGGCTAATTCTTCATCGGATTTCTTTAAGAAAGTTGTACCTGGCTCTCATCGCGGTTAATATATATTTTTTTTATATTTAAATTTAAGTTTATAAGCTTCAATTATAAGCTTATTTTTATTTATTTTTTTTATATAAGAGATATACACTCATGATATAGTTTTGCTTCGGGAGCAAGGGCAATTGCTACATTTTTGTTAAAAAAAAACACAATTTAATACATATAATGTTAAGTTTGGTACTGTAAAGATTTTAATCTTAAATGTAACAATTTTACTTTTTATTATACTATTACTGTGAAAAAAGAGACTCAATAAATTTAACTTTTTAACTTTAACTTTCCGAGTTTTTTATAAAATATGTTCTACTAAAAATTTATTTTGGTATATATGTCATATACATAGTACATATGGCAGCCCTAAAATTTTTATACAATTTTTAATTTTTTTTGTACGGAAGGTACGACGCCCACTTCTCCAATCCCACACACATTTTGTAGGATGGTGTGTATTGACAACCTAAATGTGTGTACCTAATTTGGAAACTTTGGCTCTTTCTGTTTCCCAGATATACAGGTAAAAGTTAAAAAAATACAACAACCACAAGGGATTTTTGGAAAAAAATTAGAGGTAGTCTATAGACTATGATAGGATTAAGTGGGCTACCGACAGCTTTAGTCCATATAAATCTCCGGGTATGGATGGTATAATTCCGGCGGACCTGCAGAGAAATTCGACCCTGATAATACCCTGGTTGCTGGCCATATACAGGGGATGCGCTAGATTTTCGTATCTTCCTGTGAAATGGACCCTGTGTAGGGTGGACTTTATACCCAAAGGGGGTAAGGCTTCTCACACCGAGCCGAAGGACTACAGACCGATTAGTCTTGCATCCTTTCTTCTTAAGACTCTTGAGAGGGTTATCGATGTACACTTGAGGATGACCATCCCAAGGGGCTTACTCTCTGCCTCTCAACATGCCTACACAAGGGGCAGGTCTGTTGAGACGGCTCTTCATTCTCTGGTCGGAACCATTGAGAGATCGCTCGAATTTAGGGAGTACACACTTGTGGCCTTTCTCGATATTGAGGGGCCTTCAACAAGGTCAACCCGGACTCTATCGTGACGTCCAGGATGAGTCTGGGGATCGACGCTGGCATATGTAGATTTGTGGACAATCTACTACGGAATAGGGTCATTTGCTCTACGATAGGTGAAACCAGTGTTCAAAGGCTTGTGAACAGGGGTACTCCCAGAGGGGGAGTTCTATCCCCACTATTGTGGAACCTGACTATGAACACCATGTTGACAAGGATGGACGACATGAGGATCAAAACGGTGGAGTACAGGGAGGCATTTGGGCGTAATGTCCCAGTGAATGGAGGCTGCTTTGAAGGTACTCAGTATATGGAGTGCATTATGCGGTCTTGGTGTAAATCCGTCTAAGACGGAACTGGTACTCTTTACGAGGAGGTATAAGACCGAGGACTTTAGGCTTCTGAGGTTAAATGGAACTGAGCTTCGGATATCTCACAGTGCGAAATATCTGGGTGTGGTTCTAGATAGCAGGCTGTCATGGGGACTAAATGTCCGGATGAGAGTGGAAAAAGCAATAGTTGCCATATATGCGTGTAGGGGTGCAATCGGCAGTAACAGGGGTATGAGCACGAGGTGCGTCAATTGGATCTTTGAGGCTGTGGTAAAGCCGACCCTGTATTAGGGGTCGTTGTATGGTGGACTGCACTGGATAAGAAAGTATACAGACTTTTCGCGTTGATGATTACGGGATCAATGCGATCTACTCCAACGAAGGCGCTGTTCACGATACTGAACTGGCTCCCGGTGGATATAATGGCCAGACAGTTGGCTCTTTGTTCGGCGACACGGTTGCACGCGGTGAACGGCTGGTCGACACGTGACTTTGGACACGTTGAGATAATCAAACGTACGATTGTCCCTGATGGAGTGGATTACTGCACCCCGGTGCCGTTCTTTGGTGCGGGGTTCGTGACACAAGTGGCGCACGGCAGTGTGCTGTTAGATACTTTCCGTGAACCAACCCTAGGGGTCTATACTGATGGTTCGAGGAAAGGTGAGAGGGTCGGCGGAGGTTTCTTCATAGAGGAACTGAATGTGAAGGTTTCCTTTCGCCTGCCGGATGGATGTAGTGTCCTGCAGGCGGAATTCTCGGCTATAAGGCGGGCGGCAAACTGGCTGAGGTATCATCGTATATCGGGAGATATACGTATATTTACTGACAGCAAGGCTGTCCTTGCTTCCCTAGCGGGTGTCTACACGACATCTAGGTTAACTGTAGAATGTCTTTGGATGAGATTGCGAAACATTCAAGGGTAACGCTAATTTGGATACCGGGGCACTCTGGGTGCCCGTGCAATCAGGTAGCAGATGAGCTGGCCAAACAAGGTGGTCGCATGGATGATGCATACATTGACCAATTCATTGGCCTTCCAATGGCTCACTGTAAATCACTTATAGGGCGCGAGTCTTATAGAGTTGCGCAGACGCGGTGGACCTGTGAATCCACCTGCTCGATATCAAGGGCCCTTTGGCCTGGATATGGTGGACGGAGAACTAGCTTTCTACTTGGGTTCAGTAGGGACCAGATTAGAACGGTGATATCTGTTGTAACTGGACACTGGCCGGTGGGGACTCATGCTGGAAGAATGGGTCTGGAATTTAACGACTACTGTAGAACTTGTCAGAACGAGGAGAAAGAGGAGACTGTGCTTCACTTTCTCTGTCATTGCCCTGAATTGTGGCGCATTAGGGGGGAATGCCTGGGGGAACCGGTGCTTGCCTGCTTGGAGGATCTATCTGGTATGGAACTAAAATCGCTCCTTCTCTTCACTAGGAAGACGAGTTGGTTGGACTTTGCAGTGACGCCATCTGAGTAACTGCTCTAAGGGATGGGCATTGGCGCAGGGTATCACAAAGGGACCAATAAAGGACCCAAGAGGGCTGCCCATGGAACCTAACATAGAGGTAGTCGTGGTTTTTTGCTCATATCTCAGCCATTTGTGGACCGATCTTTTGGAATTTCAATAGCAAACAATGCCGGACTATGTGTGACATACATAAATGTATAAAAACCTGGCCCCCATCATATATGGGGTCTTCGGAAAACACATTTCAACGAACAGACGGAAATCGTTAAATCAACTTCGCTCCTCATAAGGACCCAGAATATATATACTTTATACATACATATTAATAGGCAAGTGGATTTCTTTTGCTCCCTTTAACGACTACACTATACATTGGATTTTAACAAATGATACATCATTGGAAAGATATTTTTTGGTAGAATGTGCCAATTTACATTTTATTAAAATCAGTTCAGTATTTTAGGAGTTATAGGCGTTAGAAAGTGTTACTAAAAAATAGAAAATACGAAGTTCACATAGTAGCTGTTATAAAAGTTATCGATGCCAAATTTTTATTTATACCAACTTTTTTAACGAAGTTGTATCATTTGTGGTACTTGTATGGGAGCTATGGTCAAATATGGATCGGTTCCAATAACACTTGGTAAAATTTTTAAGGTTGCAATTAAATATTTTTGGGTCAAATTCGATGTAAATACCAATGTAATTTAATAGTTAATGGGCACAAACTTATATTCCGGAATGACGTTTGTGTGAGGAATAATGAGTTATTTTGGACCAATTCTTACAATTTATAATAAGCACCTTTTTTGTTCAGCACAAACGCGTAATATACTTTCTACCTTTGTTACAATCTTTCTGTCTTAATACCCACACTGCCATAGATAGAGAGGATATTATCAGGTATGTGATGAAAATCGTTCGATTTCAAAACGAACGTTTTTAAAGGTGTGATGAATTTCGAGGGATTTTAAAATCCATTTCTGAATTATATTCTTAAATTTTTGTTCAGAATACACTTCAGTTAGCGTATATAATATACAATTTAAAAGTATAAAGGCTGAAAATAAAAGGATTATGTATTTAAAATCCATTTTAAAAGATACTGAAAACGATATTTTCGGTTTCAAATCGTTTCGTTTTTAAAATCGATTTTCATCACATACCTGTATGCTATTTTACTGAAGTATGTAACAGATAAAACTATTGGTTCTGAACCCCCCTTTAGTGTTCCGTTTGGCTGGTTGGCATACACTAAAAAAGTCTTTATTTCTAGAATGCAGTCGATTGTGTCGAATGTTGGCGCATACTAGTATACTTTATAGGGTCTAACATCAATATTAAAGAAATTACAAACGGAATGATAAACTTATATATACCCTATTCACCACCTGTGGTGAAGGGTATAAAAAGACATTTTGGCATTATTTTGGAAATGTTAGTTGTACCATTTGAACAATGTTAGAGTGGAACAACTAATGCAAAATTGTTGCAAGTGTGTTAGTAATTTTTATACCCTTCACCAAAGGTAAAAGGTCCACAAATGGCTGAGATATGAGCAAAAAACCACGAATACCTCTAATTTTTCCCAAAAATCCCTTGCGGTTGTGGTATTTTTATTACTTTTTGCTGTATATCTGGGGAACGGCAAGAGCCAAAGTTTTAAAATTAGGTACATACATTAAGGTTGTCAATACATACCATCCTACAAAATGTGGGCGGGATTGGAGAAGTGGAAGTGGTACCTTCCGTACAAAAAAAATTAAAATTTTTATAAAAACCTACATTTTAGGGCTGCCATATGTCCTATGGATATGACTTATATACCAAAATATCGGAAATTTATAGTAGAACATATTTTATAAAAAACTCGGAAATATCGGTTAAGATACGAAAATGTTATGGCCAATGCCCATTTAAATACCCATTTCGGGAACCAAAGATCTTTCCGAGTCCAAGTTTTATAACCCAAGTAAATGGTAAATTACTTCTTAAACACGTCGGTATATAAATCGGTTAAAAAATGGCTGAGTTATAACTAAAATACTGAAATATATATTCTGGGTCCTTATGAAAAGCGAAGTTCAAATCCGGTTGTCAACAATGCGATTATACGATATTTACAACACCTTGTCGATACTCCCAGATGTAAGTCCGTTGAATTGAACTTTTTGTTAAGCGGACATGCAAAGTTTTCACCTGATCGTTTATTCGAAGTTTTCAAATCAAAATATGCCCAAACTAATGTTGACTGCTTCATGGATGTAGTTTATTGTGTTAGAAAATCCTCTCGTAATGGATTTAACGTTCCTGTACCTAATCGACTCCCAAACTCAAGTGAGCCTGTTGAGTGGAGAAAATGGGGCGAATACTTCTCCACTAAATATAAAACTTTAATTGGAATATCGAAGTATCATCACTTTTTATTTATTGCTCAGTCACCAGTGCAATGTAAACTGTTTGCGAATTCAGCCATCATAAATGAAAACATACATCTGAGTAACAATACCAGTTTCGATGACAAACCAATTATAATTCCGTCACCAGGGTTATCGATGAAGCGTCAATGGTACTTGTATAAAGAGATCCGGGGTTTGTGTTTTGACGATTCAAAAAGATTCGGTTGTTCCTCTTCCTTTGGTCTCTGAAATTGGAAACGAAGAGGAAAATTCGGTGGAAGTGGACAATCCTCAAGAAGTGGAGGTAGCAGACGTTAAGAAGAAATCGAAAAAAAAATAAAGGACCGGTACTGTCAAGTTCTAAGGAACCAATTCGCAAGAACCGTCGGTTAAAATGATTTTTCTATTTTTTTAAATTGTTTATAAGGAAAAAAATAAATATATAAATGAAAATAAATAAATTTTACCGTACGGTCTCTTTATACTTGCGCTTAGAATCGTCGACTTCAATTTCATAAAACGCGTATATATTTGGGAGGGACCACTTTTGGGGCATGGGATCGGTCTCATTCGATGCTCAGATGTTGTCCATATCAAAAATAAAAGTGAAAATTGATTTTTTTACCCTTAGGTCCCTTTCTCTTTGCGCTGTCACATATCTATATTCAAACTTTTTGAAAGTAATGTAAGTATATACCAAATATAAAATAGTGTAAAATTTTAAATCGATTGTCTTTTCTACGGTCTAAAATTTTTAGCATCATCACCAAAACTAGATTAAGTGCACTTATCTCTAATGTCTGGATAGATTTCCAGCAATACAAATCCCCGAATTTTATACGAATACCGGAATTTTATACGTTCGCGATACTTAAAGAGTCAGTGAAATAAAAAACCTTACAATATAATTTTAATGGAAAGACATACACCTTAAAAAAGCACCCTTTATCTAGATTTGTATGTAGATAAGTAAAATTTTAAATCAGTTTCAAAATTTTGTGACAAAGTCGACAAAAGTTTTTGGGATCTGTTATAAATGTAACCATAATTTTTCTGATCATAAATATCGCTCATTTGCTGCAAAGTCATCATAACTCAAAAAATACGTTGCGAAACAAACGTGTTTGAAGTTTTGGAACAAGTCTAGTTTACCAAGTATATAGGGTAATAAAAAATTGAAAAATAAGAAAAAAACTAAATGGAAAAATTCTCGTGAACGCATAGTTTTCGAGTTATGGACCTCTGAAGTTTTTATATGAATTTGCGATTTCCCACTGCATTTCTTAACGTATGTACATATATGGTCAATATTGGTATCATTTGAAAGCTTTTGAACAGATATTTCTGGAAATGCAAAATTAATTTAAAACTTTTATAACTCCTTAGCTCCAATTTAAATTTAAAACATTTTTATAAATATTTTAATAAAAAATGAAGCGGTTTCTAGAGGGGTTTGAAGTGCGATTTGACGAGTAGTCTAAAAAAAAGTTGGCAGGAATGAAAATGTGTAATGTTGAACTTCTATGCACCCAACAACTTGTAAGCGCGGTCCGGTAGTGGGCCTTCCATAAATTTTACAAAATAATGTAATTTTTTTATTTCTTCTTACAATTTACACATTTATAATACAAAAAAATCGTTTTTTAATAAATGACAGTTTGTAATTTATTCATTAGCTTGCTGTATCTCAGCCTTTTGCTCTAGAAACAAATGTGATATTCGATTCTTTTTAAATTGTATGATAAAATCATTGTACTCTTCATTAGTTTTATTGTGAACTTTTTTTACATGGATGACGCAGCTAAAAAGGATAATTTGGTAAATTATTATTATACATGTTTTAATTATTTCTTAACTAAGCCCATACCTTCCTCGTCTGAAAAATTCCTTACTACAAATAGAGCACTTCATTAAAGGTTCATTTAAATGAGCTGCTGTATGTGATTTAAAACTTGTGCTTAGTATAGATTTATCACAGTGTTGGCACCGCACAAAATATCTTGACTAAAAAAACGAACAAAAAAAAATTAAATTTCAATAGGTATACCATATTTTTCATTTTTAAAAATCACATACCCTTTTTTTCGTATCTGAATTTATTGTTGTCGCGGAATGAGTACCCATATGTCGGTCTAAATCGATTTGACGAAAAAATTGTTTTGGGCATAAACTGCATGGTATCATTTGACCCAAATGTATTCGGCGGTGTATATTTAGTCCACCTTTATCATAGAAGGCTTTGTTACAAAATTCACACTTGTGCTTCTTTTCCCGATTTTCTTTATGTATGCGTTTGTGAGAGTACAAATTTCTTTTGTCATAAAATTTAAGACCACAAACTTTGCAAGTTTCTTTTCGTTCTCGATTTTCCATATGTGTCCTCTCGTGCATTTGTACTGCATATTTGTTGTGCAATATTTTCGCTGTAGATAAGTAAAAATTTTAAATCAGTTTCAAAATTTTGTGACAAAGTCGACAAAAGTTTTTGGGATCTGTTATAAATGTAACCATAATTTTTCTGATCTTTAATATCGCTCATTTGCTGCAAAGTCAGTTTTGGAACAAGTCTAGTTTACCAACGTAGTTCCAAATAAAAATAAGTAAATAGGGTAATAAAAAATTTAAAAATAAGAAAAAAAAATAAATGAACGCGTGAACGCATAGTTTTCGAGTTATGGACCTCTGAAGTTTTTAAATGAATTTGCGATTTCCCACTGCATTTCTTAACGTATGTACATATATGGTCAATATTGGTATTATTTGAAAGCTTTTGAACAGATATTTCTGGACATGCAAAATTATTTTAAAACTTTTATAACTCCTTAGCTCCTAATACAGTTTTAACAAAATTTTATCGGGCATGTTCTGAAAATCATTTTTTGTGAAAGTGATTTGAAATCACAAGAAAGGTGTTCTGAAAAAAAAACTTTTTCCATAATTGTGATTTTAAACCGTTTAGCTAAGTGGCCGCCGATTTAAAATTACATGCTTATTTTTAACCAGTATTTTAAACCAAGTTAAAACTTTTGTGGTTTTCCAAACAGACTTAAATAATTATTGTAATTTTAAAATCACAAGTGATTTTAAAATTTGTGATTTTCAGAACATGCCTGTATATCAAAATGTTACGGAAGTGCACTAGGTAAACAAAATGTAATCAAATAAGCCCCTGCTTTACAAAAAAACCTTCTTCGCATGGCCGGCCTTTTGCAGGACGTAAGGATTTTCTCTATGGTATAAACAACACCGGCTTCGCTAAATAAAGCTTTCCGGATAGCCGGCCTTTGGTCGGGCGCTAGAATTTTTTCCTCTATTGTATAACAAATACCGGCTTCGCTAAATATAGCTTCTCCGCATAGCAATTAATATTCTCCCTAGAAACTTTTGTATATTCGCAAACTCATAGCCGCTCCTTAATGGATTAAGAATTTTTAAATAAAATGTTTGCATCCAGAAAGATCTATTCAAAAGCTTTTAAATGACACCAGTATTGGTACGTTCAGAATGTAGTGGAAAATCGCAAATTTATATGAAAACTTTAGAGGTCCATTACTCGAAAACTTTGCGATTCCGAGAATTTTGCCATTTCATCTTCTTATTTTTCAATATTCTATTCGCCGATGTACTTTTTTTATTTGGAGCTACGTTGGTAAACTAGACTTAAGCTAAAGTTTTTAATTTGCTCGCACCACTTAGAAAAAAGGACGTTGCAGCAAATGGGCGATATGTATGTACAGATGTATATGGGCAACTTCAAAAATTTACGGCACCTAGAAATTTCTTTTTTGTCTGACATCAATGTTGATTTGCGTGTGTATAAACTAGGGTGATCGATCAAATAGTATTCGACCGGTTTTAACCGGTTATTTTAGTTTTGCCCAAGTCGAATATTTCAAAATGTCCATTTTTCGAATATCGAATAAACCGGTTATTTTAGTAAAATAACCCGGTTATTTAAGTAATGTGTAATTTATATACGTTTTCCTTACTTTTGTTATAAATGAACCCGTAATTTAAGTATTTTTCTAATTGAATATTTGGCAAACTTTAGCTTTTTATAAGAAAGGTCAAAACAAAATGAAACAAAAGTCAAAAAACATTATGAGCAATGTAAATACAAATCGCTTATATAAGTGTGTGTTCTTGTAACAAAAACCAAAAACAATTTAAAGTACTACAAAAAAAATTTAGCTTAAACTGACTTTAAAGAAAATTGTGCTTAAACGGCCCTAAAATAATAAGTTGCAAAGGTTCTTTAACGTCACGACTTATTAATCACTTTAAATTAGTCTACAAGCTTGATATAAATATACGCCTCGGTAGGTTAGCTGGTAGCGAGCTAGTCTATCAGCGCCGGGGTTGCGGGTTCGATTCCCGCCAGAGACTCTGGTTTCTGTCCTGCAGACAAGCAAAGAGCTTCGCGGGAATAGCTTAGGAAATTAAAAAAAAAAAAAAAAAAAAAAAAAAAAACTTGACTCTGTTCCAAGTAGTTTTTAAGAGACTGCAAATAATACTTTACAAAAAATACTTTAATAAAAATAATGACTGAAAAACTCTTAATGCTTAAAACAAAAACATACCGGCGGAATCAACGTTATGGGAAAATTAATCAGTTTTATTTATTAAAACACTAAGAACTTAAACCAAATTGAAGGAATCAAAAATGTCCTGGAAGGGTTTAAATTGTGTGATCGACGAATTGAAAGATATTTCATGCAAAAAGCATGTTTTCTTGTCTTTAAGCTGAAACAAAAAAAAATTGAAATATATAATCCAGTATAAGAGGTTTTGTTTGCCACTTATCAAAAATATGGCTGAAGTTTACTGCTTCATATAGACATGCTTAACCAGCAACAAATCAACACATATTGACTGGTCAGGTTTTTTTTTTGATTTTATATTCAAATATTTGTGGTCTGAACATACCTTAAGTCATATCTATGGAGTTTTTTTGGTTCCATACCTTCGTGAATTGTTTTGTTTTTATTTTTATTTAATTTTTATTACAAAAACTAATTTGATTTTTGTATTTTTATGTATTCGAATTAAAACCGGTTAACCGGTTATTTTTAAAATGTCTAACCGAAAACCGGTTTTTTTAAAATAGCAACTATTCGAAAACCGGTTATTGAAAAAAGTCGAATAATCGATCACCCTAGTATAAACCGATATTTGAGCATGTGAAATCCGTACGCGTTAATCATTTTTAATAAACGGCGCATATTTTACTGCGGTTTAAAGTCAAAAATTCAAGAAAAAAATATAAAAATTACAGTTTTTGTTAAAATTGAAAAAGGATAATGCGTGTGGATAATACCCATTAAGAGCTTTCTTAGTGCCCATTCACATTATACGATTTTTGTCGTTGCGACTCTTGCTTTATTGGAAAGAGGGGTGAGAGGAATTAAAAGGGGTACACAAGCGAGTGTACTCTTCGATTCGTTTTGTTCGCTCATTCGTTCTCTCATTTTACGAAAAATGTATTGAAGTTCGGTTGCACAGAAAAAGTCGTAACGACAAAAATCGTAAAATGTAAACATCAGACCGACTTCAAAGAGGAAACGACAATAATCGTAATGACAAAAATCGTATAATGTGAATTGGGACTTAGCAGACTAAAATATTTGTAAAAGCTTCAATACATTTTAAAATACACTGAAAAAAATACAAATTTTTTTTATCGTGTATGCTATAAAAAAATTTTTAAAATTGTTTTACTCAAATATTTATTCTTAGAAGCATTCAGCAAAGGCTACTATGATCATAATTTGTTTTGCTACTCAGTTTTTTTTTTACGAATTTTAGTATTTTTTTAAATACATACAAGGATGCTTTTTGAGGTAAAAAACATTTGGTTTCTTCCATTAAATTTTAGTATCAAGATCAGTAAAGTCTGCTTTTCGATATACGCTTGGGCGGAATTGATACAGCGCTTTAGTTGTGACAAAGCGAAATGTGTTTGGAAAAAACAGCCGCTGCACGCGCCAGTGTTGAAAAACATGTTCCCATGCCATGCTTTGATATAAAAAAATGCCTAAAAAAATTGTTTTTTTTTGCAAAAATTTTCAAAAGTTCATAAAATTATTGCGTTTAAAAATTTTAAAGTACGTTTTTGACTCGGAGGTGCCCTTTACGAAGTTACTCACATCACGCTATACACTAGCCAACTTAAAAGACAATTCAGATTGTCAGAAGCAAAAAAGATAAATTTTTAAAAAATTTACGCGAATTTCTTTTAAGTTTGTGATGTCTGTGATACGTTATTGGTGCGCTGACACCAACTTGATATACCTCAAACTTTATAAAATTACGCAGTTTTTTTAATTCTGCGCCCTATGTAAAATCTTCAAAAAGTTCAAAATTCGAAAAATTTTGGTTTCACTTGTAAACCACCATGCAACTTTTCACCCAGCAGCGATATCAAAAATTGTTTTTTAGTACATATACATATCTTCCAAGTCTAGTGACTATATGTACATATATGTATTGGTTTGGATATAAAAGCTGAAAATTATTACAAAGAAATCGGAATTAATGAAAAAACTCTTCCAAGTTTCAAGTCGTTTTTTTAATTTTTCGAATTTTAGATGACCACCAATTCTTAAGGATAACCCTTTTCAACGTAAAACTTTGCACGTCATATCCTTCAAGTATAATCATCCAAACCCTGTACAACGTATTTTTCAATTCAAAAAATTTAACGAAATAAGAGCCATATGTAGTATGTCGGTTTCAGAAGGTGCTCAAAAAATTTGAAATAGCCCATATGTGTATGTAAATTTAAAAAATGTTTAAATAACTTATTTTAAAACCGCTTAAATACCGTTTTAAAGTGAATACCGGAATTGATACCGATACCGAAATAATTACTTACAACATATAGAACACATTCTTGGTTTTTTAATTTCTTTATACTTTTTTTTTACTGTAGGCTGTACCGGTGCAATAGGATTGTCTAATGTTTTAGCTATCAAATAATTTTCTTTTGCTTTTTCTTCGCCAATACTATCCATGTCTATTCCTAGTTTCATACTGCTGTTATCATTTTGATCGACCTTTTCCTTTTCGAGTGTAATTTTACCTTTAGCCTTTCTTTGAGATCTTATAGATGAAGATTCCGTTGAAGTCAAATTATTTTTAAAATTAACCGTTTTTATTTCTGCAGTTCTAATTTTCTTTTCTATTTTTAAAGTTTTACTTCTTTTATTTTTTAATTTTTCCCGCTTTTCTGCTATTGTAGTGCCAGATGTTGCGCGCTTTGATCTTATTTTAGGTTTACTTTTCACAGGGTTTATATTGAACTCTTCATCTGACTTTTCATTTTCAAAATGGTCTATTATAGGCTCAACTTCCATTTTTTCCACCAATACAGTTTCAAATTCTGCTGGAGTATACTTAACATCATCTGTAAAGTTTGTTGAACCCATCAATATTTGTGTATTAAAAGTACTTGTGTCTCTAAAATATTTATACGACTCCAACGCTTTGGAAAATAGAGAGTGGGCGTTGTGTATACCATTTAAACAAAGTTGGCATAACATGGGTGAAAATGGATCCGCAGCTACAAAAATTGATCGATATATAAGTTTTTTTTGGAAAAAAAGATTGTAAAACAAGAACAAACCAAAACACTCCAACATGGTGTACTTGTAGTAACAATCTTTATATGTTATGTCGCAATATCCATACAATGTAGAATTCCAATCTAAGACAACACTCTCGTCTAAACAAATACGGCAAATATTTTTCTTAAACTCCTGGGAGTCCATTGTATAGGCATTAAAAATAATTTTTTAATAGTAGATATTTATTTTAAGGTAAACAAAAGAATCACAACAAAGTGATAGCGTAAATGGCAGTGCAATTGCGAAAAAAATTAGTCGGATTCACACCGAACTTGTTAATTTGTTACTTAGTAGCAAGGTATATATACACAAGGTAGACTAATTTGGGAGTGTAGACATGCTGCTCTATAAAAATAACCGAGTCTTCATATAAATTTAACGCACACATGTACAAATTTTGGCTCATATACACGAAATTTGAAATTGGTGTTCCAACTTAGGTAAACAGCTGACAAACATATGGGCCAACGCTCAGTAGTTTGTTAATTTATTAAAGTTATCAACTGTGAACAACCCCCTTTTTAAAACTTTGTTAGTCTAGTAACTTTCGTAGTAAAACAGCTGATTTATTGTTCTGACATTTTTATCATTTTTTAAAATAAAATAAAAAAATCATTTAATTAACATATGTACTTACACTCAATGCACACGAAAATAGCCAAAACACAAATATTTTTTTAGAAATGTATCACAAATGACTTTTTTATTATATTTATTTAGAAACTGCAACAGCTGATAATGAGTTACCAACTAACAACTATTTTATCAGGGGTGCCGTGTCGTTAATTTGTTAAATGTTAATCCGGTAGCGCCTTAAATAAACAAAAACAAAATTCGTGTAAAAAAGTAACTATTAACGACTAACAAACTAACAAGCTCGGTGTGAATACCACTATTGTCTTGCACCTTGGCAGGGCTGCCAGGTGCTTTTTTCTTAATCCCCAAACTTTAAAAAATGCCCCAAAAAATCCCCAAATAAAAGAAAAAATACCCAAAATAACCCGTAAAAAATATACCGATTTTAACAGATCAGTTTTTAAATTTAATAAAGGTTTACAAAACAAATTTTGTATGCAAATTTGCCTTAATAAACGTTTGTTAAATTGGCTTAAGTCCAGTTTACCAACGCAGCTCAAAATAAAAAAAAGTACATTGGGTTATAGAAAATTTAAAAACAAGAAGAAATATAAAATGACAAATTCTCGGAAACGCAGTTTCTGACCTCTGAAATTTTCATATAAATTTTCGATTTTCCACAACATTTTGGAACGTATATAGCCAATATTGGTATCATTTAAAAACTTTTGAATAAATTTTTCTAGATATAAACATTTTATTTAAATATTATTAATCCATTAAGGAGCCGGTAAGCAGAGAAGCTTTATTTAGCGAAGCCGGTGTTTGTTATATCATAGAGGATAAAATCCATGCGCCCGGCCGAAGGCCGGCTATGCGGAGAGGCTTTATTTAGCGAAGCCGGTGTTTGTTATACCATAGAGGATAAAATCCTTGCGACCGGCCAAAGGCCGTTTTATTTAGAAGCTTTATTTAGAGAAGCTGGGATTTATTTGATTACATTTTTATTACCTAGTGCACTTCCGTAACATTTTGATATAAATTTTGTAAAAACTGTATTAGGAGCTAAAGAGTTAAAAAGTTTTAAATAAATTTTGCATTTCCAGAAAGATCTGTTCAAATGCTTTCAAATAATACTAATATTGGCCATATACGTTCAGAAATGTAGAGGGAAATCGCAAATTTATATGAAAACTTCCGAGGTCCATAACTCGGAAATTATGCGTATCCGAGAATTTTGCCATTTTTTTCTTCTTATTTTTCGATTTTCTATTACCCTATGTACCTGAACTTGTTCCGTTATATTTAATAATCGTTTATAAATATGGGGGTTAAAGCTTTACTTGTATGTACTATGTTCTACAATAGACAATTTTTATCGTAAGGAAATATGAAGCTGTATTTGAAATATAGATATTTTAAACAAATAGAATCTGGAAATTTATTTCTCATGGAGAGAAACATTTTATTATTTAATTTTCATATTAATTCGAATGTATATTCTAAAGGGGCCCATAGACAAATACTGCTGACAGCTACTGCCGATGAAACCTTCGTATACGTGTATAATTGATATTTTACTACACACATATCAATCATCATTTTAAATTAAATCTTCACATGTTTTTTTCTCAAAAACTATTTTAAATTTGTTTTAATTTAAATTGAAAAGAAAAATATTTCAAAAAATTAATATATTGATTTGTTTTTTTCATTTGAACAACTGTCAGCAGCATGAGAGTTCATTTCAAAATCAAACCTATTTTGATTTTTCATACTGTATTGTCTGTGTGACGCATATGGGTATTTCTCTGAAATGGTCCACCGTGACTTAAAAAATCAAAGCACTCGCATAATTTTTTTAAGCACAAAAATTAAGTTGGATTAATTTTGTAGTACATATATTTTTATTTTTTATTTTTCATTTTTGAATAAAAGTTTAATTTTTTTGTTAAAAGCTTCTGAAAATATATGTAAAATTAATAAAATATGTATGAAGGTAAAAACTGTCATATGTGTAATGTCACGTGCGTAATTTACAATTTATATTTTTCTTTGCCAACCCATGCATAGTTACTTTTGAACAAAACATGATTATAAAGGCCCATTACTACCCTTTATAAAAACATTTTTTCCGAAATAAAAACCTCCTACAATTCACTTACTTTCGCACTTTTTCTTACGGTCCTAAAAGGAACTTCTATTTTTGTCACGTGAGTAAGTCAACTTTGATTGCATTTGGGTACCCAGTGCTCAATTTACCATTATATATACTTTTTAGAAAGAACTCATCACAAACAATGTAACGATTCTAGAATTCATTCTAAAATTCCAATCCACTTCTATTTTTTTAATATTCAAACACAATAAAACGCGTACAAATGTCAAGTGCATAACCAGAGAAACACCCATATATAAATAAAAATTTCAAATTTACAAGCACATGCTGATTGCATGAGCAGTATTAGTCTTATTCCTTCAATATTTTCCAGGAATATTTTCAAGGCAATATCAAAATTTTCGTTTATATATTTCTGTTACGAGGCTTACTTAAGCTATCCATTTGCTAGCAATGAAGTAAATTGTACAGGAAATTTATACAACTAATTTTGGTTTTTATACCTTGTTGAAAACATAATTGTGTCTTAATTTTTGATTAATTTATCATCTAGAATAAAAAATTTTACGACATTTAAACAATTTGACAAAATTGATGAAGTGTTTTTTCGTCTTGTATTCACTATTCAACTTTTCAATCGACTTGTGTTTACCAAATTAGTCCATTCATTGAAAAGTGAACTATAACACTTTAATATTTTAACCTCTAATATACATGAACTTGTCTAGGAAAATACAAATTTTTGATATCCCTGCAGATAACGAACCTAGTCATTACATGCATGTAAAGAATAGTCCATATAAAGGAGTAGGAGTACTGCAAATATATGTTTAAAATGTAGTCTATTTAACATTACACCGAGTCTACAACTGACATGAAATGCTGTTAAAACATGATGTTTAGACTCCATGTTGAATTTTTAATATGTTAATGGTGGAGTATAGTACTCATGTTAATGTTAAGAAATTTCATTATTTTTTGATTGTCGTCGAAGCATATTCCAAACAATAGTGTGTGTGAAATGAAAAAAAGCAACAAAATGACTTCTGTCAAGCTTAAACGTCATTTTATGTTATAAAAGAGTTGTTAAAACACATGGCTTAACAGCCGTGTTAAAACATGAGAAAAACTGTAACATGATGAGTCTATACTTAACACTAACATCATGTTAGTGTTAATGTTAAGCATTTTATGTCTGTTGTAGACTACATGTTACGATGTCCTAGGAGTGGACCATATAACCCAGTTTTGCATTAAAACGGAGTAGTCTTTAAACAACTCCATGCTCATACACACTCTAGTAGACTAGTTTAAAACTACTCCATGGTGTAATTTTGGGATATCAGTATTTTGGTTATAACTCAGCCATGTTTTAACCGATTTAAAAGATTTATATACCGACGTGTTTAAGAAGAAATTTACCATATAAAACTTGGACTCGGAAAGATCTTTGGTTCCCAAAAATGGGTATTTAAAAAAAAAAATTTATTTTGGCCATAACTTTTTCGTATCTGAACCGAATTTCTCGAGTATTTTATAAAATATGTTCTACTAAATATTTCCGATATTTTCGTATATAATTCATATCCATAGCACATATGGCAGCCCTTAAATGTAGGTTTTTATACAATTTTTAATTTTTTTTTGTACGGGAGGTACCACGCCCACTCCTCCAATTCCGCCACCCTTTACGGCGCAAGAACGCCAATTTCGTTAGTTTTTGGTTAATAGGTGGTAAATAGTCTACTATTAATGGAAAAATTAATAAAAAAATATTTTGTTCATATTTAAGATCTTATTTATTGATAAAAATTATATGTTGCAGAAATGCAACATTGCAGCAGTAGCTCTAAAAATGTAAGTGAAATAAAAGATTATGAAAATTTTTAAAGCAGTTGTTTTGCTTATTGTAGCACAGACTAACCCCCCATTTACGCAAGATGTCTGCGTATAGCCTTTGCATTGTGGAAATTTGCATCTCATGGGCTTATCGACGATTAGGAGTTATATTACGCCATTTACGGCTCATTTTGATATTAAAGAAACATCATTCACAATAGTAAAATAATACACCTTAATAGGCAAGATGTCTGCGTATAGCCTTTGTATTCTGGAAATTTGCATCTGATGCGTTTATCGGTCCTTAGGAGTTATATAACGCCATTTGCGGCTCATTTTGATACTTAAGAAAAATTATTCACAATGTTGAAAATATAGTAAAATAATACACTTCAATAGGCAATGTTGCATACATACAACAAACCAAAATCAGTATAAATAGGCAATGTTGCATATATACAACAAACCAAAATCAGCATAAAACGTAAACGAAATTGGTTTTGCGCAAAAAATATGTAATTGACTATTGAAATATATCCTCTTACCTTTCACTCAAACCAATATCAATAGCCAAATATCACTATTACTTAAAAAAATAATTTTTTTAAAATGAATTCAAAGAGTGAGCAACAGATTTCTACACACGTCTCACTTGAATGAAATTGATACAAACTTGTCGATGTCTAGAGAGCTTATAGTTTTTAAACCGTAAGAATACTATGTTGGCAAGCTGCAACATCGACTTAAATTGCTATGCTACCATATATAATATTTTTACACTACCTTTAAGGGTATGTTGCAGAAATACAACATGACGCCGTAAAGGGCTAAATGTATGTACCCAATTTGGAAACTTTGGCTCTTGCCGTTCCCCAGATATGCAGCAAAAAGTAATAAAAGTACCACAACCACAAGGGATTTTTTGCTCATATCTCAGCCATTTGTGGACCAATCGTTTTGAATTTCAATAGCAAACAATTCCGGAGCATATGTGACATAAATGTATAATAACCTGGCCCCCATCATATATGGGGGCCACCACATGTTATTTGGCCTAGTGAACACCCCTGTCGTTTTCCAGTCGATGGTGAATCAGCTATCTAAGATGATGAGTCCTGGCGAAGTCTTGACTTAGGTTAGGTTTAGAAGGGTTATGTGCCCAAGGGTACACTTCCACTCGGAGACCAGTACGGTCCATTGTGAATCCCTTCAACATATAGAAAAATAAATAAAGAAGATAGAAAAAGAGAAAGGTTAAGAAAAGAAGTATGAGGTGGATAGAGTCCAGAAAATAAGAAAGTTAGTAACTACTACGAAGAACAAATTCCCTCTCTACTGTCCCCTCAACAGAAACAACCGCACTATTTCCCTGACAAACCCCAGTAGATCAGTCGGACTATATCCAGCGATGCACCCCAGTTCGTCGTGAAACCTGTCTTCTAGCCACTTCTGCCTAAGACCCTGCATCCTGGGACAATGTCACAGTACATGCTCGATCGTCTCCAGTTCCTCAGAATCATCTCACAATCTGCAGAAGTCCGGTATGGCGTTGTCCCATCTGCCCGCAAAAGCCCTGACAGGACAATGACCCATCAAGAACCCTATAAGCGTTCTAAGACTACTCCTATCCAATCCCAGTAGAACCCTGGTTGCCCCCGCGTCCAATCTGGACCATAGTGCCCTAGACACCCTGCAATCCACTCTGTCCCTCCAGGACCGGTTAACGTCATCACGGAATTTCTCCTGTATAACACCATAGTAGTAACATAGGGGAGTCTTTACCCCCTGTCCCTTACCACTAAGTCCAGATTCGAACCCCCTCTCGCGAGTTCGCCCGCCACCTCATTTCCCTCAACCATGCAGTGTCCAGGTACCCAACACAGCCTTACATTGAATTCCTCCATGAGTCCACCAAGAGCATTCCTACACCGAGCGACCAGGCACGATCGCACCGTATAATTTGTCAATGCCCTAAGCGCCGCCTGACTATCGACGTAAATTGTCACCACAGATCCACCCACGATGTGTTCCAGTATCACCTCCGTCGCCCTCCAGATCGCTAGGAACTCAGCCTGGAAGACACTGCACTCATCGACGCCGTGCAATAAAGCCATATGGCTTTATTTCCATGTAAGAAGTGAAATAAAGCCAATCATGGCCTTATTTCCCATTTAAATTTTTTTCTTTTCATATAATTGCAATTTATTTAAAAATTGTTTTGTTGGTTTTTCTCTGGGTGTTTAAATAAAAAATATAAGGAAAACACTTTTGGACGCAAGGATTTTCTCCTCTATGGTATAACAGAGACCGGCTTCGCTTACTAAAGCTCCTCTGCATAGCCGGCCTTCGGCCGGGCGAAAGGATTTTCTCCTCTATGGTATAACACAGACCGGCTTCGCTAACTAAAGCTTCTCTGCATAGCCGGCCTTCGGCCAGGCGCAATAATTTTCTCCTCTATGGTTGAACAAGTACCGGCTTCGCTAACTAAAGCATCTCTGCATAGCCGGCCTTCGCCCAGGCGCAAGGATTTTCTCCTCTATGGTATAACAGACCCCCGCTTCGCTAACTAAAGCTTCTCTGCATAGCCGGCCTTTGGCCGGCCGCAAAGATTTTCTCCTCTATGGTATAACAACCACCGGCTTCGCTAACTAAAGCTTCTCTGCGTATTCGGCCTTCGTTCGAAAACAAGGCCGATTTTAGAAGCTTTACTTAGCGAAACCGGTGGTTGTTATACCATAGAGGAGAAAATCCTTGCGCCCGGCCGAAGGCCGGTACGCGTCACACGCGCTGCGATCGCCCGTCGGACGCGCTCCCCCACTTCCACCTACCGTACCATATTTTTTTCAACACTTGACAATGGCAACTCATTCTTTTGCCAATTTGTAACCATAACAATTACACTGTTATGGCGTTATTTCCTCTTTGGTTACTAAACGATTATGGTGTTATTGCACTTGGGTGGTGGTAATAAAGCCATATGGCTTTATTGCACGGCGCCGCACTTATCGGGGAGTCTGAATGACCTTTTCACCTCGGTGTCCGTGATATATACACCGGCACCAGTGCCGGTTTCCATTTTGGATCCATCCGTAAATACTGCCCACCCCTCAAACAGTCCATTGGATCCACTCCAAATTTCCCTATCCGGGAACTCCACTGGTGGTGTTGCGCCGAAGTCCAGGGTCATAGTCTTATGATCCGAAATTCTCTCGAGAGTAATACCCTGATCAAGCGGACCCATCTCGTACAAAATTCTCGTGTGATCATCCCTTCTAGGTCTAACTAAGGAAGACTCGTAGAGTCTAAGTAAGTTTCTAGCAGCCACACTCCTAATGTTATTAAAGGCTCCTTCTATATCCAGAAACGCGGCGGGAGTATATTCCTTATGCCTCAGACCGTGCTCAATACAACCCACCACCTCATGTAACGCGCTCTCAACAGATTTACCCTTCAGGTAAGCATTTGGGCTGTTTACGCCTACCCGGAAATGTAACCTGTAACTGCTCATAGCTTTCCCTTAGAAGATGAGTGAACTTGTTCACAACACCCTCCAGATCAGTCGGCAGCAAGTCGCCCAAGGCCCTTTGCGCCAATCCAATTCACTCTTTCCTTAAAGGAGTCCCATTTTGTCCCCCTAGGGTTCCTAAATGGAGCAGCCACAGGTGGGTCAAAATTCAATGTGAAGGTAATACGACTATGATCTGAAAATGTACAGTCCGTTGCCACCCTCCAATCAACAACAAGTTGCTCGTCACGGTTCACCAATGTCAGATCTATCACTGCCTGCCTATCTTTATTTCTGAACGTCGGCGTGTTACCCATATTACAGATAATAAGATTGTTAGTGGTTATAAAATTAAACATTAACTCACCCCTTTTGTTTGTGTCTGCACTCCCCCATTGGCTATGATGAGCATTGGTACGCAGCCCAATACAAGGATTGCACCATTCATCTTTGCAGTTCCCGCATCACCGTGCCAGGTGGGTCCAACGCCTCGTACGGCATATACACCGAAGCCAGTGTTAGAGTGTTCTTACCTTTGGCTTCTCCATTTACTACGGTCCAGTCACCGCACCTGAAAGAATAAGAGATGAGAAATTCAGTTCATTCTTCGCTAATATACACGTTCTTACCTTGTCCTCTGTGGACGGCACAAACAGAGTGTATCCCGCAACCCCTAAACCACAAACCTTATTTTTATTAATCCAAGGTTCTTGGATTAGGGCTACGTCCGTCCGGGTGCTGGTGAGGAAGGTTGCTAGTTCGGCTGAGGCTACTTCACAATGGTGCAGGTTTATTTGCACCACTTACAACCTCTTTGGTCCGGTCATGTTTCGGATGCCGGAACCTGACGTTACCTTAACCAAACTTAACCTTGCCCCCGGGTTAATGTCGCTACATTTGTCAATTGTAGTCCTTAAGAAATCCAAAGAATTCTTGTTTCCACAATTGACAACCTTCACTCCCTTAACCCAGTCAGCACCATTGAAGGATACGTCCTCCTCTTTGCCCTTGAATGCTGCCAGCTCGTCGAAAAGCCTAGCCTCCACTAACTGCCATAGCTCGGCACTGATTAGGGATGGACAAAAAGCATCGATGTTTTAAAAACACTCGATGTATTGTGTCGAAAAATCGATATAATCCGATGTTTTTTTGCTCCTAAACAATCGGAAAACATCGATGTTTTCTTTCGATGCATTGAAATGACAAATTGTATACAGAACGTGTAGATTGATATATAAACGGGTATACATATCTATACGTGTTGGCATGACTATTATATGCGCAGGCAACGCTATTATATGCGGCGAATAAGTTCGGGTCTGGCATCTTTACTCCCAACAAACAGCTTGATAACCACTCGTAATTAAAAACAAAGCTAACAAATTGTGCACAAGTGCAACAAAGGAAAATATTTTGCTGTTTGTTTATTGTTTACAGTTTTGAAAAAAAGTATTGGGAGATCTTAAATAAACTAAAGATTTTTAATATTTTAATCAGGGTTAAGTTCATCAAATTTAATTTTCATTAATTTTCATGTTGTAAAATTTTTTTCTTCATAAAAATAATTTAATGAAAATTAAATTTGATGAACTTAAGCCTGATTAAAATATTAAAAATTTGGATTCAAAACCATAAATAGTTCAACAAAATAACCACAATTCTAATTAAACTTAAGATTTTTCGAAAATATAATAATTGTTAAAGAATCTATAATTTATATTACTTACAAACAACTTGTTATAAAATACTTTGTTTCATATTTTATATTTAAATCACATCAGATTTTGTTTCTATATAATTTGTTGTCAATAATTTTAAATAAAAGTTTTCATTCGTAATAAATTGTTAAACCCAAAGCATTGTGTCGTAACAGGTTATGGGCCCAGCGTGCTAAAATACAATGGATATTTTAAAAGCATCTTTTTCTAAGCTAAATAGCGATAACTATAATTTATGGAAATATAAATTAGAGCTGATTTTAAAGCGTGAGAAGCTTTGGAGCTGTATATGTGAAATTCCACCAACACCGACTGGAACAAACGGAATGACGAGGCCACAGCAATTATTGGTTTATCTGTGGAAGACCCACAGCTATTTTTAATCAAGAAAGCCAAGTCAGCACACGAGGCTTGGAATATATTACGGTGCCACCACGAAAAGGACACATTGGGATCCAGTGTTCGGTTGATGCGCAAAATATGTGGATTGCGTTTTTCCATGGAGCGTGATATTTCTGAACATATAATGGAAATTAAAGTTTTGTTTGAAAAACTAGAAGCTTTGTGCGAGCAATTTACGGAGCGATGGCTTGTTGCCATGTTATTGAGTAGTTTACCTTCTTCGTTTGATACATTAGTAACAGCTTTGGAGGCTCGTAAACTGGACGAGTTAACTTTGAAAGTAGTTGAAATAAGCTTAATTGAGGAATATCAGCGTCAAACAAAAGACTCAAAATCAAATACCGCAATGAAATCTACATCGCGCGATTGGCATAAGCAAAAGGTATGTCACCACTGCAAATTGAAAGGCCATATAATGAAAAATTGTTGGAAGTTAAAGAAATCAAAATCAGGTAATACTCAAAAGACGATGATTAGTGAATCCAATTAAAGTCATGTGTATTTTGGGCTAATAAATGGTGATAATAGCTGGATTTTGGATTACGGGGCAACATGCCACATAAGTACTCAAATTTCTGATTTTGTTTCTTTAAATAAATCTATAAAAGAGAGCGTTACTGTTGCAAATGGTGAAACAAATGAATCAAGTGGTAAAGGTACGTGCAGAATAGTTATGCTTAATAGCAATAAAAAAAAGCAAACAATAGATATTAAAGATGTTTACTATCAGTATATAAAATTATGAAAAACGGATTTCGGGTAGTTTTCCACGAATCCTTATGCAGTATTCAAAACAGTTCGGGTAAGAAGTCGCAGTTGCAGATAACAAGAATGAATTATTTATTTTACGTACGTCTTGTAAAGAAAAAGTAATGGTTGCTGAATGCAAAGAAGAAAAGTGTCAACACTATTGGCACAGAATTTTTGGTCATAAAAATATAAATGATGTAAGAAAAATGCAACATGGATATACGGTAAGCGATTTTAATATTATTGTGGCGTTAGAAAAACTTGTGGGATCTGTATCAAAAGTAAAATGGTGAAGACTCCTTTTCAAATGTCAAGTTCTATAACAAAAAGTGTTATGGATTTAATTCATAGTGACGTTTGTGGCCCAATGCAGACTTGCACATTTAGTGGTTTTCGTTATTTTCTCACATTCATAGACGATTTTAGTCGATATACAGTAGTTTATCTATTACGCAATAAGTCAGATGTTTTTGAAAAGACTAAAATATATTTAGAAATGGTCAGAAATAAATTTGGAAGATACCCAAAAATAATGAGATCGGATAATGGAGGAGAATACACAAATAATACCCTTAAGTCCCATTTAGAAAATCTTGTAATTCAACAGCAATTTACAGTTCCTTATAATCCACAGCAAAATGGTGTTGCTGAAAGAAAAAATAGGTACTTAGTGGAAATGGTCCGATGTTTATAAACTGATTCAAAACTTTCAAATTATCTTTGGGGTGAGGCTGTTTTGACGGCAAACTATTTACAAAACCGTCTAGTGTCAAGTTCTATTCAAAGAACCCCATATGAGTTATGGGAGAATAAGAAACCTAATATAGAAAATTTAAAAATTTTTGGTTCGAGGGCATATGTTTTAACCCCCAAGGAGAAACTAAGAAAGTTAGATAACAGAAGTGAAGAATACATATGTATTCGTAGGATATGATTATCAATCTAAAGGTTATCGTTTATTAGATTTGGCAACAAATAAAATTGTTGTTAGCAGAGATGTTAAGTTTATTAAAAATTCTAAAATGATTCCCACAAAAACTAATTTACACGAGGAGGAAATATTGGTAGAAACAATGTGTTCTAAAGAATATGACCAAAATAAAAAGGAAGCAATTAATTTTGAAGAAAATGAAAATAAAAGCAACATAAATGAAATTGTTATTTCAGATGATAACTCGTTTTGCAGCCTAGATGACTATGATGAAGGAAATAAGTTTGAGAAGATCTGCTAGGAGTACTAAAGGAAAAAGGCCAAATATTTCAACTTTACGGACAGAAAGTAATGAAATTATTGAACCGAAAACATATAACGAAGGTATGCAATCTTCCCAACGAATCGATTGGATATGTGCTATGACAGATGAAATTGCAATGTTAAAGACAACTGGTACGTGGAAGTTGTTTATACCACCTCCAAATGTAAACATTGTTAGTTGTAAATGGATATACAAAATAAAACGTGATGTATTTAATAATATAAAACAGTATAAAGCTCGTTTGGTAGCTAGGGGATTTAGTCAGAAATATGGCACTGATTATAATGAAATATTTGCCCCAGTCGTCAGACAATCCACAGTTAGAACACTGTTATCAGTTGCAGGATCTACTAAAATGACAGTTGTTCATGTAGACGTTAAGTCCGCTTTCCTAAATGGTTTGTTGGAAAATGATATATACATGAAGCAACCACCTGGTTTTGAAAAAATGAGTGCACAACATGTTTGTAAATTAAATAAGAGCTTATACGGTTTTAAACAAGCTGCTAATGTATGGAACAAGGCTCTCCATAGTGTTTTACTTAAAGGAAATTTTAAACAAAATTCAGCAGACCCATGTTTTTATTCGAAATATCTCGTCGAGGAAGGGAATATATACATACTTATTTACGTCGATGATATTTTGATAGCTGCCAAAAATAAAAAATCAATTGATGAAATTGAAAAATTATTTAAAGAAAATTTCGAAATTAACAATCTTGGAGAAGTCCGTCATTATCTTGGTTTGGAAGTTATAAAAGATAATGAATATAACTCTTGTATACGACAAAATAATTATATTAAGAACTTAATACAAGAATTCGGTATGGAAAATGCAAAAATATCAAAATTTCCTCTTGATCCTGGTTATGGAAAATCATTTTCTGAAAATCTAGTTTGTAATGAAAAGTACAGAAAATTAATCGGTTCATTACTATATATTAGTGTCAATACTCGATCTGATATAGCATCCAGTGTTTCTATTTTAGCTCAAAAAGTTTGTTCTCCTAATAATGAAGATTGGAACGAACTCAAACGTATTTTACGATATTTAAAAGGCACCGCCGAGCTTTACTTGAAACTAAGTGAAAATAAATCAAGCAATAATAATAAGTTGATAGGCTATGCAGATGCAAATTGGGCAGAAAATAATGATGGTCGCAAATCTAATACTGGATTTATTTTTCAGATTAATAACGGAAGTATTAGTTGGTGTTGTAGAAAGCAATCGTGTGTCGCTCTATCATCTACAGAGTCTGAATTCTTATCACTTTCTGAAACCTGCAAATAAGCTGTCTGCAAGCTGAACCCACAGTAATATTTGAAGATAACCAAAGTTGCTTACGCTTAGTTGAAGATGGACGATTTAACTGCAGAACAAAACATATAGATACAAAGAAGTATTTCGTCAAACAACATGTCGATGATAAACAGATTCAATGTGTATATTGTCCAAGTGAAGATATATTAGCCGATATGCTTACTAAGCCTCTAAATTCAAAAAAGCTAAAATATCTCAGAAAGAAATCTGGTATACAAGTCGTTTGAGGAAGGGTGTTAAAGAATCTGTAATTTATATTACTTACAAACAACTTGTTATAAAATACTTTGTTTCATATTTTATATTTAAATCACATCAGATTTTGTTTCTATATAATTTGTTGTCAATAATTTTAAATAAAATTTTCCTTTCGTAATAAATTGCTAAACCCAAAGCATTGTGTCGTAACAATAATAATAAATAATTAAAAAAAACAATCGATGTATTTTATGAAATATCGATGCAACATCGATGTATGTTTGCGATGCATCGCATCGAAAAAAACCTCGATGTTTTTAACAGTGTCCATCCCTAGCACTGATCCTCCCATCCGGATCATTCCGATGACAGCCATTTGAAGATGACCTTCCAGGCTCGTCGACTTCTTCAGTCTTTTGTTCGATGAAGCAGGCTGATCATCCCCAGATCTGTTCCTCTTAATGGTCTCCTTATTAGAGCCATTAGGAGCTTCATCCGGAGATGTACCAACCCTCTTCACTGAGCTTGGTGACTTCGGCACGACTAGCTTAGAAGGCTTGTTCCTGCCCGCACCTTTTCCTCTACTGGCCTCCTTACGAGAGCCACTAGTGGAATCGGACGGAGGATTAACAGCCTTCTTCCCCGTGTCCACTGCCTTAGCCACTTTGCCTACCTTCTTGGGTATCGCCCCCTTATCCTCCACAGCTCGTTCCAAACACATGAGCGCTTTGGTCATCGGGGCAACCCCTCCTTTTTCCATCTCTCCACGGCAGGTTGACGACTCCAACGGCCCTGTACTCTTTTGAGTAGCGTCCGGGTCGGCGACTTCATCCACCTGCTTTCTCCAAGGATAGGGTCAACCAATCACGGTACTGACAGGGCCGTAAATTCTTTCGAATTTGGCGATGCTCTGACGGTGCCTTCTCAGAAGGTGCCTATCCCTCGCGGAGAACGTTTAAGGATCTCTCTTCGACATCTTATCCAGATATGCCAGAGAACTCCTTGTACCGTTCTGCGCCTTCTCCTCCTTCGATCGGCTGGAGTTCTTAATGTCTCGTGGAGGGGCACTTGGCCCATCCTCCACGGCGTCCTGCCGAACAAGTTGTATACAATCTTCTCCCCAGTGTCCCCTGGCCTCACAGATGAGAGTGGCAGACTCTATAGTCTGACTGTGAGCTGATACATATATCAATATCAAGCTCCGTGTTAGAGAGCAGACTTTCCACGCAAAGGTCGATCAGTACCTGTTTCTCCTGATAAATTATGTTCTCAGTCGAGAGGGTACTCCCCACCTCACAGACCGTGACGTCCGACTCACCCTGGTCAATCCCGTCCGTCGTGTCCTTATTATTTGTTGTTTTTGTGTTAGCTTTTATTTTGAGGTATTCATTTTTGTTCCCACGAGTTTGCTCGTAAAAGACGGACCGAACCACGCAGTGACGGCGTGCGTGTACTAGGAAACTAACGTACAACAGCGCTTACCCTGACGCTGACGGGAGCTGTTAACGACTAGTTTCTTTACGCACTAAATAACTACCCAGGACTTCGGCACTGCTACCAACCACGTTGTCCTTAAAAGTGCATATTTCGCGCCCAAGCCACTGGTAAAGCCTCCACCTTGCAAGAGGGCGAACCCGCGGGCTGACACGCCGTGCTATATGTACTGATAATGGACCGGAAGTGTGCATTCCACTACCGCCTCATTATCCTGACAAGATGAGTAACCTTTAGTTGCACACCCCTTCAGTGTTCTCCCATGAGATCAGAACCGTAGAGTGCACTTAAGCCCTCGCATCTCGACAAGATATTTACCCAGGCGAGAGAGTCTTGACTTATCTCTATGACGTAATGGCACACGTAGATGTGCTGAGCAGATCGCCGGATTTGCCGGCAACGGAACCTGAACCGGCTGGTCTCGTTATGAGCATCGAGACGACAAGCGATGATTGGTTATTTACTATGCAGCTACAAGATACAAATTTGAACCACATTATTAGTGTCATAAAGAGTTCTGAAAAATCCGATCAATTTAGACAAATAAAATCCTATTTTTGTGTACAAAACAACCGCCTCTATAAGAAAAGCGCTGAGGGACTCTAGTTCATAGTTTCAAAATCTATTCGATAATTGCCAAGGATGAAACAGACCTTTTGGTTTCAGCGCATGCGTAAATACGTGAAGGAGTATATCGCTGCTTGTACGGAGTGCTGCTATAATAAGGCCAATGGAGGTAAGCCTGAGGGAGTCCTACATTATATTGATTTGGAGACACTCCCGTTCCGCCAGATACACATCGACCATTTGGGTCCATTTATGCGAAGTAAGAGGTGTAATAACCACATTTTTGTAACATCTGACGCATTTTCGAAATAAATCGTTGTGAAAGCTGTTAGAAATACGAAAACCGCACCAGTGCTAAGCGTTTTAAATGATCTATGGCTAATGGCCAAGTAGAGCGAGCGAATCAGAACATCCTAACCTATCTTCGAACAACAACGAATGAACCTAAGGATTGGGATCTGCACTTACATGAGTTACAGTTGTCCGTTAAGTCCCAGAAGAATGCTACTTCCAAATTAAGTCCGAATAAATTGATTTTGGATTACAAGCCGATTGATTTAGCCCAAAATCGTGTCCTGGCTGCCATACAAGAAGATGTAGCCACAGATGAAAGTACTCAGATTGGCGAAAAATGTAAATTAGCAATTTTAAACATCGGAACAGAGCGTGAAAAATGGAAAAAGCGATTTGACAAGCGACATGGTAGTCAAACTGCATATCAGGAAAATGATCTAAAAGGACTTGAAAATGAACCGCAAGCGACAGGAGAATCTCGAAAACAGGAGCATAAGTATCGAGGTCCGTACATCATCACACGGCTACTTGGTAACGATCGATACCTTGTAGAAGACGTCCTGGGAATGCAAATTACTTCTCGTAAATTCTGTTCCGTCTAAAGTTCAATAATATCCTAGATGACGAAGAAGCCGAGGACGACTTCAGTTCAGGATTTTCCGAACTGTCAAGTGTAATCCAGCCGAATCCTGATTGAGCGACCCTGTTTTATTTTGACAATTGCGATTGCATCATCATTTTCAAATTTTAACGTATTTTGCCGTCGTTTAGTTAGTCTTTATTTTACAAGAGTCCTGACAAGAAAATAAATGAATTTTCACCAGATTTTTGCGAACTTTAATTACTTTAATTGTTAAATAAACGGTGTTGTTCATATAGAATAAATATCAAACATGTTATATTATTAATTCTACAACCGGTAACTGAATGCACCACTAAATAATCATCATCTGGGTGACAAATGGGGGTCAAATAAAGCAGTGATGCCAAGTCAAAGCTGAGACACTCTAAAAAACACCATTTATTTATGACTTAAATAAATATAAAACTTTATATATCATTTAGTTTGAAATAAGAAAGTTTTTTTTGAAATATATCTTTTTGGGTAAAAGTGTATCTTTTTGGAAACTTAAATGTATCTTTCTTGAAATTTTACCAGGCATCAGAAATTCAGAACCGAAAACTTCAAATTTAAGTTTTTCATTTATAAACTTCAAAACTCATGCGTACAAAAAAAATAGTTTTCTATCAGTTAAAATAAAATATAGGAAACACAAAAAAAGATATTTGTTTTTAAAGTACAAAACTTGAAAAATACACAAAAACTTTTTTTTTTTTTTTGAAAAATATTTATCATTGATGTTCAAAAAATGTTTTAAACTGTACAAAAAAAAATAATAAAAATTAACTGCCTGTTAATTACTACATGCAGTGTTACCGTTCAAAATTTTCAAAAAGGGGCACAAAAAGGGGATTTTCAAAAAAAAAGTGTCACAATAAGGGGAATTCTGAGAAAAAAAGGGGCAACTTTAAAAACAGGAAAATTAAAAAAAAACGTATGTATTTATTAAATTATTTTCATCGAAAACTAAACATAACAAAAAATAAACTTCATATTTATAAAAAAATACATTATAGGTTATAATACAAATTCCCAGTAAACCAAGCGATATTATAACGATATCATATAGGTGATAGAAAGTATAACAAGTGATAATCGTTTTCGATTCGAAAACGATAGTTTTTACGGACTAAATTGTACCTTTCCTTATAATATCGTTTTTCCATTAAATTCTGATATCGTTTTCGATATCAGCATTTCTAATAATAACGATAGTAAAATCATATTTTTAAATTTTTTGAAAAACTATCGTTTTATTGAACTATACATTTTTATTCTTTATAATTTACTAATAACATCTTACCTTTCTTATTTCGGTTTTCACTGAACACTTATTCATCGCTTTCCATAAAAATATTATATAGTTTTTTTTCCGAATTAACGCGCTTCGTTATCTTAATGGAAGTATCTTTGTTTAAATAATTTTCTATGTTTAAAAAATTTTTGATGTTTTTTTCAAATATTTGTTTTTATTTTTAAAAAAATATTTCGAAAAGTGATGTCGTAACGATATCGTTTTAAATAATAATACAGAATATTATAAACGCCGTAAAATATAATATCGTTATCGCTATCGTATCCCGGTGGCGAACGTCATAGTGATTCATCGTGACAAACGCTGACAATATGTAATCATCGATGACAAGTGTTGATTTTCCTTTGGTGTCATATATGAATTTCTTAAGTATTTGTCCAAACTGTCATATATGACCAATATGGATTTTGTCTTGTAGGCGTTCATTTGTTTGTGAGTCCTAACAGACAATATCATCAACTTTCATTAGTGAATTTGTATGTTATTTGTCGCTAACGAGGAGACTTTTAGGTCACAATATAACCTTGAATCGTCTGTGAATTATTATTGTAATTGTCGTTATAACTAAGACTTTTAAGGATTTTTTTACAAGCGATTCACATATGAAACATCTTATATAAGTCGCCATGTTAGGGACACATGTATGAAAATATCCTGAAGTTTCAACCAAAAAACGCCGTTTCCCCTTTAATATAAACAAAAATAGTGCAATATACTGTACATATGTAATATAATTTTTTTTTATTATAGAAAAGCATATAAAGATATAAAATAAACAATTACTTAAATTACATAGATTTTTGAGTTTGGTCATTTGCTCTATAGTGGCGTTTAGCGTCACGATTTTTAACTTTTTTTACAGCTGAGCGTAGATAAGTAAGGAATTCTTCGAAAGTGCTGAAGCTTGTGCAGTCTTTAAAAATATGGATATAGAAAGAAATGTACAGTTAGGAAAATATTTCTATTTTAATGAACTGACCAGTAATACTCACCTTTCAAAGCGGTTATAAAATTTGAATATAGTTTCAGTGCTTTCTTGCCTTTGGTTCCATCGTAATTGTACTGAGACAATAGATCGGGATCAAGAATTCTCTCTAAGTTTTTATTTAAGTCGCCGCAGAGCAAACGTCGCATAGAAGTTACCTTGAGAAAATAAAAATATATTTATGATTATTTTTCTGTTGTTTTATTTAATTATTTTTAACTCACCAGATTTTCACGATTTTCACCCATAAGATCATTCTCAATTGTTTTAAGGTTCTCATCAGACTTTATAGAAAAATGGTTAAAGGCCTTATTACGTGTAATTTGCGTTTTATTTGCGAATTTTTGCCTTTATATGAAATCTTGTTATGATATACATATGTTCATAAATTCACTTTGTATTTTTTTGTTTTCACTGCTTCACTTCACAAGTTCAGACTAAACTGAAAAACATATGTATTTTTTAAAACAAAAATTTAAGTAACAAACAGAATAAAACAAACCAAAAATAATATACCGTTATTTTAGGTCAGCAGAGACGTGTAGCAGACAAAATGCTGCAGTGTTCAGTTTGACAGCAACTCATAACAGACAATGTCGCTTAGTTTCAACTTTTCCAATTAGAGTGACAAGGAAAAGACAGAATAAATTCAAGTAGATAATAAATGAAACAAAACAAACAGAAAAAATGGTCTGTTATTTTCTGATTTATTCATTGACGGAGACGTGTAGCAGACAAAGTCCTGCAGCGCTCACTTCGTGATCTATTCATAACAGACAATGTCGCTTAGTCGAAATTTTCGCAGAAATATGAACTTGTTACTGACTTTGTTGCTATTATTCATCGATGAAAATGTCATTATGACAATGTCACTCATATACGCCACCGGGATCGTTCTATGGTTTATTGGGTTGTTTGGGAAAAACACACATACATATATACATTTATATATCGTGAAAATACATGTCTTGTTTGCAAGTAAACGATAATGAACTGTTGCATAAAATTTTTATTTCAATTATTTATACAAAAACAGTTACTAATTACTTGTAAATAATAATTTTATAGATTTGCACCCGATAGTTTTATTAATGAAATATTGTCAGTTTTCAACAAAATTTTTTTACAAGAAAAAATACCTTCGAGTTTTCAAAAATCTATACTGATTCCGCTATTCAAGAAAGGCGATGTAAGCCAACCATCAAATTACCGGGGACTATCACTCATTGATACTTTATGTAAAATCTTCAATACCTTATTGCTAAATAGACTAACGGAATGGATCGAGTACAATAAAGTACTGAACGAATTCCAAGCTGGATTTAGAAAACAGTACTCAACGGTAGACAATATCTTTAATCTAGTAAATATTGTCAACCTAAACAGTTTAAATAATAAATTTACTTATGCATTCTTTTATATTTTCGAAAATAAATAATTTAATATTAAAAAGACCTAGAGCTTGATTTAAAAAATTAAACAGTTAATCAATTAAACAAGGTCAAATAAAAGCTAAATATAAATAATAAAAATTATTTGGTTTGATTTGTTCTTTAAAGTTGAAAATATTTTTTTTTTTTGTTTTTTGAAACTAGCAATAAAAACTCAATTTCGAAGTTAAAATTTTGATAAGACGAAGTGGAATTCACCTACAATATCTTTCCAGGTAACGTCTCTTTGAATGTAGAAAAAGATTGCATCAAAAACCAAATTTCTAAAAAATTGGTATGTACGATAATTACGCGCAAAGGGGTCGATATGTTTGCATAACTCAAAACCGCTTTAGCTTATTGAAAAAACTAAAAAAAACCGGTTTTTTTTACAAACTTTACAAAATTGGGGGTTCTAGCGTATCGAAATCTTGCTGCTAAGGATTTCCATATAACACTAATCCAACCCTTTATGTATATAGATGTAACAAAACAATTCAATTAATATGCAAGTACATATATTATATTTAAAATTTCCAAGTAGTAGTACATTTTAGTCTTCATTAACTTGTATATCTGCTTTTTGTTCTAAATATAAATGTGATAAGCGGTTTTTATTATACACTACGATAAACTCATTATATTCTTCCGTCGTTTTGCCATGTATCGATTTTAAATGTAGTATACAGCTAAAAATAAAGTAAATTAAAAAAAAAAATTTTAAAAAGAGATCAACACACCTGCTACGGAAGAAAAATTCCTTATTGCAAATAGAGCATTTCATCAAAGGCTCCTTTAAATGAGCAGCGGTATGAGACTTAAAGCTTGTGCTCATTATGTTTTTATTACAATATTTACAGCGGACGCAGTATCTAGACTTTTGGTTTTTTTTAATTAGTTTCTCGTTTTTCAATTTCAATTACATACTTACTCTTTTTTTTGTTACGGCATTTATCAATGAGGCTGAGTGACTATTCATGTGAATGTCTAAATCTACTTGGCGGTAAAATTCTTTTGAACATAAAGAACAGGGTATCATCTGGCCCAAATGTATTCGCCGGTGTACATTAAGAGCACCTCTACCATAGAATTCCTTACCACAAAATTCACACTTATGATTTTTAACTCGATTTTCGTTGTGAATTTGCATGTGTAACTTAAGGTGTTGTTGCGAAAAATACTTAAGGCCACATATTGGACAAGTTTCCTTGCGTTCCCGGTTAACGATATGAGTCTTTTCGTGCTTTTGTAAAGCATATTTGCTATGTAAAATTCTTGCTGAAACGAAATAATTTTAATAATCTATAATAATAATAGGTAAGTTTTTTAGACTCCTTTTACGCCTACTGAAAATGTAGCATTAAAGGTATTTTAGGTCACATCATGGTAGAATAAGTACATGGTAAAGTCATTATAAATTTTGTTTCCAATTTCAAAGCCCATATAACGTCAAACAAAAGAAAATAAAGAAAAAAATTAAAACAAACACCAACCTAATGAACATACCTGGTACTTAATATACTACGCATTAACTTAAAATAAGGTCAATCCCAATGTAATAAATTTTACAAAAGTCAGAAAAAACTTCATAAAATGTTTAGTTTTCTTTTGATTAACATCTTTTTACTTATTTATACTTGAGAGCACTTATTATGAGATTTCAAGTCAGAATCGCAAATGTCAAGCGTTTTGCGTTTGCTAGAACATATCCGATAATTGTAGAAAAATACTTACAACAAAAAGAGCACATAGAAGGAGTTTGTTGCTGGATATATTTCTTTCTTTTTTTACTTTTGTTAGCCGTTTTAATATTAGCATTAGAATTATTAACAGGTTTACTTTCTACTTCATCTTCTTTTTTGTGTCGAGTGCGTTTAGCTGCCGTTTGTAACTTTTTATTAATATTGCCGTCTTCGGATTTAACATATTCCTTCCGTAATTTATTTTTGTTTTCAGTTATTGTATTAGATTTTTTACTTAACATAGAATGTGATATATTATCTTTAGGTAAATATAATTGTAAGGATTGCTCAATATTACTTTCTTTATTATTACTTTCTAAATCGTAGTTTTCTCGGAACTCCATTTCAACTATGGTATCTTCTTTGGTTTTACCATCCTTAGTTTCTTGTGAAGAATTCCTTAAAAAATCATCTAAATTTTCATTCTCAAATTGAACTTGTATTTCAGATTCTGTATCAGTTTTGTGATCCACTACCGTCTTAAAATCAATTGATACATAATTATCATTGTCTTCGACCATAAATAAATCGTCTATTTCTGAACTAATGCAATCCAGGAGGAATTTGTAAGAATCGAGAGCTTTCAAAATTAGTGTATGCATATGTACTAAACCATTAGAACAGTTTACGCATAACATAGATGAAAAAGGCTCAGCATCTGAAAAAAACAAATTGGCAGTGCTTTATCCTAAGTGCGTTTGGAATTGTCTATATACAAACCCAGACGTTTTATTTGGGTATATTTGTAATAGCAATCTTTGTAGGTCATATCGCTATATTCAACTAGTGTATTATTCCAATCCAAAAAAACATCCTTGTCTAAACAAACTCGGCAAACAGTATTCTTGAATTCATTCGAATTCATTTTGTTTTGCAATAATATATTTTTGCTCTTTGCCTCTAAATGTAAATAATTTATAAAAGGTAAACAATTTATTCAAGGCGAATTCACCTTTTAATTCGCCTTGAATTTATTCATACGCAAACGCAAGGCGAATTCACTTTTCAGGTGGCTTAAAAAACACAGCAGACCAATAAAGAAATAATACAGGTGGAATTGCTACGGCAACAAATACTACATACAACACAAGGCCCATCTATCAGGTCTGCTTACTTGTACAAAAACAAAAAACGATTCTTTTTAGTTGTCAAACATTTACTACCCCATATACAAAGCAAAAGGAAAAAACGTGTATTTGTGGCATACCATAAACGTATACATGCACATGTAAGCAAAATGTAAACAACTTTTGACAACTAAAAAGAACATAAACAATGATCATCAGGCTTCTTGCGCAGACCTTTTCAATAGGCCTTGATACAACACAAGGCAAATTTAAAATGGTAAGTGCAGCTCTACAACTACAAAAAGCATGGTAAACGTAGTATCCCTTCATAAACCACGACTGATTAAGGGCATAAAACTGTCAAAAAATTTTATTTATTATGATATATTTAATTTCTCCTTAATGCACAATTTGTTAAATAACGAAATTGTTTCAGAATTATTACTTTGTAATGTTTAGTTTTCTGTTCCTATTCGCCCTTCCAGAAATAACATTCCCCTTAGACTACAATATTTCCATTCTCGTTTTGCAAATGAGCTATGAATTGGACAATGTTTTTACATACGTACATACATATATTGATTTTTTTTTATTTTTTATTTATTTGTCTATGGAATATAATACTTACAGACTTCATAATTATGGGCGTTGAGGAACATTAAATGTTATATTGTTGATTAGGTATCCAGAGCATACGTCGCCAACAATTATGTTAAAAATAAACGAGATGTTCATCACAGTTTTACGGCTCTTTAGAGTTGGCAGCTTGATGAGGGCTAGTCTTGCAGAATAAGACGGCATATTCCATTGGTTAAAGTTCAACCCACGGAGACAAAAATTCAGAAACTGTTTTTGAACTGATTCAATTTGGTCGGAATATTTATTATATATAGGGTCCCATATTACAGATCCATACTCCAATACAGGTCGTACAAGGCAAGTATACAGACTTTTCGTAGCATATGGATCCTTTTTCTATAATCCTATTAGCATCAAAAATAACCCCTTTAAAATCTTTTAATCTTAATTTTGTTTTCGTTGTTGTTTTATATGTATGTATTTATTAAACGTGTCACATTGCCCTAAGGTTTAGCCTACCATCCGACTAAGCGGAAAAGACAAACAATAGTAACGTTGTTGCACACAATTTTTGACAGCACGGAGTTTATTACACAAACAAATTTGCCTATTTTTGGTTCTACATTCAAAGAGACGTCACCTGACAAAATATTTGTTGGCGAATTCCACTTCGTTGCACCAAAAATTTAATGTATATTATCATTTCGATATTGTAAGCGAAAGCAGAGAAAAGTAGAAAAATGGCTGTTCTGTAAAAGTTGGCTTTTGTAACATATGATAATTTCGCGCAAAGAGGTCGATATGTTTTTTTAAACTAATATGAAGATCTAAAATGATTGGCGTTTGTAAGAAGAAGTGCCGGATACAAGAAGCAGATTGACAGGAGAGCACATAAAACAGAGAGTGATCCTGATGTCCTTATTGATGATTACTGGTTTGACTAACATAATCAAAAAGATTTCTAATTAAAGTTGGTACTTATGGGGCGCAATTCAAAATTTAATGTTAGTTTGGTACTTCCCTTTAAATTTTTCGAAATTTACTTTTTATTTTTGATTTCATATGGTTTTTTGTATTCTTCCCTTTTGTTTTTATTGAATTTTTGTTTGTTAATAATTCTTTGAAATAAAATGAAAGAATAAAAAGTAACGATGTAATTACAAATAATATGTTTGTTCATAAACATGTACATATGTACAAAGGTATATTCAATTTTTTAATTTGGTAAAAGTTTCAGAAAAATAAGTTCGATATATCGATATTTTTCAATTTTCCCATCCCTACTATTGGATAGGTTTTGGGCGAAATGAACTACAGGTGGTGTCGAAACGCCGCACAGTGGCTGAAAATTTTATTTCATTGGCCAAAAGTCCAACTTTGTTTGTCACCGACAAGGTATATTTATAGCAGGTAGCCGCGAGATTACAACAATTGTACAATAAAACAAACAACAGGGCTTTTTATTGTTGTTATGCGATACAAACTGTCAAAAAGCAAAGGGGCTGATAAGAGACAAAAAAGACAAAAGATAAAGACAAAAAACTTGTTTACTTGTTTGCTATACAACATTTGACAGTTCGTATCGCAAAACAAGCAAATAAAAAATAAACAGCTGGCTTTCCGAGACTACCTGCTATAAATATACCTTGGTCACCGATTTCCAAAATTTTAATTTTATTTAATAGTAAACATAATAAAACTAAGGTTGCCAAAAATAAGGTCAAAATATTGGTAATTGTGGTTGTGCCATGTTGTTAAACACAACTTTTTTTTTAATTCAGAAAGAAAATATCATTGCTCAAAAACTATAATCGATACTGCCCTGCTAGCTTTTTTGCTAGGTTGGTAGTCTTGTTATCTTTAAAAGGGTAATATGTGCGACTATTGTGTTATTTATATTTGAGATGTTAAGACACATTTTTTAAACTACTATATTTTTGTCAATTTTCAACTTTAGTAGAATAGAACTTTTGGGGACCAAAAGGGATCAAGAAGGTTAAACCACTGATGGGAAGGTGAAAGTGTTTTCTTTAACCCTGTATACACTCTTGTACCCGTTTGGACCCGCCTGTTAAACACTTTTTTTAATTTTAATGAAATTACTCCAAATTTTTTTTTGAAATTTTTTTTACAAATTTTTTAATTCGCAAAATGTTTGCAGAAGTAACAGAAATCATGTGCTATTGCCTTAAAAAAATTTTTATGATATAGGGAATATTGATCGTGATCGAACTGAATACAGGTAGTGTATATAAAAAATTTTATTATTGTTTCACATTCAGAAAAACGTATAGCTGCCCTGATTCAAAATTATCCGTTATAATACCCTCACATTAGCGCTTTTTATAGTAGACGCGCGTTTACGCTAAAGAGGTATATTGTGAATCCCGACTTGAAGGGATTTAATTTTTTTTTGTCTTTTTATTGTATCTGTATTTATGACTCTAATAATATTCTATTACCCTATAACTATGCAATGCGTTGTTAGATTTACCTGGCACAAATCTATAGCATTTATAGCATATAAATAAAAGGATTTTAAGTTTTTTAATCCTTTTTATTCTCCCTGTATTTGGTATGAAAAAAAGTATGAAAAGGTTTAAAAGCAAGTGACATTTGGATGCAAACTCAGTGGATATAATATATCTGAGCAATAACAACGTTTTTCATAAAAACATAGAGAGCTTAAGTTATAAAAAATTGGCTGGAGAGTATTTTAGAAACAAAAACGAGAAAGATGTTAAAAATTACATTCGAAAAAAAGAAAACTTAAATTCCTATAGCACTGAAATACAATTGGACTTAGAAAATAAATTATCTATTTTTATCAAACATTTAAAACAGCGATACAGGAAACTTTATTACAGCAAATATATATTTTATAAGAGCTTTGCAAACTGGTTAGAGAGCAAACTTTTTGTCCAGATAGCTTCAGACCACGAAAACCGCTGGACAACTGAAGCGATAGATCTAAGAGGCGGAAGCTTAAGGAATTAATGAAGAAATCGGATATGAAAATATTCAAGATACTTTCTTGCCTCAATTACGATCACAGAAACAATTGACAAAAGTGGATATCATTGGAAAATATGTTAAAGCTAGTCCATTGAGAACAAAACGGATTCTTAAAAGTATACTTACTACGAGCGATGCAAAACAATTTACAAATGAGGAGGCATAAGCATTATTTCTGGATTTGAAATTAACAAAACAGCAATATATTCAGCTCAGATTGCATGCGATTGAAAAAGGCTCAAATCTGTATCCAGCATATCATCACATAACAGCTGCATAAATGGACTGTTTTCAATTAAAGGACACTATTACAATCACACCAATTTTGGCAGAGGTACAACTACAATCTCTACTTGATCACACAGCCGAACGCTTGCTACAATCAATAAAAGGAAATTAGTAAATGAAATATGGAAACACAAAATTAATTCTTATTGTAAATGGAGATGTGATGGTTCTTCCGGACAAAAACAATACAAACAAGTAGTTTGTGAAAATATTTCGGACTCAGATATGTTCATGGTATAAAATGTTCATACATACATTGCTTTGAAAATTAGTTTAAAGTTTTTTCAGAAAATTTCATTTATTGAAAAGTTTGGAAAGAGAAAGGTTGCAGGAAAATAAATTTTGTTTAAGATTTAGAATTTTAAATAAAAAAAAAAAAAAGGGAAAAAAGGAAGAGAATAAAAGGCAAATTTAAGGAAAACAATATAAATGAGATTTATAAAAATGAAAGGTATTTATTTATAAATTTTGTTGTTAATAGTGATAAAATATGTATGTATGCATATGGTTTTTCTGGTGTAGATTTCGGCAGTGTAATTGTGTTTGGAAAGTTTTTAGGCACTCACATAGACTTTAATAAATTTCAAGATTTGGGTGATAATTACTTATTTTGATACGGAGGAAATTTCGTTTTGCTAATTTTCTTGACGGAAGAAGAATTTTTTTTATAATTCGGAAAATAAGCTCGATGTAGTATCAGTTAAATATACTAATAACTACCATTTAATATAATTTAACTTATTTTTAACATACCTAACACATAACAACCTAACATTACTTAACATACAATAAACTATTTATAATTTAAACATACATAATTTGACTTATCCTTAACTTACATACCTAACACATAACTGCCTAACGTTACTTAACAAACAATAAATTATTTAATATTTAAACATAATTTAACAATTTATATTAGAGACTTACTTATTTTAAATTTAATTCAATTAATAATTTATTTTAAATTTCCTTTTTTTTACTAATTTTAAATTAATATTACATCTGAAGTCACCAAATTTGTTTGAAATGACTTAAATTATAAAATTAAATACTAACATACATATCCATTCACACAAACATACATACATACATACATACATAATACAGTACACTTTACAGATGAATAAGGCACACATTCCACATAAACACTAATTTATACTTTCATTTAAAAAAAATAATATTAAAAACAGAACCATCAATAAATCTCCGAACTTCAGGCATGCAGTCTTCGAGGGAAATAAAATGTGGTGATTTTTTTTCTTTTATTATTTCATATTTAAAAAAATAAAAACCAATAAAATAGAAGCAAACAAAAATTTATTTCTGTTAAAATGCAATAAAAGAATAGAAAATGTTAAAACTTAATTTTTATTTATAAATAAATTTTTTTTTTGAATTTTGATCTAATTCAAAAACCATTAACATAGATTCCATTTTATTTTGAGTTTTAACATTTTGTCATTGCTTTTAAAACATTTATGATAACATAATTCATAACATTATAACATAAACAACCTTTATTTAAATTATAACTTTGACTTTTATTTTAATTATGTATTAAATATAATTTGGTGATTTTTATTTATGATTAGAATGATAACTTTTATTTCAATTATTAATTTAATTCGTGGTTTTTATCTTTAAATAAATACGTTGTTAGTTTAAACAATTTTTATTTATTTCACGAAACATTTAAATACAATAGAGAAGGGACATAATGGGTTATTCGGAAATTTCAAAGAATAACATAGGTTTTCGATGGGTATAGATGTGGAAAGGAGGACAACATCTTTATCCTTTTCGTACTTTAAAAAAACCTGTTTGCATCTATAGATTTTCGTTAATTATTTTAATGTCTTTCTTTACGTTTATGGTTAAAAGTTGAATTTTGAATTTCAAATCTACCTAATTTTAAATCTTATAGTAGTGGACTTATACTCGACCTCGAAAAGAAAACGAATCACCTCATTTTCCGACGAGCAAAGCTGGTGTTGTAAGTAGAACTTTCTTTTAATAGATAGGGTCTCAGTTTTCATCCGTTACACCTAAATGTGTGTACCTAATTTGGAAACTTTGGCTTTTGCCGTTCCCCAGATATACAGCAAAAAGTAATAAAAATACAACAACCACAAAGGATTTTTGGGAAAAATTAGAGGTAGTCGTGGTTTTTGCTCATATCTCAGCCATTTGTGGACCGATCTTGCTGAATTTCAATAGCAAGCGATGGTAGACTATATGTGACATAAATGTAAAACAACCTAGCCGCTATCATGTCTGGAGTCTCTGGAAAACACATTTCAAGCGTAAGACGGACAGACGGACATCGTTAAATCAACTTCTCCCCTTATAAGGACCCAAAATATATATACATTATAGGGTCTTATATCATTATTGTAGAAATTACAAACGGAATGACAAACTTATAATTAAAAATAAAAAATAGTGATACAAATATTATTTTCAATGACATTGTGTCATTCAAATCTTGTATATTTATCATCAAATTAATGAATATTTTCATGAATATTATGAAATAAAATCATTGAATCTAATAAAAATATATTAATTCATCCAATTAATAATATTCATATATCTGGACATAGACTGGTCGCGTTGATGAGCAAGGGATCAAAGCGATCTACTCCCATAAAGGCGCTGTTTTCGGTATTAAACTGGCTCCCGGTGGACATCACGGCCAGACAGATGGCTCTTTGCTCAGCGACATGGCTGAATGCGGCGCACGGCTGGCCGGCCCGTGACTATGGACACGCCGGGATAATCAAATGTTCGATTGTCCCTGATGGAGTGGACTAATGCACCCCGGGGCCTTTGCTTAGCGCGGGATTCGTGATACAACTGGCGCACGGTTGTGTGCCCTCGGATACTTTCCACGAACTGACCCTGGGGGTTTATACTGACGGTTGGATGAAAGGTGAAAGGGTTGACAGGGATTTCTTCATAGTGGAACTGGATGTGAGAGTTTCCTTTCGTCTGCCGGATGGATGCAGTGCCCGGCAGGCGGAGATCTTGGCTATAAGGCTGGCGGCAAATTGGCTGGGGTATCATCGCATATCGGGGGATAAACGTATTAAAGACCTACACGAGTGTATTAGTAAGTATTGTTGAATCAGATACACCAGATATTCCCTGCAAATATTATTGGACCACCTGATACAATTTGATTAAATGGACTGCTCCATGGACTGGTCCGATGTAATGCAAGCATGGACCATGTCATTGTTAAAAAGTGTTTGTAGTGAGACGACATGTCTTCGTTTTTTAACGACGTGCTTTCGTTTTTAAACGACTTCAAAACTAATCCTCTTGAGTATACCATGGAGTAGTTTTAAAACTACTCCTTTGTAGTCCAAAGCTGGGTTATATGGTCCTGCCCTAGGACATCGTAATGTTAAATATACCATGTTTTTCCATACGTTTGGGTTACTTTTGGACTAGTCCTAGTCCCTTGTGGGCTACTCTTTACACGCGTGTTTGGACTGGTCCTATTATTTGCAGGGTTTATCTGTTACTACTGATATAAATGAGAGAATGAGTGTAACTGATATTGTATGGTTTTGCTTTTGTCCATTCACCATATCTTAAAAACAAAAACAGTTGCTTATGGTTTTGGATTGAGTATGACATAACATTTTTTTCTTGCTTACAAATATCTGTTGTCACCATAAGTATTTCTACAATATCTGTGGTTATCAGTTGTGTATTAAACTATTGTTGGCGAGTTGATGAAAATAAAAAAGGTTTATAAAAACTTGTATACGATCTCAACCAGGGGTGCCAAATCGTTTTGGTAAAAAACATTTTCAAAACCAAATCGGAACTTAAATTAAAAAAAATCGGCAAACTAAAATTAATGTTTTAAACCCATAAGACATATTTTTAATGACAAAAATAACAAAGCAAAACAATTAACCATTACCTAATGCTTTAAAAAAGAGTATGTCATCCAGATGTCTTCTGTCGAGTTAAACCCACTGTTCAAAACGGAGCCTTGTTTTTCGAGAACTTAAAAAAAATTATCCAGTTATGTCATGCGTGGATAAGGCACACACACCAAACAGATCCTGGGGCAATGTAATTGTTTTTTAAGTTCAATCGAAAGTTGCGGTTTCTTGGAGAAAAGCAGTTTTGCTTGTTGACTTAAAAATCATTACTCTTAAAAAATGTATCCACAGCGAACGCGCGATGCCACCTCAGCGACATCGTGAATGACAAATCCGCACAATTGATAATTCCAACGGCGCCAGCCTCCCTCCGCACCGCTTATTACTTTTTGAAATAATCGTATATAATAATATATGTAAATTTGCACCAGACACTAAAGGGTAAATTGCACTGACCGTAAATAAGTTATCCATAAAATTTAAGCTTAAAAACTCTAAATATTAGAGTCAACGGCGACCTATACTGTCATATACACATAGGTTCATCCTAAAGTTCTCTTTAAGAACCTATGGTGATCTAGAAAAAACAATCTCAACTCCACAGTTATAAACGTTAGGTTGAACTTTAAAAAGAACATTTTATTTCGCAGTCATAAAATATTTGGCATAAAATAAAACTCAATTCGCCGTCAACAAATAAAACTCTTTTAAGATTTTTATTTTTACTTCTAAAATAATTTAGTTTTTCTTCTTTTTTAATGACGATTAGTGCCGGTTCACACAAGTCAAGTTTGACTCGTCAAGTCTTGAGTTTTTAGGAGAGAGGGGAAAAGAAATGGCATTCTCTTTTCCCTTCTCTACTAAAAACTCAAGACTTGGCTTGACTTGACTTGTGTGAACCGGCACTTAGTTTAATTGCAGTGCAAGCTGATTAGATAACACTGCTTTACAAATTTTAGTGAAATGACCAGCGACAAGCTTTGGGTGTCAATGAGTTTTATTTTTTCCGGTTTTAAGTGTTTTATTTAGGGAGAGCTGGTCAGGTAGGAGCAGATTATTTAGTGGATTTGCTATTTTCACTGATGGCTCGAAGATGAGGGGCACGGGTGCGGGAGTCTACATTGAGGATCTGGACATCAGAAGGTCATATAGGCTTCCTAACGACTGTAGTGTCTTTCAGGCGGAGGTTCTAGGGGTATTGAGGGCCGTGGAACTTATGAGGGACAACATTGATAGGGGCTCTGAGGTCACTATATATGTGGACAGCCAGGCGGAACTTATGGCCGTAAGGGGCTGTTATGTGAACTCAAAGCTAGTTGATGATTGTAGGAGGGCTTTGGAAGAAGTCTTAGGGGAGTATACGCTAAGTTGTGCTGGGTGCCGGGTCACTGCGACATAGGTGGCAATGAAGTTGCTGACGGGTTAGCAAGACAGGGCTCAGAGATGGAGGACCCTAACTGTATGGAGGCGGTTAGACCTCCAATAGGCTTCTATTTTGGAAGGATTAGGGAGTGGATTCTGGGCGCGACCAATCGGGCCTGGGGGAACCGGACGGACTGCCGGGTATCACGGACGCTGTGGCCGGTGCTTAGCAAGTCCGATTCGGGGTTGCTGCTGGGCATGAGTAGGGTCAGCGTGAGGACCATGATAGGAATGATCACGGGCCACTGTATGATAGGCAGGATGGCGGTGAGGATGGGATCCGAATTATCGGATATGTGCAGGTTGTGTGAGGACCCTGAGGAGTTAGAGACAGTTGAGCACTTTCTGTGCCACTGTCCCAGGTTGCAGGGCAGCAGGCTGAGGTGGCTGGGCAGTAGATTCCTGAACGAATTAGGGGATGTCCCGGGTTGTGGACTTGGGAGTCTGATAGGATTCGTAATGGGGATGGCCTGGCTGCGCGAGAGGAGGCTGGGTGCTGGCCACACGTAGGTCGAATTTGGTTGGTCAGGATTTCTTTCGGGGCTGGTCCGAAACATTCTTTTCTATCCATCTTTCTTTTCTGACTTGTGCTTTCGCTGTTTTATTTCACCTATTTTCCTTCTTTACATATCTTTCTCTAATTAAGGCGTCACAATGGACCATACCGGTCTCTGGGTGAGGGTGTGAAGGAGACTTCACACCAGCCTTTCAACCTAACCTAACCTAAGTGTTTTATTTATGTATGTCTTAATTTATGACGGCTTAATAAAACTCTCTTTTTAAGAGTTACATTTGACCTTTTATTTTTACGTTGAAAAATAAATGTTTTATATGGACTTTTTTATTTTTAATTCAAAAAAATAATTGCTATAATTATATACAATCAGCTATGTGATGAAAAACGATCGTTTTCAAAAATATCGTTTTTAGCAGGTGTGATGAATTTCGACCGATTTTAAAATCCATTTCTGGAGTAAAGTCTTAACTTTACTTTAGATAGTTAGTTGTTGTATATTTTTCAAAATGTTTTTGTTGAGTTAAACATACAATACAAATCTGCATATATGGAATATATGTATATATAACCATTTTTAACAAAAATGACCGTGTTGTAAATGTTTCTCAAAAAATAGGCACTTTGATAATTAAGAGTCAAAAAATCATCCAAATGCAGATAAATCGTTAAGTATGGCGGGCCTGATCATAAGTCTGAATTTACACGTTTGATCTTTTGATGCTCAACATCTTTTCAATTCCCTTTTAAAGATGCCAATATATTCACACGCAGCAATCGGCTTCAACATTTTCCAGCACAAAACAACAACAATTTTATTAATAGCGAATAAAAGAGAAAAAGAAAAAAATTAGATGCAGCCATCGTTGTGCATGTAGCAACGAATAAAAACACAAAGCGTACTGACCGAGTACAGGGATCTCCGTACTAACCTCCTTTCTTCTATCTTCTCTCTCCTAAAAACATAAGAGTTAAGCACAGTGTGACCATATTAGCTTTTTTCGAGCTAAATTTAGCTTTATTTTTTCATGTTTAGCTTGAGATATTTCATTTAGCTTTAAGATTTTTTTTCGGCTTTTTCTGGCCTCTTTTAATTTCAATTTCGTGTTTATTTATATTAAAAAATAAATAAAACAGTTTATCCAAATAAACTTATGTATGTATGTGTGATTAAGTTAAAAGAGTAAAAGTTTGGCAGCTTAGAAGAAATCGCTGTTGCAGATTTGATTTACATATGTACACAACAATGCTACCAGGGGAAGTTATGGCTTTTTTCAAAAAAATTAAGAATTTTTGTCACAATTGTGACTTAAGTTACACTTTGAATTATTTCTTGAATAAATAGTAAGCTTAAAACCAAATAAATATTTCCATTCCATGTTGCAGTGATAATAGCAAGACTACAAATCAATTATTGAACAAAAGCAAAGCTTAGAGTAAGTTTGAAGCCTATGCCTATTGCATGAGAATTGAAAAAAAGATTTAAGCATACAGTAATTTTCGTTTCTAGTCCCAACAGTTTTTAGTCACTTTAGCTATATAGATATTCCAATTTATTTGTTTTTATGCCGTTATAAATAAATTCAATATAAGATGTACGTGAAAGTCCATTTAGCGATGTAAGCATATTTGCCATATCCCGCTTGTTCGTGTTACTAGTGCCGAACTATCAATTTGTCTATAAATTAGGAACCAGCACTAGTTATTGTCCAATCTACTTTACATGTATTAGACTGGTGAATTTAACATGGAGTTGTCCTACGAGGGGTATAATTGTCTACCCATTGCATTACTTTTCTCGGGTTATTTCACTAGTGAAAGCCGCAATATGAATTTAATGGTATTTTCTAACCAGCTAAATAGCTAGTGAAATTGGGAATATGAATGAAAAAGGAAAAAACATGTTTTCTGAAAATGATATACTTCATATTTTATTAAATTAAATTGAAATTAAATTAAAAATCAGTTCATTTAAAGAAAGTTTACAAATTATTATTTAATTAGGTACATATTTTAAGGGTAACGTAAAATAAGATCATTAAAATTTATACTATATTATTAACACAAAGACGACCTTTTTCGCAAATTTTCACAAAACGAATGACGAAATAAAATATCAAAGAGGAGCGTGCAACAGCTGTTTCAAAACAGTGTGGACAACTGTCGCTTTTATGCATTACTTAGAGATAGTGAAATTACTAGTGTAGGGTTGCTGCTTATATAACTATTTGCAAAGCGACAATTGCTATTTGCCGAACAAGCGGGATATTTCATCTAAAAGCGGCCAGAAAAGGCAAAAGTGTACAAAACGTACTACGTTCTTTTTAATTTTCGAAGCCTAAAAACATATATCCATGGTCCAATTGCTTTTGACATTTCTACCATTTTTTACACAAACAATTTCTTTTGTTCTTGACATCTTTATCATTTTTTACAAAAACAAAATTCGTGTTGTTTTTTCTATTGTTGGATTGTTGTAGTTGCGCGCAGACCTACTAATTGGGCCATGCATATATCTTATAAATTCGTTTCAGATTATCCCCACATTGAAAACGCAGCTGATGTTCATATAAAAATGACGGCAATGATCCGTTATACAGACGAAACTCCCCAGGAGTATTGCTATAGAATGTTTGGGCGATTCAGCCATAGCACCAGGGCTGTGGAGTCGTCCGAAAAAAGGACTAACTCCGACTCCAAACGCTGAAATTTTTTAAGTGCGACTCCGACTCCTACTATAATCTAGATGCTAAATGTACATATGTATATGAGACTCAGTGATGTTAACTTTTATTTTTTCATTACCGTACGGCCTTCTAAAAAATAGAGGTTTGATAAGAAATTACCGTGCGCAAACATTAATGTGCTGTTTTTAAATGACAGGCGATTGATTATGTAGTAAAATTTATATGAAAAGCACTCAGTCCATCGCCTGTCATTTGGAAACAGCACATAAGAGCAGTATTCATAAAACATTTATTTCAATTTTAAATGTGTTTTAAGAAGATAATTTTTATTTTGGAGAAATTTTTTTTTAAATTTTTTATGGCGAAAAACTTTGGAGTCGGAGTCGCGAGTTTTTGTGGCTTTTATGACTCCGACTCCGGCACAAAAACCTCAATTCCGACTCTTCAACTCCGACTCCACAGACCTGCAAAGCACGACATATTGTAAATGGTATTACCGACCACAATTTGAATAGGAAAATGTCAAACGAATATGCATCGTGCAACCAGCTCCTTAACGATATAATAAGTAGCTGCAACTATGTATAATGGCATAAAAATGACACCGATAAATAACAACCACAAGACGAAGGTGCATACGACTAAGATTAATGCCAACACCGCACCGGCAAAGAAGGTCGATGGTAATCTATTGGGTAAATTTAAATGTTTTAATTGCTCCAACTATGGACAATATTCAGTTAAGTGTCCCGAACCTCAGAAAAAACCTCGTTGTGATATTTGCCACCGAACTTCTCATAAAACGGGTGATTGTAAGTCTGGACGGAGTGAATCTGCAAATGTAAATAAAATCAGATACGGAACTTCAGAGGCGATGGGGCGACTTTCTAAAGTGGTGAAAACAAACAATTTTGTTATTTGAACGTATATCGATTCTGGTAGCGATCGTTGCCTTATGAGAAAAACATGTTGTGAAGGGCGAAATTGTTTTGAAAGGGTTTGCAGGAGGTGAATACATTTGTACTTCAAAAATTATTGCAGACGTTTTAATGGACGACACAACATTTAAATCGGAACTTCTCGTAGTTGAAGATTTGATGATTCCTGAAAATGTACTACTGTGTCGTAAAGGGAATTATATTATAGAAGAGGGCAAGTGCTGGCTACAAAATATTAATGCGATAGAGTCTCTGGGAATTTCTACGCCTGATGAGGGCGAGCAGTTGAAAATGATTCTAAACACGCATAAGCAGTGTTTCGCTAGAATTATAAACGAATTGGGCAAGTGTAATTTAGTGCAAATGGAGATAATATTATCCACTGAGGAACCAGTATGTACAAAACCGTATAAGATACCATTTGCAAATCGTCCTGTTGTGGCCAATATCGTTCATGAACTTTTCGAGAATCGCATAATCCGTAAATCTGATTCACCATACGCCTCTGGAACAGTTCTTGTGGACAAGAAAACTGGGGAACATCGCCTGTGTGTGGATTACCGGCAATTGAATAAAATAACCGTAAAAATATCGTACCCTATGCCGGTAATGAACGAACAATCCGCCCAACTTTCCGGGAATTATTATTATACCCTACTGGATTTGCGAATGGGTTACCATCAAATTGAGATTCAGGAGGAATCTAAAAAGTTTACAGCTTTCGTCACCTCTGATGGTCACTACGAGTATAATCGGATGCCTTTTGGATTGGTAAATGCCCCTGCCATTTTTCAAACGGTTATGAATCGTATTTTAGAGCTTATGAACCAAGGTAAAGTATTGGCGTACCTCAACGATGTTGTAATTCCTAGCAAAACTGTAAAAGAGGGAATAGAACGATTAGATAAGTTCTTGGATATACTAGCACAATGTGGACTTACCTTGCGTTTGGACAAATGTAAATTTCTGGTGAGCGAGATATCATACTTGCACGGTGGATGTTAAAATTATTGGAATTTGATTGCTAGTTTGTTCATGGGGAAAGTTCTCGTATGGCTCACGTTGACGCCTTAAGTAGATCACCTGCTTTGCCAGCCGTTGAAACCGAACATGCGGGTTTCATAATGAACGTAAAAGTGATAGTGACGACTGTATATTCACGATGCAAATTAGAGATGAGGAACTTATGAACATTGTTAAGATCCTGCGTACGGAGGTGGAATCTGAGCAGTACCCTCAAGTCTAATCGGACTGCGTTATGAGAAACAACCGTTTATATCGTGAAATGCATCTGGGATCGAGACTCGTTATACCCAATGCTGTACGATGGCGAATTGCGAAGTATTGCCATGATGATGTGGGCCACTACGGACTAGATAAAAGTCATGAGCGCATTCGGCAATATTTTTGGTTTGCTCGTATGCGAAAATATATGGAGTATATAGCAGCGTGCGTGGAGTGTTGTTCTAACAAATCGAAAGGCGGTAAGCCCGAAGGATGTTTACATTATAGTGATTTGGAACCATTACCTTTCCGTTAAATACACGTGGACCATCTAGGACAGTTCGTTAAGAGTAAACGGGGCAATTCCCACATCTTGGTTATTTCTGATTCTTTGACCAAGTATGCCGTCATAAAAGCCGTATGAAATCTGTTCCAGTTATTACTTACATATGTGTTTGAATGAGCTGTCGAGTTATTTTGGGTTATCTAGACGCATAATTTCTGACCGTGGCACAGCCTTCACGTCAAAGATTGTTGAATAGTATTGCAATGATAACTCTATTCAACACATTAAGAATGCTGTACGTTCCCCAAGGGCAAATGGACAGGTTAAACGAGTCAGCCAGACTATATGTCGTTTTTTCATACGACCACCGAGGACTCAAAAGATTGGGACGTAACATTGTACAGACTACAGTGGTCAATTAACTCTCAAAAGAATTCAACAACGGGTTTTACGCCGAATGAGCTAATTTTTGATTCAGAACCGTATTGTGGCAGCTATGCAAGATGATACATGCACTGAAACGGTTACACCCATGAGTGAGAAAAGGCAAGAGGTCGTGGACAACATCGATCGGGAACGACAACAGTGGAAGAAAAGGTTTGATGTGAAGCACCGCCGACCTTCCTCATATAATGAGGACGATTTAGTGCTGATTGAGAATGAAGCCCAGGCGACCGGCGAGTCACGAAAACGTCTTTCTAAGTACCGAGGTCTTTACATCGTTAAGCGAGTGATTGGAAATTATCGATATCTAATTGAAGACGTACCAGGAGTTCAGATAACGACTCGAAAGTTTTGTTCCGTTTTTAGTTCGTACAAAATGAAAGGATGGTGTTGATACTTCACCCGAACTTGATAATGATGATGAAGCCGAGGACGACTTGGGGTCAAGAGCGGCCGAACTGTCAAGATAGTAACACCCTGTCATAAAGACGAATAAAACAAATCTGCGTTTCAGTCACTAAACATAAGGCGTTTTCTATCAAACGGTCATTCGTAGACACGCATCAGAACGAGCTAGAAGCCAATCAACATACATATTTTATAAACTTAATTCTGAAGGTTACTTTATATTAAATTCAACATTTTTTATTTTTCGAATTTATTCTATGAGCTAAATTTCAGTTATGTATTTTTATAAAGCTTTTTTGTAATAGTCATAAAAATACATAACTGAAATTTAGCTCATAGAATAAATTCGAAAAATAAAAAATGTTGAATTTAATCTATTTTCTTAATTAAAAAAGTCAAAACCAATTTTAAAAACGTTTATTGAATTTGCAAGTTCTGTCCTTTGGCAATAGTTTGCTATAGAAAATCATAATTCACTTTGCTTCGTTTTAATATGAGTCGCGTTTTTTTGGAACGTAACCACGACGCAGTGTTGTATTGGTGTAATTCTAAATATCTTATTATTTCTAGTTGTTATTGCGCTTCAAATTTACATGCGGCAAAAAGTCAATGAATTTCGGTAAGTTTTTGTTTATTTATTTTACAAAATGAATTTCACAACTAAGTTAAAGGAATATAATAAATACCACAAACACATTTCTTATATTCAAAACCCTCTTTTTAAAAATATACATATATTATTTAAAAGAGGAACAAAGTTTAAGATTAACTCGTAAATAACTAAAACTTCTTGATAATTCTGTAAAAATAATTTTTTTTTTTTTTTTTGTTAATTAAACTTATTTAGGGGTGTGCTGGAACGTAAAACGAAAGAATTTTAAAGGTAGTTTTTTATAAGATTTCTGTAATAAAAGAATTTTATGAGAAATATTATACAAATATTTCTCTATTTAAACAGAATTTTATAACAAAAATTAATAAAACATTAGATTAAATGTGTATTAAAATCAACTTCCAAATTCTTGCGGTTTACGTTTTCGTATTTATTTAAATTCAATTATTTTTCAATTAATTAACTTGTTATAATTTGTTAGCTTAATGCAAAAAGGCGTAATTAACAAATTTATAATTTTACAGGAGAAGCAAAAAACTTTGTAAATTGAAAACTATAAACATGTCCTAAAAACATGCATTGATAAGTCATCAATGGAATATTTCAAACAATTGTTAAAAACATACGCAGCAATCAATTAGGAGCGTTTAAAAAAAATCTATCGAGTAGTTTTTGAGAAAATTGATTGTAACCTATTTTATCGTTTTTCTTAAAACCAAATTGATGGCTTATAGGCTAAAACGATAATAACATGACGATATATAAAAATAGTGTAACAAATGTATAGTAATTCATAAAATGAGAACGTCTGGGCCGAGTTCTGTAAAATTTTTCGTCAGTTGTTCGCATTTTCGAGGAGGTTTTTACGGAAGAAAATTTTGGAATATCCCTCCGGCAAAGTTGGAAAAATAGATAATCAAGGTTTTGTTGGAAATTTTTTGTAAAATTATTCCTTAATGGCTTTCCAAATCAAACAATAGAAAGTCCTTAGTGTAAATCATGGAAAATTGCGGAAAATGCGAAATGCGTAAAATTGGAAAAATCGAAAATTGAATTTTTTGTACGAAGTTTTGTGTAAAATTATTCCTTAATGGCTTTCCAAATGAAAAAATAGAAATCTCTCAGCCAAAATCCGATAGATGGACTTGGACTTTGCGCAATCTGTCAGGTGTCATTTTGGCATTGTAATTTTCTACAGTAAATGTGCTATTTTTCTTGCTGCAATTTATAAACTTTGATGATAATTGTGGAAATCATTGTTATAAAAAACGTTTTGAGCTCGATTATATGGATTTTATTCGGTTCGTTTCGTTATTCGTACCGTAGTGACAACACGATTCATTATTTAATTACGTTTCTTCGTCAGTATCTTTTGTTTGTCTTATATATTATTGTATTATTTATTTGAATTGGATAAAAAACTGATTAGTGGAGTTTGACTTTGCTTCATTAAAATGTCTTATTTTGTTTCTTTCCTTTGTTCTCTTTACTCAACTTCTTTGATATCCCTTCATTTTTGTCAACGTCAAAGTTTATTCCATTCAAATAAATCACATTGAAAATTTAAACATTTGTGTTGCATTATTACTCTAAAGTTTGTCTGAAGGCTTAAAATTGGGGCGAGACGACGTTCGCCGGGTCCGCTAGTATAAAATAAAAGCAATTGTAGTTACGTCCTTGGTTTTTTGTCAAAAAAGCGTGTTTTTTGATCGTTGAAGTGTAAAATTTTGTCAAGACTTGTAGTTTAATGGCATTCATAATAATCAATCAAAAACTCGATTTTGAACATTTTGTTAGTTACGACTTTTTGCAATTTGGGTGACGAATTAATTGGCTACCGGTTCTCGCACAATTTGCACAAAGTTAAACTTTTTATGCTTTCTTACACTTTTTGTATTTGTTAAACTTTCAATTTGCGACAAATCAATATCAGTATTACTACAATGCACCTTTTCCAAATGTATTCTGTATCTGAAATACATAAAAAAAACATTAATTATTGTTATTACACTTTTATGTAATGTATAATGCATAAGAAATATATAAATATATTTATGTGTCTGTCACTTACATTTCCAAAATTCTGCTAACTACAGTTGTATTAAATTAATTTTTATTTCCTTGTATGTAGCTTAATATTTTCTACTTACTTTTGTTTTGATGGATATCCCTTATTGCAAAAGTCACAAGTATACGGCATTTCACCATGTGTAAAAGAATGTTCATTTAATGATTTTGTAGATCCAAATAATTTACCACACTCATCACATTCTAATTTAATACCCTGATGCTGCCACATATGTGTTCTCAAGTGTCCTTTTATGGCGAATTTCTTATCACATATTGTACACTCAAAGGGATATTCACGCGTGTGAAATCTCATATGTATTTTGAGTTCACAGTCGCGAGTGAATTCTTTTCCACACTCATTGCATTTCTTGGTTTGCCCTTTGTGAAGACGTTTATGATTGTTTAATGCATATTTAGAGACATATTCCTAAGATAAAAAAATTATTAATATTAATTTAAAAATAAATAATATAACGATACTACCAAAATAAAGTTTCAAATAGATTATTTTTAATAATTGTTTTATATTAGACTAGACGTTCCCGCGGCGTTGCCCACCCAGAACGTATTTTTGACTAACTAGGTATAAAGAAATAAAAAGCCTGTGTGTTTTGTTATGTGTAGATCGATTTACATAAGTTTCTAGCTTTAAAAAACATAAAAATACTGCGTATATTAATAACGCTTATCTACTAGTCTATATCGGAGTGGCAGCAATTCTCCGTACGAACAGCGTACTCATGTTAAAATGGCTTTCTTTTCTTGAGTACGGCCATTATTGCTTTAATAGATCTAAACCGATAATTCATATTTTCTGAATGTAGGAGGTTTACCGGCCTTGAACCCTATTCAAAGTTGGTACAAGTTAGAGAAATACAAAGAATGTACCAAAAAATCCCTCATACCGATTCTCATTCACTCAGGACCTTGCATGTTTAATTTGATGTTTTTATAACAAATTTTAACAGAAATTAAAACAAGTAAGAGTGCTATATTCGGCTATGCCGAATCTTAAATACCCTTCACCATGGTGAGATAAGAACAAGAAGTTTTTAAAAAGAATACCTATGACAAAATCAAAAAATTTATGTATATAACTAAGTCCGTTTCCTCTTTTGCCAAAGTTGATGTTTGAAATTCGTTATATAAGTTTTATTATATTTAATCTTAAAATCGTGTATAAAAAATTTAATAAAAATAAAAAAAAATTTATTTTGTAGACTTGAACTCGCAATCTTACGAGCCTTAAGCGAGAACTCAGACAACTCAGCTACGAACGGTTTTATTGAAGAAGCGTTAAATTAAAATACAGTCGAACTTCTATAACTCGAATCATCATTATCCCAAAAAAACTTCGACTTACGGAGACTTCGAGTTACAGAAAAAAAATTTAAAAAAAATAATCAATTGCAAGCACGTGTCTATAGTTTGAATTTTTTTATTTAAAACAGGTAGTTACTGAAAACTAAATACAAAGCTACAATCAAGGTATATTTACACAAGGTAGACTCATTTGGGAGTGTAGACATGCTGCTCTATAAAAATAACCGAGTGGAACGGAATTTCATATAAATTTAACGCACACATGTACAAATTTTGGCTCATATACACGGAATTTGACATTGGTGTTCCAACTTAGGTAAACAGCTGACAAACATATGGGCCAACGAGTTTACCTTGTGTAAATATACCTTGGCTACAATGAAGTAAAATATTTTGAAATTAGTGACTAAAAATTTATTTTTTTTTGTTATTTTCAGTAAAAAATTACTCTAACTTGTTTAAAGCCTTATAGTGCTCATCAGTTGTAGTGTCATTCGTATTTAAATATAAATTCAATGTTTGGAAAAAATTAAAAATCGTTGAGACCGTACTAGCCGGGATACCATATTTATCAGCTGCATCCTTTTTCTTTAATCCACCTTCGACATCTTTTATTAGTTTGTATTTTTCTTCAATTGACAAACATTTTAAAACACGTTTAGTTGCCATGATAATAAAATAAAATGCGATTATAACATTTATCATCTAAGGCGAATGACATTTATGCAAAGTACTGATACTTACGCAAAAAAAAGAAGCACATGATGTACAAAAAGGGATTTCCCCGAAAAAAAAGCAAGCAAAATATACAAACCAGCTAAACAAGCAAAAGAAAACAAAATAAACAAACCAAAACAAAAAAGCAAAATCAATAAACCAGTAAACCAAGCTAAAAATTCGAGTTATAGAATTCGTATGTATGTATTTCTTTCGAGTTATGGAGAACTTCGAGTTGTGGAAGTTCGAGTTACGGAAGAAGAATTGTATGTTATTTATTCTCTTAACGCTACTACCTAATTAGTTCGAGTTAAAGAAAATTCGAGTTAGAGAAGTTCGAGTTATGGAAGTTCGACAGTATATTGAGAGAATTTTATGAACATACATACATGTGGATGCGTAAAAAACACATTAAAATCCACCACTTGTGGTGAAGATTATAAAAAAAAACAACAAAAAAACCGCAACCAAGAGAAATGCAAGAAGAGATCAACGTAGCAACAGCTTATTAGACGAAACACAATAACAACAATTACTACAGCAATGCCTAAAGGCATTGCAATAAGAGATAAAAATAAAATGCAACAACAACAATTACGAAAGCAATGCCTTTATACCAGTGTTGCCAGCGAAATTTCGAGAAAGATACATTTTAGTTTCCAAAAAGGTACATTTTTCCCAAAAAGATACATTTTGAAAAAAATCCATTTTTAACGTTAACATTTATTAACATAACATTTTATGTTTTTTATCAATAAATTAAATAAAAAGCCATAAATAATAGGTATGTAATTTTTAAATATACAGTTAGCAAACTTTAAAAATGATTATATGTTACTATCTTTGGATGTTATCAAAACAAATTCATTTATATACATATATGTATATAATATACGAGTTAAGGCGTTTATACTAGGGCGATTATATCAAACAATTCATACGTATAAATTTCCTGAAAATAAAAACAATGTTCATATATCCTCAGAACAACTTCGCACTACTACTAATCATCGATTTAGGTGGATCATATGTTGAAACATCCTTAATGTTCTCTTTCACCATAATTAAAGCTGCTATTGTATTAGTATTGAGTCGGTTACGATGATCAGTTCTAATAAGTTTTAGTTGGCTAAAAATTTTCTCCACACATGCAATCGAAAATGGAAGAACAAATGTTAAACCAACTACTTTTTTCAAATTTTTAAACATTGGCTCATTAACAACATTTTTTAAATTAAAATTTAATATTTTATTTCTGCACATTTTACGTACAGATTCAAAAGATACGAAAAATGTCAGGATTATACATGGTACATGAAGTCATCAAAAGATACGAAAAATGTATCTTTCGTATCCTAACGGCAACACTGCTTTATACATAAATAACTTTTGCTCATTCATACATACTCATGTGCATACATATGTATGTCTTTGCAATAGCTAGGTTAACCTACTAGTTAGTATGGATTTATTTAAATTACATACAACTTTTTATGTACATACATATGTAGGTATGCATATGCTTGCCGAAATAAAATAAAACACTGTGTCATTGCCAATAAAATGAAATTATCGAAAAGCTTTATAGGTAGGTAGGTAATTTTAAAATCGTTTTTAGGACATAAACAAATTAAATAAAAAATAAAAAACAAATAGGTATAGAATATGATTTTTGTTTTACATGTAAGTTAAGCGAACGATTAATATTTACATTGTCAAAAAAATCAAAAATTGCTGAATTATTTTAAAATCGTTTATAGAATATAAAAAAAGTTAAAAAAAAAATTTTTTGAAAAGGTGGATGCCGAGATTTGAACCCCGGCAACTACTAACAACGCTGATTTGACCAACCGCCCAGACAACTCAGCCACTAACGCTTATGCAAACAAAGAATTAAAGTAGAATATATTCCGTCACTTTGCTTATTTAATATGTAGGTACGTATTTTTCAATTTAAGCGACCAATCATGTACAAACATGTGTGTGTTTGATATGCCTAACATTCAACACGTTCGAATAAAAGCACAAACAAAAAAAAAAAAAAAAACAACAACCACAAGGGATTTTTGGAAAATATTAGAGGTAGTCGTGGTTTTTTGCTCATAACTCAGCCATTTTTTAACCGACTTGACAGATTTATATAACGACGTGTTTAAGAAGGAATTTACCATTTACTTGAGTTATAAAGCTTGGACTCGGGGAGATCTATGGTTCCCGAAAGTGGGTATTTAAAAAAAAAATTAATTTTGGTCATAACTTTTTTGTATCTGAACCGATTTTTCTGAATTTTTAATAAAATATGTTCTACTAAAAATTTTCGATATTTTGGTATATAAGTCATATCCATAGGACATATGGCAGCCCTAAAATTTAGGTTTTTATAAAATTTTTAATTTTTTTGTACGGGAGGTACCACGCCCACTTCTCCAATCCCGCCCACATTTTGTAGGATGGTGTGTATTGGCTACCTAAATGTGTGTACCTAATTTGGAAACTTTGGCTTTTGCCGTTCCCCAGATATACAGCAAAAAGTAATAAAATTACAACAACCACAAGGGATTTTTGGAAAATATTAGAGGTAGTCGGGGTTTTTTGCTCATATCTCAGCCATTTGTGGATCGATCTTGCTGAATTTCAATAGCAACCGATGGTAGACTATATGTGACATAAATGTAAAACAACCTAGCCGCTATCATGTCTGGAGTCTCCGGAAAACACATATCAAACGTAAGACGGACAGACGGACGGATATCGTTAAATCAACTTCTCTCCCCATAAGGACCCAGAATATATATACTTTATTGGGTCTAAGATCAATATTGTAGAAATTACAAACGGAATGACAAACTTATATATACCCTTTTCCACCTGAGGTGAATGGTATAAAAAGTACCAGTTAATTAACAAAAAAGTACCAAAAATAACCTTTAAACATATTCTCTCAGGGCCTTGCATGTTTAAGTTTACGTTCATAGGTCAAATATTAACGAAAATAAAAAAAATACATAATATATGAGGAGCCGCAGAACAAAACGTACTTTTTCGCATTTTTTGACAAATTGGTTTTTTGATATTTTTATAATATTTGGGTTGAAATCTTTAAGAAAAAATCTAGTTAGCATATTTTTTTTTTTTTTTACCAATAAATTGGGTTCTAAAAAAATTGGTGCATAACAAAACGTACTTTTTTTCTTTTCAAAACGTGCTTTTTTCATTGTTTTTGCCATTTCTTCGTGTATATTCTTCTTAATATTCTTAATTTGTTTGACTTTTATTTTTATCATTTCATTTTATTTAAAATTAACTGTTAAATAAAATTTGCTTTTGTTGTAATGTAAATTTGTATTTCTTCGACGCGTTTTCAAGAATATCCACCAACAATTGCAATAATTTAACTTTTGTGTGGTGAATGAGTGTTATGAAAAAAATAATTAATTCAATAGTATAATTAAAACATGGAAGAATTACAAGAATCTGTAGAAAAAAAACGCACACCAAAACGTTCCTTTTTCTATATTTTTTAACAAAACGTACTTTTTCATTTTTTTTTTAACAAAACGTACTTTTTCGATATAAAATTGGTTTGATATTAAACATCCTTGACATTTAATGTGTTGACTTACGGCAGTTTGATTCATCTTTTGGTAAGCAAAAAACTTGTTTTCATTTCCAGGTTCATGCAGTTTTTTAAGGGGTCGAAATAAATAATCCTCAATTTCCCAAAAATTTTAAATGTGTGAAAAAGTACGTTTTGTTCTGCGGCTCCTCATATCCCTTTAAAGATCCTTATTCACTCAGGACCTTGCATGTCTAAGTATCCATTCACATTATACGATTTTTGTCGTATATTATTATTTATGTTCCACATTGTATTATAATCCACATTTGACAATTACGTTTGAAAGTAAGTTGAAAATAAATGCATTTTTTAATTTGAAAATAATTTCCCCTTTTTGTTGAGAATGCTATGATTTTCAAATCATTATCAAACGTTTGATTTCAAATCATTTTCAATTTGAAATCAAACCTCCGTGTTTGTTGGGTTAGTATAGATGGTAAATATTACATTATGTATTTTAAAAAGGACCCTTATATCTTGAATGTTGTTATATTTTATTTATACAATAAATTACACGATAACATATTTTTCCAAAAAGTTGAAGTTAAGCTGTTATGATCAACTGACAATTAAAGATTTAGCTCTGTATTCAAAAACCATTTTTATATTTAACAAGCGATTATTGAGGAGCATTTTTATTGAGAATTGAAACACTTTGTAAGTGTGCGTGATTATGAGAATTTAGACATACTATGTAATTCGTGACTGAGCTTGCGTGATGACAATAACTTTGTTAGTGAGGGTGCGTTTTTAAATTTTCTTCCCTTGTAAGCTTGCGTGATCGAGTTGTGATATTTCAAGAGGGCATATTTACGGTGTTCTGATTTTTTCTGTGTGAATTCGTTTAGTCAAAAACCTTCAATAGTTCTGTATTTTTTTCAATGTTCTATATTTCTACTTTTTTTTAATAGCTCAAACAATAACATTCCCCATTTATTTGATTTTTCTCATTACTAACAACTAGTCAAATTTTTTCTATCTCGAAAATTGTCAAAACAAAAAAAAAACTTAAAAAAAAATAAAGATAAATGCCAAAGATTACTTTATTTAGCACTAACGAAATAAAATAGAACTACCCATTTTAAAATTTGCGAAAAAAATTTACTAAGATTTTCGATTTATGATTCCAAAATTTTAAAATGATAGGTTTTAATTTTAATTATCTCGTTCTAAAGTTTTTAATATTCAACATTTTTTTATTTTTTTCTAATTTATTCTATGAGCTAAACTTCAGTTATGTTAGTCTGGTAGTGTATAATGCCATTCCTAAAAAATTAAAGGAATAGGACTATTACAAAAAAGCTTTATAAAAATACCTAACTGAAATTTAGCTCATAGAATAAATTCGAAAAAAATAAAAAAATGTTGAATATAATAAAGTAACCTATGAAAGGAAATAATTCCCAGTTTCTATTTAGTCTTTAATATTCTTAATTTATTTAAGACAAATCAAAATTTTGATTAATTTGCTTGAAATCCGAAATTTTTAAAAAAATAGAAATTGGATTGCCAATATCTAAACCTTTTGACAGTAAATTTTGGCTAAGCTAAATTTGGAAAATAAACTGATAGTTGCCTTATTACGACAAAGTCAATGTATATCGCCTTGTACACAACAAATTTTCTATTTTATTAAACATTTATATTATTCTATCAATGGTTCTTAACTTTATCTTGTCTGGAACGCCTTTTTATGTATGCCATATATTGCTGGGAAATTCATAGATCTATTGTATTTAATAAAATAGATTACTTTTATAACGAGAAAAAGAAGATATTTTGAACGTCTTTTTATGTATGCCATATATTGCTGGGCAATTCATAGATTATATGCATAATAAAAATACCTTTGTTCTGTATTTTGCTTTTAAAAATATGGTTAATGTGAATGTTATAGATGTGTTGGTACTGTATTCAATACTATTTGATATAATTCTTATTATGTCCTATTTATTTGAAGAGATACGTTAATTTAAGGGAAAGACAGTTAAAATCTTAAGTATTACCAACTATACCCACAATCTTATTACCTTATTACAATAATTGCATTTGTGTAATTTCCGATCGTCCAGGTGCACGACCATATGTAAGGCCAGATAACGCGGTGAAGAATATTCTTTTTTGCATATTTTACATTTATTAATTCCATGCTCCTTTTCTCGTTTATGAAACCTCAGATGTACACTTAGTTCATAGCTTCCGTTAAATTGTTTTCCACATTCGTTACAATTGAAGGATTCTTCTTGATGAACACGTTTGTGACTTATTAATGCAGTTTTAGAAATATATTCCTATAAATACATAATTTTAAAATGAATAAAATTTTATTGCAAAATTTTAAAAATTCACTGATGCTTTTTAAAAATTTACCTTGTCGCAGTATTGACATTTGTGTACTTCCCTACAATCTTGATGCTCAGTAATATGTTGGGTTAAATAACGTTGCAAGGCAAACGATTCGAGACAAATTTTGCAACTATATGGTTTACTTCCCACATTTCTGCGTTTGTGATAGTTAAGATGCACTTTTAGAAGCCGTTCGGTTGTATAGGAACGATCTGAAATAAGATGGATTTTGAGAACTTACTTATCTCCTTATTAAAAAACCATTACAAATTTAACAAGCATTAAAATAGTCTTACCGCAAATATTACATTTATATTTTTTAGAAATAAAAATGCGTGTATTATTATCATTTTGGGATGCTTTAGATTCCTCTGCTAAATATTCAATTTCATAAGTAGATTCATTTTGTTCAAATTCTGTAATAATAAAATCAGGATATCCTATGATTAATGCAAGTTCATAAAAGGGAGCATCGCTAGTGATTGCTTAACTAAATTTAGCTGCTTCATTACATACCATTTACATTATTTTTGTCCATTTTGGCAATACGAACATCTTCTACGCTCGTATCTAGTATTTCATCTTCTATATTGGAAATGTTTTATAATTTATTGCAATCATTCGATAATTAGTTCCTGACTTACCACTTATTTTCTCCATTTTGACAATATCAATATCTATTTCGCTCGTATCGAATTTTTCATCTTCTGTATTGGAATCGTTTGATAATTCATTGCTATCATTCGATAACTCGTTGCTATCACTTGCGAGTTCTACATTAGCTAAATCTTCAAAATCGTTTACCTATTGAACAATGTTTATTTAAACAATTTACCTTTCTTGGAGTGATGTTATCTACAGCACTTACCGCCTCATTCCTGACAAACTTTTCAATTGAAATTTCCGTATGCTCAACAGTCTCTTTATTGGAAATATGTTTGTGGCTACTTTCACTTAAAATGGCCTGTGAGGTTTCTGCCTTTTGTAGGAATTTAAAAACAACTTGTAGTTCTTCTTCGCAGCTTGTACATAAACACTGTGGACCACCATCGTCCTCCTCCAAGGGCAAGTTTGTACATAAACGCAAACATTCCAAGTAATTTAATTCTTTCGAGTTGTTTTTTGCTGGCAGTTCTCTACATTCGAAATTCGCTTGAAAATTAATGACTTCGTTGCAGGCATTTAAACAAATGCGACAAATTGGTAAAACACTTTCCATGGCACAATCCACTTCTACCGCAGACATAATAGCTCTGTTTCTTTACTCTACTTTGGGATCCCTCGGGATCCCAATTTGCACGAAAAGCGTTCCCGTACTTTTAATTTGTGTAAATGAGAGCGGATTTGAGAGAATAAAATTCTTCTTCTTCTTGCACGAAACAGCCCAAACTTTTTCTTCGTGCAAATTGTGTAATTTGTAAAACAGCTGTAAAACATAAACAAAACAAAAAAGGAAAAGGAAAAAAGTTCATGACCCAAATTCTGGAAAAAGTATTGTTGAATAAAACAATGTACTTAAATAAAAACTTTTGTACTGAAATTTAAGGGAAACATAATGTTAGTTATTGTAAAAGTGTTTGTTTTGTTTTATTTTTAGTAAAAGTAGTTTAATTCTAGAGCCAATATAAAATTTTTCAAAAGTGGCGAAAATTTTTTTGGTGTTGTAAAGACTGTCAAAACACTGAATTTTTATTTTGTGCTTAAAATTTGGTTTTTTCTGTTCCCGTACTTTTGTGTAATGTTGTCTTTTTATGAGAGAAATTTTTGCTTACTCTCATTTGCACGAACTTTACCCAAAAAGTAAAGAAACAGAGCTAATTTGTGACTTTTGTTAATAATATTTTGTTTTCAAATAACTATTCATTCCAGTGCTGCCAATATTTTTTTTTTATAAAAACACATATCGCTGTTGCCATTTTGCCGATTTATCGGCATTTTGCCGATTTTATATTAAAACAAGTTAGAGTGCTATATTCGGCTGTGCCGAATCTTTAATACCCTCCACCGACTGTTCGAATATTTCAAGAGGGATATCTATATGATGTCTATTTATTATTAATTTATCTTTATAAAAACAGACATCAGCATTAAAATTGGTTGGTTTGAGGTTTAGATCTATATTAAATTATTTAGCAATTTAAACTAGCTTGAGTAACAGTTTCAAATTTTTGCAAAATCTTATCTCATTCCGTGCCTTGTTCCACCATTTATGTTATTTTTTGTAACAAAATTATCATTTTTTAGGTGGTGGTTTCATATTTTGATTCATAGCTCTGGTCCTACTGCACCGATTTTGCTGAATTTCAATCCCAAACTGCTTAGGATAACTACAAGCAATTTGGAACCAAGTTTGTTCATTTCTTTTGAGTTGTTCGAAAGTGAGCTCAAGGACCCAGAATATATATACTTTATGAGGTCTGAGATGAATAATAAAAAAGTTTCACACGGAATGACAAAATTAATATATCCTCTTCACAACTTATTGTGGTGGAGGGTATAACAAAAATTACACTAGCAGACTGTCCAAGGTATATTTATAACAGGTAGCCGCGAGATTACAACAATTGTACAATAAAACAAACAACAGGGCTTTTTATTGTTGTTATGTGATACGAACTGCCAAACAGCAAAGGCGTTGATAAGAGACAAAAAATACAAAAGATAAATACAAAAAACTTGTTTACTATACAACATTTGACAGTTCGTATCACAAAACAAGCAAATAAAAAATAAGCAGCTGGCTTTCCGAGACTACCTGCTAGGAATGGGCAAAAAATATCGATATATCAAAATATCGATATTTAAAAAAATATAATCGATATATATCGCCGATATTTTAAATACCGATATATCGATATTGAAATACGACTATCGAATTCGATATTTTTTAAAGTCAGTTTTCATTAAGAACTCAAAATTTTAGCCGTTTCAAGCAATATGTTTTTTAAGAATTGGAATCATTGCATGCATCATATGTTTTTTTAAACAAATATAAAGATCTAAAATAATTGGCATTTATAAGAAGCAGTGTCGGATACAAGAAGCAGGTTGTCTGGAGTGCACATAAAACAGAGAGGGCTCTTGATGTCCGTATCTGATGATTACTGGTTTGACTAAATCCAGTTGGTACTTTTGGGATGCAATTCAAATTTTAAGGAAAGTTGGTACTTCCATGACTTATTTACTTCCATTTAAATTTGTCGTAATATATTTTTTTTCTTATGGTTTTTTTGTATTCTTCCCCTTTGTTTTTGTTATAATTGAATTTTTTGTTTTGATTAAATTATTTTTTTTATGATTTTTTTAAATAAAATGAAACAATAAAAAGTAACAATGTACATAATCATATATAATTAATTTGTTCATACATATGTTTGTACAAAGGTATACTGAATTTTTTAATTTGGTAATAGTTTCAGCAAAATACGTTCGATATATCGATATTTTTGAAATAATAAATATCGATACTCTAAAAAAATATCGATTCGATATATATCGATATATTTTTTCAACTTGCCCATCCCTACTACCTGCTATAAATATACCTTGAGACTGTCAAAGCGCACAAAACGATGAGGGTATAGTGAAATAAACAGGTGCCAGCACTACGCCAGATGACGATTTTCTGCTCCTGCATTGTTTGTCTAGGTTTATGTCAAAGTTTTGTTTATGTTTACCAAAAGTCCACGTTTTGTGCTAAGATAATTGTGTTTTAATAAAATTTTTGAATATAAAAATTGGCTAAAAATTTATTTATTTCATCACGTTAACATTTTTGTTAAAAGAATTTTTTGCCGTAAACGGTGATGTAACCTGCCACCTGCTTTTTCCACCATGGATGAGGGTTGCCTAACTTTTCGCTTCACTCTGTGCTTAAATTACTTTATGTGACATGTTTCGTATAAGTATGAATATTTCACCTTGGATGTCAAAGCGAATCTCTTACGCAACGGGAAGCAAAAGTTTTATCTGACAAGGCCTTTAAGGTATTCATACATTTGCAATATTATTGCGTACTTTATTGTTGTTGTTATTCTCGATATGCACAACATTATTCACACATGTGCGTTTTGTACAATGACCTTTGATTTAATCTTATATATTGCGCCAATTAATAATATCATATACACACAGCCAATTTAATTGCACAGTATTCATTATTTTTTTAATATTTCCCTTATTGAATCTTCATATATTAAATATCAACTAACAATAATTAATCAAATCTTATCCTAATACTTTATTTTATGTCCTGCCAGTGTCAGACAAAAATTTCTTCATCACGGGTTCTGTTCACATAAGTATGTTCTTATATAGAGGTTAATCGCTCATCTAAATAGGTAAGTGCTGCAGCGTCTCTTCTCCTTAAGCGAGTGTGGCCGCTGTCATTTAAAATATTTCGAGCTAGTGGGTCCGAATGCAATTCGAGCCTTTTTAAGTATTTTACTACATATTTCGTAATCAAAGTTTTAACTAATGGAACATTGAGATCCTTGTGAATATTTGAGTTTTTAACATACTCAGGGGCAGCTGTGATTACCCGACCAAATGTCCGCTGTGGTGCAGAAGTATTTCGATGACGACATGGCTGTCTTTACCGTAGTCACCATGCTGTTGTATGTTTCATCGAGTCTTTTCATGTCTGTTTTCTGACACATAACTTTTAATCCAGTGCCACTAAACAGGTCTCGAAATGACTCTTTTTCTACAACAGAAACCGGTAACGCGCAGTCTACCAGAAAGCGAATAATTTTTTTTTCGAAAGCTTCCTGCGACGTGCTTTCATCGGAAGGACCTGCTTTCATCCTCATATACTTTTTGTGCAACTCGCTGTGCCGAACTTTTAAATGAGAGATAAAGTTGGAGGTAACTTCACGTGTGCCTTTTATTAATTTGTGACAGGCCACACATTTAGCGGTTGTACTCCCATTTGTCTGTCAAAACAAGAAGAAGTAATTAATATATTGATTTTAAATGAATATCAATAAAAATTTTACTTATCACAAGAAAACATCACCATATACAGCAAACCTAATGGATGATAATGGGTAAAACTTACATACATAACCATTGCCACATAAAATTCAGGGTTGAAAATTAATTTGGGAGAACTTCCGGTGCTACGCATTCTTTTAGCACTCACTGCCGGCTCGCTCTCCAATACTATATTCCGTATGTTCCGGATCACCTTCGTCGGTACGTAATTTGGATCACATACATCATCGTCTGCGGAGAAGTCTTGTTTTACATAAAAAGTTTGCATTTTGTTTAAATTTTCACGACGGCGAAAAAACAATAAATAAAAGAAAAAAAATCCGTTTATTTTTACTTACCAATTATTTTTAACACTTTAATTTGAATAAAAAAATTGACATTAATAATAACACAACAACAGGGTGCACCGTATGCAATTTTATGCAATATTCAAAAACTGTTACATTATGTAAATATACCACCAAATGTGATAAAAAAATATTTTCTTTTCACAAAAATAGTTAAAAATAGTTGATCTAATCAAATCTAATCAAAAATAATCAAGAAATCTAATCAATTATTTTTTGGATTAGTTTTGATTAGATTCGATTAGAAATGCTAATCGTCACTAATTGTGATTAGATTTCTGATTATTTCTAATCTAATCAATTAGTAATTGTCTAAAATGACTAACTAATCATTACTAATCAATTTTTCAGCACAATTAAAATTTCTAATCCAATTGGTAATCATTAGGATTTCTAATCATTATTCCCAAGCTATGTTCATTACATACCATTTACATTAATTTTGTCCATTTTGGCAATACCAACATCTACGCTCGTATCTAGTATTTCATCTTCTATATTGGAAATGTTTGATAATTTATTGCAATCATTCGATAATAAGTTGCTGACTTACCACTTATTTTCTCCATTTTCACAATATCAATATCTATTTCGCTCGTATCGAATTTTTCATCTTCTGTATTGGAATCGTTTGATAATTCATTGCTATCATTCGATAACTCGTTGCTATCACTTGCGAGTTCTACATTAGCTAAATCTTCAAAATCGTTTACCTATTAAACAATGTAAGTACGTTTATTTAAACAATTTACCTTTCTTGGAGTGATGTTATCTACAGCACTTACCGCCTCATTCCTGACAAACTTTGCAATTGAAATTTCCGTATGCTCAACAGTCTCTTTATTGGAAATATGTTTGTGGCTACTTTTACTTAAAATGGCCTGTGAGGTTTCTGCCTTTTGTAGGAATTTAAAAACAACTTGTAGTTCTTCTTCGCAGCTTGTACATAAACACTGTGGACCACCATCGTCCTCCTCCAAGGGCAAGTTTGTACATAAACGCAAACATTCCAAGTAATTTAATTCTTTCGAGTTGTTTTTTGCTGGCAGTTCTCTACATTCGAAATTCGCTTGAAAATTAATGACTTCGTTGCAGGCATTTAAACAAATGCGACAAATTGGTAAAACACTTTCCATGGCACAATCCACTTCTACCGCAGACATAATTTGTGACTTTTGTTAATAATTTTTTGTTTTCAAATAACTATTCATTCCAGTGTTGCCAATATTTTTTTTTATAAAAACACATATCGCTGTTGCCATTTTGCCGATTTTATATTAAAACAAGTTATATTCGGCTGTGCCGAATCTTTATGCTATGTTCATACGACGATAGAAACCACTGGTTTCGCTCTCTGAAACTTGATTGCCAAACATGCTGTTCAAGGCGAATTCAAACAGGTAAACTCATCTCGTCAGCCGTTCATCAGCTGTTTCCACGGCGAATTAAAAAATATGGTCAAACGTCAAAATATGATTTTGTTTTGAGAAGAAGTTGAATGAAAAGTGTTAAAAATATTATTTTTATAATAAAAAAATTTCAAAACTGCGAATGATTGAAGTGAATTTATTAATTTCTTTTATAAAAAAGTGATAATTTTAATTTGCAATAAAAAATTTTTGACAACCAACCAGAAAATTGTATAAACAAAATACATGGGGCTTTTTGTAGTTGTAGAGATGAGTTTACCTGTTTGAATTCGCCTTGATGCTGTTCATACGATTTATTCCTGTTTCATTTTGACATTTTTTTTTTGTGTTGTTAGTGTGATTTTTTTTAAATCGATAAAAAGCAAATAAAACTTAAGAATATAATATTTAATACTTTTATTAATATTAAGGTATTATAATTATCACTTTATTTCATTAAAAATAAATTTTTATTTTGTTTTTTTCTTTGTTTTGATATTTTTTGAGAGCTAGTTCAGATAAACTAACGATAACTGTTATCAAAGTTGGAGATGATAGCACATTTTTCCTGTTTCGCAGCCTGTTTCAAAATGAAACGACCTATTTCTCTCTCAAAATTTTGTATGGGAAAACAAGTCGTTTCAATCATGTTTGGGGCGCGAAACAGGAATAAGAGAGCGAAACACGAATATTGCTGTCCGTGTGAACATGGTATTAATACCCTCCACCGACTGTTCGAATATTTCAAGAGGGATATCTATATGATGTCTATTTATTATTAATTTATCTTTATAAAAACAGACATCAGCATTAAAACTGGTTGGTTTGAGGTTTAGATCTATATTAAATTATTTAGCAATTTAAACTAGCTTGAGTAACAGTTTCAATTCAAATTTTGTTATGATAGCATTATTTTTTACGGTTTTAGGCGTACTAAACTGTTTTCCGGTAGTAGGGTGTATATGGGGCCTAAGGTAAATTATGGACCGATCTTCACGAAATTTTACAGCGTGATATTTAGTCGAATAAAACAAATTTTTGCAAAATCTTATCTCATTCCGTGCTTTGTTCCACCATTTATGTTATTTTTTGTAACAAAATTATCATTTTTTAGGTGGTGGTTTCATATTTTGATTCATAGCTCTGGTCCTACTGCACCGATTTTGCTGAATTTCAATCCCAAACTGCTTAGGATAACTACAAGCAATTTGGAACCAAGTTTGTTCATTTCTTTTGAGTTGTTCGAAAGTGAGCTCAAGGACCCACAATATATATACTTTATGAGGTCTGAGATGAATAATAAAAAAGTTTCACACGGAATGACAAACTTAATATACCCTCTTCACAACTTATTGTGGTGGTGGGTATAACAAAAATTACACTAGCAGACTGTCCAAGGTATATTTATAACAGGTAGCCGCGAGATTACAACAATTGTACAATAAAACAAACAACAGGGCTTTTTATTGTTGTTATGTGATACGAACTGCCAAACAGCAAAGGCGTTGCTAAGAGACAAAAAATACAAAAGATAAATACAAAAAACTTGTTTACTATACAACATTTGACAGTTCGTATCACAAAACAAGCAAATAAAAAATAAGCAGCTGGCTTTCCGAGACTACCTGCTAGGGATGGGCAAAAAATATCGATATATCAAAATATCGATATTTAAAAAAATATAATCGATATATATCGCCGATATTTTAAATACCGATATATCGATATTGAAATACGACTATCGAATTCGATATTTTTTAAAGTCAGTTTTCATTAAGAACTCAAAATTTTAGCCGTTTCAAGCAATATGTTTTTTAAGAATTGGAATCATTGCATGCATCATATGTTTTTTTAAACAAATATAAAGATCTAAAATAATTGGCATTTATAAGAAGCAGTGTCGGATACAAGAAGCAGGTTGTCTGGAGTGCACATAAAACAGAGAGGGCTCTTGATGTCCGTATCTGATGATTACTGGTTTGACTAAATCCAGTTGGTACTTTTGGGATGCAATTCAAATTTTAAGGAAAGTTGGTACTTCCATGACTTATTTACTTCCATTTAAATTTGTCGTAATATATTTTTTTTCTTATGGTTTTTTTGTATTCTTCCCCTTTGTTTTTGTTATAATTGAATTTTTTGTTTTGATTAAATTATTTTTTTTATGATTTTTTTAAATAAAATGAAACAATAAAAAGTAACAATGTACATAATCATATATAATTAATTTGTTCATACTGTACTGTACGGGACGGGGAAAAATTACCAGCTGGTTGCCGTTCAACAACAACCAGTGAGTGTGGCCAGACTGTCGGCGGCGCTGCTATGCTGGCGGTTTGCGCGGCTTAAGCTCGCCGGATGGGGGTGGTTCTTGCCGACCAGCTGACGTAAACCCGGGTACAAAAAAAAACTTCATACCATCTATGAAATTGAAAAAAAAAATATTGGGGCTCGAAGTAGCTGAAAAAAAATAAAAACAATCAAAAACACCTTCTTCCTCACCATTTCCACACATCTCCGGCTGATGACGTGCCGGGATTGGCCCTCCCACTAGAGACGAAGTCTCTCCATGACATCCCTTAATTTCCGGATGTCCCAAAAATTCACCTGCAAACTATTACATTCCTCTACTTGCCCGCCTTAAGTCAAATTTACCAATTCATCATTAAAAACCAGGTAATATTCATTTTACAACGTTATAATTCATGGTGTTTTTTATTAAAACTAATAAAAAAAATTGCGACAAACAATTAACCTCAAATCTTTTTCAAAAATTCATTTATGCGGGCAATTTTAATAAAATTTACAAACCAAACAAAAAAAATAATTTAATTCACTTTTAGAAAATTCAAAGTTAAAATTTACTTTTAATTTTTCTTAAAATTCAAAATTTACTAAAAAAAAATCATTAAATCAAAATTACAATTCAAAATAAAAATCTCAAAAAAAAAAAACATTCAAAACTGCCTTTTGTTTTTTTTTTGCTCCTCTTTCATAGCCGCAGCTTCCTTCAACAACTGAGCTCCTGCCTCCAGGAGGAAGATCTAGAAGTCTGCCGTCCGTCCGTGAAATGTCTCCTGGCCTATCTTGTGGTAAGTCTAAAACAACCAGTCTATATATACATATATATCACCTGCCTTAAAATCTACCGCTTTTTTTTCTAGGGAAACTTTAATAGCACGGGTAAATCTACCCTAGTCTGACCGAGAACCTAGGCTTGAGCTCAACCCTAATTACGCGCACTTCAGGCTCTAAATCGCCCAAAGGACTGAACCAACGTAAGATTCCCCTAACCAAAAAAACTTGCTTAAAATTTTAAAACATCACGCTCAATATGTTTATATTTTACTCTGTCCGTAGGTCGACTGTTCTTGTGTTTGTCCGATGTCAAGGCAGATACCTGATTTCTCCAAGGTTTGGTGAGCTTACTGCTGGCAGATCCCACGCTGAGGTGACGTGGACGATTCGGTGGCGCACTCGGCTGGCTTTTAATAAGATTATATATTTTCTTTGCTTATTTTAATATTTATATGCAATACACTGTCCTTTAATTTTTCGTTCTTTATTCAATACTTTTTCTGTGCTCTATTTTAGTTTACTTTAAGTCAATTTTATATTTAGTTTTTAAAATTTAAACTTATTTCTTTACGCCATAGATTTTATAATTGCCAAATTGTCAATTAGTTCAACTTTTAAATTTCACTTTTCTTTTTGCAATAATATAATAAATATAAAATTTACAAATTCTTTACGATGTATCTTATTTTCCAATCAAATTCTTCTTTTTCACTTCTGCCGGCGGCCACTCGTCACACTTCCACTCAATCAGTTGCTCCAAAACGAAAAAGAACGACATTTTTCATTATAGTCCCCATGAAACCTCGGGAACGCTCCCGTTCACCATCTTAAAAAAACTTTTCAGCCGTTCCTCAATATGCAAACCATAATTCCTTCTTTTTCTACATATACTTTCCCTTTCTTTTCATGTTTATTTTTATACCCTTCACCTCAGGTGGAAAAGAGTATATATAAGTTTGTCATTCCGTTTGTAATTTCTACAATATTGATCTTAGACCCTATAAAGTTATATATTCTGGGTCCTTATGGGGAGAGAAGTTGATTTAACGATATCCGTCCGTCTGTCCGTCTTACGTTTGATATGTGTTTTCCGGAGACTCCAGACATGATAGCGGCTAGGTTGTTTTACATTTGTGTCACATATAGTCTACCATCGGTTGCTATTGAAATTCAGTAAGATCGATCCACAAATGGCTGAGTTATGAGCAAAAAACCACGACTACCTCTAATATTTTCCAAAAATCCCTTGTGGTTGTTGTAATTTTATTACTTTTTGCTGTATATCTGGGGAACGGCAAAAGCCAAAGCTTCCAAATTAGGTACACACATTTAGGTAGCCCATACACACGATCCTACAAAATGTGGGCGGGATTAGAGAAGTGGGCGTGGTACCTCCCGTACAAAAAAAATTAAAAATTGTATAAAAACCTAAAATTTAGGGCTGCCATATGCCCTATGGATATGACTTATATACCAAAATATCGAATTTTTAGTAGAACATATTTTATAAAAAATTCAGAAAAATCGGTTCAGATACAAAAAAGTTATGACCAAAATTAATTTTTTTTGAATACCCACTTTCGGGAACCATAGATCTCCCCGAGTCCAAGCTTTATAACATAGGTAAATGGTAAATTCCTTCTTAAACACGTCGGTATATAAATCTGTCGAATCGGTTAAAAAATGGCTGAGTTATGAGCAAAAAACCATGACTACCTCTAATATTTCCAAAAAATCTCTTGTGGTTGTTGTTTTTTTGTTTGTGCTTTTATTCGAACGTGTTGAATGTTAGGCATATCAAACACACACATGTTTGTACATGATTGGTCGCTTAAATTGAAAAATACGTACATACCTACATATTAAACAAACATAGTGACGGAATATATTCTACTTTAATTCTTTATTTGCATAAGCGTTAATGGCGGAGTTGTCTGGGCGGTTGGTCAAAGCAGCGTTGTTAGTAGCTGCCGGGGTTCAAATCCGGCATCCACCTTTTCAAAAAAAAATTTTTTTAACTTTTTTTATTTTCTATAAACGATTTTAAAATAATTCAGCAATTTTTGATTTTTTTGACAATGTAAATATTAATCGTTCGCTTAACTTACATGTAAAACAAAAATCATATTCTATACCTATTTGTTTTTTATTTTTTATTTAATTATTAAAACCTTTTATTAAACTTACAATGTATGTATGTATGTTTGTTCGGGTGGAATCTTGCAACTCAATTTTAAAGCAGTTATCTTCAACCGATTGGGCTGAAATTTTGTATACACGTTCAGTTTGGATGGCAATGCATGGTTAACTGTTTGCCATCATTCTAAATACAATATGGCGGTCACACACAACATGGCGAACTAGTTGTTTTTAATGCACTTCTACAATATGGGTATCAAATGAAAGGACTCGCTAAGAACAACTCGAAAAATAAAGTGGTCACTCTAAATCCAACATGGCGGGCACACACAATATGGCGGCCTAGCTATTTTTAATGCACTTCTTCAATATGGGTATCAAATAAAAGGGCTTGCTAAGAATAACTCGAAAAATAAAGTGGTTACTCTAAAAAAATATGTGGAACACACACAACATGGCGGACTAGTTAATTTTAATGCACTTATTTAATATGGATATCAAATAAAAGGGCTTGCAAAGAACAACTCGAAAGATAAAGTGGTCACTCGAAATCTAATATGGCGGACACGCACAACATGGCGGACTAGTTATATATTTAATGCACTTCCACAATATGGGTATCAAATTAAAGGGCTTGCTAAGAAAAACTCGAAAAATAAAGTGGTCACCCTAAATCCAATATGGCGGGCACAGACAACATGACGGAATAGTTATATTTAATGCACTTCTACAATATAGGAATCAAATGAAAGGTCTTGCTAAGAACAACTCGAAAGGTAAAGTTGTCACTCTAAATCTAATGTGGCGGACACTCACTACATGACGGACTAGTTATTTTGAATGCACTTTAACAATATGAGTATTAAATGAAAGGGCTTGCTAAGAATAAATCTGTTATATTAAAAAAATGCTCGAGTTATCACCAAAATACTGAAATTCTATCAAAACTAACTTTACCGTAGCCCCCATATAAAGCCCAGTCTTGAAAAACACTTCAGTACGCCTAAAACCGTAACAAATAAAGCTATTCTAATGAAAGTTGATCTGCAACAGTTTTATATATGTACATATGTACATAACTAGAAATCACAATGTCAATTTTTGGGAAGATCGATCCCATGTAAAGCCTACTTCGAAAATATTCTATGCTAGAATTTCCTACAGTTGGTGGAGGGTATCAAAGAGTCGGCACAGCCGAATAAAACACTTCAACTTGTTCTATAAAAAAAAAAGTATTTCTACCGCACACACTTTCAAGTCAAACGTTTGCTCTTCGCATAAAGATGGCACATATTTGAATTTTTCAAAAAAATTTTTATTAAGAGATTTGTTGTGAGTAGGGATTCCAATACCGATATTACCGATACCGAAATACCGGTATTACCGGCTAAAATCGAATACCGAAATATCGCATGCAGAATACCGGCATTTTTTAGTTTTTAAAATTCTTCTTTGAAATTTCATCAGTGTCCCGATTTAGAAATTCTCGTTTGCACTTATTTATATTTTATATATTCATATGTATATATATGTAAATATGTTTATACATCTGTGAAGGGCACTTTTGCTCATATTTCGAATCTGAAAATATTTGCAAAATGTGTATAATTTCCTTATGACCGTTCGTCCTACAAGTGTAGAATCTGAGCGTGCGTTTTCCGCAGCAGGATTAATCTGCACGAAAATAAGATCACGCCTTTCGGATGAAAGCATCAACAATTTATGTTTTCTTCGAGCATATTTTAATTCACAAAAAGGAAATAAAAAACTTTGGGTACTTTAATTTTTAATTGTTTTGCTTTATTTTTAATATCAACCAGTTTTGTCTTTTTTTAATAACTACATATCGTCCCCTCAATATAACAATAGCGTATAATTTTTTGGGGGTTTTGAGAAAATCGTGTTTAAAGTTTTTGTCAAATCGGTTGTCTATTAAAACCTCAAAATCGCGGTAAATAAAAATTCTTCGTATTGGATTTTTCGACGAATACATAATACCGTTTCTTGTCTTTAAATTGACCAATTTTTTTTATTCTACGCATCCTTTAAGACCATCCATATGTCATTCAAAGTGCAAGTCCTCCTATAGGCTATTTTATTTTTTAAGGAATCTGTATGATGAATCTGATACACTATTTTATTTTGTATGGTATACGCTGTTTTATTCAATAATTTTACGGTATTTTTATTAAAATATTTGATCTCAAAAATATCAATTTGTAACATTATAAAACAGTGATTAATTCATAGTTTTGTTAATTCAGTGGCATAAATTCATTAATTTTCAATTTGGGTTATTAAATACAAAAAATTATGACAAATTAAGGTACGCATTGCGTAAATCAAAAATAACTAGAAGTTCATTCGTCTTCTTTCTCTTCCTCTGCTTCATCTGACTCATCTAAACAATTTCGCTTCTTTCCACCTGGCAAGTTATAAAAAAAATTACTGCGAGCCACGACGAATTACATTCTTCTTGCACAAATGCTGGAGATCATGCAGATTTCGATGGTCGGAATACAACTATTTCTCAAACAATAGTGTATATTATTATAAGCTATTTTATGAGTTAAAGTTTTCATAAATTGTATTTTTTTCTACAGACTACAATGGAGTATAATGCGCATACACTATTATTCTTTTGACAATTTTGGAGTGGCAATTTCAAGTAAAATAGCGCATATGAGCTTACACACTTATTGAAGGAAAATTTTGAACAAGAAATTATACACTATTTTTTCCAACGACATTTTGACCTACTTTTTGGAAGTAGAATTTGACGAAATTTTGACCAGACATAAAATCAATGATGGAGATTCTAAATATGCAATAAAAAATAATAACATATGAGCACATACGCTATTGTTATATTAAGGGGACGATATGTATGTATGTATAAATGAATTTATTTTTTTTAATTTATTGATATTCTTTTATTAGGCGTGAGTTCATCAAATTTAATTTTCATTAAATTATTTTCATTGAAGAATGAATTTTTTACAACTTGGAATTTTTTATTAAAATTTTTTGATAATTTTTCTTGGCTGAGCTGAGAATTTCAATAAATATTTTAAATAAATAATAAATTGGATTGAATAATATAATATAATTGGAAAATTGTTTTATTCTTGGTGCTTCGTATTTACATACATATAAATTTTTATTCCATAAATAATACCGAAAATACCGGTAATACCGGTATCGAGATTTCCTCAATACCGAAAGGCCTTCGGTTTTGGAATCCCTAGTTGTGAGGAATGTAAGAAAAGATAAACTTACTGTTTATTGTTGGTGTTTTTGTTTAATCTTTGATATTGTTACAAGTAAACCTGGTGCTTATAATTCTTATTCTCTTAACAGTTTTATTTGTATATTATCTTTAGTTTTTCTAAAATCTTTGGATGATCTGGCCCTGGGCTGCCAGGTTCTTGTTTTCGTGCTCCCCAAACTTAAAAATTTTTTTTCCCAAAAATACCCTGATAAAAGAAATAATCCCCAAAGTAAGCCCCTGTAAAAAAAACAATTTTTAACGGATAATTTAAATATTCATTAGAGTTTTACTTGTGCTATGTTTTGCAAGGTTGTATTTTAAATATATATATATTATATACATATATACAGTCGAACTTCCCTATAATGAATTTGCGTGGAACCATAAACTCACTTAATTTTTAAGAAATTCATTAAACAGAACCAATTTTATTTCCACTTTTGTTAAAAAAAAAAATCTGTCAGTTCTAGCTTGGATTACACTCCCACCAGTGATGCCAACTTTTTGAGAGCATTAATAAGCACTTTAATATTTACAAAAAGCACTATTTCGAAAAAAGCGTAGAAAAGCACTAGGCCATTTTTACAATTTATTAAACACAAAACAAGTTCGGCTGTGCCAAATATTAAATACCTCCAAAATTTAGAAAAATACTGTATTAACTCAAAATTTTTATTTTTTCACTTTTTGGAAAAAATGGACACGTAATATTCATATCTACCCACTGTAAAAATATTGTGCAATTTTGTCCACTTTTTTGTAATGAAACGGCTGCTTTAAAAATTCTTTTTCATATGCCTGTAATGTTAAATTGAAAATTGTTTTGCTTCTACTGAAAATTTTTAAATTTTGAGTTAATACAGTATTGTTGAACGGGTGCGATATGTATATAAACATTTTTAAATCTATTATTATTATCTTCAAAAAATAATATCATCCAAATCAATTGGAGCATTAGCTGAGTTTAAATTGGACATAAAACAGTTTTAAAGTAATACAGTGCGAGCTCGATTTTCTTAGCTCGAAAAAATCTGGCCTGTGCAATTACCGAAAATTTGCAATAAAATGTAACTATTACAACTTCGAAACAGAACGGCACGGAACAGAACAGAAACAGAAAGTAAAGACTAATTCTGCCGTAAAGTCGAAATAGTAAAGTGAGTGTGAGAAAATGGTACATTAGCGATGAATCACCTCAAAGAATAACTTGTGATACAATTTTCTGATCTCTTTTTGAGCAGTTAAATGGTAGTTTGATAATTATTAGTGAGTATTTATCATCTAATTTTTTTATCGTTAATTATTAAGTTTTTGATTATGTTTTAAATAAATTTTTAATCGTCATGTTTTTAATTTGCTCTCCGATTAAAGCAGCACAATTATGGCTCTTGATTATTTGAACAAATTTTATTTTGAACAAAACAACAAAAGTTATACGCATTCTTTTCCTGGTGAAAATGTCGGTGTTATTTTTTAATTTGGCTTTTTCTGGATTAAATATTAATGTTAAAGAAAACTAATACATAGCAACATTGTTCATAAGATAGAATATTTGTGAATAAGGCTTTTCTCTAAAATAAATATTACTGAAGTTATCAACAATTAAAGCGACACATAGTGAGAAAAATAGCATTTTTAGCAAACTTTGTGGGCTCCAGGCACGCCCAATAACTATGCAAACGATCTAAAATTTTTTATATATTATTTTTTTTCTAATTTGGAATCAATCTAAGGGGTTTGCCAAGTGAAAATACGAAACAAAAATTGTCCATATAACTTACGGCCACATTGATATAAAGTGATGTTGCAAAAATGGACACCCTAATGTGTGCATATCTTTTATAGAAAAATTTAACTTCATTTCTTTATATCCCCAAAAAATCCTAATTATTTTTTACTATCCCCAATGCAAACCCCAAATAAAATATTTTGTCCATTTTAGCAACAAGTAAACTCCTAATTTGGGGTCAATACCCGAAAACTGGCAGACCTGATCTGGTCTAAGCTACCAGTGAAATGCGCATAGGAATAGCTTCTCCCATCAACAGTAAATTTCAGTATTTTTATCAAGAATACAAATTGGGAATTAAACACGACAAACCAAATCTTGTTAGTTAAAAATTTTGTATTCCCAAAAATTATTTTGATAAAAAAAGAACATTTTTGTATTTAGTTTTGCATTTTTGTTACTTTTTGTAAAAATAAAACAATTTTTCAAAATTATTTTAATGAAACTTAAAAATTGGGATGCAAGTTCTAGAAATAATTAATGTACTGTACACACGTAAAATAGAAACACATTGTAGAAAAACTAGAAGCAGGGATGTTAGATGTGACGATTTTACGTCATTTTGACGATTTTTTTCGAAGAATTTACCAAAATGACGATTGACGATTTTTGATGTAGAGTTACTTATGTTTTGACGATTTAATCCCGTCAATAAATTTACTTTAATCTGGAATCAATTTTATAAAACTTTAATCTGGCAAGCAGGTTTGGTAGATGTGATGATTTTTCGTCATTTTGACAATTTTTTTGAGAAAATACAGTAAAATGACGATTTTTTGACTAAAAGTAATAGTGTTATGACGATTTTCTGGCATCGATAAAACACACAAGAAATATTTACAATTATATTGAAAACAGTCCAAAACTTAAAAATCAATTTTTCGAAACACAAAAATTTTTGAAAATTAAACAAAAAAATTCCTCCCCAATCACAAACCAGGTGGATTTCATTAGAAGCATTAGTAATTCAAATTGAACAATTATAGAAATGCCATCGATGCTGCAAAATATATACACTAGTGCCCTAATTTGCGTCTGTTCTATTTGGTCCGCTTTTTAAAAATTGGTAAAATACGCTTTGCGTTTTAATGATTTCGATTTGCCACGCTACATACGAATGCATTTTTCGATGAATTCATAATCACATGTGAAGAATTTTTCTATTTGTGTGTAAAAAGGCAAATCCCATTTAATTCTGTTAGGTAAGTTATTCTTAGTAAAATTGCGTGTTAGGAAGTAAGAAGTTGCTTTTTAATAAGAAGTTGTGTAGAAAAATGAGTGCAATGAGAAGAAAATGTATTAGTTTGGAACTAATATTGGACGTAATAAAACGTTTCAAGTCGGGTAAAAAGACTGTGGATATAGACAGAATCCTTGGTTTTTAGCACCTTAAACAATAAAAACAATTTGAAATAGAGATAGCGCTAAAAGTTAGTCATTTAAAAATAGCTCGAGTTAAAAGCAAAAGTGATTTTATTTATTATTTAATATTTTTCTGAATATGGATAAATCAAATTAAAAATATTTTTGCTATGCATTTATGCAAATATATTTTTTCTTATGTTTTCTTTTTAAATGATAAACATATTCAGCTCACTTGCTGAAATAAATAGAATAAAACTTAACCATATCACTTTCTTCTTCATAAATAGAATTTCTTGCTAAAAATTTTTATTTTCGAGCCAATCCATGCAATAAATTGTCTTTAATTTGTAAAATTTATATATTTGACGTTTTGTTGACGATTTTGTTCAATTTTCGTGACGATTTTGACGAATTTTGTTAAAACTTTTGACGATTTTTGAGGAAAAAAGTCTAACAACCCTGACTAGAAGGCTAAATGAGTAAAACGGGATATATTTTTTTAATTTCGCAAATGTCCCAAAAAGGTAAAGCTGCATCCTCGTGTAATTTAAGTACTTATCACGATTTTTTTTTTAAATCGGAAAACTGTTAGTTTTCTACGACTGATTGATTGGTAAAAACACATGTTTACTCTTAATTAGGACCTAAGTCATTTAATTAGGCCTTAAGTGATTTAATAATGTTCTTAATCGCTGTATCTTAAATCTAAGTACTTGCCGATTTTGTAAGATTACATTTTAAGCAAAAGCCTTTTACATTTTCTTTTTAATTTTAATTTATTTTATAACGATAGGGTTTTAATGATTTTATATTTTATTTATATGAAAACAAATGCATAACATTAAACATACGAATAGATTAACACTAAATAATGTAACGTATATATAGTAATAAATCGGGAAGTGTGTTCAAAAAATGTTAAGAACAGGGCAAGTTTAAATATGCACAAAAATGGTTAAAATATGCATGCAAATATACCGACAAAAAAAAACTTATAAATATGTACGCGAAAAAGCACAAACTAATAATATTTTATTAGTTTTATGCGAACAAATGCTTATTACAGAGTATAATCATGTGATTTGTTCTAGTTTCAACTTGAAATGATCTTCGGTTGTCACACAATATATGTTCAACATCAGTCAATGTTACTGTCGAATGGAGATAGTGTGTCTTGTATGTATTCATCGGTTCTACTTTTATTAAAATATATAATACATATTTTTATTATTATATTTATGTTGTTATTTTTAGCTTGGTCAACGTTAAAAGACCAAAGGCAAATGCCCATTAGCTGGCTTAAGCATCTGTGCGAATACATGAAAAACATGTGTGTCAAACCATACTGAATGTAGGAAAACTTTTTGTTAAGTTTTATTACACTGTCATTTGCTAAAGCAAAGTGCCAAACTGATGGCACATTCCCTACGAAATCAAATGTTTTTTAAATGCATTTGACAGGTTTCTCGTTAATTTTTGACAGAAGCTTAAGCTAGCTAGCTAATGCGTAAGTATGTATTGTAGTTGGGCCTTGACATTTCGATTAAAAACCTTTTTAGGTTTTTCTATACATATTTTATTTTTAATATTTTGTACTTTTTCTTTACGGCTTCTATGACAGATAAACTTTCATATCTGAATCATATCACACGAATCACAACGGAACAATACACTCTTAAATTTCGTGGGTTATCCCTCACTACACTTTTTTACTTTCTTTTTGCATTTAAAAAAAAATATATTTAAAATTGTTCAGTAGCGTTTATTTTCGAAAAACTTAAATTTATGTAATTTCTGTAGTTTTTCCTAAACAGATATAAGAAAATGCATATTTTCATGCAAACTGCATTAAAAACTTGCCCTGGTTGTGATTTAAGTGTTGTAGTAAAAAAAGAGTTTGAAAAACAGATAACATACTTTAACCAACATATTCATAAAAAACATTTCAGGTTTATGAAACGAATTTTCTATGAACATTTTTCCAATAAACCTTTTAAAAATAAAAAAAAATTTTTTTTATGAATATGGGGTTAAGTATTTATTTAGTATTAAATTGGTTTTGTAGGAACAAAACAAACAACATTTTTTTATAGCCAATTTAAAATCATAAACTTAACAAATATTTAGTTAGTATTTTTTTTGTTATATGAATACACTTCGCATACCCAGTTCAAAAGTGACTTAACTCAAAAATTAATTTTCGAGTTTATATGCTTAAACTATGCACAATAAATACACATGGAATTTCTATTAAAAAATATCAGTTTATTTTGTTGTTGTTAACTGTAACACTGTAATTTTTTCTGTCACTTTTGAACTGGGTGTGCGACTTGTTTATGGTCTTAATATAAGTTTTATTAATATTTGTTTTTTGTTAATTTTTTTCTAATTAAATAAATTTTATTTTTCTTATTTTGCTCTCTTTAGTTTATGTTTTTCAAAATATAACAAAATAATTTTTTTTAAACAGTGAATTTATATTTAAAAATTTTTGTTTTCATTACCACATAAATACATACAAAATATATGTGTATAGGTATAAAGTATATTTTTAGTTTGTTTTTTCTATGAATATTTAAAAATTTATAGATTTTTACTATAACAGTCTTTTATGGCGTGTTTTAACTTTAAACAATTTTTTTTTTATTATTTAATTCATTATCAGATACAATTATTTATACTTATGTAGGTATTTAGTATAGCAGATACACATATCGCTCATTTGCTGCGACAACATCATAAGTCAAAACCCGCAAATTTTGACCAAAATCACTAATGCATAGTAAATCAGATGATTTACCATTTCATATGAAGACACTGTAAGCTCAACTCGTGACAAGAATAAAATTTTCTTTTTTCACTATGTTGTGCGTGAATTTAAGACTTTAAAGTAGTTTTCTGTAAAACTAATATTTTTGAGTTATGGCGATGTTGCAGCAAATAAGCGATATGTATGTAGTTACATTGCTTCATATGGACAGATTTTATGTATGTAATTTACATGTAGAAAAGGATGTGCTATGGTATTTTTAACATTAAAACTATTTCAAATTTAACTTAAAACAATTCTTTGAGATGAAAACAATTTAAAATGACAATATTAATTTTTTTATATGGCATATTTAGTTGCGTTTTATTGTACATACTTAGATTGGGTTATTGAGATCTCAGTTAAACTAGGTAAAGTTAATCTAAAAACAGATTGGTGCCGCCATTACCAAGTTTGTATTCAAAATTTTGACGGAACAGTTTAGTTTTTTGAATAACAGACTACGTTTAACTTAATCCACATCTCAAAAACCCGGCCTAAGAAATTTTAGTTAAACGTTTTATATATATTTTTTTTTTAAATATTATACATATAATCATTTTAAAATTGTAAAAATGTTTGCCTCTTGTGTAATTGGTTCAGTTGCATTTCTATCCTGTCAATTGTGTTCACACTAGCGTTGCCGTTAAATATAAGTTAACAAGTAAAAGTGCTATCCATATTTGGCTGTGCCGAATCTTATATACCCTTCACCATAGTTATGAAAAGCCAATTATTCCCCAGGTCATATGGTATGGGCGCTATTGTGCCAAAACCATTGTTTCAGAAGAAAAAACGTAGTTGTTTGTCGAATACCTGATTTAGACTATGTTTCTAAAATTTTCTTTTGCATGCAAAATTCCTGAATTATTTATCGTAAACAAAAAACATCTGATTGTTTAAATCTTGCCCGAAAAAAAGTTCGTCCAAATTTGTACAGGATATTAAAAAAATTTAATATCTAATTATTTCAGTCAATACTGAACGAATCGGAATTATTTTTTCAGAGTTGTAAAGCATTAATTTTCACAATACTGAAAAAATATTTTCGATTCGTTCAGTATCGACTGAAAGAATTAGAAGAATAATTGCTTTCGAATCGAGAAAGTACTCGACCACGACTGCCAGAATTAGCCCCCTGGAACGCTTTTTGGCAGCGTTGCCAGAATGAAGATTTTATCTTATTTTTAAAGATTTTATGACCATAATAAGATTTGAAGTTTTTTTTTCTCAAATGAAGATTTCTCAATTTTAGAAATAAATTTTTTAAAGTTTTTAAAACCAATAAATTTTAAAATCAATGAGGTTTTGTATCAATTTGTTTTCTATTGGTTTTGCACACTTTGTCTAGCATACACAAAAATGCATCATCTTAAAAAAGCATCTTAGATTAGCGGTTGTTATTTTGAGAATATTGATGAAAAAAAATTATTTGTGAAAAGAAAAAACGTATGTTTACAAAGTTTCATACATTAAAGAACAAAAAAGTTTATGTATTTAGTACCAAAAGGTAAGACTAAAAGAACTTAAGAAGCTTTTAGTTTGAAATTTTCACATTCCATGTGCACTATTCCATTTGGAATATATTTAGGTAAATCCATATATCGAGCCCTAATAGCAAAAATGATGTAACCAATTTTTGTTTTTTGATGAAAATCGATAGTTTTTGATCATTTGCATCATCTCTAAAAATCTCATATCTCTGGGAAGTACCGTTACGAAATAAGAGCAAAATCAATTTCAAACGAAACCCTAGACTTGAAGCAAAAATATTTTAAAAAAACCTTCTCCTGTAAAATTTTATTTTTGCTGGTTACATCATTTTTGCTATAAGGGCTCGATATTTTCAATGAGCTTTTATTTAAATGCGATTTCTCAAAATGCCTTCGATGTAACAACGGTATCAAATAATATAATATTTAATTGAAAACCCTTAAGATTTCATATCGTCGGCTTAGAGTGTAAACCTGTTAAATCCACTTTTTAAGTAAATTGAGATTTTAATGCCGTATGGTAGAGAAAGATATGCCTCGTCGACCTGCATGTAGTTTTTCTTCAATTTGAGTTCTAAAGTGTGTCAAATCAACAATATTTTTGTTTTACTTCTCAAGCAGCAAATAGGAAAAACAAAAAGTGTTTTGTCTCTCCTGTAAAATTTTTTAAAAGGGAGTTAGCAGGTTTATACTCTAAGCCGACGATATGATGTATGAGCTTCATAGCTCCCTAACTAAAATCTCCTTGCCCAAAATTTATATATGTATCTCTAATTTTAGCATTTAATTACTTTCAATGAAACTTCTCTGTGTAGATGGACTTTTTTTACGATCTTATTTATTAGAAATTAAATGGATTTAAAATGTATTTTTAGAAAAAAATTTATGGAAAATATAGACCGACGTCTTCCAGATATCTGAGAGAAACGTCGATAAAAAAGTCGGAATCGTATAAGAATTCCGTCTGACAGAGATGTCGTGGGAAATTCTGGTTTTTTTGTCGAAATTTCTGATAGATATCTGACAGAAATCTAATGAAAAAGGCATGGAAAATTTGGATGAGCTAGCCGAGATTCTTATTGTTTTTTAACTGATGGATGAAAGAATTCCTTTTATTGCAAAATATTTAAAAGAATGTATGTACATACATATATATAAATTTTACACGTACGAACTTTTTTTTAATTTTTTTATCTTGAAAAAATAATATAAAAAAATGACAGTTATCATTATTTTCACAAAAAAAAAAAAGAAAACAATAAGTCTCGTTAGACACATCTGCAAGAATTCCGTCGAAATTCTATTAGACATATCTGCACATAAATTTTCCCCGATATATCCATTCGAAATCGATCAGAAATCGCCCCGACAGTAAATATATTCAATGTCTGACAGAAATCTGAACGAAGTCTCTAAGAATGACATTTGCAAGAAATGTCTAATTCAGACAACGTCGGAGTATTTTGCTGGCTGGGTAAAAACTCAATTTAATTTTGTATAAATACCGCAATTATGTACATATTTATGTATGTATGTATTTCAATTTAAAAAGTTTCCATAATAAAAAGTATGTTCTTATTCAAAATTCATAATTTTTACTTTCTTGCCTTGTTACAAAAAATTTAAAGATTTTTTTCTTCAAAATATGATTTCTTTTTAGCCAAATAAAGATTTTCCTTCCAAATCTTCTGGCAACGCTGCTATTGGGTAACTTTGTGCAAATTCGGACTTTTTCGTTACATGTAGTCTACAACAGACATGAAATGCTTAACATTAACACTAACATGATGTTAGTGTTAGTGCCGGTTCACACAAGTCAAGTCAAGTCACCTCAAGACTTGACGAGTCAAACTTGACTTGTGTGAACCGGCACTTAAGTATAGACTCATCATGTTAGAGTTTTTCTCATGTTTTAACACGGCTGTTAAGCCATGTGTTTTAACAACTCTTTTATAACATAAAATGACGTTTAAACTTGACAGAAGTAATTTTGTTGCTTTTTTTCATTTCACACACACTATTGTTTGGAATATGCTTCGACGACAATCAAAAAATAATGAAATTTCTTAACATTAACATGAGTACTATACTCCACCATTAACATATTAAAAATTCAACATGGAGTCTTAACATCATGTTTTAACAGCATTTCATGTCAATTGTAGACTCGGTGTTAAGGCTCAGTTAGTCTTTGCGTTCTGTTTCTGTTGCTGTCACTTACAATTACTTACGGCCATTTTCACCAAGTTCGGTTATAATTAACTATCGGTTATACATAGCTGTCAAAACATATTGGTGACCGGAACTTTAATTGAAAGTTAGTTGTAACCGAACTTGGTGAAAATGGCCCTTAACAAGTTTTTAATATTACAGATTGGGCCGTAAAAGAACAAAAAAACTAATAAATTTCACAGGTTTTTTAATAACAAAAAAAAAACAAACAGCTGATTCGTAACAGAACAGAAAGTAAAGACTAATGCTACCTTTAGTCTGAATTTACACGTTTAATCTTTTGATGCTCAACTTCTTTTCAATTCTCTTTTAAAGATGCCAATAAATCACAAGCATCAATCGGTTTAAACTTTTTTCGGTTCAAAACAACAACAATTTTATTAACAGCGAATCAAAGAGAAAAATAAAAGAAACAAAAATACATGCAGCCATCGTTATGAATATACCAAGGAATAAAAAGACAAAGCGTACTGACCGAGTACAGGAATCTCCGTACTAACCCCCTTTCTTCTTTAATTTCTCACCGAAAAACATAAGAGTTGAGCATCAAAAGATGAAACGTGTGAAAGCAGACTTATACTCTCATTAGTCTGAACTTGCCCGAGATCTTGTGGAACACACCTAATGATTTCTGTGTGACGTGTCTCAAATTGAGAATCAGGTAACCCTCGGTCATTTATGAATCGATTTTCTTAATTGTCACTATCAGTATTTAAGACAACAGCCGGCTATCGGAACCTTTTTCTCTGAAATAAGGGATGAACTAAGGATGTTTTTTATCCCCGTTACTCCTTCCTCTAGTCATTGGCAAAGTCCACAGTTTTACTCTCGAAGATAAACTTAAATTCTCATCTCGAAGAGTTAGATTATGTTGAGAAAAAAAACACTTCCCAAAGGAGCATGTTGTATGTATGAAATCATGCCTCAAATCGCTTCAAACCTGCTGATGGGATGCCTGATTTTTGTATGGGGTGTTCCCGGTTTGGAGGACTATTTCCTGCTGACAATAAGTGATTTTTTAACATGCAAACAAAGCACTCCTAAAGTGCTTTTTTAAGAGCTAACTATATAAACATATTCATTTATGTTTTGCTTTTTCTTGTTTAAATGCATTTTTTTAAATATTTTGGTAAACCATAATATATTTTTATTTTTTGCGCTTTAAAACCATCTTCGTTGCCAGCACTAAAATATCAGCTTTTTATTTTTATTCTTTATTATTTACTGCTGTATAAGAGCTCCCTTATTGAAACGCTCGATTATGCGCTTTTTCTCTTAAGTGCTTCAAAAAACCCTAATTTTTTTTACTGGGTTACTGCTCTCTTTGTGCTCATTCTCATTCCATAATAATGAAACAGCAAAATATATGGATTTTTAAGGCATAAAAACAAAGATTTTAAAAATTATATAAAAACTGAATTTTGAATAAAATTGAATTCCTTTTGCAACGGTTAATACATTTTTAAGAGTGCTTCAGCTAAAAATTTTGTTATCATCTCCTTTAAATAATAAATGAAGTCTATTATGGTGAAATTTTTCATGCCGGTAAATTAGCTTCCCCTGAACGTCTTCTGAGCAATTGAACTAGAAATCCATTAAATGGTAGTAAATTACTAGTCAAATAATTCCAATAATTGTCACCGGCTTTAGTTTGATTCTGTCTGTATGTACAGGTTATAAATACATCGATGCCTTAATTTAAACAAGTAAAGTTTCCATACTCGGGTATGCCGAGTCTAATATGCCCTTCGCCAAAGTTTAATAAGAACAGAAAATTATTGAAATTCTTGCCCTTTTGTTATTTTATGGGTTTTGGTATTTTTGGAAATTGAAGAAATCTGGCTTCCATTTTTAATTTTTATTCTAGTTTCCGCCATACCTGCGGACTCCGAAAACCCCGTTAAAACAACTTACCTTCCTACTCATTAGGACCCAAAGTAAATATACTTAAAAGTCAATACTGTAGAAATTACAAACGAAATGTAACTTTCCAACTTTCTTTCCACTTGTGGTGAACGGTATAAAAAGTCTTAACTCGATTTGTTGTTAGTGTTCAAACTAATATTTGTTTAATTAGTTAATATATTCATAATTGTTGAATTGCCTTAATATTGTTAAAGGGAGTCAAAAATTGAGAGACAAAAGAATACTTGCAAATTTTTACTGGTAAAATTTTACTCGAAAGAATTTTTGAAACCGCTGTTTTATGTTTTTGTTTGTAAAAAAAAAAAACTTTTGAAAATGTGTAACAAAATAATGTTCATAATTTTTTAAGTTAAAAAATGTTCAATAACATAAAATATATTAAGGAAGAAATAATCTCGTATCTTTAAGCCGGTTCACACACGTCAAGCTTAACTCGTCAAGTCTTGAGCTTTTAGGAGAGAAGGGTAAATAAATGGCATTCTCTTTTCCTTGCACTTACAGTTGAATGCTCTGGAAATGCCCAACCTCCCGTTGACCAACGCAAGTGCAAGTTCGAAAAACTTAATACACTCACAGTTTTTTTACTAACACCATCGCAAGAGAAAGTACCCAACAAACAAGGAGGTTTGATTTCAAATTGAAAATGATTTGAAATCAAACGTTTTCTCAAACGACAAACGTTTGATAATGATTTGAAAATCATAGCGTTCTCAACAAAAAGGGGAAATTTTTTTCAAATTGAAAATTGCCTTTATTTTCAACTTGCTTTCAAACGTAATTCTCAAATGTTTTTCAAATGTGGATTATAATACAATGTGGAATTTAAATAAAACTATTTAATTTTTTAATTTAAATTTATTATTTATTTAAATAAACTTTGAGATAAACATTCGGTACCATAGCTAAAAGATGAAATAGTGTTCTTTCCGTCCTCTAATTCTTGGAAAGACAAAATACTTGACTCCCTTTTATTTTGAGGATTGTAGCACCGCGATCGTTCAACAAACTTTCTTCACTTTCCCGTTTTATTATTTTTCTTTTTTTCGTATTTTTAATCATTGTTATTTCTCACAAATAATTTTTATTTTTCACAAGAAATAAACTGTTCACTTTATATTCAAATTTATTTTTAATAGTAAAACACATGTAACCACAAAGTAAAAAAATTTAACTTTAATCGCCATTTTTAATGCTTACATTTATTTTTTGCTTTATTATTGCCAAGTTTATTTTTGATTTGATTTTAACATTTGACAAACATTTGACATCAAATTGATAAAATATTTGATATTAAATGTTTATTTTCAAATCATTATCAATTTGAATTTAAATGTTAAATCAAACAATTGAAAAACGTGTTAAGCTATGTTCACATTGTGTGTATTTGTCATATGGAATGTTACTTATCTACCCACATGTGTATGTCAAAATTTGAGTTTTACATAAGGTTTGTAATTTACATGTTCACATGTTGGTATGTAACGTACATTTGACATAACCTATCAAAAAAAAACATTTTTAATAATCAATTTGTGTATTTTTTATCTGTTTTATTATTTATTTACTATTTTAATATATGTATTAAAATTTCAATTAATTTTTGCCGACACAAACAGTTTTGTTAATAAAAAACAGCTGATGTCAGATGCTTTGTCACTTGAAAATACAACACGTTCTAAATCAAAATTGTCATGTGTACTGTACACAGAGAAATAACACATGATATTGTTTGAAGGGGTTCAGACGATATGTACAAATTTAACATGTAAAAAAGTGACAATCCACAAGACAAATACACATAATGTGAACACAGCTTTAGAATTGCGTTTGATGTCAAATGATAAAGTCATTTCATATCAAAGGTTTGACATCGTGTTTGTTGGGTAACTATATTTTTGACACTTATCTCAAGTAAAATGGCAAATGGAAAAACAGTGTTACCGTGGATGAGTTTTCTATCAATTAACTAGGACGTATTTTTAATTTATTCGATTAAAAGAATTAAATTTTAAAACTAATCGATCAATCGAATAATTCTAAATCCAGAAATTTTATATACATACATATTACGAGATTTTTTTTTTGTGAAAATTTGAGAAAAATAAGTATGTACTTGAGTGAATAAACATTCTTTTTATACCCTTCACCTCAGGTGGAAAAGGGTATATATAAGTTTGTCATTCCGTTTGTAATTTCTACAATATTGATCTTAGACCCTATAAAGTGTATATATTCTGGGTCCTTATGAGGAGAGAAGTTGATTTAACGATATCCGGCCGTCTGTCCGTCTTACGTTTGATATGTGTTTTCCGGAGACTCCAGACATGATAGCGGCTAGGTTGTTTTACATTTATGTCACATACAGTCTACCATCGGCTGCTATTGAAATTCAGCAAGATCGATCCACAAATGGCTGAGATATGAACAAAAAACCACGACTACCTCTAATATTTTCCAAAAATCCCTTGTGGTTGTTGTAATTTTATTACTTTTTGCTGTATATCTGGGAAACGGCAAAAGCCAAAGTTTCCAAATAAGGTACACACATTAAGGTAGCCAATACACACCATCCTACAAAATGTGGGCGGGATTGAAGAAGTGGGCATGGTACCTCCCGTACAAAAACAAATTAAAAATTGTATAAAAACCTAAATTTTAGGGCTGCCATATGTCCTATGGATATGACTTATATTCCAAAATATCGAACATTTTTAGTAGAACATATTTTAAAAAAAATTCAGAAAAATCGGTTCAGATACAAAAAAGTTATGACCAAAATTAATTTTTTTTTTTTAAATACCCACTTTCGGGAACCATAGATCTCCCCGAGTCCAAGCTTTATAACTCAAGCAAATGGTAAATTTGTTTTTAAACACGTCGGTATATAATTCTGTCAAATCGGTTAAAAAATGGCTGAGTTATAACCAAAATACTGAATTCCCAAAAATTACTCATTTTTATTTTTTATAATTAAGTTTGTTAAAATATATACAAGTGTATATAAATGTAATTAAATTATTCCTTAAAACGCCGGTATATAAAACAATCAAATCGGTTAGATAATGGGCAATTTATTGGCAAAATACTCCAAAAATGGGCTAAAAAACATCAAATTTTTTATACAATCCTACATTTTAGGGCTGCCATATGACCTATGGAAACGACTTATGTATCAAAACGTCGGCAAATTTTAGTAGAACATATTTCCCAAAAAATTGGTTGTTAAAACACAACATCCGACATAATGTGGACGGTTTGGATAAGTCGGCGTGGCACAAAATATAATTATTTATATCTTAAGAATGGTGTTCACATAATTTTTTGTTCTTATTGCACCATGGTGAAGGGTATATAAGATTCGGCACAGCCGAATATAGCACTCTTACTTGTATAAATAAAAATTGTCATTGTATGTAGCTCCAAATTCTTGCTTCACTTTCGGGCTCTTAGATTTTAAGACACTCTATCCTCTGCTATGCTACTGCAAGTAATTTTCTCTAGAGAATCGATCGAAGTATCTTGTTGAAAATATTTATTCGTTGGACCACTTGTAACCCCTTTGATTTTGTTGGTGGAGCATCTTCTTCAAGTACTTAGTGAAGTTGTTGAAGAACATTCACATTAATACATTTTTGGATACCTGTTACATTTAGCATTATTAGATGTATCCTTCCTATAATATTTTTAAACCAAACTCATTCTAAAGAGGGAAACGCATGAACTACCTACTTGTTAAAAAACACGAACGTGTTTTAAAAATCAAAATTAAGTGGATTTAAAATTGTGCAAATGAAAGTTTATAAAAATATTCCATTTTATCTACTTCATTCATTAAGTATCTATTATTTTTGCAAGAACAACACTTAAAACCAAGAAAAGCTACGGTCATTTTGTAAATAATTGAATTTAAATTATCGTTCCATTACAATTTCAATTCGATTTCTAATAAAATTAATATAAATCTTTGAGTAAACATACCTAATTTTTTTTCCTAAGTACCGTTTTTTAGATAACGGTACTTTTGTGTTTTTCGATGTATGGTCCGTCCCCTCAAACCCAACCGAATAAATGGCACATCGTTGTAAAGGTAATTAAATGCCTTTTCCGTCGATACGCTACAAATTTTTATCTGATAAGAAATGTCACCTCAAAGTTCAAAATTTGCCTATTTTTTACGTTTTTTTCAAAATTTTTCATTTTTATTTCGTTTTTTCTACGTTGGCTGGGCTCCACCAAGGTTTGAGTGGGACCATACATCGAAAAACACAAAAGTACCGTTATCTAAAAAACGGTTCTTAGGGAAAAAATTACAGCGTTTTTCGCGTTCAGGAGGTCCCAATAAACTTATCTAGGCATGTGGCGTTCTTGGTATTTTTTGGCTGAAAACCAGTGTTATCAATAACAATTTTAATTAATTTTCATGTTGTAAAATTCCTTTCTTCATAAAAATAATTTTATGAAAATTAAATTTGATGAACTTAAGCCTGATTAAAAATATTGAAAATTTGGATTAAAAACAATAAATAGTTCAAAAAATTACCACAATACTAATTATTAGAAGGAAAAAACATTATTTCATCTTTTAGCTATGATGCCGAGTGTTTATCTCACAGTTTATTTAAATAAATGATTTTATATTAAAAAAAAAATATTGTTACTTCTGATCCACATTGTATTAAAATCCACCTTTGAAAAACATTTAAGAATTACGTTTGAAAGCAAGTTGAAAATAAGGCATTTTTCAATTTGAAAATAATTTCCCCTTTTTGTTGAGAATGCTATGATTTTCAAATTATTTGTTTGTCCTTTGAGAAAACGTTTGATTTCAAATCATGTTCAATTTGAAATCAAACCTCCGTGTTTGATGGGATGTAGTTATATAAACGCTTTAAAAACAAGTTTATTTAATAAATATTTATTCACTTTTTGTTTTAGTTTTATTTCAACTTTTCTTTTTTTAAAAAATTTTTTCACAATTTGTAACATGTTTTTTGGTTTTACTAAATTTAACTGTAAAAATGTGTCAATACTCTCGCTCTCACTATCAATTTGTTTTCTCCTGTAAGGCCATGTCAGATAACACACAATTCGTGTGTGTTGTCAAAGTGCTTATTGTGACATACACAGAAAAAATTCTTCAAAATTGTTCACCAATTAAAGCATTAATTAAAAATTAAATCAGTTTTAATTAAAAATTTAATCAAATAAATTAAGCGTTTAATCAAGTGAACTAAACGTTTAATTGATACTATTAATTTGTTTACTGGTGCAAATTTAATTAATTTTTTAATTAATATCACAAATTTGTTAATTAAATTAATTTTAATTTTTTTCTGTGTACACCTTTTGCGTTACGCTTTTCTGTCAAAGCTAGAAACGTCACGCAAAGCGAAGAAATTTTATCTGATATGGCCTTTAATGTGTTTTCTGAAAGCGAACGCAAAAAATGCAGTAAAGTTTTGTAAAAAATAGCAAACACTTTTGAGTTCTCAAACACATCTAATGTTAAATGCTTCTTTAGCGACTGGGCTCCGAAATATACATCCTTTACTTGGTTTCGTTAAAATCATTTTTAATTTTTAATTAAAAAAAATTATATTTTATTCGATGGCAATTTTTTGAAAAAGATTTACCAACTATTTATTATTAAAGCTTAAAGCCCCAGTTAGCTGACAATAACAGTAATGTAACCGTACAGCAAATAAGAAAAAAAATTCTTTTATACAGATTAAGAGGTTAAGGTTGAGTTACATCTTACTGCTAACTATAATCGTTATAATTGCTTTAAATACATACAACGAAATGAAGCAGCTGATTTGCAACGTTATTGTAACTGTCAGCTTAGTCCCAATTTCCACAATGCAAGTCTTAGTCTGCTTTTGCACGTTTCATCTTTTGATGCTCAACTCTTATGTTTTTAGGTGAGAGAAGAAAGAAGAAAGGGGGTTAGTACGGAGATGCCTGTACTCGGTCAGTACGCTTTGTGTTTTTATTCGTTGGTATTTGCACAACGATGGCTGCATGTAATTTTTTTCTTTTCTTTTTCTCTTTGATTCGCTATTAATAAAATTGTTGTTGTTTTGTACCGAAAAAAGTTGAAACCGATTGCTGCGTGTGAATATATTGGCATCTTTAAAAGGGAATTGAAAAGAAGTTGAGCATCAAAAGATGAAACGTGTAAATTTAGACTTATTGATCAGCTTGCTACTTTGTAGGCGAGAGTGACGAGGGGAAAAGAAACGAGTACTCAGCTTGCTGTACTCGTCATATGCGTTTTGTTTTCTCATTCGTAATTTTCAGCAGGTCTATTTTGACAATTATCTTTCATATTTAATTTCGTTGTACAAAGTTAATTTCGTAGCGTGTGTGATTTTTTGTGTGTGAATTTTTTTAAATATTTGTTATTTAACGAAACAAAAGAAATTTATAATTAAAAGAACATTTTACACAACTTAAATTTTAAATTAAACAATTGTTAAAATATTCAACACGAATTTGAATTTAAATACATTTTAATAAGAAATATGTTTTTAACGAAATGTCAAAACGCACATATACATTCATACAAATGGAATAACAGATAAATAATAAGACTTGACTCGTGAAAACGCAGAAGCTGATTCAAAGAAGAAAATGTGATAAGTTTATCAATAAGACTTGCATTGTGGAAATTGGGACTTACTGGGGCTTTAAGCTATGTATGTTCACACCAATGCAATATTTGACGCCGTACACGTTACCATTTGTTTTATTAAAACATATTTTGCTTTACCAAAACGTTTGTTAGATCAAACATCAAATAATTATCTCCTTACAAAGAAAGTTTAGTAAATCAATGATAAATTGTAAACAAATTTATTTGATCAATTTACTAGTCACGCTTTTTTCGGATTTTTTCGTCAAATATTTGTAAGGTCAGCAATGCTTTGATGATGTGCGCCTTTCTAGATCTCTTAAACAACTTGCAAATTCTTATGATCAACAATTCATAATTAATGGAAAATGTCAAATGAATATTTTTTATTGAAACTAGTGTTGCCACGACCAACACATTTTTTTAACCAAAATGTAAAAATAATGTAACCAAACGCAATAAGAAGTAACCAACATATTTATGCATAAAAAACTCTATTTTATTTTTACTTAAGTTAAAAAATATTATATATAAGAATGTACATATAGCATGTATAGACACCTAAACCTCCGGATCTTTTTTTATAAAAATGTTTAAGGTACAAAAGGCCTCATAATTTTTCAAAGTTTTTTGTGGAATTGGCACCGCCCAAACAAAGCTAACACTTATTTTCATCTATTTACAAAACTGTATGCGTTAGAGCTTTCAAACTTTTGAAGAATCAACAGACTATAAATCTATATTGTACATTAGGTTTCATATTGCTTTGGTAGGAGTAGAGAAAAGGAAACCCCAGATCAGTGATCTTATATATTTTTAAAGCCCCTACACAGCCCGAAAAAATCGGCAATTTCCCTCAAAAAATTGTCTAAACAAAAATCCTTACAATTTCGAAAAAGTCCCTAAGTTTTAATGATTTCAAAAATCTTTCCTTCTTTTCCCTATGGCAATTTTTTTTTGAAAATTTTACCTACGTATAACATCACTGCCCGAGATAGTAATTATGATTTACAATAGCTTGTATGGCTTAATTGATAATCGGTTACATAAACATTTTTTATAAAGTAAATAAAAAAAAAATATGTACAAATATTGAATACATCAATAACGTACACAATTATATACGTCCAGAAAAGCGGCGCGGGTAATGGTCGTACTAACCACACGATCAAGTATTGCTTTAAAGTTTTTTACAAAATTCACAAAACTTGAAAGATGTGATGTAGGCTGCACGTAATTTTCGAGCAATTTATTTTTATGATGTCATCAAGAAACAACTTATAAATACAATCGAAAAAGATGCTCATTAAAATTGTAATTAGCTGTTTTCTTGAACGTTAATTGAAACACTCAACTTGAAAGAGAAACTGAAAGCAATATTTAATATTTAAAAGCTTGGGGGTTTTAAAACTAAAAGTGCTAATCTTGATCTGCTAACACCCAAGTAAAACAAAAATTAGTAATTTTTCAGTTGAAAAAAGTAACCAAAATAGAAAAAAGTACACAAATACACATTGAGAAAAAATCAACCACTTTTGGTTTAAAGTAACCAAAACGGCAACGCTGATTGCAACCAAAATTTAGCTCATAATTTGAAACCTCTTATTACAACAAGAAATAAAAATTACAGGGTATTTTACTCTATTAGACAAGCCTAACTAACGTATTTTGACGAAAATGCATCACTGATCTTATTATTGTTTGAAAGTTTTCGAATAACAATAACAATTTATCATGATAGGGTTGTATTTTCCTCAAAATACATACGACTGTGATAGTGTAAACTACACTTAATTAAATCTATTAATATTTGATAAATCCTATGTATCTACAAATGTTTGTATTCAGTGCAAAATTGCTTATTTGGGGTAAGAATAAGAAACAGCGAAACGTTTCCATTTAATACCAATAAAATCGATGACTTCCATAAATTCAATTTCGGAAAATTTGCAGAATATTGCATATAACTACAAGAAAATATATGTATATAGCAAATGGTTTAGAAGATAACATTGAGGTAAGACTATGCAATATATATTATGTAAAAAGAAAAAAAAAGAAAAACAAAACAAAAATGAATTAACACTAAATTCTTCGCTGCAAATAACTATAGGAATAGATTTGACTGCTATGGTTCAAAAACGTGTACAACAAAATCCACTTTACAATAAAAAATCAAAATCTTATGGTGTTTTCTTTTCTACAGAAAAATGTGCCTTTTTTTAAAAAAAAAATTAAATTTGGTGTCTTTTTCTTAAAAATTTTGCTCCCGAAAAGAGTGGCTTGTTTTATTCTAAAAAACGCATGCTTTTCGGGAGCAAACTTTTTTAGAAACAGACACCAAATTGCATTTTTTTTTAAAAAAAGGCACATTTTTTTGTAGAAAAGAAAACACCATTATATACGTTTTTGAAAATGTAACAAACTTCCTGAAACAAAAAATTTCCGGGGAAATTAAAAATGTAATGGTAAAGGGTATAGCCTACTCCTCACTGCCAAATTACTTGGAATTTTTTTTTAACTTAAATTTGTATTAACAAATCATCAAAATTTTTTGGAGTTTTCTTTTCTACAAAAAAATGTGATAACAATAATTTTATTTAATATTTTGCTCTCTAAGAGGGCAGCATGTTTTATTCTTAAACATTCACCCTTAAGGCTCAGTTAGGCGAACGTTGCTATATCGTATCAGTTCTGTATCAATCAGCTGATCGCTTTTTGTTTTATGAAAAGCAATTTAAAAGCTTCCCGAAATGTAATGTACCGTAGGTGGAACGAACCATTCTGTATAAAATAGAATTTTATACCGTTGTTACGTGACATTTGCAAAACAGTGATGGGCGGCTTGTATGTAACATTGATTGCGGGTATTTTTGCTCTACTTTTTTCAGTATAGCTATGGAATTGCGACAAAAATACAACATATTTCCATGTATAAAATCAACAAATGCTTATACACAAACAATGGAAATATGAAACATATAACAGGCTTTAAATGGTATCAAAACCTTGTTTGGTGCATACACATACACAAATACAAATATGTTTATTGTCACCTTTTAAACATTTTGTATTACCATACCTGTATGTATTGTTTTATGCACACAAGGCGAATTCAACTACAGGTGGTGTCGGAACTGGAACAATCCATCAGCAACATAATCAAAATAGTGTTTTTTGCATTGCATTGTTAGTGTTTACGGCTCGAAATGTCAGCCATTCTTATCAAAACACTAACAAATCAAAACAAATAGGCTCGAACTGTCAAAATCAGATGCCGTTTCGACACCACCCAGGGATGATAAATGGCATTTCCTAAATTGTACTTAATTCAGTATAAAATTGTACTTTTTCAAATCTTATTGTAATAAAACCTAAAATTATTGTTTTACATACTAGTTAGAATAACTAAAAAATGTTAGGACATTTTTTTAAGCTGTATTAGAAATATCGATATCCGTAACAATGCTTAGAGAGCTGAGAATGTCAAACTGTGTAGACATTTCTGTTCAGTAAGATTTGCCAAGTCATTATGAATTCTTTGATGCTACAGCAACGCTTCCAAATTGGGGAAATTTACTTTGAAAAAATAAATCTGTTCGAGGGCACTTTTATCAAAGAATTGTGTTTAGTGATTAGGGAATAAATGTATAAGTCAATAAGCAAAATTGCTGTATTTGGAGCGAAGACAATTTCAGGAAGTTGTCCTGTTCACGTGCGAATGAACGCATCTGGACAACTTTTTATGGGGCTATGTTAGGTCATTAGCTTATTGGAAGCCAATATTCAAGCCACACTGCCAGATTTATTCGAAAAAGTGGTCCAAAATTGAACAGAATGGGCCGAGTAACTTGAAGCCTCTGTGAACATATGCCTGAAATCATATTTAAAAAATTTATTCCATTAAATTATTTACCAGATTATAATAAAGCAATTTTATTCCAACCATATCTTGTCTTGTATTATCATTTTAAGGTCTCGTGCAGCTAAAAAACATCCTTTGCATTAAAATTCATAGGGGAACAGAGTAAAAATTCGTAAATTAACATAAAGGCGATTTTTCGCTTTTTTTATCATATTTTGTTCGCCTTGTATGCACACTATTGCCTTTTGCTTATGTATGGGAAAACAAATGACACGTTTTTATATGTTTTATAAGTGCATCAACGTGCTTACACTACGGTGCGTTACATTACGGGTACAGCAACGTTCGCCTAACTGTGCCTTAACTTATGGCACTTTTCGCCCCGAATAATTGGAGAACGTTGTTAGTGTCCTGAAAAAAGGTGATATACATATGATGTTTAAATGTGGGGTTTTTTTTAGAACGGCGACGATTGCCTCAAAAAGCAATAAAGCTACGCTAAAATTGCAAAAATTCGGAAAAGTTTGCAAAAATAGCGAAAAATTGCGAAAATTTTCATTATTTCAAACGGGCCATAAAATTGATAAAAAGTCCTTAAAACTATAAGGAATGGCAAAAATTCGGTAAAAATTGTTTAATTAGCGGACATTTGCAAAACTAAGCTAACAGCGGCATAATAGCAATGTCTAATAAAACTAATTGTTAGTAGAAATTTGTAACCGATTATAGCCTTTAAGGGCTAAGTTATATGTAGGTAATATAAAAATCAATAAATAATATTTTTTTAAAAAACATTAAAGCTGTAAAGAATCATAACCCTTACAGATAAAAATCGCTTCTATCGCGAACATGGGTTAAATTCCCAAAAATTGCAATATTGGAAACAAACCCTAAAATTAATTTGTAATCGCTAAATCGGTTAAAAACTAAAATGTGAGAAAATAATGAAAACGGCGTTTAAAAATTAGCTACACAGCCCAATTATAAATAAAAATTCCCCGAGAATTTTCTCTCATTTTTCCTATGTAAATTCAATTGTAAAAATGGGAAAAAACTCCCGGGGAACTTGTATTCATAATTGGGCTAATAATGACGAAAAACAATTTTTGCAGATGTTATAAACATTCCATATTTTCATATCTTGTGTTTTGTTCTCGTCAAATATGAAATAGCACTATTACAGGGCTGGCAAGACATTTTATACATGCACCTTTTTAGAAGGCGATATTTGTTGTGTAGAAAAGAAAACACCATTTGGAAGTAGAACTAGGTCAGAATTGTACGTACGGAATAAAAACAGTTTTCAACAAAATTTTAAAATGCACTTCTAACAATATGGCAAATAATTTTTAGTATATCTGTGGCAAAAAAGAAAAAGTGCTTTAGTCGATTTTTTCAAGTTTCGTAGAAGAGCAATTTTTGTATTAAAAGATGATTTTGTAAAAATTACTGCTATACAAATAAAAAATCACCACTTCTTTGCGAATAAAAGATGTTTTTTTTTAAATATTTTATTCCTAAATGTTTCCAATGTTACCAATCGGAAGTGGGCATAAGTTTTTATTCCAAATTTTATTGCATATTGAAAAAAGATATGCAAGCAAAAAGTAATTTTAACTTCCTGAAAAATCGTTTAAACTTTGCTCATGTGTAATTTTGAACGTAAAGATCTCATTGGTGTCATTACCTCAAATTTGTTTTAAGTAAACTTAAGCCCTTTTTCCCATTTTGCCATAGCTATATTGTTTCACCTTTTTTTTTTCTTATTATTATTACAATTTGATATTTAAATTGAAAATTCTTGCATAAAATTAGCTATAATGTAATTTTTTTAAATTAAATTATACTATTGTAAATTTAAACAATTACATATAATCAAAACAATGAAAACATCAAATTAACAATTTTAAAATTTAAACTTTGAACAGAGACAACTTGGCATTGATTTTTTAGAGTTGCCACACTGTCAATAAATTTAATTCGCAATTAATATGAATCAATGATTTATAGTTTTTCGTTTATTATTCATAAAACAATTAAAAAAAATTTAATTTAATTTACTTTTATATTAAATTGCACCAGGTTTTTAATTTTTTAAACTTACATACATATATAATATTTTAATTATTTTAAAGTGTATAAACAATCAGACATACAGTGTGGAGCATAATTATTGCAACAAATTTTGTTTCTAAACATTTTCCTAACTAGGTTTTAAAAATTATTTAATTATTTATAGTATTTTTTTTTTACCTTACCTCACTAAAAACTAGTTTTTAAAGTTGTTTAACGCTAAATAGTAGTATTTTTAGTTTTCACTTTTTAATATTTTTTTTTTTGCTTAACAAAAAGAAGGAATTATTTTTAAGAAACCTTTTTTGTGTTGTTTGTAACAAACAAACATTTTTATACAAAACCTTTAAAAAAAAGTATTGTATTAATCACTCTTGAGTCCTTTTTTTTAACTTTTTCTAGTTTGTAATTTTTTTTAGTTTTGTAATTGGTCTGACTTTTTTGTATATTTTTTTTTTTTTGGTTTACAATTATAACTGTAAATTATTATCCGGTTTTAATTGTGCGCCGATTTCAATATTGTTTGAACCGGATTGTAAAGAATATTGTTGCAGTTGTCGTTCTTGATTTTGAAATTGTTGTTGAGTATCTTTTGAACCATCTTCCACGCATTTCCGTATTGTTTCACTTTCACTAGATTTTCGTTGAACTTCAAATTCGTTGGTTATATTTATATACATTTCTTGTTGTTTTTGATGTTCTTTCTGCAAAGAAAATATATAAAAAGTAAACCAAATATGTTAATTTTCGATTAAGTATTTTTTTGTTAAAGCAATAAAATTTGTTTGCTTAAATTTGCGATCTGCTGAATTTATAGGCCTCAAGGTACTATTGATCCCATTTATGGGCTATTTGCAAAAATTCATTAACTTTAGGACGCACCATAATATCTGCTATACGATCTTCTGAATGAGGTACTTCATATCGTTGACTTTGGTCCCTTAATTCCATGGCTGTATTAAGTTGTTGATTAAGACTATTATTTATTTGTTGTAGTGAACTAGATAGAACATTTTCTATAGCTGGAAAAAAAATTTTCTGTAAAATCCAAGAAATAAGTTTTAAAATATTTCATTTACACACCTTGACGTTGCATTGGCACCCTATATTCATCAGTATCATTTTCGGAAATCGAATAAGATATTTTTCGTTTTACTGCACCTGGAGCCGTAAAATATCTGCCGACTTCTTGATCTGGATTCGTAAAATAACCATCGCCATCTGTATTATTTGAAAAAATAACGTTGTTAAAGTCGTCAGGTAGTCTAATTGTACTTATTTCTGGTCCACAGTTGGTATCAAGAACACTTTGTTGCTGCAGTAAGCTGTTACTGTTGTTACTGGTGGAACGTAAAAATTTCGCCGCTGTTGTTTTAACAACAGAAACACTTTTAGTAATAGAATTTTTTATGGAATCGGTGGCTGGGGGTACTAAAGCTAAAGGAGGTGTTTTCGTTGAACGTCCTACACTGGACATACCAGTTAAATGGGGCGAAGTGCTGCCATACAGTTGATAAGGATTGGAGGGATGATGGTGGAGCTGATTATGAGATTTCGTTGAAAATAATGTAGATGATGAAGCTTCCGAATCACCAGCATCATCTAAGCCCGATTTAAGATTTTGTATTAAACATAAAACAGCATTTTCCAACTGTTGTGGGTTTTCTGAAGCAGGTATATCATCCAAAGATTGAGGTATTTTAGTATCGATTCTAGCAGAAAATTTATTCTTCATAAGTTCAACACGACGTTTACCCTCTTCTTCGTCCAGCAAAGTATTAACACAGATAAAAGAGTGAACCTTATTGGTATTCTTGTCGATCTCTAAATAACCCTTGGTATGCAAATATATAAATTTGCCATTGCCAGTTAAAAGGCGATAAGTAGATTCGCCAAAACTACTGTGACAATCATACACTAAAATTTACGGGAGTAAAAATAAAGATAAGCGAATGGTAATTTTTAGTTATTAAAATGTCAATGTAAACTTACTTTGCCTTAAAGCCACTATAACCCATCGTACATCATCCTGATGCATAAATGTAAATGGACTCAAATTGCGCACCTCGCCTGCCATATAACCAGCTACAATGCTTATGCGCTGGTCACAGTCTATAATACGGCCATCTATTAGATGTCTTGTCTTGTATTCTAAGCGGTTGGCCTCAAAAGAACGATTTATGACCGGGGGCCTTACTATGCGAGCTATGGCAATTAAAACCTTATTTTTTTTTTTTTTTTTTTAATAATTTGCATATAAGAATTTGTAATTTTAACTTACAATATCATTTCCACTGATCGTATGGAGCGGCATTATGTCTTCGCGACCCCGACTTCGTCGCATTGGTTGTAAAGCAGAAGAAAATGAGCTCGTTTTCAGGCCTCTGGGTGCCATATCACTGCGTCGAAAACTACAATCCAGTTTGACCAGTTCGTAAACAGTGGGTTCGGATCTCGGTCCAGATCTGGCCAATCTAAAAGTAAAATACATGATAATTTTTATGCTGGGTATTCAGTGCAACATTTGTACTGGACCTTATTGTAAAACTTCGCTTATCTTCTCGTAATCTACGATCTATTTCATCTTCTTCAGCCTGTGTTCGTGGTCTTGGTTCACTTGTTTTATCCTCGGGTTGTATATCAAACAGATTATCCAAATCCGAAGGTATTAACTTCTCCTTCAACATTTGATGATCTTCAGAATGGGTTATATTTAGAATATTTTGCCCATATAAATCAGTCTGAAAAATAAATTAATAAAATTTGCAATTGCAAATTACATTGCAATACATTTTAGAAACAAAAACGACTTTTCTCTTAAATGACACGAAAGCACGATTTGCTATTAACAGACAATCTAAGGATTGCTGCCACAATTGACAGACTTAAAGCAAGGACATCAATACAATGTCACGTATTTAAAAGTGACAGTTAAAATTTATTCATAAACATACTTACATACATACACATGTATGTACATATGTACATAAATTACCTGGCAATGACCTAAATGTTGTTCTATGCTGGAAGAAACTAAGACAATTTGACCATTACAGGTTAGTGTGAGGAAAAAACTATCCAATAATTTCATTAGAGCATCCGTTGTTTGCGTTGATTCGTTATTAAGACTATTGCCAAATACTAAAAATAAACATGTTCACATTTTTTATTTGTCTTTATTAAAAATCTTAAAATAAAACTTACCATAGTTTATACGTAGACCATGAGTGGCATATCTTAATACTGCCGTCTTATCAACACGTCTGGGAGATTCTGCAACATGCGGCACCATTGTTGAAAGTTCCTGTATAAAACCATTAAATTTGTCTCGTCTATTTTTTTCCGCACGATTTCTAGCCTCACGACCGCTAAAAGTAAACAGGGCAACAGGGATTGATATTGCGATCAAGAAAAATAAAATTCAAAATGTATGTTCCAGTGAGAAGCTGAAACTGCTTTAGAAATCATCTATTTTTTATGCCTACTTATGTATGAAAATATGTATATAGTTGTTAGAAAAATTAGTTTTCGATTTTATTAATTATTCTTGCTTAAACTGATAGATTTAGTGGCATTTAGCATTCGCCAGTTCAGTTGGTATTGAATATCCTTAAACACGAATTTCCATGCAGATGTTAAAGAACATCGTAATGCATTGATTTCTTATTGCAATTTTGGTATATTTTAACCATTTACATAATTTTTGCATATTTTATTTTGAAGAGCATATTTTTATGTTTATAGTGCATACATATTTCACATTTTTGAAGCATATTTTGATAGTTGTTTAATTTTTTATTACGGTGACTGTCCATCTAGCTAGGCTTGCCAGACGGTCTTGATTTTCCTTGATTTACAAGAATTTTTTGTGCTTTCTTGACAAGAAAAAATGCGTTTTGTTAAGATTTTTAAAGCCTAACCAACAAACACGCTATTATTTTTGAAATTTTCTTACAGTTTTCGTTCAGAGGTCTGTACACGGTCAAGCATTCCCAGCAATTATTACGAATAGTCCATACACGTATGTAAAATATAGCATATAAGGGAGTCTTTTTAACATTACGATGTCCAAGGGCTGGACTATATAACCCAGCTATGCATTGCAACAGAGCAGTCTTTAAACTACTCCATGCAGGGATGCTAGGTACTGTTTTTCATGTCCCCAAAATATTAAAAACATCCCAAAAATCCCCAAATTACAAAAAAATAATCTTAAAAAGTTAATAAATTTTAATTGATTTTTTTCCTACCAAATTTAATTTTTTTTTAAATAGTAAGAAAAATTTTAATAAGAAATCCCCACATAAAAATTTTTAATAAAAAAATTAAAAAATTGTAGCGACTTTCTATGCGATTCCAGTTAGGAATTACAAGCGGAATAAGGTGGCATGTCATAAAGTCCAGTGTCAGAAGTAAAATACAAAAAAATATCTACATACACGCTGAGAAAAACATTTTTTATTATGGTCACCACCAACAAAATTAAATTAAAACATATCATGGTTAAATTTTTTTTAAAAATGGTTTTGTTGCTTCTTCTCTGGGTGTATATATTAAATATATAACGAAAACACTTTTGGGCTAAAGGATTTTTTTTCTCTATGGTATAACAAATACCGGCTTCGCTAACTAAAGCTTATCAATATTTTACTGGCAGGTTCTAATGAAATTGTTTTCGAAATGTTCAAAAAAACGTGAGCACTCATAAATGTGGGAGCAATTTCTGTAAAAAAAACGTTCAGGTAACTAACGGAAAACCCCAAATAATTAAAAAGGCACTTTCCTTTTATCCTTTAATTGTCCACTCACCTTTATTAACGCTTATTACTTTCCTACCGCAATCATAAAAATCAAATAACATTTTGTTTATTACTTTTTTTTAATTCTGAGAATCATAGGAAAAGTCATCAATGTTTTTTCCAAAGAATTTTGTGGATATCTCGAGCGAATTTTTGAAATTCATTCCTTTAATTAATTGTGAATAAGAGCGAAACGCGTTCATCGATTTTTATGATTTATGTGTCATTTTGTTCATATGTTGTGCGACTTTAAGTGAAAGTAAAAGTAATAAATTTTTTAAAGTTTTCGGATTTTTTATGAATAAAAAATAAAATATTTAAATTTTTTGGGCAAAAAATATTTTTTTTCTTCATAGATATGTTTATAACTGCGAAACTGTTGCTTATGTAGCGAAACGTTGTATGAACAGATTAAAGGAATTGTAATTCTTAATTTTTTTATTCGGACTAGTGGTTCTCGAGTTATGACAAACAAAAGAGCCAAAACGTGACAAATGCCCCTACACGATACTTACTAACTTCAAATTAATTTTTAAATTATTATTTGATGTACCATGACCAAACTAATGATGCAGAAGTTCTTCTTTTTGGGTCTACTTTTATAAACAATTATCAGAATTGTGTCCCGAAATCATGTGTTGTACTGTGTAATGGAACGCTATAAATTAAAGTAACGATAAGTTTTTTGTTAATTTAAAACTATAGCAACAAGATTCATTAGACTGTAGTGAATACCTGGAAACATAAATTCATTAATTTTATTTTTCAGTTCTCCAACCCTTGACCAAAAAGCTTCAATGTTAAATGTTGGAAGTTTTTAAATTATACTAAGCAAGTCATTGGAGTACTTCAGTACTTTAATAATAGTACCGAAAAAAGTACAATTGTACTAACTTAATCATCCCTGGGTCTATTTCTTTACTTTTTGGTTAACCCTACGTTTCCAGATGCAAATCGGGGAAACAGCCGATCATAAGGAGACAAAATTACACAAAAGCACGGGAACAGAAAAAACACTTTTTTAATTTTTTTAATATTAAACTTTTTAACAAATAGAAACTGGGAATTATTTCCTTTCATAGGTTACTTTATTATATTCAAAATTTTTTATTTTTTCGAATTTATTCTATGAGCTAAATTTCAGTTATGTATTTTATAAAGCTATTTTGTAATATCATTTTAATTTTTTAGGAATGACTTTATACACTACCTGTAGCTGTAGCGGGCCAGAAAATGCATTACATTCTGCTGGTGTCTAATAATTGTAAATTTTTCTGTACATACAATATACTTCATTGCTATCCAAAGGACAGCTAAGGTAAAATGTAACAAGAAGATGGTAGTGTATAAAGTCATTCCTAAAAATTAAAGGAATAGGACTATTACAAAAAAGCTTTAAAAAATACATAACTGAAATTTAGCTCATAGAATAAATTCGAAAAAATAAAAAATGTTGAATATAACAAAACTTTTTATTTAAGTATGTACATTATTTTATTCCACAACATTTTTTTAGAATTTGGTCCATTTAATACAATTTGTTTTTAAAAAAGCTGTGTAAAGTTTTTTTTAGATTTGAATTGTTACTTGAAAATTAAAATCTTTTAAACGTTTATTTACGATTATACGTATTATCAACGAAAAATCGAAGAAACAGCCGATTGGCTGAAAGTACAAAAATTGTGTGAATGGTAGTGTAAAAGTGTGAGTGTATTGAGATGTTCGAGCTTGAACTTGCATGTGGAAACGGGTGGTTAAACGAATGAACCGAACCGAAAAAATTATATTTTATTTAAAGGACAATCAACAAAAATAACTTCATCATAAAGCCTACAGTTACAATTGTTATTATTTATTTTTTTTGCATGTCAGTTTGCTGTTGTCAAAAAGTATGTAAAGTAAGTGTGCTTTAAAAATATACACACGTAACAAACTTGAAAAAATCTATAAAATCAAAGCGCCTACTAGACGGTCATACTTGGTATGCGAGAATGGTATGACATCATACCATCATACTTTTTGCAAAAACCTTTGATAATGTTAATCACTTTTTAGAAATACTTATTCTACCTATATTGTTATTAATTCTTCAGTTGTAGTCCATTCTTCCAGCTCCGATTTGAGCAAGTTGAGAGAGGAATGCATGGACCCACAAGTTTCTATATTACGTTTGTTTGTAAATAGTGTCCGTATGACACTGGACTGAAAGCTCACAAAGCTCATTAGATCTTTCGTAAGGAATTTGGAAACTTGTACTTATTTTCAAAAAGGTGCAATAAGTGTCATACATTTTGTTAAAATGATACAAAGGGATAAATTAAAAAAGGCTAACAAACAGTGTCATTGACATGAAAAGGGGTCAAAAGTGATACTTTAGTGTCACAACGGCAACGCTGCCTGCGGTGAACAGGCATACTTTCAAGTTTAAACCGCATGTTTAATAAGCATAAAACACTTTTTTTAAAGCATAGTTCCGGTTTATTTAAAAATAAAGAATTATACTGCAATATAGTTTTAGTATCAGCAGTGTTGAAATCAGCAAGATATTTGCATCTAGATATTCCAAAGATTGAAAAATTTGAAAGTGTAAGGCCCGTTTTCACTACTTACCGATACCGGTCTCATAAAAAGTGTTACATTTTTAAAACTTTGCTTAAATCTGAAGTGAGAGATTAAATAAAGAAAGGTTCATCCTACCTGGTAGGTTAAAGTAAAGTTGTAATAACACACAGAAAAAAATACCAATGTAAAATTAACATGGAAAAATGTTGATTGAGAATGTTAAATTTCTGCAAAAGTATGCCCTTTATTTAAATGTACCATTATTTCATATTAATTTTAAATGAAAAATATTAAAATAATCTTTAATCACGCTTATTAAATATTATTCACTGATAAAAAAATGAAAAAAAATATTAAAATATAAATAAATATGGATTCAATATTGAATCCATAAAAACCTGCTTTATATTAAAATCAAAAGTCTATCTTGTTAAATTAACATGCATACATAGTTAAGTATGTTAATTTTTTTATTTTCATTCCTAAAATATGTTATAAAAAGAAGACAATTCCCGTATTCTTTTAATTAAAATTATTTGGTTAAATAGTACATCAAGTTTTCAAAGTAGAATGATGACCATTCTGCTGATTGATGTGTTAACAAAGGAGACTACAAAATAAGTGAAACATGTGTAACAGGGGTAAGTGTTTTGAATTATTCTTAAATAAATGTATATGTTGTCTCTGAAGCTTCTTCACACCAATTAGGTTCTACATGAAATTCACGTTGTTTCAACATGAAATAACTTTCATTCAACGTGATTCGGATTGTTGTTTCAATATGAATGACATTTTGCTCTAACTTTACTGCAATGTTAAATTAACATGAATTATAGTTATTTTAAAAGAAAAAAAATGTTGTTCGCAAGCAATTATAAAATCAGGTTGAATTAACATGAAACACGTATGAAGCAAAATCACCACCGAAAAATTTTATATCAACCTTGTTTTCGACGTTTTTAACTTGATTTTTTTCTGTGTGAATGGATAACTTTTTATACGGCCGATTAAATCCTACATTTAGCTATCGGTAAGTGGTGAAAACTGCCCCAAGTACATTAAACCACATAGTTTCACTATATTAAATAATAATATTAGCCTGTATGACATACAATAAACATTTTTAACAGGTGTTTATATAATTAACAATTTAATTACTAAATTTTTTTTCTACTTAAGTTCCATGAATACATATTTTTAAATTTATTTATGACAATTTAAATTATCAGTTTAAAAAAGTAAACATGTAACTATCACCATCATGTTACTAAAATAATGTAATTTTATTGAAAATCACGTGGTTTGTATAAAAAATATCTCGTATTAGATATAAATTACACGGTAATACAAAAGTAAAGTTAAAAATATACTTGGATTATTTTTTTACTTTGTTGGATTTCATTGATTACGAAACATTTTAAAATTTTTCTCGTTCAATTCGCTTTTATGAAATATCGGTGGTAGTCTAAAAGGTATACAGTTTTTTAAAGCATCCCGAGTCCAGCTGGACAAAATTTTTCAATATTCAATCATTATGGTTTGGGGCTATTGAATTCGAAAAAATTTGAAATTAAATAAGTTTAACTTAATTGTAAAAGGAAACACGATAGAGTTTCCCTATTGGGAACTTTGTTAGTATTAATTTTTTATATATTACAATCAAATCCCGATAATTCGTACCCCGATTAATCGTTATTCCCGATAATTCGAAATAAACTGTCGGTCCTTTGAACAAATCTCGTTAATTCGTGAAATTTGCATACATTTTGGTCCCCTCGCTAATTCGTAATTCTTTTTTTTTCAAATTAAATCTTCTTAACCTCTTATAAAACGTAATTGTTTGATAACTACCACTTATAATTCGTAATAAAAACAACAGAAACATGGAAAGAATGATATTTTGTTTACCGCTATTTTTATTTTCTTAAGATGATTTTATGTTTTTTTTATATATACCCTTGCTATTACGAATTATCGGGAGTCCAATGTATTCAAAAATTCGCGTTAGTTTTTAATGTTTAAGTGATTAGTGAAATTTCTATTTCATTTAAAAGACAGTGAAGTTTATGAACTGCGAACTTTATATTGGACATTTTTTTTGTAAATAGTAAATTAATTTAATATTTTATTTTCATTGCTGTCCAACATGGGGCCTTCACCTGAAATTTTTTTTTGTCATAATAAACGTCAAACTTCATATAAAAAAACGTTAACAAAAAGTTTAGAGTTTTTTTATATAGACCTTGACGTTTGGTATAACAAAAATTGTCAGGTGAAGACCCCATGTAAAAAACAGAAATGTTTGAAAGTATAAAATATTTATGATTTGTAGTACAGTTCAGTTCTAACGAATAGAGAATTAAAAATAATATTAACTTGTATTAAAAAGATTGACTTAAATATTGTTTACTTGTGTAGTGGTGAACTTAAAAGTTAATTTTTTTTTTAATTTTCCTAAGCTAATCCCGCGAAGCTTCTATGCTTGTCTATAAGAGAGAAACCAGAGTCTCTGACGGGAATCGAACCCGCAACCCCGGCGCTGATAGACTAGCTCGCTACCAGCTAGCGAATTGATAACAGTCAATTAGATTTAAAAATCAATGAGTTTTAAAAAAGTGCGAAGTTTTTTCTTTAACACCTACACGCAGCCATTTTAGAACTTAGTTAAGCAAAAAATTTTTGTTAAAAAATATGAACTCGTTCATATCTTTCAAATGTCATTCTTAGTTTTATATAAAATTATAATGAGAAAAAATCTGTTTCAAAATTACATATTTTTGATTTGTTGTCAAAGTTTTAATTTAATATTAAAGTTATTTCACTAGATAAAATAACTCAACGAAGTGTTCTGTTCGAATATTCGTTATCTGTGGACACCAAGTAAACAGCATAGAGTTTTATAAGAAACCCTTTGGGATATAAATATATCTACGAAAGAAAGGCAGACGCTAAAGAAGTAGCGGGTTAGAGGCTAGTAGAATACGTATTTACATTTATAGTTTTGGTAGCACAGTGTTGTTAAAGTATTTAACATCAACTAGGCAATTTTTCTTAAACAGTAAAACAATGCCAATTTGCTTATCCAATTTAAGTGGCGAATAAACTAGAAAATGTGACAGCTACGCTTTGAATATAAATGTCAAACTGTCAAATCAATTTACGGTGATTCGCCTTATCAATGGTTAAAAAGAAGAAGAGAAGACGACGAAGTAAAGAAAATCAACAAAATGAAGACGCAAATAACACAATATTGATTTAAGTTGTTATTTTGGTTAATACTGAAAGAAACATTTTCTCTACAGCACATGAATTTAATTTTCAAACAAATATGTACACAAGTTTCCCAGCGGGAAAAAGAAGGAGTACGGATGCCTTCTAGAAGGCCTTTGTACTCCTTTTTTATGGGTATACATACAAAGCTCGCTCGCTCCATTCCGTACTTATATCTTTTTTACACACGTTGTCCGCTCTCGCCTCTTTAGCAGGATCATAAAAATTGTAACGGTTTAAAAAAAAATAATTATGCGAAAAACCAATACAAAAAATGTCACTCCTTCTCTACTCCCTTCTCATAGAAGCGAGTGCGGAAAGTATATCTTATCTTTTATACCAAAGAGCCGAGGCCCTCTATTAAGCATTCTTTAGCAGTTAGAAAAGAATAGTAATTGAATCAAATAAAATGTTTAGGCAGGCCATTAAAAAGGCCTAAAGTAAGAAGATCTTCTAAGTTTTCCCGCTTAGTTTTTCATTATACATAAATATGTACATGCATACATAGATGTTTGTCTAAAAACATTTAGAAATATACATACATACATACATATGTACATATGTACACGCAAAAAAGATTTGGTTGGAGGTAACCATAATCTAAAACCGATGGTTGGTTTATAACAACGCGTAGATTATTTTTGAAAGTAACCAGATTATAGTTAATTTTGAACATATGTACATGTTATGTTTAATTTGAAACATATTAAGTTTAATGTTGACCATATTATGTTGGCTTATGACATATCGTCAGCTCATTATTGGTTAATTTCACAATAATACATATGTTCAGAATTAACCATATTATTAATATTGAAAAAAGTAAGCATTCTATAGGCAAAATTTATCATAATATGTTCAAAATGATGTATTATAGTGAATACTGACCATATTATGATAAATAATAATATTATTGTTAATTTCAGAAATTTTTTAAAATTATTTGAGTCAAGATGTAACAACACCCACAACACAAGAGTGAAGAGGGTATTATGCACCTACAAGTATACCGATCGACTCAAAATCACTTTCTGAGCCGATATAACGATGGTTGTCTGACCAAGTAATATACGTACGCAATTTTGAAAATAATTAAATGAAATTTGGTTAATAAGTCTTAATTGTCATAAGGACGAATGTCCGGAATAGTCACCACAGGTGGAAAGGGTATATTTTTAAATGTTTGTCATTCCTTTTTAAAGTTCTGCAATATTAATTTTACATTCTATAAAGTATACATATGTATGTCGAGCCATAACCGCAAAAAAAGCTTAAGCGACATAAACAAAATTTTACAGGAGAAGGTTTTTTTTATTTTATTTCATAAAAATTTTGTATGAAGGTTGTCGCTTGAGATAAAATTGTTTTGGCTGTAAAATAGTAACGGTACCTTATGTGACAATGATATTTAAGGAGATGATGCAAGTGTTGCCAGTAAAGTCATTTATTAAAAAAAAAACGAAAATTGAAAATGAAGTCGCTTAAGCTATCCTAGGTCCTTATGAGTAGCGAAGTTGGCTTGACGATGTACGTCTGTTCGTGTCAATATTGACATGGGGTTTTCGAAGACCCCAGAAATGATGTGGGCTAGGTTGTTTTACAATTTATCACATATACTCCGTTAAAGTTTACTATCGAAATTTAGCCAGGAAGCAAATTATGTCAGTCGTGATCGAATACTTTTTCGATTCGAAAGCAATTTTATTTTAGTCGATACTAAACGAATCGTAGTTATTTTTTCAGTGTTGTTGCTTTACAACACTAAAAAATTAATTCGATCCGTTCAGTATGTATAGAAAAAATTAGAAATAGAATTGCTTTTGAATTGAAAAAGTATTCGATCACGACTGCCATAATTTGCCCCCAGATCGGTTGCCAAATGGCTGAGTTACGAGAAAAAAAAATATATTTGCCACTGAAGTAGAGGAATCCCAATAAAAAATGTTGTCATTTTGAGAAGCACCAATGGTAAATTTAAAAAAAATAAGCGCACAATTATGTGCTACGCATTAAGACTTATAGAGCTGCAATAAAGTAAGTGAACGAACTTTTAACAAGTTTAAAAAAAATGTTTCAAGTGCCACGGCATTCCCTTACTACGAAGGTTTGTAAGGGAGAGTACTATAAAATAACTGTAGCATTCGGTGTGTAAAGCTAACGCAACGTTCACCAGTTTTTATATGTGTTGAATAAAGCGCTTTGTGTGTTAAAAATATATTGCTTCAAAGTGGGAACTCACCGTACAAAATTCATGCCTTCCGTAAGCGAGATGGTAAGCGAAACTCTTACATTTCTCCCTTACAAACCTGCTTCGTTTGAAGCAAAGTTTTTATTGGGATGTGTATCAAAAGAGCAACCGTTCTAATTTTTTTTTATTTATTTATATAACTTTCTGTTCTTATCTCACAATGGTGAAGGGTTTATAAGATTCCGCATAGCCGAATATAGCAGTCTTTCTTGTTTTTATTCATATTTCATTTTATAGGGTATCATTTAATTGCCAGTTACATGGGGTTTACACAATAAAGTATGAACATACTTTCTTTCAAGTAAAGTATACGTATTATTAATGAAAAAACGAAGAAACATCCGATTGGCTGTTAGTGAATTTTTTTTTGTAGTGTATTGCGACTTTTTAATTTCATGTGTAAATGCTGGATAGAGTTAATTGTATGTATGTAATTATTTTTTGTTTGGCCGCAATAACCTTCAACAGCTGCTTTTCTGTTTTCCTGGTTCGTGCTGCTTCGTACATTCCGTTTTTCCAAAACAACAATTAAGAAAAAATAATTTCAGAATTTTAAGCAAATCAAGCAAGTGATTGAAAAGCATTTAACTAACAACTGCAGAAAACTCATTAACCAGATTATCGGCCGTATAAAACGTGTTCCATTATTATAACTCTACTTTAACATACCAGTTAGGATGAACCCTAATTTACTTTATCGCTCACTTAAGGTTAAAGTAAAATTTTAGTGCTGGAACACTTTTTAAAAGGCCGGTTTAAGTCTACTTTTAAGTATCGGTAAGTTGTGCCGCAGACAAGAAAAAAAAAGGTTTCTTAACCACATTCTAACTATGTTTTTTTCTGCGTGTATATAGCTTAGTTAGTCATATGTTGTACATAGTAGTGATGTTTAAATGTTTGTGTGTGTATTTATTAATAATTTTGTCCTAGAATATCCTTTTGCAATTGTATAGTTGTTAATTGAGGTTGATAATATTTTAAGACATTGAATACCCCACATGTGAGAATCCTGCGGGATACTTGTTTTTGTTTTATTGTGTTTAGTTGCGTTCGTGCTTTCTGATTTCGTCCCAGAAAAGTCATTCATTTATTTAAGAACGAGACTTTATTTAATTCATGGTATGTGAGATTTTTTTTTGCATATCCTGGCGAGGAGACATACTTTGCGTGGTTGTTTAGCTCAATGTCAATTGTTTGGTACGGTTGAATGAAATGATTTTCTATTATTACTTTTTTGTTTGTTCTGTATTCCCCTAATTCTTTATTTAAAACCAAAATGTTGGCACATGTTAATGGGGTCATTTCTTCATAAAACTAGCCATGAGTCTAGTAGTTAGTATAATAAATTTTTTTTTTTTTTTTGGTAACCTTAAAGTTTTCAATTCAAAAAACTCCCAAAAAAATGAGACTTAACTAGGGACCTAACGAATACCGATATATCGGCGATATTCAAGCGACATGGCCACACTTTAAACTCAATTTTTTGTAATGGTGTTAGGAGATTCAGTGGTCATGTATACGATTGAGGAATGAGCAAAAATTTTTGCGATTTATTTCGCTACTCAAAATTCAAACCCAAAGAAAATTTCGAAATTTTTTTTAACACCCAGAAATGCACCATCAGAAAATCTTGTCGCTCGTTTTACCAGCTATTGGGATCTGTTTGTGACTTATCTCTAAGAAGAAGACCGCTTGAAGCACGAAGCTAAAATAATATCTAACTGATAAGAAAGAAAAAAAATAATTACTGTTTCCTTGCAGGAAATAAATGTTACATGAAATTTTGCCGCAAGACTTTGCAACCCGCTTAAGATTTGTGACTTATGGTCCACACTTTGTATTACCAACACATAATTAGGTTACTTTGATAAATCAGTTTGACGTGTATCAATGCCACTTTAAGGTTTGCCAATATATCGATATCAAAACGTTTTTTTAAACATGACAATTGTATTTCCAATACATAAAATCAGATTTTCTAGCCGAATTTAAATTCACGTTCTAAAGGCTTATTTCGTACTAGCATTTAACCCGCTACTTCGTTAACGTCTCCTTTTTCTTCGTGGACATATCTGTATGCCAAAGTTTATTTTCTCATTCACTCAGGACCTTGCATGTTTAATTTTATCTTTGTAGGCCCAAACGGAAATTCAAAAAGTACCAGTCAAAGAATAAAAAAAGTACCAAAAAGTTCACTCTTATAGATTCTCATCCACCCAGGACATTTCGTTTTGAATTTTATGTTTCTAGGTCCAATAATAACGGAAATTCAAAAAGTACCAAACAGTTCCGCAATAGATTCTTATCCACTCAGGACATTGCATGTTGAATCTTATGTTTTAAGGTCCAATATTAACGATAATTAAAAAAATACCAGTTGTAGAACCAAACAGCTAAAGAAAAATATCAAATTTCCCGTCTTTCCTTTTTTGGGTACTATTTTTCCCCCATTTAAGTATCAAAAATTTCAGGATTGTAGTGGCAGCCCATAATTTAGTACGAATATATCAATGAATTTCGACAAAGTACCAAATTCGAATTTGTATTTTTTTTGGTAAGTTACGAATGTTGTATAAACTTTGTTTCTATGTTTATTGGCTCAAAAGATCGATGGGGTGTCAAAAAAAATGTACCAAAAATTCAGGATTTACCTGTTTACTCCCTAATGGGGCCGAATTTCAAAAAAGTACCAGACACCAGTCCGCTTGTTTTTCTAAGGAACAACGATAAGTATTAAATTTTTTTGTATCTCTTTTAGCTTTGGAGATATAAGGTTACCAAATTTTCCCGGTTTTACTCTTTTTTACCCCATAACCATTCGAATTTTTTAAAATTCCGTCTTAGTGGATCGATTTGGGGAGTAACCAATCTCTGGTCCAAATTTCAAGTTTTTAGCTTCAGGCGTTTAGGCTATGCGATGAAGAATCAGTCAGTGAGTCAGTCAGTAACGTTACAATTTTATATATATGTATATACTAAGTAATATATAGATAAACTGAATGAAAATGAAAAGTTTTAACATAAAAACGCTTGCCGCTCTTATAGATATTAAAGAGCTTTACCGAGTAGTAGATATGATCAAAAGTAAGTCCTCTGAGTTTCACAACCAAGATAGGCCGAAATCTGCCACTGTGCAATAACCCAATAAGCATTCAAAAATAAAATTTCAATGGCTTTAAATATAACTGGAAATAAACTTGAGTTCAAACGTACATATTTTTAAATGCTGAATAGGGAAAAAGGTAAAAAAAATCGAATTTTGTAATGGTTTTTTACAACTTTGTCTCAGAGAGTTAATAAAAATTCCTAACGGTTTGCAAGTTATGAGCCTGAGAAAGTGATAACTTTTTTGCAAAAATTACACCGAGGTCCTAAATCTTTAGGGGCCAATAAAAAAAGTGCATGACTTTCGGCAAAACTGGGAGACACGGGTCTTTTTTTTTTTTGGTCCTTTATGGTTATTTATTGTCCGTATATGGTTATTTTTTTCGTGTTGCACTGTGTTACCAGCAAAATTGCTTATTGGGGAAAAAATTGAAAGATACCTTAGATCACTTAATATTCGTTCCATTGAGGTTAAATAAAATATTTTGGATTTTTAACAAAAAAGTTTTTAGAACTCGATATATTTACGAACGAAGTACCTTCTTCAACCAAATTGTGCAGACCGATAATGTTAACTTTTAAAAAGGAAACAAAAGATTTGATAATTGAAAAAGTATCTACAATGAGAGAACAAATAAATCGGCTTGAGCCCATAACATTTGATTTTGATGGTCAAAAAATCAAAATAATTATAAAATGCTTCTTAATATGATTGACAGAAAGGTTTCACAGGGCCTTGCAAAAACTAAATCTTCCTCGGATTCAAAAAACTTCAAGTCAGCTAAACCAAACTGCATCAGAAGACAAGTTTTTTGAAGAAGCTCACGAATATGGATTATGCCCGCTTCACACAAGAATTCGCTTAATGGAACATTTACTTAAATTGGGCTATGATCTAGATTTTGGTCCGAATGGAGAAACTTTTCGCAAAAATTCCGACAACCAAGCTAAAAGGCATCAAAAAAAACGTTAATACAACAAAAATACTTAGAACTTGGCCTAATAATCGACCAGCCAAAACAAGGTGAAGAAAACAGCAATGGCAGCAATACTGCCAGAAAATTTTTTTTCAAATCTAGAAACTGGTGCATGCATTACTGGAGTAGATTTTGAATCAACCGATTTAAAATCATTGTACAAGTTCTATCGTGCAATAGAAAAATTAGTTCCAAAAAATTTGGTATTTATGCCAGTAGAAAAGCAGGATTTTATAACAAAAAAAAAAAAAAAGACACATGCCTTCAATAGTTCTTATATCATAGTGAGAAAATCATTGAACACAAAATGCTACTATGTAATTAGAGATTTGTCAGAGGAAGGTCAAGAGAAACGAAACATAGACTGCTGATACTTCCGCGAGCACAACACAAGACAAATGTTCAGATGCAATACCAATGAAGATCTTTTTAATATTCGCCGTTTTTTTAATGCTATCAATTTACATATTTGGGGTATTCATAAGGTATGCTACCATGCTATATTGTCATTTTACAAGGGTTTAAAAAAATTGTTGTTGCTTTGTAAACAAAAAGTGTCTTAAATTAATAGAACTTTGCTTGGTATGTTTATTATGCTGTCGTAATTAATCAGAAAAGACCTGCGCTGAGCAGCTTAACCGAACCGCATTAGTTTTTGTAGCCGTCGCCGTTGATGGTATAGTTTTATCCGGCTAATATCCGAATTTAACCTGCGGCAAGCAATTTTTGCAACAAAACACTTGTGGCGTCAAATTAGATCGACTTAGGACTCTGATGTTTGGTAACCAAAAAAAATAAAATTTATTTGTGGTTTGCGTCTGAAAAATGGAAAATAGTCAGGAAAGATCTAAATTAATTTATTTTTAATCAGGCTTAAGTTCATCAAATTTAATTTTCATTAAATTATTTTTATGAAGAAAGGAATTTTACAACATGAAAAAAATGGATAATCATTCAAAGAAACAAATTTCGATCTACCAAAGGTTAAAAATACAATTTGGTTTAAGTATTGATATTTGACTATTGACGTCAGCAGTCGTCGATGGCTGCGAGTGTAAAACGGCAAATCCATCTGAGGAGATCGAGTGGTTGCGATCGAAACATGTCATGGTAACCAGCCGCCTGGGTTCGAATCTCAGGTCAGTCAAGAATGAATGATTATCAATAACAATTTCAATTAATTTTCATGTTGTAAAATTCCTTTCTTCATAAAAATAATTTAATGAAAATTAAATTTGATGAACTTAAGCCTGATTAAAAATTAAAAATTTGGATTAAAAACCATAAATAGTTCAACAAAATAACCACAATTCTAAATATTAATTTATTTATTCATCGATTAGAATTAAAAAATTATTTTAATTTTTGGTAAATATTTTTTTTTTATATTTGTTTTAAATCCGCTGACTTAAATTCAAAATATGAGGGGTTGTTCACAACAGTCGTATATTTTCATGTTATTATTTTAAGACTTATGACTTTATGGTACCTTGTAAATCCCCCAATTAATAATATCAATTTCAAATATTTATATAGAATTGAACAAATTTTGATAACGAGCATGCAAATTTAATACATTATTTTGATTTATATCCCACAAACTAAAAAATATTTCGTGTGGCGTATACGACAAAATTGAAAAAAAAAACTTCGGACGTGACAATGGCTATAGCTTAAACATTTTTTCCCATGACTTTGGATATTTTTACATAAATCGATAAAGAGCTTCAAGAACAATATCTGGCAAAAATATTAGACGACTTTTTTTTACGTACATTTTTGTGTATGAAAATTTGAACCTTAAGATTTGATTTCCCAAAAAAAATTTTTGTGATATAAGGCAAGATACTGTACGATATGTATGTACAATTTAAAATTTGTATACCAAAGGTTTGGAGAGACATGAAGTCAAAAGCGTCTGCAAAGTTAAAGATCTTAAAAAAGAGTCATTAGGCAAGGTTCTATCGGATATCTCATATCGCCTTAAACGTGTTTCGGACAACAAAAGAATTTAATATTTCGCCTTACTAAGTAAAGCGTTGTCGTTAACGCTACCGTCATTTTTTATTATAGATTAAAGCATAACAAGCTGTATTTTTTAATCTATTACAATAAACTACGTGGGCATCAACGACATTGCCCTACACATTAAGGTTGAATATAACTTGATAAAATTAACTACAAAAAATGTCCTACTTTCTCCATCAGAGAATGATTTTTCTAATAATGTTCTAACAGGACTTGAGCCCCATATATAAGCATCATGCCTTGAACCAGCATATTGTGCATTCACCTTGAAAATTTAGAGATTTGGATCACAAATCCTAAAAAAATTTTTAGGAAAGCTAGAAATGTTATACAAATAAAACCTTAAAGCGAATAAGAATTATAAACACTCAAAAGTCTTCCTTATAACAATATCAAAGCTTTAGCGAAACACCAACAAAACACTGACTTACAGTTAGTTTAGTTTTTTTTTTAATACAAATTGATTGAGTGTTTTTCTAAAATCAGTATCAGGACTAAGTTTTAATGTAGGTTTTTTAACCCTTTCATGCACTTGTTGGCGGTAAATTTTTGCAAAACAAAATATTAGAAAAATAATTTTGTATAGTCCCTTACTTTAGCTTTGCTTCCGACTTGAGCATACATACTTACAAACTATGCAAAAGGTTTTTGTTTTCATATCTTACTTTTGAAAAAAATATAGCTGCCCCAACAACGTTTGGTGCATGAAAGGGTTAAAAGGGACAATGTTTTTTTTTAAAGTAATTTAATTTCTCACCTATTTGATAATTGAAACATATCAATTGTATGATCATGTGATATTTGGGGGCCATAGTGACGGCTACATGCTTGAGATCCATAGGATCTATAAGTACCGAACGGTGCATTCGGATACCACATATTGGGATGGAAGCATTCTGGATTTGAATGGGAATTTGTTGAGTAATTAGCTGCTAAAGATCCTACCGCTGCCGTCCCTGAGGGTGAGTTGCCTATATTTGCTTGATCCCCATATAAATACGGTAATTGTGTATTATTTGTCATTGCTGAACGACAATGTACATGCGACTCAGTTGGTGGAGTTTCTGTTTGTGATGGCATGGCAGGAAAATTATAATTAAAATGCATTGCTGATCCCGAGGGTGGTCTGAGCATTAATTCTGCTGGACTATATTTAATTTCGTCATCATTCAGTTCACCACAAAAAGGATCTGGAGGATTGGGTTGATTAAATGGATTATCTAGCTCTGTTAGTTGAAATTCAGAATAATCTGAGCCCACATGCGATACGTTGTCATCTTGGAATCCTATCTCATCCTCTGTAGTATCGCCACCACTAGCCCAACTGTTAATGGCATTGTTAATATCATCGTTGTCATTTCTACTATTTGTATCCATCTTGATTTCAGTGAAGTATTTGTTCTCTTTCTGATCAACAATGGTGGTATCATCGGTTTTATCAATAAAATCTTCGTTTATTTAAAAGTTTCCCAAGGTGTTTAAATCAACTGATTGGGAGTTATTTATAATGGATTGCATACTGAAAAAGTAAGAAAATACATATATTTTTATTATTATAAAGCTTTTTTTATAAAAGAGATTAAAAAACTGGTAAATAATAAATTTATCACATTAAAAATTCCTCACAATTTAAGTAAAAAATGTAGTTAAACTGTGATTATAGGTGCAAAAGTTAAGCTGGAGGTCCACACCACGTGTTACTCGCTTTTTCGCAGCATACGTAGCTGTCAAAAAAGTAGAACCTGTGTTGTAATACGTAGTAAGTTACATGCACAAAAGCGTAGATGCCTTGAAGCGAAAAGTAGGTTTACTTTCTACTTTTGTAAGCGTCACAACTGTGTTTGAACAAATCAGCTGATGTTGACAAATTAAATTTTATTTTTACTTGTGGTGCTGCTGCAAAAAAGAGTTGCATGTAACTTGAAACGTAGAACGCAAGTAAGGTAAGAAAAGCATGCACTGCGTGGAGGCAAAAACGCATGGTATGGACCTCCAGCTTTAAAATTATTTTTTCTGATAACAGGTTATTTGTAATCAAAAGAAGCATTAAGTACCCAGCGGGAAAACTCAGAAGACCGTCTTACTTCAGGCCTTTTTAAAGGCCTGCTTAAAATTTTTTTGGTTCAATTACTGTTCTTATCTAACTGCTAAAGAATGCCTCTTAGAAGGCCTCGGCTCTTTGGTATTAAAGATAAGTCGCTTCTATGAGAAGGGAGTAGCGAAGGAGTACCATTTTTTGTATTGTTTTTTTTTTGCACAAGCAAAAGTAAAATAATTTTTTTTTATCCCGTTACCATTCTTATCTACCTGCTTAAGAAGCGAGAACGGAAGGCCTACTTCGCAATGACAACGTGTGTAAAAAAGATATGAGTATGGAATGGAGCGAGCAGGCCTTGTACATCCAAAAGAAGGGGTACAGAGGCCTTCTAGAAGGCATCCGTACTCCTTCCTTTTCCCGCTGGGTATGTATGTATGTATTTGTATAGATTCTTAAGGCAAAATACACAAATTGATTGGCAAACATGTCAAAATATAACATTTGCACAAACGTTTTGTTATGTTAATTGGGTTGTTTGCTGTTGGGACAGACATTAAAAGTATGTTTGTAGAAATATTAAAAATTCTTAATATTGGGCAGACATGTTGTGTATGTATTTGTAAAACTCATTTGTGTTGTTTAGTGCTTAATGTTAGCATTTTAGAGAAAACTTTACAGACTGAAGACGAAGCATTCATATAATTTTCAGGCGTAAATAATAATTGCATAAGCGGCGTTGCCCGCCAAGAATTAATTTGTTATAAACTATTTATAAAGAAATATAAAGCCTGTGGGATTTATTGTGTCTAGAGATCAATCCACATAAGTTTTAAATTTCATCAAAATCGAAATTGCCCATCTGCCCCTTCATATTTCTAGCTTTGAAAAACATATAAAACCTAAGTGTTTTAATTTTGCTGATCTATCTATTCAAATTTCATTAAAATTGGTAAGATATTTTCACTTGGCCTCTGTCGCATTCGGTCAGGGGACCGGTCGAGCGGAGTGAATGGATTGAAGAGTGAACAGCGTACTTAATGGTATGGCCATTATTGCTTTAATAGATCTCTTATAAACCGATAATTAATATTTTCCGAATTTAAGAAGTTTAGCGGCCCTAAACCCTTAGTACAACTTAGGGAAATACACATTCACTCAGGACCTTGCATGTTTAATTTGATGTACAATATCAAAAAGTACCAGTGAATATACAAAAAAATACCAAAAATCCCCTCTTACAGTTTAGTATTCACTCAGGACATTGCATATTTAATTTTATGTTCATAGGTCCAATATTAACGAAAATAATAAAAGTATGTACCAGTTAAAGAACAAATAACTATCAAAAAGCGCTGTTTAATTTTATGTTCATATATCCAATATTAACGAACATCAAAAAAAGTACCAGTTAAAAAAACGAAAAAGTACCGAATAAATCCCTTTAAAAATTCTCATTCTCTCAGGACCTTGCATGTTTAATTTTATATTTTAAGTACATTACTAACGGCAATTCAAAAAGTGCCAGTTAAAGACCGAAAACGTAACAAAAAGTTCCCCCATAGAGTCTTATCACTCAGGAAATTGCATGTTGAATTTAATCCTTTTAAGTCCTATATTAACGGTAACATAAAAAAGTACCAGTTGAAGAACCTAAAGCTAAAGAAAGAAATTTTCCGTATTTCCCTTATTTTGTATCTCCCCATTGTAAGTATCAAAAATTCCAATATTGTAGTGGGAGCCAATGTAATACGTATAAGCCAAATAATGGAGAAAAAGTACCAACAAATTGGCGACAGTTACTTTTTTGTGACAAAATGTTGTACAGGTAGGTCCAAAATTAACTATATGTCTCATATAAGCCTCCTTCCTAAAATCAATTTAAGGCAAACCAATTTCATATAGATGAAGATATATTTGCAGTATTTTACTTAAGAACGTTATCTGTACACAACTGTTATCTGTACACAACATCCGAGAAAATGTGCGCGGGCGGTATTGGAGAAAAAGGGCACTCAAATAAATTCATTTATATCTAAAGAACGGTATTTATATAAGTTTCTGTTCTTATCGTACCATGGTGATGCGTATATAAGATTTGCTTCAATTGTTTTTTATAATTTTTTTTAAATGACCAACTTTTTTAATGTAAATAATATTTTTGGTAAGTCAAAAAGCTACTTAATTGTGTTTGATTTTTGAGCATAGTCTGTGGTCATACGGATCATGTTTTGCTTTTTCATTCGTTGTTTTATTTTGTTTTTGTTTTCAATATCAAAAAAGCACACATGCACACGCACGACTATACAAAATACAAAAAACATGTCGTCAACATGACATGAATCATTTGAACGCCAGTTAATGTTCAAGAAAGAAAAGGAAGAAACATGTCAATAAAACATGAGCCGTATAAACGTAGACTTAACAATATATTTTTTAGAACCCAGACTAGGTTATTCAAGCGATTAACCATTGTTCGATTAATCGATTAGTTTTGGACGATTAACTGTTCGAATAATTTAAAATTGCCTATGTTCGATTAACGAATAATTCGAATTATTTATGTCGATTAACGATTTATCGAAATTTTGGTTTTTCACAGTATTAATTTTTTTCTTTTGTGTAAAATAACAAGCCGGCACGTTTTAACAAGACTGAAACCAAAGAGTTTGGGAATATTTTGTATTTAAGAATGTTTATAGCAGACTTTTACCAACAATGATTCAGAGCGGAATATATATTTTTGAGAAGAATGAAAACAACCTTCTACCAGACCTTAACAAGATTATTTAAAGTATTTAGGCCCGTTTTCACAACTTACCGGTAGCTAAAAGTAAACTTTAACTGGCTTTATAAAAAGTGTTCCGTTATTAAAACTTTACTTAAACCTAAAGTAAGCGATAAAGAAAATTAAGGTTCAACCTACCTGGTAGGTTAAAGTAAAGTTGTAATAATGAAACACTTTATATACGGCCGATCCTAGCTTTAACTATCGGTTAGTTGTGAAAACGGGCCTTAAACTGTTAAAAAATCAAAAAGAAATTAAAGTTTTATAATAAAAGACTACCAATTTTTAGAAGACAAGAAAAAAAACAGTGAAATTGGATATGCTTTACTTTCAGTCCCTCCAACGTCAACTATAAGGGAAAGAATCTTTTCTAAATCGAATTTCATTAAAACAAAATAAAACAAACAAGTTATAGTGCTATATTCGGCTGTGCCGAAGCTTTAATACCCACCACCGACAGTTCGAATATTTCAGGAGTGATATCTATTTATTATTAGGTATTCTTTATAAAAACAGACGCCGGTATTAAAATTGGTTGCGGTTTAGACCCATATTAAATTATTGACCGACCATAAGAAAGTTTTATGCTATTTATAGCAATTTTCACCAGCTTGAGCGGAACTTTAATGGTTTTCAGGAGGGGAATTTATATTGGAGTCATGGTAAGTTATGAACCCAAATTCTGCTGTGATATCTGGTACTTTTAAAAAACATTAATTTCATTACAGCGGTAGTGTTTAGAGTGAATTTCAGAAGGCTGCTAAATATGGAATCAAAGGTAAATTATGGACCATGTATCGCAAAATTGCTTGACATTTTTTCTGGTCATATGAAACTAAGTTGGAAGAAATGTTATCACAATAAATTTATCTGCCACGGTTTTAGGCGTAAACTGTTTACCAGGAGTAGGGTTTATATGGGGCCTAGGGTAAATTATGGACCGATCTTCACAGTGTCATTTCTAATCCTATAAAACTGTGACGTGCCAAATTTTGTACTGATAGCATTATTTATTACGGTTTTAGGCGTACTAAACTGTTTACCGGGAGGAGGGTTTATATGAAGCCGATTTTCACGAAATGATTTCCAGTCGAATAAAACGAATTTTTGCAAAATCTTATATCATTCCGTGCATTGTTCAACCATTTATGTTAGTTTTTGTAACAAAATTATCAATTTCTTAAGGTGGTGGTTCCACATTTTGATTAGCTCTGATCCAGCTGAACTGATTTTGCAGGATTTCAATCGCAAACTGCTTAGGATAACTAAGAGCAATTTGACACCAAGCTTGTTTATTTCTTTTGAGTTTTTCGAAAGTGAGCGTGTTTTTGACAGACAGACGGACATGGCTAAGTCGACTTAGAATTACTCAAGGAATTAGAATATATGTGCAGTAGAATCTCAAAAAATTTAACCAAAATGTGCCAAGGGTTTTAAACTTTTTCGAACCATTGACTTTTCTAAGTCTTAAATAAAATAAAATAAATAAAAAATACAATACAAAATAAACATGGTTCTTTCAGAAATAACACACTAAACTTATTTCAATGGCTTAGTTTTCATAATAACAAAAGGAAACTCAGATTTTTCATATTTATTCGCCACAGCCTCGAGAATTTCAAACATTTTTTTCTAATTTTTGAGATCCATAATCCAACGCTATTAGTTTCCCTTGAATATCTTTATTAATTTTGTTCAAATTCTATACTTTCTGCTCATTTTCGATATTTTTTTTATCAAAACTTTCAGAAAAGTTAACTTTTTAGAGCGACGCAGGCACGCTAAAATTCGGTTAACTTATCCGCGAGATTACCTTTTTCGAGAGCTAACTTTTTCGCGATTCCATTGTATATACTTTATGGGGTCTGAGATGAATAATAAAAAAGTTTCACACGGAATGACAAACTTAGTATACTCTCTTCTTAACTAATTGTGGTGGGGGGGGGGGTATAAAAATTATTTGAAACATAAACATTTAAAGTGTATACTCTTTTTGAAAGATTAATTTAGAATTTTAGCTTAAATTTTGATGCATTATTTTATTTAAAAATTTTTCCTTTTGTTTAATTGTTGTTACTTTTTTTAATAAAATTTTTAATTAAAAAAAAAAATGTTGGTCCTTTTTGTAAACTTCTACTAGACTAGACAAAATTAAAATTATTCGATTAACCGATTAATACTAAGTGGTTCGATTATTATTCGATCAAGGTTTTACCTCGAATAATTATTCGCGCGATTAATTAATGAATACAAAATATCGACCTAATATTCTAATAAGTCCTTAATGGGCTCTGAATTACTGAGTTGTTATTAATAAATATTTACTTAATCTAAACTATTATAATATCATAATGATGGTAACATGTATGTTTTATGTATCTTTATGCAAAATGAAAAATCCAAAAAAATGTTCTATTGTTTTTATAAAAGATTTTTTTATTTTTTTTAAATATTAACTCAATTTCAATTTAATCTAAACGGTTTCTCAATTATTAGCTACGGCATTTTACATTTTAGTTTACGCTATAATTTATTACATTTTACTACATACATATTCCAATAATTATATTGCATTACAATTTTATATTTACATACTTCGTAGGTATAAGAATTGTTTTTAATGGAATATTGTGCACTTTAATTTTTTAATTTTTATTCGCATTTCAATTTAAAATTTACATTAACATTTGCAATTATTTTTATAAAACAGATTGAGAGATTAATAAAAAATTAGTTTTTCCTTTATTTACTTTTAAAATTTATTTATGATGAAATTTATTGATTTAATGTGACACAAAAAGTACTAACGAAGGCCGTTGGGGGCCAGAAAATGCATTAAATTCTGCTGATGTCTGATAATTGTAATATTTTCTGTGCATACAAAGTTTATTTCATTGCTAACCAAAGGACAGCTAAAGTAAAATATGTAATAGGTAGTGTATAAAATCATTGCTTATGCCCGTAATTTCTACAAAAATAAATCTAGCTGTGTTTAGAAATTTATGGTGTAAAAGTTGTCATATTTTAAAAGAAAACTGAAGGTAAAAAGACGTATGCCAAAAAAAAAAACGTTGAAATAGGTAAAGATTACCGTAACCCTAGGTCTAAACTAAAGAAAAATATCTAAGCAAGTTGGCAGTAACGTCGGCAGAATAACAGAGCAATATTTCTTATTGCTCAGCTTATGTAACTCCACGTCTACAACTGACATGATTTGCTGTTATAACATGATGTTATAAAAGCGTTGTTAAAACATTTGCATTAACAACCGTGTTATAACATGAGAAAACCTCTAACATGATGAGTCTATACTAAGAATGCCAAACGGGCAATCCCGAATCCCGAAATCCCGGGATTTTTCGGGACTGACGAATTTTAATTTTAACAACTTTTATGTATGAACAATTTTTATATGTATAAAAATTTTCGTTTTTATTGCATTTTTATACTTTCTAATTATTCATTGTCCTATGGCCGTTTTCTCATTACGCGATTATCTTTTTTCCAACGAAAAACTGCACATTAAATAAATTTGGTTTTCTCAGTGTCTCATTTGTTTTCTTTTCTTTCGCAAAGCTAACGAGAACTTATCTACCAATTATTTATTTTCCTTTTGTTTGAAGTACAGATACATTCAATCAGCAGACCCCCAACTTTTATATGTATTTTGAGAGGTGCACCTGTGGCCAACTGAAAACAATTTTTTTTGTCGGTATATTGAGAAACCCAAAATCATTACCGGACACTTTATCGGTCCTATAAATTTATGTTGACATTAATTAAGTCTGAGTTTATACGGCTCATGTCTTAATGACATGATTCTTCCTTTTTCTTCTTTAAACATGAATTGGCGTTTAAATGATTCATGTCATGTTGACGACATGTTTTTTATTTTGTATAGTCATGTATTTTATTTTTTGGTCGATAAAGTAGTTATTAACAAATATTGCAGATTTGTGACTGTATTCATAAAACTTTTTAAAACTTAATAAAGGCTTACAAAACAAATTATTTATAAAATTTCGTTTAATAAACGTTGTTAAATTTAATAATCATTTATGAATACGGGGTTACATTTCAAGCGTTTATACATTTTTTTTTTTTTTTTTTTTTTTTTTTTTTTTTTAAGAATTAATTAAAGACATACCCCCACCTTTATTAAATTTAAAATTTTTTTATAAATACGGGCAATAAAATTTTTATATAAAATGAATTGTTTTGTAAATTTTTTTTTTAAAAAATATATATATTAACTTTTGTTTATAAAAAAAGTTGGTAAAGAATTGTTCTGTTAGTTTATCCTTCTTAAAAATTCAAAAATAAATAAAATTTAGTTAATTAAAAAAAAAGATGCTATGAATTCTTTTGTTAAGTTTTCTTTTTTAAAAATCCAAACATTAATAAATAAAGTGTTGTTTATTAAAAAAAGTTGTATATTAAAGAAACAAATTGATCCCAAAAAATCCCGGGATTTGTTAAAATCGATCCCGTTTGGCATCCCTAGTCTATACATAGCACAAACATCATATTAGTGTTAATGTTAAACATTTCATTGCTGCAAATAATAGGACTAGTCCCAACACGCGTGTAAAATAGGCAAGCAAAAAAGTATCTGGCAGCCCTGCGTACACGAAATTAAACTCGACAGCGGATTGACTTTGCCATCATATCATTGCTTAGCTTTGTTCGTCAATGATTGCTTTGGTAGGAAACATATACAAAAAATGCAAGAAATCATTGCTCTGATGCCTATAGTAGTTGCTTTGTAGTACGTATTAGTTTTTTCACGCAAACACACATATTAAAATCGAACTTGTCTATTGCACATGTACTTTTTATTGCCGTACACAAAGTTGAAGTATATCTTTAATCGAACCTATCTGTCATTCATGTGCTTTATTTTTTTCGTACACGAACTTAAAGCTACATTCGAACCTACAATCGAACATGCCTATCGTTCATGTTCTTATTTTTTAAACGTACATTACCTTAAAGTTGAGTTGGGCAAAATCGTTTCTTTTGTGGAATCGTTCCGACCGATCCCAAAGATCAAAGGAACTAGTTCGTTCCTTTCGTTCATCGTTCCGGTTTTTACTTTGAACAATGAATGTACGAGGAACGAGAAAACTTCTCTGTCGTTCGTTAAAACGCCATCAATCAAATATCTGTTATTGTTTGTTTTTATGTTGTGGCGTTACAACTACCTTCATTAGAATTAAAAAATAATAAATAATAATAAGTGGTATATTGATAAAATATATTTCTTTGGATCACATTAGTAATTGATTTAAAATTTTTTATATGTCACGACAAAAATAATTGATCAAACCTAAAAAAATACATGTGATCATCCAACTGATTGCAATTGCGGAACGAGGAACGACAAAAAAGGAACTATTGAAAAAGACAGCACCGTTCCTTTTGGGGAATCGTTCAATGGAACTAGGTCGTTCCGGAACGACACAACTCTACCTTAAAGTATCGAACCCCTCTATCGTACATGAACTTTTTTTTGTCATACACGTACACGACCTTCGCTAAAATCGTTGATGTGAGGTTAACGTTTGGGTTACTTTTGGATTAGTCCTAGTCCCTTATGCGCTACATTTTACACGCGTGTTTGGACTAGTCCTATTATTTGTAGGGATGTCCGTGTACGTAACCAAATATTAAAACAAAACACAATCGTGGTTGTGTTCGGCACCGTTTAAAGTTTAGAAACACACATTATTGTTATGTAAATTCAAATATATTGCGTTGCTTTAAACTGTGTTGGTTTACATTTATGTGCGAGATTTTTATACAGTGCGTGTATTTTTCTGAAGCCTGCTTATAAGTTTGCGCCTTACAAAAGCAAAGAAACTGCGAAACTGTTCAAAAGAAAAGAAAATCAAAATCACAATTTTTAAAACAACTGCTGGCAAAAGTTTCGTTGAACTGTTTGTTTTTAGTTTTGTTATTTTGCTTTGACTGAAGCTGTTGTTGATTTCAGAAGCACAAGCAGAAGTTAAATCAATGGAAATGAAATTTATTGCGGTTTTTAAACACTTGGGGCTATTTTCAAATATGAACCGATTCCAATAAGATTCAGCAGGGTGATGTAGATAACTAATATTTAGAACCTTTGTGCACAATTTCATACAATTATCTACGATATTACGACCTGTACTTGGCGCACAAGGTTTTCATGGAAAGACAGCAGGGGGGACGGACATCGTTAGATCGATTCAAAAGTTGATTCTTAGTCGATCAGTATACTAAAAGGTGGGACTAAGGCAAACATTTGAAGGTGTTTCATACATGAGCACAAACCCATAATACACACTCCACTATTGTAGTGTGGATATAAAGATATTAAGCCGGTATTTATATTAAATTTTAAACAGACTGTTTCATCACTAAATTTCATTACAATGTTTGTACATACCTATTAACAACAAATCTTTTTAAAGTTCAATCCCTCTCTCCTTCACGCTCTATCTCAGGGATGATAATGACATTTTCTAAATTGTACTTAATTTAGTAAATAATTGTACTTTTTTGACCCTAATTGTACCAAAAATATTTTTTACTAGTCTTATTAAGAAAATGTACGAGCATATGTACTATACTTTCATACATACGTATTTGAAATAAGCCTTTGGCAATTAACAAAAAAAACCCCCCTTAAGCTAATACGTAATAAGGAATTTAGACGATGCTTTTTTATAAACCTTTTTTAAAGTTGATAGTGGAACAGGGTATTTTTTATATTCCTCTAACTTCCACTGGAGCATAGGGCTCCAAAGTGGAACAGCGTATAAATACGTTTTACCCAGCAATAAGCCCAACAGATATTGTCTACGGACACTTATGCGGCCCCTACACTTTGTAACTGGTCGTACAATTGAGTTGAATATAACAGTTGATCGTCCGCAGCACATGCTAAACATTTTTAACCAACTTTTCATTAAGCTTTATTAAGAAATTATTTAATAGAGTCAACATGAGTACCGATTTTTTAGCACTGTGGTGATAAATAAAGTGGAGTAAGAAGAGGAGCAAGAAAAAAAAATAAATAATAGTTTCGGTAGTTTTTATATTCATTACTAAAATTGTCCATTGGCATTTCGTATTAGTTTTCTCAAATATTGTTTACTTCGCACGCTGTTGCTTTTAGAACGTCAGAATGAAAATGAAAAACCAAAGAAAAAATCTCCATCACACGAACCAATTTGAAAGCTCAAATCAAATTGATGACCAACCACACCTCTAACGTAACAAATGGTTGTACAACTTGATCGAATCGTACAACAAATCGCAACATTTAGGGCAGCAATATACCCCATTTCATCATACTTTAAGAAATCAAGCTTAAAAGTTTTCGTTTTTTTATAGCAACAAGATTCATTAGTCTGTAGTAAATCTTTTGCCTGAATTAAATTCGATGCAATAATCACAAAAAGGCGGTTTCTTTGCTTTGTTTTTATCATATTTTGCCACGACGAATATTGTATAGACAATATTCCTTTGGAAATTTTTTGATATGTATTTGGAAATTTTTAAATTGTACTAAATATGTCATTGGAGTACTTCAGTACTTTTGCAATGCAAATAGTACTGACAAAAATGAAAAATTGTACCAACTTTATCATCGCTGCTCTATCTCATTCTAATTTGAAATATAAACAACAATCTACCAATATAAATGTAAAAGTATGCAGGTTTGTTGAAAAGAATACATATCCATACATAGTTTTTGTACTAGCAAAACTATCAATACTCAATTGTATTAGAAAAAAAACAAAATAAATACAGTTTGCCATTTTTTTAATTATTTATAATACTATCAGGCAGGGCTGCCAGATTTGACGATTTATCGTTATTTTGACGATTTTTTTGTTTCAAAATTAGCAAAGTGTCGATTTGCTGATTTTTTTCTAAAAAGTGAGGATTTTATTCAGTGAGTGTTTTGAGACTCTTATGGCCATTTTCTCAATGTACCGTCAAACTGCCTGTTACTAAATGTCAACATAAATTTATTAGACCGATAAACTGTCTGTTAACAATTTTGGGTTTTGAGTTGGCAGCACCTCTCAAAATACATGTAAACGTTGGGAGTCAGCTGATTGACTTTATCTGTACGGCAAATAAAAGGAAAATAAATAATCGGAAGATGAGTGGTGGTTAGCTTTGCGACAGAATAGAAGCAAATGAGACATTGAGAAAACGATATTTCTTTAATGTACAGTTTTTCGTTGCGAAAAAAGTTAATCGTGCAATGAGAAAACGGCCATTACAGTCAATATAAATAAAAAAAAAAAATACACTTTCTGACACGTTCGTTTTTAATCTTGGAATGTTTAACAGCCGTACCTTAACAAGGCTAGGTTTTACGCTGATATGCCATATCTAAACAAGAGCGTCAACGTTGTGTCACAAACAGTCAAAATCGGGGTTTCCAATTGCAAAGCGTTAACGCCGCCCTATTTATGGATGCTTCATACATATTGTATGGGCATGACACATTTTGAATTTAGAAAACGAGTGTCACTTTTGTTTAGGTACAGCTTTAATATGCAAGTCTTAAGATAATCTTTAAATGATTATTTTCAGAAGACAAATACAACAATGTTACACTTTTTTATCTTTCGCCGAAGGAACCTTTTGCGATTCTCTATATAAATCATTTTTTCAACAATTATACGGCGAACATTTCACGAGTTGTGGGATAATATCAACATGAGTCTCATACGATGCTTGACATGAAAGACTCCTTAGATAATCTTTACCTACGTCTTAAACGATTCCGACAAGGATTGAAGAAGTGTCTTTCGCAGTTTTTCCCGTGTGAGGAGAACGCATTTCATGAGACTCCCAGTAGCTCTTACATGTTTGATAATACAAGCTTGTTTGAATGCTTTTTTTTATAAAAATCGAACAAAAACTGTTAAAAACAACTTAATTTTAAGTTGTCCGTCCGGTTTTTGGACGATTTTTCGAAACGAGAAAGACGATTTTTTTATTTTTTCTTAGGAAATTGTCGAGTTCATCACAAATGTATCTGGCAGCCCTGCTATCAGGACAAGTTTTTTAAGCTTTTTGCTTAAAAAATAATTTATTGCATACATATTTCGAAAGATTTTAAGAAACAATTTTAATTTGAATATAATTGCATGTAATTACCCCGTTTATATGCATTTCTTATTTTCAAATAAAACTTTTAGCAAAAACTTAACTCGCTGTTTATACGTAAATAGCATTCGAAAAAATTTTATATTTTTGTGTTGCCCTGTAGCATGAAAAATATTTTCATTCAAGTTTTTATTATCATTATTATTAATAAATAAAAAAAATGTAAAAATAAATAAACTGTTAAAAACGTTTTTTTGCTCACCTGAAAAACAATTATTTTGAAACTTATACTGTATTCACACTATTAAAGTTTAACGTGTTTAAGCAACTTTTTAAAAAACTTAAACAAAGGTGTTCAGACTACAATTATCATGTTTTGATTTGCCACCTTGTCAAATGGTTTTCCAACGGCAAAAATTATAAAAATGGATAAAAGTGAATTATTGAAATTATCGGGATTTTATTTAAATTTTATTAACGATGCTGTTATAAACATTGAGTTATTTAAACAAACAAAAAAGGAGTATTAGTAGTAGCTTTAATTTCCTGGCGTTTAATGTCTTCAAAAACATGGATATTTCTTGTACTCCGACCAGATTTCTATTAATAGTTCCTCCTCTTCAACTGTCCACCATTTCTTTCTTTTTTTCTGTTACTTGATCCATTGTTGCTACACTTTTTTTAAATTTTTCCCAACACCACTTTATTTTTCAAATTACTATTTTTTTTTAATTATTAAATTTTTGACGTATTTTCATTAAAAATATGTTTAGTAAAAACCAAAAATCAAAAAAGCTACTGAACATACCTTTAATTTACCGGACAAATTTACCGAAATGGGTGAATCGTTCTGCAGAATACTCTCAGTAAAAACGTATTATACGCAAAAAAATATTGTTCGTAACGCATGGATGAATCCACCTTGAAATGAAAGATGGGGCGGAAAAAAATTCCAAAATACAAGTTTTACCCGTTTACTCCTCCAATGGGCCGAATATCAAAAAATCGCTTATTTTTAGAATGAACAACGATAAATATTACATTTCTTTTTCTGTTTTAGTTTAGGAGATAAAAGGTGAGCGAATTTCCACGTTTTTATACCCTTAACATTAGAATTTACAAAATTTCCATCTAAGTGGATCGAATTGGCGATAAACCAATCTCCGGTCCAAATTTCAACTTTTTACCTTCAGGCGTTTAGGCTTTTCGATGATGAATCATTCAGTCAGTAGCGTTAATAATTTTTTAACAAATGTCCCGTTAAGCACTTCGTATTGCAAATAAAAGTGAAAGTGAAACCATTTATGTCACCAAATTTTTTGCTGCAGGGCATCACAAAAACATAATAATTTTTTTTTAATGCTATTTTCGTATAAACAGCGAGTTAAGTTTCTTTAGATTATTAAAAATATTGGTAGTAAAAACTTGTATGCAAAATATTTTTAATATAAATTTTAATTTTAAATATCATGCAAATTTACAGTTTATAATGTTTTTTTCAAGTGAAGAAACGTTTAATATCATAATCGCATTTAAAACGGGTTTTCCACTACACAAGCGACTTTTTAATCGTTATTCCACGTTGCAAAATCATTTCTATTTGTATCGCATTTTGATGGCGTTAAGGTGCATAGTTTTGGGTGTTTTGATGTTTAAACAGTGTAATGGCCATTTTGACAATGTATCGACAAACTGTCTGTTACTTAATGTCAACATAAATTTATTAGACCGATAAACTGTTCGTTAACAATTTTGGGTTTCTCAATATAACGACAAAAAACAATGTTTTCAGTTGGCAACACTGAAAATACTTGTAAAAGTTGGGAGTCAGTTGATTGAATTTGTGCCGGTTCACACACGACAAGTTTGACTCCTCAAGTCACGAGATTTTAGGAGAGAAGGGAAGAGAGAATGCCATTTCTTTTCCCCCCTCTCCTAAAAACTCTTGGCTTGACGAGTCAAACTGGATGTGTGTGAACCGGCACTTTACCTGTACGCAAGGCTGCCAGGTACTTTTTCCTTGTCCCCAAAAAATGAAAATAAAATGCCCAAAAATCCCCGATTTAAAAAACAAAACTTTAAAAAGTTAAAAAAAAAATTTTTGTTTTTTTTTCTGACCAAATTGAATTTTTTTTTAAAAATACATAATAAGAAATCCCCAAATAAAAACGTTACGTAAAAAAATTACTTTTATTTTGTTTGCAGCGACTGGTTTCGGCATATTTTTTTTATACACTCAATATGAATAAAACATAAGTTTATTTGGTACCTTTTACACACTCAACAAAAATAATAATCTTAATTAGGACCTTTTACACCGTATTCGTTGTTGATAATAGTAAGATAAAAGTTTTGCTACTTTTTTTGATATTTTTTATACGAAACAAAGAAAAAAAAGCGTAAATAATATAAAAAGGGAAAATATATTAAAAATGTGTAAAATCCCCAAAAAATCCCAGATTTTTTTTTAAATCCTCAAATGACTATTTGTCCTTTTTGCTCGCATTAAATTCCCAACTTTGGGGATAAATCCCCAATTATGGCAGATCTGTTTGAACGGCAAATGAGTGCTGATTAAGTTTGCGACAGAATAGAAGCAGATGAAACATTGAGAAAACCAAATTTCATTAATGTGCAGTTTTTCGTTGGGAAAAAAGACAATCGCGTAATGAGAAAACGGCCATAAGAGAGCAATGTTAACGGTAATCTGCAAAAAAGTCGCTTTTACAACGTTATTCGCTGGCTGTGCTTCAAATATAAATTTGGTACTTTGGTACCTATTTTTTTTACTTTTTTAACAAAACCTTTTTCATTATTCATTTACATGATACTGTAATATGGAAAAAATCAAAAAGTGAAAATTTAAAGCCTAAGCAACCAGTGAAATGCGCATAGGAATAGCTTATCCCTTCAACAATAAATTTCAGTTTCTCAAAAGTATGAAATGGGAATTTAGCACATTTGAAAGAAACCTTGTTAATTTAAGTATATTCGTTATTTATGGAAACAAACAGAAAAGAATTTTTCGCTTTTGAATTTTTGTTTGCATATTTTTGAGCATATATTTTCCTGTTTTGAGCAATGTTGCTTGCAGTGTTCGAAAATAAGCCGTACACTATTTAGCGTTCGGCTCACACACCCAAGAACGATATCTATTTTTTAGTGATTGTGTAGACGAACACAACCCTTAATACCGTTCGTAACTATTTTCAAGAAAGGGCCGAACATTATATATTGTTCTGTTCTTCCTTAGCAGGATTAGTGAGGATTTAAAAAAACCGAACGGAATTAAATGTTCTCATATTTTGTTGAGTTTGGAAAAACAGTATTATTTTTGTGTTCGAAAGATGACAAACAGGAAAACGTTATGTTCTTAAATGATTTTCTACACAAACACTATTAGCGTTTGTGTTTTCCACAAATCTACCAAACCGAACACTAAGTGACGGTTCACACACGTCCAGTCTTGAGTTTTTAGGAGAGCGGGGAAAAGAATTGGCATTCAATTTTCCCTTCTCTACTAAGAGCTCATGACTTGACATGTAAAACTTGACGTGTGTGAACCAGCACTATGGAGGGATATCTGTTTATTGTTTATTGTCGAACACTGGTTGTTAGTATGTTTTAAAATGTCTTTGCATATATAAACTTGCCCTGATTATAATTGTTTTTTTAAGATAAAACAAGTAAGAGTGCTATATTCGGATATGCCGAATCTTATATACCCTTTACCATGGTTGGGAAAGAACAGAAGTTCATATATGCGTATATCTAAATATATGTTCATATATTTATATATGTTTGCGTGGTATTAATTTTTTTTTTATTTTTTTTTAATTTCCTAAGCTAATCCCGCCAAGCTCTTCGCTTGTCTGCAGGAGATAAACCAGAGGCTCTGGCGGGAATCGAACCCGCAACCCCGGCGCTGATAGACTAGCTCACTACCAGCTACCCTACCGGGGCACTTAATTATTTTAAGAAACAAACTTAATTAAACTTAAAAAAATGAGTAATTTTTGGGATTTCAGTATTTTAATATAACTCAGCCATTTTTTAACCGATTTGACAGATTTATATATCGACGTGTTTAAGAAGAAATTTACCATTTACTTGTGTTATAAAACTTGGACTCGGAAAGATCTATGGTTCCCGAAAATGGGTATTTTTCAAAAAAAAAATTATATTTTGGTTATGACTTTTTTGTATCTGAACCGATTTTTACGTGTTTTTGAGAAAATATTTTTTACTAAAGATTTCTGATCTTTTGCCCTAAAGCCCTAATGTTTAGATTTTTATAGCAATTTTGATGTTTTTTAGCCCATTTTATGAGTATTTTACTCATAACCATTTTTTAACCGATTTGAAAGATGTATATACCGACGTGTTAAAGAACAAACTTGCCAGTTAATTGGATTATAAATCTTGGACTCGGAAAGATCTATGGTTCCCGAAAATGGGTATTTAAAAAAAAATATATTTTGGCCATAACTTTTTCCTATCAGAACCGAGTATCCGAAATTTTCAGAAAATATTTTCTATTAAAGATTTCTAATCTTTTGATATATAAGGGATAACCATAGGTCATATGGTAGTCCAAAAATACAGGTTTTTATTCAATTTTTGATATTTTTTGTACGGGAGGTATTATGCCCACTTCTCCAATTCCGACCACATTTAGTGGGATGCTGTGTATAGATAACCTTAATGTATGTGTATACTTAACCTTAATGTATGTGTATACTTAATTTGGAAACTTTGGCTCTTGCCCTCCTCCAGATATACAGAAAAAAGTAATACAAAAACAACAACAAGGGATTTTTGGGAAAAATTAGAGGCAGTCGTGGTTTTTTGCTCATATCTCTGCCATTTTTGAACCGATCTGGCTGAATTTCAATAGCAAAATTATAATAAGAATACCTGACAGAAATATATACCAACCAAACTCCAATCATATTTGGGTGTTCTGAAAAATCTATTTCAACAGACAGACGGACGGATGGACAGAGGTACAACCGGATTTGAACTTCCCTTCTCATAAGGATCAAGAATATTTAAACTTTATAGGGTCTAAGAACAATATTGTAGAAAATTACAAACGGAATGACAAAGTTATATATACCCTCTTACCTTCGGTGAAGGGTATAAAAAAAATCTAAATGTAAGCGATATACATTTACATACATATGTATGAATGTTTGTGTTATTGATAAATGCGAATTCGTACATAAGGTGGCGGCAATCCTACAGCAACACGAAATTTGTTGTTTCTTTTGCTGGTGGAAAATTACAAATTCGTTTATATTTGTAAACAGCAAATGCATTTTTACAGTGTTAATAAGCAAACAATCATAACAGCTTGCCGGTTGAGCCCGCCGAATTTAAAAATTCGCCTGGTTATCGATTTTTTTTATACTTGTGTGAGTTTCTTTAGGAGTGTAGGAAATGTTTAAATACAAAGCAAAAATATTAATATTAATTTATAAATTGTATGGCCGGTTCTAATTGAGTTTTTATCAATGCGATTCAAAAACATTTCGAAAAAGGTGATGAGTGTATTTTTAAAAAGAACATTAAAGGGTTAAATTATAAACTGGTCAGAATTTTAATATTCGTACATTTTAAAATTGTTTAATTTATTTTAATTGATATTGTTTATGTATGTATTTCATAGCCATTTTTTATTTTTTTAATGCCAATAGATATTTTATTTTTATTTTAATTGTTAATGATGTAAAAGTTAAAAACATCCGGTAATTGATTTGTTGTAGTATTATATAGAAACAAAGTCAATAAACTTTGTATTACTGTTTGTATTTTTGAAGGACAACATTAAGAGAAAAAATAAATCATTGAAATACATACCTACCTTTTGAACAAAAAAGTAAAATATACTGTTTTTCTAAATTTAACCCAAACATAATTAATTGCAACATAATTTATCATAACAAATCAGATTGGAGTCGGTTTTTATTTGGCCTTATCGAGCCCAAACCGCGAAAATAAGGCAACTGATATAGATATTTTTCTAAACAGTATTTTTGATGAAAACTGTTCTTCCACCTCCAACACATCGTCTGGTAAAGTTTTGAATCTTAATCCGTACTAACCGCCTTTCATCTTTCTTCCCTCACCTAAAAACATAAGAGGTGAGCATCAAAAGATGAAACGTGTAAAATCAGACTAAACAGTTAAAAAAAATTTAATACGGGATTTTGTTTTTCATTATTTTTTACCAACTTTGAAACCAACCAAAAATTTATTTTGTTTCTTATAATGTTAGTGTTTTTGTCTCGTCACGCTATTTTATCATCTTTCTTATTGTTGTACTTTTTTAATGCATCTAAAAATAGACTATATGGATGTGTTTTTTGTTGTTGTTCTTATATTTTACATAAAGAAGTGTTGCTTACGATCAAATAAAAAAATGCAAAAAACTACAGCATTAAAATGCGTTAAATATTTCATACAAAATTATGAAAACTTGAAACCAATAACGCGTGTATTATATTTTTGAATAGTTGTCAACATTTTTGTTTGTTAAATAAAAATGAAACAAAAATATTAATTGAATCAGTAAAAAACTTTTTAGAAATTAAAAAAAATTTCAAACAAGCCTTTGTTTGAAAATAATTCGGCAATAATTTTTTCTGTGTAGTTGTAGTAGCCGTTGCAGTTGAAACGCAAAATTCGAAATTTTGAACGTTGTTGCACTACAGAGAATACTTTACTCTGTTCCAGACCTTCAGTATAAAAAGCAAACAAAAATTACATATGTAACTGCTAACTATTAACTGGTTAATCTAGCTAGAGATAGCACCGTGAATAATGTTTCACTCAAGATCATGCAGGGGTCTAATCACCGCATACGATATCGAGCAAAATTCATCGAAATTATTTATTTTGGTATCTTGAAACTCGATATCGAATGAAATGTATTGAATTTGAAATAATAGCATTCGACATCGAGTAACTCGACATTACATTTGTCGAGTTTTCATTCGATACGCCAGTGTCTATCGTATGCAAAAAAATTCAATAGTTTATTCGATACGATAGTATCGAATGCGGTGATTAGACCCCAGCTCACGATAAAAATATTACTAATACGCTCCCTTTCCCTTTTTTTGTGCTTCGCTATTTTAGAAAAAATAGTATTAATTATCTCTGAAAATAGCGAGGGTAAAATAATAAATATCGATCTAAGTTCTTGTAATACTTTTGGACGTTCTCTTGCATATCCTAAAGAATTAAAAGTTGCCTCAAATAAATTTGAAGACATAAAAACTCTCTGTGATGAAACACGAATATCATAACGAATATCTTCGGCTTGAATCAAACAGATATTGCAGATGAATAATAGCGGTGTTCAACCTTTGTGTTAAGTGTAAAGTACTCTGTTAAAATTTGTGAAAAATTTTGTATTCCCAAAAATTGAAATTACTTTTTGATAATAAACAGGCGGGTGCACGGCCTAAAAAACACTTAATTGACAACATCTTTTGTAAGTTGTTGTTGTTTTTATTTTGTTTTTCTTAACCTACTTACAACTACAATTAATGTTGAGAGAATTTCAACTAATTGTAGCGGGGAATGTAAGATGAGATAAAGCCACTGTTTATTGTTGATGTTGTTTTGTTTAAGCTTTGATATTATTACAAGTAGAACTGTTGCTATAAGTCTTATACGTTTAACATTTTTATTTGGTTTAATATCTTTAGTTTTTCTAAAATCTTTATGGATGAAGTTTCCTGATGATCTGGCCTAAGCAACCAGTGAAATGCGCATAGGAATAGCTTATCCCATCAACAATAAATTTCAAGTGTTTTTATCAAGAATAAAAATTGGGAATTGAGCACGAATAACAAAAACTTTTGAAATTTGTGAAAAATGTTGAGCCACATTAATTATTTCACACGGAAATGTTGGTGTGTATCAATGTTATCTATCATGCGATTTCGTACAATTTGACGTTTTTATTCCTGCAAAGAACGCAAATATGGATAAAAAACTGTTACCGGTTGTGTTATTTTAATTTTTTATTTCTTATGTAATAATCAGTTGTGTCATAAGTGCAGCTTACATTATTTCGCAGTTGTAAAAAAATGTTGCCGGAAACATTTCGAAACTTTTACACAAAATGAACAGAGTAAAACTCGATCAATATTATATCATAGATATTCCGCACTATTTTTTTCGTATGCGTTTTGACAGCATTTCACGTTAAATGTCAAGTACCACGCTTAAGACTCTGTTTTTTTTAATACGATTTTATACTACAAAGCGTGAGTGTCTTTTTCGTATATTTTTGCGGTATTAAGTGTTTGGTGCGTTTTATGTTGCAACTGCTTTTGTTGCAATCATTGACCCCGAGCGGTATTTTAAACAATTTTGCAATTGTAGACGCAAATTAGGTAACAGCTGATATACTGAAAAGTATTTGATTATTTTGCCAAATTGTTTTAAAACACTACGAAATAGATTTATTTGTTTGACGATTCTAATTATTATTGTCTAAAATTGTCAGCCGTTGGAGTATCAGGGATGTAAACGGAATACAAGTAACAAAAAAAGCTATTCCGCCGGTATGTAGTAGTTTTAAGCACTATTACCTATTTAAGGGTTATTCATTCATTTTTGGCAGCATATTTTAAAAATATGTAAAACATGAATGTTGCAGTGCATGTCCAGCTAAACGTTTTTTATATGAACTAAACAAACTTAAAAACAGTTTAAAATAACTATGTATATTGTGTTAACAAACATAACAGTTAACTAAAATATAAGAAATCAAAGCAAAATATGTTAAATTTTTTTTTTACATTTTGATTTTTTCCCTTTTGCAAACAAAACTTCCGATTACTGTTAGCATATGTCAAATCAATGTCCAATTTTACTGTCTGCAAAATTTGCTAGACAGTAGACAAGACAGTTGGAAAAGTGTGCATGTATTAGTGAAAAAGTTTGCATGTATTGCTACTGTCTTGCCAGTACTGGAAAATGTAAACGCCATGTAAGAAACGTAGATAACTGTCCATGCATGGTTGTCGGAAGTGACCATTTCAATAAAAATTTTATTTAGTTTGTCCCAATATTTGTTTTGTTGTTTTTTATACCCTCCACAATAAGTTGTGAAGAGGTATACTAAGTTTGTCATTCCGTGTGAAACTTTTTTACTATTCATCTCAGACCCCATAAAGTTTACAATATTCTGGCTCCTTGAGTAATTCTTAGTCGATTTAGCCATGTCCGTATAACCGTCTGCCCGTCTGTTGAAAACATGCTCACTTTCAAAAATACTCAAAAGCAATGAACAAACTTGGTGTCAAATTGCTTGTAGTTATCCTAAGCAGTTTGGGATTGAAATCCAGCAAAATCGGTTTAGTACGATCGGAGCTATGAATCAAAATATGGAATCACCACTTTAAGGAATTGAAAATGTTGTTACAAGAACTAGCAAAAATGGTGGATCAATGCACGGAATGATATAATATTTTGCAAAAATTCGTTTTATTCGACTGGAAATCACCCTGTGAAATTTCGTGAAGATCGGTCCATATTTTACGCTAGGCCCCATATAAAACATAGTCCCGGAACAACATTTGGCACATCACAGTTTTTTAGGACTAGAAATTAAACTTCCGGAAAACAGTTTAGTACGCCTAAAATAATAATAAATAATGCTACCATAATAGAATTTGTACGTCACATTTATAAGACTAGTAATGACACTGTGAAATTTCGTGATGATCGGTCCATAATTTACTATAGGCCCCATATAAAGTCCACTCTGGTAAATTAATTAAATATGCCTAAAATCGTAGCCGATATATTTGTTGTGGTAAAATTTCTTCCAATGTTATGGAATTTTGTGATACATGGTCCGTAATTTACCTTTGATTCCATATTTAACAGCCTTCTGAAATTCACTGTAAACGCTTAAACTTACTTCACCGCTGTATTGAAATTTATGTTTTTTAATACCAGATATCACTCTGCAAAATTTTTGGGTTATTGGTTCATTGCTTACCATGGCTTCAATGTAAATTCCCCTCCAGGAAATCATTGAAGTTTGGCTTAAAGTGTTACGAATCATGATATTTTACTCAAGATTAGCGGTCAATAATTCAATATAGGTCTAAACCGCAACCAATTTTAATGCTGATGTCTGTTTTTGTAGATATCACTTCTGAAATATTCGAATTGTCGGTGGGTATCAAATATTCGAAACAGCCGAATATAGCACTCTAACTTGTTTTACCGAAATGAGCCTACGTTGTCCTTATTATATTGTATAGTTTGTGTTGTGTATAACACAATTTCATTCTCTAAACCCAATGCAAATTTTAAGTAAACAGATTATTATCTAGACTAGACCCAAGTTTCAATTCCTTTTTTTTAATTAAAACTTAAGTAAGAAAAATTGCACAGAAAACTTACCATTATTATTGAAAAGATTTTGTTGGTTTGTCTGCAATTATTTCAAACTCTTTCATTGTTGTTCTCATAAAAACAAAAGTTGTTTCAACGTTTAGGGATGATTGGTTGGCGTGCAATGAAGAAGTCGTAGAAGGCTGGTTGGTGCGAACAACCAACAACAAGAAATACCCATTAATGTTTAAATAACTGTAAATTACAATGTAACTGTTTGCACGAAGAAGGTAGATTGATAACAATAATATTTTTTTATTTGATCTTGTTGTTGTTTTACGGCGCCACCCATCAGCCAACACAGCTTGTTGTCCTTTATTTAATTTGATTTACAATTTAGTTATTTTTTATTTAAACTTTTTGTTGTATTAATTTTTTATAGTTATTGGATTTGCTAAAATATTTTGTTAATGATTTATTTCAAAAAACATTTAATTAAAAACGCAGCACAAACATTATGAGCAGCTGTTTTCTTAGTTTTTGCTTATTTTCTTACGAGGTTGTTGTTGTTGGTTTTTTATTGCATAAAAAACTTTTGTGTTAATTTCACTGACTGTTATATTTCAGTTTGTTTTTGTTAATTTAATATGATTTTACATTTTTATTTACATATATTGTTTTTTTAATACATACACAAGTGTGTACATTTATTATTTTTTAATATTTGTTTTACTTCGAGGTAGAGTATTTATTGATTTTCTTTTTTTCGTGTTTATTTTTTGTATGGCACACAATTTTTTCCATATGTATAAAATTTATATTCCATTGGATTTATTTTTAATTGATTTTGTTGCTTTTTTAATTATTTGCTTCTTCTAGTTTTTGTTGGCATTTTAATACATAAATTTATATAATTTATATAATAATTTATATAATTTATGTATAAATTTATTTTTATATCTACGTAGAGAAAATTGAAAATCACTTTAATATGCATTAACGTATTTGTTATGTAGCTTTTTTTTTCTTATAATTATAATTTAATAAGCTATAATTATTATAATATAATAAAATTCTCAAGTAGTTAAAATTACATCTCACTCTTTTGTTTTGATTATAAGTAAAAAATATGTATTTGAAAGTGTTTTTTTTTTATAAATAATAACCACAAAATCGTTTAAAAATCGCTGTACAGTAGATAACGGATATATAAACATCTCATAAAGGAAAAAAACGCTTTTAAGATAGTAATTGAACAGCACCATGTTTTTTTCTATGTATCCTAAAAGTATTTTGTATAAGAATTTTTTTTTTAGAAAAAAACTGATGCAAGAAATATTTTTGCATGCACCGATAGTAAAAATAAAAAAACAAGTTAAAATCATGAAATTATTTTTGGATTTTCTTGTTCTAAGAAATTGATAGCTTTAGAAAATAAACTTCTTTCCGTGTAGATGTATCGTTCATAAGCATCGATGTTTTTAATAACGATACATCGACGTCAACTAAAAAATGTCGGCAAAGTTCAAAGTTCTATTCGTGATTGTTTCGTGTATTCATATATTTTTGATTATGTTTTTTACCATTTTTAATTAATAATTTTGTATTATATTTTTTACAATTTTTAATAAATTTTTTTTTTAACCATTTTGATTTTCGAATGTTTTCAATGAATCAAATTAAAATTTTTAAAGCTTTCTTGCAGCAGAAGTGCATAGAATCATTCCTTAAGCTTCGTACAGACAATGGTCAGATCTTACAATGCAATACAAGGTCTGGCAATGTGCTAAAAATATACTGCCAAAGAAAAATTCCCACCAATAATAAATTGTCAAAATTGCGTGTTTTTTATAATTTGAAAGAGGAAATATTGTTACTGAAGGTTAAAAGCATTAGCAAGAATTTTTTACTTTTTCTGATGTTTTAAATAGGTTTTCATTGATTTTCAATTTAATTAAAATTTTACAAAATTAAACCTGTTTTTGTTGCTTTTTTTTTTGTTCAAGCTTTGATATTGTTACATGTAAAACTTGGGCTTATAATTCTTATTTTCTTAGGGCCATTATTACAACCTGCCAATAGTTAAAAGTCGGATTTTGTCGGACCGATAAATAGTTTTGCATTATAAAACCTTCATTTATTATGTTTTCATCTATTAAATATTATTATTATTGAAAATACCAGCAATAAAAATTGGAAGTTGTAATAATTCGAAGCTTAAGTATATGAAACAGAAAAAGGCAAAAATGAATTACTTATAACCTATTCATACGGTGAAAACATGCACGTGGACGAGAGGGATGAAAGTGTACAAGACGTTTAATGAGTTATAATAATATATTCTGTTTTTTTAAAGGCTTTTTTTATGTAAGTATATGTTAAAATATAGTTACATACATACATATGTAAAAAATTAAATGAAATAAAATGGTATGTAGGCTTAACAAAATATTTAAAAAATTATTCTTTTTATTTTGGGGTTTTTTTATTTTTTTTCAGTAAAAATTTAGGTGGTATTTTTTTTGATTTGGAGTAATTTCTTTAAATTTACTTGGCAACACTGATGCGTATAGATATTCGTATGAGTATAGGCTTGTATCGATGAGGATCGACAAGAAACTTCAACAATTCGTATGGTTATTGTAAAGCAAGCAGTATTGCACATGACCTAAAAATGTCGGTTGCGGTAAGGGCTCGATATTAATTATTTTAGAGGTTATATTTTGACCCCACACATCCAACCTTAACGGATCATATATGTACATATGTATACCGTAAGTAATTTTTTCATGTTTCAGCACGATTTTTTTAAATTTTTCTATTTTGCGAATCAGAAATAATTATAACATTAGATTATCTATTAGTATTAAATGCGTAAGGAGCGCTATTTTTTATATTTCCTGTCAACATTTTCTGTCTTCTTGCTTTCGTAAAAATTCTTATTTACAAAATAAAAAAAAAAAATTCATGGTACAGAGAGTCTAAGAATATTTAAAACTTTTTAAGTTTATGCAACATTTCTGATAAATTTCTAATTTTATCTTTGGGTTGTCTCCAAAATTATACGACACGACGTAAAAAGTATCAGAAAATGTTTTAACCGATTGATATTTTGCAAATATTTCTTAAGAATTTCTTTGGAAAATTTTTCAGAGTTCGTACTGAATTCTTAAATATTTTAGCCGTTTTCAGAAATTCCTTAGGCAAAGAGGTGCGCATTCTTGTCAACCTGTTATACATATGATTTTATGCACATTTTCTAACTGATTTCGGTTTGAATTCGCCTAAAAATGATTGCTGGATGTTTTTAAACACCGATGTATACCCTACAGATAATATTGGACTACGTGGTCCATTGTGGCTTAAATGGATAAACATTTTCATCAAAATTACACTACATGCAAACTTAAGTCCTTCACCGTATACATACATTTATAAATTTATTATATGGGTGAGAAAAGGATTGTTTTTATTATTATTTTATTTTTACTAAGCAAAAATAAAAAAAGCTTAATCATAAAGTTATTTTTACTCTTGCATTCAGTAGTGGCATAAAGTAGTTTTCAAACTACCTCTTTAGTGCACTCCATTCAGTAGTGACATGGTATTGAAAGTAAACCTTTTAGCAAATCCATGGAGTAGAGACATGGAGTATTTTTGAAACAACCCCTTTAGTGTACTCCATACTGTAGTGACATGGAGTACTTTTAAAACTAACCCACTTTAGTACTCCATGGAGTAGTTTAGGGACTACTTCGGTGGGTTATATGGTCCCCTCCTAGGACATCGTAATGTTAAATGGACCACCTTTTACCCATATATTTGGAGTAGTTTTGTAGTACTCCTACTCCTTTATGGACTACTCTTTACATGCATGTATGGACTTGTCTCGTTATCTGCAGGGTAATTGTCTGAAAGAAATTCGCTCTCCCCAAAGGGATTCGGGGCATACATTCCATATCAAACATATAATCTATACAACCAAACAACTGCTGAACATTGCATATCTCTAAAATATGCTTCGAGAAAAAGCGCTGTTTTGCTCAATGTTTCCACTATGAGCAAAACAACTTGTTTTGAGCAAAACGTGCCAGTGTTTCCATTATGGAAAACTGGTTTTGGTTTTCGAATTTTCGAAATCAATATGACATTTATGTTTTGAACAAACATGAAAGCAATTGGTAATAATTTTCAAATACCCTCTTTAAAGATCATTAATATTCTGTTATGACAAATCTTGCCTCGATATTCTTTTAACATTTAGTTCATATCAGTGTTTATTTGCTTAAAATCCAACATTTTTTAATATAAGAAATTATAGTGTTATTAACGGTTTATTAATGTATTCAAAACATAAATATGTATGTATTTAATGCTTTAACTTTATCTTGTCCTCCAGTCTCAAGTTTCCGATTAGTGCAAAATATTCAAATCGGCAACAATTTCAAAATCGTCAAAAAATGTTTTGAAGGTTATCAAGACGTTAAAATATGCGTATTGTATTTTATGCACTCGAATAATTCCAATAGTATAAAAGCAATATTTAATAAAAGGTTTTTTCATGTGTGGATTTAATTGCTGGGCTACTTTTGTGTATCTTTAACAAATAAATATTAAAACTTCTTCTGTATTTTGGCTTTAAAACAATGTTCACCGTAACGTAGAGTTGCCAGATACTAAAAGTCAAAATAACTGGACAGTAGAAAAATTCAGCTGGATTTTGAAAAAAATAACTGGACAATTTGAAAATGCACTTAACTATAAGAAAAAGTAAAATTTTACTTCAGATTTTATTTTGCAATAAAAAATAATTTAAAAAGCAAGGAAACGTCACACTTTAAGTTCAGTTTATTATCATATGACAATATTATTATCAGGCCGAATTCTCTACATGTGGCATCGAAAAGACTGCAGAGTTTGACAGTTCCGAACCAACTCATTTTGATTTCATAATGTTGTATTTATAAATAGTTGACATTTCGAGCCGTAAACACAAAAAATGCAATTCGAAAACATATCTGTTGTTTCTGTGATTTTTGTATTGTTGTAGTATTGCTGCCATCGTATACATAAATTCGACTTGATATGTATTAATTTAAATCAAAAAAAAAAGTACAGAACATGGCTGATAACTATTTGTTTAGCCACATGTATATTTTTTTTTGTATTGTTATTTGAAGAATTTAATAACTCTATTACTTTAGTTGTAAGCAAAAATGTTTCAAACATTTTGCAACTTTTTCGGTCATAGGAATTGATTCTTGTGAGTAAAGATTATTAGAAATGCCTTAAGTCCTTGCACAAAAAGTATTGCTATTTGGCATGACTAACAAGCGAGATCAAATTATATAAATTATAAACTGGACCGTATCTTATTAATTGAAATGTCTGCCGGAAAATTAGAAATTTTTTCCTCACAATGTTTTCTTAGTATAGGATTTTGTTCTATACAAAATAATAATTTAGTTATAAAAATATATAATTAATAAAAAAGTAATTTTTCAAAATTAAATAAAGTTTTTTAACTGAATAAATTGCATTTTAGCTGGTAACTGGACAAGACCCAAAAAACTGGACAATCCAGGCCATTCCAGGCCGTCTGGCAACCCTACCGTACGCAAACAGCCATTTCCAACATAATTTTTTTTAATATTTATTGATTTTTATTACATATATACATACATATGTATTTATGTATTACAATACTTCTTATTAGTTTTCATTTAAATTTAAAAACAAACAAATTCAAATGGTTGTAACTCTCTAGTAACGACATTTTAATTGCTGCTTATCTAAACACAACGTTACTCCTGTTTTTATTTAAAAAATATAAACCATGATTTGATTTCTATCAAATAAAAAAAAAATACAAATTACACAGTGCAACAAAATTCGGGTCATCGCCGCCAGCCTCATTACTTGCAATCCGAAATGACCCTAGGCTATTGGTAGAGCAAATCTGTCAAAGGGTTTTGCAAAGTTAGCTCGAGTTCCCGAAATATCGGCCTCTAAAAGTTTTTAAATTTTTTGAAAAGGCGTTTGGTATAAGTAAAAAAAATATACTAAATGTACTTGTCAGCTAAAATAATATTTCAGATGTCTTCAGTACAATTGTATGGCGATTCTTTTCTTAGAATATATTAACCCTCTAACACTCATTTTAAGGGGTCATTTTTGTCCTTTTTTTAATTTCCCAAAAAAGTATATGTACTAAAACGGCACTATAAAGGGTTAAAATGTTCCACGAATATTTTCTGCATCAAATATTACTAGAAGTCTTCTAAGACCAAAAGTTCGTGCGATGTATGTAAAACGGATTTGCACGATTTTTTGGACTTAGAAGACCCCTAGTGAAATTTGATGCATAAAATATTTGTTGAACATTTTAACCCTCTAAAGTGCCGTTTTAGTATAGTTTTGTGGGGAATTTAATAAATGGACAAAAATTACACCTTAAAATTATTATTAGGGGGTTAATATATTAGAAGTTAAAACACAACAAATATTACCTCGTAAAATAAGTGTTAGAGGGTTAATAGATTCTAAGAAAATAATCGCCATACAATTCTACTGAAGACATCTGAAATAGTATTTTAGCTGAAAAGTACATTTAGTATATTTTTTTTGACTTATACCAAACGCCTTTTCAAAAAATTCAAAAACATTAGGGGCTGATATTTCGGGAGCCCGAGCTAACTTTTCAAAACTCTTTGGCAAATTTGCTCTACCAAAAGTCTAGTTTCATTTCGCGTTGAAAGTATTGAGGCTTTTTTTTTTTTTTTTTTGTTGCACAGTGTAATTGTTAATAGGTTGTTATTATCCAATATGTACATACATTAAAAAATTTACTAATGATATTTGTATCCAATAAAACATATAATTACTTGTGTATTTTCTTAATACCAGTATTTTTACATATCAATGTTAATGTTCTAATTAACAACATTATTGTTTAGCGAAAACCACCCATTATAAACCCATAAAAAAGGCGTAACTCGATACCGTCATTTATTCGATATTGCTTAAATAACGTTTAAAATTGAAAACTTAACAAACAGTTTAATACCTGCAGGATTGCGAAAAACTTACAATAGAAAAGCAAAAGTTTAAATTTGTATGCTGTTGCTCTGCAGAAGCAGTTTTAAGCTTAACAAGAAAGCTCTTGCTTTAGCTACTGCTTTGAAAATACATATCAACTGTTGAAGTATTTTATTGTCTTTGCACTAGTACAGTTTTTTTTTTATGGTACTTCGTACAAAAGACGAGTCATATTTAGCCGTATTTTACATTTCTATTTGGTTTGGTAATAATAAAAATTTATTAATTTAATTGCAAAACCGAAATACCTAAATCGTTATAAAACGGTATACTGGTGCTGATATAATTTAAATACCGAAACAACAGATACTTGAATAGCGATACCGATATTCGTTTCAGTTGCTAAACTTGCTTAAACAGGCCTGTCACAGAATCCTTATCCTATCGAAAGTTGAAGTGATTTCGTATTTTGCTTCGCATAAAACGAAATCACTTTCGATCGGAATTGTTTTCTGTGACAGGCCTAATATTTTTAACAAGGCGTCAGTCACAGTTTTAAAGGACGATAAGTCATACTGTTAAATTTCGTGAAAATCAGTTCATTATTTACCATGGGTCCCATATACGGCCATATTCTGGCAATCGCACGATTGGAAATCGCAAAACGCAAGGCTTAACACAGAAAAAATTTTCACCAAAATTTTTTCAATTAATTCAATAATACTGTTTCAAACAATTTTTTTAATTGTTCCAATTAATTTGCCTTAATTGAAAATAAAAATTATAATGTTTGTGTGTATATTTGCAAATACGAATACATACACACAAACTTTAAAATATTTTAAAGTTTCAAACGATTTTTTAATTATTTCAATTAAATGTGTTGACTGAAAAAAATTTTTTGATTTGATTTTACGTTTTATGTAGCCCCTTTCAATTTAACCTATTGATTGAAACTGAACAGCAAGAAAAGCTCAAACTTACAAATGTGTTAGTTGATATGATCAATTTGTTTGCTGGCGAAAATCAGTAAGGGATTTAATTAATAGAACAAATTTCTAACAAATACGTTAATTGAAGTTAATTTTCCAATTTTTCTGTGAAATGAATTAAAATTGATCGATAATTTCTTATTCTTGACTGACATTCACGGACAGGTTGATTTGACATTTTTCGATAGCAATTACATCTCTTCAGAAATCTTTGCCGTTTAATTGAGGACGGCCTTTTTGTAAAAATTAATTAATAATTAATTAATTTAATTATAATTTATATACCTACATAAGGCACATTCCCGCAATATTCTGACTGTGGGTTGAGGGTATCAAAGATTCGGCAGTACATTTTTTATTTTTGTTTTGTTACGTGTTTTGAAATTTCTATCCCATACACATTTGCATGTTGACGTGTGTACCTACCAAATATGTTTTATAAAAATGTTTAGAATAAAAAGAATAAAAATAGCCTTTTTTAAATTTCTTCTGGGAACAAAAAAGATTTACTCCGGTTATAAAGACCTTCGCTTATAACGAACAAAATTACCCGGTCCCGCGGAGTTCGGTATAAATGGTAAAATACTAAAAATTAATAATAAACAAAAAGTAGCCCCGTTGTTTAATGGTAACTTGCATAAATTGGTTATTTACAAAAATAAATAGTTATTACGGCTAAGGAAAATGAAACCAGACAATACAGATATCAAGGAAAGATTGAAAGGAATTACCAATGCAATGAATAATTAATTGAAAAACTATTTAGAAACAATTTAGAATTATCCTAAAAAGAGCTGGAAATTTATAAATGAGTCTCTCGGAAGAACAACAAGAAGAAGTAATTGTATTAAGAACGTTAATGTAGATGAAATTGCTGAAGACTTGGAAAAAGCTGAATTTTTAAACCACTATTTTATTGATTCAATATCAAATTTTAAATCAAAAATTAAATACTCACAAACGGCCCTACAAGAAATGAATGAGCGAGTAGGCACATTTTTTATTTTCTTAACACCAAAATGAAAATGATAGAAAGAAATGAAAAAATTTAATACAACAGAAACAAAATGTACTTAAAATTCATTTGTTCATTAGTTATTATGCATAATAATAGGGTGGGTAAAATTTTTTCCCGTCAAAAGCACTTGTTCTATTAGTTATTTCAAGAAACTTTGCCAAAGAAACCATGGGTCAAAAATTAATTTCGAGCCCCGTATTTTTCAAAATAGTTAGTTTTCCAAAATATTCAAAAATTGAAGCAAACAAATTGTGTTTGAGGGTCGAGAAATTCATTAATTTTTATTGTTGATTGTCGCCAGACAGCGTTTTCATGCAGTTTTTAGAATTCAGAAAATGCAATCTCGAATTTTAACCGAAAATAAAATTTTTGAGCGTTCTAAAAATATGTGCATACGAACATCTTCGGATTGCATTTCCAAATTTATTTTGCTTAACATTTTCAATATGTACAGCAGAAACAGGAAAGGAGTAGAAAGTCCGAATATAATAAAATTTAATTTAGCGCTTGTAAAACCTCTTTTAAAATAATTCGCAGTAAAAATAATAAATCTGTTCCAAAATTCTGTTGACGAATATTTGAAAATATTAGATTCGTTCCAAAATAATTTAAATTGAGAGGAATTCGTCTCTTCTACTATGTAGAACTTTTGCAGAAGTGGTTTACTATATCGTTAAAAAACTTATTAATATCATCAAGAAATGCACGCTTATTTGCTGCCGCTGATACTAAATTTAGAATATGACATAAGCAATCGTTCAATGAATGGGTGCAAAAATCTATTAACTGTAGCGGAGTTCAGTGTTTGGTGCAAATGGTCTTGCAAAAGAGCAAATGCAAAATATCATAGCTTTTTAACACAGAAAAAATGTTTTCCAAAATTTGTTTAATTAAAAAATTAATTGATGTACTTTAATTTTTTTCAATTAATTTATTGTTTGCTGCAATTAATTTTTTTAATAAAAACATATAAATTTAAATGTTTGTGCATATGTTGTGTTTTTTTAATTTATGCAATTAATTTTTAATTGAATTAATTTGTGTGGCATGATTTGAAAATACAAATCCGTTAATTGATATGATCAATTCTTTTGCAGGGGCAAAATTAGTAAAATATTTAATTGTCTGAACGAAATGTTTAATTAAAGTCAATTTTCTATTTGTTCTGTGAATCCAACAACAAAAAATAGCGTTTCCCGTAAATTTCATAAAAAAATCTATGACATGTTGCCTTTTCGCAAGACTATTTGCACCAAAGACTAAACTCCGCTTATATTCATTGGACAGTAAATACGAGTTGCCATTTTATATCAATAATAAATATGTAGGTTTGGAAATAAAACCAAATGAGTCGCGGGGGTACCAGCGTTCTTTTTAGTTTTGAATAGTACCAAAAAAGTACAATTGTACCAACTTTATCAACCCTGTCAAGATTTAATTTTCATTATACTACCCAAGATGAGATGAGGAATGTTATATTAAAGTTAAAATTAAAAAAAAAGTTGTGCTCATGACCCTTTTTAGGTGCTAGTCTTTATTTAAAGTAGGGCCGGGAAATAATGAACATTTTTTGCATCGAATTGAATTTTTTTACAACGTTTACCTCTTTAATCCAAAATTGTAAGCAATTTTTCTTTTTTTTCGTTTACTTTTAAAAACAACCCAAAATGTGATTAAACGAATAACTAAGGGGAAGTATTACCAAAATGACTTTTTTCATCATATTTTTTTTTAATATTTACAAACATACGATAGTCTGAACATAAAATCCTGGAATAATTTTGTTATTTTATAAATATAAATACATAGAACAGGATTCGTTTGTCCCAATCCATATTATAGAACATTTTCTGCGCAACATTTGAGTTCGTGGATAAAAGGGGAAAGACGAATGGAAAAGTGTAATTTGTTTAATGTACAAGCAGTTTTTGTAAGTTTGTTATTGAAAGAAAGGGAGAAGGCATAGAAAATAACTGTTAAATGCTGTAAAACAATATTTTTATTCTATGGAAACGAATGCAGTTTCAAAAGAGAACTGAATAAAGTTTTTGCAGCAAATGTTTCATAATAAGAAACGCACAAAAAAGGTACTCAAAACTATTACTCAATTAACCGGAAAAAATTGAATATCCAAAATGCTGCCGGTCCCGTCTGAAACGGCTTATCAAGGTCTTACTGTTCTTCAACATGATACTGCAATGTTAAAAAAAATTAGTTTGAAGAGAAATATAAGAAAACGACATGAAAACACAAATCGAAGCTTCTTGTTTACCCCTATTTCTTCTCTACACTGTTTGCCGCCAAAAACAAATAGAGACGTCGTTAAAGTCCCCGTGTGAATTGGTTGTCAGTAATTAACAATATCTTTGAAAAAAAGTTTTGTACAATTAAATGTCATTGTATATGTATAACAATTTACTTGTGATTGATTGATAAATACAAATTTAGAAAAGGATTTGGAACGGAAGAAGCAGGTAATAATGTTAATACATAAATACATTTGTAAGGGTTTGGATGAAGGGCAGGGTGGTGTAGCCGGAATTCGTTACGATTGATCTTATTGATCATGATATTTTGCTACAAAAATTTAAATTTAAAGAGCTACCTAGCAAATCGTCAACAATTCGTTCAAATACACCCAGAAAAAAAACAATTTTAAATATGGTCACCTCCAACAAAACTATTTTTAAAGAAAATTTGAAACATGTTATGCTTAACATAACCATTTTATTGTCACCGACAATCTTATTATGGTTAAATTATTCCTCCATCAAGCAGCCACAACCATATTACGGTTGTGGCATTGCATGTTGAATCTTACGTTTTAAGGTCCGAACATTAACAATAATTAAAAAATACCAGTTGTAGAACCAAAAAGCTAAGGTAAAATATCAAATTTTCCGTATTTCCCCTTTTTGGTACTATTTTCCCCCCCATTAAAGTATTAAACATTTCAGTATTGTAGTGGGAGCCCATAATTTAGTACGAATATGCCAATGAATGGAGAAAAATGTTTTGTAAAAAAGTTCCAAATATAGTTACGATTTTCACCCCTTAAATGTTCCAATTTCGAAAAAGTACCAAAGTTTCGAATGTGGGATAAACTTTGTTTCGATGTTTAATGCTTCAAAAGATAGATGGGGTGTTAAAAATGGACCAAAATTCAGGTTTTAGCCGTTTACTCCCTAATAGGGCAGAGTTTCAAAAAAGGACGAGACACCTGTCCGCTTATTTTTCTAATGAGCACCGATAAGAATTTTTGCGTTTTTACCCCCTAAACATTCGAATTTCCAAAAGTCCCGTCTTAGTGGATCGATTTGGGGAGTGACCAATCTCTGGTCCAAATTTCAAGTTTGATTGTGAAGTAAAATTTATTGAAAAGCACTCATAAAACCAAGGGAATTTTATATAAATTTTTCTGCACAATCAATTGCCTGTCACCTGGAAACAGCATATTAATTGGGAATTTCGAACGTAGCGAATGCCGTTATTTCGCCCCAGTAGTTGATTTTTAATGACAAGCACATGCTAAATGCAAATGTCATAAAACATTTTCTGGTCTACAGTTGGTCAGTAGTACCGGTGACAAAGTTAATAGTAAATCGATTTTGTTTTACCACTCACATTTCCTAAAGGGTATAACAACGTTTATAGTTTATAGGAAATAAACTTCGTATTCCCGGGATCCTGGGATTACCGCCTAAACTTTTTTATTTATTTATTTGCTTATTTCGCCAATGAAACAAATATTTCTAAAGGCCGTTTTACACTATCCAACAAAGTCTTAAGAACTTTACGAAAATGCTTCCCTGATATAATTATCGTTTGAAAATTTTCAAAAAACCATAACAACTTATCATGACTGGGTTGTATTTTCCTCAAAATACGTAAGACTTATGTGATAGTTTGAAGTACTTTTTAACAGATACTTATTGAATCTAGTAAATTTTATCTATTATATAGCTGAAGCACAACCGCGAAAAACGTTGTAAAAGCCTCGGTGTAATGTTTGCAAAAAAGTGATAATTTTCTCAGGCTCATATCTTGCAAACCGTTCGGAATTTCGATTTACACTTTGAGACAAAGTTGTAGCTCTTGCCATAAAGAACAAAAGTTGTTCGATTTTTTTAACCTTTTCCCCCCTGTTCAGGTCCATAGGTAGCAAACCGTTCAAAATTTAAGAAAACAATCCACTTCAAAAATGTACCTAAGATCTCAATAAACAACTTTCTAGAACATATGAACTTCCAAGGAATGATTCCTAATACCGTTTACAGCTACAACTTTGTCTCAAAGTGTAATTCCGAACGGTTCACCGGTACTGTGACACATTTGTCGTTACTTTCTAAAATTTGATTCTTGAATTTGATCTAGGACTTGTTTTATTGAAATAATACTAAATTTTAGTGAAATAATACTACATTTTAGTAACTGACACAAAGCACGCTCATTGAAAATATATCTGTGACTGGTCAAATGGTGTCAATTGACCCACCTAAATGACAACCCCATGTAAAAGTGATAGGTTTTATTCATATAAAGTGTTAGAACTAGAACCGGTCTCTACCACCAAACCCCTATCACAGGACTACTTTGGTGTCAGTTCGCTTTCCTCTAGGGATGTAACTTAAAAAAAATGATACGATCTAATGGTTTTGCAAATTGGAATAACGTTTAAAAGCCGCTTGTGAAGAGGATAAACGTTTTAAATGGCTTCGCTATTGTGAATATGAAACGTCTTTCCACTAAAAAAAAAAGTTATTAACTGCAAATTTGCATGTTATTTTAAATTAAAATTTCTTAATATTTAGCATACAAGTTTTTATTATCATTAATTTTGATAATCTAAAAAAAAAGAATTAAAAATAAGTCAACCTGCCTTTTAAAAACATTTTTTTTCTCTCGTGAAAAAATAACTACATATTTTGTCACTTACAACGTTGTTCGCGGCTGTGCTTTAGTTAATAAAAATGAAAAACTTTAAGATTCAATTTATTTTAAGACACTTGTGAAATCATGGTTGATTTGTAATATTCCACACTTCAGGCAATAACAAATTTCAGATTTGTTAATGAAACCCTATTCGAAGGGATTTTCGTCGAAAAAAATATGGCCGTGGAGAAGACAGTTTTTTAGAAATAATTAATATGTGGGAGGGAGTTTTCAAAAGTGTGACAAAACTATGTATATTTGGTAATCTTTTTCGTTTTGGAAAAAAATGGATTATTTCATCCTGCTTAGGAACTTTTCAAACAAGTATATAACGTCACTGGTTGATATCCAAGATACTTGTGCTCTTGCCGTTCTCCAGATATACGAAACCTATTATATCTTTATACGAGAGGTACACACACACTTCTCCAATGTATTTATAACCCACCTAGTGAACGTCTTCTGTGCTACTCCCACTTCTCCGATCCCGCCCACATTTTTTAAGATGCTGTGTATTAAAAACCGAGATGATTGTAACTAATTTTAAAACTTCGGCTTTTGTCGTTTTACAGTTATACAGAGACTTATAATGTCTTTGTGTGGGAAGAACCACACTTACTTCTTCAATCGCGCCCATTTTTGGAGAGGTTGTGTAGTGATAACCAAGATTGTTGTACCTAATTTGGAAACTTTGGCGCTTGCCGTTATCCAGATATAAAAAAAAAATAAAAAAACAAACAACAAAAAGAGATTTATGGTAAAATTAGAGGCAGTCGTAGTTTTTTACGCATGTCTCAGCATCTGGCTGAATTGCAATAGCAAACTTTAACGGAGTATATCGTCGGCTTGATATGCAAACCTTAGCAGGTTCCACTTTTAAGTAAACTGTGGTAAAGAATGATACGCCTCGTCGACCAACATGTAGTTTTTCGTCAATTTCAGCCTTGAAGTGTGTAAAACCAACTACATATACTTTTGGTTTTCCTCTCAAGCTGCACATTTGAAATTTGTGCTGGAAACCGAAAACGTAAAACGCAATATAATTTTTATAATTTTTGTTATTAAATTCTGTTTAATGGAGATTTATGTGTATAATACATGCCATAAAATTAGTTTAACAGAGAAATCTTATTAAAAAACGACTTCTAAAATTCTTGCGTTTTAAGTTTTCGATTTCCAGCATACCCCTGAAAAAGTTTTTTGTCTCTCCTGTAAAATGTGCTGAAAGGGAGTTAGCAGGTTTTCATATTATGCCGACGATATGTGACATAAATATGTATATAAAAACATAATTACCATCATTTTTGGGATCTTTGGAAGCCCCATTTCCACATACACAGGGACTAACAGACATCGTTTAATCAACGTCGCTTCTCATGAGTACCCAGAGTATACATACATAAGTCTATACTTTATAGGGTCTAAGATTAATATTGTAGAAATTTTAATTAAAATTAAAAATGCATTTATTTTCAGTTTGCTTTTAAACGTTATTCTCAAATGTGTATTGTAAAACATACAATGAAGAATATGAATGTGAATTCACTTCACTTAACGTGTGATTTTTCTTTAATTTTTAAACACATTTAGCTTAAATCCCATTTTTTTAATCTTTTCATTTCTCGCTTTAGTGTTGTCAAGTTTATTTTTGATTTGCGAAAAACATTTGTTAAGGTCGTGATACACTATCCTACACAATCGTACGATTCATTCACTGGAAAATCTGACGAATTTCTATCACACTCAAAAAAAATCGCAACAAAAGTCTGTTACAGGTGCCACACTATTACACAAAAAAGATGCTTTAAATCAATGAAGCCGACATTGTTGTTTTCTTATCAGCTGTATTAGAAAATACAACTCTGATCGCATAGAAACTATCATTTTATGAAAATTTTTAAAAGCTTTTGCAAGTCGGTCAGACTTGTCAAAAAAATCTGTCATTTAGTTAAATTTTTAGGCCACACTATCATACTTTATGTACACACACGATTTTTTTGACATATCGTACGACTAAATAGGATAGTGTGTAGTGACCTTTAACAATTTGATATGAAATTGATAAAACAATGTATGTTAAATGTTAACATTCAAATCATTTTCAGTTTGAATTCAAATGCTTCAAACAATCAAAAATGGTGAACTGTGCTTTGCTCTTAGCATTGAAAGTTCTGCTATAAAGCTGTACGAAGTAAGCTGTGTGCCACTGTTTATTCATACTTTTATCAAATGCGGTTCTTTAAGGAAACCAAAGAAGTATTTTTTGTTTTGTTTTATTATTGATTTTCCATTAATGTATTTAACTTGTGGTATGCTGAATATAAAACTTCTACGATTGATTAATAGAAGCCATTTCACTTGAATTTTTAAGTCGAATTTCCTTTATGAAATATTTAAAGTTTTGATACCTGCACAGTGACTAATTTCAAGGAATTTTGTATTTAAGAATATATTACAGAATTTAAGCCTTAATTAGACGTTGTATAACCATACAAAACAGCTATTTAAACCATCCTTATGGGCAACACTGTACATATTTGATTATAGGCGACAAGGCGAATTTAAAAAGGTAAGTGCAACTCTGCAACTACAAAAAGCCATATGTAGTTTGTTTTTGCAATTTAATTGCTTGTTGTCAAAATCAGTAAACTAAACACCAACGCATTTTTATAACAAATTACAATTTTCACTATAATATTTATATTTTTTTTACTATAAAAATATTTTTCACACATTTGATTAAAATTTTTCTAAGGAATTTTTTCTTTTATTATGGCGCAAAACATAAACAAACGTATTTTTTGACGTTTGTGAATTATATTTTGAATTCGCCGTGGAGACAGCTGATGAGTTGCACTTACTTTTTACCCTAGGTCTACACTTAAGATAAATATCTTGGCAAGTTGGCAATAACGTCGGCAGAATAACAGAGCAATATTTCTTATTGCTCAACTTATGTTAAAGGCATGGGAAAACGTATTTATGTCAACACAAAATTTGAAAAAAATCAAAGAAGAAGGTGCAGTGTAGAAATCTTGCAAAAATTATTTTTATTAATATAATTTATTTCTTATTCGACTTTATTTTTTTAATGTATGTTAATTTGTTTAAGCTTGAGGTCTTTTTTTATATAAAAATATTAATTTTATTAAATTTTTTTTTTGTTAAAGTAAAATTAATATTTTTATATAAAAAAGAACTCAAACTTAAACAAATTAATATTAAATTAAATAATAAAGATCGAATAAGAAAAATTTATATTAATAAAAATAATTTTTGTAATTTAATTTTAGTGTTTATTAAATTCTTTTACTACAATTATAATTTGCTACCATTTCACAAATTTCAAAGTTAAAATTCGCCTTGATAAGTTGTTTATATTCTGAATTTTCCTTGGGTTTGACGTTTAACGAAAGAATTGATTTTGGCAAATAAACTGGACATTTTTCTGAGAGAATTTGGGCGAAGGTACCTGTTATAAATTTGCCTTGGCCATAACCAAAGAAACCAAGGCGAATTTAATACAAATTTGTTTTGGTTTAACAGTTTATTTGCTTAGAAATTGAAGACATTTCTAGCGGTAAGCACGATCAATGCAATGTAAAAAATCGCTGTTGCTTCTGTTGGGTTTGTGTTGTTGTTGCTGTTGATCTCCTCGTTTTTGCCATTAGCCACAAACAGCTGTTACGGCTATGCCATTATGATATAGGCACATCTTATTTAACAAAAATAACTATCAGGCAGTTTTTATGGTAATTTAGATTCATATTTTTTATTTTTTTTTGGTTTACTATTGCGAATTTGTATTTAGTTTTATAAAGTTGTCACATTTTCCAAAAAATAATAAATAATAAAATTTACTTTGTGCTTTGCAACAAAATAACAAAACTATAAGAAATCGTCGCTTTAAATTATATTGAATTAAACCTATTTCGAAAAAAAAATAATTTTTTGTAATTAATTTAAAAAATGTATCCCTAAATATCGTCATTTTAAATGCAAATGAATGTAACTATAAAAAAATGTTCTCGCAAAATTGTAAGCCGGGATCACACGATTGCCGCAAATGCACCAATATGACACAATTTTTATTCTGCTTTTTTGACACACAATAATGAAATTGAACCAATCAAATATTCTGAAATCACACGATTGCCCTGTTTTAAACAAATTTAATTGCCGCTAGTTGTTACAAAGCGTAATGGTTACAACAATTGCCACAGCACAGTCACACGATTGTTCTTAATTTTTTATTTGTTTGAAAGTTCTTGTTGGTTTTTTCATATACTTAAACAAATTTTTGTTGAATACATAGTTTTTTTTATTTTTTTTTTTTTTTAATTCCAGTCTGTTCAACAATTTCGTATGTTAATATTCGCATAGAAATATCTTTAATAAAAATATTCGCACTGAACAGCTAAATATGCTTGTGAACTGCTCGGTTGCATCGCAAACAGTCACACGTTTGCCGCACCAGGGTTGCATTTGGTTGGTAAAAGTAAGCGCAATATTATCCTCGATTGGTACATGAGCCATTTGGTTGTGCAGTCACACGATTGGGGTATAAAAAGTGTGAAAATTGGTCCATTGGGCCAATTGTGTGATCCCAGCTTAACACACACAACGTTTGTATACAACCAGTAATATGCGTTACTGTTCGTCGAACAATTTAAATAATTTTGTGAGGAAAAAATATTTCAAAGAAATACAATCCAGTCCTTTTTTTTTATTTTTAGGACCAGCACTTAGAGGATGACCCCTACTAATGCATTACATTGTGTTGGAACTAGGAAATAAACTTATAGGAAGGAGGATAGAGGCAGAAGTGCCTATAGCTATTTGGCGTACACACACAAAGAGTTGTTTTTGTTACAAATTGTTAATGCAATATTATCAACAAAAATTAACATACAGAATATTTAGTACACAAGTATCCCAAACTTACATTCAAAAAATGAAGACTGTGTGTACTTTTTGTTCCCATCCTCATTGCGGTGAGTATTTTTCATTCCCTTGTTAATTTTTGAGAGTATTTTTTATACCCTTACTTTTACTATAGTTAAGAATTTGTTTTTTGGTTTAACACGTATACAATATTGCGTAAATTGATCGTCTACACCTTTTTTCGGATTTTTTTTGCTACATTACAGTTTATATATTTTAAATGTTCAAAGATTTGAATATGTGTTCAAAGGGAATTGTGCAGGCTTCTACTAGTAAAGTTTGAAAAATGCGAAGAAGACTTTATTAATATTGACTTAATAAAATTTATAGGTGTAAAACTATAATTACGTTTGTTTGTATTTAGTTTGACGAAATGTACATATATGTATACATAAATATTATATTTTTTTTTTTGCTTAAAGGAATAAATATTCAAAAATAAAATTTGAATGAAATCCTTAAAACCAGCTCAGATATTTTATTCTGCTTCTTTTTCCACACGTACATTTTCGATTTCATAAAAAAAATACTACTAAATTTGTTGAGAGAGTTCAGCGGCAAAAATACCCAGAAATTTTTAGGAATTTTAATAAAAAAAAAATAAAAAAACAGCAACAAACACACACTTAAACTATCTTTAAATATCCATAATTATAATTTATTTTGAAGTACGGTCAAGAACAAGAGCAAGAACATGGCATAATCAAAATACAACCAAAACAATGTTAAACATGACAACAACCACAAGTCATTACACAGTTTTATTTCTACATTTTTTTTACTCTGGTAAGATATTTAATCGATATTTCAACATTGACAAATTTTGACCCGGAAACTTTTCTGTGAGTTTAAAAGGAAAGAAGACAAAGTTTTTGGTTTTAATGTTAAACACACAAACTATTACAATTAAACATCATATTTATGTGTATTTCTCAGGGGCCGGAACAATTTTGTACAAATAAGTTTTATTAAAATTATAAATATGTATGTATGTTTTTTTTTAATTAAATTATAAAATTTTTACTTTAAGTGTCAAAATAAAACTTAGTAATTAATGTTTAGTTTTTCTAAAAAACTTATGGCCGTTTTTCAATTTATCGACAAATTTCGTGTTACTTAATCTCGGCATAAACTTATTAGACTTTCAACGATTTTGGTTTTCTCAATTATATCATTTATCGGTACGGCGAATAAATAAAAATTAAATTTGGCTTTTTTTTTTGTTGTTTTCTAATCACAGCATAATAAAAAAGAGTTTAATACATTTTGTTGTTGCGGCGTTGTAAATGTTAGTACTATAACTACATTAATAAGATTTACAAGGTCTACAAGGGTACTTTACTACCAAGAGTGAAAACCGCTATTGTTGTTTTTAAACTCTTGAAATAATTAAATGATTGTTTTAGGATTTGCATATACGAGCGTGTCAGAAAATGTATAAAAAAAGTAACCAATAAAAATTTTTTTGATTTCTTTGTTATTGTTACTCCTCAGGTAATCAGGAGAAGATTCTTTAATGAGTTGTTTGTTAAACACAATCGTCTTCAAAACCGCCTTTGCCAGCTAAGAAATAACAATGTATTATGGACAAAATATTAAAAATAATGTTTTTATTACATGCAAAAGTGTTCAAATAGGGTTATTTACAATTTTTGTAAAGTTCAAGGAGTTTATTATATTTTGCTAATGTTTTTAAGTGCAACAATATTAAAAAAAAAATAAATAAAATTTAAACCATAAACTGTTTAATTAATTTCCATTTTACTTTTTTTTTAAATTTTATTAAGCTTTTAATAGAATATCGATAAGCATTAATTCACTTTTGCTTGCCACTGTATACATATAAATATTTTTAGTTGTTTACTAAAATTTTTGTGTTTTGTATAATCAACCGGTTTGATTGGACTTGAGTTTTTATATAATTTATATGATAAAAACACAAAAACATACAAGCATATACATACATACATACATACATACATACATACATACATACATACATATTTTATACAATATTGTAATATACATTCATACATAATAAAAACCAAAAATGTCATATAGTACAGACCTTCTTAATCATACCAGAATCTACTAAATACAATAAATATAAATAATTATTACTTTAGTCCCAAAAAAAAGCACAAGATCTAAAATATTTTGAAAAATATTTACCACTGTGAGCTATACCGTATTTTATGAAATGAAAAAGATAAAAGAAATTTGTAAAAGATATAAATATGAACTCTCTTCATAGTATTGTTCCGTTTTAACGTGTATTAAAATAAAGTTACAATAAAGACCTCGTTACTCATACGTAAACTTTGCGGTCGACTTAAATGGTTAAAGGCTCAGTTAGCCGGGAGTAACAGTAACTTAGCCTAACCGTGAAAAAGTACGACCAATCTATTTTTTACAGATTGAGACGCAACATCTTACTGCTAACTTTAATTGTTCTAATTGCTTTACATACAAAGAAAGAAGCAGCTGATTTACAACGATACTGTAACTCCCGGCTAACTAAGCCTACAGGCTTGTTTACACGGTAAAGGCCTCGTTACTCTTACGTAAACGTTTACGTTGCGGATCAGCTGTTCCGTTTTCCTTACCAAGCTACTGTGCAAATATGTACTCTTACGTAAACGTAACGTTGCGTTCGGATGAACCTGGTAAAATTAAAATTTCTCCCCTTTTTTACGTATCAGCTGTTAAGAATTTTATTTTTGTTTTGAAGCAGTGTTGTCAACAAAACTTATTAACCAACAGCGGTTTACTTTTATATTTAATTAATGAGATTCTCATCAAAACATTAATTTAAATTTGGTGTAATGAAATCCAATGTTATGGGTTTTTTGTTCGAACTAAAATAAGTGTTGGTTTATGTGTCACAGAAACTAGAAACCAATGTTATCGGGTTTTAATTGAAAATAAAAGAAGCAGCTTACAGCTCTTGTTTATTTGTTGGTAAAAAATGTTGTTGTTTAAAGCTTTATTTTTAATTTTATTTTATACAACAGTTAGAATATTTCCATAGATGCAAGTAATTCATTCAAAAAACATTTTTGTTTACATTGTTAAAATTTTGTATTATAAACGAAATTTTTCGTTAATTTTGGTTTTTTTTGTTATTTGATAAAAATGATTTTTTCAACGTTTAAAATATCACAAATTTGATAGCGCCATCGTTAAACCGATTTCATACTGGATAATGCGTAGTTAAGAACTACCCAGCGGTAACAAGAATGAGTACAGAGGCCTAATAGAAGGCCTTATTTAGCAGGTGCATGCGTTCCTGGCCGCATTTCATAGTTGTTTAATTTTTTCACAGGTTGTCATTGGGAACAAGCCCTTTCACACTCCCTATAATAAAAACTTCGTTCCCTTCCCAAAGATGGGAGTAAGGCTGGTCACTAAAACGTTCCGTCTACCTTCTTAAAGAAGGGAGTAGCGAATGTGTATCGACCATTTTGAAAGATCTTTCAAAAAGAAATGTATACCTTCTACAAGGCATACTTCTGAAGACAGTCTTTAATAAAGGGGTGTAGAGGCTTTCAAAAAAGGCCTGCCACTTTCGGTTCTTTCGATATTTACTAATATGACATTTTCAATGTACTTAACACTTTATCTTTACAGCAGTATGTAGTTCAGGTTAGGAAGGTTCCATTGGCAGCCGCAATCAAGCACAGCTCACGTGGGCCCATTAATCAATTCCCGTTGTGTACTACCAATTTCAACAATAAAATTTAACGGACTACTTTTATACAAAATTGATATTTTAAGATTACGTTCTTACTAGAACAGAACATTTATTTATATTAATGTATGTATGTTCACATATGTATATATGTATATAATATAGTTATATGTATATGTGTGTATTTATTCCCTTCCTTCCTTCCTTCCAATGTGGCGCATAGGACTGCCACACTTTTACTAAATACACATTTCAATTTTAGCCTTGTAACAAAACTTATAACTAAAAGCACAAACAATTCCTTTTATTATTAAATTTTTTAATTTTGCGTTTAGAATATGTTATATTAACTTTTTTGTAAAACTATAAACAATTTCTGTTATCCTTTCCCATACATACAAAATTTTGTGTATCTTATTTTTCTTTTTTTCATTTAGGTGTGTCCCAATTCATGGAATTAATAAATAATGCTAAAAAAAAATCACTTCACTATGCGTACAATTTGTACTTTCTGGAAAATTTTGAGAAAACTTAAACAAATTTAGAAATAAATAATTATATTATGCTAATGAAGTGGAAAAACAATTCAAATAAATATGCACAGTGACAGACAAAATTATTGGCATAGTAAACAGTTTCAGCTCCACGATTGATTAAAAGGTCTTATTGATGCGATTTTTAATAAGAAAATATATTGTCTAGATAGAATGAGGTATTTACAACAAAATTAACTTTGTTTCTAATCAAAATATTTATTAGATGACCTATTAAAAAAAGAAAAGAAAAAACCGCAGTTTTGCTTAACAAAATTATTGGCACAACATGTAAAGCTCTTAAAATTTTATCGATCTGGCCCCTTTTTTCTGATGAACCGTAAAATAGAAGAAATAACGGTTCTTCTTAAATTTTATAGTTTTCATATGTCAGAGTGCGACGTGCAAAGTGCCCTAAATTTTCACAAAAAATTTGGATTTTTTTTTTAACCCATTTTTAACAAAACAAAAGTAAACCACACGTATGCTTTTATTGGTGAAATTCCGTATAGAAGACACTATACCTTTCGGAGTATCGTGCAGCGGTTCAAGGAAGCCTTCATATTTGAAAGTGCTCGGCCTTAATCTTTAAGCAAACGTAAATGCCGCATATACCAAGGAGTATTTGCGTAAGCCAAATCATTTTTGGGGCATTGTGCTGTTCTTGGATGAAAGCAAATTCAACATATTTTATCAGAGCGAAGTGGAGTGGAGAAAGCCCAATACAGAGCTAGAAAAACAAAACCTTACTGCAAATGTAAGACATGGTGGTGAAGAGGTAATTGCGTTAGAGTGTATGTCCGCTGCAGGGGTGGGCGAGTTGGTGTTCATTAAGGCTGGCATTATGGACAATATAAAATATATGAATATTTAAAAAGAAGTCTGAAAAAGGTGCCGAAAGGTTGAATTTATCACCTGCGTTTAATTTCTAACACGATAATGACCCGAAGCATTCGGCTCTTGTTGTGCGTGTGTACCTTGTATATAATGTTTTACATGTTCTACCACATCTGCCACAACCTTCAGTCCTCAAGTCGATCGAGCATTTGTTCGAAGAGTTTATTCAACACAGTGAACAGTGAAAAAAAGCAATAACGAAAAGAATAGGCTTAAGCATGAAATGTTCGAAGAATGGCAAAATATTACAACAGATGTCACGAAAATTTAGTGAGTTCTATGCCAAGTAGGCTAGAGACAGTTATAAAACAGAAAGGACTGGGAACCAAATATTACTATTCGCAAATATTTTATAGTTTTTTTATGAAGTGTGTCAATAATATTGTTCAATGATGTAAAATACTTTTTGTTTGAAATAAAAAAAAATATTAGTTTATTTAAAATTACTTTTACACTGCTCTTAAATCAATTGTGAATTTTAAAAAGGCTTTTTGTGCCAATAATTTAGTCCGTCACTGTATGTTGACAATATACATAAAAATGTATTAAAAATAAGCCCACTTCTTCTCAAATCAGCTGGTTTTATTTTGCTACAAATATAAATGTATATGTATACCCTGCAAATAATATTGGACCACCGGATCTAATTTGATTAATTGGACTACTCCATGGACTGGTCCGATGTAATTCATGCGTGGACTTTTTCATTGATAAAAAGTGTTTGTAATGAGACGCCATGTCTTCGTTTTTTTAACGACATGTTTTCGTTTTTTAACGAAGTTAAAACTAATCCTCTTGTGTATACAATGGAGTAGTGTTAATACTACTTCTTTGTAACCCAAAGCTGGGTTATATGGTCCTGCCCTAGGACATCGTAATGTTAAATACACCATGTTTTTCCATACGTTTGGGTTACTTTTGGAGTAGTCCTAGTCCCTTGTGAACTACAATTTACACGCGAGTCCTATTATTTGCAGGGTAAATGCTAAAATATACATAATTCAACATTGTATGTGTATGTTTTAAAACATTATATATACATATTTTAAATAAACAAAATAGAGATGCCAGATTTATTGAAAATTAATAAGAGTAAAGACCCAACCATTTAATGCATAGCCTTGTTTAACCAACTGTCAAAAATTAACAAAAAGGCTTTCAAATGTTTAAAAAAAAACACACACACACACACAAAAACAAAATCAGAAAACATTTGATTCCGTTCGGAATTTGCGATTAGTTTCACACTTTGCTTAAGCAAATGACAGTTTCAAAAAACTTAACAAAAGTTCCTTCAGTTCAATATGGTTTGCCTTATATAACTTACATGTGTTTGCACATTTGCTTAAGCCAACTTAACCACACTATGGTTGGGCTCGAGTACAAGACACAGAACTGGAACAAACGAGGAATTTTTGGCCTCGAATGTTCGTCGTCAAAAATAAAATATTTTTGTGTATATGAAAATTCACACAATCGCCATATACGACGAACTCTGCAATAGATTTATTTCTGTTTCTAACGCCGGCGAACTACGAGTACCAGGTGATCATGTTTGGTTTTAGTTTGCAAGTGTTAAAGTACATAAAGTTGCTTTTTAATTTAATATTTGTTTTTTTTTACATTTTATGGCAAATAAAATAAATATGCAAAATAGTAAACTACAAAAATTGGCTTAAATTATGTTTTTGTTAAAGTTCTTTTTGTTAAGTTTAATTTTTTTTTTAATATGGTGATACAAATTATCTCCCTTTGTAGAAAAATTAAACAACTTTATAAATTGTAACAGCTGTTATATTTTCGTTATTATTGTCCTTCATAAGACGAATTAACACAGCGAATTTTTACTGAAAAATTCATGGTGTTGGGTGAAATTTAGACGCCAGCATTTTTCTGATAATGATAAAAAACACAAGCAATATTTCGTATATTGTTTTTACAACATTTATCGCTTTTATGCATTTCATAATTAACACAAGAAATGCATCTATAAAAACTCGCTAATATGCATGTACGGTGCTTATAGGAAACTACTCTTAATTTCAACACCGTCGTAAATAAAAACTATTTGACTTGCGTCGAAAATATATGAGCACATTCGAATTTTTATAAATATTTGGCAAATTAAGCTTGTAATTGACTCGAGTTTGAAAAATGTATTATATTCTGATACATAAATGTGAGACATGCATAAAAGAAACAAAACATTTTCGGCAATTTTAAATAGCAAACTATAATTTCACAAGTACAGGTGCTCCTAAGCGTTGAATTCTTAGAACCAGTGTGCACATAAGCCATAAATGCTGTACTAATTTGAAACCGATATTTCTGTTACACACAATCTTGTTTTTAATCGGTACATACGTTCCAGGGTACTAGTATATGTAAAGAAAAATCGTGTAAAATAAAGGACAATTTTTATTAGATTTCTGTTTGAAACAGCTTGAAAAGCCAAAAAAAAAATTTATCATTTTGTGAATCATACAAAAAATGTTATTACATATAAATAAATAAGAAAATTTAAATTTTTATCAGGAAGATTTCAATGAGAAAATACGTTATCCTTCTACGGATGTTTGCCTTCATAGTCAAAGGAACATTAAAGACATTCTTCTTAGTTTTCTTATCACTTCCTTTAAAGCTTGTAATTCCTATTTTTTTAAATGTTATTTTCTTCGAGACGATTAAGCGTTTTCTCTATCAATAACTTTTGTCATCATCTCGTATAGAATCTAATCCGAAACATATGCTCCTCATATATAAAATCATTAAATTTTTTGAAGCAAGTAAGAAGAATTTTTTTTCGTTTTTATAAAATAAATCTGGGTTTTAAACAAATTGAAAATTCTGTACATTTTTACTCTTCTTCTTTCGAAATTTCAGAGCATTTAACATTGCCTTACTTATCGGTTATGAATTGGCATCTATTTGGCGTTTGGCAAAACTGTGTTAAGTCAGAAACTGTAGTTTTTCGTTATTTTAAATTTAAAAAAATTTATTTGGTGCTTATCATAGAATTTTTCCCTAGGATCAGATGATAACGATTAGAAGGAGTTGTGCTACACTAAAGTGATTTAAGCCAAACAAAAGAGAAATAAAAGTGAATTAAAGCTAATCAAAAAGCGTTTTTTGACTTAAGACCTTTTTGCCTAACGGCTAAGATCTATTTTATGACACAACTTACAATTACAAAGGAAGCAAAGTTGCCATAATTAAATAAAAAAATCCCGGAATTCCCACACAAATTTCCCGGGATATTTTTCCCGAAAAATGTGCTAGATCCCAGGAAATTGCGTAAGAAAAACACTAGTGTAAATTTATTTATTTTTTTTTTGCATCTTTGGATGATGTGGGGGGATATTAGTTATATTTAATTAATTTAACTCATACGTAATACTTTATATCGTTCATTATTTTGAAGGATTAAAATTACACAGATCGATATTTGAGCTTAATTTTATCAAGCTAGCTTGTCTTGCATGGACCTTATCGCACTAAAAACCTTAACTCGGGACAACACTTGTATAGACTCCAGTGGTGCGATTCATTAACTTTTAATGAACCGGCAATCGTAATGTTTGTCGACATATATATTCGCTTGCAATAACGATAATGTGATTTTGTAATTTTTTTTAACGATAGTATACAGCTGTCTACAAAATTTCAAAAAAAAAAAAAACGAAAAGCACAAAAGAGAATAAAATAAAAACAAATAAAATTGTTATTAACCCTACGTGGTACACATGTTATTTCATTCAAAATGCATTGAAAAAGACCTAGCCAGACTCATGAGTAAGACGAAGGGTTAATTTGCGGTTTTTATATACTTTTTTTTTGTGAAATTTTCATTTAGAATATTGTTTTTATTCTTCATTTGCTTGTTTTTTAAATTTTATGCGTATGTATGGCTTAGTTTATACATATGCATATGAATATATGTTTGTATTGTATTTTAAACATAAAATACACTTTGTCGATTAAATAAACACAACGTGAATTATTATTGTCTCTAAAATAACGAAAAAAAACTGCTGACAGTAACAGCTGACTTCAAACGACAGCGAATATCGTTAAGAATTTTACTGAATAGCATATTCGATAAATTTTCGTTATATTTTTTTTAACGATTATCGTTATAAAAGTTAGTGAATTGCGCTGCAGGTGAAATAGTGGACCAATGTGGCTGATTTTCGGCATTCCTTATATTTAAAAAATACTTGAACCAAACTTGGTCCTCTTAGCGCCATATGGTATTTCGAACAAAACAATTTAAGTTATTTGTAGATCAGTTATCCACTAAGTTTGTTAAACAGGAAAGTGAAAAAATTAAGTTCATAAATTATGAGAGGCCTTCGGAAAGTTTAGGTTAATGGGTAACAATTTTGAATTAATGGATACAAATTGGATGCAGTAGTCATTTATTGTCCGGCTGACGACAATGTCAAAGCCGTACGTAAATTTCTTTTATTTATTTATTCTTTTATTATACATATAAAAATGTTTGTAATGAATTATTGAAAAAATAAAGAAATTACTGCTACTACTACTAGTCATTTATTGATCGATCTTGCTGAAGTTCAATAGCAAACTTAAAGGGAGTACATACTTATTATTTTGTATTCATTGTGAACGTATGAGGGATATTTCAAATATTTAATAATTAAAATTAATCATACGTTTTTTCAACTTTGCACGCATGAGGGATATTAATTTTATTTAATTAATATCACTCATACCTTTTAGTTTATAAATTATTATTTTGTGGTTTTCATGGGCAACCGCGTATGTCTTAAAACTAATTTTTCAGAAGAGCTGAAAAACCATTACGATAAAAAAATAAGAATTGATCCACCTATTTTCCAAAATTTTTAGAAACATGTAAGGAGCGTTTAAAATTAGGCAATATGGCATCAACATCTCAATTTGGAAAAATTGATATACGAGGTTGCCCATGAAAACCACAAAATTGAGGAGGTTCTTTTCAAAAGTTTATTATTCTTTTTTTGCTAGGAATTTAATTATTTAACTTTCTTTGTTTGGCAAAATTGAAATGAAAACTCTGCGAAAAATGAATTTGCGTAAAAACTCTATAATTATACCAGGAAAAAAGAGTAAAATGTCATACCAATTAAAAAAGGCATTCATAAAAAAACAATTTTCTCAAATTGAGCAAAAGCACAAAAAGTGGAATAGTCAAGTTTTAAAAAGCATCTTTACAATAACAGAGATCGAGGATTTCATACTGGTCATACTGGCCTATTAATAAATATAAAACTTATAATCTACTTACGCCCAATTTCACCAAGTTCGGGTAAAACTAACTCTTAATTAAAGTTCCTGTTACTAATATGTTTTGACAGCTATAACTGATAGTAAATTATAACCGAACTTGGTGAAATTGGCCGTAATACGATTTGCATGAAATAAACTGTATATTGTTGCTGAAGATTTAGTTGTTATCATAATTGCTAATCTAAAAATCCAGTTACTGCTCAGAGAAGTTATACAGGATGTTAAAATTATTTTTTAATTTACGATCAAAAAATTCATACATATATAACATGTGTTTGGAAAATATTTACATACATATTTTGATCTTTAAAGAAAGATTATTATTAAAATTCAGTATAATCCGAATATTTATGGGCTTTTGGTCCACAGAAGCTAAAGTAAACAATTGTCCAAAGTGAAGGTTAGAGTATCTTATGTATGTGTGTAAGTATGTATGTATATAGAAGAAGATCAAACGGTTAATATTCGACCGGTTTCAATTGTTTTTTTCAGCTACAACATTCCGGCGGAATAAACGATATGGAAAATTTTACTAGTTCAATTTCATAAAACACCAAGAATAAACAAAAAATTAATTGAGAAAATCAAGCAAAGTCATGGAAGGTTTTCAATTGAATCGTTAATTTCAACAAATAGTCAAGCAACAAAAAATTAAAAATTGTGTTATTGGGCGAAACCTATTTTGTAAATTACTGTTACTGTCTTGGCAAAAATACTTAATATTATTAAGTGTATGGCGTACTTTTTTTGTTGGTAGGTTGTAGGCTCTAGTGTTCACCGCACCAAACAGTCAATTTTAATGAATAAAATGGTGATTCGTTAAAGGCTTCTTCTTCGCTTCAAATATGGCAATTTTGCTTATTGACGTAGTGATTTTACCAGAAATGAGCATCGTAAAATGCACGAAATGCTCTATGAAATCCGAAAAAAGATTTATTTTTTTCAAAGTAAATTTGCACAATGTCAAAGCGTTGTTCTAGCGTTAATTGATAAACATATGATGAATTGCCAAATCTTATTGAACATAAATGTAAGTATAGTTTGACATTATCAGCAGGCAACCCATAGTTATCGATATCAAAAGTTCTCACATACCAAAAAAAAACACCCGATTATTATTTATATACTTTTTAGGCGTTAAGTGCCCTTTTAACTTTAAAACTCACAAATTGTTACAAACGTCTGGCTTCCCTACACATCCAATTTTATTTTATATTCTATGCTGCTGAATTGGCATTAACACGCAACCCAACAGCAAAAAAGCTTATCATCAGCAAAAAAGCTGTAAACAAAATATAAATTAAAAGTTAAATTCTAAATATGTATATATTAACAAACAAAAACAAAAACAGAAAATACACAACGATTGTGCGCCAACCTACCCAAATGTTTATACTGTTGATGTTATCGACTAGAGAGAAAGACACAAAATAATTATTTACTTTACTCATATTCACATACACACCAAAATGGTAATAGTAAACAACTAAATTAACAATCAGCGTTGCCATATGTGCAAAATAATATGTAATAAATCTATCAGATTTTTGCTTTCATGCGATATTTTTTTTTATATAAATTCTTCCTTTTAATCTAAATGTTACGGATATTTAAAAATAAAATCAGTCGGCATTATTTTCAGTGGCGTCGTCGTAGTCGAAAAACAGAAATATTTAAAAGTTGGCATTATGATTGTAATAAACTAAACTTCCTATGCGTTTTATACTGTCGATATCGTAAAATTTAATTAATATCGATAGAAATTAAACTAATATAATTTTAACCAAACCAACGACTCTGGTAAAAAGGTTCTAATTTTTACATCAATTTGAATCATTTGTGTAGTTTAGCTGCATTTATTTATTTATGATATGCATATACATACATACATACATATTTATGTATGTATATTTTGTAGCGTACCGGTTTCTTTAAAGAGGGTCAACTCAAAATTAATAAGTTTTCAGGAGAGGCAAAAGCAGGGACCGTAACAGTTATTCCTTTTTTCATAAAAGACAGATGAAAACAATTATTTTTTTACTTTTATTTTTTTGAACAAAAATAACATTAACTTTCTGATTTTTATTTTTTTCAACAAAATTAACAGTTATTTTTTGATTTTTATTTTTTTGAACAAAAATAACAGTTATTTTTTTATTTTGTTAAGCAAAAATAAAAGTTATAGGTACTCTAAAGAAATGTACGTGGTTTAATCATTTAGTTGACTTTAAATACATAGTTATTTTAATGCGCATACGAAATCCCAATGACGATTACACGTGTTCATAAGGATCAGTATGGTATACTTTAACCAGTTTTTCGACATTTACATCCATATGCTTTTTTTGTTTTGAAATACCAATATAACTGTTATTGTCGGTCCCTGGGCAAAAGACTGTATTTTTTATTATGTACCCAGTTGTTTTTTTTTTTTTTTTTTTTGAAAAATGTTTTTTTTATTTTTGCAAAGTTTTTAAATTTTGACTGCTGCGATATGTATCGACTTTTATTCGAATTTTATTTAGCACGCTAAAAATAGCGCGTGTTGGTTAAAAATATTCGTCAATTCTCTTATACAGCGCGTTTCGAGAAGGGGAAAAGCGCCTTTTGGTTATAAACAGTTGTCAACGCTGATGGGAACACAGCTTACAGTAAAATTGTTAAATATAAAACACCACGAAAAGAGAGCAGAGCAACATACAAAAAATGTCTCACCAATACATCCATATGTATTTGTACATATATTCCTATATGTTTTTCCACTCGTAAGTAAATAAAATATATAGGGCATATATTTATGTATTGTAAAAAAGTATGTATGCAAATACTTACATATTATGTAAACCTAGATACATACATTCATATTTATGTATAGTGTTTTGTTCTAAAGCAAAAGGTTCAAACACTCACACGTACATACTAACATACATATGAAAGTATGTATGATTATTTGTATGTTTTTTGTTTATGTTTCTCATACTGTGTTTCTATAGTTATTTGTTTTCTAAGACAGCTGAGCCACTTTTAAATATATGTACATGGAGAAATAAAACAAAAACAAACTAGCAAACAGACAAAAAAGTCCCAGACGTGTTTTGTCTTTGTTTCTTTGCTATTAAAACTTAAGACATTAGTAACGTGACCAACTGGACTTGTTGTTTTGTAGACTGCACACAAAAACAAACTTATTTATAAATACCCTGCAAATATTACGACTAGTCAATATACGCATGAGAATCTCCCTTAGTTTTTAAAATACTTCATGGTATACTCCAGAGGATTAGTTTTAACTTCGTTTAAAAACGAAAACATGTTATTTAACTACAAATTTTTTTTTTACAGTGACATGGTCCATGTTTGCATTACATTAGACCATGTTGTTGTCTGAGTTGTAGGTGTTGTGGTCGGATAGAGCTGCGGTTGTTTTTGGTGGATGAGTCTCGGGTGTTGTGCCTTTCACAATTACCGGTTTTTCTCCTTTTCTAATGGTGTTGGGGCCAAAGACAATGCAGTCACCGCCCGTGTTGGTATTGGTGAGGTTTCAGCTTCGGCTGCTGAGGACGTTTTGGTCGCTCTGGTTGGCTGTGCCTTCCTTTTTTTTCTTTTCACCAAGTCAGCTCAGAAAGGTTTTTGTACATTTTTTTTTACTCGCGAAACTTTTCCCGACACAGCTTTCGCACCAGTCAAAAAAATCGAATCACCTAACTTCTGTAGGGCTTTTCCTTTTATAGCGGTTCGAGGTACATATGTATAAAAAAACGCTAAAATACGTACAAAATTATGTCATGACATGACGAGCGACAGGTGTACCACCACATTGTAAGTAGTCCATTTTATCTAAAATGGACCAAGTAGTCCAATATTATATAGTTACATACACACAAACATGTACGCAATCAGCCTTAAGAGATTAGCAAATAATATAATATCGTAAACAATCTAATCAAAACATAAACAAACATACTAAATGAGATTTTATCTAACTATGTACAAATGTATATTACTTTTGTAGATTTCCGTTGGACAATTACAAAATCCACAACAATGACAAAGTCCACAACAATAAAAACCACTGCAAAATTTTATAAATATGTATGTAGCTACATTTTTACAAACAAAAAATAAAATATTATAAAATAAAAAGAGAAATAACAATTGTGTTGTGTCTAGACCTGTAAGCTTTATTTGCAAATTGAGGGTGGTTAGACATTTTTAATAATAAAAAAGACTTACAAAAACACATACATACATACATATATACTTTTATATATATATATACGGTTACGGACAAAAAAATAGGGTCACTAATATTTCACAAGTTTTTTTATACTTTGGGCAATTTATAAGTAGGAGTGAGTGCCAATATATTTTGGGCAAAAATTATGGTAAATTTATAGCATTTTAAAAATATGTTGTACTTCTAAAATATATTGAATTCGGAACATTCCCTTAATTGTAAAAAGTTGTGAATATGAGCCGACAAAACAATAGGGTCACTTAAAACACTAAACAATTTTCCTTTTACGTCAAATATATAAGCGAAAATACTGTTTTTGTTAATTTGATCATTTTTATAAATTTAATAATAAAAAAAAAATAACGAAAGAAGTTTATAAAATATGGGCCGTGGTAAGCATAGCTCGGAGGACGAAAGATTATTCGTTGAATGGCTGAAAAATTAGGGTAAACGCCAAAGGCAAATAGCGAAATCTATTGAAAGGTTCCAGAATTTCCCAGTTTATAATTCTTTGTTAGCTCCCAAACACACACTTGGTTCTGTGCATACCAAGAAAGACTACTAATAAAGTAGATAAACATATAAATCTTGTATCTTGTCAAGAGCCTTTCACGTCCGGTGCGGCAGTTAAAACAGAATTGGGACTAGAAATTTCTACTAGAACTGTAAGAACACGGCCAGTAGAACTTAATATATTCAGGAGATCCTCCAGAAAAGTGCCACTGCTTACAAAAATACATCGCCGAAATTGACTAATATTCGTAAAAGCGCATAAGGATTGAGATGACCTGGTTCATTGAAAAAAAAAATGCGCAATGTGCTTTGGTCGAACGAATCTAAAATCATTTTAATTGGAAACGAGGTAAAACATGGGTAAGGCGTCCAAAAAAGCGGCGAATTGAACCCACCTCAATAAAAAATGAAGCTTCCAACGAAGCAGATTTGTAAGGGAGAAAGATAAAAGTTTCGCTTACCATTGCGCAATAAATTTTTGGCACATAAAGCGTATTATTCATAAAAATTGTTGGATGTAACAATCAGCTTTACTGAATGTTTTGATACAGTAATTTTTGAGTATTCTCCCTTACAAACCTGCTTTGTAGTAAGGGAATGCCGTGGCACTTTAAATGCTATTATTTTTTTTTTAATAAAAGTTGTTGAGAGTTCTTTCACTTTACAGCATTTCTGTACCACTAGTGCTTCGCAAAATGATATTGGGACGTTACACTTCTAAAACCTTTAAGCATGGAGGAGGTAACATAATGGTGTGAGGATGCTTTTCCTGGCATGATGTTGGGCCATTATTTTGGATAAAAAGGAACATGGACCTATATTTGAACGTTGAAGTCCTTATTGAAATAATGCTGGCATATGCAGATTGAGAAATACCACTTAATTGGCTCTTTCAACAGGATAACGATCCGAAACACGCTTCGAGTCTTGCAAAAACAAATGGATTTAAGACAACGGAGTTGAACTTTTGTCTTAGACTGTGCAATCCCCGGATCTTGATCCCCCAGAAAATGTATGGAAGATTGTTAAGGAAAGGATTGTACCAATAAAATCCCAAAATAAAGATGATCTGTGGGAGAACATTCAAAAGGCATGGCATGCTATTCCAAGCCAGATTTGTCGTGGCTTGCTGGTTTCCATGCCAAAGCGATGTAAGACTGTGCTTAATAATAATAAACCAAATATTAGGATTAAAGAATGTTTTTTTAAACGTATATATATGTTTTTTGGTATAATATAAACTTGGAATAAGTGACCCTATATTTTTGTCCGTAACTGTATATATTTCTTGTAAATTTCAAGTATAAATTATGTATATAAATACTATAGGCTGTGCTCCCATTTTTTTTTTTTTTTTCATTGAGGTATTTTCTAGCTGATTTACTGAGCTACCTAAATAAAAGCGGCAAGCTTCTCTTTTATGTCAAAAATTTTTATTTTCTCATAGTTTATACGAAACAAACCTTTAGGACCCGAACTCAACACCACCCGGTTGACAAATCTTATTCGTTAGATTGCTTGGTCCCTTTATGCTATTGAAAATGTATTTTCAATAGAATTTTCTTGTTTAAAAAAACGCCTGCCGCTCTTGTTTAGGTAGCTCAGTTAGAGAAGAGTTTCTCCTTGACCTCTTGTGAATGTATTTGTCTGTCCTACATCATGGGTAAATCCTAATCATGATACAGGTAACCCTCCTACAACACGGTAGATAGGTTCCTAGAAAACGCCGTGTTGTAGGAAAACGTAATATGAGGCTAGATGACAGTGTAAAATATAAATTTTTTTTAATTAAATATTTTCTTTAAATTCATTGTTTTTATTAGAAATATGTACAATGTACATACATACAAAAAAAATACACAAGAGTTACATTTTTATTCTAATCTAGTACTTTTGTACTATTTTGGTACAATTTTAACAACCCAATCATGATAAAGTTGCAATTCCATTTTATCGTGTTAGAATGAAAACGTGTTGTAGATGAGGAGATTTCCGCAAATTTTTTTTCGTGTAAGATCGAAATCGTTTTGTAGGAAGCCGTCTTGTAGGAGGGTTACCTGTACTAAATTTTCAAGCAATATCAGCGATAATCACTTAAACGCTTTTCTACAGGTATATCTGGATAATGATTTAAATCCCTGCAATGAGTTGATAAAGCTGTACCATGTGCTGAATTATAATTTCTATATTTTTGGTCATGTTTATGTCCTGCTAATCTAGTTTTCAGCTTCGTCCCAGTTGTTCCTACATATATTTTTGCACATTGTTCATTATTGTTGCCATCACAAGGTTTTATAAACAAAATTTGACATATGGGCTAATCCTGCGTTACGGACGTTACATTCGCACGAAAATTTGCTTGTTGAGATTGACACAGCTGGCGTTCACATTGGAATATTTTCATGAAAATTTTTGCAAAATGCAGTTCAGTGGGAGTACTTTAAAACTTGTTTTATACTTAAAGGTTAACTGTTTTTGAAAAAAAGTTATGCTAGCTTAAAGTTCCGTTACGGACGTTACAAAAAATGGAAGTCGACTTTGAGGCTTATGTGCATTTGCACATTTTTTTTTCGTACGATGGAGCGGGGAGGTTTCCCCACAGTGACAGGTACCGCGACCAGGTTAGGTCTATTGTACCCATTTGCACATTTTTTAGCTAATTTTTCATAATAAACAAAAAAGTCCAATTACAAAAAAATAAGTGGAATATATGACCATATCAATCCAGCTTTGAAAATAAGGCTAAGTAGTTCCGTTAAACAAAAATCTTAATTTTTGTCTGTTGCGGACGTTACACTTTTTCCATTAAACCAAATTGTGTATATAAAAAACATTCATGTATTTAAAAATCTTTTTAAACTTGTAATTATTAATTTATTAGTTACAAAAAATTATAGAATATTTCATTACTCTTATAAGCTAATATTCATTTATTTATTTGTTTATTTAACTGTTTAACATTGTATCTTATGCTCAATAGACCCAGCTGTTCGAGCTACTTTTATAGTATTGTCATTGGAAAAGCCCGAAAAATAGTGATATGATTTGAGAGCTGGAAAATTTTTAACATTTATCCATGTTTTTGACATTTCGTCAGATGTAGTTTTGACATAATTTTAACCAACGTAAATTATGGAAACGCCATTTATATTTTTTTTTGCTAATTTGTGAAAATATCGAGCGTTTTTTAAGATGAGATTTATAATTGATATGAAGTTGGACAACATTTTGAGATCAAAGCAAGAATTTCTTAAAGATTTCTAACGGAAAATCCAGTACGTAAACATTGCATGCATGGGCGTTGCAGTTTACAACATGGTTATAAATTACTAATTATTGATTTTCAGGAATTATTTTAGGTTTCAGAAGAATATGAAATTCATCTCAATTTAAGTTGCAGCTTGGGGGATCACATGTTATTTTAACACACTTTTTGTTACTTTGATGTGAAGTTTTTCGGATTCTCGGCAACCTAGAGCAATTTTAAGCCCAGATTCAGATTCAGCAGGTGAAAATCCATTATAAACACTTACTTCCACCTCATAATATTAAAATAAATTTGTTTGGGTATTTCCATGGCGTTACGGACGTTACACACTTTGTCATTTATGTATATTTAAAAAAAAAGTGTAATAAAGGTATTTCTTTTTTTTCATCAGATTAAAGTGCATAAAAAACACTGTTTATAGCTTTATAGCTTTTGGAAAACAAAATTATTAAAATTCATTCTGTTAAATTTAAAAAACCCTATTTTCCGTTACGGACGTTACACACAGTGTACCCATTTTTAGTTCAAATTGTTAATATACATATATTAGATAACTTACATATATGATTTTTATCTTAAATAAAAGAAAATTAAGCAAATTGAAGTTTTGCTAAACGCTAAATACTGAAACGTATGTTTTGCCAACTTTTTTGACCATGGAAAATACCCTTTTTTTACAAGAATAAATTTAAGCAAGAGGTACGTTTAGGTTAGCCTCTGCCAATAACAAACCAACCACCGTAAAACCTTATTGCTTATATATTTTGAAGCTTGAATATGTATCCTATTATTCCATTAACAAACATTTGGATATTGTTCAACTTTAAATTTTTGCCTTTGGTTTACAAATTTTCGGATTAGCCCATATCTAACTTTTGTAATCTATCCTTCATTCTTGTGAATAATTCACCAACATTATTATGTACCTTATGTGCCATTCTATATTTCCCTTTGTCATAAATCTTTGAGTTTTCTAACCATTCTGAAAATCCAGGTACATAAGTTAATGATTTATATATTTTTGGTGCTAAGATATCACTAATATTTCGAGATTTTTGTTGGTTTTTTATACCAATCTATCAATAACCTATTTTCTTTCCTTATTACCAATGTATCCAATTATGGAATCGAATTATTTAATTCCCTTTCAATAGTAAACTTAATATTCTGATCAAATGAATTAAACGTTGATAATAAAATATCTACATATCTCATTTTCATTAACTATAACAAATAAGTCATCTACATATTTTGTTATGATTTTTGGTTTATTAGTCAATTTTCCTAGACATGTATCTAATAATTTCTCCATCACAATATCAGCAATTATTGGAGATGCTGGTAAACCCATTGGAAGTCCCTTTTCCTGTGCATATATTTTCTTATCAAACTGAAATTATCTATTATCAACAGCACAGAATTTTATAATTCTAAAAAATAAGTCTTTATTAACATTTGTTATCCCCGAAATTTTATCCCAATTTTCTTCTATAATTCTTATAGCCACGTCAACGGGAATACTAGGAAATAATGAAACAACATCAAGTGATATTCATTTTTCATTATCCTGAATAGAAACATTTTTTATCCTATCTTTAAATTGTACAGAATTCATAACATTATACTAAGAATTCTCTGCTACCTTCTTAAGTATATTCGAAATATATTTACATAAATCATGTGAAGGTGAATTTATAGACGAACAAATTGGTCTTAATGGAAAATGTTCCTTTTTTTGTTATACCCATCACTGAAAGTAACAAGGTATATAGTAGGTATATATTGTATATATCATTATCAAATTAATTTTTAAGAATACATAAATTTTAATTCATAAGATTTAATTTGTCGTGCTTAACCCTTTTCATGTTTTTGTCGAATATATTCGACATTGCATTGTATTATGTTTCTATGCGCTTGAACGATATAGAAATTTATAGTTTATTATAATATATTTTGAGGTTTTTTGTCAGATTGTTCGGAAGAGGTTTAGAGGTCGCTCAAGTCGAATTTTTGCCAAAAATCGGGTCTGCCGGCCTTTTTTAAGTTTTCTTCATAACTTCGTCAAAAACCACGATTTGCTTCACTTTTAAGGAAACAATTTAAAAGAAAAATGTCCAAGATTTATTTCAACGAAACTTAATGATGTAATGATCCATACTTGGCCATAGCTTCCAAAAATTAAGCGATACCGCAAATCACTTTAAACGTCATAAATTTCTTTTACATGTTGGTATCGAGCTAAAAAAAATTTTATGAAAGTCTGTATGTCATGCCAATATTTTGTTTGATTATTACTTGAAAAAAATATTGGTTGGTATCTTATAAAATTATAGCAAAATAACAATTACAATAATAATACAATTTTTTTGTTATGGGTCCCTAATTCACCACCTGACCCAAATAGGGTTAACCACACTAGCCACTTAAGAACATCGTAAAAATATTGATATCATAATTAAATACGTCACAATTAAATCTTATTAAAACCCATACCTCACAAAAAATTTTTGTTATCTTTATTATTTAACAAAACAGCCTCTTAAAAAATCATTCTGCCTATACGTGCCAGTTAGGGTTGCCAAAAACCAAAATTCAAATCACTGGGCAATTGTACAATTTATTAAAATTAAACAGGTGAATTTTTTTAATTTTTATTTTAAAAATTTGAAATAAATAAATAAAAATAAGTGGACAATTAAAAGGAAAAAAGGAAAGTGCCCTTTTTTAATAATTTTAGTTACCTGCATTATTTTTTTAACCGAAATTGCACCCACATTTATGAGTGCTCATGTTTTGGAACGTTTCGAAAACATATTTCATAAGTACCTGCCAGTAAAATATTGAAATATTTTTAGTATTTATAGTTAGGTGATCTTTAATCGATTTTTGTCATTTAAAAAGAGTCGACGAACGCGAGAAGTACAAGTGAACTTTTCCCCGGTTTTTAAAAGTGAATAATAACAAAACATATAATATATTTTTCAAATATGGAAAATAACAAGTGCCCACAATTGGATAATTTTTGTTACGTTTGTGGTCATATCGTCCCAAACAGAGGCCAACTAGATCGAAAAAAATTGAGTACTGAGGAATTCAAAACAACGTATTGTCATTATTTTGATGAAGCAGATTTAAGTGGTGCAAATTTTACGCCGAACACAGTGTGAAAAAATTGTTATAATACCCTTATAATGTGGATACATGGAAAAGGTGGACAGTTTTCTTTTATGAGGCCAGTAATTTGAGTGGAAGCCCTAACTGGACATGATGAATCCAGGTGCTGTGCATGCATTAATTCTCGTCCTGGATTAAACAGAAATCAATTGAAAACAAAATAATACAATAATGCTGCTTTTACTGCCACACTTCCAGTTGAACGCGCTGCTGGTAGCGATACACCTAAACCTCCAAGTCTGTATACTGTGTCCCTGCAAGCCGAAACCGTTTTCACTAATCCGACCAATTTGAATGATGCTGATTGGGCACCCGATTTTGACAATAATGGACCACAACCGCTAACACAAATCGAAATGGATTACATTGGGGCTAAGATGGGACTATCACAACAAAACTCCGAAGTGTTGACATCATTTTTGAAAAGCAGAAAACTGACACAGCAAAATGTCAGCGCAACATCATACCGACAACGCCAAGCTGATTTTCAGAAATTTTATTCCGTTGACGAAGCAAATACGTTCACCTACTTCCATGATATCCCAGGCTTAGTGAAAAAATTGGGAATGGAATATATCGCTGGCGACTGGCGTTTATTCATCGATAGTTCAGTTTCAAGTTTGAAGATGTGCTATTGCACAAAACGAACAAAAAACCGTTCATTCCATTGGCATTCAGCACAACTATGAAGGAAACGTATGAAACATTGGGCGAAATTTTGGAGAAAATCAACTACAATGTACACAAATGGAAAATTTGTTGCGATCTAAAGGTTGTCAACATAATACAAGGCATTGTATTAAAGGGCGGTTTTCCAAAATACTTTTGCTTCCTTTGTAATTGGGATTCACTATACACAGGAAATCAATGCAAAGATTGGAAGGCAAGAACTCCCGAGCTCGAAAAACAATTGAAATTACGGATTAAACCTTTGATAAAGGATCTAGATGATACTTTGTTGCCATCGCTCCACATGAAATTAGGAATAGCTGGGAAATTCATCGAAGTGGTAGTCAATGATATTGATGACGCCTATGACTGTTTGAAATCCATCTTTCCAAAACTCAGTGAAGCTAAAATTAGAAAAGGTACGTATCGTTGTCAGTATTTTAATATTGTCATTTCTAAATTTGTTCACTTTTAATATGCGCATTACCAATAATTTTTTCGTAAATGTTTTTTTATATTTCAAACAGGTATTTTCAATGGATCGGATAAACGAAAATTAATAAAAAGCGAATCTTTCACAAATATGCTTTCGAACCATTATATCCACCTATAAGCATGGGACGCATTGAAACAAGTCATCGAAGGCGTTTTAGGAAAGAACCGTGAACAGCGAGGTTACATACAGACACGAGTGGACAACTTGCTGTATTATTTTGAAAAAATCAATGCATCCATGACGTTAAAATTACATTTCTTGCATTTCCACCTTGAAACCTTTTTGGCAAAATTACCTCAGGAATCGGACGATCAAGGAGAGAGGTTCCACCAGGTGACCATGCCAATGGAAAAGCGATTCAAAGGCAAAAAATTGGATGCATTGCTTGCGGAGGTTTGTTGGTGGAGTTCTAAAATAATGCAGTTTGAAATTTGTGGACACACTGAACAAACTGACTTTGAGTCTATCTCGGATGATGATGCAGACTCAGAACATGAATATGAACAACCTACGAAGAAAATAAGGTCATCAGAACCACAAGCGTCAACTTCAACGAGGATGGATAGTGACAATAATTGAAAATGTTCTAAATTTTGTTTCCATGCATAAATAACGTATAAAAATTGCATATTTTCTGTGTAAGAATAGCTGTAATATGAATCGAAATGTTTAATTTCATGCAAAATAAAGAATCAATAAAAAAGTCATCAATGTTTTTTCCAAAGAATTTTGTGGAAATCTCGAGCAAATTTTTGAAATTCACACCTTTAATTAATTGTGAATAAAAGCGAAACGCGTTCTTCGATTTTCATTATTAATGTCTCATTTTGTTCATAGGTTATGCGACTTTACGTGAAAGTAATGGGACTTGACACTTTTTTTAAAGTTTTGGATTTTTTGGATTTAGGATTTTTTGGGCAAACAATATTTTTTTCTTCATACATTTATTTATAACTGCGAAACTGTTGCTTATGTAGCGAAACGTTGTATGAACAGATAAAAGGAATTGTAGTTCTAAGTTTTTTTAATTTTTTTTTCAGCTTATTTGGAGCCTAAAACGTGACAAATTCCCCTAAACGATACTTACTAACTTCAAATTAATTTTTAAATTATTTATTGAGGTACAATGACCAAACTAAGTCTGCTCTTACACGTTTCATCTTTTGATGCTCAACTCTTATGTTTTTAGGTGAGAGAAGAAAGAAGAAAGGGGGTTAGTACGGAGATGCCTGTACTCGGTCAGTACGCTTTGTGGTTTTATTCGTTGGTATATGCACAACGATGGCTGCATGTAATTTTTTTCTTTTATTTTTCTCTTTGATTCGCTATTAATAAAATAGTTGTTGTTTTGTATCGAAAAAAGTTGAAAGCGATTGCTGCGTGTGAATATATTGGCATCTTTAAAAGGGAATTGAAATGAAGTTGAGCATCAAAAGATGAAACGTGTAAATTCAGACTAATGATGCAGAAGTTCTTCTTTCATAAGCAATTATCAGAATTGAGTCCCGAATCAATCAGCTGAAAAATGTTGTACTTTGTTAGTATGGAAAATATAAATGAGATCCAAGGCGAATTCAACTACAGCTGGTGTCGGAACTACAACAATCCAAAAACAACAGAAATAACGTAGGGTTTTTTCATTACATTGTAAATGCTTATAGGTCGAAATGTCAACCATTCTTAGCAAAACGCTAACAAATCAAAACAAATTAGGTCGAACTGTCAAAATCAGATGCCGTTTCGACATCACCTTAAGTAATTCGCCTTGATGAGATCAATTTATTTATGTATGTATATAGATTCTGAACGTTACTTTCATCGCATGTTTGGATATTAATTGGAATGTCTTTGGGCAAGATATAAGTTGTTTCTTTATATTAGTTATGTAATTAATAAAAAAAAACTATTACATATTTTTTAATATCAAAGAAATTCGTTTTTAACTGCACAAATCGTTTTTTAGCTGGTAACTAGACAAGACCCAAAAAACTGGACAATCCATGCCATATCAGTCCGCCTAACAGCCCTATTGCCAGTGCTGTAGCGTATCATATGGGCAGTTACTTGTTTTAATTAATTTTTTTCTTTTTTTCTTAATCATTTAAATTTGTGTCTTTAAAAAAATCTATTGCAATACCTTTTAAAATAATCAAAGTATTTATTTCTTATCTAAGCAAAAAACTTATACAACAAACAACTTATATATTTTTAAATTTCTTTTCGAAAAAACTTTTCACTTGATGAGATATCAACAAGTATAAACAAAACACAGTAAAAAAGCAATAAAATAAAAAAATAAGTTTGCAAAGCTTCATTTAATTAATATGTATACGTACAGACATGCATACATGAGTTTGCAAAACCAAGCCCTCAGACAACTACAAATTTCGTAACAAAATGTGATTACTGGGTGATAAAAATTCTTTGAAAATATGAAAAGAGTAAAATTTGTTTTTTAACAGGTGCATTTGGGAATAACATGACAGTTTTGACTTTTTCTTTGTTGACATGTCAGAAGTGACAATTTCAGAAAACTTAATAAAAATTTTCCTTAAGTTTGATACATATGATTAACATGTATTCGCACAGTCTGCTTAAGCACATTATGGTTGCGCCCAAGGCCCATCTATCAGGTCTGCTTACTTGTACAAAAACAAAAAACGACATGTATTTTCAGGTATTTTGTTTGTGTAAAATTTCTTTTAAGCTGTCAAAAACATACTACCACATATACAAACCACAAGAAAAAACGTGTATGTGTGGCGTGTGTGGGAAAAAAACAATAAACGTAAACAAACATATACATGCACATGCACATGTAAGCAAAATGTAAACAACTTTTGACAGCTCAAAAGAACAAAAACAATGATCATCAGGCTTCTTGCGCAGACCTGTTCAATGGGCCTTGGTTGGTCCCTTAGGTTTCATCTGTTTGTTCTTGCAATAACTATTTCTTTGCCAGTGAGCAGTATTTTCAGCACGTATGCAATGCTTGATACAAATTAGGTAACAGCTAATATACAGAATTATTGGTAGCGAAAAATTAACAAAAAGGTGTTTGATTATTAAACATCGCAAATTCTAGCTCATTGTTTAAAATGTCAGATGTTTGAGTATCCGGGTTGCAAACGCAATACACGTAGCAAACAAAGCTGTGTCTTACTTTCGTGGACATACTTATTTATAAGGCAAAGTTTATGTTTCAAAAATCACCAACATTTTTCTTCTTATTGGCTCGCGTTCACTCGGATCCCTGAACCTATAATTGTATGTTTCTAAGTTTAATATTATCAGGGGTGTGCTGGAAATCGCAAACGCAAAACGCAAGAATTTGGAAGTAGTTTTTAATAAACTTTAAACCTTATTCTTATAATTTTTGGTTTAAAATCCTGTTTAATAGGAAAATATTTGGTTAATATTTGTCATAAAATTCTTTTATTACAAAAATCTTATTTAAAAACGACTTTTAAAATTCTTGCGTTTTACGTTTGCGATTTCCAGCACACCCCTGTATAGCAACTTCAAAAAGTAAAGAACGGAAAAGTATAAGAAAGAAACTAAATACATTTGTTCTCTACATTGCAGTTTCAATATTTCAAATATTATGATAATGAATAAAGCAAAATGTATTGTAATAAAATGTACCAAAAATAGCAACGAACGTTCGAATTTTGAAAGAGTACCACTTTATGTTTGAATTTTTTAATTAGTATTGTGGTAATTTTTTTTTTGAACTATTTATGGTTTTTAATCCAATTTAATTTTCATTTAATTATTTTTATGAAGAAAGGAATTTTACAGCATGAAAATTAATTAAAATTGTTATTGATAATAATTTATTGAAAATTAAATTTGATGAACTTAAGCCTGATTAAAAATATTGAAAATTTGGATTAAAAACCATACATAGTTCAAAAAAATTACCAAAATACTAATTATTGTTAATGCTAAGGCACGAGCTCTATGTGTACATTTGTCCTTCAAGTTGTGCTGAAAAAGGTCAACAAGAAAAAGAGAGACAAAACATGAAAAAACAAAAATGTACTTTGGACTTCAATAAGAATTATTGACAAAAAGTACGAAAAAACAGAGGTAAAGGAAAAAACATGTAAAAATCAATTAAAAATGGATAATCATTCAGAAAAGCAAATTTCGATCTACCAAAAGGTTAAAATACAATTTGGTTTAAGGATTGATGTTTGACTATTGACGTCAGCAGTCGTCGATGGCTGCGAGTGTAAGCCGGCAAATCCCTCTGAGGAAATCGAGCGGTAGCGATCGAAACATGTCAGGGTAACCAGCCTCCTGGGTTCGAATCTCAGGTCAGTCAAGAATGAATGATTATCAATAACAATTTTAATTAATTTTCATGTTGTAAAATTCCTTTCTTCATAAAAATAATTTAATGAAAATTAAATTTGATAAACTTAAGCCTGATTAAAAATATTAAAAATTTTAATTTTTTAGATAAGTTACGAATGTGATATAATTTTAATTCTATGTTTATTGGTGCAAAAGAACGATTGGTTGAAAAAAAGTTCCGAAATACAGGTTGTGCCCGCTTACACTTCAAAAAGCCCGAATTAAAAAAAAAGAGTACCAAACACCTGTCCGCTTATTTTTTCAATGAATAGCATTTTTTGTTTGCCTTTTTTAGTGAAGGAGATATAAGGTTAGAGAATTGGCGCGATTTTATCTTCTTAACATTTGAATTTAAAAAAAACCGTCGAGGTAGATCGATTAGGCGAGTGAATAACCTCCGGTCCAAACTTCAACTTTTAAGCTTCATTCGTTAAGGCTGTGCAACTAAATATATGATTAAGCTGTCAGTCAGTAACGTAACAATTTTATATACATATGTATATGTATGTACATATGTACTTTATATATTTTTTTATTCACTTTATTAATTTTTTTTTATTTTTAGAAATTTCATAAATTAACTGCATGGCCCACAATGTCGATAGACAATTTCTTTCGTATATTTACATTGAAAACAAAAACAATTTTTTGTTTTCATTATTGATTTCAATATAAATTCTCAAAAGAAATTTTCTTATTGACATTGTTCGCCAGATCGTTAATCATTTTCAATTAAACAAAATAAAATTCGCATTCAGAAGTTGCTAAAATCATGATAATCAGCAATAATTCTATACGATTGAAATCGTCTAATTTAATTTAACAATTTAAAATCATGTAAAATATTTACATAAAATTTATTAAAGTTTGCCAGATAGTAAACCTGAAATTAACAAATTTTTGTTATTAAAATTTACATTTGAAATTCAATTCGTAGTAAAATTAATTAAAACTTTTATAAAATGGCACGAACTTTAGAAAACAGATTTAAACAAAAAGAATTTTTTTCTACGTAGTTACAAACATAGGTACTCTCTTCTTAAATATACAGCCATAAATTCTCGATTTTATTTTCTCGTTTAAAATTTTTTCTAGATAAGATTTAACAAAGCTCGATTTGAATTTAATTTATTGTTAATAAAATGTTTAAACAGATGTTATTAAAGCAGAAATACCGTTCAACCTCTTAATGGCTGTTACACAGAAAATAAAATTATGAACATTTTAACTTTTTGTTAAATATTTCTCGAGTCAATGGTTTGTTCTGTTTAGCAGATACATTTTCTGTTTTTTTTTTGTGATTTTTATCAAATAAGTAGGTATTTTCTGCCCAATACAAAAAATATAACAAAATAATACGAGAGTATTTTTTATTAATTTTTCTTTAAAAGTCGCTGTGAAGCAGACACTACGTCAGCAACTTTTCGAATGTAAAAATACTTTTACACTTTTATTTACTTGAAATTTTTTTTATATGAAATGCACAATTTAAACAATTGTTATTTATAAATACTTGAGTTGTACTCCTGTTAATGAGTGAAATGAGCAAAGAGTACTACTTTATATTTTAATACATATCATTATAATTGTTGTTGGCGTTGTTGTTATTATGTTGTTTGGTCGGTCATCAACTGTTTGGTAATGACTTTGACTTTACTCACTCAATTTCACGAATACTGGCACTGACGGCTACTATCACAAATACGTTGTCTTTCGCACAGAAAAAAAAACAATTCTATTTATTCAAAATAATAAAATTTAGCGAATATAAAAAAACGAAAACTGCAAAAAACACAAATAATTTACTACAGCTAAATAAGTATATAAAACACTGTTGGGATCTGACAATTCTTAAATTGTACTGTCTAATTGGCAAAATTGTACCAAATTAACATAAATTGTACCAACATTTCGCTAAAATTAAAAAGCATACATACCTAGTAAGAATTAAAAACACTTCTTTATTCAATAAAAACGAAAAAAGTAAGAAAGTATAGTCGGTCAAGCCCGATCACCCTACACCACAGTATATAAATACAAATTTTCGAGAGTGTACGTTATTTGGGTTCCATGGAAAATCATGGACCCGCCAGAGCAAAAAATTATAATATGAGGTTAAGATTTATATAAAAGTTCTTTGTGCCGAATATTATTTAGATATCTTTATCTACATATATATATGAGATTTATTTCCCCTTAAGAGATTTTAGAAAGGGGGCTTATATAAAACTTATGGTTAGTTTTGGACCTACCAGCACAACATTGACAATCGTGACATAGCAGCTATAATTAAAGTTACTGTCGCTCATTTTTATATCAATACCAACATTTATAAGGAAGTTATTGCATCAAAAGCTAGTTTGGGGAGTAGTATTTCTATGGAAAGCAATCGTCAAATTTGGACCGATTCCAATAAAATTTGTTAAGATGATTTAGATTGAATAAAATAAATTGGGTTTTCAAAATGTACCGATTTTGCTATAACTTCGGTTCAGTTTGAGATAAAATACCGATTTTTTGTTTTTGCTTAGTTAACTTAAAATTAAAAAAAAATTTTGAGATATGACGATATGTTTATAAGGCGATAAACATAAATATTTTTCATTTTGTGACGGCTTATATAACCTGGAAGTACTGGGAAACCGAAATAAAAAAACTATGGAAACTCGTGTAAGATTCTACAACATACAGTTTTAAAAACACATTGTCCTAAAGATTTCAGGTGGATCTTGTAAGAAGAAGTCCGTTGGATGCTATTTTTTGCATCAACCTTGACATACATTTGACTGTCTATATCAGTTGTTTATAAAAAAGAAAAATTACATCGGACTGTGAATTAGAAATATGCAACAACTTTAAACTTTTGCACTTTAAACTATTTGTCCAATCTCGGTAAAAAAGTGAACGAAACTTTTCGGAAACATGATAATAAGTAAATAAAATAAGATATATACTCTTTGCCGACTTTCTAAACGCATTGAGTGCGTCTTAATGTTATTTCCTACGATGTTAAAAAATGTTAATATATTTATTTAAAATATTTTATCTATTTTATGAATTTACTTTTTGATATCATAACTTGAGTGCCACAATTTTTGTTTGTTTTTATTATTGTTTTATGACTTAAATTGTTATGTTTATGTAATCTTTTTATCTTGTATCTAGAGCATAATAAAACAAAATTTACATATAAAATCGTAAGGTAATAATAATTCAAGTTCCTCTTTCAACCTTTAATTATTTTTTGTAGTATTTAGGAATTTATTTTACTTACTTTGTAAACAAGTTCCCTTACGATTTTTTACAAAAAAGTTTTTTTCATTAATTTAAAACAAATTTACTTTGTATTATTTACATGGAGCGGGATCCCGGGATCCCGGGAAATTTAAAAAAATTTCATGTTTTCCCGGAAATCGAAAAACTCCGGGGAAAAAACTCTAATTGAAACCTACTTACGTACAAAATTTCATCGAATTGCCTAAAATATAGCAACCAGTACCTTGCGCACATGGTTACATCGAGAAACAACCAGCCAAACGGAGAGACATCGTTAAATCTACTCGGAAAGTGATTATACACAAAAACGCATAATACCCTCTCCACCATTGTGGAGCCACCAAAACAATATACAAAAGTGGCAATTTGGAAACACTTGTTCCTAGGCTTCCTACAGGGATACGAGTTCATATACTTATGTAATTAGAAATTGTATTTTTGAAATGAAAAGTGAGTGAAGTTAATACACGTCAAAGATATGATAAAACTTCGTGGATATATTTTTTTTTAATTGTACTAAAATGGATGAATTGTAGCAGTGTAGTATTAAAGGTTCGGTTGTACCAAATTTGGACAATTGTACCACAAATCCCATCAATGATATAAGAACGAATAATATTATTCAGTAAAAAATTGTACTTTTTATACCCTAATTGTACTAAAATCCAAAAATATACTTTTTAATATTTTTATTATTATATATATGTATATATTGGATTCTTTACCTCCAATAAGGAGCATAGGGCTTATTTTTCTAAAGATGATAGTAAAATGGGGTGAAAATATGTTTCACAAAAAATATTGTCTTAGAAAGTAAGTTTTTTTTGGATTTGTTATCCCGCTAAAAGCCCTTATACCGCGTTTCACCGTATTTAAAAAAATTAAGCTAAAAATTCTTCGTCTGAATGTCATATTAATATATTTATATTTGTAGTTTATAAGTATAATAAGGAACACAATAATCGTTTTATTATTTTTCAAAGAGATCAAAGTCCGACTGAGTTTTTTGATAAATTTGGACATAATGGAACGCTATAAACTAAAGTAACGATAAGTTTTTTTATTTATTTAAAACTATAGCAACAAGATTCATTCGATTGTAGTAAATATTTTGTCTGAAATAAATTCGATTCAGTATTCACATAAAAGAGATTTCTGTGCTTTGTTTTTATTAAATTATGGTATGAAAAAATATGTTTCACATTCGCCGACGAATGTGGCAAAGACAATATACATTAAGCAATTCTACTGATATCTGGAAACATAAGTACATTAATTTTATTTTTCAATTCTCCAACCCTAGACCAAAAAACTTCAATGTTAAATGTTGGAAGTTATTAAATTATACTAAACTACTCATTGGAGTACTTAAGTACTTGTGCAATGCTAATAGAACTGAAAAAAGTACAATTGTACTAACTTTGTCAACCCTGATAAAACTAAATAAAATACAAAACAGTGAAGAGAATAACAAAAACAAATTAGAGCTGCCAGTGCGCAATTTAAAGAATATCGACTTGACTATAAATTTTATAGTATAAAACTAATATATTGGTGGCCCTTTTTTCATTATAGGAACCACAGGACATAATAATAATAATATAAAACTATTTGGGAAGTTGCACCAAACTGTACTTTCAGAAAGAACGTGATGTTAATTTTTTGAAGAAGCTGCTTGTAGAAGGATCACGAGTGGTAGCTAGAATATCGACTCATTTTTGCGAAATTCAGATATTCAATACGTATAGAACTCGACTGGTGCATTCAGTTGATAATATTTTTTTAAATCGGGCTAAAATTAAGAATTCTGAAATGTTTTTAATTTTTGTTATACCTGAGGTATCCTACGTTGGGTCCCTATGTAGGCCCTCCTGTTATGTCTATTGGTCCCAAATCCCTAATTTAAAACCGAATACAAGTCCTTAATTAGCATCTGGAATTTTATGTCAATCGGCCTAAACGTTTACAAGCTCCAGAATTAAGTACAATTGTCGCTTACGATTAATTGGTATATCAAAATTGTCACCTGACTTTTCATTAAATCGAACACATTGTATATTTGACGTTATAAGCAATTTTGACTTTTTATTTATAAAATAACATGGAAAGGTCCACACAAAATTTCAAAATCATAAAACTTTTTTTCGTGTTTATAACTTGAATAACAATAGACTGAATTTTTTATATATTTGTTTTTATGCCCGTAATTTCTACAAAAAGAAATCTGGTCAGTTTGTATCTAACAGTTATCTTTAACCATTTCAACGCTTATTTGGCATACGTGTTTTCCCCTTCAGTTTTCTCTTAAAATATGGCAGCTTTTACACCATAGATTTCTATACACAGCTAGATTTCTTTTTGTAGAAATTACGGGCATTAGTAAAATTAAAAAACGATTATTTGTGGAAATTTTTCAAGTTTTTAGTGCATATTTTTTTTTCTTTTAGTATTTTTAGCATATTTTGGATTTATTTTAGTGCATATTTTAAGCGCATATTTTCGATTTTTTAGTGCATCTCATCCCTAGTAATAACGATAGAGTTGGTAATAAAATAATGCGGGTTCCTTGAGAAACAAAATTTCTTCCGCGGACCCCTAATCGTAATTTTCTATTTGTAAACCCTTAAGATAGACTTTTTAAATTACATGTCCAAGCCTGATAGATAGTCCAAACTATTTAGATATAGTACGGACAACACTTTTCACTCGACTGTTTGAACATGTATAAGAGATGACATATTTCTTAATAATTCAGTTAAAATGTCTGGACGAGGTGCACTGTAAAGCAATTAGAAAAAACACTAAAGGAACAAAGGACGTTATATATAAATAAATGTGAAGCATATTTGGATAATTTGTTGGTATTTTGTTGTCAGATATCTGAATATTATGAATCCGTAATATAAGCCTGATAACATATTTATTATTTGTTTGGACAGACACGCTCAAAGTTCATACATATATGTTCGCTTGTTTAAATGTTCGCTTGTTTAAAATGGCATGCAAATTTACAGTATATTCAATCTTTTGGTACAATCACAGTAAACTTATCATTTGACTTTATTGTATAATTTCGTAAATAACAATTGTCATAGATGAGATTTGCATTAAAAAATAGTTGGAAAAAGTGGCATATAAAAAATTTCGTAGAACAAAATGTAAGCAACATGAAAATTTCAATGTTCATCAACTTCAGTGGACTTCATCTTTTTAGCGCTGCTTAACGAAAGATGTCAAATTACAGCTTCAAGTCTCAGCTAAAAGTTAAAAAAAATTCAGCTGCTCCCACCTGCTCCTTTCCAAAAAAAAAACTATAAAATGATAAAGTAACAAAACATGAATTTTCGTTCATGCTTGTTGTTGTTGTTGCTATAATTCTTTACTGTTTAAAATTATTACATAATGTAATATACATACTTACATACTAGTCAGTAGTGTTAATTGTAATATATTTCATTGTTGAAAAAAGCATTTTTATTTTTTACATTTTAATTGATTATTTGTATCAGGTATGCTGTCCGAGGAAGCTCAGGAAGCGAGGAATAAAGACTATAGAGCCTATAGATTACATCATTCCCGAAGAATTGGAAGTGTAGCCACTAATTAAGACGTAATGCATAATCTTTTATTGTATTCAGACCCATTTATAAATAGACTTCGCTCAAAGCTGCAATTCAAATAATTGGAATACGATAATGATGTTAAAAATTATTAAAAGACTATGTTCAAATTACGTGTTCATGTTTTTTCTATGGGAGGTGGGCGTAAAAAAATGTATAATATTAATTTTTTGTGAAAATTGCATTAAAAATCAAGGGAGTTAAGCCACTTTTTCAAAACGAGTTGTATTGGAAGTGGGCGTAAAAGTAGGCGGATGTTTTTCAAATTTCACACAAACGATTCTGAGTGCTTAAAAATGATATATGGCAAAAAACAATGCCGTAGGTCAAATTTTATTTTCACTTTGTATAGGAGGTGGGCGTAAAAGTGGGCGGATCAATTTAATTTTTCCTTTTTTTCTTGATTCAAACAAAAAATGCCTATGTGCCAAGTTTAATTAACCTTCGACAACTTCTTCTATATTTTGACGCTCGTTCTATATTACTTCAACCAATGTGCGACGTAATACCTTAGGATAGTCCCGTGAGGAGGATGGTCAGTAGGCTACGTACAACACCTAGTCGAATTTCAAATGAAGGGCTCACAGCTAAAGCGAACTAAGTCAGAAAATTATAATTTGAAAATATTTAAAGGTTGAGTGAATAGACACCCATTATTTTTTTCGAAAATGAGAGCCATTGTCTATGAATTTTTACCGTTAACTTAGGAACAAAATACTTTTGTCTTAAGGCCCAAAACCAAATCGAAAAACGTTTGATTACGTACGCAATGTATGATCGGTTTCGCAATTTGCTCAAGCAAATGACAGTTCATAAAACTTAACGAACAATTTCCTTAAGCTTTCCTATTCGTGAAGTTGCTTAAGCCAGCTCATGCGCATTATGGTTTGGCCTTTTGTCCGTTATAGAGCTAAATAGAATTAAGCTCTACGAAGAATTTCGTACTAGTTTTTAAATTTTTTTATGTATTTTATGACCTGGGTCAGTTCAGCTTTGAGCCCTTCATATCCGCACCCCTAAATTACTGTTTTGGGGATTACCAATATCTATTATGGGCATTTGGTCTTAAAACACAAACAGGTAAGACATTACAAGTATAGAACAAAAATAATAAAAACAACAACAACGAAAATCAAGTAATTCGCCGAGAGAGTAAAAAAATATGTATGTATGTAAGAAATACCGAGAAAATACGGAATAAATGAACAACGTACAAAATTGATGCGGCGAAAAACCTTGAAACTATCTACATAGCTAAAAATTTTCGACAGTGCTAATGGTATCACATACATACATACATTTTAACCTACGTAGATGCTCTTTTTATAATTGTTGGTTTAGTTTGTAGGTATTTATTGATGTTTTTTTTATATTTATTTAGTATTTTTATGATTTTTTTATTGTTGGTTCGTATTATTGTTTTGTTTTTTTTTTTAATTTGTTTTTGTTTTATAAAATTTAAAGGTAGTTGTGATAGATATTTTAAATTTAGTTATTTATATTTTATTATTATGTTGTTGTTGAAATTTAGGCGAAGATAAAAACACGCACTCTTGTATGAAATACATACATACATACATCCATACGTAATCAGCAAAATAAAATAAATAACACATAAATGAAGAAGAAAAAAACACTTGTTACAAAGATTTTTTAATTTGTATGATTATTTATTGTAATTTTAAAAAACGGTTTTGTGTAACGGTAATGTAAGGTGGACTTGATATTGAGAAGCTATCTTATTCGTTCGCATGTTGTTTGTTATTATTTATCATAGAAACACTTTTTTCTTTTTTTCATTAGAATATTATTAAATTGCCAAAACCAAATTTAATTTAGCAAATCAATTTTTTTTATTTTTTCCACGACGTCTTCGAAGACGTATACGTTATGTACTCAACAAAGGGAGTAGAATAAACAAAAAACATATAAAAGATAAAATTGTTGTACATCATACGCCACTTTGTTCTCATTTGTACTCACTCACAAAAATAAGAACTTTCCTTTTGTTCCACATAAAAAACTCAAGAAAACACTGACTGGCACATTGTCAGTTCAGGAATTTTGTAGTAAGTCATTCGGTTAGTCTATCCGTCTATCTGCCAACGATTTAATAAGTGGTTTTGTATTATAAATTGTTAACCCTTTATCGGGCAACATGTCATTTTAAGTTCAAATAATAATGTTTCTATTCATAATACTAAAATAAAAATACATATTTATTCAAAAATTAAAAAAAAAACGTTTTCACTTATTTATTTAAAAAAAAACACTGTGTTACATAAATGTTACATTGCCTGAAAAGTTATGAAAATTTTATGAGAGATGGTATGCGCGGAAGCAGTTATAATTTTTATTATAGCACAATGCAACACCACATTTTTCGCATAATGTTTGCGACACGCCTTGGCAATTAGGCATTTTACATCTGATTCTCTTGTCAGCCCATATTGGCCAATGGCCAACCTGGTCTTTGCGCACAGCTTGTGGTGGACCATATTGAGCAGGTCCTTTGGACTTTTTTGCTTGTATATCAGGTTCAATTGATCTTATTCTTTCGGAATTTTGTTTAGTATCAAGCTTTAAGAGAGTTTCAGCAATTTCCAATCGAAACTCTGCGGAAGATAGAAGCTTTTCTGTGTTCTTGCCAGATAAGTTTTTTTTATACATTAGCCATGAGTTCGCCATCACTAGATCCAAAAGGTGGTAAAAGAATCGAACTTGCCACCTTTTACTGCGAATCTTTATTTTGTATCTTCCCATTATAGAGTCAATGAGATCTACACCTCCCATATGCGAATTATATTGTCCAACAATGGAAGGCCGTTCTATTTCAATATACTTTTTTTCACTTTTGTCGTATCTTTTCACCGGGCGTTTTGGAATTTCACCAATGAAAGTCGAAGCTAAATTTACAATTTTGTTGTCTTTCCATGAAACTAATGCAATTTCAATTCCTTCGATACTACAAACAAGTTCCACAGAAGATCCCCTAATGTTTTTCATCATTTCTTTTTCAGTCGGAAGTTTACAGTTTCTGATTCGATTTCTTCTTATTGTTCCAATGCTATAAATTCCTTCTTTTGCTAAATAGCCAAGGAGAGGCAACGAAGTAAAGTAGTTATCGAAATAAAGTTGAAAATTTTGATTTCTTGGAATGATTCGCGCAAGTCTCATGACAACATTTGATGACGCACCTAAATCAGGTTCATTGCCTTCAATTACATTTTCTTTCCCGGTTTCTGGCTCAATTTTGTAAGCAAATCCTGAAGAACCGCAGAGTACAAATAACTTATAGCCCCATTTGTGTGGCTTGTTAGGGATGTAACGCTTCAAAAAGTTTCTAGCTTTGGTGGAGCACATCTGTTCATCGACGCAAAGATGTGGCTCAAGAGGTACCTTACCGAAATTTGTATTTAACTCTTCTATAACTGGACGTATTTTAAACATTCTGTCATAATTTTTGTCAGTTGAAGCCAAGTTTTTAGTGTTATCATTGAAGTGTATCACACGTCTGATTTTTTCAAATTTTTTTAAAGGCATTACTTCTCGTGTCATAGTGGTCCCAATATTGTTGCTCCAGTGACTTGCTGCATTAGGAAGATTAATCAGCGACATCATATAAACAACTCCAATAAATTGTTGAATATCTATTTGAGCTACGCGAAATGAATCACTAATGTCTTTTTGAATTATATATAAATTTGTTTGCTCAGCAATGTATTGCAACATATCTTTTGAAAGGAAGTAAAAAAAATATTGTATTGGCATATCAAGGCTTTTGATTTCTTCGGGCAATGTGATATTCCCTTTAAAAAGCAGCTGCTGTTCATTCAATACCAGATTTTTCTTTTTCCAAAGAATGTTCTCATAACGTTTTTTTTGGTCTTGTGTGTTTTCTGTCTGATTTGGCGGAACAATTTCGGTTAGTACCTCTGTGCTTTCGTTGCCAACATATTCTATTAAATCGTCAACATCTGCATCGTCAATGTCATCTACATCCTCGAAATAGTCAGGATCAGCCACACTATCGTCATCAAAATCAAGCCCGTCCTCACTTTCTTCAAGCAGATCTAAAATTTCTGCATCTGTCAACGACTTTGACATATTTATACCGGTGCTAATAAAAATAAAAAAGACACGCCACAGGGCAATGTGACATAAATGTAACAAACTAATATTTCACGTTCAAAAGTGGAATATGGTTTGATTTGAGTTGCATTTGATAGAAATCACTTTAATACATACTTACACACTTATTTTAAAACAAGAAGATATTATTTATTACACAAATCTGATTTTTTTACAAAAAAACTTCAGCACTTGTTGAGCGTTTGCAAATTTTTTAGCAAAAAATTTTTAGAGCAAAAAAAATGTGATAATAGTACTATCTCGTTCTATTTTATTTGTTACTTATAGAGTACGGTTTGTGTTAGTTCTGTTACAATGCCCAATGTAGTAATATCAGTAAAACACAAAAATTTATAGTCAATTTAAGGGTATGTGACATTGCTGTCACATGGCCAGATAAAGGGTTAATTGATTCTTTTATTATGACGTTTTTTTATGTATTGTACAAAATTGTATAATTTTGTTATTTTTTATACCTATTTATGTATTGGTTTTTTTAATTTTTTTTTTCATTTAGTTTTTTATTTGTGTTTGACATTCTAGTTGTTGTTGTTATTATTTTATAGCAAGTGTATAATTGGAAACCATTGAAATTGATATGCTAATTAAAATATTTCGACAAACACAAATTTACTTTTAACACACAGATACACACTTTTAAAGTTGTATATTAGTTATAATATAAATTATATATTTATTTTATTTTTTTCATACATTTTTTTATTAATACAACAATATTATCTATTAAATGTTTAATTTTTATTAAATAAAATTCACATGATGATCGGCAACCCGATTTGCTTTAATTATTAACAATCGATAGTTTGCATTTATCGCTTGAAAAAATAAAAACAACAAATTATTAAATTTATTCTTGACATAAAACGAAGAAAAAATTCAACGAAACGCCAATTAGTTAAAAGAAAAAGACGTAAAAAGGAAACCAGAGAAACAGCGCGTTTTTAATAAGATGCAAAGCTTTTCTTATTTGTAAACAATATTTTTTAACAAACAACAAACATTTTTTAGCTTTTTTAAAACAAACATTTTAAATACTTTTCACACATTTTAAATTAAACAGTAAGAAAATGAAAAAATAAAATACGACCAACCGCTCTATTTTCGGTCTCTTATCCGATTAAATAAATAATCATCGTCATTATGACCGTATAGTTCCTCATTAATTATAAATAAAACGCACACAAAAAAAAATCTACCGTTTTAAAAGCTCCAACCAAACGCGACAAGCAAGTGTAACAGACTGACTGAATGAATATTAATTTGCTATTTGTTTACGGCGAAAATTTGCCAACCATTAAGTTTTGTTTAGTATATTTGTTTTTATTGCTCTTTTTAGCCTTTCTCACAAGCTGCTAAATTGTACAAAAAAAAATTAAAAATGATTAAAAAAAGCTTTATTCTTTCTTCTTCTTTGAAATAATCAGCTAATAAGAAAGCTTTTTTTCTTTCCATTAATCTCAATTGGGATTGATGTGGGAAAGGATCATATTAAAAAAAGGTTATTAAATCAGCAACATACAAAAAAAAAACAAATCCAAAAAAAGTTTTTTGAAATTTAAATTTGTTTATTATTAAAAATAAAAAAATAATAAGACGAGTTTATCTATTCCTGATGAACAATACATACTGTGTTTTTTTTTATACTAGTGGTTTGTGTCTAAAATATGTTGCTTTTCAATGTTGCCACTTAGGAATTATCAGTAACAGAACCTAGATCTGTTCTTTTTAACAAATACATATACATTTTATCTTTATTTGGACAAAATTTCTGGGGCTTAGTCTGTCTTCCTGGCAATAGAAGGACTCTATCAAAAAAAAATTGTATTTCATCATGTTTTCTTAAGCTTACTATCACACAAGTCTAACGTATTCCATAATACTTTTTTAGATAGAAAAGTTTTGTTGCGACTGTTAAAAATTCAAATTGAAAATTACAGTTTGTATTCACACTATCACACGTGAAAATGCAACCTTGATCAAATAAAATGTATTATTGTTTAGAAAAAGTTTTGTCAAATTTGTTTTCGTAATACTTGTCATTTTCATAACACATTGCATATTACTTGAGTTTTTGAAGTGAATTATTTTAAAGTATAATAGTGTAAAGTAGGCTTAAACAGTTTTTCTCATGTGTCCTTGTTTATCGTAAACAAATTTGTCCGTCACATAAAACTTAGGTTTTTTAAGTTGCCTGTCAAATTTTTGTAGTTAAAGCTATGGACAGATTATCACAAAATTTGAAATACAAATTTTCCTCACATGTGTACATATGTATATAGCACGCACTATATTACAAACAGTCACAACTCGAAATTTTTCAAAATCGTTTATTTTTCATGAACCAGCTTAGAAACCGAAAGTCTTTAACTGGAAGAATACCGTTATGCTTGATTTTTTGTTTGATTATATAATTACCACCAAGTTTTCAAACACTGTTTTTGTGTCTCTTTAGACAATTTATGAATTTTGAGTTATGACTGTTAACGAATAAGTATGCGATATGTTTTTAATTTTTCTGTATATGGGTATTTCTCTGAAATGGTCCACCGTGACTTAAAAAATCAAAGCGCTCGCATAATTTTTTTCAAGGAAAAAATTAAGTTGGATTAATTTTGTAGTATATTTTTATTTTTCATTTTTGAATAAAAGTTTAATTTTTTTGTTAAAAACTTCTGGAAATATATGTAAAATTACTAAAATATGTATGAAGGTAAAAAGTGTCACGTGCGTAATGTCACGTGCGTAATTTACAATTTATTTTTTTCTTCGCCAACCCATGCATAATTGCTTTTGAACAAAACATGATTATAAAGGCCCATTACTAACCTTTATAAAAACATTTTTTCCGAAATAAAAACCTCCTACAATTCACTTACTTTCGCACTTTTTCCTACGGACCTAAAAGGCACTTCTATTTTTGTCACGTGAGTAGGTCAACTTTGATTGCATGCCATTGGGTACCCAGTGCTCAATTTACCATTATATATACTTTTTAGAAAGAACTCATCACAGACAATGTAACGATTCTAGAATTCATTCTAAAATTCCAATCCACTTCTATTTTTTTAATATTCAAACACAATAAAACGCGTACAAATGTCGCGTGCATAACCAGAGAAACACCCATATGTATACATATGTACGTATTGCACTTGATCAAAAAGAGGGTATTAACTCTAAATTCTTATTTTTTCACTTTTTGGAAAAAAAACGAAATATCCTGCTATTTTGTCTACTTTTTTTTAATGAAACGGCTGGATTTAAAATTATTTTTCATATGCCTTTAATATTAAATAAAACATTTTTTGTAAAATTATGACATAATGAAAATCAAGAATCCAAAAATTTTATTGTTAAAAGGTAAAACTATTCTATGTAAGAATTTCTATCAAGGAATATTACAATGGGACACGGATTTTCAGTGCTCAAGTTGAAAATTAATGAATGTTGACAGTTAGCTAAAACTACAGTATATAAAAAATATTTGTTCTTGGTGAATTGGTAAGATTCTTTGACACATTTATTTAGTTAATACAAGTTAAAAAATTGATTAAAAAAAATATAAATCACGGCATGTTGGCAAAATAAGATAAATATGTATGTATGTTGTCAGTATAACAATAATATGTGGTTGAAATGACAGAAATACGTTGGAAAAATTAAAACAAATTTGCACAAAATGACAACGTAGTGTTTTTAAAATGTTGACATCAAACATTGTTAAACGTGGTTAGCTGATATTTGACAGCAGATGGTGTCAACTGTGGTATTTGGCTACCATATATTTCCCAGTGTAATTTTATGTTTTTGGAAAATGACTATGAACCTACTTTTAAAAAATATCTGTGACAATAAGGAAACAATGCTCGGAACTATTTTTTTAGTTTTGTAGGAAAACAATTTTAAACTTTAAAAATAATAAAAAATGACGTTTAAAAATTAAAAAGTTAAAGTTTGTATTCCTAAATATTTCAACTTAGGTATGTGTTGTTTCCATTAACTGCTGTTTTCACAAAACAAGAGATTGAATAAGGTGTACAATTTATATAAAAAACACTCAAACACATTAAAAAAAAGTTTATCAAAAAGTCATACAAAATAATTAAAACTTTGTCCATGTATACTTTTGAAAATGGGGCATAAAGGTGCCATTAGCTCAAATGTTGATTAAAAAACATTTTACAAAACATGTCTAAAGCACTGACGGGGTTTGTGGTACAATTGTACCAAATTTGGTACAAAAAAAATGTCCAGAAATTCTAACTTTTCAGAAATTCAAACTGCCCGGTGCACAAAGTGGTTCGTGCTACTGAAGGTGTTTGTGCTGCTGTGTGAAATGCTAGAAAATATTAATATACCGATCGACTCAATATTATTTTCTGATTCAATTTAACGATGTGTCTGGGTGGGTGGCTGATTGGCTGTCCATGTAACATTGTGCAAAAAGTCCAGGTCACAATTTTGAAGGTAATTTGATAAAATTATGTATATTGGTTTCAATTTATAAGGACGAAGCTTAAGGAAAATACAGATGAAGATATCTAATAACATTCGGCACAAAGAACTTTCATAGAATGGGTCCCAAATAAGGTACACTCTCGGAAATTTGTCTTTCTGTACCGTGGTGTAGGCTACCAAATGGTCGGGCTTGACCAACTGTACTTTTTGACTTGTATTTTTATTGAATTAGATTTTTTATTTTATACCTAGCGAAATTTTGGTACAATTTACCTATGTTAATTTGGTACAATATTGCCTTTAAGACGGTACAATCTAAAAATTGTCAGATCCCAACAGTGGTCTAAAGCAGGGGTTTCCATTTCTTTGCACAATTGTGCAAACCACTACAAACACATATTTTTATGCTCTTCAATTCAGTCGTCGGTGTGACTTCGACAAGTGTACATGTTTAGCGGATGCTATATTATTTTGTTTCAGCTTACACTCAAAAATAGTGTGCTGTCAAAAATGCTTTTGGTAACATCCAATGCCTTGCGTGCAATATTTAGAGTCTAAATTTTAAGACTTAAATGCAGAGTAATATAACATTTCTATTTAATTTTAACATAATTTAAATTGTTGAAAATATTTAACAGCAAAGCTAACGTAAATTTTATTAAGTAACTTTTTTTAACAATAACATTTACTGCAGCGTTTAAGCTAACGATATGTGTTTTGTTTGTGGAAAAAAATTCTTTGATACCTGTAAAAGGGTCCCTTTTGCTTTCTTTAAAAAGACGTACCTAAATGCAGAAATTATTAAGAAAAAAAATAGCCAAAAGAATTTGTTGGTATTTTGCTTGTAAAAATGTTTTGGTTTCTGTACCAATCGCGTCGGTGGGTTTTTTCTTTCTTTGAAAACACTTTTCTTAAGTAAGTAGAAATATTTAAAAAACAAGTAAAAAAGTCTTGTTTTGCTACAATTTATGTGTAAATAACCTGTACACATAAAAGCAATGTGACAGTAGGTAAAATGTTTGGGTAAGAAGATGTGTTTTATTGATGTATTAATGCAACTTTATTGTTCGCACTATTTTTATTGCTTACTTTTTTATGCTACAATTATTTGACCGAGCCCAAAGAGTTAAGGCTCAGTAAGTCTTTACTTTCTGTTCTGTTACGAACCAGCTGATTTGTTTTTGTTATTAAAAAACCTGTGGAATTGATTAGTTGTTCTATTATGTTGCGGTTCAGTTTGATAAAATCAAAAACTTGTAAAGTAATTGTAAGAGACCGCAAAATAAATAATAAAAAATACATTAATTAAATTTTATTTCTTCAAATTTATGTGTATAAAAGTTATTGAAATAAAACAACGGATGGCGCAAAACTAATAAATTTGTCATAAATGGCTAATAAGTTGCTACAGAAAAAGTAACTTTTACAATTTTGAAACAGAACGGCACAGAACAGAACAGAAACAGAAAGTAAAGACTAATTCTGCCTTTAACCTTACTAATTTATGGTAACTATTTAACGTAACTTCGACCTGTTATAATGACTTTATACATTTTATGATGTACCATTAGCTAGAATAAAAATGTATGCACAGATGTTTGAAGTATGAGCAACCCAACACCGTGAATACCATTTCTATATTACTTACCACTATGTATACCCTAACTGTTTACTAAAATAACACGTTATAATTCTCATATTGAATTGAAAAAATGGTTATTAGTCTGAGTTTAGACGGTTCATTCTTTACTGAAAAGATTCTTCCTTTTTCTTCTTTGAACATGAATTGGCGTTCAAATGATTCATGTCATGTTGACGACATGTTTTTTATGTTGTATAGTCGTGCGTATGCATGTGTGCTTTTTGATATTGAAAACAAAAACAAAATTAAACAACGAATGTAAAAGCAAAGCGTACTGACAGTACAGACATGTGTGTACTCGTTTCTTTTCCCCTCTCCCCTCTCGCCAATAAAGTAGCAATCTTTTCAGTAAAGAATGAACCGTATAAACACAGACTTAGAAGAGGAAATTAATGAACCAAAATCAGTTCCCAAACTGAAAATGGAGATTTCAAGTTTAGTAATATTGGAAATTGTTAAGAAAGGAAGACCATTGTGGGATGGTGTTTTTATCAAGCAATTGCTGAAGAAAATTTGGGAAAGGCTTAATTATAATACTAAATTTATAGATCTCTTCCCCTGTCCAGTCAAACGGTAGGCCGTCGTACTGTTCAATTAGGAACTTGTGTAGAATCTGCAATTAGGGAAAAAGTAGTTAATTGCGAATTTTTTTCAATTTGTTTAGACGAAAGCACTGACATAAATAATCTTGAGTGCCCCGGTAGGCTAGCTAGTAGTGAGCTAGTCTATCAACCCCGGGGTCGCGGGTTCGATTCCCGCCAGAGACTCTGGTTTCTTTCCTGCAGACAAGCGTAAAGCTTCGCGGGGATTAGAGTAGGGAATTAAAAAAAAAAAAAAAAAATCTGTGTGAACTTGTAATTTGTATTCGATGCGTAGACAGCGAATACACTATTTTTGAGTCAATGTTTACTTTAGAATCATTTTATGGAAATGTAACTGGCACGTTGTTGTATGATGTTGTCAGAGAAAAGCTTCTTTCCATTGTAAACATAAACAAATTTGCTGGAGTCTGCACAGATGTAGCCAATGTAATGTTGGGCAAATATAATGGACTTATAGGCCAATTAAAAAAACACGAATTTGCAGTTCATAATTTTCACTGCATAATTCATCAGACCGCTCTTGCATCGAAATTCATAAATGATACCCCAGCTATGAAGACAGCAGAGGATATAATAAATAAAATTCGAGGCGGACATCAAGCGCTTATCCACCGAAAATTTGTAACCTTTTTAAAAAACAAAAATGCTGTGAATTGTGACCTGAAAATGTTTACAGAAGTTCGGTGGTAAGTCGCGGTGATTGCCTGAATAGACTATGATTTAAGAGAAGAAGTTCTTCAGTTTCTAGAAACTGAGAAAATAGAAAAAGTTTTAGTCCAGTGTTTAAAAGACAATAATTTTATTTTAGACTAAGCTTTTATGGCAGATACGACAAGTATGTTAAATGAACTTTATTTTGAATTGCAAGGAAAGGAACGCAATATAAGCGACTTGTCAAAAATCATTCACAATTTTAAAACAAAACTTTTTCTAATTTTTTCCCAAATTAAAAGTGGTGATTTTTCCAACTGTCCAAAAACTTCACTTGTTTACAGAAAGCTCGAAATCGACAAAAGATATGAATATGCCGAAATAATTGAAACACTTTTCAATAATTTTCAAGACAGGTTTCAAGATTTTGTAATTTTACAACCGCTATTAGATCTTTTCGAAAACCCTTTTCGATGCGATGTAAGCAACTACGAATTTGATATTCAACCAGAACAAATCATACTACAAAGCGAAGTAAATGCCCCGGACGAAAATAATATTGTAGAGTTCTGGAAAGATTTGGATGGCGAGTTCTATCCTGAACTAAAAAAAATTCTCTTTATTCGGCACTACTTACCTATGCGAACAAATTTTTTCGGATTTAAAATTTATTTGTTCCAAGCAACGTAATAAATTAAGTTCATCCCATTTGAAAACCATTCTACTATTACGAAACTGCAATAAAAGTATAAATTTAGAAGATTTTATTTTATAACTTGTATAACACAAGGAAAAATTTAAATTTTATGTGTTGCTAGAAAATTTGTAGCAGTTCTTTACCAATGCAATGTCGCTGATTTTAAAACTGCACTTTTTTTCTATCAGCTGTGATTTGCGTGCAATATTTATTTTTTATGAATTTTTAAAACATAAAAATCTTTAAATTTTTACAATTGTTTAATAAGATATTTGAAACTGAATTAGAGTCAAAAAGCTTCCGAATAAAAAAAATTGTAGTTTTAAAATCAGCGAAATTGAATTGGTAAAGAATTGCTACAAATTTTTTATCAACACAAAAAATTTTTAATTTTGTACCTTTGTGTTATACAACTTATAAAATATATTACTAACACTTTATTTCGGCTGTAAATAAATGCATTCTCTCAATTTGCTTACTCTCTGGTACACACTAATACACAACCAAAAAAATTTTGGAAATCCCTGGTCTAAAGCAGGGGTTTCCATTTCTTTGCACAATTGTGCAAACCACTACAAACACATATTTTTATGCTCTTCAATTCAGTCGTCGGTGTGACTTCGACAAGTGTACATGTTTAGCGGATGCTATATTATTTTGTTTCAGCTTACACTCAAAAATACTGTGCGGTCAAAAATGCTTTAGGTAACATCCAATGCCTTGCGTGCAATATTTAGAGTCTAAATTTTAAGACTTAAATGCAGAGTAATATAACATTTCTATTTAATTTTAACATAATTTAAATTGTTGAAAATATTTAGCAGCAAAGCTAACGTAAATTTTATTAAGTAACTTTTTTTAACAATAACATTTACTGCAACGTTTAAGCTAACGATATGTGTTTTGTTTGTGAAAAAAAATTCTTTGATACCTGTAAAAGGGTCCCTATTGCTTTCTTTAAAAAGACGTACCTAAATGCAGAAATTATTAAGAAAAAAAAAAATAGCCAAAAGAATTTGTTGGTATTTTGCTTGTAAAAATATTTTGGTTTCTGTACCAATCGCGTCGGTGGGTTTTTTCTTTCTTTGAAAACACTTTTCCTAAGTAAGTAGAAATATTTAAAAAACAAGTAAAAAAGTCTTGTTTTGCTACAATTTATGTGTAAATAACCTGTACACATAAAAGCAAATGTGACAGTAGGTAAAATGTTTGGGTAAGAAGATGTGTTTTATTGATGTATTAAAGAAACTTTATTGTTTCGCACTATTTTTATTGCTTACTTTTTTATGCTACAATTATTTGACCGAGCCCAAAGAGTTAAGGTTCAGTAAGTCTTTACTTTCTGTTCTGTTACGAACCAGCTGATTTGTTTTTGTTATTAAAAAACCTGTGAAATTGATTAGTTGTTCTGTTCTGTTGCGGTTCAGTTTGATAAAATCAAAAACTTGTAAAGTAATTGTAAGTGACCGCAAAATAAATAATAAAAAATACATTAATTAAATTTTATTTCTTCAAATTTATGTGCATAAAAGTTATTGAAATAAAACAATGGATGGTGCAAAACTAACAAATTTGTCATAAATGGCTAATAAGTTGCTACAGAAAAAGTAACTTTTACAATTTTGAAACAGAACGGCACGGAACAGAACAGAAACAGAAAGTAAAGACTAATTCTGCCTTTAACCTTACGAATTTATGGTAACTATTTAACGTAACTTTGACCTGTTATAATGACTTTATACATTTTTGCAGGCAAACTCATGTGTGCATTTGGTATTTTCTAAAAAGTTATGATATACCATTAGCTAGAATAAAAATGTATGCACAGATGTTTGAAGTATGAGCAACCCAACACCGTGAATACCATTTCTATATTACTTACCACTATGAATACCCTAACTGTTTACTAAAATAACTTTTTCACGTTATAATTCTCATATTGAATTGAAAAAATGGTTATTAGAAGAGGAAATTTATGAACCAAAATCAGTTCCCAAACTGAAAATGGAGATTTCAAGTTTAGTAATATTGGAAATTGTTAAGAAAGGAAGACCATTGTGGGATGGTGTTTTTATCAAGCAATTGCTGAAGAAAATTTGGGAAAGGCTTAATTACAATACTAAATTTATAGAGTCTCTTCCCCTGTCCAGTCAAACGGTAGGACGTCGTACTGTTCAATTAGGAACTTGTGTAGAATCTGCAATTAGGGAGAAAGTAGTTAATTGCGAATTTTTTTCAATTTGTTTAGACGGAAGCACTGACATAAATGATCTGTGTGAACTTGTAATTTGTATTCGATGCGTAGACAGCGAATACACTATTTTTGAGTCAATGTTTACTTTAGAATCATTTTATGGAAATGTAACTGGCACGTTGTTGTATGATGTTGTCAGAGAAAAGCTTCTTTCCATTGTAAACATAAACAAATTTGCTGGAGTCTGCACAGATGGAGCCAATGTAATGTTGGGCCAATTAAAAAAACACGAATTTGCAGTTCATAATTTTCACTGCATAATTCATCAGACCGCTCTTGCATCGAAATTCATAAATGATACCCCAGCTATGAAGACAGCAGAGGATAAAATAAATAAAATTCGAGGCGGACATCAAGCGCTTATCCACCGAAAATTTGTTACCTTTTTAAAAAACAAAAATGCTGTGAATTGTAACCTGAAAATGTTTACAGAAGTTCGGTGGCTAAGTCGCGGTGATTGCCTGAATAGACTTTATGATTTAAGAGAAGAAGTTCTTCAATTTCTAGAAACTGAGAAAATAGAAAAAGTTTTAGTCCAGTGTTTAAAAGACAATAATTTTATTTTAGACTTAGCTTTTTTGGCAGATACGACAAGTATGTTAAATGAACTTAATTTGGAATTGCAAGGAATGGAACGCAATATATGCGACTTGTCAAAAATCATTCACAATTTTAAAACAAAACTTTTTCTAATTTTTGCCCAAATTAAAAGTGGTGATTTTTCCAACTTTCCAAAAACTTCACTTGTTTACAGAAATCTCGAAATCGACAAAAGATATGAATATGCCGAAATATTTGAAGCACTTTTCAATAATTTTCAAGACAGGTTTCAAGATTTTGTAATTTTACAACCGCTATTAGATCTTTTCGAAAACCCTTTTCGTTGCGATGTAAGCAACTACGAATTTGATATTCAATCAGAACTAATCATACAACAAAGCGAAGTAAATGCCCCAGACGAAAATAATATTGTAGAGTTCTGGAAAGATTTGGATGGCGAGTTCTATCCTGAACTAAAAAAAAATTCATTGAGTTGCCTCTCTTTATTCGGCACTACTTACCTATGCGATCAAATTTTTTCGGATTTAAAATTTATTTGTTCCAAGCAACGTAATAAATTAGGTTCATCCCATTTGAAAAGCATTCTACTATTACGAAACTGCCACACAAGTATAAATTTAGAAGATTTTATTTTATAACTTGTATAACACAAGGGAAAAAAATTAAAAATTTTTTGTGTTGCTAGAAAATTTGTAGCAGTTCTTTACCAATTCAATGTCGCTGATTTTAAAACTGCACTTTGTTTTCTATCAGCTGTGATTTGCGTGCAATATTTATTTTTTATGAATTTTTAAAACATAAAAATCTTTAATTTTTTACAATTGCTTGATAAGATATTTGAAACTGATTTAGAGTCAAAAAGCTTCCGAATAAAAAAAGTGTAGTTTTAAAATCAGCGACATTGAATTGGTAAAGAATTGCTACAAATTTTTTATCAACACAAAAAATTTTTAATTTTGTACCTTTGTGTTATACTTATAAAATATATATTACTAACATTTTATTTCGGCTGTAAATAAATGCATTCTCTCAATTTGCTTACTCTCTGGTACTCACTAATACACAAGCAAAAAAATTTTGGAAATCCCTGGTCTAAAGCAACATAAGCGCAACATAATAACATTTTAGTATAGGTACATACTTATATACATATGTATAAAGAAATATTTGGCAACGTTTTCCTGAAATTAAAAAAAAAACAGTGACAACACTTAAAACCTATGAGTAAACCTTTATTCATTCATATGTACATACACCCATTTTAATGTTTGTATGCACGTATCTACATAAATATTTATACATTCCCGTTTTCTGATAGAAAAAAAATGTTTTTTTTTTGTGTAGGTACAAGGCCGTTCAAGCAATTGCTTATTTTATTCCATTCCTTATGTTGAGTTCCCACAAATTTATGTACTATGTACTTTCTTCTTTTAAAAATGAAATGAGTGTCTCTGTTTATTTTTGGTTGTCTAACGGCATATTTTTCTTTTCTTCTTTATCAACATTTGCGCACTTTTTTTTTTTGCCCCAAACTCATAAATTTTAAGGACCTTGAGTATGCTTCTATGTAAAATCAAACACGAAGAAAACATAACAGTACAATACTCTCCAAGCAATTGGTTGAGTGTTTTCGATTATCAACGAAATTTGAACTACTTCGTCACATTTAGTAGTTAAACAGTAGAGTTTGCTTAATTTAGCAACAACAAAATTCGTTAAAATCGAATAATGAGTTCTAAAATTATACTTTTTCGTCACTTTAAAAAGTTGTTCAGATAATCCCTACAAGAAATGAATGAGCTAGTAGTCACATTTTTCATTTTGGTGTTAAGAAAATGATAGAAAGAAATTACCGAATGTGACCGAAAACTTGATTTCGGTCATTTCTTTCCATCATTTTCTTAACACCAAAATGAAAAATGTGACTAGGTACTCGCTCATAAATTTCTTGTAGGGATTGTAACAGTTATAAAATTACAACAACAGCAAAAATTAACATTCCCCATGTAGTATTGAATTCTTTGCAACGATTTGCGGTTAAAAATTGAATACCAAGTGCAAAAAAAGTTTGCCTAAGTTATGGCAGTTTTTACTTAAATTGCAATGTGATCGGTGATGCGTGAGTGTGAAAAAGTATAATGTGCTGTTTTTAAAACGCGAGCACAAAAGTGACTCGTTTAAATAACATTTAAAACAAAAACAAATTTTGAAATGTTGTTTTTGTTTTAAATGTTAGCCAGTAAATCTGTAAAATAAAATACAATTTTAAATATTTAAAAACTAAATAGTTATATTGTACTCAAAGTTAGGACCCCGCTGGATACAAAAGTTAGCGAGCGTTCTAGTACACAAAAGTATTAAATGAGTGCACTTGGGTGGTTTTTCAAAATCGATTTTCGAATTTTAAAGGTGTTCACATCTAGAATTATGCAATTTAGTGTTAAAATACAATTGCGAAAATTTTAGCTCATTCGGACTTTGCTTTCCCGTGCCTAAAGAGCCCCAAAGTTTTAGAAAATGGCGGTTTTTTACGAAATATCGCTATTCACTAAAAACCACCCTAGAGTGCACAACACAACCCAAACTCATACTTCGTAGATTGGGAAAATTTTTAATAATTTCTCATACATTCATTTTTTTAAGCCAAAAAAGTGAACTTGAAAAAATTATAAATGTATTTTTTAAAGGATATTAGTCACCCTTGAACTGTTTGTTTATTCAATGATCAGTGAGCATTAAAAATTTGTCCACATTTTCTTTTTAACTTTAAAACATTAATGGCCAATTTCACCACTTTATTTAAATATCAATTTATGCATGTTAAAAATTGAGTTTTTATTGTCAAATTAAACAAAATTATATGAAAAACTATGTACCTATATATAAAAATTAATTTATATTTAAATAGAATTGGTGGAATTGGCCATAACAATTGTGTTGACTAAATGTACTCTAGATTTTTGATTATTTGTTAAACTTTCAGCTCAGTTAATTTTGATTTCACTCAGACTCGCCAAACAAAAGAAACAGAAAGATAAACAGTAAAATGGCCCACTATTATTAAAAAGAACAATAAGAAAAAAATTAACTTCAAAAGAGTACTTTTTAGAGCCAAAAGCGATACCACTAAATTCAATTGATATTTAACTACCAAATGTAAGTGTTACCATTGTGGGACACTTTTTCCCGAACGATGTAACTACTTAATAAGAATTGAATATCAGAAGCGATAGATTTTTGCTAAATGGGGAAACTATTTAGATTATTTTTCGATCGAAATTGTTTGCAGGGTAGAGTTATGTTTTCATTTTGTCAATGTAGCGGAGGTGGTAGATTTATGGTATTCTCACACACAAACTTGTTAAAGCTTTTGTTTATATACACACATACGACATAAGTATGTATTAGTGTGTTATTAATAACAGTTACCCAGCGGGAAGAAGAAATAGTAGATAGGCCTTCTTAAAATCCAGATCGCTCCATAAATAGCAGAGATATGAGGAAAAAAATCACGATTGCCTCTAACTTTACCCATATATCGTTTGCTGTTATTACTTTTTTAGATCTTTTTCTGTATATCTGGATAACGGCAAGAGCCAAAAATTCCAAATTAGGTACAAGCAGATTGGTTATTAAAACACAATATCACCAAAAAAAAAAAATGGGCGGGATAAGGAAAGTGAACGTGGCACTTCCCACACAAACACATTATAAATTTATTTATATCTGCACGCAAAGAAAAAACATGGTTGTGGTAAACATATTCTAAGAGCAACATATTATGATAAGATTCATGATTGTAGTCACCATATTACGATTGTTATTAAATCATATTATGACCAAATATGTTCGTAATATTACATCATAATATTTTTCCCTTAATCATATTGTTATCCTGTTAATCATAAAACGTTAAGAAGTTATAATATTACTGTCATGGCAATCATAATAAGTTTAGAAGTAATCATATTACTGTCATGGTAATCATAATAAGATAAGAAGTAATCATATTGTTGTCATGGTAACCATAATAAGATAAGAAGTAATCATATTATTGTCATGGCAATCATTATTAGTTTAGAAGTAATCATATTATTGTCATGGCAATCATAATAAGTTTAGAAGTTATCATATTATTGTCATGACAATCATAATAAGTTTAGAAGTAATCATATTATTGTCATGGCAATCATAATAAGTTTAGAAGTAATCATATTATGATGCAAATTGATATGAACTGTTATACATAAATTTTTTACATCATAATATGATACAACTTTAAACATAATATTTTTATTGGAAAAAAATACTTATGATAAAATAAAAAACATAATATAGTTACTGTAATCTTTTTGTCGTAGGTCGCAATTATTTATAAATTATTTTATGGAGTTTTCATTATTTTCCTCTTAAAATAACACAAAACTTACCAGTAATGGTTAATATTTTGCGCCAATATTTCACAAATCTTTCCACCACTTTAAGATTATTAAAATTTTTTAGCAAAGATATTTTATTTTGTGACACTACAACCCTTTTTTAATGTTTTTTCTTTATTTTTTTTAATTTCTTGTTTATTTAAATGGTTATTTTGTTATTTCTTTTTTAATATTTTTCTTTTTTTTTTTGTTTAATTTCTTGTTTATTTTAATGGTTATTTTTTTATTATTTAGCCACTCACTAACAAATAATTCGATATGTTTATGTAAAACACGACACAACTGATACAAAATTATTTTACAAATGGCGATACCAAAATATTATTAGAGTAACGATATTTTGATTGCATCTTATACTTATTATGATAAATGTATATAAAGTTATCATGTTATGGCTATTAAATATCATGTTATGGCTGTGAGTAATATAATATGTTTTGAAAGTTATCATAATTTAGTTGTTAGAAAAATAATTATTTTTCGGTCAACAATACTCAAATTTATAATTGCGATAAACATTAATATGTTTACAGTAACTATAATATTGCTGATATTTAATAAAAATAACAATTATTTGTGTACAACAACAATATATTGTTACAATGAACACAGTGTGGTTGCCGTAACCATGCCCAACCATATTTTTTCTCTGCGTGTGTAGAGCGAAAAAAGCCAAAGTTTCCAAATTTTAAATTTGAGAACAATCGGTCCAAATATATGCCTACCTCATATACATCCCGAAACAAAAAATTGATCTTTAAGCTACATTTGTTCTTTTTCTGTATATCTGGACAACGGCAAGAGCCAAAAATCCAAAATTTATCAAAAGTTGGTGCATGTCTGTTAAAGTTTGTTGCGTTTGGCGCAAGAACATGCCTACCTGTCATATATCCTTTAAAAAAAACTAAAGTAATTTAATAAGTGTTACGAAAGTAATGCGCTTAAGCTCTGTTGTAAATTTGGTTTTATTCGGTGCAGGAAAATCTAAGTTTAATTAATTTATTTTGGTTTTTTTTATCATAGAATTTTTAGTTTATGCGATTTCGGTTCATAACAACTTAACATTTTTGTATTGGAATGGACTATAACTATAAAATTGTAAAACTCACAATCTTGTTATTAATTGTAGTACAAAAGATGTTCCAAAGTGATAAAAATTAAAGAAAAACGTTAAAGGTTTCCCCAAATCTTTGATCGACAGCCCCTTTTTATCCGATTAAAGAAAATTAGACATGATTCCAAGCTTAATTTAGTAGTCTTTGAAACAATATACAACTCATTTTTGTTGAGCCTTGACTGTAGATGAAAACCCTTATTGTCTTTTAAAACCTATTTTTCAATTTATTTAAATTCATAATTTTTTGTGGTTTGTGGATCTTAAAGAAAAAAGTTCTGGATCTGACATTAAAAACAAATGAGCCATAAAATATCTATTTTTATGCAGTTAAAATCGAGTTTTATGCGCATAAAACATACACTTAAAATAGAAAAATATGCGCTATAAATTCAAAAAATATGCACTTTAAATTTTTCCTAACACATATTTTAATCATAAACAAAACATTAAAATAACATAAAACCCCTAAAAATTCAGTCTCGTTAACGAAAATAAGGTACACCAAAAAGCAGAAGTAAAAATATAGTAAAACACAAAATATAAAGTAAAACAATAATGTAAATTAAGTCACTTGTTAGATAGATATGTGAACCTTCTTATAAAATTAATTCAGAACAATACTAATTTTCATATACATTCATTTTCCACTACGCTGTTTTCGTAAAAATTTAAATTAAGTTTGTGTTATTGTTTTGTGTCCTTCATATTTCTAAAAACTTTTATCAAGTTTGATACGAATTTGTTTGCTTAAGTTACCCTTAACTGCATACATTCTATTTATGACATTATTAATTAATTTAATTTGCATTCTCAATGGATTTGATTTCTCTAATTTTACAATAGTCTCTGAGATAAATCCGTAATTTGAAGACTTAAAAATTATCCGAAATTTTATATTTTGTAAATATGTTATATTTTTTTTGTACTGTATTACCATCGTTCCATCACATCCTTGAATTGTTCAAAATTTTCAGCATAATACACAACTGATTTCAACCACTTTCCCCGCATTGTTGTTATAGGATACTTCTCCAAATATGCAACAAAACGGGATTGTGCTATGCAAAATAATTTTTCCCCAATTTTTTTCTAAAAATGCACCAAAAATATGCAATGTCAGCAATATATGCAAAAATATGCATTCAAAGCATAATATGCAAAAATATGCACTAACAAATCGATGTCATTTTATTTAAAATATTTTGATTCGAACAGATATTAAGTTTATGTTGATCTCAGACTGACGACAACAAATATTCATTTGCATAAAAATCCGGGCCTTATTAATTACCTATTTAATTTAAAAATGTAGATTGAATTAATTTTTTTATGTAAATATGTACGTACACAAATGTTCCCTTGTTAAATAATAAAAATTAATTAAAAAAAAAAACTTATATTTAACTTTTATTTGACCTTGTTTAATTGATTATATTTTATTTTTTAAATTAAGCTCTAGGTCTTTTAATATTTAATTATTTATTTTCGATATTTCGCTAACCTTTGGTTAGCATCTTCAGGAAATTTAATTTTTTCCTTCCGAAATACAATATAATAGTCTGGTAGTGTATAAAGTAATTTCTGAAAAATTGAAGGAATATGACTATTACAAAAAAGCTTTATAAAATACATAACTGAAATTTAGCTCATAGAATAAATTCGAAAAATAAAAATGTTGAATATAATATAAAGTAACCTTCGGAAGGAAATAATTCCCAGTTTCTATATTAACATTTTTTAACAGCTTAGAAAATAACATTAAGACGCACTCAATGCGTTTAGAGTATATTTCTTATTTTATTTACTTATTACCATGTTTCCGAAAAATTTCGTTCACTTTTTTACCGAGATTGGACAAATAGTTTAAAGTGCAAAAGTTTAAAGTTGTTGCATATTTCTAATTCACAATTCGAAGTAATTTTTCTTTTTTATAAACAACGTCTATATCAGTCAAATGTAAGTCAAGGTTGATACTTCTTCTTACAAGATCCACCTGTAATCTTTAGGACAATGTGTTTTTAAAATTGTATGTTGTAGAATCTTACACGAGTTTCCATAGTTTTTTTTTTATTTCAGTATCCCATCACTTCCCGGTTATATAAGCCGTCACAAAATGAAACAAATTTATGTTTACCACCTTATAAACATATAGTCATATCTCAAATTTTTTTTTTAATTTTAAGTTAATTAAGCAAAGTGTTCCTTCATACTTTCTCGTAACAAAAAATCGGTATTTTATCTCAAACTGAACCGAAGTTATAGCAAAATATATCTTTAAATCGGTACATTTTGAAAACTTTAATCGCATTTTGCCAAGCTCGATTTTTTGTATATATGACTTTGCTGCAATAAAGGAGCGATATTTTTGGATATCTCCTATTTTTAAGACTTGTCCATGGACTGTTCAAATTTACTGACTGCATCTTATTTTGAATTTATGTTCTTTATTAACTCTTCACTTCACCAAATTAATTAATTATCAACTGTTGCGCGGCACATTCTGCTTTTGGTAAATTTATTGCGTCAGTAGACATTGATTTACGAACGTACTCACTTCTTGTTATTGATCTAATCGACAGCCCATCAACAGGTGCTAATTTTTAGAGAATATAAAACTAAATTTCAAAGTATTAATCGCTTTTTTCTGAAACTATGAGGCACTTTTATTTCCCGGGATCCCGCAACAAAAATCCCGGGAAAACGGGAAATAAAATAATTGAAATTCCCGGCAATTCCCGGGACGTGAAACCCCGTGAAAACCCCTACTGACAACCTACCATTAACAATGTAATGCTTTCTTTTGTTTTTACTATAAAATAATAAAAAAATAACTATTAAAACTTTAAATTTTTACTGTCCTGATTAGAGGCGATGTTTTCCTAACTTCTTCTGGCAACCATATACATATATAAACAGAAACCATATTTTTACAGGGCATTTATATTTTTACAGGGCTTTATACGGGGCGTAAAGTGCAAATCCTTATGACATTTAAGGGTGAAAGCATTTTTAAGCATTTTTAAGAAACAAACACTAAATTGCATTTTTTTAAATAAAATGTGACATTTTTTGTAAAAAAGAAAACACCACAAGTTTTCTATAACATCGCACCCATGTACTAATAAAACCTTATAAACCGTTCTTGGCATGTAATATCAGCCAAACTGACTTATATTAAAGTTTCTTCTACCATTTAATAGATCCTTAAAGTTTAAACATCGTAACATTAACCGGGACTCTGCACGATAAAACTCTTAATAAAGGGTGGTTTTAAGGGCCTAAAAGACAAGTTTTTTTTGCATTTCCTTTGGACATTTCTCAATTTCAGACTAATTCAATTTGAACCATAGAAAGATACACAATCGACAAACGCGTTAAAGTTATTCAGGCTGATTATGAAAATGGGCGTTCAAATCAAAATGCATATCATGCACTTCGTGATTTTGTCGGTAAATTTAATCGTCCAAATGTGCGTACAATCCGAAAAATCGTGCAAAACTTTGGACCAAACCGGGTCTGTTGAAGATGTGAAAACACCATTGCATTATCATACAGCACGTACTGCAGAACATATTGCTTCTGTTCGCGATAGTGTGGCTAAAGAGCAGTCCACCTCAACTCGTCGTCGTGCCCAACAATTTCACCTCTCACGTTCGTCGTTGATGAACAGTATGCATAAATACTTGCATTTACACGCTTACAAGGTGCAATTGACTCAAGAACCTCTTGACCATTTCAAACGTCGTCAATGATCAGAATGTGGGCAAGAAACGGCAACAGTGGATGATCAATTTTCGAAGAAAATCATCTTCAGTGATGAGGCACATTTTCACTTTAGTGAATTCGTCAATATGCAGAATTGCCGCATTTGGGCGAATGATAATCCTAGATGATTCTCGAAAAACCAATGCATCCACAAAGATTGACTGATTGTCTGAGTTCATACGGCTCATGTCTTACTGACATGATTCTTCCTTTTTCTTCTTTAAACATGAATTTGCGTTCAAATGATTCATTTCATGTTGACGACATCTTGCATGTGTGCTTTTTGATATTGAAAAAATAAACAAAATTAAACAACGAATGAAAAAGCAAAGCGTACTGACAGTACATGCATCTGTGTACTCGTTTCTTTCCCCTCGTCCCTCTCGCCTATAAAGTAGCAATCATGTCATTAAAACATGAGCCGTATAAACACAGACTTTGGTGCGGTTTAAGGTCGTGATACACTATCCTACACAATCGTACGATTCATTCACTGGAAAATCTGACAAATTTCTATCACACTCAAAAAAAATCGCAACAAAAGTCTGTTACAGGTGCCACACTATTACACAAAAAAGATGCTTTAAATCAATGAAGCCGACATTGTTGTTTTCTTATCAGCTGTATTAGAAAATACAACTCTGATCGCATAGAAACTATCATTTTATGAAAATTTTTAAAAACTTTTGCAAGTCGGTCAGACTTGTCAAAAAAATCTGTCATTTAGTTAAATTTTTAGGCCACACTATCATACTTTATGAACACACACGATTTTTTTGACATATCGTACGACTAAATAGGATAGTGTGTAGTGACCTTTATGGGCTGGCGGCATCATCGGGCCGTATTTTTTGCAAAATTATGGCCGGTCAGGCAGTTACTGGGGGGTTATTATGTAATTCGATTCGAATCGAAAAATTTACGAATTCGTAAAAATTGTATTATGTAGTACGAGTTTCGTAAATTTATTTCCGAACGTTCGTAAATTTTGGGATTTTTTCTACCCCCTTTCGAAAATGCAACTATGTAGTACGAAAGCAAAAGTCAGGCCTCGTTACTCTTACGTAAATGTTGCGGATACGTAAACGTTGCGGTCGACTTGAAATGTTGGTAGTTACTACAAAAACGTAAACGTGTCATATGGTGTTGAGGTGTATGTGTGTACTCGTACATAAGTATGTATGTAAATTATTATTTAAATAATAACAATTGTTTTGATTTTGCTCACAGCCTTGTTGCAAGACATGTTGCTACGCTTTTGTACAAAAAAATAAAATACCTTATACATATCTGTGGCATTTTGACAAAATATCTTAAGTCGTGATAAGATAGCAAAAAGCTTTAAAAAAAACTCGCTGAAAAAATCATTTTTATCAAATAATAAAAAAACCAAACTTAAAGAAAAATTTCGTTTATAATACAAAACTTTAAAAATGTAAACAAAAATATTTTTTGAATGAAAATTCGTATGATTAGCAAAATTTTGTGCCATAGATATATATTTACATATCCAGCACAAAATTTGCTTTAAAAAATTTGATTTTTTATCTAGTTTTTATTGCGCCTGAGAATCTAGTTTTGGAGCTATGGACCTTAACATATTTTTAGCCCTTATTAATATCTCTTCAAATGAAACTTGATACAACCAATATAAGCAAAAATTGAAAAAAAAAATTTTTTATAATGTTTAATTGTAAACTTAATTTAATTTTCTAAAGATGCTAGCTAACCAAAGGTTAGCGCAATAATGAGAAAAATAAATAAATATAATATATGTATGTTTTTAAAAAAGACCCCAAGCTTAAATAGTTCAAAATAATTATAAAAAAAGAAAGGTCAAATAACAACAAATAATATATATATTTAATATAATAAGGTCAAGGCGAATATTCGGAACTATGCGCTGATTTTTTTCTATTTGCATTGTCAAAAATGTATGCAAATAATTACTTTACAATAAAATCAATATTCGAATCAGCTGTTTTATGTTTTGGCTCATGTGTTTACAGCTTTTAATTAAATTTTTATTTAATAATTTCATAAATTATGATTTTTGCGTTAAAATATTGTTAAAACTTGTGTTGTAAATGTAAATGAAAATTATAGAAAAGAAAATAAGAAGTACAAATACAGTAAACATACAAATGTACATATGTATGAAATAAATGCCAACGTTGTATAACTTGCATTTGTTGTTTATATTTGTGTAATTTTATTGTTTTGTAAATATATAGCGAATTTAGTTAAAATACAAAAACATTTGTTGTTTCAAACTTATAAATAAATAAAATGACCATAGAAAAAGTGAGAAAAAGGCTTTTGCAAATTTGCAGCAGCCCGCTGCCGGAAACATGCAAAAATACCATTTTAACATTTATCAATTTTATTTACTTCTATCTACGGAAATAATCTAACTGTTGGATAAAATAAAATAAAAAATTAAACTTTTAACAACAATATTTATTTCCAACAAATAAACAAGAGCTGTAAGCTGCTTCTTTTATTTTTAATAAAAACCCGATAACTTTGGTTTCTGTGACACATAATGCCAACATTAATTTCAGTTCGAACAACAAGCCCATAACATTGAATTTCATTACATCAAATTTAAATTAATGTTTTGATGAGAATCTCATTAATAAAATTTAAAAGTAAACCGTTGGTTAATAAGTTTTGTTGACAACACTGCTTCATAACAAAAATACAATTCTTAACAGCTGATACGTAAAAACGGAGAGAAATTTTAATTTTATCAGGTTCATCCGCAACGCAACGTTACGTTTACGTAAGAGTACCTATTTGCATAGTAGCTTGGTAAGGAAAACGGAACAGCTGATTAGCAACGTATACGTTTACGTAAGAGTAACGAGGCCTTTAGTAATGTACGTATTTCTTTCGAATGCCATTTTGTTTGCGGAAATTCATGTACATATAATTTTATACACAAAAGTTAAATAAAAACTTTTAAAATGTAAGTACATATATGAATTTTATATTTGAATAATAAAAAAAATTGCTTTAATTGCTTAAAGGGAATCGTCTAAAAAAAGTGTATATAGATTGAGACATTCCCAATAAACGGTCTTGGACAATCTGATGTTAATAACCACCTTGCGCAAGAAATTTCAAGGTGGCTGCCAATTTTAAAATAGGAGGGACGGCAGTTGATCTCTGTGGTGCTTTTAAATCATTGCTGATGGAGTTCAGAACGTACATAAATGCGTTTTTACTAAGCCGTAAATTTTTCACGAACCAGAAAGTAATTTTTCTTTGTTCAATAAAATCTTTTTACGCGCTTTTCGTATTTGCTTTAATTAAATTACTTACGACAGCATGTCTCGCCATTTGTTTTAAAATTTTTAGGTTTTTCATTTGTAGAGTTCGTAGATTTCAGAAATCTTGTTCACTTTTATAAGTCTTATAGGTTGCAAACTCCTGGGTATTTAATTCAGCTATTTAATTTTTGTAGATCAACGAGGAATAGACAGTTAAAGATACCGAAATTATCTGCCGTATTGGAGCGTTCTTTTCATGTTAGAGTTGCACGATCTTATAATAAGTTGCCTAACTTTTTGAAAACGTTTGGTGTTTCTGCTAACACATATAAAAAACGACTTTTTCTGGAACTTTCAAGAAATCAATCTTCTACATAACTGTTTGATATTGATGTGTTAAATATGCTTTAAAGGAATGATATTTTAAAATTTATTCTTTATTTATTCTAAAGTTAACAGAAATCCACTTTATATTTTTCTTCTGTGTAAACTTGAAATAATATATTATTTTTTTTATGATATTTTGGAGAAATTTTTATTATTTTATTACTAATGCATGTGTATACATGTATTTACATTTAATCTTCTGAATCGTTCGTTTTGGGATTTTTCATAGCTGGAACTCTTACATTTTAATTAGGCTATCTAGCTCTTTTGTAATTATATTTTAACTTTAATATATTTGAATTTTTATATACATATACATACATACACTCACAATATTATTACAGTAACGGACTGTAGTTTATTTAAGAAATATTCCGATCAGTCATTTTTAAATAAATAAACATTTAAAATTCCAAGCAAATTTATTTTTAACTGATTCTAACAGTTATTCAAAAAACTAAGTGCATATTAATACGGATTTTCAGTTGCAGTTAATATTGTCCGTTGATTGAGTTAAATTCTTCTTTATGTTAAAGTAAATAAAAATGTAATTTAAAGCAACGAAAATTTCATTTAATTTTTACTGTCAAAAATTCAACCGCGAATTCCGTAAAAACAAATCAATATTCAGTTATCTTTTATAAATTAACTGTCAAAAAATTAACTACATATTCCGTAAAAACAAATAAATATGCAGTTATTTTATAAAATTTTACTGTCAAAAATTCAACACCATATTCAGTAAAAACAATTAAATATTCAGTTATTTTATATAATTTTACTACCAAAAGTTAATTTTTACTTATCTATAAAAAATGAATTGCTTGTTTTGTGTAAGCAATACCCATTTTCTATTTGTTATAAATACATCAAATTTTAAAAGTAAAATAATTGCGAAGCCATATCGGTCATGCTGCTGGTGTCTTATAATTGAGAGTTCTTCTGTAAACAACGTGGTCAGTACAACAAAAGTAAAACAAACGTCTGTAACTGGGTAAGTATGTAAATAAAAATATTCTCCCTCTCTCGCTTATAAGAAAAACAAGCGCACAGGTGTCTGTCTGGTATTTTTTAAAAATTCGGCTCTTTTGTGGAGTAAACGGAAATTTAATAAAATAACTGAATATTTAATTGTTTTTACTGAATATGGGGTCAATTTGACAGCAACAAATTGACAGTAAAATTTTAATAAATAACTGAATATTTAATCGTTTTTACTGAATATGGTGTTGAATTTTTGACAGTAAACAAAATAACTGAATATTTATTTGATTTTACGGAATATGGTGTTGAATTTTTGACAGTAAAAATTAAATGAACTTTTTGTTAAAAATAAATGAAAAATAGGTAGACCGGTTTTTAATTGAACTTTCATTTATTTTATATTACAATTTCAGTTAATTTTACGTACAGAATATTGTGAGTGTAATAACCAATATCCCCGTATTCTTTTCATGTAAAATTCATGAATTTGTATTGCTTGAAATCCATCCAGACATTAGAGTGCACTTAATCTAGTTTTGGTAATGATGCTAAAAATGTTAGACCGTAGACCAAGATTAAAAAAATCGTTAAAGTAAAGAAGGAAAAAATTGCAAGACAATCGATTTGAAATTTTACACTTTTTTATATTTGATATATGTATGTATACTTACATTTACTTTCTGAGGGACATTAATTCAAAAAGGTTGAATAAACATATGTATATATGGATAACATGGCCACTACTGCTTTATAACGTTTATAAATTTTAAAAGTTTAAAAGTTTTTGCTGGCTATCATTTTAAACAGTCATGCTTTAAAACAACGAATAGATAATTTTTGTTTCGCTGCTCCGAAGACTTCGCTTCGATTAATACAAATAATTGTTCACTTTTTTAGGAAAACTAGAAATAAGGTTTGTATCCGTGAACTTAAATAAAAATATAGAAGAATTTTGGCATATCTAGTTACAAGTTTGCTTATACTAAACAACATACTTATATAAACCTAGGCAAAGGCGTAAAATGGCGCTTTCTTGTTTTTTTTTAAAGCATCACAAACAGTATTTCTTGAATTCTCGAATTACAGTACGTTGTTTGGAATTAGGTTTGACAACCGTATGGAAGTTTTATCCGATGGATAATAAAAAATACTTTTAAATTTTGGGGGGCTTAAGTGCTTTAATAAAAACATTGATTTGCTGAAGACAACACCATTTTAACTTTAGCTTTGACCATAGATTATATATTGATCGATAAAAGTTGATAACACTGGTCTGCCGTAAAAATTGTTTTACATTAATTCAAGTGCGTTCACAGTTTTTTTCTATCACATCTATTTTTTTTTTTTTGGGGCAAGACAAATATTTCGCACGAAATAAGGCCGTTATTTTAATACATTTCAATAAGCAGATTTTATAAATTTTCTTATTAGGAAGTTAAATAAACGTTGTAAAATTTTTTATTGCGGAAACAAATTTAATTTTCATAAAAAATCAAAATATGTTCTTATCACTTAATTACTGTAATTGAAAACAAATCTTTTATTTCGAGATAAAAATTTTCATTTTCAAATGCCTAGAACAAAAATGGTATTTTCTAATGATATTAAAAAACCACTAGATATCCCGCTAACCGCCAAAACGGAAATTTTACCCCGGTGGACACGTAAAAACCGCTAGAATCGCGGTAAACCCGTCAAATTGGCAACAGTGCCTGCCACATATGTATAATTAAATAAAAAAATTAAACAAAAATGGATGTAAAAGAAAATATTGCAATATATGTAAAAAAATATAATAAAAATGTTTTTTATATGATAATATCGTACAAATATTAATATACATATGAAATGTTTTTGGCTTATTAACAATCATTCTATGTATATAAAATTGTAACGTTACTGACTGACTGGTTCATCATCGTACAGCCTAAGTGCCTGAAGCTAAAAACTTAAAATTTGGAGCCAAGGTTGGTCTCTCCCCAAATTATCCACTAAGACGAAATTTTTGGAAATTCGAATGTTTTTTGCCTAAAAAATAAGGTGTCTGGTACTTTTTTAAATTGGGCTCATTTAGGAAGTAAAGGAATAAAACCTGTATTTTGGCACTTTTTTGTCACCCTATCTATCTTTTAAACCAATTAATATGGAAATAAAATTGTATTACATTCGAAACTTTTCTAAAAAATTTTTACAAATATAATATTGGTACTTTTTCGAAATTCGAACGTTTAAGGGGTAAAAATCGTAACTATTTTTGGTACTTTTTTACAAAACATTTTTCTCCATTCATTCATATATAAGTACGTATTAAATTATGGGCTCCCAATACAATAACCAATAAACATTTTGCCTACTTTTTTTAAATGAATAGGTTCTTTCACTCATATTCACTCATTATTTAACACACATTTAAAAAAAATTTATAGTTTGCTAACTGTGCTGCCACTTTGTATAATCGTTTACATCTGTAAACCATATGGTTGCTTTGTTTGTCCGGACAAATTTACCGAAATGGCTGACTCATTCTGCTGAACACTCTCTGTAAAAAAATTATTCTCCCGACAAAAATATTGTTCGGAACGCATGGGTGAATCGAGCTTAACGAACTGTAGTTTATTTAAGAATTATTACGTTCAGTATTTTTAAAGTAACAGTTATTCAAAAAACTAAGTGCATATTAATACGGATTTTCAGTTGCAGTTAATATTGTCCGTAGATTAAGTTAATTTCTTCTTTATGTAAAATAAAATTATATTTTATTTTTTTTTCTGTTAGGACCAGCACTCAGGGGATGACCCCTACTAATCCATTGCATTGTGTTGGAACTAGGAAAATAGGTTATGGGAAGGAGGATAGAGGGAGTAGTGTTTGTGAACATTCGACTTGAGCCTATTCATGTTGTAAGTGAGAGGAATGACTTCAGCAGGAAGGATATTCCACATACGAACAGTCCGGGAAAGAAATGAATTCTCGCTGTAATGCGTTGTACGATTCACCTGGGTTTCGGGAACCAGATCCCTAATTTCGTCAGAACACATCCCATTGTAGTAACGATAAAACAGGCCAATACAACCCACATTGCGACAGTGCTTAAGGGAATCTAAAGAATTGAATACCCTACTACATTAAAAACGACCCTATTTGCACGACTCCATTCCGAGACTATGCAAAGGTCTCGGCCAAGCGTATCATTCATATTCTGCGTCATGGCACCGACATCGGACACGCTTGGTCTGTACTCAAATGAGTACGAATGGCAAAGGTTGCTGTCATCTGCAAAAAAGTAGATAGGGTTGGAAGTTTGACATAGGAGGTCATTTAGAAAAATAAGAAATAGAGTAGGAGAAAGAATGGAGCGAAACCCCATCTATAATAACTCGTATAGTGTGATCTCTGCGAAAACTCGATATAAATCAAGAGAAATTATCACCGACACCAAATGTAACAAGTTTTGACAAAAGTGCACCACGCCAGACTCTGTCAAACGCCTTGGAAATATCTAAAACTATTACATTACTTTCGCCAAAATGGTGAATGGAACGGCACCATTTTTCCGATAACAGAGCTAGTAAGTCTCCAGTAGAGCGACCTCTACGAAAGCCTGGCGGTCGCTTAGCAAGTAGTTTGACTCTAAATATTTGACAAGATGGTCATTTACCATACTCTCCATAACTTTGGAAAGTGCCGAACAAATTGCAATTCCGCGGTAATTTTCAGCGTTATTAGCCATTCCCTTTTTAGGAATTGGCGTTACATTAGCAACTTTCCAGCATACTGGAAATTCTGCTGCATCGCTGAAAATATTTGCTAAGGGACGATCAAGCGACGAAGAGCCAAGACCAGTGCAGGTATACCATCCGGCCCAGGAGACTTGTTTATGTTGAGATGCGCAAGAACCCTTTAAACTGCTCGAGCACGAAAAAATATTCTAGGCATAGTTACGGATACTTTTTCGAGTTCGGGTAGTGGTTGACTGCTAGTTGGTAAGTCAGAATTTTTAGCAAATAATTCGGCAAAACAATTAGCCTTAACAACCGGGTCCGTGAAAGTTGAAGAACTAGCATTAACCCTTACTCATTTAACGAATGTCCAGAAGCTTTTACTACCCCGGGAAGCAGCAAGAACTTCAGTACGAAGACGTTGATCCTGAAGAGTTTTTTCCCCGCCTAAGTACTTTGGCACACGAAGACCTTGCCATTTTGCGAAGCAATTCAGTATCAGCATTTTTGTTGTTATGGCAATATCTGAATGCTTTCTCTCTGGATCTGACTGCTAGTTTGCACGACTGATTAAACAAAGATTTAGAGCAATGCTTATTCGAAGCTTTTGTAACTGGAATGAAGAATTTCATTCCTACACTCACAATATTATTACAGTAACGGACTGTAGCTTATTAAGGAAGTTGCTGTTAATATTGTCCGCTGATTAAGTTAATTTCTTTTTAATGTAAAATTTAATTTAAAGTATCGAAAAGTTCATTTAATGTTTGCTGTCAAAAATTCAACCCAGAAATCCGTAAAAACAAGTGAATTTTCAGTTATTTTATATAAATTAACTACATATTCCGTAAAAAACAAAGGAATATTGAGTAATTTTATATAAATTTTTATAATTTTTGGCAGTAAAAATTAAATGAACTTTTCGTTAAAAATAAATGAAAATTAAGTTGACCGGTTTTTAAATAAATTTTCATTTATTTTATATTACAATTTCAGTTAATTTTACGTACAGAATATTGTGAGTGTAGCATTATTACATTTGCAACCATTTTCGCAATGTCATTGACGTCATTGTCCAGGAAACAAAGTTTCCAATTGAAATGCCGAAAAAAGTCATTGAGCTCAGCCCAACGTGCTTTTCCGTAAAACAATTTTGATCGTTTCGTTGCCCGTCTTCAAACGTTCCGGAGTTCGGATAACGGAAAAGAGGCGGAAATGGTGCAATGATCCTAGTTTGCCGAGAGGTGCTAGAACTTCAACTTTGTACTTTTGTGGGTGCGAAGAGAGGAAGAGGTCAAGGGTATTGTATTGGTGCCCATCAGCACATGGAATATGTGTTGGTTCATTGACCAGTTGCACGAGGTGGTTGTGCGCAGCAAAAATCTCAACATATTGGTCTTCATAAGTTGTACGGCCCGAGAGTTGAAGCTAAGAAGAATTGTGGACATTAAAATCACCAGCAACTACGATTTCACTGTTAGGACATTTCTCAAGAATCTTCGCTATTGAGTCGGAAAGTTAGTCGAAGCCCGATAAAGTAATATCCCTTCCCGCATTTGGACTTCTGTCGGATAGAATTCCATCAGATTTTCGTGTGAATGAATCGTACGATTGTGTATGATAGTGAATCGCGGCCTTTAGTAATGCTGGGAATAATATTAACAAAGTACAAAATCGCAAGCAAAACGCGAAAGATTCAGAACATGTTTTTCTATTTGCAACCCTTGCGATTTGATAATTGTGCGAGTATCTGAACAAACCTGATTGTAAGGAATCTAAAATGATTATTTTCAAGGAGATCAAAGTTCGATTTATGTAGAAAATAAATTTTTTGACAAATTTCTACATATGTAAGTTTTTTGTTGACTTAAACTATAGCAACAAGATTCATTAGGCTGTAGTAAATCTTTTGTCTGAATTAAATTCGATACAGTATTTACATAATGGTGACTTCTTTGCATTGTTTTTATCATATTTTCGTATAAAAATAACCGTTCCACATTCGCCGACGAATGAATACCTTAAGCAGTTGTACTGATATCCGTAAACATGAGTGCATTAATTAATTTTCTTTTTAAATCTTGCAACCATACACCAACAAGTTTTAACGTTAAGGCCCAGAACAGGCGGTAAAACGCAACTGCAACGAAACCATTTAGAAGTTATTGTTTTGAAACCAGTTTCAATCGTTTTTCATACACCCTGCAACCTAAATTGAATCAGAATGTAATGAAATTATCGCAATAATTTCCATTTTCTTTGAGAAGAGATGAAACGCAAGCACGAGTTTCCTGCACGCCGGTTTCAATGCAACTCTTTTGCAATGCATTTCAAACCGGTCTCAAAATGGTCGCGTTATGTGTGGTCCCTAAAGGGAGTCTATGGCATAAACTCAAATGAAACTCGAAAATAACTAGAAGTTGCAGTTTCGTTGCAGTTGCGTTTCACCGTCTGTTCTGGGCCTAAATGAAACCCAAACACGAGTTTCCTGCACGCCGGTTTCAATGTAAAGGCAACTTGAAAATGGCAATTTAATAATTTACATTTAATTTAATAGTAAAATATTTGGCTTTTCTTTTTAAAAAAACAGAAAACTAAAAAAAAATTCTGTTGTTTTATTAATTTTATTTGTTTTTTTCTTATTCCTCTTTGTGTTTTGCGTTATTTTACCATTTTTTTGACAGTGATGCCACATGACGCTAATTTGTATCTATGTTGTTAACAACAATTTACAGAATCACATAATCGTTAGTGCAAACAACAAAACAGGTTGACAATTATAACAACTGTTGTTATTGTTTAAAGTTACAGAATCCCACTACTGGTGATTGAAATTTTTAAATTGTACTAAACATGTCATTGGAGTACTTCAGTAGTTTTGCAAAGATAATAGTACTGATAAAAGTACAATTGTACTAACAATATCATCCCTAAGTTTAAACCTCGCAGCATTGCCATACTGAATAGCAACAAATGGCAAATCAATTAAATACTTACAAGCAGGGCTGCCAGAAATTTTCAGCATAAAATCTTAATTTCACCAAAAAAATCTCATTTTTGAAGAAAAATCTTATTTTTGGAAAAAAGTAGTTTTTTTTATTATAAATAATAAAAACAATTCATATTTTATTTAATACATAAAATAAACAAAAAAAAACATTACAAAAAATTTAATTCCTTATACTAAATTGTATTATTTAGTTTACAAATTTTTAAATGATAACAAAAAATGTTTTTTTAATTGAACCTAACCTTCGTCTAGACAAAACATAAAATCTTGTTTTTTGGAGAAAAAATCTTAAAATCTTTTTTCGGTTAAAAAATCTTAAAAATAAGGTAAAAATCTTAATTCTGTAAGCGCTGCTGACAAGAAATATTTACAATTATATTGGATACAGTCCAAAACGTAAAAATAAACTTTTCGAAATACAAAATTTATTAGAAATGAAATAAAAAAATTCTTCCCCGATCACAAAGCAGGTCACAGAATGCTAACAGAACTGTCACGAGACGGAAGATTTTGCGTTTTTTTTTGTCTATTTCTAAGAAAGCTGCCCTTTTGCATTTCTCTTTGCATCATCTTTAATGCCGCAATACAATGAACACAAATTTGTTAAGTTGAGATTTATTTGCAAAACTGTTGTAAAAATTAACTTTTAAGTTTACCACAACACGAGTAAATAATATTTAAGTAAGGAAAAAAAGCTTTCTGTCTTTTTCTTCGAAAGCTGCCTTCGCAACTGATTTGGGCCCTTTTCACACGTCACTTTTTACAGTTCTGTTATTATTCTGTGAAGCAGGTGGCATTCATTAGTGGCATTAGTAATTCAAATTCTACAATTATATGAATTCCATCGATACTGCAAAAATTATCCACTAGAGCCCCGATTTTTGACGGCTCTATTTAGTCTTCTTTTTAAAAATTAAATCCGCTTTGCGCTTTTATAATTTCGATTTGCGTCGTACATACGATTACATTTGTTCGCTGAAGTCATAATAACATGTGAAGAATTTTTCTATTTGGGTTTAAAAATGCGAATTCCCATTTAATTCTAAGTATAGTTGCGTGTTAGGAAGTAACAAGTTAGTTCTTAATAAGAAGTTGTGTACAAAAATGAGTGCAAAGAGAAAAAATGTATTAGTTTGGAACTAAAATTGGACGTAATAAAAATGTTTCAAGTCAGGTAAAAAGACTGTTGATATATACAGAACCCTTGGTTTAGCACCTTCAAGAGTAAAACCAATTTGCCATAGTGATAGCGCTAAAAATTAATCATTTAAAGATAACTCGAGTTTATAGCAAATTACATTTATTTTTAATGTTTCTGTGAATATGGATAAATGAAATTAATAAATTTTTGTTAGTCTGAGTTCATACGGCTCGTGTCTTATTGACATGATTCTTCCTTTTTCTTCTTTGAACATGAATTGGTGTTCAAATGATTCATCTCATGTTGACGACATGTTTTTAATTTTGTATAGTCATGCGTATGCATGTGTGCTTTTTTGATATTGAAAACAAAAACAAAATTAAACAACGAATGAAAAAGTAAAGCGTACTGACATTACATGCATCTGTGTCCTCGTTTCTTTTCCCTTCGTCCCTCTCGCCAATAAAGTAGCAATCATGAGCATGAGCCGTATGAACATAGACTTATGTTTTTATGAAAATATATTTTTTCTTATGTCAATATTTCTTTTCAAATGATAAATATGTATATTTTAGCCCAATTGCTGAAATAAATAGAATAAACCCATATCACTTTCTTCATTATAAATAGAATTTCTTGCTAAAAATTTATATTTTTAAACCAATCAATGCAATAAATTATCTCTAACGAAATACCCTGAGCTGGCTAAAAAAGCACTTCAAATCATTGTCCGAAAATAAACACTAAATATCGCTCCTTAGTGTTCGATTCGGTAGATTTGTGGAAAACACAAACGCGAATAGTGTTTGCGTGGAAAATCATTAAAAAATAACGTTTCCTGTTTGTCATCTTTCGAACACAAAAATAATAATTGTTTTATCTTACTCGACAAAAGATAAGACCATTTAATTCCGTTCGGTTTTTTTTAAGTAACCACAAACTTCATTTTGTTCGGTTCGGTTCATTAACGTTCGTCGCTTTTGGCTGGTAAAAAAAACCAAACATTTTTTACAAAAACAAAATACACAAACGAAACCAAAAAAATGGCAGCAAAATAATTTTACACAAACAAAACGTATACACAAGCTGATCGTGGTGCGGTCGTTGCTAAATTTTTTTGATTGTTCATTTCTTTATCAATGTAAAAAAAGATACATTTTAGAACTTTAAAATTTAATATTTGTCTTCATTAAAATGTTCGGATCTCTCTTTAAAATAGTTAGGACCGGGATTAAGGGATGTGTTTGTGTACACAATCACTTAAAAACAGATATCGTTCTTGGGTGTGTGAGCCGAACGCTCAATAATGTACTGTTTATTTTCGATATCTGCTTTAAATATAAATTCAATTTTAAACATCTTATTTGTGCGAAATGACTTTTTCACAAATGGTGAACATTAAAACAAAAAAAAGGAATAAATTAAATTTAGAAAATGATTTGGTTGTTTGCGTGACACAGTTGCAACCACTTTTTTCGCATTTAATTAAACAATAAGCAGGCCCAGTGTTCGTATTAATATACATACATAAATACTTTTATGTGTTTTAATTTTTGAATTAAAAAAATTAAATTAAAAAAATCGATGTATGTATATTATTTGGGTCAGCTCTTGACCCACCGATTGCTCTATGGGGTCTAAAGCTACATATGTATATTATTTCCATTTTGTGTTTTAATTTACAATAAGTCGCATACTGGTTTCAATTTTAATATTGTTCAAGGCGAATTCAACTACAGGTGGTGTCGGAACTACAATCCAACAGCAACAAAAACAACATAGTGTTTTTGCATTGCATTGTTTATGGCTCGAAATGTCAACCATTCTTAGCAAAACACTAACAAATCAAAACAAATAAGCTCGAACTGCCAAAATCAGTTGCCGTTTCGACACCACCTGTAGTTAATTCGCCTTGATATTGTTCAACTTTCAAGTAAAAGGTGAACATAACCTATAGGAATAACATAGACAGCATTGTGCAATGTTGCAAACATATTTCACTTCCATTTTGTTGTGCAATAAAAATCAAAAATCTTTTGACTGTTGCCAAAATATTGTGCTACCTTCTAATATCACATACATATTGGTCATATTGTCATATTTTATTGCATATCTATGAGCCGCACATGAATGAAATGAATGAAGGAAAAATGTGTTAAATTATATTGAAAATCGCTAGATTTTACGAGAAAATAGCTAAATTGGCAGCAGTTGCAATAATTTATAAAATATGTGGCAATTTTATTAGTTTACATAAGCTATCCCATTCTTTTCAATGTCCTGTTATACTTTCTGAAATATATATCTTGTTTTCTCTAACAGTTTTGTGAAAAAGCTGCCATATATTTATTTAAAATACTTCAGTTTAATTCAATAAAATTATTAATTAATTAATAAAACAAGCAATAATTTTAAATGTTGTAAACAAAACTGTAAAGAATATATATGTAATAAATAATTAAAACTTGGTTAAACAATAAATTAAACATTTTATGCTGGCAATACCTTACACTCGAATTGTTTAATTCGTTTATTCTCTTTTCGGTGGTGTTGTGAAGTGGTTGTATTTTTGATATTTGCTAAAAAATAAAAAAAACGAATCAATAATTCGCAGAGTATTATTTTATACATACATACATATATATTTGCAAAATAAATATTAGTTTTAGTTAACAAATAAAAAATTGTTTCCCTGACAAAACACAAATATTCAAGTGTTGTGTAAAAATATTTTTTAATTATTAAGACGGTACGTCACTAAAAGAAAACTTAAACATGTCGGAACAAGAGCACCAAGAAACTAATGGAACGTCTAATGGCGACGTGCCAGAAATTGAATTGATTATTAAGGTTGGTATTTTATAAATTTGCTTTGCCTGTGGAATATACTTGTTTGTGTATATATTATTTTTCAATAAGGGGTTAAGAAAAAAGGTTAAACCTATACGGTTGCAGACTATTTTATGCATTGCAATTTCGTACCTCTTCCCTCCCATAATTATTTCAATATACATATGTAAATTGTTGTTGCTTTTTATATTTTAAGTTTTTGTGTAAATAACGAATAATTTTGAAATTGATCATATTTTCTTGTCTTAAACTAAACAAAATACAAAGAAGAAACAAAACGCACTCGTAAAGCTTTCATCTGGTGGTTCTTTTTCTAATAGGTATCTTAAGTAAATAAAAACAGGTTTCCTGTTACTCCTCACCACGCTTCGCTTCTTTCCACTGTCATCGCCTTTCTTCAATAGTTTGGATGTTTGCATTTGTAGTCGCTGTTTGATTTTACTGCTGCGTCTTGCTGCTAATACATTGGTTACCGACGAGTTGGATGACAGAATATCACACCCTCCGACCACCTGACAGTCATGTCTTTGCTTATGATGAAAATAACAGTGGGATCTCTATTATACGAGCAATAGGTATATTCAATTTATTGAATTATGAATTGAAAGTTTCATGTAACGATTAGTTTTAATTTTTTTTAACGTACCTATAGGTACTTTCCTCTACCAAATGGAATAGGATTAATAATGAGTAAAAATCCAACTGCTACTGTTTTTAGCACATAAACTTTTTAATACAATTCATCGTTTTCTGTAACATTTCAATTGATTTCGAATATGTCGATTACAGAAGCGATGATGTGATAGACACGAGTAAGATAGTAGTGCACACCATCCCATTGCAGCAACCTTGTACACTTGTTCGAATGCATTGCCGCATTTATGGAGTGAATGCCTACCACTTGCACACAAAGTAAGAGGGATAGCGAAGTGTTCATTCAATAAATACCTATAAACTCAGTACTGCTTCACATACATTGTAAGCAGGCAATATACAGTCTATACACAATTTCACTTACTTCGTGGGCACACTTCTTGCACACTAGCTCCACTACATTGTAAGCAGGTAGACTTTTCGGATTTTCGCGTTAGATTGTTATATTAAGGAGAATCACGATGGGTAGTGCAAGGTGTGCAAACACGTGCAAAAATACACAAATTTGCACAACACAACAACAAAATGTACGTATTTGCAATTTGCTCTATTTTCTTCGTTTGCACTAAAAAAAACCATGAGCAAACTGAGTAGGGCATATTTCCTCACTTGTAAACAATAACGTTTGACATATTAAGCGCCATATTGTTTTTAAGGAAACTTATAAAATGAAAATTTTTGTGGGCTTTAATATAAAACAGAGAATTAAATTTAAATATTTTAAAAAGAAAAATTTTTTTAAATTTGCTTGTGTATAACACTAGGTCACAAATAACAAACTTTTGTCTGTTATTTGTTTCTAGCATACTTTTTCTCATGGATTTGGACCTACTGAACACGAAAATGAATTTTAAAAATTTTTCTGTCGATTGGTTTGCGAGATACAAATTTTTTATTTTTTTTTTTTTAATTTTTGGAGGTACACTTACTATTTTGAGCATATCTTTAGTCTTCTTTGACCTATTTTATCCTACTACTACTCAAATTAAAGACAATTGAGCCGTCTACAACTTATTCTCAGAAAATTTTCAAATCGGGTTAGTAGTTTTGATGTTGGCGGCTTAAAAAGGTTAAAAAACTGGGTTTTTTTAGTAAAAATGTGGCTGAAAAATTCATATAAAAATTCATATAAAATATAAAACGCGATGTTAACAGCGATTTTAATTTTTTTACGTATAGCTGACACTTTTCCAAAGAAAATAAGCCCTTACTTAACAAAATCTGATGACAAATGGCCGACTTATTATTTTTTTGGTAAACGACCGAAATTCCGCTATTTCACGATTTTTTGATTTTCATTATTTGCACAGCTTACCTACCCAACGCAAACGAATAAATACATTTGAACTTAATTTAAAATAAACAAATTAGTCTTCGTATATTATTTTTTAATTTATTTACAGCACTACATGCTCAATGTATCGCACAATTAGCTAAACTAACGAAATTAAACTAACTAATTAAATTAAGCAAATCAACGCACAAAAAAAATTAGTAAAAACAAAGATATAAGTGTACATTTTATGCCATGTGGAAAAACTGCTGACTTCTTCTTTGTTTTTTGTATTCGCTGCAATCGGTCTCACGTATTAGGGTCCAAATATAGTCACCCATCATAGCCGTGTCATACATGCCCTGATAGCGTCGTTCCATAGCCTTCAATTCCTGATGAAAGCGCTCGCCGTGTTCGTCGCTCACGTCTCCTAAATTCTCAGGGAAAAAATCCAAATGAGAATGCAGAAAGTGTATTTTAAGTGACATGTGCACTCCCATGGCTTCATAGTTCTTTACCAGATCCTCAACTATGTCCTTATAATTCGGGCTTTTGTTGTTTCCTAAAAAGTTTTCCACAACAAGCCTGAAGGAATTCCATGCTGCGGCTTCGATGGGTGATAACAGCTTTGGGAATTTTTCATCTTTCAAAATTTTTTTTATCTCGGGTCCTGCGAAGACTCCTTCTTTAATTTTTGCCAGCGAAAGGTAAGGGAAAATTGACCGTAAATAGGCAAAAGCTTCACCTTCTTTGTCTAATTTTTTGGCAAAATTTTTAATCAAACCCAATTTTATGTGCAGCGGCGGAAGTATTATATTTTCACGGTTCTCTATTAGTGGTTTGCGCTGAACATTCGCTTCTCCAACTACAGGTTTCGTTCGTACCGACCATTTTTTTTTTATATAATGCTGATCATCAGCGCGGCTATTCCAAAGGCACAGAAAACAGCAATGTCGCGTATAGCCTCCTTGGAGTCCACACAGAATGGCCACAACTTTAAGGTCGGCGCATATTTTCCAATTGTATTTCCTATACTCTATGCATTTCAGCAAAATGTCCATAGTTTCATAGTTCTCCTTTGAATGAACCGCATGAGCAATAGGAACAGATGGCTTTTCATTCCCATTATGTAAGAGAACTGCCTTCAAGCTCTCTTTGTTGCTGTCAATAAACAACCTCCATTCGTTGGGGTTGTGAATTTGGTGAAGCTCTTGGAACAAGCCTGAAATGTCGCTGCAAAAACATATTTGGTCTTTCTTTGTATAAAATTTTGCATACTCCTTGTGACGGTTTCTGTACGCTGATACTTTCACTTCTGAAGCCGCAAATCCACACTGTATCATCCGAGACGCAAAAAGTTCGGATTTCTCCTTAGTGAGACCAAAATCGCGCACCCAATCGTTTAGTTCGGCCTGTGACAGTAATTTTCGCTTTGCACCCGGCTCAAATTCGCTTGCATTTGACTCGGACTCTTCTTCTGACGATTCTGCTTTTTGAAGAGATGCACCAGGGCACACTGGATATGGCACATCATGCGAATGTGGTACTGGAAGCGCAAACGATCCCACTTGAGCGTAGTTCCATTTAAAAAATCTTCCTACCCCACTGTTTGTGGTGAGGCAAAAATAACAGTCTGTGGAATGGCATAGCGGCTTTTTCCACATCATTGGTGTATCGAATTTCATATGGCGGCTAAAATTAAAATAAATTACTATATTCGCTATGTATAATGTGTTTAAATAAAAATTCTTACCTTCCGCCAGCTGCCCAGTTGGTTAAGATTATATAGCAAAGATCACACAGCGACTTAGGTGTCCATGGTTCTGTGATATTTGGTGAAATACCAAAATAATTCAAATAGTGCAATTGTACTGCTGGAGTAAACTTGTGTGCGTGATTTTTTTTTATAAACTGGCCACAAACATTGCAGAAATTGTCTGGATCGTTCAAACACTCGAACACACGTAGTCTTTTACTCATTGTCTTCCTTGCGTTTTCTAAATATTAACTTCTTTACACTTTCACAGACAGTTTTGAAATGCAATTGATAACCGTGTCTCCTTATGTTTAAATATGTATGAGCATGTAGTGCTGTAAATAAATTAAAAAATAATATACGAAGACTAATTTGTTTATTTTAAATTAAGTTCAAATGTATTTATTCGTTTGCGTTGGGTAGGTAAGCTGTGCAAATAATGAAAATCAAAAAATCGTGAAATAGCGGAATTTCGGTCGTTTACCAAAAAAATAATAAGTCGGCCATTTGTCATCAGATTTTGTTAAGTAAGGGCTTATTTTCTTTGGAAAAGTGTCAGCTATACGTAAAAAAATTAAAATCGCTGTTAACATCGCGTTTTATATTTTATATGAATTTTTATATGAATTTTTCAGCCACATTTTTACTAAAAAAACCCAGTTTTTTAACCTTTTTAAGCCGCCAACATCAAAACTACTAACCCGATTTGAAAATTTTCTGAGAATAAGTTGTAGACGGCTCAATTGTCTTTAATTTGAGTAGTAGTAGGATAAAATAGGTCAAAGAAGACTAAAGATATGCTCAAAATAGTAAGTGTACCTCCAAAAATTAAAAAAAAAAAATTAAAAAATTTGTATCTCGCAAACCAATCGACAGAAAAATTTTTAAAATTCATTTTCGTGTTCAGTAGGTCCAAATCCATGAGAAAAAGTATGCTAGAACCAAATAACAAAATGGCTGTTGCCTAGTGTAATCAAGGCCCATTGAAAAGGTCTGTGCAAGAAGCCTGATGATCATTGTTTATGTTCTTTTTAGTTGTCAAAAGTTGTTTACATTTTGCTTACATGTGCATGTATACGTTTATGGTGTGCCACACATACACGTTTTTTCCTTTTGCTTTGTATATTGGGTAGTAAATTTTTGACAACTAAAAAGAATCGTATTTTGTTTTTGTACAAGTAAGCAGACCTGATAGATGGGCCTTGGTGTATAATATTTAGTAAACAAATTCAGATTTTTTACAGTACTGCCAGAAATTTTTTGTGTTCCCAGAAGAAGTTTTTAGAAAAATAGCAAATTTTCACTAAAATAAAATTGAAATGCTTACGATCAATCATAATATACACTTTAAATTTACACATTGCAAATTTGCACAATGACCATCGTGACCCTTATTGATATAAATTAAAAAAATATATGTAGGTATGCCTATATAACTCGCGATAGTTTTTGAGATTGGTCCTTAACGAAAATAAATTACTTCACAAAGTATTAAATGAAAAAAACCGGGACACTACAGAATATATTAGCACATTATAAAAGATGAACGAATCTCATTTTTGTAAATTCCATACATTGCCGTCATACACTTTGTAACCTTGACTTCATTGAACACAAAGTGAGACAAACTTCATTGAAGTGATGTGATTTGGTATGCAAATTTCGCCACTGGGACTTGATCTTAAACAGGATAACTATTAACTCAGAATTTAAAAATTGTTAAAAGAGCAAAACTATTTTTAATTTATGGCATTTGAAAAGAACTTTTAAAGCAGCCATTTTATTATGAAAAGCAGAAAAAAGCACGATATTTTTACAGCAGGTAAATATTTTTTCCAAAAAGTGAAAAAATAAAAATAAATAAAGAGGGTAGGTATTTATTAATTTTTTTATATGATTAAGTTATATATATCAATAGAAATTAGTTTTTAAATCGCTCGAAATTCATCACACGTGCGAAAACGGTGGTTTTGAAATCGGTCGGTTTTCATCACATACTTTAAAAAAATTTATTTTTAAAAACAAAAATACTTTTTTTCAATAGTCTCTTCCCAGCTAGTATTTTTTGTATCATAATCGAATCTTTTAGGAATCAGCTTTAAGAGCAAAATAACCGCATATGAGCAAGATTTCGCAATCAGCCATACAAAAAAAATTCTCCTGCGATCTATGTCGGCATAGAATGCACATGAGGGTCTGTTGTAAAAACTGTAAGCCATACACAAATTCACATATGTACATAAATTCCATTTCTTCCTAACACAAAAAAATAACGGACCTGCGGAATGCGTAATCCTGGTTATTTTTCGACCATAAATTATACTCTCGTGGTGAAAAAATGGTACCCAACTGATACACCACCTTAAAGAATCACATGTAATACAATTTTCTGATTCCTATGAATGAATAATACATATGTGAATTCGTAATCTCAAGTAATAAGTCAATTCTTTATTATCCAAAGTAATCTTAAAATACTCATTTAGGTAATTTTTACAAAAAATTATCACCTAAATGCTAGCTAAGATGGATAATTATTATTGTATTTTATCGTTAGTTCGTATTTATTTTTGGTTTATGTTTAAGTATTTTGTTCAATGTTTGTTTTATTTATTACCAGTTATTTTAGATAACTTATTTGCCCTTTTTCTTTTATAATTTTCTCTTTTCATCTGCATACTTGTTTATTTATCATATTTGTTTATTTAGACTTTGTTTAATGCCTCATAATATTGTTGACATTCATGTGTGTGCATGTTAATTTAAAGCTTCTGAAAGGTACAAGAAATCCTATTTAGTTAAAATGTATGATATTGAACCCCCAAATCAAATAACAACATGTGTTTAACACCATATTTTGGCTTTATATTGAATATAAATAAATGTTTGAACACCAAACGGATTGTTGCTTACAAAGTTTAGCGTATCAGTTTAGATCGCCAGCCAATATCATCTAGCAGTACCAGTTTAATGTTATGCATTTCATGCAGTTTGACCCAAATTTGTGTGTACATATATTCCAATACATGTTTTGTATTTCTAATGTAGTTTTCATTTTTTTCTTAATTCACTCACATTGTCACAGTCTCACCAAGATTTATATATGTATATGTATATACATATTGTATGTACATGTATATTTTTTGTTGCATTCCGCTTAACAAACGGGAGAAAGTGAAAGTTCATTGGAAAACGTGATAGGAAAAAATTAGTAAATGAAAAATGATCATAAATACTTGGATGTATGAGTTAAAAGTAAATTCTAGTTGCTATATCAACCGGAATTATGCGAAAGTTAAATTGTAGATACAATAATTTATTTTTTAATAGAAGATGCATACATACATACTTAGAGCAGAATAAAATTTTGAAAAAAATATATTTGTCATTTATTTAGCCACTTGAATTATTTATTGGTTTACAAATGACTCAATATTATTTTTCCACTTTTTGCAAAACTATTGTTTTGTTTTAGACATTTCTTTTTTTATTTTGTTGATTATATTCCATCTTTTCCACGCAATCTTAAATAAAATAACAAACTTGAATTAAATCTTTGATAAATTTTTTTTAAGTTTTAACCGAAATGCACGCAATAATCATAATGAATAGTTACTTTTTCTTTTGTTATTTTCTTCTCAGTTAATGGAAGTATAACTAGTTTGTTTTCATTTTTCTTTACAATCTCTATCTTTAAATCATTGTTAAATAATACTGACATAACATATTTAAGAGCTAAGAGAATATAAACTTAATTAATTTTAAAGGGAATGTTTTAGTTAATTAATTACAAGAAATTCATATTTTAAATGGATTAAGTTTTAACAAAAAATACTAACTGAACCGAATGTTGTTTGGAATCTAGGATCCAAATACATTTAGTATAAAAGTACTTGCAAAACTTAACGTTACTTCGCAAGTTAGGAATCCAAGATACTGAAACCATTATTATTTTTATAAATGTTCTCGTTTATTTCTATTTTTTTTTTATCAAAAAATTTTATTTTCAATTTCTTCATATTTATCATTCCTTAATTATAGCAAACTGTAACCGCATTCCATTTCTCAAAAATTGCAAGTGACATGCAAAACTTGTAATCTATAAATATTTTAGTTTACTTGATTTATATTTTGTAACGATTTAACTTTAAATATTATATTTGCAAAAAAAAAATAAGCCTGGTAGCATATCAATTAAGAATGCAACATCATCCTGAAAAACATCGATGTTTACAAACATCCTCCTAACCTTGACGTAATAAATATTTTCCTTTAGTGCCGATTTTATTTGATAGTTTGCGTTTTGAATTTTCGTAATTGATCAACACTCTTTGATTTTAACATCAAAACCACAAAATTTTTAGCCCCGGTAGGCTAGCTAGTAGCGAGCTAGTCTATCAGCCCCGGGGTTGCGGGTTCGATTCCCGCCAGAGACTCTGGTTTCTTTCCTGCAGACAAGCGTACAGCTTCGCGGGGATTAGCTTAGGGAATTAATAAATAAATAAACTAATCTCTGTAATTCGGCTTAAAGAAAGCTTGATTTCTTTAACTTCTACAAATATGTAACGGTGTTTTTGTTCTACATGTAAGTTAAGTAAACGAAGTCTTCGTTGATCGATTCATACTTTATTAAACTTACCCAACGATATACAGGCATGTTCTGAAAATCACAAAATTTCAAATCACTTGTGGTTTTAAAATCACAATTATTATTTCAGGGTATTTTGAAAACCACAAAAGTTGTAGCTTGGTTTAAAATGGTGCAAAAAAAAATAAGCATGCAATTTTAAATCGGCGGCCACTTAACTGAACGACTTAAAATCACAATTATGGAAAAAGTTGTTTGTCCAGAACACCTTTCTTGTGATTTCAAATCACTTTCACAAAAAATGATTTTCAGAACATGATACAGGGGTGTCATGGAAATTGAAAACGTAAAACGAAAGAATTTTAAGAGTGGTTTTTTATTAAGATTTCTGTAATAAAAAAAATTGTATGACAATTATTATGCAAATAATGCTCTATTTAACCGAATTTTTTAACAAAAATTGTAAAAATAAGATTAAAAGTTTAATAAAATGAACTATCAAATTCTTTCGTTTTACGTTTTCGATTTCCATGACACCCTTGATAGTTTAAGTAAATTTGTCAAAGAAAATAATGAAATTTACTGTCTCATGAATTCCCTCAATGATGCAATTTTTTATATGTGAAAGCTTTAGAAAAGTTTGTTATCATTGGGTAATTTGATAAAGTTGTAATTTAAAGTGTACCCAATTTTTCTATTTTCGTGTTTTTTTAATTTCAGTTTCAATTTATTGCAGCTAATATAAAAGCCTCATTAGGCCAATAAACTATATTACAAAGAAATATACCTGAATTACGACTAAAAATATTTAAATTTAGAATTTAACTTAAATCCCTAGGTCCCAAACCAAAATCAATATCAATATATATATACATACATATATATACATATATGTGTATATTAGGGCGGGTCGATTTTTTTATTAAATCGTATAGCAAAAACGTAATCTACATAAAATTCTCCGAAGAAACCTGGGTCTAAAACAAAATCCTAATCCGCGCCTCTCGACTTGAAAATTTGGCTGCCCGCCTTGGAAAAAAAAATTTTTTTTGGAAAAAATAGCTTTTTCCAAAAAGAAATCGAATTTTTTTAATAAAATGGTTTAGTAAGGTTATTCTTTTGCACTTTATATTTTTTTACAATCAAAATTTTTTTTTACATTGAAAAAATTTTCAACCAAGTAAAAAAAATTTCAAGTCGAGAGGCGCGGACTAGGATTTTGTTTTAGACCCATGGTTTCTTCGGAGAATTTTATGTAGATTACGTTTTTGCTATACGATTTTTAATTTTTTTTTCATCCATACAAATCGACCCGCCCTAGTGTATATGTATATATATATATGTATATACATATATGTACACATATACCAATCGTTTATTTCTTATTCTTTTAGTTTCTGATATTTTATCCTGAAGAATATTGATAATAACCGTTAAAGAAATTTACATACATATATAAAAATCTATACATAGTACATATACAGTCGAACTTCTCTTTAGTGAATTTCTTTACAATAAAGCTATCTTCATTATGAAATTATTTTTACAACAAAGTTTTTCCATTTAAATTTTTGTGTAATTTGATATCTATAGTGAATTATTTTTTAAATGAACAAATTTTTAAAATATTAATTTCGATTTCATGCATTTTTGTTTCAATATAATGAATTATTTAAAAAAACAAATTCTTAGCCGACTATCAAAATGAAAATAAGAACAAAGGAAAAAAGTCTCTGTGATAAAAGTTTTGGCAGCAGTCGCCCGTGTTAAGTTTTTTTTTTAAGTTTTATTCAAAATGTACTTTATTACACTTCATTCTTAATGCAACATCCCGCTAAGCCCTATGGCTTGTCTGCAGATCAAAATGGCGCACCGAAGTAGCATTTCAATTTCAATTTCAATTTCAATTTCAATTTATTGCAGGTAATATAAAAGCCTCATTAGGCCAATAAACTATATTACAAAGAAATAAACCTGAGTTAATACTAGAAATATTTAAATTTAGAATTTAACTTAAATCCCTAGGTCCCAACCAAAATAAATATCAATATATATATGTACACATATACATGCACATATATATATATTTAAAGGAAGAATCAAATAGAAAATACCAAAAGACAATTGATCCCATAAATATATAAGCAACATCACGTTTAAATTAAGTATGAAGAATTGTTCACTATAAGTTCGCAAGAACAGCCAAAATTTTTGCACGAAATGCATTATTTGAGTGTGAAAACAAGCGAAGCTCAATGGGTAATGTGTTCCAACGACGTGCAATTCTTACAATAAAAGACCTTTCAAATAAAGCATTGTTAATTCTAGGCAATATAATTTGAGGGTTCCTTGTTGAATGGGAAAAAAGAAATTTGGAATAAAGTTGCGTGGGAAACCCGCTTTTAATAATTTTATAGAAAAACATTAAGTTACGTAAAGTTATTACATTGCCGAAAGAACAGCCCATGAAGCGTTTAACATATTCAGATATGTGATCATTCCTACGAACACCATAAACGTACCGTACAATCGTGTTAGCAATACGACCTAACTTAGAGGTTATATAATTCATTGAACCAGAAAAAACTTCAAGACCATATAAGATCTGTGGCATTAAAACTGCATGAGCCAAACGCAATTTAATTCGTTGTGGCAAATAAATATTCGTAGAGTAAAGTTGACGCACTAACCCTGAAACTTTCCAGCTAATGTTATCAATATGAGTCTCAAAGTTTAAACATTTATCTAAATAAATGCCTAGACACTTCAACCGATCAACGAAGTTCACGCATGTTTCACCAACATGTATGTTTAAATTAAGTAATTGTTGTTCATTAATACCAAAAGCAAGAGCTTTAGTCTTCGACGAATTTATGGATAGGCAATTTTCATTAGACCAATATAGAAAACGTTGAAGAATATCATTGACATTTAAACATAAATTATTAATTTCCGATTTTCTACCATTAAACAAAAGTAATACGTCATCAGCGAACAAAAATGATTTACATATATGGTTATCAATATAACTTGATAAGTCATTAACGTATAACGTGAAGAGAATGGGTCCCAAAACTGAGCCTTGGGGTACTCCAGATGTAAGATGGAGTAGATCAGAGTATATATTGTTAACATCTACAAACTGAACACGATCCGTCAAATATGAATAAATCAACTTACAAGCCGTTGCGGAAAAATTAAATATTTCTCTTAATTTTCTTATCAAAATTCGGAAGTTAACAGAATTAAATGCTTTAGTCAAGTCAAGTGATACTAAGGTCGCTACCCTATTATCATTCAAATGACATCTGATGTCATCAGTTAGGCTAAGTAGAAGAGATGTAGTACTATGACCACGGCGAAAAGCATATTGCGAAGAAACAATACTATTGCGAACAAATGACAATATCTGATCCTTCATAATATGTTCAACCGCTTTTGACAGAGCAGGAAGAATTGAAATTGGCCTCAAGTCCTCAAAATCACGAATATTTCTTGACTTAGGGATAGGTACCACACGAGCCGTCTTCCACGAAGACGGAAACGCTGACGATAGGAAAATGGTGTTAACATGATGGGTTAAAATAAGTGAAATATAAGGGTAAATAGTTTTGAAAAAACGAATAGGAATCTTATCGACACCTATAGCCTTTGATTTAACTTTACATATGGCTTCATATACATCATTTTCACTAACACGATTGAAAGAAAACAATCCATCCACAGCGTCGAAGGACCCAAAATCAATTAAATTATCATCTACTGTATAAGAGTTATTAACAAAAGACTGGTTAATATCATTGACATTAAAATTACATGACCATTCACTAGTCCCAATACAACCAGATCCTTTCAACACCTTCCACACTCCAGACCCATCTAGATCAGAGAACAAACTAGCATAAAATTTCCTTTTCTCCTTACGAATGATATTTTTGGCCCTATTTCGGTATCTGCAAAAAATAGCCCAGTTTTCGGTAGATCTGCTAGATAAAAAAGCTGAATACGCCAAGTCTCTAAGGGATGTTGCCAATAAAATAGCCCTAGACTTCATCCAAGTATTATTGTCACGTCTTACTTTTCTCCTGACAATCGGAACAAAACAGTAAAGTGAGGCAACCAATGAATCTACAACTGAATTCTGAAAATTTACATCGGCGGAATTAAAAAAACAATACGAGTCAAGTCCCGATAGAAACTCTAAAAGACCATTCCAGTCAATAGCATTAAAATTTCGATATTCAATAACTTCACAGGACCGTTCAACTTTAAATCGAAAAGCTGCATAAATTAATGAGTGGTGAGAAATAGCAGGACACTGTACCTGGCTGGAATATGAAATTATGGATTGGTCACTTACTAACCAATAATCCAATAAGGAAGTAGAACGATGTACTATGTCAAAGTGAGTTGGGCGAGAATTATGATGAACTGAGATACCAAAACGGACACACATAGAACGCATTTGACTAGATTTGACCGGGTTTAACATATTACAATTAAAGTCACCAACAATTATTATGTTACTGTGTTTTAAAAGTAGATCATAATGTAAAATTTCAAATGCACTAATGTCCCCATGTGGTAAATACACGACTCCAAAAAGAGTATTAACATTATTAAAATTGACTTGGATAAAGATCGATTCACAATCATCGGTAGAAATTTGAAAAGCAATTTTATGTTGCAGGTTACTCTTTAAATATATGCAAACGCCACCACCCCGACGATGTAAACGGTCATTCCTAATCACTTTGTAGTTTTCTAAACGTATTGATAAGTTAGACACATATGGTTTCAGCCACGTCTCTGAAATTGCAACTAACTCAAAGCTATCTCTAACAATATTTTTAAACTCGTCAAATTTAACAACATTCTGAAACGGTTTAATACTTTGACAATTTATATGTGATATTTTTAATTGTTGAGAAAATGAATTCAAAGATGATTTAATCAACGATCCGTTGCTTACAATGGGACCAATATTTTCATTGTTAACTGACATTAAAAGTATAACTGCAAATGTTGGCTGGGGACCACGAGTAACAAATTCTGTAGGTAAATAACATTCTAAAAATTAAAAATAAATTTTGTTAATTAATATATACAAAAACAATTTAATTATCACTCGCTATCATAAACAAAAGAGATCAAGAAGAAAAATTAAATTAAAAATAGGAACAAATATATAATATTTTGCAATAACGAAACTTAACAAAACGTATTTAAATATGTCTTAAACGTAGATAATTAACTCATATGAAACAGAAATACATCTTCGTTAAATTTAGTTACGCAAAAAAATTTATAGTAGAAATAATACATTTTCATAGAATAGATCTATCATTATTAGTTAAAAGGTCAGCACATTCAGCTAAATCGTGTACTACTTCCTTTCCATTACACAAAGTCAACACCGCCTTCGGCTTGTCTTTATTTAATACTTTAAATTTAGTGATAACCTTGAGACGTAGCATTTTCCGGCAAATAGAATTTAGATTCGATGCTGCAGGAGAATAGTGGTCATTTAAGTAAACTCGGCTATCAATATCACCACCAAGAACATCTTTAACTTTAAGGGAACGTGTTTTAAAATACTCCTTCATCAGCAGATCACGAAGGCCAATATTATTAAATTTTACCAATAAAAGCTTTCCGTCGTTCATATAACAGACATGGTTTAGGTTGTGTTCAGAAATATGAATACTGTAGTGATTACCCAAAGCAATAATAATTGATTGAAATTCATTTAATCCAGACGGTAACCCATTAATTACAATATCCCCACGATTAAGACGCCGATGCAACATGTTATTTTCATTTTCTAACGTTGATATTTTGGATGAAGTCGAAACATCAATATTCCTAATTAATTTGTTACATGTCTCTATTTCGGTCCTCATATCTTTAATACACGATGATACTTCATTTTTAAAGTCAGATAATATCTGAGCCATTGTGTTTTTAAAAGCAGTATTATCTTCTTTGCAAGCATTTACAAAATCATCAAAGTTGCTTTTCAATGCTTTAACATCATCACGAGCAGACTGATCTTCCAAAACTGTATCAGCACAGACAGAACAAGTAAAGAAAAAAGATTTTGGCCTTTCTTTAAAAATAGCAAGATGTTTTTCAGTAACATTGGCACATTGTAGATGGAGCCATAGTTTGCAGGCCCTACATTGGATACTTCCCTGGGTCTTTCCAATAGTATCTTTACATAACGAGCATTTGAACAATTTAGTAGCAGGCATAATAAATAAGTCAATCAAATAAAAGCGGGAATAAGGTTAAAAAGCAGCAGCAGCAACAAAAAAAAGAACACAGTTAACTTTTCAGCTATGTATGAGTGTAAGTATGTATGTACAAGGCTCAACAGCAGCAAAGGCAATAAGCATAAATTAATGAACACAAATTTGATATAAATACACCAGTTCTTAAAATGTTTTCATTAAGTTATTGTACAGTTATTAATTAGCCGAATTATTGATAAAATGTATATTTAAGATATATAAAACTTTAGTTTTTTATGTTTTATGATAGCAGAGTAAAAAACGCGGTCTACTCAGGCATAAATATTTTACATTCTAAAAATTTAAGTCTCGAAACCCGGGATTTTTTATGTAAAAATCCCGAGATTTTGGATTTAGTAAATATATGGTATGTATTTTGTTTATTTAATAAACGTGAGTCACCCTGTTAAAAATAACTTAAAAAATTTAATAATAAATCATACTGGCAATGAATCTAATTTTTAACTGGTTACAAAAAGAAGTCGCAAGTGAATAACTGTTACATGCAATGCATTTTGTCCCACAGAAAATAAAATCAGAAGATAAAGTTCGGTGTGGTCTTTTTTCTAAGTGAATGATAATAGAACTGCGAGCGCACAATGCAAGTTTGGGATTCTACCAAAGGTCTTTTGACACATATTTGTTTAAGTTTATTTTATTAAATGTATACTTGCATATATATTTAAGATAAAATAAATTAATTATTGTTATATAGCATATATTTATGTATGTAGCTGTTTATTTACGATACCACCCAGAAGTGTTTAATGCGAACGTTGTTTTCGTCGGCAGCATACATATGTTTGCAATAAAATAATGTATCGATTATACACTTTGTGGTGTAACGTGACACTCGTTTGTTTTTTGTTTCGTTCACAACAGCAAATTATATACTGATCCATATATATATTCAAGGTTAAGCACTAATCGTAAATGGCTCTGTATCATTTTAGAATTTTGATAAGGCACTTAACGCCGTACCTTCAAGAGTGTAATCCAAACTTAAACACCTGTAGCCCGTTTCTGTATTTTTCGCATCGTAAAATTTTCCGCATGAAACCAGTGAATCGGGACAGAAACAGTGCAAAATGAAACAAAAAATGGTTTTTCTCGCACAAGTGTTTCTGTATCTTTCCGTTGCGAGAATTATCTGTCATTTTAATAATTTTCCAGCATTATTGGAAGGATGTGAGAAAAAGTGTTTCTGTAACAATATTTTGCGAAAAGTTTCTTACAAGAACTGTCAAAATAAGTCGCATTTGAAATTGGTGCGAGAAAAACAAAATATAGATATTTTAAATTTAAAATATGTTTATATACTATTTTTGTAATATAAATAAAAAACATTTAAATTATGAATGCGTAATTTAAATGATGAAAATAAATAAAAAACCATTGTTATATTTTGTTAATTAAATTTTTTTAAGCCTTTCCTTGTTTTGGTTTTATTCAGGGCTGCCAGATAAATTTGCGTGAAAATCGTCAATTTTTTGAGAAAAATAAAAAGATCGCCTTTTTGTTTTAAAAAATCGGACAATTTAAAATTAATTATAAACAAATTTTGTTCGATTTTTTATTACAACAAAATCAAACAAAGAAGTAGTCAAAGTTCATGGGTATTTTATACATACATATGTATGTACATATAAATTGTCTTTTGTTCGAACTTAATTTTTTTTAATGTATATATATTTTATTAAGCTTGAGGTCTATTTTTTATAAAATTATTTATTTTTTTTGATCCGATAACAATTTAAAATTGTTTTTTTCCCTGAAGAAGTCTCACAAAGGCGTGACAAAATATCATATTAAAAATAAATTTTAACAAAAAATCAAATAAATATTTTTATAAAAACAAAAAGAAGTCAAGCTTAATAAAATAAACATACAAACTTATTTAAAATAGATATATACAAATACCAAGAAATTAAAAATTTTTAAATTAATTCCGCTTAGATAACAGTAAAATAAATATTTAGGGTTTTTATTTTTGCGAAAAACCAAGGATTCATAGTGACGACGTTGTTTTAAATTTGTATCGTATGTGTCCAAATAGGATATAATTGAAATTTAAAAATTTCGGTTCACAAATGGCTGAGATATGAGTGAAAAACACGCCTCCAATTTTTACCCATAAATCTATAATTTACCTATTCTTATAACTATTAACTTTACTTTTTCTTTTTCACCTGAAATATACGTAGTAGAATACCTGTTAGTTGAAATCGAAAATGGCATAAAAGTGTCCATATAAGCTAAGAATATCAAATATGTATATAAATTTGTTGTTGCTTTCTACAGAAATTCATATTGTCATTTAAATTTTCAATGCCACAAAATATGAAGTGTTTGAAATTTAAAAATTCGATATGAATTTTTATAGAAAGCTACAATAAAGTTATAAAATATTGTCGATTTTGTTTTTGCTTTCGTCACTTTTTAGAAAAAATCAGCAAATCGGCAAAAATCGTTGAAATGAAAATAAATCGTCAAATCTGGCAGCCCTGTTTTTATTATATTTATTTCTTTTTTTGACGTTTCGCTTTCATTTGACATTTAATTCTGGAAATATTCCAGTTAAAACTGAATCTGTTTTGTCTGTTTTCGCATTTAAATACAGAAACACTTTTTTATCGCAAATCGAGAAACGATGGAATTTTTTGTTTCACACTTCATGTTGAAAATTTTACGATGCGAGAAATACAGAAACGAGCTACTGATTATTTAAAATTTTTATTAACGTAGTAGTTTTTTTTTTTTTTTTTTTTTATTATTTTCTAGCTTATCCCGCGAAGCTTTATGCTTGTCTGCAGGTAAGAAACCAGAGTCTGCAATTAGATCCTTTTTGAATGCAGATTCATTATAGGGAAGTTTGACTGTATATGTATACATATGTATATATATATGTACATATGTATATATATATGTACATATATACATATTTTTTTTAATATGTTTTACTCTTTTTTTCTAAAGAAAAAACATCAAAATATTTCTTTTATTATAACAAATCGCTAGAGTTTGTTTAATATTTGTACAATCTTATCTTAAAAACGTACATATTTTTGTTATGTGTAACACACTGGCATATAAGTACATAATTTTAATTATCATTTTCTATAAACTATTTTTATACAGGTAAAAATGGTATATACACTCCCCATAAAATGATTAGAACCAGTTTTATGTTCTTAGTAAATATGAATCTTTTTTAATTTTTTTAACGAATAGTGTATAAGACGCAATAGTAACCACAAGAGAAGAATTAGGTTTAAATTCGACTGAAATGTTTTTCATTTAAAAAATTGTGAAAGTGTTTAAATGGACTACTTCTTCAAATTAATTTTTATTATTATTTGATGTACCATGACCAAACTAATGATGCAGTAGTTCTTCTTTTTGGGTCTACTTTCATAACCAATTATCAGAATTGAGTCCCGAATCAATCACCTAAAAAATGTTGTACTGTGTAATATGCACTGCATATTTACAAATTACAAATTTGCACAAAGACCATCGTGATTACTCTCAGTATAAAATTAAAAAAAAGAACACATAAAAATTACTTTTATTTACCATGTCATAGTGAAGTGTATATAGAATTCGGCAGAGCCGAATGTTTCTACAGCAGTCGTATTTTTACACAAATGTATGTACATATTTATGTTCTTCTTATTTTGAAATTGAGAATGTGTTCATTCAAGTTTCGATAAGATGAAAACAAACTTATTTCCTATTATAGCAAAAAATTATTTGTTTTCTTAAAGATATAACAGGTATGTGTAAAATAAACTAGAAAAACGTACACTATTTGTACCCATACAAATTGTTGTTGCAAAGTCATAAAATAATTATTGTATTTAAAGAGGTATGCAAATAAATAAAATACGATAAATTGTTTGTCGATTTTTAATTATGTTTTAGTTTTTTTTTTTTCTTAAAGTCATGCACTACTAATGGCAATATGTATGTATTTTTATGGCCATGATATTTTAATTTTACTTATTTAGTTATTTTTTTTAAAAAATTGATTGTTTGGAATTAAAAAAAATCGGAACTCATTTACGTTCAGACCAAGGCGAATTCATGTAAACGGTGGTGTCGATACTACAACAAGTAACAACATCAAAAACACAACAATGTATTTTTTTGTTGCTTTCGTTGGCCCTTATGTCAAAAGCACAAGTAACTTTTGACATTCCTCTCTCTAATTAAGAAAAAAAGTAGCACAGCTGTGTTTTCAACGCCACCTGAAAGTCAATTCGCCTTGGTTCAGACGTTATGTTTTTATTGCAAGCTACAATTTGACGTTTAACCCCCATATTCATAAAAAATATTTTTGATTTATAAAAGGGTTATTGAACAAATTTTCATAGGAAAAGTTATTGAACAAATTTTCATAGGAAATCTGTTCAATATACCTTTCATAAATTGAAAATATTTTTTCGGCAAAAGCCAAGAATATCAAGGATCAATCAACTCATTAAAAATGTACGAATTTTATAGTCTTGTGCAGACCTTTAGTCTGCAATCAATATTCATTTTAGACCCATGTGGGTCTTTTCTGTAGATATGCCTATATCGTTAACTAAAATGCAAAAAGGGGTAACTAACAAAAATATAGTTTTACAGAAAAGAAAAAAAACTTTGTAAAATGAAAACTATAAACATTTGAGAAAAACATGCATTGTCAAGTCATCCATGGAATTCTTCAAACAAATTTTAAAGAAATCCATTTCATTATATTTTGTTAGAAAAAATGTGTTATTATGTTGTTTTAAATTTATCAAAAAAACCTTCTTATATTTGCGTACCTTTGTTTTTTGTTTACAAACGCGTAATTTTTGATCGCAAGGGTGTAAAATTTAGTCAATACATTCAAAACTCGATTTTGAATTTTTTGTGAGTTACGCCTTTTTGTATTTAAGACAACGAAACGATTTTTTAATCCTTTTTTCATTACTTAATAAACATTAACTAAGCTATGACATACGTTCGAAATTATGGCCGAGGCGAGCGGACCGGGTCCAGCTAGTTATCAATAAAACATACCGGAAGAGTGGAAAAAACTTCCGGGAAATTTTTATTCATAATTGGGTGATTAATTTCTACACATCAGAGCTGTAAATGAACCATTCTTTTAAATTTAATTCGTTACGAATTAGCTAAATTTTGAATTAATATTTTCCTAGAAAATTGAATTGCAATTCAAATTAATGAAATCAGTTGCAGTCAATCAAATTCAAGAGCAGATCTAAGAAATTACAAAAATTTACTACTTTTTATTGCAGTCGGAAGTTTTTAATACACAGCTTCGACAGCAAAAGATGTTGTTGAGATTCAAAGTTGCTAAAATCTAAATAAAATACACAAATATGAGATAATTTAAACAACAAATTGTTGTTAAACTCACTTTTAATAATATTTTCACACTAATTGATAAAAATAAAAATTTAAGTTTCTTTTAGCAAATTAACAAAATTTTTCCATTTTGATAGGATTTTCGCCTTATAATTTGAGTCCTATTCTGCCGCTATCGTACAATTCTATTCCAATACAATATAAATTCAAATTTCTGAAATAATTTTGGAATTTGAGAAAATTAATTTTGAAAAAAGTCATATTTATTTGAAATTTCTGGAGAAGATCAATGACCATTATGGACAAATAGGGAGTTGCACATATATCCCACTATATAGAAATGGTAGTCCAGAGGGTCCTAAATACGATTCCAAAAGTCACATTTCTGAAATAATTTTGGAATTTGAGAAAATTAATTTTGAAAAAAGTCATATTTATTTGAAATTTCTGGAGAAGATCAATGACCATTTTGGACAAATAGGGAGTTGCACATATATCCCACTATATAGAAATGGTAGTCCAGAGGGTCCTAAATACGATTCCAGCAGGTATGTTCTAGGTTTAGACTCGAATTGAAAACGAAAAATTTTTTGAATTCGCATAAGTCACAAATTGGTGTTCTCAAATCCGCCTGTTTTTGTGTATTCGAAGTTTTTGTTCGAAAAAACTTTTGTTGAACTAAAGATCGCTAATTTGCTAACCGAAGCATGATAGCAATGTCTAATATTTTCTAAAAATCGTGAAAGCTGTAAAGAATCACAAAAAAAAACGCTAACATGGCTAAAATTCTCGAAAAATTGCAATCTTTTAAACAAACACTAAAAATTATTTGAAATCTCTAAATTGGTTAAAAAAAAGAAAATGTCGGAAAATAACAAAATAATTGCAAAAATAGCGAAAATTCGCGAAATTTTTTAATATTTCAAACCAGCCATAAAATTGATTTAAAGTCCCTAAAACTAGAAGGAATGGCAAAAAATCGGTAAAAATTGCTAAATTCAAGGAAATTCGCAAAAATTTGCTAACAGCGGCATGATAGCAAAGTCAACTATTTATTAAAAATCGTTAAAGACATATTGTCCAGACTTGGCAATGGTGGTCTCCCAAAATGCCTAAGCCTAATGCTCCCCAGACCGGGGCGGGGCAAAGTGAAACACCGTCTCATCCTCCTCATCATGACAACTCCTACAGTAATCATTATAAGCAAGACCCATCCTTCTAGCATGAGTCCCTATCACCCAGTGACTCGTAATGACCGACATCACTGTCCTTATCCGATCCCTACCGAGACCAAGTAGTACGCGCGTTCTCGCCGCGTCATAGCCAGGCTATAAAGTCCTGGTCATCAGGCAGGTATACTCCCCCTGCCATCTTTCCTGAGCCCATATGTACGACTCTCGTCTGATAAGAGTCTTGCAGCGGGCTATCGAAATGCCGATCTGGCCATCGACGAACACGTCGTCTAAGAGACAGCCTCGTTTTGCCAGACTGTCCATATACATAAATCAACTGTTGAGTTCTTATTTAACAATTCATATGAGTTTAGTAGCTGCCACTGATGTTCAAAAGTTGTAATTTCTTCTACAGTGAAATCAACAATTTTTTTTAAAACCTTCGCTTAATTTGCATTTGTTGGTTTTTAAACTGTTTTCTACATAAAAAGTTGATATATTAATTGAGCTATTAAATCTCGGCATGTAATTCGTATTTGTTTTTCCATTTAAAAAGCTATGGCATAACATGAATTGAATGAATCAAACTGAACAAATTTTAAAACAATTTGATATGAACGGTCTTTTAAAAGATTGTAAAGTTTCTATAGCAAAAGAGTAGAGATTTGTATGTGCATTCAACAACAAAAAGATATCTTTAACATCCTTAAATTAAATAATGCTAAAAAATTCTAAATATGTAGTTGAAAAATGCTAAAAAAAAACTGCTAAATGCAAAATTTGCAGCTAAATCAGACAAAAAAATGCTAAATCTAGCTGCAAAAATGGCCACGCTGCTTTTGAGCAAAAAAAAAAACATTCCCGCTAAAACAAAAATAAAAAAAAGTTTTAAATTAAAAAAAAATTCAAAAGATTGATCAAATACATATCTAAGCTACATACTTGGGACAAATTTTGCTAATAATGTTAAAATAGAAATGTCATTGTTTTATGAAAAATCAACAACTTATCGTTAAAAAAAAATATCTCAAGAATATTTTTAATGACATCATCATAATCATAACTGTTGCTTTTTTAAAGTATTTGGTGCTAAAAAAAACTTAAATTATAAGTAAACAAAAAAAAACGTTATAAACCACGACGCCACCAGCTTTATTATTTTTATTATGTTTTTTTCTTTTTAATATTTATTGCTTTTATCGTGTGTTTTAAGTATGTATTTATAGATATAAAAAAAAATTTATTTGTATTAATCATTTTGTGTTCAAATCTTTAATAGAATTCGTTAAATGTCTCCATATTTAAATAATTTCCATAATTAAAACTCTTAAGCAGTATTGAAAAAAATTACTTTTTATACGCACATCACCATAGGCACAGATGGTAAAATATTGGTCCACCTTTTTGTATACTGATCAACTCGGAATCAGTTTTTGAATCGATCGATAGGCAGAGAAGTGCGTTTGTGATGATTTGTGAAAAACTTAAAAATATTGGTCTACCTTTTATTTATTTATTTTCACATTACCTATAACCTAGCCTTTAAAGGCCATAATCGGTTACAAATATCTACTAACAATTGTAAATAAATTAATATTTGAATGTATTATATAATTGTACGTATGTAAGTATATAAAAATTAAAATATATTAAAGTTAAAATATAATTACAAAAGGGTTAGATAGCTTAATTAAAATATAAGAGTTCTAAATAAATTAAGTAAATTTATGTGCTGTTTTCACAACACAAGTGACTGAACGTGAGTTTAAAAAACAGTGCTTTTCATATAAATTTTACTACACGTTCAGTCACTTGTGTTATGAAAACAGCACATTAGTTCTAGTTATCAAAAATCCCAAAACGAACGATTTTTATTCATAATTGAGCTGAATATGTAAATATCATATGTAAATACATACATATAAACCAGGGGTGCTCAAAAATGTTTTGCATAAGGTGTCGTGCTTTTGCATATGTATTTCGAGAGAACTTTAAGAGATACGCAAAACTAAGCGCACAAAATTTATTTAAATTTAATAGAAAGAAATTGTTTTGGCTGTAAAACATTTATAATAATACAATTCAAACTTAATTTTCTATTTATTAAATTGACTTTTAAAATTTTAATATTTAAAATTTTTTAAAAAACAGTAAGAATTGGAAATTTTTCAAAATGACTTTTAAAAAAATTCAGTGTGAACTGCGAGCATGTTTGGAAATTAAAAGTAAGAAATTTATCTAAAAAAACTTCACTAAAATCTTCTACATTTATGCTTTTATGACAGTTTCGTAAGAGCATAAAAATATTTTTTTTAATATATTACTTATCTTACACACTGTATTTGAAACATGATCAACACAGCTTCCGTACATGTGCAACTCAATTAATGAGAGTTAAAAACAAAGGGATGGGGCTTCCAAACAATTGTTTGCTTGAATGAGCATCACATTTATATTATAAACACACCAGAGATCAGCAATGAGTAGTGAAAAAGTGAGTAGAGCTAAATCATGACTCATAATTTCTTGTACTTGTACGCACTCATACTTATTGCAATGTTATTCAAGCTCATATTCACTTAGAAGTTTAATTTGATTCATCCCTGCAAACAATTTCCATCGCTGAATCATCGCCCTATACATGCATATCCATATATGTGTGTATACTCAGTACATACCCTGAAGGAGATTGAACTAGTACCTAATTCGTACCAAGCTAGTACAAAAATAACCACTACTAGTTCTCAACTGTAAACTTTTCTATACCATCTTAACGCTCAAATTAGCATTGAGTGTGCTTGGAACATCGCTAGTACTATTGGTTCTAGTCGTGTACTAGTACACTTGCACCACATTGGGTGCTTTTTGCATTAGCATTTTGCATTTTAAAATTTTTTATAATTTATAAATGCCATAAATAAATGATTTGAAATCAAATTTAAGAAGCAGTATCAAAATAGAAATATGAACTGGAATTTTAGTATTGTTACAAGAAATTCTATCAGTCTACAAGTAGTGCCCTTGTACTACATCAAGTATCATATCTTATGCACTAGTATTTTTTCATAAAAACTCTAGCCCCGTTAGCAATAGTTCTAGTATTTGTACTAGTGGCATTTAGACAATTAACTCTTAAACTTCTGCAGGGCATGCATAAGTAATAAAATAATATAAATTTCTCCAAAATATCAAGAATTAATATATTAGTGAAATTTTCACAGAAGAAAAATATAAAGTGGATATTTGTTAACTTTCAGAGTATAAATAATGATTTATTTAATGTCCATAAGGAAAATACTACACAACAAACTTCACAAAAATAAATTTTTTAATATAAAACACTTAGGCCTGTTTTCACAACTTACCGATAGCTAAAAGTAGACTTTATCCGACCTTATAAAAAGTGTTCCATTATTAAAACTTTACTTCAACCTAAACTAAGCGATAATGAAGATTAAGGTTCGTTAAAGTGAAGTTGTAATAATTGAACTCTTTTTATAAGGCCGATAAAGTCCTACCTTTAGCTATCGGTAAGTTGTGAAAATGGGCCCTATATGGACGATTGATTTTTTGAAAGTTCCAGAAAAAGTATTTTTTTATATGTGTTAGCAGAAACACTAAAAGTTTTCAAAAAGTTAGGCAACTTATTATAAGATCGTGCAACTCTAACATAAAAAGAACGCTCCAATACGGCAGATAATTTCGGTATATTTAACTGTCTATTCCTCATTGATCTACAAAAATCAAATAACTGAATTAAATACCCAGGAGTTTTCAACCTATAAGACTTATAAAAGTGAACAAGATTTCTAAAATTTCTGAACTCTACAAATGGAAAACCTAAACATTTTAATGTGTGTGAAGTAAAATCTTAAAATTTATAACCCTAGCCACATTCTGTTATGTTTACAGAACAATGTTAACCACTTAACAGAACTTATGTTAGCGCTGTTGTGATGCATGCGTCCAGATTTCTGGAAAAGGAATCAACGTGGGCGATAAAAAATGATTAAGATTTGTGGACAATACTTTTCTTTATTGTTCTCCATCCCCAGAATTTTTAACAGACCGAGTTGGAGCGACTTATGGCCAATTTCTCTTTTGAATTCTCTAGGGGATGAGTCCAGATTTCTGGAAAAGGAATCAACGTGGGTGATAAAAAATGATTATGATTTGTGGACAATACTATTCTTCATCGTATCTCATCCCCAGAATTTTCAACAGAGCGAGTTGGAGCGACTTATGGCCAATTTACTCTTTTGAATTATCTAGGGGATGAGAGTCCAGATTTCTGGAAAAGGAATTAACGTGGGCGATAAAAAATGATTACGATTTGTGGACAATACTATTCTTCATCGTATCCCATCCCCAGAATTTTCAACAGAGCGAGTTGGAGCGACTTATGGCCAATTTACTCTTTTGAATTCTCTACGGGATGAGTCCATTTTTTCTGGAAAAGCAGTCCACGTGGGCGATAAAAAATGATAACGATTTGCGGACAGTAACAGAGCGAGTTGGATCGACTTATGGCCAATTTACTCTTGTGAATTCTCTAGGGGATGAGTCCAGATTTCTGGAAAAGGAATCAACGTGGGCGATAAAAAATGATTAGGATTTGTGGACAATACTATTCTTTATTGTTTTCCATCCCCAGAATTTTTAACAGAGCGAGTTGGAGCGACTTATGGCCAATTCACTCTTTTGAATTCTCTAGGGGATGAGTCCAGATTTCTAGAAAAGGAATCAACGTGGGCGTTAAAAATGATTAGGATTTGAATGCAAATGTCCTGAAATAGATGAATACTCGGTCTTACTAATATTCGTAACATCACTATTTTTAAACATGTAGCATTAAAAAAAACCTACTTGTCGTATATCACGTGATAATTCACTTTTGATTGGTATTCGTTTTAGCTTTTTTATTTTTTATAAATATTTTTTCAACATGTATGTATGTATTTGCAATTACACTGACAGAGTGATGTCATATGACAAATAATGCTGGTCAGTACTCATTAAATTTGTTCGATTTTTAGTTTGTTTTTCTTTTATTAGCTCGTTTTTGTTTTAAGTAATTTTTATCGATATTTTCAAGATTTGAACAGATAAAAAAGAGACACACAAAATAAGCAATTAATAAAACCTTAATTGTTTTTTTTTTTTATTTTGCTGAACAAATATAGTTTACTTAAAAAAAAGTTTTGTGGGGGGAAGAACCACAGCTACCAGATTTGAAGATCCTTCGCCATTTTGATGATTTCGGGGTCCAAAACTGGACCATTTAAAATTTTACGACCCTGGTTATAATATTTATACATCAAACGCAATGAATATATCAGACCTGGGAGATTTTCACTACTTCAGCATTACCATTTAACTAGTCAAAAACTATTTTAGTGTCAAATTGTTGCATTACAACTTGTTTTAACACTTTTAATGTGTTATTTTGCACTATATTGTTTTTTTTTTATCAAAGTAGTGCATTAATTTTTAAATGCTAATAAAGTTTATGCATATTAATGCTATACTTTTTCATATTATAAATAGTGCATTATTACTAGAAATAGTGAACATGAGTACATAATGCACTATTTATTATATTATCACTAAAACATATTGTGAACAACAAAATTAAATAAACCTTATAAACATTTGTTTTGATCATAAAGGGTCCGCCAAATAACTTTTTTTTTTGAAAATGCTATAAAAAAAAACTACTGAATATTTTCTCAAATTTCTTTTTTTATTTGAAAGTACAATCCTTCCGGTTAAAAATGGCAAAAAATTTCATTAAAATGGCTGCCTCGGCTGGCCAAGCAGTAGCCTACACGATCGGTCCAATTTTTAAGCACATTATCGATTGTGTGCAGCTGTATTTCACCAATGGCTTCAAGAATATTGTCCTTTAAAGCGTCAATTGTCTCTGGCTTGTCGGCGTAACACTTATCTTTGACGGCACCCCACAAATAATAGTCCAACGGTGTCAAATTGCAGCTTCGAGGTGGCCAAACGACATCAGCTCTGCAACTGATAATGCGATCTTCAAAAGCAGGGCGCAAAACATCGAGTGTAGCTTCGGCTGTGTGGCACGTAGCGCCGTCCTGTTGAAACCAAATGTCGCCAATATCCTCCTCTTCAATTTTTGTGAATAAAAATTCGTTCAACATGGCCCGATAACGATCGCCATTGACTGTAACGCCCACTTCTTGCTCATTTGCACCAAACAGTGACTCGTTTTGGGTGCAACGGCTTTTCAATGTATGCGTGCGGGTTTTCTGTGCCCCGATTTCGACAATTTTGCTTGTTTACATACCCGCCAAGATCAAAATGAGCTTCATCTGAAAAGATAATTTTTTTGGCAAAATCGGCATCTTCTGTAAGTCGATCGCAGGCCCACTTAGCGAAGCGAAAACGCATTGGATGGTCAGTTGGCTTCAACTCCTGAACCAATTGGACTTTGTGTGGCGTCATACCAAGGTCTTTATGCAAAATTCGTCTCAATGATTTCTCCGAAATGTTCAATTTTTAAGAACGACGGTGAATTGATGTTGATGGCGCTTCACGCACACTTTCTGCCACAGCAGCAATATTCTCGGATGTGCGCACTGTTTTTGGCTCTTCACGCTTTGGTTTATCGATGAGAATGCCAGTTTCTTTCACTTTTTTCACAAGATAACGAACATACGGAGCTGACGGTGCTTCTCTTCTCACACATTCTGAAACATTACCATGATTTTTAAAGTAATGTCGCAATATTTCCCAGCGTTGTTCAAGCGTATACACAACCATATTCGTTCAGCGGAAGGATAAAACTAATTACGCTATGCGGGATGGGATGAAACCAACGGGAAATGTAATATAGGTAAAAAAGAAGGTATACGTGCCCCGGCGTTTCGCTGGGTCACGTCTAGGAATGGAGATATATCGATTTGAAAAATGGGCTAAAAAATAAATTTTAGGGCTGCCATACGTCCCATGGATATGACTTACATATATACCAAAATATCGGAAATTTTTAGAAGAACATATTTTATAAAAAAACTCGGAAAAATCGGTTCAGATGCAAAAAAGTTATGACCAAAATTGAATTTTTTTTTTAAATACTCACTTTCGGGAACCATAGATCTCCCTGAGTCCAAGCTTTATAACTCAAGTAAATGGTAAATTTCTTCTTAAACACGTCGGTATATAAATCTGTCAAATCGGTTAAAAATGGCTGAGTTATGACCGAAATACTTTTTTTTTTTTTTTTTAAATTTTTATTTTTATTATTGAATCTTTCTTATCGAAATTTACAATATGTATTCAAATCTTAATTCTACTTGTTGTTTATTAGTTGTTACCAGTGTAACCACTAACTGCTGTATTCAAATTTTAAAACTGTCTTCTAGTTAGGCTCAAAGTATCGGTTCTTTTTAGCCTCTGGTGACCTTCGAACTGAAGCAGACCCCGAGCGAGGTAGTTAGGGTGGGCCATTAGTTTATCGATGTAGCTTATTGAATATTTTTTAATTTCCTCCTGGATAGTGGGGACGTTGAGATCTCTGTGGATAATATCATTACTTATATACCATGGGGCGCAGACAATTTGTCGTAATATTCTTGACTGTCTTCTTTGAAGCTTTTGGATGTTAGATGCGCATGCAGTACCCCATTATTGGATGCCATATGTCCATGTTGGTTTTATGATGGACTTGTATAAAAGAATTTTGTTGTCTAAAGACAAGTTTGAGTTTCTACCGAGAAGCCAATGTAGTTGAGCTGCTTTAAGTTTCATAGCCGTTATTTTCGCTTCAATATGACGAGACCAGGTCAAGCGTCTATCTATATGAATTCCCAAGTACTTTACATGGTTTTCTACCGGAACAGTGATGTTATTTATTTTTACTGCTGGGCACGTTTGTCTTCTGAGCGTGAAAGTTAAATGAGCACATTTAGCCGGGGTAACCTTTATTCTCCATTTTTCTAGCCATGCCTCTAGTTCATTGATGTGGGACTGCAGATTTTGCGATGCGACTTTTGGGTCATGGTTAACACTAATAAATGCTGTGTCGTCTGCAAATGTAGAGGTGTGCGTGCTCAGGTTTGTTGGCATATCCGCTGTGTATATTATATATAGAAGCGGTCCTAATATGCTGCCTTGGGGGACACCAGCAGTAATTTTCTTGAGGGGGGAGTATTTATCTTGCGACCTTACTATGAATGTTCTGCCTGTTAGATAGCTCTCTAGAAGCTTGTGAGTGTTTTGAGGAAGCATTCGTGTTATTTTGATGAGTAGCCCATCATGCCAAACTTTGTCAAATGCTAGGGAAATGTCTATAAACAGGGCTGAGCAGTATTGCTTTTTCTCAAACGCCGATCTAATAAGGGTGACAATTCTATGCACTTGTTCTATTGTACCATGTTTCGCTCTGAATCCGAACTGTTGATCCGGGATGATGTCGTGTTCATTTAGATGAGGAGTTATACTTAAAATGAATATTTTTTCGAAAAGCTTTGATAGAATTGATAATAAGCTTATCGGTCTGTACGACGCAACCTGGCTAGCATCTTTTCCTGGCTTTGGAATCATAACAATTATAGACCTCTTCCATGAGGATGGGAAGTATCCGACTCTTAATATAGCGTTAAAAATGAGTAGCAAGATTCTGGAAGCAGTCGATGGTAAGTTTCTTATCATTGACCCTGTGATGCGGTCAGGTCCGGGAGATTTTCTTGTATTCACTTTTTCTATTGCAGATTTTACTTGAGTTATGTTAAATTTTAATGGATGGTTTACCTTATTAGGAATGATTGGACGACTGGAACAAGTATGTGTATCATGTGGCGTGAAAACTTTCTCAAGGTGACCCGCGAAAGCGTTTAATTTTTCATCTGTGTTTTTGGCCCAAGTGCGGTTTTCCAGTCTTAATGGAGATTCTTGGGTTATAGGGCATTTCATATGCCGTACAGCCTTCCATAAGCTATAATTAGAGTTTTTTGTGGCATCTAGGCTGTTTAGATAGCCTTCTATTGCAGACTCGTGGTTCTGTCTCAATTTGTTGCGAAGAGTTGTCAGGCATAATTGAAGTTGGGCCTTAGTGGTTGGGGAACGACTGTTTTGCCATTGTCTTCTTAACTTCCTTTTTTCTCTGATAAGGGTCTCAATATCCGCCGATGTATTGTAAGGAGCACGTTTAGATTAAACAATATTCAATCAGATAACAAAAATTATATGTATTTTAATTTTTAAGATAAGTGCCGTAATTGTTACGGCCCCTTCTTATTTGTGTAATAACGGGTCCGCCATCTAACGTTTTTTTTTTCAACTAGTGCTTATTTCGTGAACAGTGCTTATTTCGTAACAATTAGCTCATGTCTGATTTGACAGATAACATTGTGCGACAAATGGTAGGGGATCGGGAAGGGTTCAAACTACCGGGGAAAGTTATATAGGAATCGAGATATATCGATTTGAAAAATGAGCTAAAGAACATAAAAAAAAAATCGGTTAAAAAATGGCTGAGTTATAACCGAAATACTGAATCCCCAAAAATTAGTCTTTTTTAATAATTAACTTTGTTAAAATAAGTTATATCTACCCTTTTTACCTTCGGTGAAGGGTATGAAAAGAGTAATTTTTGGGGATTCAGTATTTCGGTTATAACTCAGCCATTTTTTAACCGATTTTTTTTTTGATGTTCTTTAGCTCATTTTTCAAATCGATATATCTCGATTCCTATATAACTTTCCCCGGTAGTTTGAACCCTTCCTGATCCCCTACCATTTGTCGCACAATGTTATCTGTCAAATCAGACATGAGCTAATTGTTACGAAATAAGCACTGTTCACGAAATAAGCACTAGTTGAAAAAAAAACGTTAGATGGCGGACCCGTTATTACACAAATAAGAAGGGGCCGTAACAATTACGGCACTTATCTTAAAAATTAAAATACATATAATTTTTGTTATCTGATTGAATATTGTTTAATCTAAACCTAATGTTTTGGAACATGTTAATGAAAAGAGTAAAATAATTTGTTGCCTGACAACATTTCCAATCAATAAGAGCCTCTTCTATCTGGTTTTAAATTCTTTCTTGTTATCGCTTTTCTTTTGCTTTAGCTTTATTACCAACCAAAGGATGGCTTAAGCAAAATTATGCGAAATTTTAAAGGAAAAGCACTATTAGCAAAAAGCTTTATAAGTTAAATAATGTTTTTTATTTTTGTGGTTTTAAAGTTTAATTGTAAAATAAATAAATAAATAATTTGAATATAATTTTAGGCCTCAACAATCGATGGACGTCGCAAGGGTGCATGTCTCTTCTGTCAGGAATACTTTATGGATTTATACTTATTGGCCGAACTAAAAACAATAAGTCTTAAAGTAACAACAGTTGACATGCAAAAGCCACCACCAGATTTTCGCACCAACTTCGAGGCAACACATCCGCCAATTTTAATTGACAATGGCTTAGCCATTCTAGAAAATGACAAAATAGAAAGGCATATAATGAAAAATATCCCCGGTGGATATAATCTCTTTGTACAGGTTAGTAAAAGACAACCAATCTATTTAGCAATTGTTTTATTTTATTATTTTTTTTATTATTATTATGATTAATTTTTCATTTGCAGGACAAAGAAGTGGCCACACTAATTGAAAATTTGTATGTTAAACTTAAGCTTATGTTGGTCAAGAAGGACGAGGCTAAAAACAATGCTTTATTGGCACACTTAAAGAAAATCAATGATCATTTGGCCAATCGCAATACACGTTTTCTTACAGGAGACACAATGTGTTGTTTCGATTGTGAATTGATGCCCCGTTTACAGCATATAAGAGTGGCCGGAAAATATTTTGTAGATTTTGAAATTCCGGTAGGAAAAAAACCAAGCAACATTACTGATTTTAGAGTACCAATAATTAGTTTCCATATTATTTTTAGACCCATTATACAGCTTTGTGGCGATACATGTACCATATGTATCAATTAGATGCTTTTACACAGTCCTGCCCTGCTGACCAGGATATAATTAATCACTATAAATTGCAACAGATGCTGAAAATGAAAAAGCATGAGGAGTTGGAAACACCCACATTTACCACTTCCATTCCAATTGATATTTCGGAATAAGTTTGCTGTTGCGTTTAGCCTTAAGACTGGCTATACATTTTGCTGAAACTTATTTTTTTTTGTTTATTTTAATACCCCACCCACTTTTTGAGTAGTGCAAACTTTTAATTTACATAATGATAAAAAAAATATATTATTTTCGGTTTCATTTATGTATAATTTAAGATTTTTAGCGACCTTAATTTTGTTTATATTACTATAAAATTTTTTGTTGATGATTTAAATGTATTGCGTTGACTTTGTATTAAATCGAATGTTCCTTTTTTTAATACCACATCTAATTGCTATGAAACCATTATGGCCGGCTTTAAATATTTACTACATACTTCCATTTTTGTTTATTTATCTCTTATATTTTTATTTGAATTTTGCCGCCTTAAAATAATTTTCAAACAAAAACGGTTTAGTTTGCAATTAAGTACATGACTACTATTTTTTAATATTAAATCTTTTAACCGCGTTAACTTTATGTGACCAAGTAACGGCTAACCAACCAGCAACAAAAATCTTGTACTAACAAAAAGTGTGTTTTTTATAACATTATTTTATTAAAAACTTATTAAAATATACATATTTGCATATAATATTTTTTGTATATACACATACATACAATCACAAAAACAAAACGTAATAAAGTATTTCTTATATTTGATACTATTAAATTTAGTATATCGAACCCTAACCGCGAAAATAACGTCAGCGACAAAAAGCAAGTTTTACAGAAGAGAGAGTTTTTTTATTTTATTTCATATAAATTTTGTATGAAATTTGTCGCTTACGATAAAATTGTTCTTGCTATAAAATCTTAACTCCCCGTCTACAACTGACATGATTTTCTGTTATAAAAGCGTTGTTAAAACATTAGCATAAACAACCGTGTTATAACATGAAAAAACCTCTAACATGATGAGTCTATACTTAACTCTAACCATATTAGTGTTAATATTAACCCTTTCGGTTATTCTATGCCATATGGCATAGTGCCTTTTGCAAGCCCCTGTTTGGGGCAAAACAGTTAGAAATTATTTTTTGTTTTGATATTTTTTTTGTAATTTTATTTAAAGCTTTTTATTGAAAATAAAAAATTAAATATTTTGATTGGTACTCCCAGTGCATTTCGATAGGCCAGAAAGCAAACATGCATTGGACGCAGGGGCATAGGAACTGGGAATAATTTCCTTTTATAGGTTAATTTATTATATTCAACATTTTTTTTTTTTTTTTATTTTTTCGAATTTAAAAATACATAACTGAAATTTAGCTAATAGAATAAATTCGAAACAAAAAAAATGTAATTAAAATTATTTTATTTTTTTCCTTTAAATACATTCTATGCCATTATGGCATGATGCTCAACAACTAATTTTGATACAAAATTTAAAAAAAAAATGATCATTGATTGTTAACAGCATAAGGTTAGAGTTATAAAATCGAAAAAAAATTTTTTAATCAAAAACAAAAAACAAGTACCGAAAGGGTTAAGTATTTTATGTCAGTTGTAGACCCAGTGCAAGGCGAATTCAACTACAGGTGGTGTCGGAACTACTACAATCCAAAAACAACATAGGGTTGTTGCATTGCATTGTTATTGCTTATAGCTCGAAATGTCAACCATTTTTAGCAAAACACTAACAAATCGAAACAAATAAGCTCAAATAGTCAAAATCAGATGCCGTTTCGACACCACCTTTAGTTAATTCGCCTTGACCCAGTATAACGGCACCTTACCCTGAGGCCACACGATCAAGTTGTTCTTGATAGTCTTTTACATATCGTCACCTAAAAGACGAAATAACCTATCTGCAGTTTTCAAAAGTTTACAGGAGAGGGAAAAAACGTTATAAAATTGGAACTATTAACGATATTGAAACGAAAATTACACATTTTGATTAAAATAAAACCAGTAATATATATCGGGTGAGAAAATTTTGTTTTTCTAATCACAGCTTATGTTATGACACTTAGGTTTTTTGGAATTGTAAAAATCTGAAACCAAATAAGCTATCTGCAGTACTAATTAGTATGAATAAATAAAAATTTCTTTACACATGAATATTATATACATTAAATAATTAAAGTAGTAGTTTCTTTTACTGGTTTAAGCAAAAACAAGTACTTAATGTTTGTTTAAATTACACTATGCAGCAAAATAAAACTTTTATCGTGATTTTTGATGATTTATTTTTCCTTATTTTTGTGCGTAACGGTCCTCTAGGTAGAAAAACTTTGTCATTTGTAATACTATATGTTCAAAATTTTGCACACATATGCGTTATGATATAAGGAATAAAAATCCATAAAAAAAATCAATTTTGAAATTTTTGCAGATAGGTTATTAGGTCTTTTAGATGACGATATACTGCTTGTCAAAATTTACAAAAATTGAAAGCTGTGACGTAGGCTGCACTCAATTTTTAAACAATTTACTTTCATGATGTCATAAAAAAAACAATTTATAAAGACAAACAAGTAATCAGCTGTTAAATTGAAAGCAAAATTTCCAAACAAATGGAAAGGTGAAATTGAAAGCAATCTCAATTTAAAAAGTGTGTTAGTAAAAAATTTGGAATGTATTGCAAATTGAAAGGCAAAACTTGATCGTGTGGCCACCACATTCAGTCTACAACTGGCATGAATGTTTAACATTAACACTAATATGATGTTAGGGTTAAGTATAGACTCATCTTGTGGAGGTTTTTTATGTTATACATATTACGGTTGTTAATGCAAATGTTTAAACAGCGCTTTTATATTATCATGTTATAACAGCAAATCATGTCAGTTGTAGACGTGGAGTTATGTGTCCATGATATTTTTGGAGCTGATGCAAGTGGTGCCAATAGTCATTTATTAAAAAAAAAAATTATAATGACGCTTACGTTATTCTCACGGTTTGGGCTCAATATTTGTTTCCATTTTTAGTAAGGTTAAGATAGGTTATGGGCCCAAGGGCACACTTCAACTCGGAGACCAATGTGGTCCATTGTGAATCCCTTCAATGAAAATAGTACATACTCGATCGTCTCCAGCTCTTCAGAATCATCGCATAATCTGCAGAAGTACGGTATGGTGTTGTCCCATTTGCCCGTAAAAGCCCTAACAGGACAATGCCCCGTCAAGAACCCTATAAATGTACTAAGACCAACCCTGTCAACTGCCAGTATAACCCTGGTTGCCCCCACGTCCAATCTGGGCCAAAGTGCCCTAGACACACTGCAATCCGTTCTGTTTCCCCAGGATTGGTTAACGTCATCACGGCATTTTTCCCGTATCACCCTATAATAGTAACACAGGGGGGCTTTACCCCCTGTCCCTTACCTATAAGTCCAGATTTTCGAACCCCCTCTCGAGAGTTCGTCCGCCACCTAATTTCCATCGACCATGGTTAGGTTAGGTTCAGAAGGGTTATGTGCCCAAGGGCACACTTCCACTCGGAGACCAGTACGGTCCATTGTGAATCCCTTCAACGTTAAGAAAAATAGATAAAGGAGATAGAAAAAGAGAAAGGTTAAGAAAAGAAGTATGAGGTGGATAGAGTATAGAATATAGGAAAGTTAGTAGGTACAGTGAAGAACAAATTCCCTCTCTACTGTCCCCTCAACAGAAACAATCGCACTATTTCCCTGAGAAACCCCAGTAGATCAGCCGGACTACATCCAGCGATGCACCCCAGTTCGTCGTGAAACCTATTTCCTAGCCACTTCTGTCTGAGACCCTGCATCCTGGGACAATGGCAAAGTACATGATTGATCGTCTCCAGCTCCTCCGAATCCTCGCACAATCTGCAGAAGTCCGGTATGGCGTTGTCCCATCTGCCCACAAAAGCCCTGACCGGACAATGACCCGTCAAGAACCCTATAAGCGTTCTATGAATACTTCTATCCAATCCCAGTAGAACCCAGGTTGCCCCCGCGTCCAATCCGGGTCATAATGCCCTAGACACCCTGCAATCCACTCTGTCCCCCCAGGATCGGTAAACGTCATCACGGAATTTCTCCCTTATCACACCATAGTAGTAACATATGGGAGGCTTTACCCCCTGTCCCTTACCACTAAGTCCAGACTCGAACCCTCTCTCGCGAGTTCGTCCGCCACCTCATTTCCCTCAACCATGCAGTGTCCAGGTACCCAACACAGCCTCACATTGAATGCCTCCATGAGTCCACCAAGAGCATTCCTACACCGAGCGTCCAGGCACGACCGCACCGTATAATTCGTCAATGCCCTAAGCGCCGCCTGACTATCGACGTAAATTGTCACCACAGATCCACACACGATGTGTTCCAGTATCACCTTCGTCGCCCTCCAGATCGCTAGGATCTCAGCCTGGAAGACACTGCACTCATCAGGGAGTCTGAATGACCTCTTCACCTCGGTGTCCGCTATATATACACCGGCACCACTATATATATGTCCTTTAATATGTATTTTCTTCGACCTTTATTATTTTAATATATAAATTAAATTCTCGAGCTTAAGGTCTTATTTTTTATATAAAAAACTTTTCACAAATTTATTTAAAACAAATGTTTTTCATTCGGACATTAAATTTACAATGGAAAGGGAGCTTAATTCAAGACTACCATATTTAGACACCTTGATAATTAGAAATGGAAATGGAGTATCCATAGATTGGTATCAGAAACCAACATCTTCTGGTAGAATTATTAATTATTTCTCGAAACATCCAAGGAGAATAATAATTAATACGGCTAAAAATTTTATAAAAAGAGTTCTTAAAATTAGTGATTCAGAATTTCACAGAGAAAATAAACGGAAGATTTCTAACATTTTAACAGAGAATAGTTTTCCTAAAGAATTAATAACAGATTTATTAATACAACATAATAATTGTAGATTAAACAACCAGGATAGTGTTACGGAACAGAAAATTTATAAATCAGTAACATATATTCCAAAATTTTCAGAAAGATTGGCAAAATCAGATATATATGATAACAAAATATATAAAATAGCTTATAAATCTTTCAACACAGTAGGTAAACTATTTACTAAAACAAAAGACAAAATAAAGAGGATGGAAATGTCTAATATTGTTTATCAAATACCTTGTAAAGCTGGAGGTCCACACCACGCGTTACTCGCTTTTTCGCAGCACACGCAGCTGTCAAAAAAGTAGAATCTGTGTAGTTATACGTAGTAAGTTACATGCACAAAAGCGTAGATGCCTTGAGGCGAAAAGTAGGTTTACTTTCCACTTTTGTAAGCGTCACAAGCAGCGTTCGAACAAATCAGCTGATTTTGACAAATTAAATTTTATTTTTACTTGTGCTGCTGCTGCATAAAAAGCGTTGCATGTAACTTGAAAAGTAAAACGCAAGTAAGGTTAGAAAAGCACGCACTGCGTGGAGGCGAATGATAGTGGACAGTGTAATAAGGTATATATAGGTACAACAAAGAATAAACTAAAAACTAGGATAGCAGGTCATAAGTCAGATCAGAAGTATAGAAATATTTCACATTAAATACCTTTGTAAATAAATTATTTTGTTCTCCTACTGTTCTTATAATTTATAACCGTAACTATTTACTTGCAAAATATTTTGTTCATCAACTTGTATAATATTTTCTTGTATTCATTCTTACTTTAACCATTAAAGAGATCGCACATAAATAAGAAAAAGCAAAAGATTTTTTTTTCGATTATTTTCTTGTTCAAACAGTTATGTTACAAATTATAAGAGTACCGACCGTTTCTAGAATTAATTTTAAATCAGATACTGAAAATGTAGCACAAAATTATAGACATTTAATTTATAAAAATAGAAACGGAAGGTAAACAATTTTTGTATATTGTAATAGATCAAGTTTGTATTGAAAAATATTTTTTATTCAATTCCAAAAAATTTTTTTAATTTTGTCAATTTTTGTTAAATTTGTTTTAAATTAAAATATTGTTAATTTTTTGTTAAAAAGAAAAAGAAAAAAACCCTGAAGAAGGCACTCAAAGAAGTGCCGAAATATTGGTTTTAAATAAATTTGTGAAAAGTTTTTTATATAAAAAATAAGACCTTAAGCTCGAGAATTTAATTTATATATTATATGTCCTTTATTTATTTAAATATGTACAGTACAATTTTTATAATTTTATATTAATCTTAGTTTTCTTAAGTTAATAATTTGAATAAAACACATTGAATTTAACACCATTAGATTCTTTTATTGGTAATTAATAAAATTACTAAATTGGTGACCCCGACGTGATCTAGTGGTGTAGTAGTAAAAGTTTATAACCTCGTGTGTTTTATACAAATACAAAGTGCCTTTAGTAACGGTCATAACGGTACACAAATTCCTGGAATTTTTTCGAAGCAAACAAAATGACCGAATTAAACGACAGTGGAACTCCATCAACAATAACGTTTTCGGAGACGAATAATGATATGCAACGTCCTCGTCCAGAATCTCCAGCCGCTGCAAACGTTTCTGTGGTGTACGCACGTCTTCCTTTACCGCAGATGGCCAGCACTAACATTGAATCATGGTTCACGACAATGGACTTTTGGTTCACTGCGTCTGGAATTTCAAGTGACAAACAAAAGACAGCAACAGTGTTGGCAGTTTTAGATCCAGGGGTTATTTCACAATTGTCGGAAGTGATTGCGGTTATGCCTCAAATTGAACGGTATAATTACATACGTACAAAAATAATTTACCATTTTGCTGGCAGTGAGCAGCGAACACTCTACCACCTACTTTCTGAGTTGCCTCTAGGAGACAAGAAGCCGTCTGAACTCTACTATGAGATGAAGCGTGTAGCTGGGACTACTCTTGGTGAGGCCGCTTTGTAGACGCCATGTCAGCCAGAAGTATTAATACTGTTGCTAAGCAAGGTCCAACCGAAATCGATGAATTACGCCAGGCCGTACATAAACTCACAAAGCAGGTTGAGAAATCTACTGTTCGATCACGTTCCCGCAGTCGCCATCAGTCGCGTAACCCAGCAAATTTTCGATCTCGCTACGTATCACCAAACAACGCAACCAGCAACGCCAATTCTTCAACGAACCCTAGCGAATGTTGGTACCATAAAAAATATGGCAGAAATGCCCAAAAGTGTAGAAGCCCGTGCCGTCACAAACGTACTTCGGTTAGCACTGTAACATCCAGCGCAACTCAACGATCTGATTGAAGCCAGGCGCTCGTGGTAGATGATAGCGGAAACTCTGCCACAAATAGCAAATTATTCCGCTTGCAGATAAGAGATCCAGTTACCAAACTATTTTTTTTAGTTGATACGGGTGGTCCGTCCTTCCGTTAACGTCAAATTATGCCAATGCCAAGCCTACCGCCACCAAACTGTACGCTGCAAATGGCTTACCAATTAAGGACCTTGGTCAAAAGCGGGTAGTTTTAAATTTAGGGTTAAAACGAAAATTCGAGTGGTCATTTTTAATAGCAGATGTCACGACCCCCATCATTGGTGCAGATTTATTAAGATTCTACGATTTAACGATCGACTTGCGCCGAAACCATCTCATCGATAACTGTCAAACCACGATACCAATTTCGCAACTACAGGCCGCAGTAATTAAAACATCTGATCCTTTTCAAGATATTTTACATAATTTTTCCGACATCACGAAAACAAAACCACATGGTACGACTAAGAGTTCAACAATTGTTCATCACATCGAAACATTCGGCCAACCAGTATACTCACGAGCACGACGCTTATCGCCCGAAAAATTAGCCGCAGCACGGGCCGAGTTCGACGCTTTATTAAAAGCCGGTATATGCCAGCCATCTAGTAGCAGTTGGTCTAGCCCATTACACATGGTCCAAAAATCTAATGGTACATGGAGGCCGTGTGGCGATTATCGTGCATTAAATGCACAAACTGTTCGTGATCGATACCCACTCCCGTACTTATCGGATGTTATCAGCAACCTTAATGGTAAAATTTTTTTTTCAAAAATCGACCTTCAAAAAGCCTTTCATCAGGTTCCCGTTTGCCCTGAGGATGTACCTAAGACAGCTATAATCACACCTATTGGACTCTTCGAGTTCAAATTTATGACCTTTGGACTCTGTAACGCTGCGCAGACCTTCCAAAGGCTCATTAACAAACGTTTTTTGCCGAACGCAGCTTCAAACCAGTTGAAACTTCAAGCACTTATAAAAGGTAACATTAAAAATGATTGCACAGTGGTAGAGTGGACGCCTGAAGCAGAAGAGTCCTTTATCAAATGTAAAAACGAGTTAAGCAGCGTAACACGTTTGGCACATCCAGCAAAGAATGCAGAATTGGCTCTTTATGTCGACGCTTCTGATATTGCAGTCGGTGCTGCGCTCCATCAATGTGTAAACGGCGTTCTTCAGCCTTTAGGTTTTTATTCTATAAGATTGACAGCTTCTCAACAGAAATATAGCACATACGACCGTGAGTTGACGGCGATGTATCAAGGTATGTGTCATTTTCGATAGATGCTGGAGGGTAGAAAATGTTACATCGTAACAGATCATAACCCTTTGGTGTACGCATTTCGTCAGAAATCTGAAAAAGCATCGCCACGTAGGGCTCGTCAGTTAGATTTCATCAGGCAATTCACCACTGACATTCGGCACATACCAGGTGAAGAAAATGCTACAGCGGATTTCCTTTCACGTATCTAGTCCATTACCGAAGCAGTTGATTACGAAAAAATCGCAATTTCCCAAAGAGAAGACGCAGAACTGAAAAACTTGCAGTCAGGTATAATCCCAAATTCACTTAAACTAACATCTTTTGTACTTCCAGGATCTGAGCTTAGTTTGGTTTGTGATACGGCCACCAACAACGTCCGCCCTTACGTGCCGAAAGAATTTCGTACGCTAATCCTTTCTACTGTCTAGCTCATCCTGGCATTCGAGCAACAACAAAAATGCTAACCACCCGTTTTGTTTGGCCATCGATGAGAAAAGAAGCTGCAAAATTTGTTCACAACTGCATCGCTTGCCAGCGCTCGAAGATACAACGCCACACGAGGTCACAGCCAATCAAATACACACCGCCAAATAAACGCTTTTCACACATCAATATCGACATAGTGGGTCCTTTTCCGCTGTGTGAAGGTCAACGTTATTGTTTGACGATGATCGATCGATTTACGAGATGGCCTAAGGCTGTGCCAATACCAGACATTACTGCCGAAACCGTTGCAAAAGCAATTTTACACAATTGGATTGCAAGATTTGGTGTCCCAGCCAAGATAACTTCTGATAGAGGAAGGCAGTTCGAATCATCAGTTTTTACCGAGTTGACAACTTTAATTGGTAGTACCCACCTTCGCAGGACTCCATACCATCCTGAATCGAACGGTATAATAGAAAGGTGGCACCGTGTTTTTAAATCTGCAATCCTCTGCAGCGACCAAACCAAATTTATTCACAGCCTACCATCCATTTTGCTTGGCTTACGTGTCGTATTTAAGCCCGATATCAAGGCATCACCTGCAGAACTTGTGTATGGGACGAACCTAAGAATTCCGGGAGAATTTTTTGTCAACAAAAACCCGAGTTCAGCAACAAGTGAAGTCGTCGAACAATTTCGTGCTGCGATGCGAAAACTACGTCCAACCGATACATCGCATCATACGTCAACACCGAAAACTTTCATAAGTCCCTCATTGAATTCGACCTCCCATGTCTTCGTACGAAATGATTCAATACGTCCGTCATTATCACATCCTTACGATGGTCCATTTCGCATTGTGCGTAAAACTTCAAATTATTTTACCATCGATATAGGAGGCCGCTATACCAATATCAATATTGACAGACTCAAGCCTGCATTTGTTGAATACGAAGACGCGAATATTTTTGAAAAAGAGAATCAACATCTAGAGGAACCACAAGCTTTCGATTCTGATTCCAACGGAGATGAAATTGATTGTCAACAACCTGTACTTATAGAAGACGTTAACTCTGAAACAAATGAACCGCCACCAGCTCAACAAAACATTCAAGAACCTCCGAAGAAATCTACCAAGTGCGGTCGACGAGTTAATCTTCCCGTAAGGTTCCGGTAGCTTTCCTCGAGGAGGGGAGTACTGTGGCACCCTGTCGCCGCTTTATTTGTTTCTTTATCTTTTATAACGTAATTGTTACTCCTTTTGTAACTTGTATATAAAAGCCATTTTTCTTATTATTTTTTTTCTTCTTTTTTGATCTATCGATTTGTGTACACACGATCTCGGCTCTCGCTTAGCAATTTTTATAATTTTATATTAATCTTAGTTTTCTTAAGTTAATAATTTGAATAAAACACATTGAATTTAACACCATTAGATTCTTTTATTGGTAATTAATAAAATTACTAAACATACAACAGATTTTTATTTTTTTCTTTTAAACACGGAGAGAATTTCATAATATTTTGATTCTACAAAGTCGTAATACATTGTATTACCGTGTAAACTGGCCTTAACGAAGACTCGTAAAGTCTAAGTAAGTTCCTAGCAGCCACACTCCTCACATAATGCTCAATAGGGGACAGATATAGTAGGATGTCCAAAGCTGCCTGTGGAGTATTTTCCCCCTGCGCCTGTGATGCCAAGAGATGCACTCCCTTGAACCTTCCTGAGCATCTTTCTATAGCTATCCATTCTGAACGCTCCCCACCAAACAGTGCAACCATAGGTAAGTATAGGCCTAACCACCGATGTGTAAATCTAGTTTACCACATGGAGTTCCTGCATATGTAGTAGGCATTTAGTCCACTTCTCATCCTCTCCTGAGTATTTCTCTTCCAAGACAGTTTGCAGTCTAGAAAGTCACCTAGATACGTTGCACCTCCTGATAGAGGTAACTCGACGCCATCTAGCACTGGCCCCGTAAATCCCTCTATCCTGTACCTCCTGGTAAATACAACCAGCTCAGTCTTCACAGGATTTACACTTAGCCCCCTATTCTCTGCCCATGCCGAGAGTTCGCCCAGCATCACCTGCATAATTTCCCCGATCGTGGACAGAAATTTTCTCCTGACCAGCAGAACTATGTCTTCCGCTAAGGCAACAAACGCAATTTTGTTCAATCATTGTATAAATATTGGCTACTTTCCCCAGGCGTGGAAGGCAGCTCTGGTGGTACCGATTTTAAAGCCAAGATTCTATTGGAGCTAGGTACGCTAAACGGGATCGATTTTAACAAATCCCGGGATTTCGGTATTTTTCTGGATCAATTTTTTTCTTTAATATACAACTTTTTTAAATAAACAACACTTTATTTATTAATGTTTGAATTTTTAAAAAGAAAACTTAACAAAACAATTCATTAGCAACTTTTTTTTAATTAACTAAATTTTATTTAGAAACTGGGAATTATTTCCTTTCATAGGTTACTTTATTATATTCAACATTTTTATTTTTTCGAATTTATTCTATGAGCTAAATTTCAGTTATGTATTTTATAAAGCTTTATTGTAATAGTCCTATTCCTTTAATTTTTAGGAATGACATTATATACTACCAGACTATTATATTGTATCTTCTTGTTACATTTTACCTTAGCTGTCCTTTGGATAGCAATGAAGTATATTGTATGTACAGAAAAATTTACAATTATTAGACACCAGCAGAATGTAATGCATTTTCTGGCCCGCTACAGCCTTCGTACATACAATATACCTCTATGCTTTCCAAAGGAAAGCTAAGGTAATATGTAACAAGAAAATACAATATAATAGTCTGGTAGTGTATAAAGTCATTTCTGAAAAATTGATGGAATATGACTATTACAAAAAAGCTTTATAAAATACATAACTGAAATTAAGCTCAAAGAATAAATTCAAAAATAAAAAAATTTTGAATATAATACATATAAAGTAACCTTCGGAAGGAAATAATTCCAAGTTTCTATTTGTTAAATTTTATTTATTTTTGAATTTTTAAAAAAAAATTAACAGAAGTATTTATCAATAATTTTTTTTATAAACAAAAGTTCTAGTCGAATTCATACAAGGTGGTCCTATTTTTAAAACGTTTACAACACTGTAAAGTATTTTAACGTTGTGTCAAACATAATAAAACACTGTAGTAAAGAATTAAAACAAATATTTAATATTCTTTCTAATATTAAATTGTTTGTTTTGAAATATAAAAATTTTTAATTTCATAATTTTAAGCGAAAATTATAAAATTTGGTAAATATTCCCCAGAACCACATGAACAGCATATAATTTTGACACAAGGTTAGTAATCAGCTGTTGGTTACGTAGCATGATAAGGCCACCTGGTGTAAATTCGCCTTGACAAAGCAAGGTATATTTACCATGTGTACGTTAAGTATGAAGACAATTTTGACAATTCGGTTCCACTCGGTTTTCTTTATAGAGCAGCATGTCCACACTCCCAAATGAGGCTACCTTGTGTTAATATACCTTGCTACAAAGCATTATTTTTTTTGTTAGTATTGTAAATTAATTAAGTTGATGAGTGAAGGAAAGATACAGAAAGTTTCTTCAACTGTTTTATTCTGGGTTATTTGATAAAACTTGTTTACTATGCTCAAATTAAAGGTAATTGTACAAGAAAAACGAAAATAATAAAATTTAGGGCGGGCGGGACTTTTAGGGCCCCCTGGGTAAAAAAAGTGCCCCCATCCACTCACATCTATGTGTAGGTACTTAAATTACAGGTAGTTTGCTTACGATTGTAAATATTTTGTTTTATTTTGTATTTTTTAATGTTTTATGTTCGATTTAAAAAAAAAATTTTAATCAACATTTTTTATTTTTTCGAATTTATTCTATGAGCTAAATTTCAGTTACATATGTATTTCATAAAGCTTTTTTGTAATAGTCCTATTCCTTAAATTTTTAGGAATGCCATTATACACTACCAGAATATTATATTGTATCTTCTTGTTACATTTTACCTTAGCTATCCTTTGGATAGCAACGAAGTATATTGTATGTACAGAAAAATTTACAATTATTAGACACCAGCAGAATGTAATGTAATATAATATTCTGGTAGTGTATAATGTCATTCCTAAAAATTTAAGGAATAGGACTATTACAAAAAAGCTTTATAAAATACATAACTGAAATTTAGCTCATAGAATAAATTCGAAAAAATAAAAAATTTTGAATATAATAAAGTAAACTATGAAAGGAAATAATTCCCAGTTTCTATTTGTTAAAAAAATGTCCTATTTCCAATGTGCTAAAGAATACTTTTTTGCGTAGCCGGCCTTCGGCCGGGCGCAAGGATTTTCTCCTCTATGGAATAACAACAACCGACTTCGCTAACTAAAGCTTCTCTGCATAGCCGGCCTTTGGCCGGGCGCAAGGATGTTCTGCTCTATGGTATAACAAAGACCGGCTTCGCTAACTAAAGCTTCTCTGCATAGCCGGCCTTTGGTCGGGCGCAAGGATTTTCTCCTCTATAGTATAACAAACACCGGCTTCGCTAACTAAAGCTTTTCTGCACCTAAAAGAGACTTAAGCTAACCTAGAGAGAAAAATAATGTGCGAACACAAAAACAAAATACATAGGTATTTGCAATTGTGAGCAAATTACCTTTAAATTGATTACCCACACATATCACTAAGTGGACGGGGCAGTTTTTTGGGTCCAAGGGGCCTAAGCCCCCTTAAATTTATGGCTACGCAGAAAAGTATTCTTTAGCACATTGGAAATAGGACATTTTTTTAACAAATAGAAACTGAGAATTATTTCCTTTCATAGGTTACTTCATTATATTCAAAATTTGTTAAAAAAAATAACAAAACTTAAAAATTCTTTGCTCTAACTTATTCAAAATTTCATACTGAAAGTGTATGGCCACTTTTACAAAAAGAAAATAAGCGTTACCTTTAATTGTAAGAAGCGAGAGTTCAGTAGGAGTATAAACAAAACAAGCACGGCACGACATTTTACATAGGATTTCATATAAAAAACCGGTTGGGCCGTGAAATAAAATTTGTTAATTTATAAATATAAAAACAAATATTGATAATGCTATTAAAAATAAAGACGACAAAGATGACAGATTATGAAAAAAGAGGACACAAATTTTATAGATGACCGCCAGTAAAATATGTAGATGATTGTCCTCTAAAAGGGATTACATATGGTCACGTTATTTTGGGTACTAAATATTAACACATAAAAAGTTGCTATTAACGTTGTTTTTTATCATTAGATAGGTTTACTTTTAAATGATCTTATAAATTTAACTCGATTCTGTAACTTATTTAATTCAGGTGGCAAAAAACAACTTAAAAATATATTCGTTATAAATCCTGTTACACCCCAGATACGCTTCTCGTCGATCACAAACACCGGCGAGGAATAGCCACTTTTAAATTGGGTATAACGCAATGTTTGTGGATTAGCTAGTCTTTTAATGGGTATTGCAAAAGCTTCCTCAACCTCCGCGGTGTTTAATTTTAATTCACTTTCTTTAAAATTTTTTACTACACCCACAATTGGCATAATAGCAGCCGTGTGGGGAGGAGTTATTAAACTTCCTAAGCCCCAAACTTCCACACGACCAGGTGGTAGACCAATTTCCTCTTTAGTTTCCCTTAATGCACATTGAACAAAATCTTCGTTATCTTCCTTAATGCCTCCGGGGAATGAAATTTGTCTCATATGTCTGCTAAGCAAATGGGAACGTCTTGTATACAGAACAGATATATTTTGCCTGGCAATGAAATATTCTAAACGTTAGACTTGTAACCGCATTGTGTAATTGTATATACTAACATTTTTTCATCTGTACACAGAGCTATTAATATTGCAGCAAACTTGGTTTCACTTTTAGCTCCCCTTAGCCTTATGCCAACTGGAGGAGCTCGACGCATTTTTTCCAAACATCTTTGTCGATTTTCTTCGGTTAGTAACAAATTTTCGTTTATGTCATAATCTGGTACCAAACATTCACTTACTCTTGATGCGGCGTAATGCTTATATGTTCCTCTGAGAGACTGTATTATTAACAAAGGACTTCGGGTTAAGTGACATATTCCAAATAGTGATGCCATATCCTATTTTGTACTTTATTAAAGTTTGTTGATGCCGTTATGAAAAATGGTATAAAAAATTTACGTGCGCCAAGATAGCGTCGATAGTTATCCACGTAAACGAAAAATTTAATGCTTTTGGGAATTAAAATGATGAGAGATTTGTTTTTGGGAATGCAAAATTTGGTAATTTAAAAAATTAGGTTGTTCGAATAAAAATAAGAAATTGTAATTAAAAGCAAACAATTCCGCAAAAAAGGAATAACAAATCAATAAGCAATAATAAAAATATTATATATGTATATAAATTAAGTGTATTTATAATTAACAAGTAAAAGTGCTATATTCGGCTATGCCGAATCCTTTCACCATGGTGCAATAAGAACAAAAGGCATAACCATAGGTCATATGACAGACCAAAAATGCAGGTTTTTATCAGGCTTCAGAAAAATACTCCCACTGTATAAAAATCTCGCACATAAATGTAAACCAACACAGTTTAAAGCAACACAACATATTTGAATTTACATAACAATTATGTGTGTTTCTAAATTTTCCACGGTGCCGAACACAACCACGATTGTGTTTTGTTTTAATATTTGGTTGCGTACACGGCAGTGTTGCCACTTTGTGGGTAATTACCCGAATTTGGTAAAATTTTTACTGTCGTGGGTTGAGCGTGGGTAATTTCTCTTAGGTGTAATTCAGGTGTTATTTGAAATTCTTAATTCAGATACCCAAAAAAAATCAAGATGCGATTTCAAAGATAACATGTATTTCTTTTTAAATATTGTTGATAAAAACTGCACAATCTTCTGAACCAAACTCTCGGTTTCTTTTTAAGAAAAGACTTCAGTCATTAAAAATACTTATATATTTTCAAAAGTTTGGTTATAAATGTCGCAAGATAGACTCTTAGATTTGGATAAATATGTCTATCATAGTAATTTAGAACCTGATGTTTATTGAAAAAAGGCATTCAAACTAAAAACTAGCCTGTGGGAAGAAATGTTTCCAATATTCCAACATATAATTAATTGAACGTTCAAATGCTTTAGTTTAAAGAATATTTAACACCCTTAACAGTTGTAAAACTGAATTAAGCATTTTTTAAGACCATGAAACTTGAAATGGTAGACAACATACAAAAATGAATTGTAGTCGCAGATTATTACTCAGCATTACCATTCGAAGCTTATTTAAAACAAATAGGCACCGCACCGCGCCTGTCCTTAATGAAACGCACGTCCAATTTTGTTCCTCTTTTTCGAGCATTGCTGGCTGTTGACCTCCAAGACGTCAATTGTTGCTAGTTTATCAGCATAAACCAGTGACTTCACAGCCCTACGGAGGCGGAGGAGACACGGCCTTGAAGTCTTATTGAGAGTTTATTTTCTCTAAATCGCCTTTGTTTGTGAAAAAATAAATTGCTTCATTTAAAACATGAAGCCGCTTATATGCTGCAAAAATCGATGAAAATGGCTGATGGCAATGAGCATTTTGAACCTTTCCTAGATATAAGTTAATGCATAACACATTACAAATGCAATACACGAGCGCAACGTCAGCACTAGCATTCCAGAGGTGTCTTATTACGAGAACAAGGGAATCGCAATATTCCAATTCAACAGGCGCGTGGACTACGTAAACACTTTTGGTTTAGGCTCACTTGATAAGTTATGTGTTAATATTTTACTTTTAGTTTGGTTTTGAGTAAAAATAAAGTAAGCCATGTTGTGAAAAACAACACGCAACATTTTTGAAAAAGAAAATATATTTTTATTTTTATTAATTTATATGCAACCAAATGTGGAAGTTAAACTCATTATCTTAGGAGTTTTATTTTAAGTTTTATTAATTATTTTAGTTCTTTAATGTTATATTTGTTAATTTATTTTAAATTACAATAATAATTTTTACAGCTTGACTTCTTCTTTCAACGAGTTTATTGTGTTTTTGCTTCTTTGTAAATGTATTTTTATTAAATAATATTTAAATTTTATATCAGGTGTAATTTTATTTAAATCGGGTAATTTTGCCTTATCTCAAGTGTAATTTTGAATTATGTTGGTGGTAACACTGGTACACGGACATGTGTAGTTCTCGTATTTTAAGATAGAAACACACTTTAACCACACATTAATGATTGTAGCTAACCCGGCGTTTCCACATGCAAGTATTTACTTGCAAGTAGTGTATACGTATTATCACCTAGCGTTTCCACATGCAAGTACAAGTTCGAAAAACTCAATACACTCACACTTTTTTCACTACCATTCACACAATTTGTGTACTTTCAGCCAATCGGCTGTTTTCTCGATTTTTCGTTGATAATACGTATACACTACTTGCAAGTAATTACTTGCATGTGGAAACGCCGGGTCAACGAAAAATCGAGGAAACAGCCGATTGGCTGAAAGTACAAAAATTGTGTGAATGTTAGTGAAAAAGTGTGAGTGTATTGAGTTTTTCGAACTTGTACTTGCATGTGGAAACGGCGGGTAAGGTCGTGTACGTGTATGACAAATAGAGGGGTTCGATACTTTAAGGTGGTGTACGTTTAAAAAATAAGAACATGAACGATAGACATGTTCGATTGTAGGTTCAAATCGTAGTTCGTGTACGGAAAAATAAAGCACATGAATGACAGACAGGTTCGATTAAAGCTATTGTGATGCACGTGAGGGAAAATTTTTGTGAGAAATTTTGAACTGAATCAAACTCTCAACTTCGCTTCGCGATGGACAGTGGCACGCTGGTGTTTGGGCTGAAGCTCGCCGGAAATGGGGGGTTCGTGTCCATCTACTCACACATACACAATTTAATTCGTGCCGAAAAAAACGAATGCTGTTGATAGACCGAAGCGATAAAAAAACAAAAAAAATAACATTGAACAAAGACCGATTGTTGATTGAAGCTACCGAAAACTTTACCGCAGTTTTTCGACATGATTGCCTCGAGTCATCAGGACCAGATGTTTTGTCCTGGTCAGGCTGCCCACCGTTTTTTTTCCAACATCTTAAAAGCTTCTTTTTCCTTCTTTTTTTATTTAGCACCTTGGTGCCGGGTCTTCGTTTTGTTAAATAAGTAGGTACAGGTTCTTTCCTCAAACGAATCACTTTGACACTTTATTTTTTTAGCACCTTTTCACTTCTACCGCCACTTGTTGAATGAGCTTTTTCCATAAAAATGGTGTATACAGTGATGCCAACTTTTTGAGAGCAAAAAGCACTTTAAAATTTAAAAAAAGCACTAAAAAGCACTATTTCGAGCAAAAAACAAGCGTAAAAAAGCACTAAACCATTTTTACTAAAAATATAATAAAACACAAAACAAGTTGCATTTGGCTGTGCCGAATATTATATACCTTCAAATTTTAAAAAAAAATTTAATAAAAATAATATCATCCAAATCATTTCCAGCTGAGTTTTATGTTTCCTCAAAACAGTTTGAAAGTAATACAGTGCGAGCTCGATTTTCGTAAGTCGAAAAAAATCTGGCCTCTTGCAATTTCCGAAAATTTGCAATGACCGACAATTGTTTATAAAACTTAATCACAGCCAAGGCGAATTCAATTACAGGTGGTGTCGCAACTACAACAATCCAAAAACAACAAAAACAACATGGGGGGTTTTGCATTGCATTGTTAGTGTTTACGGCTCGAAATGTCAACCAAAACTAACACTAACAAATCAAAACAAATAGGCTCGAACTGTCAAAATCAGAAGGCGTTTCGACACCACCTGTAGTTAATTCGCCTTGATCACAGCCCATATTTTAATAAAAAAAAAACCATAAATTTAACCGTTAAAATAAATCTAAATTTAAAATTGTGCAAAGTTTAATAAGACATGCAACTTTCTTAAAAAATAATGATATCATCCAATTATTTTAACCTGTGTACGTTTCTGAATAAAGAACACACATAATGTGTTAAATAGAAAAAACATGTATGTTTGTATTCTGATAGTCAAACCTTTTTGCAATAGCACTAGAGGTAGAAGTGCACAACACGCGGTTATTTGGAGACGAGTGTCGTGCGTTTGAAATCTAAAGCGCATGAAAAATGGCAGGTTACGCAACGCTCGTTATAAAAGCATTTTCTGTCAGCTGTTTTTAATTTATTTAACACTTTGCTTATACCAAGTAACTGCTTTTTTGTTTTTAAAGTTTGCGTTCTTTTGTACGGTTTCCGACTGCCTGTTTTTTAACTTGTCAATACGTTTATTCTACATGACTCAAAATCGTTGCTTATTTCGATTCACAATCGCTAATATTTTCCAAGCAATTTTCTATTTTTGAAACAGTAAATACCTACATCGTTTTTATTGCGATTACTTAATATGTTGTCGACGCTTAAAAGTGCAACGCTTTGTAAAATTTTGTAAAGTTTTTGGTAAAACGAATGCTAGTTTCTTTTATCACTTTTTTTTATCATTTGAAATCATAAAATCTTTACAGGCCTTCTCAAAATTTTACCCGAAATTGCAAATCTAAATCATCCTCTATACAATCAAAGTTTTAAAAATGGTAGAAAAAAATAATAATTGTAAAAAGCACCTTACGCACTAACGAAAAATTGGAAAAGCACCAAGTTAGTGCTTTTTCTTAGTTTGGCACTATGGATATAATTTTGGCGTTTTGGGGCATCATAAAGCACCATGAATAGTGCCAAAAGCACTAAGTTGGCATCGCTGGGTGTATATACCCACGCTGAATCTGCTAAACTTGCTTTTGTTTGTCAATTCGCCGTGGTAGAGTGGTATTTTTTTTGTAGGTTGCAGGGTTGTATTTTTTTATTTATATAGTGATGACACTCAGAGATGGATACTTCGAATTTTTGATGACATGTTAAAACCAAAAATAACTGAGTTCAAATCTACCACAGTGGCCGTCACACTATGTATACTTTAACTTTGTGTACGGCAAAAAAAAGTACATGTGCAATAGACGGGTTCGATTTAAATATGTACTACAAATACGTACTACATAGCATCTACTATAGACATCAGAGCAATGATTTCTTGCACAAAAAGTGGATTTCCCAGAAAAAGGGGTCATAAAAAGGGTATTTCAAAAAAAAGGGGTCAAGTTTTTTAAAAGCAGTATTTTGCATTTTAAAAAATATAAGAGAACCAAGTTTTTTATAAACAAACAAAAAATATTTATTTCAGGTATGCAGTGCTAAAAAATAACATTTTTTTATGGAAAGCCATTTCCTGTTTTTAACACCTGACAAACAGTCTTTTACCTTTGGTGAACGGTATAAAAACATATTAATAAAAATAAAAAGTATGTATTCAATATTTCACGATGCCAGAAGAAAAACACAATATTTAAGGTAGAAGGTCTGTGGTAGAAGTACATAAAACGTGTTAGTGCGCGCGCCCTCTGTAGACTTCTGCCACAAAAAAGTTAAACTAGTCACTAGATGTTAACTTTTATTTTTACATTACCGTTCGGACCGTTTTTTAGAAGAAATTACCGTACGCAAAGATTTTCAATCAAAACATTAATTTGCTGTTTCCAAAAAACAATTGATATATTGTATAGTCAAGTATATTTTAAAATATGTTTTAAGAAAAATTATTGTATTTTTATGAATAAGGTAGTAAAATAATTTTGAATGAAATATTCATTCAACTCAAAATATTTTTATTTAATACGGTAAGCGGAAATGCAATAAACTTTATAAAAATAATGTTTTGTTTAATTCATTTAATTATATATACATATTTAAAAATAGTAATAATAACGTAAGCGACCAAAATCAAATTTTGCAAGAGTTTTTATTTTATTTCAAATAAATTTTGTATGAAATATGTAGCTTATGATAAAATTGTTCTTGCTATAATATAAAATCATAATATAAAATCATTTATGAAATTTTAGGAGATGATGCAGTGTTACCAATAAAGTTCATGTTGGGACACTTCTTCAATTTATCTATTAATTATTAATCGTTTATCCACAAAACACAACTCATTAATTCATTAATTTTTGTAAACGGTGTCTTGTTATAATAATGACATTTTTCTTTGATTCATATTCGTAACTGTAACAAGTGCCCTCAATTACAAATATATTTTTAAAATAAAATCAATGTTACTCTAACCATTAAAGAAACAACATCGAATTCACCAAGTGTTTTAATTCTTGGCCACAGGTTCAACATTTTTTGGCGCCCAACGTGGGGCACGACCTAAATATTAAATCTTCTATTTAACTGCAAACCCAAGTAGTAAGTGGATTTATTTAATATATCTCAATCAAGAGATAACAAAGTCTGGCCTTTAACAATCGTCCAATTCTGGAGAAATTTATCGCCGCCGGCAACATCACATACTATCCGCTCGAGGATATTCATCACTGCCGAAAAACCTTCATATCATCCGCTCAAGGAAACTTAAAAAAAAGGGCAACATTTGTACTTCACCCTCTTTAGAACCTAATAAATAGATTTGCATTGGTAAGCTCGACATACATACATACATACAACATACAAAGGTAGCGAACACAAGCAAGTATATGAAATCAAATTACAACAACAACTGTATACATAATGGTTTTAAATTATTTAGCAAAGGTTGTACTTGTAGTTTGTGTTAGTTGTTTCACCCGGCGCCCCCGTTACTGTCTTGCCATACGTTAACAGTTGACCGTAGTAAACTTGACAATGAGTGCATCAGAGCTTGAATGCAGGTTGAGTTTAGTTGAGGCTTACTTTAAGCAATTACTCTCTATACAAAGTGACATAGAAAATCTTAACCCTAATGATAATGCAAGAGCTGATATTGAAGAGCTATGTATTTTAACAAAATCAAAAATTATTGATATTATGGGTGACAATTATAAAAGGGCAACGGAAGCATCGTTTGCAATCCCAGCAAATATAAATTCAAAATTTTTTTTTTTTTTTTTTTTAAATTTTTATTTTTATTATTGAATCTTTCTTATCGAAATTTACAATATGTATTCAAATCTTAATTCTACTTGTTGCTTATTAGTTGTTACCAGTGTAACCACTAACTGCTGTATTCAAAATTTAAAATTCAAAATTGCCAAAATTACATTTGCCTAATTTCGATGGCAAGTATGCCTCATATAAAAATTTTATCTCAACGTTTAGACAATTGGTACACAACGACACGTCGCTGTCTGACATTGAGAGATTTAACCATTTGTTACATTGTGTATCTGGCCAAGCTCTTGATACAATACGTGCCTTTGAGGTGACAGGCGAAAACTACAACAAATCAATTAAACGTCTTGATGAGCGCTACAATAACAAAACATTGATTTTTCTTGAACATATTTCAAATATTTACGAATTGCCATCAATGGAAAAACCATCCGCTATGCAACTGCGTGCTTTATTTGATAATGCGTCAGCAGTTTATGGCTCTTTAAAATCACTGGGTAGCGAAAGAGATATTTGTAACGCCATGTTAATTCATTTGATTTTAACAAAGGTTGATTCAGAATCCAGTATGAAGTGGAAAGAAACAATTGACTTTAGCTCTTTGCCGACTTGGGAAGATTTTACAAAAATTTTAGAGCGTCGATGTCAATTTTAAGAATCTGTTCAACCCCAACCATCGTCGACCAGCAGCTTTTCTCCAACAACAAATCATGACAAACGCAACGGGTCACGTCGTCAACAACAAAAACATTCATTTGTGGCTCAAATTAAAAGAAATTGCGTTTTTTGCAAACAACTAGATCACTGGATTAGCAACTGTTCGCAATTCAAGTCTATGGACTGTACAAGCAAATTCGATACTGTTAAAAAACTCGGTGCTTGTACATATCTACTGTTTGTCATTAGGACACAACGTAGCGAAATGTACTTCAAAATATCGTTGTAAATTATGCAATCAGTCTTACAATACATTACTTCATCGGGAATTGCCAACGACCAGTACAAATATCACTGCTATCTCCATTCCTATTACTCAAGCAGCTGTTAATACTCACGTAAATAATCTATCAAGCAGTATAATTCTTGCGACTGCCATTATTCTTGTTTCAGATAGCACCGGTGGGTATAAATTAGCTCGAGCACTTTTAGATTCATGTTCACAGGTAAATTTAATAACGGAAAAATTTGCCAATATCATGAATTTATCGCGCAGAAAAATATCAGTTGTCGTTTCGGGAGTTGGGGGTACATCATCAAATATGAAGTATGAAGTTATATCGACCGTAAGATCCCGTTTTAACTCTCATGAACATTCTCTTAATTTATTGGTGACAAATCGTATTTCTGGATATCTTCCATCCAGAAACATTAACATCAGTGGATGGAATGTCCCTCAAATCGACATGGCCGATGAATTTTTCTACAAACAACAACCCATTGACTTGTTACTGGGTACAGAATACTTCTTTGACGTTCTTTGTGGAGGTAAAATCAATCTCGGTGTAAACATGCCTACCTTTCAAGAAACTTAAGTCGGATGGATTGTGACTGGTCGCTATACGCCAAATATTAAACAATCGGTAGCAAAATGTATGTCTTTTACTTCAGATACAAATGATATTGACTATCAACTTAAATTTTTATGGCAAATGGAAGAAGTACTACCCACAGCAAACAAGTGGACGACAGAACAGCAGTTATGTGAATCACATTTCACTGCAAATGTTAAAACTAATTCTGAGGGAAGAATTGTAGTTAAAATGCCTTTCAAGGAACATTTTACGGCTTTAGGGTCATCTTATAACACAGCACTCAAAAGATTCAATCATCTTGAACGTCGTTTAGCACAAAACCCCACTTTAAAATCCCAATATGTACAATTCATGTCTGAATACGAGCAAATGGGGCATATGTCACTCATTCCCAACCCCGACATGGATTCTCCACACTATTTTATACCCCATCATTGTGTATTACGCCCAAACAGTACAAGCACAAAACTTAGAGTTGTGTTCGATGGATCGGCAAGAACTTCGTCAGAGAAGTCTCTTAACGATATTCTTCTCGTGGGACCAACCATACAAGATGATTTATTTTCTCAAGTTCTTCGTTTTCGTCTAGGGTAGCCAGGTTTTAAATTCGGAAAAACAGTACATTGAACACAAAAAAACAGTACAATCAAGAAAAAACAGTACATTTTTTTGGCGAAAACACAACTATTTATTTAAATTTTGTAACGAAAAACACTTAAAATGTGTAACGTCAAAGGAATGATTTCCGTTTTATGGCATTTAAAACGTATACGAAATTACTCCATTTACGTAAAAAAAAAAACTCTAAAACGAAGCATTTGGCCAAAATATTTTTTTTTTAATTTGAAGACAGGAAAATCATTACGTTTCTGTAAGCCATATAAGAAAGGAGAAAAGCCTAATTTAGCTTAAAACAATTAACTCGTTGATTGTGTAAGTAGGACTTTCTTTAAGCATATTGGTATTTTTTCTTCATATATTAAATATGAACTAACAATAATTAATCAAATCTTAACCTAATACTTTATTTTATGTCCTGCCAGTGCCAGACAAAAATTTTCTTCATCGCGGGTTCTGTTCACATATATAGGTGTTTATCGCTCATCCTAATGGGTAAGTGCTGCAGTGTCTCTTCTCCTTAAGCGAGAGTGGCCGATATCATTTAAAATATTTCGAGCTAGTGGATTTGGGTGCAACTCTAGCCTTTTTAAGTATTTTACCGCATACTTCGTAATAATAGTCTTTACCAGTGGCACATTGAGATCCTTGTGGATATTTGAGTTTTTAACATACCATGGGGCAGCTGTAATTATTCGAAGAAGTTTATTTTGGCGCCTTTGAATTTTTTCGATATTAGAGGCCGAGGCAGTGCCCCATAGTTGAATACCGTAGCACCATATTGGCTTTAAAATAGCGTTGTAAAGTAGTAGTTTGCAATCGAGACTAAGAACAGAATTTCTTCCAATAAGCCAGTTAATTTGAATTGCTTTTAGTTTCATTTGGGTTAATTTTGCTTCTATATGGTATTTCCATGTTAAACGCCGATCTAGATGAATTCCGAGATATTTGACATGCAATTGTTGAGGCACTAGTTGATTATTGATTTTAATAGGGGGGCATGTTTCCCGACGCAAGGTGAAAGTTATATGTACGCATTTTTGCTCATTGACCTTTATCCTCCATTGCTTTAACCATAGTTCGAGCTGAAATATATGATCCTGCAGGTATCGAGATGCTTCACGACTGTTCTCGTGTACGCTTAGAAAAGCTGTATCATCAGCAAAAGTTGAGGTTAGGGTGTAATTGTTTGTTGGCATGTCCGAGGTATATATTAAGTAAAAAAGTGGGCCCAGGATGCTTCCCTGAGGGACTCCAGCTTCAATTGGCTGAGGAGAACTTAAAAAATCACCTTCTTTAATAATGAATTTTCGACCGACCAGGTAGCTTTCTAACAGCTTGTGTGTATTAACCGGAAGGTTTAGCTTAAATTTATGTAACAAGCCTACATGCCAGACTTTGTCAAAAGCTTGAGAAACATCTATGAAGAGAGCGGAGCAATATTTTCTTTCTTCAAAGGCTTTTCTTATGGCGTTTACTATCCGATGGGTTTGTTCAATTGTGCTATGCTCTCTTCTGAAACCGAATTGATGATTAGGTATACACCCAATGTCATTTAAAATTGGGGTTAATTTTGACGTTAAGAGCTTCTCAAACAGCTTTGATATATTAGGTAATAAGCTAATAGGCCTATATGACTCAACTTTTGTGTGATCTTTTCCTGGCTTTGGTATCATCGTTATTAAAGAGACCTTCCAATCTTGAGGGTAGTGTTCAAGGCGTAAAATAGCATTAAAAATATAAAGAATAATTTTCTTTGCTATGCGAGGTAGCTCCAAAAGCATTTTGTTACTGATCTTATCAATACCAGGTGCCTTCTTGGTGTTTAATTCACAAATAGCCTTTTCTATTTCCTTTATCTCAAATCTTAGGGGGATAGCTGCTCTAACATAAACAGGCGGCAACTCGTCCGCTATATCGTCAGGTATATTTGGGGTAAATACGTTTTTCAAATGATTTACAAACAGGTTTTCTTTTTCATTATCATTTCTTGCCCAACTTCCATTCTGGTTTCTTAATGGTGGTTTCGAGATAACTGGTCTTTTGAGTTTTCTAGCTGCACGCCATAATGAGTAGTCTGATTGCGGAGTTGCATCCTGGTCCTTAAGATATTTTTCCACGGAAGCCGTTTTCTGGGTCTTCAGAAATTTTCTTAGTCTTTTTGTACACTCTTTTAATTCATTTTTAAGTTGAGGGGATCTGTGCAATTGCCATACTCTTCGCACTCTCCTTTTTTCATTCCAGAGGCGCTCGACATCTGTAAAATATATTTTATTATAATTGTTTTTTTTGAGGGTTTTGCTCGAATGTTAAACAGCTAGTTTAAGATAACTGTCAAAATTGACAATAGAGAGATCCACATTTTCCGGAGTGCTAAGCGGTATATTTTCTGTGCAATGGGTACTGAGATATTTTTTATATTTTAACCAATTTATTTGTGTAGCTGACGTCGCTATGTAACCAGAGGGAGATACAATTCTATTGGTGTTTGTTATAGTAACTATTGTAGGTGTGTGATCAGAGGATAATTCTAACGAAGCTTCAACGTGAATCGTTTCTATGGGGATGTTTTTAACCACGCCAAAATCGATGACATCGGGAATTTTTTGCGGATCAGCAGGCCAATATGTTGGTTGTCCGCTCGCGACAACATTTAAATTTTTAAATTTTTAAACGAATTTCTTGAGGTCAAATGAGTTTCAGAAACCATCATGACATCAATTTGTTTATTTTTAAGAAAGTATTCTAATTCATTTTTATGTTGGCGGATGCCGTTTGCGTTCCAAAAACAAATTTTTAAACAGTTCATGGTTTGTTAAGTACAGCTTGCAATAACATCGATTGCATTCTAAGAATTTCCTGCATCATATTACCCATTGTTTGTAAAATTATTCACTGTTTGCACTAATGTTTCCATAGTTTTTTCTAGACGACTTAAATTAGAAGTTTCATCAGCACCTTGCATTGGCACATGGTTTGATTTTAGGACATTAGCATAAGAGGTTCTGTTATTACTAGGCTGCGGAGCCTGAATATCATTAGTGTTTACTTGATTTGGTGCCTGCGTTTGAGGGGGATTAGTTTTTGGTCCAGCCGACTGCTTGACGATAGTGTATACAGGGCAACCTCTATAATTTGCAGTGTGATTGCCGCCACAGTTACTACATTTTTTTACATTGGGGTCATTTTTAGACTTATCGCACTGGACTGTACCATGTAATTCACCACATACTACGCAAACCGGTGGTAAATCGCAGTATGCCTTAGTATGACCAAATTCTTGGCAGTTGAGACATTGAACGGGACCATTTCTTTTGTGCGGCTCCTCTATAGTTATTTTTCTGTATAGAATATATTTTAAATCATAAATAGGATGCGTTTCATTTTTTTTAAGCTTAACGTCGCCAGGTTCTAGCTCCACTCGAAATAATGGTTGGGGATTTTTTTTTCCCTATTTTTAATATTCGTAACGTTTTTTATCTTAAAGCTCTTTTCTTCCAAAAAGGTTTTAATTTCCTCTGGGTCCACACAAGAGTCTATTCCCTTGATCACTACCTGAAGACCTTTGCTGCTCTTCAGTTGGTATGTGTAAAAGCTTTTTTTAAGGGCTTCGAATTTGTTTGTTAGTTTACGAAAATCATTCTCATGATTAACCTGTATTTTTGTCTCGTTTATATTACCACGCTTGATTGCCGCTACGTAAAACGAATTTTCACCTATTACCGAGATCACGCTCTTTATTAACTCACTTGAGTTTTGCTCCCTAAGATATATCGGGGGTGGCTTAGACGATTTAATGACGTTTGGTGCTCAGAGGATTCATCCTCCAGAATTGCAAAACGATTTTGAGAGTTTATTTTATCAAAAGTTGGTACTTTTGAGGCCGAAGCAACTGCTGCAGAGGTAGGGCTGCGACCCCGTTTAAGCACTGTTATGTACCTGTCCATACCAACTTGTACTTGAGGCTTTTGACAACGTTTTACTTGAGGTTTTTCCATTGCGTCTGTGTTTGAATTCATGGTAACATTTGTTATTAAAATTGTTTTTGCCGAAGCGGCAACACTTGCAGGCACTAGCGAGAGATTAATATTTTTTAATGTCTCAGCATCAACCGTCTTTGTAAAAACAGAGGGCGAAAGGGAACGTGTACGAACAATTGGTTTAGCCGTTAGGTAGTTAATATTATTTTGTTTTGTTTTTATGTCAGTATTGCATTCTTTAGCATTAACTGTTACGTATGCATTTCTTTCATCTAGTTTTATTGTTGTTTCATTGTGACTACTCATGCAAAAAGTTGTTTTTGTTTTTCACTGTTTTGCTGTGCTTTTTTTATTTTTATTATTTATTGTATTACACCAAAAATAAGAATTTTAAACAAAATGTTTTTGTACAGTATATGTGTACATACATATGTACATTTATACATATATTTTTTTTTATTAAATTTTTCGTTTTTGATAATTGTTCACTTTTATGTTAAAGATTTATTTAAAAAAAAAAATGCGTCCATTCGCTAATTTGTTATATTAAAATATCAAATGTAATTAATAATTCAATTGTATGCGGGATTAAGAATACGCGTCTGTATCACAACAAAGCACAAACCGAACTGGTATTTAAAGCAATTTTCACCACACACATAGTTGCACAAATCATATGCATAGAATTTCAGAAAATGTATGTGTCCTAACTTAATTTTCCAATTTCAAACACCTGAAAGGAATTAGGTATTTTTATAAATTTTGAGCCCGGAGAATTTTTTAACTTTGTACGTTTTCAATTTCACGTAATTTCGATTTCCAGAACTTGCCCGAATATTAAAAAAAATTCTAGGAATTAAAAATAATTATGTTGGAATAAGTATTTATTTAGTATTTAAAAAATATAATATTTTTAACAAAATTTCGATTTTGTTTTTGTCTTTCTCAGGTGTTTAAAGGAAAATACTATTGGAAGAGGTAGCCATAAAATCATATCGCACTTGTTCAACAATAGTGTATTAACTCAAAATTTTTCTCTTTTCTTTTTTTAGAAAAAAAAAAACGAAACGTTTTATATGTATTCATATCTAACCGCTGTAAAAATATCATGCTATTTGGTTTACTTTTTGGTAATGAAACGGTTGGTTTAAGAATTCTTTCGCACATATGCGTTTTATGTAAAATTAAAAATTGGTTTGCTTCTACTGAATTTTTAAATTTTGAGTTAATACACTTGAACAAGTGCGATATGTCTTAAAAATAATAAGTCACCCATTATAATTAAGATTTCTACTGCGTATTTATGAGAAAACAATGACCACAGCGTAAAAAAGTCTTATTATTTTAGAACTTTTTTGTTTGGAACACAACATTTTTTTAAGCAAAGTACTGTTAAATATTAGTATATTTTTAAAATATGACTTTAACAGGGGTTTTCTTAATATCTTGGTTTTTTGTGGACTGAACAAAAAAAAACAGTACAAAAACAGTACAAAGTGTAAAAAACAGTACATTTGCGTACTGTTTCAGACATTATGCATAAAACAGTACAATTGCAAAAAATCAGTACATGTACTGTTAAAAACAGTACGTATGGCAACCCTATTTTCGTCTTTATAAATATGATCTAACCGGCGACATCGTTAAAATGTATCGAATGTTTTTGGTACATGAATCTCATCGACCATTTCAACAAATTTTGTGGAGACCTAATGAAAGTCAACCAGTTAGTGTTTATCAGTTTAACACAATAACATACGGTCTATCGTCATCACCTTTTTTGGCTATACGTTGCCTTAAACTTTAAGCAGATAAATTTGAATCTTCGCACAAGACTGGCGCTACAGTAATTCGAAACCATTTTTATGTGGATGACATGATAACTGGAGCAAACACCATAGAAGAGTTAAAAATAATCAAAACCGAAATTTCTGTCATTTTATCAAGGGGAGGGCTAGAAATAGCAAAAATACAATCAAATCACAAGGATTTTCAGTCGGATGACGTTTCACCAAAAAACATGAATATTGAAAAGCAACAAATTCATAGCGCACTCGGAATAAGTTGGGATCCAATAAACGATAAGTTCCTCTTCGCGTTTAAAGCTAAACAAAAGTTTTCAACTTATACAAAACGAGCAATTCTGTCACTCACAGCGTCGATTTTGGACCCAATGGGGTTAATATGTCCCCTTTTAATAGTTCCAAGAGTCTTACTGCAGGACCTGTGGTTACAAAAATACGATTGGGACTCTAAAGTTCCCGCAGACATCGAAAATGCATTCATTAGGTGCCTTGACGATTTAAGCAGCATATGCACAATTTCTATCCCTCGATTCGTTTTAAATGAGAACTATACTCAAGTAGAGCTGCACGGTTTTAGCGATGCCTCCATACGCGCATACGGTTGTTGCTTTTATATATGCGCCAGAAATAGTTGTACTAACAAAGCAACACTTTTTGCAGCAAAGAGCCGAGTTGCACCAACAAAGAAGCGTACTATACCTCAGCTCGAGCTTTGTTGTCAATTTTGTATCAAAAAATTGCACCATTATTAAAAACGTTAAACCCACGAGTATTCTTTTGGACGGATTCATCAGTGGTCTTAAGATGGTTGCAACTACATTCTTCAACACTGACTACATTCGTCGGAAATCGAATCTCTCAGATTCAGAAAATTACTGCTATTGGCTCTTGGCGCCATGTACCTACAACATTGAATCCAGCTGATCTCATTTCCCGAGGCTGCGCTCTTGAAACTTTAAAAAAGTCGACATGGTTTACGGGGCCTGAGTTTTTAATGAAAGATGAATCAGAATGGCCTAACCCACCAAATCAATATAATGAAGACATCGTAAAATCAGCGCTTCGGTTATCTCTTTTCAAATGTGAAATCAACAACAATCGTATTCTGGGGCTACGTGAAAAATTAAGTTCGTATACAAAAACCGTAAGAATAGTAATGCTACTATTTCGATTTTTTAATGTAACAAAAAAGCTTTCGTCTGTCCGTGATGCAAACGGATTTCAGTCTGATAAGCAACTACATGCATCGCATTGTATAGTTTGGAATTTGCAACAGCACTACTTTGCTGAAGAAGTTAATTGTCTAAATAAAAATTTAGAAATAAAAACGTCGTTTAAGTCGCTTGGGTTGTTCATAGACAAGAGTATGAATTTTCACCTAGTTCGGGTAGGAGGCCGGCTTGAAAATGCAGATATACCTAAAAACCTGAAACATCCAATTCTGTTGCCAAATTACAATTTTTCATTAAATTACATACGACATCTTCATGTAACAAATTACCATGCCGGCCCAAAGGCACTTGTTGCTTTTTTAAGACAAACGTTTTGGGTGGTAAATGCCCGGGTTTTGGCACGAAAGGTAGTTCGGTCATGCGTAAGCTGTATTCGATACCGCCCTAAACTAATGGAACAGGTAATTGGCAATCTACCTCGTGAACGTGTCACCCCAGCAAGACCATTTCAACGTTGTGGGGTCGACTTTTTCGGTCCAATTGAAACCTATTTTAAGATAAGAGGCTAGCGACCCGTCAAAAGTTATGGAGCCATTTTTATATGCTTTGTTACAAACTCAGTACATATTGAGTTAGTGTCGGACTTAACAGCAGACGCCTTTATTGCTGCATTGAAGCGGCTTATCGGTCGACGTGGCCTGCCGTCAGATATTTTTTGCGATAACGCAACTTACTTTGTTGGTGCCAACAACAAACTAATTGAACTAAAAAATGCCTTTTTGAATAAGCAATTTCAATCGTCACTAAATAACTTTTTACGAAAAATTTTCTAAACTTTCATTTTATACCACCAAGGGCACCACATTTCGGAGGCCTCTGGGAGGCCGCCGTGAAAAGTACAAAGGGCTATCTATATCGTACTTTGGTTGGAGCTAAGCTTACGTTCGAAGAACTATCAACCGCTTTAATAGAAATAGAAGCTATTATGAATTCTCGGCCTATTGCAAATTTATCCAGCGATCCTAACGACATCGAAGCCTTGACACCTGGTCATTTTCTGATTGGTGGCCCACTGAACGCACTTCCAGAACGTCCCAGTCCTTGCGAGAACATTAGTTTTCTCGAAAGATGGCGTCGTATTAGTGCCGCTAAACAACAGTTTTGGCGTTTTTGGTCTGCAGACTATTTAAACGAGATGATTCATCGCAAGAAATGGTTTAAAACAGCTTCTAATTTAAAGCCAGGAACACTCGTACTTATTCATGAAGATAACCTTTCACCGCTTCATTGGCTGACGGGACGTATCGTGGCAACCATACCTGGGAAGGATGATAAAATACGAGTGGCTGATATAAAAACATCAAGGGGAGTCATTCGCAGGCCTATTCACAAATTGGCAATTCTTGTCGAGTCTTAAAAGTGGATACTTTTAACGCCGCCGGTATGTTGGGACACTTCTTTAATTTATCTATTAATTATTAATCGTTTATCCACAAAACACAACTCATTAATTCATTAATTTTTGTAAACGGTGTCTTGTTATAATTATGACATTTTTCTTTGATTCATATTCGTACCTGTAACAAGTGCTCTCAATTACAAATATATTTTTAAAATAAAATCAATGTTACTCTAACCATTAAAGAAACAACATCGAATTCACCAAGTGTTTTAATTCTTGGCCACAAGTTCAACAGTTCATTTAATAAAATAAAATGTTCTCGGTTAGGACTCGATATCACAGAGCACAAGGAGGGGATTGTATTTATTTCTGTCTTTCTTCGAAAGCTGTCCTTTTTGCATTTTTTGTTTTGATTACGCAATTTTTGTTGATAGTAGAGGCCTGTTTTTGCACATTGCCACTTCACTACCAAAAAAACTTTTTCTTTCTCTTTCTTCGAAAGCTGCCCTAGCAATGATTTAATAATTTTTCGTACGCCACTTTTTTCATCTCTGTATGCTTTGTGCTCGATATGTATGTACTATAATAATTCTTGAATTGTTACAGTCAGAAGAAAAACCAATCCATCCGTACTTAAGCCAAGCAAAGCTGTGTCAATAGTACGGTAAGTACGGATTTTTTTAAATCAAGAACAGAATGCTTGATTCAAATACGGATTATTCAAGTACCGTACACTTAACTTTATCCACATTCAATCCGAAAACTATTGTTAAATTAATAACATTGGGCTATTTTATATGTTTAAGAATTGTTGATTTTTAGACTTACAAAAAGTTTAATATAAAATTAATAATATATAAGAGTAATTAAATTTTTCTTATTTGCAGAATGTTGATGATTTGTTATACCAATCATAAATTTTTATATTAAAAATCACCTCTCAAAAGTTAAAATTATAAAACCTACATATGTATGTAAGTACACAGAAAAAATTATTTTTCGAATTCAAACAAAAAATTTGTAGTATCAAAACATTTTTTGTCTGAAATCGGTCCTACAAACAAATTCGCATATTCAAACAATTTATTTGCATTTGGTTTACTGAAAAAAAACACTGATTTTTTCAAACAAATAATTTACAGAATCAAACAAAAAGTTTACTGAAATTCATATAAATTTCAAACAAATAATTTTGCTGAATCAAACAAAAATTTTTTGCACAAGCAATGACGCGCTATCACTGAAGGAGAAGATGAAGGCAGAAGCAGAGCGGCGGCTGGCTTTAAGACACATGTTTTGTTGGAATAATTTTTGAACGAAGTCTTGTTTATACACACAATGTTTTTCTTCATCACTCACTGTTGCTGTATCCTTTCCTTGGCTAAAGAAGAAGAAATGTAACAAACAACGGCAGCAGACCGACTCGATATGTTTTTCGTCATCATTTTATTTTTGTATTTGATGTATTTAAGTAAACAGTTTTCAAAAATTGAATACGGGATTTTGTTTTTCATTCTTTTTTTCCAACTTTGAAACCAACCAAAAATTTATTATGTTTCTTATAATGTTGTTGTTGTTTCTGTTGTTTAAGAAAGAATGAAACCTTTTTTTTACCTGCTATTTTTTTTTTTGTTTTTTTACTAATAACCTCGTCGCGCTATTTTATCATCTTTCTTCTTGTTGCACTTTTTTAAAGCGTCCAAAAATAAACTGTATGTGTTTTGTGTTGTTGTTCTTATATTTCACATAAAGAAGTGTTGCTTACGATCAAATAAATTATGCAAAAAACGACAACATTAAAGAGCGTTAAATATTTCATACAAAATTATGAAAAATTGAAACCAATAGCGCGTATATTATATTATTGAAAAGTTGTCAACATTTTTGTTGGTTAAAAAAAAATCAAACAAAAATATTAATTGAATCAAGAGACAAGCGGTGAGTACCGTAGGGAATCTGAATGCGTAATATAGCTGGTCAGTTTGTGACTGCGGTAGCCAACTTCAGGTTCCAATGATCGTCCATGCGTGATCAAATATCACATCCTGCCCGAGGTGTCTCTGCTTTAAGCTGAACATGGCGGATCTAGAGTGGACGCTCGATAAAAACCCGCAATCCCCGATGTTATCCGAACCGTGTCCCTGGGATGAATGGCACTGCGTGAGTGTGTCTTTTAACGGTGGCCTCCGGACACTGGCAATGTCTCGGTTGTAAGTTGTGCCCACCTATGGCATGGGGCTCTGTCATATGGTGTACTACCAAAACCCCCATTCTAAAGAAAACAACTAATGGATGATTTAGAAACTAAAAATAATATCGTAAGTGTCCCTATGGACACAAATGAACCTGTGTTAGGGTCTTTGGATCCTAACGCTCGCGAAGCGGAGAAATCCGTGAGCGAATCTTTGGATGATATCCTAGTGCAGGGGGATGCTGGTCCCAACGCCACTGAGATATCTATCCCAACGGATGAAGAGGATGCGCTCCTGGAATCAGTGCCAAACACGCAACAATCCTCCTCAGCCGTAACTAACCAGGGTGCGGTAGGTAGGATAAAATTGCCTGGTTCTGCACGTAGGCGTGTAAAGCTCTACCTGAAAGAGGGTATGAGCCTTGAAAAGGCACGAGAGCTATGCCAAAAACCAATGAGGGAAGTCCGCAATGAGTTGTGTGACCTAAAAATTCCCAGGAAGAGGGTACGTTCGGACGGTTCCTCGCCGGACAAACCAAATCCTCCCAAGCGGGCTACAGGCAGCATGGCGACTGGCGCGACTACCGCCAATAGTGCCAGTACAAAAGCCTCAGGGACAGGAAACCAAAATGTCCAGCCCACATACGGTGAAATGGTCGATGTCATCAGGTTGGGAGTAATCCCACCAGACTTTCCGACGAGTGTATGGACAGAGGATAAGCTGAAGCTTATCCAAACTGCGGTCCTGGACAAGATTGTGGAGCTCAAAAAGGGTAGCGTAAAACCACAGTTTGCAGGCTGCAGTTTTAAACCAGGTTGGCTCACTTTCAACTGCAAGGGAGAAAAGTCAGCCGATTGGGTAAGGGAACATGTTCCCTTAATAAAACCCTGGAAGGATGCAGTTTTGAAGGTCGTATCTGAGGAAGAGGTACCAAGGGCTGAAATATTCATTGGATATTTCCCTGAGAAGCCCGACACACCCACCAGCAGGATTCTGTCTCTTGTGGAAGGACAGAATGACGATCTCTCCGTCGAATTATTGAGAGTGCTGAATCGGGTCAGTAAAGGTAGCATTGCTGAGATAACCTTTGCAATTGACCCAAACTCGGCATCCATAATTAGGCGGAAAAATCACCACATTGGCTATGGGTACGGAACAGTCCACATTAGGCCCACCAACCGTCAACACGGGGCAGTGCACGACGTACCCAGGAGGACTGAGCCAGGTGACAAAGCCGGCCGGATAAAGGCCGCCACGGCTAAAGCTAGCAGTTCAGGGGAGAGTTCGGTCAAACCGTCCACCTCTGCCTCGGCTGGGAATCCTGCCAATACTGGAAGGGTCAAATCGGGCCCAACGGGTAAGGATCGCCCGGCACGTACGTCAGGAAATGACAACAATAGAGCTGGCGAGGTCCCATCGGGCTCGAGGGGGCATGCTCCGACCATCAGGAGAAAAACCTCCACGAGCACTTCCACGACCTCGTATAGCAGACCGCGAAAGGGCCACGGTACAACCGCTGAGGAAGCGGCATTATTAGGCACCAACCGCGGCAGGAAGATGGCGGGTAGAAACAGGAGGAAGTAATGTACCCAATCGCCAGTAAGCTAAATAAGGGTACCAGGCATCTGAAGTGCCTTCAGGTGAACCTACACCACGCCAAGGCAGCGTCGTATTTGCTATGTCGTAGGTTCACCAAAAACCTCCTGGATATCTGCTTCATCCAGGAACCATGGGTTAACTCTGGGGCTATTCAGGGGCTCCACAACGATCAAGGTAAGATTATTTATAACTCTGCAGCTTCGAGGCCGAGAGCGGCTCTCCTAGTCAGGAAGGATCTAATCTATTTACCTATTTCAGAATTTCTGCACGGGGATCTGGTGGCGATCAGGGCGAAGATCCCATCCATTGCGGGCGAACATGAGGTCGTTATCGCCTCTGCCTACTTGCCAGGAGATGCTGATAGTGCTCCTACTCCCGAGGTCACTGAGCTGGTATCATATTGCCAAATGCGCGGCCTTGGGTGGATTATAGGCTGTGATGCAAACGCCCACCACACTGTATGGGGTAGCACCGATATCAACAAACGGGGTGAGTGTTTACTTGAGTATATTTGTGTAAACAATATATTTGTAGCTAATAGGGGCGATGAGCCCACTTTTAGGAACGTTATTAGACAGGAGGTCTTGGATCTCACACTTACTAGTAGCAATCTTTCATATGCCATTAAAAACTGGCACGTTTCGAGTGACATTACGTTGTCGGATCATCAGTATCTGTTGTTCGACATTGAATGCTCTTCGACGTTTGTTCAAACGTATCGCTAGAAACGCGAACTGGGACATTTTTCGCCATCACTTGGCTCTTACTGAGAACATGTCGGGGGATTTGATTACAAGCCCAGTGGACATTGATTTTGAATCCGATACACTTTGTACGAACATCCGGGAGGCCTTCGAAGGGAGCTGCCGGCTCCGGATCCGCAGGCCTAAAAGGGATGTTCCATGGTGGAATGAACATCTGGAGAGTCTGAGGGCTGAAGCCAGACGTTTATTCAACAAAGCTAAGGAAACTGGTGCGTGGAGCATATATAGGGCTGCGCTCACTAGATATAATAGGGAAATCAGGAAGTCCAAGAGGTCAACCTGGCGTGAATATTGCGGCAGGATTGACAGTCTTCCTGAATCACTCAGGCTGCAAAAGGCGCTTTCGCAGGACCACACTTATGGTCTTAGCACACTTAAGCGGCCAGATGGTACATTTACTGAGTCGCCAAAGGAGACCTGTGAGCTCCTACTAGCGACCCACTTTCCAGATTCTCTACCCTTCTTGTCACCAAGAGTGTCCACATGGTCGCCCTCCGCGTCCAAAGGGAATATGAGGTTGGCGGGTAGAATCTTTGATGTGAAACGAGTGGCATGGGCTTTATCCAAATTCAGTCCATTCAAATCACCGGGACCGGATGGTATCCTTCCATGCTGCCTTCAGCAGGGGGGGAGTGCTATCAATTCCCAAATCACTAGGATCTTCAGATCCAGTTTACTGGCGTGCCACGTACCAGAACCATGGAGAGAGGTTAAAGTGGTCTTTATACCCAAGGTTGGGGGCAAGTCCGAACATCTGCCCAAGTCCTACAGACCAATAAGCCTCAGTTGGTTTTTCCTGAAGACCATGGAAAAACTAATAGATAGATTTATAAGAGATGAATATCTATCGGATAACCCGATACATCGCTTTCAGTTTGCCTATCAATCGGGCAGATCTACGGTGACCGCAATCCATCACGTCGTGGGTACGATTGAGAGGGCACTGGGGGCAAGGCAAATAGCTCTGTGTGCGTTCGTCGACATTCAGGGAGCCTTTGACAACACTTCCTATGATGCAATTGACTTTGCTCTAACAAGGAAGGGTATTCCAGTTCTCATAAGGAATTGGATAAGGGAGATGCTAGCATCTAGGGTGATTAAGTTGGATCTGGGTGGTTCGTCGATGACCATTGAAGCAACCAAAGGCTGCCCACAGGGTGGCGTTTTATCGCCTCTATTGTGGACCTTGGTTATCGACGAGCTATTGGAAAAACTTAATAACCTAGGTTTGCGAACCTATGTATATGCTGACGATCTGGTTATATCTGTGACCGGTTTTGATGATGCGACGATTTCAGGGGCCATGCAGCGGGCCCTGGACTTGACACTTAGCTGGTGCAGGGAGAGGGGACTTAACATTAATCCCGCAAAAACTACCTTGATACCATTCACCAGACGGAGAATTCTGAGGCTGAAAGAACCGACACAAAACAACACATGCTACTTGCATATGCTGACGATATTGACATCATGGGTCGCACACTGCGAGCAGTAACTGCCACCTTTGAAAAAGTCGAAAAGGAATCTGCTAAAGTGGGTCTGGTGGTAAACGCAGATAAAACAAAGTTGATGGTATCAACGCACAGGACGTCCAGTAGACTCGGGCCAACAGTGGAAGTTGAAAACTATAACTTTGAATTAGTCAACGATTTTATCTACCTCGGCACCGCCATAAACAAAACGAACAACATCAGTTTTGAAATTAAGAGAAGAACTATAGGCTAATAGATGCTACTTTGGACTAAGTAAGCAGTTTAAGAGCAAAGCCATCTCTCGACAGACAAAAATCACATTATACAAGTCACTGATACTACCCGTGCTGTTGTATGGCTCTGAAGCAAGGGTACTTGCGAAAGCAGACGAGGCAGTACTTGGAGTATTCGAGAGAAAAATTCTTCGTAAAATTTATGGACCCATCTGCGTTGACGGAGCATATCGGTGTCGTATGAACCATGAGCTGTATGAGCTGTATGCCGACATTGACATTGTGAAACGTATAAAACTACACCGATTGCGTTGGCTAGGTCATGTTGTGCGAATGGAGGAAAATGCTCCAGCTAAAAAGGCATTCGAATACGCGCCTGGTGATGGTTCACGCAGAAGAGGAAGACCAAAACTTCGATGGAAAGATCAGGTGGAGGAAGACATTTCAAAGCTTGGTGTAATAAATTGGAGAAGGAGTGCGGAAGATCGAGGCGCATGGAAGAATATACTTCGTTCGGTTACTGGAACAAACGTTCTGTAATAGCCATTTAAGTAAGTAAGTAAGTAGTAAAGAACCGACCCTTAACGGAGCGGTTATCGGATTCTCTAATGAGGTGAAATACCTGGGGATCATTCTGGACAAATCCCTCAACTGGAACGCTCAGTTGGTACATGTCACTAGAAGAGCGTCTAGGGCAATATATGCCTGTCAAAGACTCTTCGGAAAGACATGGGGCTGAAACCCCGGATGATCCACTGGTCTTTTGTTGTTATTATTAGACCAATATTGTGCTACGCCGCCCTGGTGTGGTGGACTAAGACCGAACAGGCCAAGGCTAGAGTGATACTTGATAAGGTCTACCGCCTGATCTGCATATCGATCACGGGTGCCATGAGGACCTGCCCCACTCCGGCTTTGGGGGCTATCCTGCACATTCCTCCGCTGCACATTTCTATTAGGGAGGAAGCCTGCAGGGGTGCTAGCAGGATGCCGCGCATTGCTGAATATAGAGCAGGGGACCTGGTGGGTCACATGCGGATCCTGGAAATCATTAGGGATGATCCATCCATTGTGGTGGGTGATCATATGCTGCCTACTTTGGCATTAGATAGGAATTTTAATGTCCTTATACCTGACAGGGACCAATGGGCGAACCAATCCTGGTGGAGTGCATGCGCGGACCAGGTCTGGTTCACGGATGGTTCGAAACAGGTAAACGGTGATACTGGTGCGGGCATCATGGGCCCGGGTTTCCAAAGGGGCTTGCCAATGGGCAAACAGCCGTCTATATGTCTAAGGAGGAGGGCAAGGGGCTTGAGACTTTATATAATGTCAGATAGCCAGGCCGCTCTTAGGGCACTTTCTTCTTTGGAGATAAAGTCAAGGTTGGTCTTGGACTGTTTTGTGTCTCTGAATGAGCTTGGGAAACACAATGAATTGAATTTGTGTTGGGTTCCCGGCCATGAGGGCCATGCGGGCAATGAAAGGGCTGATTGCTTGGCAAACAGGGGCGCTCGTCGTCCATTTATAGGTCCTGAGCCTTTCTTCGGCGTCCCTGTGGGTCACATCAAGGGGACGCTACAAAAATGGTCCGAGCGTGAATTCCTTCACGCATGGACGTCCACTTCTGGATTGAGACAGTCCAAAAGATTTGTAACGCTGTCCCGGCACAGGGCAGGAAGGTTTCTGCTGCTTGAAAAAGCGGAACTTCGACTGCTCGTTGGCCTATTCACGGGGCACTGTGGTCTCAGGTACCACCAGTTTAAGTTGGGTAATTCACCTACCAAAATGTGCAGATTCTGCGGGTTGGATGATGAAACGTCGGAACATCTGCTTTGCTGCTGTCCCGCCTTAGGGACTTTTAGGCGGAAATTTTTCGGGGGGCATACAATGGGCCCGACCGACATCTATGATCTTCCACCGGGCAGGGTAATGGGCTTTATACGCGGCCTAGACTTGACCTGGTGAGACATATAGGCTGCACAAAAGATCCTTTGGGTCGGGGTGCACATGGCCTTAACGTGTATATACTACTATACTACTAATTGAATCAGTAAAAAAATTTGTAGAAATTAAAAAAAATTTCAAACAATCGTTTGTTTGAAAATAATTCGGCAATAATTTTTTCTGTGTAACTGAACTTTTTAACTCGTTGTGTATTTTTGAAAAGTAATCAGCTGACAATAAAAAGAAAAATTTGCCACATTTGCGAATCGTGAAAGAAAAATTTATTGAAGAGTTTCAAAAACATACAATATTTATATAAAAAGAATAAATCGAATAAAAAAAACCTTGATATACTTTCGGATCCGTTTTCAATGCACAAATAAGAAAACAAATAAAAAAACAGATGACAGGAACGGCTTTTTTAAAGCGAGTTGTGTAACTTGCAATTTTTCATGCGTTAAATTTTTTAAATGCACGACAATCGTCGACGAATTAACGCTTGTTATGTACTTATCAAAATATGTTATACATATTTATTGCTGGCAATTTATGTTGCAATAATTGTTAGACAATTTTTGTTACATTTATTACACAGGGTCTCTACCTGAGATAAGATATCAGATTTGTTTTATCAGCAAACGTCAAATTAAATCGCAGAGAGTATTATCTTACGTGTGGACTCTCAAATAGTGTTAATATTAATATTATAATCAGCGCTGCCAGAAGTAAGATTTTACCTTTATTTTTTAAGATTTTTTTAACCGAAAAAAGATTTTAAGATTTTTTCCCCAAAAACAAGATTTTTTGTTTTGTCTAGACGAAGGTTAGGTTCAATTAAAAAAAAAACCTTCTTTGTTCCCATTTAAACATTTTTAAACTAAATAATACAATTTAGTATAAGAAATTAAATTTTTTATGTTTTTTTTTGTTTATTTTATGTATTAAATAAAATATGAATTGTTTTTATTATTTATAATAAAAAAAACTACTTTTTTCCAAAAATAAGATTTTTTCTTCAAAAATAAGATTTTTCTGGTAAAATTAAGATTTTTTGCTGAAAATTTCTGGCAGCCATGATTATAATAAATATTATGAGACCGTTGTTATGAGAAACCTTATAACAACTATCTTATAAGATGAGCTGTCAAAAATACACATATGTACATATAAACTAATAATAAGACGCATTCATTTAAATTATAGTTTTTTAGTGCAAATAGTGAAAATCTTGTGACTAGTGTTTAAAAAAACAATATTTTTAACTAAAAAAATATAAATAACTAAAAAAAAATAATAAAAACGACACCAGTTAACTGTTCGAAAATCATTTGATTATGAAATCTTAAAACATACGTCATAAGATTAACATAAAGAAATTCTGCCGACGTTCTCTCACATATTATATCAGATATTATCTCAGGTGAAGACCCCATGGTACTAACATAACCCTAGTTCTACACTAAAGATAATTATCTCAGCAAGTTGGCAATAACGCGGCAGAATAGAAGGGCAATATTTCTTATTGTTCAGCTTATGTTAAAGGCATGGGAAAACGTATTTATGTGAATTCAGAATTAAAAAAAATCAAGGATGAAGGTAGAACTATCTTGCAAAAGTTATTTTAATTGATATTAATTCTTTCTTATTCGAATTTATTATTTAAATGTATATTTATTTGTTTAAGCTTGATGTCTTTTTTATATAAACATATAAATTTTTTTATTTTTGTTAAAGTAAAATTATTTTTTTTATATAAAAAAGAACTCAAACTTAACAAATTTATATATGTAATTTTAAATAATAAAGATCAAACAAGAAAAAATTATATTAACAAAACTAATTTTTGTAATTTTTTTTTAGTGTTTATTAAATTCTTTAATTTGATTCTTTTACTACAATTATAATTTGCTACCATTTCACAAATTAAATTTCTTTCTCACACAATTTGCTTCTATTTTTTTCTATTTTGCTTCTTTTTTCAATTGACAACAAAATTTTACGTTTTAAGTTAGCAATAATTGTCAACGAAAATGGACTAACAATTATTGCAACATAAATTGCCGGCAATAAATATGTACAAAAAATTGCTGTCTACATTAAAGATAACATAATTTTGACTTTTACTGCAATATATGTCGCAATAATTATCTTTGGTATAGAAAAAAATAGAACCAAATTGTGTGGGGAAAAAATTAAGTTTTTGAAATTGCAGCAAATTAGAATTGTAGTAAAATAATAAAATTAAAGAATTAAATAAACTAATTTCAATTTTTGGGAATACAAAATTTAAATTTCAAAAGATTCTGTTATTCGTGCTAAATTCCCAGTTTTTATTATTGATAAAAACACTTGAAATTTATTGTTGATGGGATAAGCTATTCCTATGCGCATTTCACTGGTTGCTTAAGCCAGATCATCAGGAAACTTCATCCATAAAGATTTTAGAAAAACTAAAGATATTAAACCAAATAAAAATGTTAAACGTATAAGACTTATAGCATAAGACGTATAAGATGAACGCACTGTTTATTGTTGATGTTGTTTTGTTTAAGCTTTGATATTATTACAAGTAGAACTGTTGCTATAAGTCTTATACGTTTAACATTTTTATTTGGTTTAATATCTTTAGTTTTTCTAAAATCTTTATGGATGAAGTTTCCTGATGATCTGGCTTAAGCAACCAGTGAAATGCGCATAGGAATAGCTTATCCCATCAACAATAAATTTCAAGTATTTTTATCAATAATAAAAACTGGGAATTTAGCACGAATAACAAAATCTTTTGAAATTTGAATTAAATAAACTCTCAAATAAAATTGCAAAAATTATTTTTATTAATATAATATTTTTCTTATTCGATCTTTATTATATAAATTTATATTAATTTAAGTTTGAGTTCTCTTTTATATAAAAGTATTAATTTTACTTTAACAACAACAAAAAATAATTATTTAATTTAATAAACAAATTAATATATGTATGTACATTTAAATAATAATGTTGAATAAGAAAGAATTTATATTAATAAAAATAATTTTTGCAAGATGGCGTCGTTTTTACCCTGCACCTTCTTCCTTGATTTGTCCAAATTATGAGTTAAAATATATACGTTTTCCCATGCCTCTAACATAAGTGGAGCAACAAGAAATATTGCTCTGTTATTCTGCCGACGTTATTGCCAACTTGACTACTCGCTCATTCGTTTCTTGTAGGGGTGTTTGAACTAGTCCTACGATTTGCAGGGTAGGAAGTCAATTTTGACAACTCGGTACACATTTTCACATTTTTCATTTTGGTGTTAAGAAAATGATAGGAAAAAATTACCGAATGTGACCGATTACTTGATTTCGGTCGTTTCTTTCTATCATTTTCTTAACACCAAAATGAAAAATGTGACTACTCGCTCATTTATTTCTTTTCTTGTAGGGTATCTTTGATCATCCCGTAACAATATTTAGGTAAAATGCAACTGGATTTTGAAAAGATTATTGGACAATTTAAAAATATACTTATACGTTATAGGGCCCATACACAACACCATCATGATTGAGCAATCAAGTGATTGTGCCAGCTGATTGACCGTGTATGAGCTTGTGGTGTGATTGTACCAGCTGATGGTGCTTCAAAAATAGTTTGATATTTTTTTGATTGTACCAGCATGATTGTATCGTGTGCTGTAAAGTTAGCTCATAAATGTAAAATCGTCAAGGCATAAACATCAAAAAATAAAAAAATTAAAACATGAATGCCAAAGAAAAAATATTTTGGGGAGAATTTCTCGAACTTTATAAAACAATGCCTTGCGTGTGGAAAGTAAAAAGTACGGAATTCTGTAATCGTGATTTAAAAATCAAAGCTATAATAAAATGGTAGACAAATTAAAAGAGATGGACCAAGAAGCAAATAGAGACAAAGTGGTGAAAAAAAGTTTCAATAAAAGCTATTTCCACTGGCTAAAAACCTCAGAGTGACTGCCAACCGATCATATGGTGAAATTGGATCCCTCAAAATTGTTTTTTGCTTAATTATTAACGGCGTAACTTTGTTAAGTAGCTCATAAAAATGACATTTATTCATTCTTAAAAAGTTATTTAAATCATCTTCCTCGCTGATTGTCAATTCTTTTAGAAGTTTAGTATGACCTAGTTCTATGTTTTTAAGCCATTTCTTCATCCAAACACGTTTTTTTTAATCCTTATTCGTTTTCGTTTTAGGATAATAGCAATAATAACAGCAGCACAAATTTTATCGTTATTCATTACAACCTTTTCCACACAATTTTTGGTAAAAAATGAATTTCGTACCAGCATGCTGGTGTGTTGTGTGCTTCAAGCTTAATTGCACAATCACTTGATTGTACAATCATGATGGTGTTGTGTATGGGCCCTATTAGTCAAAAAATTAACATTTTATTTAATTTTTTATACGTAACAATTAAAATTCAGTCTTAAATCATATAACATATCGTCCGTCACCAAAAAATTAAAATTTCGGAAGAACATTCTAATACTTTGATTGTGCCAAGAAAAACTCCATAGAATTGTAGCCAATTGAAAGAATTTTTTATTCTTATTTGCTATAATTTTTATTATACAAATTCATAGAACACTTATTGAATAAAAATACTTTCATATTAATAAGTACCTTATTAAAATTATTACCGTTAAAAATATAAAAATATTTCCCGTAAATTGACCAACACTAACCGAAGGAGCTGCCAGATTGAATAAGTCACAAAACAAGTGACAGGGATAAAAATAACAAATGATAAAATAAAAAAAATTACTGCAAAGGACATTTATTGGAAACCATAATTTAATTAGATTTTTTTACAGTAAAAAGAAAAAATTATAAAATTGGCCAAATGCTGCCAACAAATATGCTTGTGGATGTGTATTTAGTAGTAACATCGTTATGTTCTTTCTTCGAGATAACTAGTTCTAGGACATCCACAATGTGGAAACTAAATGCGGAGACCGGAAAAATTGAGCGACTTGATATAGTGGGCGATGAAGTAAAGAATTATGACTCATTTCATGAAGACATGCTTTATAATTTTAAGGCCATGGCCGAGGTATATTCAAGAGATGAGACTTTTTTTACGATTGTGTCTTCCAAACGTATTGACAACTACAGTGGTTGGTTACGTCAGTCAGGGGAAAATTCGTTGGATTCATTGCTTCAATCAAGAAAGTTAAAGACTGAATATGCAGCAAGAAATAAAAATAACAAATCCGCTTTATTTGCAATGATTACAAATGCCGAAAATAAAATAGAGTTAAGAAACAATTCTCAAAACGTGGATACGTTAGATTGTGGACAACCAGTTAATTATACTAACTATGATTATATTTTAAATCTAGGAGCACAATATAAACACAAACAAACACCTATAATGCCTGAAACAGATGTAAGAAAATATTTTATTTGGTGTTAACAAATATTTTTTATTTCTTTTAGATAATATATTTCTTTTTGCATTCCCATGACCAGGAACAGTTAAAGAAATTTAATGTTGAAGTCTTAGAGAAACGCTTGAGACGTTTTAAAAAACAAAATCCTGTATCTGCTGAATTGTATCACCACATTGGAAACTACTGGCGTATCATTGGTAAACCTGTGCAGGCCATCAAATGTTTTCGTCGTTCATTAGATATTTCTCCCTCGGCATCAGAGGTTATGTATGATTTGGCTAAAGTTCTATATAATTTACAGTATCTAGACGATGCCATTCATATGGCGCGTAGGTGAGATAAAGATTATTGCATCTTTCAAATTGTTAAAATATGTATAATTTTATCTGGTTAGATCTATAGAATTTCAAGCGCCACCGTTAACCGCGTGGCGTCAATATTTGTTATTAGGTGATATAATGAAAACATATGGAGATTTAAGGGGCTCTATACTCTATTATCGTTTAGCATTAAAATTGAATCCAACACAAGAGCTTATCTTGAGGTCATTAAATGAGGCTGAGCATAAACCAGCGACAACGTTGCATGCATATACAATTGTTATAATAGTAATATTGGTAAATACTTACAAACTGTTAAAAAAAAAATCCATCGATTTTTTGAACTATAGCACTAGCAATAAATTCATTTTACAAACCGAATACCAAGCAAGGTACTGACAAAGTATAAAGGCGAATAACCAAAAAGAAAAAACGCCTTTGTATCAAGAAAATCCACAGAGCATAAATGTTTTATCGAAACAAACAAATGTCTTTACAGTACCCTGAGAAATCCAATTATTTAAGTGATAAAAAAAATGTATTAAGCTATATAGAATTTTAATTTTATAATTTGTTCAAAAAGTCGTGGTTTTATTAATCTGCTCTCGTAAATTAGAAATGGATTTTATAAAACTTAAAATTTTTTCTTTTATTATTAATCTAGGTTATCATGGTGTTAACTGTTATTCTTATATCTATAATAACCGAAGTTCGGGGCGAGCATCATTTTACAAATGTTCACTGTGCTGGCAACTCAGAAACGTATGATGCTAAACCCCAACGTCATTTTAATCGTGCCACAGCTATGCGTTCTTTAAAGGGATTATCAACATCAACACGTTCAACGCGTCAACGAAAATATTGAACAATTAAAAAAAAAACAAAAAAATATTAAAATACATACATATGTATATTTAATATTTTAATATTTATGCTTATTTATGGTACTTTTTTCTTATTATTTCTTTTAATTTATATTGACTGTGATAGCTTTAAAATTAGTCGTTTTTCTATTTCAATTTGAAATGCTACATACAAATATGTATTCTAAAATTCTGGTACTTGAAAAAATTACGTTGTTTGTATAATAAAATATTGAACCAAAGAATAAAAAAAACAAGATACAAGATTTAAAAATTATTTTGAAAACTTTAATAAAATGCTCAAAGTTTTTGTACGACTATGTATTGTTAAATTACAATTTTGTCATTAAACAATTAAATTAGAAAAATAAAAATATACATATGTATATTATTTCAAATATATGTATGTATGTTTAAAATATGTTAACGTATACTTAATGGTTTTATTATTCATTTAAGAAAAGAAAATTGCGCACAAAATTAAGAGTTACATGATAATAAAAAAAAGAAATTTCACAAAGAAAGTCCCAAGGTTCTTATAAATTGTTTTTTCATCATTATTATAATTATTTATTAAAAATAATGCTTTTGATTAAATAAATAGAAAAGCAGGCGAGCAGGATCATTAATCAACTTGTTTATTTAGGCAGAGTTATGAATATTTAAACGGAAAATATCATGGGCACAGAAAAATGTTCCAGCCAATGGTCTCAAAACGAAAATTTGAGAGAATGCGTGTGGAGGATCTTCGTCGCACTGAAAGAAAAAAGAAAAATATATAGGAAATAAAGAATAGTGTATATAATCTATTTGTAAATTTATCTGGTAAGCTTTTTATGTGATGAAATCATTCTAAATTGAAGTGAGGGAAATTTCGATAAGTGAACAGGGTGATACAGTATAAAATTGTGTATAAATGCAAAAAAACTAGGGTTGGGTTAAATTTCTGTATTCATAATAAAATTTAACATTCAATAAAGGTTTACAAAACAAATTTTCTAGGAAAATTTTCCTAAATAAGCGCTTGTTAAATTTAATAATCGTTTATGAATAAGGGAACTAGTCGTTTACATCTACATTGTATATTATTATTTCAATAGGCGATTTATTGATTTTATAAATTAAATAATAAAATAATTTTTTTTTCTATTTCACCATGATAATACAGGTAGGTATGTGATGAAAATCGATTTTAAAAACGAAACGATTTGAAACCGAAAATATCGTTTTTAGTATCTTTTAAAATGGATTTGAAATACATATTTTTAATTAATTTTTGTATTAGTAAATACTTTATAACTGTATTTAGGCAAACTGCTTTGTAATATGTATTTTAATTGGTCATGAGTGGCTTTTTATATTACATTTAATGAAATAAATAAGTACTGTTTTATTAAAAGTAAATCTTGTTCCTGTACTTGAAGAATGCCAATGCATTTTGAAAAAAATTATTTTAAAATCCTATTTTGATTCCAGATCAAACATATTTGAAATTTATTTTATTTTTTGATATCTTTAATTTTTTTGCAAAACGTTTTGGATTTTTTTTAAATTTGTCGGACTATTCTTCCTTCCACATTGTTTATTTTACTTTTTGCAATTAATTTTACTTGAGTATTAAGTAAACTTAACCCCTCCTAATTAGCTTTTGTTTCACCAATTAATAAAAATTTAATATTTCTTTTTCATTTTTAATTTCACAATCATCGGCATTAACAAACTCTTCTAACATTCTTAAATTACTCAAGTTTTTTGAATAGAATTCGGTGGAAGGGGAGTCAAAGGATACATTTCATTAAAAATTGTAAAATTATCGAATTGGCTTCTAAATGTTCTGCAACGCGGTATAACCCATATGCCAAGCAAGTAGCTTGTAACAGTTTTGGGTAAAATATGTTAAACCTATTGTAAGCCTTTACTATGCAACGTGCAGCATCGGTTTATAATAGAAGCATCTTTTGTCGAAATCTTGAAAATCTTATATATAAAACAAAGCTCCAAAAGAATTTATGTATTTATTATTTTAAAATTTTTTGGAGTATGTATGTATATAAAAATTATTTTAAGAACTTTTTTTATGACATGGAAATTAAAAAACAAATCCCTTAAAAACGCAAAATATGCATTTTCACCAAAAATGCAACAATATGCAAAAACAAATCGATGCCATTTTAACGTAACTTTAGTAATTGGTCGACATCGTTCTAAGGCTATCGACTAAAAACATGCATTTAAGTTTTATTGTGCACACACATATTTTATCATTTTAATAGAGATTTAAATTAAGAATGGCAAAAATTTTGATGAAAATAACAAAATAGATTTTTAAAGCCCAATAATCGATTTCAGTATAAAATTGCATACGTAAATTCGATAATGAAAAATCGATTTTGTGTAAAAAAAATCGAAATGTTCGCACGACGTTTTTTCGTAATTCGCTCTCTCATTCGTAATTCACAGCTAGGGATGCTAAACAGGATCCCGGGATTTTGGGATTTTTTGGGATCAATATAATTTTCTTTTTATGAAAAACAAACAAAAATTGCATTTAAAGCAGTAAAAACATGTTCCAAAACATAAAACAGATTATTCGAATATCGGTTTTAATTGTGTTCGAAAATAACAAAACCGACTTGTTTTCATGACACCAAATGAAACCAATATTGGTTTACAAAACCGACAAACAGCAAAACCGACTTGGATTCTATGACACCCCTGTATGTTTTAAAAAGTTTTATGAATATGTACTGTCATAAATCTGCATTATTTATTAATAACTAAAAAATACATGACTATACAAAATAAAAAACATGTCGTCAACATGACATGAATCATTTGAACGCCAATTCATGTTTAAAGAAGAAAAAGGAAGAATCATGTCAATAAGACATGAGCCGTATGAACTCAGACTTACTTAATGTCAAGATAAATTTATTGGACCGATAAAGTGTCCGTTAACGATTTTGGGTTTCTCAATATACCGACAAAAAACATTGTTTTCAGTTGGCAAAACCTCTCAAAATACATCTAAAAGTTGGGAGTCAGCTGATTGAATTTATCTGTACGGCAAACAAAATAATTGGTAGAAAAGTGCTGGTTAGCTTTGCGACAGAATAGAAAACAAATGAGACATTGAGAAAACCAAATTTCTTTAATGTGCAGTTGTTCGTTGGGAAAAAAGATAATCGCGTAATGAGAAAACGGCCATAGGACAATAAATAATTAGAAAGTATAAAAATGCAATGAAAACGAACATTTTTATACATATAAAAATTGATCATAAAAATCCCGGGATTTGTAAGTCCCGAAAAATCCCAGGATTTCGGGATTTCCCGTTTGGCATCCCTATTCACAGCCCAAATATGCTCCAAATTACATAATTCCATAATACCATGCTAACTACAAACAAAATATTGTCGTCGCTAATTTTTATCGAAGGCTGAAAAAAAACATATCGCCAGCTCAGAATTGGTATGGCGCATATCATGGTAATTTAATTGTAATTGAGCTGACGATATAGGAAAAAAACAAAAATCAAGGCGAATTCATGTAATATGAATTTGCCTTGCATAAAATTGTAAAAATGTTGTTTTTTGTGAAATTTAAAACAACGAATAAAGAAACAAAATAGGAATTGTTAAAAGACGAGACATTTTAAATTGTTGTTTGCGTTTTAATTAATTTTCAAACCAAAAAATTTTCATAAACGTAAAAAGAAGATTTATCGAATTAAGAAGATGCCGTGTAAACAGCGTAATTCGTATTCGTAATTCAAAACGAGAACAACGTAATTCAAGATGCCGTGCAAACATACCATTCCCTAGACACAACCTATGTTCTTTGATCTATTAAAAAATGACTAAGGCGTAAACAACAACGCCTTACACAATAAAGCTGATTATTTTTCTCTTACGTTTTTGTGCTTTGTGATTGCTGTTTTCCGATAGAATAAATTTTGTGGTTTTGACATTTGTTTTCGCATTACAACTCAGGCCATCAAACTTTAATTAAAAGTTGTAATATTAAATTTGTCAAATATGTTATAAAATTTCAATTAAAAATTTAAATTTGAATTTTTTTCATATATTTTTAAACAAAACATAAATAAAATCCCAGCTAGAATTTTTTGAAATTATAAATTTTCATATTATTCGAATGTGTATTCAAATTACAATCCCCATAAGCTTTTATACTTTAATAGTCTTATTTCTTCTATTTTTTCCAGGCATATTTTTAAAATTTTGAAATTTCTCAGAAAAAAAGAGGAAATAATGTACACATTTGTACTTATGGTGGTGTTTCTGGTTTGACAATCTTTGGTTGGCGCATTGGATGCCCAGAGTAGTTCCGACCGTAGATCCAATTTTTGGGAACGAGTTGGGAATGTTTGATGTTTTTGTTATCTGCACTAACACAATAACGCAAAAAATAGCTAGCTCAAAATAAGTTGATTTTTAGCTAACTTATTTACAACTGACTTCTAAACTATCTCATAATTGGTACAGATTTGAGTCAGTTGTTTTTTGTACAATTAACTTCTTCCCGATAAGTGTTGAACTAGCTTTTGGCTAGCTCTTGTGTTCTTTTTCAAAGTAAAAAATTCCCATTTTCTATTTCTAAATATTTAGTTTAGTATTATTAGTATTATTTAGTTACTTACATCTCATTTTCATAGTAGAATTATTATGAAAACGATACCGGGCATGCTGCTGGTGTCTTATAGTTAGGGTTTTCTGTAAACAAAAAGGCAATACAACAAAAGTGAAAGAACAAATGTGTAACGGCGGCACCGCACCACAAACTAACTCATAATGAGTGAACCATTAGTAAGCCAGTTAGAAGCGAACTTAAAGTGCACTCGAAATTTATCGACCAGAAACTTTTAAGTTTTAAATGAGTTAGCTTTTGAGTCACCTGTGACTACTTTCTGATTAATCATGAGTTAGCTTTAAGCTAACTCACTTTGACATAATATCAAAAAGTACAATGTAAACGCACCAGAACTTAAGGAAGATATAAAAGAAAATTTACTGGACTTCGTTGTAATGTAAGGGGCCAATAAATAAAATTATACAAAAAAAAAAAACATTTTCTTTCATTTTGTCTTTATTACTAACAATAGGTGCGCTTGAGAACTTTTACAGTGAAATGCAGTAAATGAGTAAAATGAAAAGTTTGCTCTCACAAAAAGCTGTCGTACAAAAAAGTACGCGAACGCAAAATTTGTAAAAATTCGTAAAATAAAGGCAACAGCTGATGACAAATAATTAAAGTGTTTAAAAATGTTTACACTTTTGACTACTTTACTCGTTTTCTTATCAGTACTCGATTAAATACTTTGTATAACACGAACATTTTTGGAAAACACAAACAAATTATTTTATGTAATCTTTCATATTTTTTTGTTTTTTTATTTTATTTGATTTTACTAATTTGTGCCGGTTAAATTTATTCAAAAGAACATGAAATTTTTTTTTGCTATTGATTACTTAAGTACCCATATACACACTTTAACAACTCTAAAAAATTAACATAACAAAAAAAGTTTCAAAAGTTGGTATTTAGCCAAATAAATGCTTCACAAACAAGTTTAATTAAGTAATATTTATTCACTTTTTGTTTTGGGTTAATTTTTATTTAAACTTTTCTTTTATTTAACAATTTTTTCACAATTTGTAAGCTTTTTGTTTGTTACTTTTGTTTGTTTACCTTTTGAAACATATGTTTTCTTGTTTTACTAAATTTTACTGCAAAAATTTCTGCAGTAAAAATTTGTAAATACTCAGACAAGAACTGTCACTTTACGCTCTCAATTTGTGTTCTAATTTACTGTATCTTGTGTACGCGAACGCAATTTAGTAAAATGCAGTAAAAAATATTAAAAACTTTTGTGTTCTCGAACGCAGCTAATATTTTAATATATTGTAACTTTTCTAGCGATGACACAAAAAATATCGAAAGATGCAGAATTAAATAAAATAAGATAGAAAATCTTGTGAAGATATTAATTTGTAGCTCTATGTATTTCTTATGGGAAAACGTTAACATATTTGCAAATTAGTGAGCAAAACAATACAGTATAAGATAACAGTATAACCGTCTATTTTTATGATTTTAACAGAATAATAGAGGATAAACCCTCGTATTCATTAACGATTATAAACCACGTGTGCATGGTCCAATCGTTGTCCTTTTCATGGCTAATGATTGGACTATTCACCAGAATAAAGTTGTAAGTAATAATGGAACAGTTTTTATACGGCCGATAAAAATCCTACCTTTAGCTGTGAAAACTTACCTTAGGCCCGTTTTCACAACATAATGATAGCTAAAAGTATACTTTAACCGACATTTTAAAAAGTGTTCCATTAATAAAACTTCACTTTAACCTAAACTGAGCAATAAAGTAAATTAAGGTTCATCCTGCCTGGTATTTTAAAGCAAAGTTGTAATAATGGAACACTTTTTATACGGCCGATAATACCCCCTCTTAAGCTATCGGTACGTTGTGAAAACGAGCCTTATGCCCGTTTTCACAACTTACTGATAGCTAAAAGTAGACTTTAACCAGCCTTATAAAAAGTGTTCCATTATTAAAACTTTACTTTAACCTGAAGTGAGCCATAAAGTAAATTAAGGTTCATCCTTCTTGGTAGGTTAAAGTAGAGTTGTAATAATGGAACACTTTTTATACTGCCGATAAAATCCTACCTTTAGCTATCGGTAAGTTGTGAAAACGGGCCTTAGAGTTGTAAGGTTAGGTTTGGTTAGGGAGGGGTAATGTGCCCAAGGGCACACTTCCACTCGGAGACCAATGCGGTCCATTGTGAATCCCTTCAATGATGGAAAGAGAAAAGTAAAGAAAAGAAGTATGAGCTGGATAGAATTAAGAAAGTTATAAGAAAGTTAGAATGTTAGTAGGAACCACGTAGAACTATACCCTCTCTACAGTCCCATCAACAGAAACAACTGCACTATTTCCCTATAAACCCCAGTTGATCAGCAAAATTACATCCAGCGATGCACACCAGTTCGTCGTGAAATCTATCTCCTAGCCACTTCTGTCTGAGACTCTGAATCCTAGGACAATGTCACAATACATGCTCGATCGTCTCCAGCTCTTCAGAATCATCGCACAACCTGCAGAAGTCTGGTATGGTGTTGTCATATTTACCCGTAAAAGCCCTAACAGGACAATGACCCGTCAAGAACCCTTTAAGTGTTCTAAGACCACCCCTGTCCATTCCCAGTAGAACCCTGTTTGCCCCCGCGTCCAATCTGGGCCATAGTGCCCTAGACATTCTGCAATCCGTTATGTTCCCCCAGGATCGGTAAGAGTTGTAAGGTTTTATAAAAAAGCAAATAAAAATTATATACATTTTGATGGCTTAATAAAAACAACGTATTTAATCTCTTTAAAAAAGTTTTTTGTTAATTCTGGAAGATATTTAGAATTTCGGGGGGGTTTATAGTATAATATTTGTTGCATCTTTTAGTAAATTTTTGAACTAAAACATTTTAAATTTCAAAAATGTTATGGGTTGTATTAAGTTTTTTCCTTTCCTTGTAAACTTTTTAATATTAAATCGTCGATATGTACCAATAAGACATGCCCCATTTACCATTTTCCTATCTATAATATTAGCGGAGTTCACTATTAGGCTTGCAAAAGTGCAAATGCAAAATATCGTAGCTCTTTTGTTGAAGATTTTGCATTTCCTATTTTTCTATCAGCCTGATACTGAACCCCGCTAATAAAAACCAAATACTTATAAAGGTTACAACATTTAATTTTACAATTATTTTTCAGCTTACCTGCAAACGACCAAGAACATTAATTAAAACACCACCATCATACATGGGTTGCGAATCTACAGCTGTGATGACTCGAGTTATTTTTTGAAATGTGAGACTCTGTTAAGTATATTTAATGATATTACAACAACAACAAAATGTAAACATGTTTCATTAACTTACATTTAATTTTGCCATAATTTTTGGTGCTCCCTGGATTTGCAAGCCCTCAAAGGACATGAAGGAATCTGTGGTCTAAAAAAACATTCATTCATTTTTAAATTTCATTATATCTAGGTGATGTAGGTAGATACAAATTTAAAAATAATTTTTAAAATTTATCGTTTTAATATTTAATACCTATCTCTCAAGCAAAACATTAGACCTTTTTTGTATAACATGGGGTCTTCACCTGACAATTTTTTGTCATACCAAACGTCAAGGTTAGGTTAGGTTTGACGTTTATTAGGTATGACAAAAAATTGTCAGGTGAAGACCCCATGCAAGATAGGTACATAGACACATGTTATAATTTTAAAGCTTGTCTCTAAAGAATACCGTATAATATGTGGATAGCTTAAATTACATACAGAGTTTTAATATCAATTTATTTACCATCTGTATACTTGAACATAGGCCTTCAAGAATGGAAAAGTGAATGCCATTTCTTTTCCCCTCTTTCCTAAAATCGTAAGACTTGACGAGTCAAACTTGACGTGTGTGAACCGGTACTATTTTTTTCATTTTATAGTAACCATGGGAATAAAATTTGATTGTTGTAAAATTTTTCTAGCCTTGCAGGTGAACCAGCCACACCCATAAACTAATGTTAGTTTGCTTGAAACTTTTTTTCTTAAATAAATTGTTTATCTTTTGCAATAGCCTCTTTAAAAAATGCAAATTTTATTTGAAGTCGATTGTCTTTTAAAGCATTTAATATAAGTACATACCTATGATCAGTTTAATCACAGTAAAATTGTATAGGTACTAATACATCCAAGTACAATAAATTCAGAAATAAAAATTTTTTGCACTTGGCAAATGCAGCGTAGCTAGAAAATATTTACTATACTTAAAAGACCTTTTAAAACTATAAAAATAAATGACTTTTGGAAAACAAGCATTAATTATGTTTCAAATACCTAATACATAAATGCTCAGGTATTAGAAAAAATCTTTCACTTAGCATTTATTTATTGGCCCCATGGCAATTTATATCATAAAGTTGGCATTCCAATAATTGTAGTATTCTTGAATTTGCATCTCTCGTGTTTCCACATTTAGTTTGTTTAGTCCCCAACCAAGTGTACAAAAATCTTTCGAATTAATTAAAAAAGTTGCCCTTTTATGGCATAATTTTTCTTTACTCACGCTATAGAAGTTAACCACATTTGCTCGTTGCAGCGGATCATCGAAGAGGGCATAGTACTGTTGGACAAATCCTTTGCCAATATCTTCGTATTGTGGATTCAATGCCATAATGTTTATTCACTTATATTTAAGAGTTAATAAGAATTGATAAAATTAAATTTCAATATTTTTCCTTTTCGCAATAAAAATGATTAGTAAAATTCCGACAGTTGCTGGCACACACACGCTCTCGTCCCCCGGCGAGCTGATGGTTGATTTTTTGCGAATCATCAGCGTTGTCAACTTTCAAATTTCAAAAAGCACCAAAATCGAGAAAAAACGTGTTTTTTGGAAAAGAATCACTGCATTAAAAATTTTTGGTTTTAATTATAAAAAATGTATAAAGCAGACCATACACGATTCAATTCAATTGTCAACTGAGTCGGTTGTTGTCCAAATCAAAGCGTGTATGGCCTTGTCAGTTGATTAGTTTGACGGTTGTCGAGTTGGTTGAAGAAAAATCAAAAGATTTTGATTTTTTCAAGTTGACTCCAAGTCTTTCAATTCGATTGTACTGTGTGTGCTTAAGTCTCTTGATCAGCTGTCAAAATTTATGTTTGTAATTTTTTTTTTGCAAAGAAAAAGTGAAATATTTTTAAAATTGTCTTTAATTTCAATAAAATTTTAAATAAAAAAATGACATTGGTGGCAAACATGGATACTTGGAGAGAAAATAAATTTTTGTAAAATTGTAAAAAAAAATCTAAATTTGACAGTTGAATTAAAATCTTTCAATTCAGTTGAAGAAGTGTGTGGCCAAGTATCAATTCAGTTGAAAGACTCAGTTGACAATTGAATCACAGTCTATGAATTGAATTGAAAAGTGTATGGGGCGCATAACAGTTACTCAATCATAAACTCAGACATTCTGAAAGAAAACTATCATAGTGTGAACCCAGTCATAACTATAAAAATCAGGGGTGTGCTGGAAATCGTAAACGTAAAACGCTAGAATTTTAAAGGTCGTTTTTTCATAAGATTTCTGTAATAACGAAATTTTATGACAAATGTTATACAAATATTTCTATAGTAAACAGAATTTAATTACACAAATTATTAACATTACATTCAAAGTGGATTAAAAACAACTTCCAAATTCTTGCGTTTTACGTTATCGATTTCCAGCACCGTCCTGAATAGTATGTACCATGGTGAAATAAACAAGTGGCAGCAGTACGTCTAGGTTTATGTCATAGTTTTGTTTATGTTTACAAAAAGTCCACGTTTTGTGCTGTGATTATTTTATTTTAATGAAGTTAATGATAATTTTAAATTGAAATTAATAAGATATTGACCAAAAATGAATACAAATTGGCTAAAAATTTATTTATTTCATCACGTTCAGCGGCACGCTTTGATTTTTGGTTAAAGTATTTTTTTCGACGTAAACGGTGATATAATTTCGATTTTTGTTGTATTTGTTGCCGTAACGATGCCACCTGCTTATTCCACCATGGTATGAACCAAGGCAAGGCCTATCCAATAGGTCTGCTTACTTCTACAACAATACAAAAAACAACAGGCATTTTGTTTGTGTAAAATTCCTTGCCGTTGTCAAAATCTTACTACTACATAGGCAAAACAAAAGGAAAAATGTGTTTTGTGTGCATGAATGTGTGGCAAAAAACCAAAAAAGTAAACAAAAATATACACGTATTAGGAAAATGTAAACAACTTTTCAAGGCAAATTCAAACAGGTAAACTCATCTCTACAACTATAAAAAGCCCCATGTATTTTGTTTACACAATTTTCTGGTTGGTTGTCAAAATTTTTTTATTGCAAATTAAAATTATCACTTTTTTATAAAAGATATTAATAAATTCACTTTAATCATTCGCAGTTTTGAAATTTTTTTATTATAAAAATAATATTTTTAACACTTTTCATTCAACTTCTTCTCAAAACAAAATCATATTTTGACGTTTGACCATATTTTTTTAATTCTTCGTGGAAACAGCTGATGAACGGCTGACGAGATGAGTTTACCTGTTTGAATTCGCCTTGCAACTTTTGATATCGTTGAGGAAAAAACAAAATAAACATCTGGCTTCTTAAGCAGACCCAAGGCGAATTCAAACAGGTAAACTAATCTCGTCAGCCGTTCATCAGCTGTTTCCACGGCGAATTAAAAAATATGGTCTAACGTCAAAATATGATTTTGTTTTGAGAAGAAGTTGAATGAAAAGTGTTAAAAATATTATTTTTATAATAAAAATATTTCAAAACTGCGAATGATTGAAGTGAATTTATTAATTTCTTTTATAAAAAAGTGATAATTTTAATTTTCAATAAAAAAATTTTGACAGCCAACCAGAAAATTGTATACACAAAATACATGGGGCTTTTTGTAGTTGTAGAGATGAGTTTACCTGTTTGAATTTGCCTTGAGCAGACCTATTGGATAGAACTTGAACCAAGGTATACGAAAAATGTTTAGTACAGGTCAAGGCGAATTAACTACAGGTGGTGTCGAAACGCCTCCTGATTTTGGCAGTTCGAGCCTATTTGTTTTGATTTGTTAGTGTTTTGCTTAGATTGGTTGACATTTCGAGCCGTAAACACTAACAATGCCATGCAAAACCCCCTTTGTTGTTTCTGTTGTTTTTGGATTGTTGTAGTTGCGACACCACCTGTAGTTGAATTCGCCTTGGTACAGGTAGTCATGTACTACATATTCTACCTCTTCAACCCCTTGCCAACAAACTTCGTTCGTCTACCTTTCAATTTTCACATTGTAAAAGGGGACTTAACCCTGCCTTTACACATTCAAGAAATAACTTGCAAGTAGGTAATACGCAAGGCGAATTTAAAAAGGTGAGTGCAACCAAGGCGAATTGAGTAGAAGGTGAGGTAAACTCTACAACAACACTGCTTCTGTGGTCGGGTTGTCAAAAATATAGCTAGTAAAAAAATAGGTTTGTTTACATATAAAACTATTTTGTATACAAACTTTGACAAGTCGACCACAGAAAAAAAACACCATATGTTGACTTGACCCCACCTTCTAGTCAATTCGCCTTGAGTGCAACTCTACAACTACAAAAAACCTAATGTATTTTGTTTTTGCAATATAATTGATAGCTGTCAACATTTTTTTATTGCAAATTAAAATTATCACTTTTTTATAAAAGATATTATTAAATTCACTTCAATCATTCGCAGTTTTGAAATTTTTTTATTATAAAAATAATATTTTTAGCACTTTTCAATCAACTTCTTCTCAAAACAAAATTATATTTTGGCTTTTCTCAATTTGTTTTTAATTCGCCGTGGAGACAGCTCATGAACGGCTGACGAGATGGCCCCACAACCCTACAAGAAATGAATGAGCGAGTAGTGACATTTTTCATTTTGGTGTTAAGAAAATGATAGGGAGAAATGACCAAATGTGACCTCAATCAAGTTTTCAGTCACATTCGGTCATTTCTTTCTATCATTTTCTTAACATCATAATGAAAAATGAGACTACTCGCTCATAAATTCAATTTAATCATTCGCAGTTTTAAAATTTTTTTATTATAAAAATAATATTTTTAGCACTTTTCAATCAACTTCTTCTCAAAACAATTTTATATTTTGACATTTACGATTTTTTTTTAATTCACCGTGGAGACAGCTGATGAACGGCTATCGAGATGAGCTTAACTGTTTGAATTCGCCTTAAGTCTGCGCAAGAAGACTGATGTTTATTGGTTTTGTTCGTTTGAGCTTTCAAAAGTTGTTTACATTTTGCTTACATGTGCATGTTTGTTTACGTTTATGGTATGCCACACATACACGTTTTTTCCTTTTGCTTTGTAAGTGCCGGTTCACACAAGTCAAGTTTGACTCGTCAAGCCTAGAGTTTTCGAAATTATTTTTTCAGTATTGTAAAACTCAAATTAAAGCTTTACAACACTGAAAAAATAATTCCGATTCGTTCGGTATTGACTAAAATAATTAAATATTAAATTGCTTTCGAATCGAGAAAGTACTCGATCACGAGTGCCAGAATTAGGCCTGATAGATGGGCCTTGGTTTCATTGTTGTAGTACTGAGGTTACTTTGTTAATACATTTTGGTATTAAGCCTTAACTAACATTTAAAACAAAAACAAATTTTAAATCACTTTTGCGCTCGACTTCCAAAAGCAGGCAGTTAGAACCACAAATATTTTGTTCTTTAAAAATTCATAAAAAATTAAAAAGCGACAAAAATCACAGTTTTGGTCTAAAAATATTTATCTTAACATTATTTCGATTGACAAAAATAACATTTTAAATATGTGTGTCATGAACGTTTTTTCCTTTTTGTATGGAAACCGATATCCAGTTTTCTCAGTAAATTGTAAATAAAATCAAAAGTTGTGCACCGATTACAATGAAATAAACCTCATTTCTTTCGCAATTAGGTTAAAATAAATGTTTTAAGACCAAAACTGTGATTTTTTTTTATAATTTATTAAAGAACAAAAAATAATTTTTTTTTTAATTTTCCCTTTTTTCAAAAGTTTAACGATATCTCTGATACTAGAGAGCAAATTTAAAAACAATGTAAGTTTGTATGGCTAAAAGATAATATCGTTACCGAGTTTCGGTTTTTTAACTGTTTTCAAGTTATTCCAATATATGTAGGGAAAGTGTCTTAATTCTGGACATAACGGTATATCTCGAAATTTTTCACAAAATTCTATTCTATACATTTGGTTTATAGCTGTGTTTGTTAACTCCTTTGACCCCTTTCTCACTCGACAAGTTACTTGCGCAACTCTTGGTTTGTAGACGTTATCGGTAAGGTCGTGTAAGGAAATACATTTTGTACAGGCTTTGTTGTTCTCGGCAAGTAACTTGTTCAACACTCAAAGTAGGGTGTACGTTGTAATTGAAACTGTAATTACATGTTTTAAAATGTAAGCTCTAATATTGCATAATTTTTTTAAAAATCCAGAATAAAATGTTTGAGGTTAACAACAAAATGAATCAGCTGATTTGCAAAACAAAAAAAAAATGGGGCTTTTTGTAGTTGTAGAGTTGCACTTACCTGTTATGAAATCGCCTTGGCTGCACTCATGCCCCTTTAATTAAAATGAGTGTTGAACATGTAGCATTTTTTTAATTTTAAAGGGGACATCAAGGTCTATCCAATAGGTCTGCTTAAGAAGCCAGATGTTTATTTGGTTTTTTCCTCAACGATATCAAAAGTTGTTTACATTTTCTTTATACGCAAGGCGAATTCAAACAGGTAAACTCATCTCTACAACTACAAAAAGCCCCATGTATTTTGTTTATACAATTTTCTGGTTGGTTGTCAAAATTTTTTTATTGAAAATTAAAATTATCACTTTTTTATAAAAGAAATTAATAAATTCACTTCAATCATTCGCAGTTTTGAAATATTTTTATTATAAAAATAATATTTTTAACACTTTTCATTCAACTTCTTCTCAAAACAAAATCATATTTTGACGTTAGACCATATTTTTTAATTCGCCGTGGAAACAGCTGATGAACGGCTGACGAGATGAGTTTACCTGTTTGAATTCGCCTTGCTTATACGTGTATATTTTTGTTTACTTTTTTGGTTTCTTGCCACACATACATGCACACAAAACACATTTTTCCTTTTGTTTTGCCTATATAGTAGTAAGATTTTGACAACGGCGAGGAATTTTACACAAACAAAATGCCTGTTGTTTTTTGTATTGTTGTATTGTTGTAGCAATAAGCAGACCCAAGGCGAATTCAAACAGGTAAACTCATCTCGTCAGCCGTTCATCAGCTGTTTCCACGGCGAATTAAAAAATATGGTCAAACGTCAAAATATGATTTTGTTTTGAGAAGAAGTTGAATGAAAAGTGTTAAAAATATTATTTTTATAATAAAAATATTTCAAAACTGCGAATGATTGAAGTGAATTTATTAATTTCTTTTATAAAAAAGTGATAATTTTAATTTTCAATAAAAAAATTTTGACAGCCAACCAGAAAATTGTATACACAAAATACATGGGGCTTTTTGTAGTTGTAGAGATGAGTTTACCTGTTTGAATTCGCCTTGAGCATACCTATTGGAAAGGCCTTGGGGGACATCATCAGAAAAGAACGCTTTACACTTTTAAAATAACACATGTTTTTCAGAAAAGAACATACAAAATTGTAAAAGACAGAATAAATGCAGAATTTTACTCAGTAATGAAAACAACCAGTGAAATGCGCATAGAAGCTAGCTTTCCCTCAACAATAAATTTCAGTGTATTTATCAAATATGAAAAACTGGGAATTTAGCACGTCATATGGAAATCGTATTAATAATAAATTTTGTATTCCCGAAAATTTTGATAATATACATACTTGCATGTGCCCGTGCAAAAAAAAAAATGAATTGGCAAATTGTTTTTTTTTGTTGTTTTCTTACGAAGACAGTAGAATGAAGCAGTTTGTTTTATAATTTTGTTTTTTCTTTTTACCCACTTACAACTACAATTCGAGTCGGAAAGAACCCAACCAATTGTAGGGGAATGTAAGAAAAGATAAACTCGCTGTTTATTGTTGGTGTTTTGTTTTGGCTTTGATATTGTTACAAGTAAGACTTTGAGTGTTTATAATTCTTATTCGCTTTAGGGTTTTATTTGTATAATATTTTTGGCCTTTCTAAAATTTTTGAAAAAGGTTTCCAGATGAGCTGGCCTAAGCAACCAGTGAAATGCGCATAGAAGCTAGCTTTCCCTCAACAATAAATTTCAGTGTATTTATCAAATATGACAAACTGGGAATTTAGCACGTCATACGGAAATCGTATTAATAATAAATTTTGTATTCCCGAAAATAACTTTGATAATATACATACTTGCATGTGCCCGTGCAAAAAAAACTGAATTGGCAAATTGGTTTTTTGTTGTTTTCTTACGAAGACAGTAGAATGAAGCAGTTTGTTTTTTCTTTTTACCCACTTACAACTACAATTCGAGTCGGAAAGAACCCAACCAATTGTAGGGGAATGTAAGAAAAGATAAACTCGCTGTTTATTGTTGGTGTTTTGTTTTGGCTTTGATATTGTTACAAGTAAGACTTTTAGTGTTTATAATTCTTATTCGGTTTAGGGTTTTATTTGTATAATATTTTTGGCCTTTCTAAAATCTTTGGAAAAGGTTTCCTGATGAGCTGGCCTAAGCAACCAGTTAAATGCGCATAGAAGCTAGCTTTCCCTCAACAATAAATTTCAGTGTATTTATCAAATATGAAAAACTGGGAATGTAGCACGTCATACGGAAATCGTATTAATAATAAATTTTGTATTCCCGAAAATAACTTTAATAAGAAAACGCCATTAAATTGAACATCATCAAAAAAGAACGCTTTACACTTTTAAAATAACACATGTTTTCAGAAAAGAACATAAAAAATGTAAAAGGCAGAATAAATGCAGAATTTTACTCAGAAAAGAAAACGCCATTAAACAATCGGAAAATGTAGAATGGAATACAATTAAAAAGGAGCAAATTAAACAAAAAAAGACTTGCAAAAAGGAAAAACTTAACAAATGGTAACGCTGCTTTCAAAACAAATGCCATTTTGTCAGTGATGCCACAATAATAATAGAATTAATTGCAGTTTTCTAGTGATGACACAAAAAAAAAGGAAGATCTAGAATGGAATACAATGAGATAGAACATTTTGTAAAGATGTAAAAAAAATTTTGAAGTTAGCACTATGAATTTCTTATACCCTTTGTACACTTGCATACATTTCGGAGGAACGCATGGAATATGTTGAAATTGTGAAACAGACATTCACACTTGCAACATTTAACATTATATCAGTTGTCAAAATAAGCAACCACGCCGCTATTAAAAATTAAAATGAATTATGAAAAAGATTTAGTAATGGGATTATATATACGTTGGCAAGAGCATACCCAGTTATTATCGCACTTTATAGAGATAATAATGGATTCTATAGCAGATGAAGATGATAATGAGGTCGTCTTACTAGATGCTCACATGCCTATTTCAAGGAACGTATGGATGTTTGTATGTAAACGAGTAATCAAAACTTTTATTTTAATATAAACAAATATTTTTTTAAGAATCGCTATGGAAATTTGTGGGAAAGAGATATCCCAAATAATAATGACGATTTCTTTAAGGAATGCTTCCGAGTCGAAAGAAAAATGTTTTCAGTACTTGTACAAAAGTTAGAAGTTATGCGAAAAAAAGAAGAGCTAGAAGAGCTATACCGTTAGAAGAGCGCAACTATTGAACATCTTTCTGAAGATAACCTGAAATTGGAAAAATATTTTATAAGTATATTACAAAAAATTAAATTAAAAAAAAATACATGTACCGCCGCTCATTTTGTTTGTTAAAATATTTTTTGTTGACAATAAATGTCAGTTTTGTTAGTGATGGGACTTAAATGCCATTTTCAATGTCAGTTTAGCTAGTGAAGACACTAAAAATATCGCAAAATGTAAAAGGGAACAAAATGAGATAGTAACATTCTGTAAAAATGTTGAAAAACTTTGATTTTTAGCCCTATGTATTTCTTATGGGAAAATTCCAACATCTTCGCAAATGAATGTTAAATGTTAAATGTTGACAAGTGCGAAAAGGCTATAAGCCTATATTTATGATACGAAACAAAAAATTTCAAATCAGCCAACTTAATATCACAGCGGCAACACAGTTTTGCAACAAAACACAATATTGAAATACATCAACGATAACCAAAACTAACAATATACAACAGGCAGGAAATGTAAAGGGTGTTAAACGCATGGTGTGAATCATTTGCTGTTGAATAAAGTTAATAAACTCAGACAATTTGGTTTGCTTTCATTTCCTTAGTTATACCACAGGCTGGTAATTCAAGATGAATCTTATCCAACCGCAGCTGCCGAAAGGTTTTACTTTGCTCGATAATCAGGTCGCCGGCCACACTTTCTCACCCGACACTCAGGCCTTGGGTATGTTAAAAGACGAATCAGTTGGCTGTGTATTAAAACCAATGGGTAAACCACAGTGCGGTGAGAGGGAATTGAATTTTTATGAGAGCATAACAAATGCCACTGACCCTGTATTAGTGAAAGCTCGTGATTTGGTGCCAAAGTTTTACAACAAAATGAAGCTACAAGTGGATTCCAAAGAGCACACATTTTTAAAAATGGAAGATCTCTCACATGGCATGCGAAAACCGTGTATAATGGATATAAAAATAGGCAAACGTACTTGGGATCCATTGTCATCGCCACAAAAACGTCAAGTAGAGGAACAAAAATACTTACTTAGCAAACAAGTGCTAGGTTTCTGTTTGCCTGGATTTCAAGTGTACAAAAATGGAGTTCTGCATAAGTATGGTAAAGATTTTGGCAAACAATTGGATTCAGCTGGTCTGCGAGAGACAATACGTAAATTCCTAAATTCAGAGCAAGAAGCCTGCTGGCCCTTGATACGAGGTGTATTAAAACAATTATACCGTATACGGGATTGGTTTAAACAACAGACTGTTCTTCACTTTTATGCAAGTTCCTTGTTGATTGTATACGACTGTGAGGCCTTAGAATTAGTACACCATGCACAACAGAATGACATTTTTCTGACAAACGGTGAAGTCGGTACCGACGCACAACTAAAAAGTTCCAATAATCATATAAATTTTAACCCACCAAATGACGAAAAATGTCTTCGTCATTTTACACACAATAATACTCAATCCGCCAATGAAACAGATTTCGTTAAAGTACGAATGATTGATTTTGCTCATGTATTTCCTGCCAATGATGGCCAACTTGATAAAAATTACTTATTTGGTTTGGAAAACCTTATTATGATTATTAAAGAAATTGTTAATTAAAGTAGTTCGTCGTTATAATAATGGCTTTGTGGCCTTTAAATCCTTTCACTTGTTAAAAAAATCAGGTAATCAAAATTTGTTAAAAATTTTTGATTGCCATTGTACCATTCCTTTTCATCCAGCTCATTACTTCGTTATTATTACTTATTAATTAGTATTGTAGTATTATTTTTACGTATGTGTGGTATTTATTATGAAATTATGTAATTTGTAACATTTTTATTATTATTAAACAAATAATAACTACCTATACGATTATGATAAACTTGCATGTCGATGGCTTAATATAAAAAGGGCGTAATTCGATTTTTTTAAAATAGTTTTTTTTTTGTTTATTCTGGCAGCTTATGCCATATGCATTTTGATTTAAAATGTTTAAGGGATTTGAATACAACACTTGTTGGATATTTTTATTAAAAATTGCATTATAATTATTTTTGGGTGAAGTGCACTTGGGGCGTACGAAAAAAAATTAAGAAAATATGCCACCCGATTCAGAATAAAAAAAGAAAAAAAACCAAAATTTAAGGGGGCTGAGGCCCGTGGGTACTCAAATTAAAGGTAATTTGCTTACGATTGCAAATATGTATTTTGTTTTTGTATTCGCATGTTATTTTCCTCTCTAGGTTAATTTAAGTATATTTTAGGTGCAGAACAGCTTTAGTTAGCGAAGCAAGTGTTTGTGATACCATAGAGGAGAAAATCTTTGCGCCTATGCATAGAAGCTTTAGTTTGCGAAGCCGGTTTTAGTTATACCATAGAGGAGAACATCCTTGCGGGGTTCAAATTATTTTTTTTTCGTTAACTGCATTTTGCCTTATTTTTTATTTAATAGTACTGAGTCAGTTAAACGAATGAAATTATTAAGGGGTAATTTTGTTTTGGGAGTTTAATTTTTAAGGCAATTACCCGAGTTGGGTAATTAAGCGTAATGCAATTAAACGTGGATTTTTGTTTAAAAAAAGGAAGAAAAAATACGGGGATTTAAAACTCAAGGTAAATAATCGTGAAAGGCATTTAAGCGTGGGGTAATTAACCGGGTTATACATACCTACTGTAATAACAAAAAGACGATTCATTAAAATAAAAAGCAGCTGAATTGTGTGCTTAAAGCAGTCTGAGCAGAGCTATTAGCTCTGCAAAAAGGCAGATTACAACGATAAAATACTGATCAGTGGAAGAGCAAGATGTTTTTTATTTAGTTACATATGTATTTAATAATTCATTGTGGTGAGGAAAAATACCCTGCAAATAATAGGACCAGTTCAAACACGCGTGTAAAGAGTAGCCCACAAGGGAATAGGACTAGTCCAAAAGTAACCCAAACGTATGGAAAAAACATGGTCTAATTAACATTACGATGTCCTAGGTAGGGTAGCCAGATTTTAAATTCGGAAAAACAGTACATTGAACACACAAAAACAGTACAATCAAGAAAAAAACAGTACATTTTTTTTGTTGCGAAAACACAACTATTTACTTAAATTATTATATATTTAAAACTTTTGATCTAATATGCAACAATTATATAACGAAAAACACTTAAAATGTGTAACGTCAAAGGAATAATTTCCGTTTTATTGCATCTTAAACGTATGCGAAATTATTCCATTTGCGTTTAAAAAAAAACACTAAAACGAAGCATTTGGCCTAAATGTTTTTTTTTTATTTGAAGACAGGAAAACCATAACATTCCTGTAAACCATATAAGAAAGGAGAAAAGCCTAACTTAACTTAAAACAATTAACTCGTTGATTGTGTAATTAGGACTTTCTTTAAGCATATTGGTATTTAAAGCAATTTTCACCACACAAATAGTTGCACAAATCATATAGAATTTGAGAAAATGTATGTGTCCTAAGTTAATTTTCCAATTTCAAACAATTTTTAAATTATTTGCGGCCAATTTTACCAAGTTCAGCTATAATCTTTAAAACTAAAAAAACATAGTTTGGTGTATTTTTATTCAACAAAATCTGAAAATATTAAAATTGTAAAAAACAAGTTTCAATAAAATTTATACGCTGAAGATTTTCAATAAAATGTTTGTAAAAATTAACGTAGCTTTTCTTTATTTCAAAAAAAGTTTAGGTAGAGAAAAGTGGTTCTGAAAGGAATAAGGTATTTTTATAAATATTGAGCCTGGAGAATTTTTAAATTTGTAGTTTTTAATTTCACGTGATTTCGATTTCCAGAACTTGCCCGAATATTAAAAAAAAATTCTAGGAATTAAAGATAATTGCGTTGGAATAAGTCTTTATTAAGTATTTAAATATATAACATTCTTAACAAAATTTCGATTTTGTTGTTGTCTTTCTCAGGTGTTTAAAGGCAAATACTATTGGAAGAGGTAGCCATAAAATCATATGTCTTTAAAATAATAATTAAGATTTCTACTGCGTATTTATGAGAAAACAATGACCACAGCGTAAAAAGTCTTATTATTTTACAGCTTTTTTGTTTGGAACACAACATTTTTTTTAAAGCTATGTACTGTTACATATTAAGATATTTTCAAAATATGACTTTAACAGGGTTTTTCTTGATATCTTGGTTTTTTGGAGACTGAACAAAAAAAAACAGTACAAAAAACAGTACAAAGTGTAAAAAACAGTACATTTGCGTACTGTTTTGGACATTATGCATAAAACAGTACAATTGCAAAAAATCAGTACATGTACTGTTAAAAACAGTACGTATGGCAACCCTAGTCCTAGGGCAGGACCATATAACCCATCTTTGGACTACAAATGAGTAGTTTTAAAACTACTCCATTGTGTACACAAGAGGATTAGTTTTAACTTCGTTTAAAAACGAAAACATGTCATTAAAAAACGAAGACATGTCGTCTCACTACAAACACTTTTTAACAATGACATGGTCCATGCTTGCATTACATCGGACCAGTCCATGGAGTAGTCCATTTCATGAAATTGGATCAGGTGGTCCAATAATATTTGCAGGGTAACTGTAACCGCACACAAATTGTGACGTTGATTTGATTATTTTATTGTATAGAAAACAAAAACAAATTCTTGTTGTGTTTGTTTTGCATGAAAATATCACTTGTCGTCGTCGAGTATTTCTTCGCAATTGCGTGCCTTTCAGCACAGACACAAGGTATCATGCAAGGTATATTTATAGCAGGTAGTCTCGGAAAGCCAGCTGTTTATTTTTTATTTGCTTGTTTTGCGATACGAACTGTCAAATGTTGTATAGTAAACAAGTAAACAAGTTTTTTGTCTTTATCTTTTGTCTCTTATCAGCCCCTTTGCTTTTTGACAGTTTGTATCGCATAACAACAATAAAAAGCCATGTTGTTTGTTTTATTGTACAATTGTTGTAATCTCGCGGCTACCTGCTATAAATATACCTTGGTATCATGGTGGAATAAGCAGGTGGCATCGTTACGGCAACAAATTCAACATTACAACAAAAATGGAAATTATATCACCGTTTACGTCAAACAATACTTTAAGCAAAAGTCAAAGCGTGCCGCTGAACGTGATGAAAAAAATAAATAATTAGCCAACTTTTATTTAATTATGGTCAATATCTTATTTATTTTAATTTAAAATGATCAAAAACTTTAATAAAATACAATCATCACAGCACAAAACGTGTACATTATGTAAATATAAACAAACCTTTGACATAACACTAGACAAACAATGCAAGAGCAAAAAATCCTCATCTGTCGTAGTGCTGCCACCTGTTTATTTCACCATGCAAGGTATATTTATAGCAGGTAACCGCGAGATTACAACAATTGTACAATAACAAAAACAACAGGGCTTTTTATTGTTGTTATGCGATACAAACTGTCAAAAAGCAAAGGGGCTGATAAGAGACAAAAAAGACAAAAGATAAAGACAAAAAACTTGTTTACTATACAACATTTGACAGTTCGTATCGCAAAACAAGCAAATAAAAAATAAACAGCTGGCTTTCCGAGACTACCTGCTATAAATATACCTTGCACAGACATAAGTAAGCCTTTCAGCTAGGGTTGCCATTCGTACTGATTTTACCAGTACACGTACTGGTTTTTATTCAATGTACAATGTAACACCCAAATCAGTACGCAAAAGTACTGGTATTTTTAAATTTAACTTACGAATTCAATAAAATTTTGGGTCAAAATTTGTGTACTGGTTTTTTCCGAATGTACTGGTATTTTTCTTACGATGTACTGATTTTTCCAATTTCGAAAATGGCAACCCTACTTTCAGCAACCTTTTGTGCTGCTATTACAAATCTCCTTTTATGCGGCTTTTAGCATACATTGGTTTTTGATTTGGCGGCCTTCTGACAGAAGCTGTTTGTATCATTCTTTTTCCTACATACATAATTACATATGTATGTACATATTTTTTCCTACAACATAAAAGTGATTGCCGTTGCTTTTTGATTTCTATCAAATAAGAAATTTTTACTTTTGTTAAAAGAGCAAAAGTTGGAAAAAGCCAGTGCCCCATTAAAAAGTTACTTTTCAAAAACAGTGTGTTTATTTTGCTGCTGCTTTTGAAAAGTGTGGGCTTTTTCAGCAGTGGAAGTTGCCGGCTTTTTTTTTTAATTAGGAAAAAGGCAAATTTTTGCTGCTTTTTCTAATATGGCGATAGCATTTTAAACCCTGAACAAAACTGATGTTTTAACTTCTAATTCATAAAATATAAACAGTCTCTGTCAAACCAACTCAAAAAGCGAAAATTTGTACACAAATTAGTATTTTTTGTTCAACAGTTTTTGGTTTCGACTGCAGTTTTTTAAACCTTGGTTTTTAAAATTAAAATAGAAAAAAGCAAGTAAGTGCTGGTTCACACACGTCAAGTTTGAATCGTCAAGTCTTGAGCATTTAGGAGAGAAGGGACAAGAGAAGGCCATATCTTTTCCCCTTTCTCCTAAAAACTCAAGACTTGACGAGACAAACTTGACGTGTGTGAACCGGCACTAAGAAAGAATAGTCGATCAAGCCCGACCATATGATACCCAACACCACAGTCAAGGTAGTTTCTGAGAGGCAAATATTGCACCTCGTGGTCCCATTTCTTTGTTGCGCCTTTGGATGTTTGATGATAATCTAACTCAATCTCTAAAACGATAAGACATTTTATGCGAAGCCACCATAAGCTAAGCTAACGCACTAACACACGCACACAAATGGTCATTTCTAGCAGTAAATAAACGGATGTTTACACATTATCTCAAGTAACGAAGTATGGGATGATGGAAGGTTCTTTACTTAAAAGAATTCTTTGTTTATATTAACTATAAACAAAGACGGTCTTAAACTTATTCATTGAATAGTAGTCTTTTAGTTACTTACGATTTATGGATATGTAAGCAGAATATGTTTATAAGCACATGCAGAATAAGTACTTTTGAGATGGTACGATATTCGTCTCATATTCCATAGAATGACGATTCTATTGTAAACATACATACATACTTTTGAACTGGTATGTACATTCCGGGAATCATGTGATCAATACAATACACACATACTGTTAGTAGAGCATGTATGTTTGTGAGATATATTTATGTATATAAATATAAATAAAACAAATAAGCCTTTGGCTTAACACTTCCAACCCCAAGAGGAATGATACCTCGGGTGTCATTCATATGTGTGCATCATGCAGTTAGGGTTGCCATACGTACTGTTTTTAACAGTACATGTACTGATTTTTTGCAATTGTACTGTTTTATTCATAATGTCCAAAACAGTACGCAAATGTACTGTTTTTTACACTGTACTGCTTTTTGTACTGTTTTTTTTGTTCAGTCTACAAAAAACAAAGATATTAAGAAAACCCCTGTTAAAGTCATATTTTAAAAATATCATAATATTTAACAGTACATAGCTTAAAAAAATGTTGTGTTCCAAGCAAAAAAGCTCTAAAATAATAAGACTTTTTACGCTGTGGTCATTGTTTTCTCATAAATACGCAGTAGAAATCATAATTATAATGGGTGACTCGCAGCAGTTGTATATTTTCATGTTATTATTTTAATCGAAATTTTGTTAAAAATATTATATATATTAAATACTAAATAAATACTTATTCCAACACAATTATCTTTAATTCCTAGAATTTTTTTTTAATATTCGGGCAAGTTCTGGAAATCGAAATCACGTGAAATTAAAAACGAACATATTTAAAAAAATTCTCCGGACTCAAAATTTATAAAAATAACTAATTCCTTTCAGGACCACTTTTCTCTATCTAAACTACTTTTGAAATAAGAAAAAGCTACGTTAATTTTTGCAAAAATTTTATTGTTAAATAAAAATACACCAAATTATGTTTTTTGGATTTTATAGATTATAGCTGAACTTGGTAAAATGTTGTCCGTAAATAGTTTAAAAATTGTTTGAAATTGGAAAGTTAACTTAGGACACATACATTTTCTCAAATTCTATATATTTGTGCAACTATGTGTGTGGTGAAAATTACTTTAAATACCAATATGCTTAAAGAAAGTCCTATTTACACAATCAACAAGTTAATTGATTTAAGCTAAGTAAGGCTTTTCTCCTTTCTTATATGGCTTACAGTAATGTTATGGTTTTGGTGTCTTCAAATTAAAAAAAAAAAAAGGTTTATACCAAATGCTTCGTTTTAGTTTTTTTTAACGCAAATGGAGTAATTTCGTATACGTATAACATGCCATAAAACGGAAATCATTCCTTTGACGTTACACATTTCAAGTGATTTTTAAAAGTTTTAAATATATAATAATTTAAATAAATAGTTCTGTTTTCGCCAAAAAAAAAATGTACTGTTTTTTTCTTGATTGTACTGTTTTTTTGTGTTCAATGTACTGTTTTTCCGAATTTAAAATCTGGCTACCCTACATGCAGTTATACTTTCCCTGCAAACAATTGGAAGATATCCCCTAAGGCAATAGTTAAGCAATATCGCCAAATTGTCATCTAAAAGAAAATAATCAAAGTAATTTTTTATTTTCTTCCTTTTACAATTTTCGAGAAAATTACGCAACATAAACTTCAAAAAATTAAATTATAATACATACATATGTATGTACGTCATAAATAAAAAAATAAAAATTAATCAAATTATAAAATCTAAGAAACTGGTTCTCAAAATATTCTGCAAAAGGTAATTATTTAAATAAAACAAATCTGTTAAATATTAATCTGTTTGCTTTTCAATTTAGTCAAGATATTTCTTAACCCTGGATGCAATTTCAAAGAAGTGGTAGGAATTTTGATTACAAATATGGTGGAAACTAAATATTTTTGTATATTATTTTACTTTATTTTAATTATAAATTATATTATTTATGAGCAAAATTTGTACGTATACAATTGAAACTTTAATTGTAAATAAAAAGTCGTGCTTCTTTTTTAAAATGCAAAATCTTCTTTTTATCATCCCAATGATATTTTGGCGATATCTTCCTATTTTCTAATAAGTGGTTATCTGGCGATATTGCTAGTTAATCATCTAGAAGTATCGCCTTTCGTATTGCTGAGACGTATTGCCATCGAGACACGTTTCTTCCCGAAGGAAGCATCTTCCGCAATACGAAATCGATTATTGCCGCAATAATATTTTTCATCCAGGCAATACGTTTGGCAATACATTAGGTGTATTTCTGTGTTTGCTGGGTTAATAATCATATACTAATCATATATATGTATATGCTCATTAGGTTTTGGTTTCGAAGAAAATGTTACCAGAAAGAGTGAATTTTAATTTTTATTGATAAAAAAAAATATATGTTTCAATTATAATGTGGTTAATTTAAAATATTATGAAATTACATAAGTGGCTTAAGATTACAAGTGGATAATAAAAATCTTAAAAATTTTCTCTTATTTCTAAAAATCATATTTATATTTACTGAACCTTTTAAAAGGTTGTTCTTCAACTTTTTCCCTTTTTATTTCAATACGTTTATTTTCTATTGGATTTGTTGATTGTTGTTCTTTTTTATAAGTAACCACGTGTCTGGTTATATTTTCTGAATTCTTATTAAAACAATTTTTAAAGATACTTAAGTTCAAGTTTCCTTTAACAATTTTTATAAATATTACAATTACAAAGATGCTTACAAATACTCCTAATATGCTCCATATAGTTTTATCGCTTTTTAGAGGCAATTTTTCCAAAATGTTTTCTAAATAAGTTTTTTCGTTATTAATTTCAATACTAATGTCTTCGATTTCTTTCATGTTATTACTACGTATTTTATACATTGGTTCTATATATTCAATATCATTTAATTTTACATTTATGCAACAATCATCAATATAAGGGTGATAAACATCGTTATTTTTCTTTTCAGTAAAGTTATTATTTATTGTTATTTTGAAATCTAACGTAGAAAATGTACAGTTATTCTCCACGTTAAACATTCCAAAACCTTTCAGTAAATCTTTTTCGATTAACTTATTTTTACAATTATAAGAATATTTTGTATTATCAGATATGGCAAATAAATATCTGTTATCATATAATTTTATATACATTACAAGATAATATGCAATATGTTTAGCTTTACAAATTTTATTCCCTCTTTTCATGAAGGTATTTAGAATACAATTATTCAGAGTAACTGTTGATTCCAGAATCATATCAGTCACAATATAAAAATTCTCAATTTTAATTAAACTTTCTTCTTTTACATTTAAATCAGAGAAATATTCGTTATTTTCCGATATTGTGAAATACTCACTTTCTTTTTCAAAAATAATTTGGTTTTTATCGTCTAAGGTATTGGTATTACCCTGAAAGTGTCATAGGTTTCATTTTTAACAAATGGAATTGATATTATTACAATTAAATTTTTATTTTTCTCATAGCATTTTACATTTATATTCTTAACTATCTGATTATATGTATCAATTCTAGGTACATAAATTAAATTATTTTCGTATTTACTTGATTGTAGGATACTTATAAATTTCTCTGGTGCAATTATCATTGGATGTATTTGGTTAATTTTCAAAAACAAAATTGCATCAATTATTTTATCTACATAGTTCTCCTTCGAGTTCTATGCAACTAGCTGTTATTTTTAATTCAATTTCCTCTAGATGTTCCAGAGTTACTTCTTTTTTATTCAAATCATTAATAAAATATATCATAGTATTCAATTTTTCACCGAAAGCAATAGTTTTATTATTTAAATTTTCAAAATTCGTTTTCATATTAATATTTTGGTCATTTAATGTTTTAATTAATTTTATTTCTTCTTTCAACCCGTTCCTTATAAATTCTTCATTATTTTTCATTACTGTGAATGCTTTATCATAGAATTCAGCATCTTCATTATCCAAAGTACCGAATAGTGCTTTTAAACCCGATCCTACTACATTAATAAGACCTCTTTTACCTCTTGTATTCTCGTATGTTTTTATACCCAACATATTATGTATATTCTTCAGCTTTTCTTTTCCCTTTTCGTGATATCTTTTACCTAAGTGGAAGATATTTTCGCAATTGGAAAATAAGTTTTTACATTCGAATTCGATCTCTTTAGTTTTCTTTTCAATTTAATTTACTTTTACTTCAAGTGTTGTCAGATTTATATTCGTCATGATATTAACATATCCATCTATAATTTTAGTTTTCCCCTAATGGTAGAAATAGAATCCACCGTATACATTCATCTCTTCAATATTCATTCCCAGCACCAATGGTACCAAAAGACTATAAGAAATACAACGATTTATTAGTGTAGTTCAAATCAAACACTGTGTCATTAAGACTATTCTAATTTTTAAGCAATATTAATTTTAAGTTTTATTTGGAATTTTCGTAAAACTTTTTAACGAGATTTCTTAGCACTCTCCTTAATCTATTCTTATTTTTTATTGTCACGTTAGTTTTTGAACTCTTTATTACTCTAAATGGTCCTAGGTAGGTATTTTGCAATTTTTTATTTACTGACAAATTTTTTATTAATATTTTATCCCCTACTTTTATTTCTATATCATCCCCTCTTACCCCTTTTCTGTCATATATTTCTTTAGATTTTTCTTTAGCTTTCATTAAATTTTTAGTAACTTGTTCTTCTATGTTTCTGATATTATTCGATATTCTTTTTGCGTAATCATGTACTGTTTCTAATTAAATATTATTAATACCGCTCGGCTTATTAGCACTTCTTCCAAACAGAATTTCATGAGGGGTAAATCCCGTTGCAGAGTGAATCGTGGTATTATAGCAAAAACCTGCAAATTTTAGGGCTTCATCCCAATCTTCTTTATTGAAATCAACTGTATTAAGGTACTCTTTTAATCTGCCATGGATTCTTTCTACTGATCCATTGGCTTGGGGATGTGCTACACTTGTAGTTATGTGATTAATTTTAAACATTTTTGCTAAATTTTTGAACAGTTCATTACAGAATTCTGTTCCATTATCGGTTAATATAATTTTAGGAATACCAAAATAGGTTATCCAATCCTCTACAAATTTCTTTGCAACCGACTCTGCCATTTTATCTTTAATCGCGATAAATCGCACATACTTGGATAAATTATCTTGCACACTAAGAGAATAGTTATTACCTCCATTAGATATTGGATAAGGACCAGTCAGATCCATACTAACTTGTTCTAGTCCATGTGAAGCGTTCTAAACTATTTGCATTGGCAATCTCGTTGGTTGTCTATTTATTTTCCCTAATTGACAATTTTTACAATTTTTTACATATTCACCAACCATTTTATTTAAGTTTTTCCAAGTGTATCTCTCTCTAATTTTGTCAATAGTGGCTTTTTGACCAACATGTCCCCCAACTAGACTGTCATGATTTTCTTTTATTATACTCCATTTTTGTTTTTCATTTACAATTTCAATTTTATCTCCATTATTTTTAGTGTTGTCATTATTATACTGTTCATCTAATTCATCTTGAATATTTTAATTTTCAGTTTGGTAATTTTCTTCTTGATTATTTTCAATTTGTTCATTTTCTTCTTCAACAGTCTTATTTTCAATTTGGTCATTTTCTTTTATTACTAAATTATCTTCATGCATTTTTGGGTTTTTATTACTATGTGTATGATCGGTATCATCTTCACAATTACAAGAGCATTTCTTTTTAATTTTCCTTGTCGTTATATACACTTGACGACTCAATTGATCTGCAACAACATTTTCTAAACCCTTTTTATATTCAATTTCATACGTATATTCTTCTAATTTTAGCCTCCAGCGTATTAGTCTAGAACCAGGATCTTTGACATTAAACAACCAAATCAACGGTCTATGATCGGTTCTTATTTTAAATTTCGTTCCATACAAATATGGTCTAAAAACTTTAACAGCCCAGATTATGGCTAAGCATTCTTTCTCTGTTGTGCTGTAGTTAGACTCTGCTGAATTGAGTCCTCTACTAATATATTGTATGGGTAAATCTTTACCATCAATTTCCTGCGACAATACAGCGCCTAAACCTAAATTTGAAGCGTCTGTTGTCACAATGAATTGTTTCTTAAAATTCGGGTACTGTCGTATAGGTTCTTTAGTTAACAAATTCTTTAGTTCTAAGAAACTCCTCTCTTGTTCTTTCCCCCAGAAGAAGTCAATATTTCTTGTTAATTTCTGTATCGGCTCTGCAATTTGATTATAATTTTTTATAAATTTTCGGTAATAGTTTGTCATTCCCAAAAATGACTGAATACCTTTAATGTTAGTAGGAGCTTTAATTTCTTTTATTGATTTATCTTTTTCAGGGTTTGGTTTCACTCCATCTTTTCCAATAATATGTCACAAGTAAGCTACTTCTTTTCTTAAAAATTCACTTTTGTCTGCTTGCAATTTTAAATTTGCTTTACGCAATTGTTCAAAAACTTCTTTTAACTTATTATTATGATCCTTCAAATCGGTGCCATAAATTACAATATCGTCCATATAGACGAAACATTTTATGCCTTTTAAACCACTCAGAACAATATCCATCGTTCTTTGAAAAATGCTCGGTGCATTCTTCAACCCAAATGGCATTCTGTTAAACTCAAAATGACCCTGAGGAGTGGTAAAAGCAGTTTTTTCTTTATCATTTTTATCCATCAATATTTGATGAAACCCAGATATATTATATATATATATACACGTTAAGGCCATGTGCACCCCGACCCAAAGGATCTTTTGTGCAGCCTATATGTCTCACCAGGTCAAGTTTAGGCCGCGTATAAAGCCCATTACCTTGCCCGGTGGAAGATCATAGATGTCGGTCGGGCCCATTGTATGCCCCCCGAAAAATTTCCGCCTAAAAGTCCCTAAGGCGGGACAGCAGCAGAGCAGATGTTCCGACGTTTCATCATCCAACCCGCAGAATCTGCACATTTTGGTAGGTGAATTACCCAACTTAAACTGGTGGTACCTGAGACCACAGTGCCCCGTGAATAGGCCAACGAGCAGTCGAAGTTCCGCTTTTTCAAGCATCAGAAACCTTCCTGCCCTGTGCCGGGACAGAGTTACAAATCTTTTGGACTGTCTCAATCCAGAAGTGGACGTCCATGCGTGAAGGAATTCACGCTCGGACCATTTTTGTAGCGTCCCCCTGATGTGACCCACAGGGACGCCGAAGAAAGGCTCAGGACCTATAAATAGACGACGAGCGCCCCTGTTTGCCAAGCAATCAGCCCTTTCATTGCCCGCATGGCAACCCAGATGTTAAGTCCAATGTTGAAAAGTACTTCGCAGTACCCAACTGATCAAGTATTTCTGAAATATTCGGTATTGGATAGGAATCTGATATTGTACAATCATTTAACTTCCTAAAGTCAATAACCATTCTCCATTTTACTTTACCTGAAGCGTCTGACTTTTTTGGAACTATCCACACAGGAGAATTCCAAGGAGACACGGAATTATTTATTATTCCTTCTTGAGACAACCTCTTAATTTCCTTTTTAACTTCTTTTTCATGAATTTTAGGGTATCTATATGATTTTGTGTAAATCGGTTTACAATTTTCTTTCGTTCTTATCTGACATTTTAATACTTCCGTTGAAGTCAACTTTTCTCCTTGAACGATGAACAAATCAATATACGAAGTAATTAATTTTCTTATAGAACTCTGTTCTTCATAATTCAAGTGTTCAAGTCTCAAAGAAGCTTGAACCAAATCAACTTTCTGCTTTAGTCTTGAATCAGATTCGAAAATATTTATAAAATTAACAGTTTTATTCTTTCTCTGGATCAGGGAATCGCTATGAAACTCACTGCCATTTTTATTTTTAATATCATTTTTATATTTAATCTCTGTATCGTTAATAGTTTTATTCTTTCTCTGGATCAGGGAATCGCTATGAAACTCACTGCCATTTTCATTTTTAATCTTTGTAGCATTTTCTTTCGATTTCTTTTCGAAACTTTCCGATTCTTCTAATGTGAAATTTTTTAATAGATCGACCTTTAGTATGTCAACTTCACTTAATTTTAATTCAGTATTACTTTTGTTCACAATGCTAACTAAGCATTGATTCTTAACAATTTTACTTAAGCAGTTTGGTATAATGTATTTTTCAGATTCAGTTTTTTCAATTACTAAGTCCGTACCATCTTCATAAGTTCCATTTACATTGATAAAACGAAAACATTCGCTCCTTGGTGGAATGCTCAAATTATCAAAATTTCTTAAGCGGTATTCTTTATTTTTTATTTTAAAAATGTTCCTCTCATAGTAAATTAGACAATTATGTATATGTTTTCAAAAAATCTATTCCTAAAATACCATCAATATTTTTTGACATGTCGTTTGAAACGACATGGAAAGCCCATTCCAAATTTTCGTAACATTGAAGAAAGCCCTATACTTCGGACTTCTTTGTTTCCTATCCCTATAATGTTAATATATATGCTTTTATCAACTTCATTTTCATAGACACATCGTGATTTTATAATGCTTGCTGTAGCGCCAGAGTCTACAATCATATTATAAAAAGCATTTTAAAAATTTATTATTTTCCAGAATTTTCCTAGCGTTCCCTGTTATCTGCACTTTAATATACTTAAAAATATACCCTTTCTGGTCTTCAGTGGCCAGGCCTAAAGCATCTTCGCATCCTGACAGGAAACTATATAATTCCCAACTCTCACTATTAAATTTTGAATTAGTCATATTAATGCATTGGATTCTAACTTAAGATTGTTTGCGTTTCCTTCATTAGAAGTAGAAGGACTTACGATTTCATTTACCGTCGTCATCTCTTACTTTATATATTTTTATTTGAATAAAAAGGAAAGTATTTTCTTGCAACTAATTCAACTAAAATTTTTTCTTACGCCAAAATCACTGTGTTCATTGTTAATTCTAATTCCGGTGTCTTTCGGTCTTCCTTCTGATTTAAGTATATTCCGGTCTTCCTTCTAATTTCTTGGATTTCTTATTTTTCACCGCTATTGTTTTAATTTAACTTTAATTTTTCACTGCTACTGTTTTAGTTTTTTAATTTTTTACTGCTACTGTTTTTTAATTTCTAATTTTTTCACCGCTACTGTTTTAATTTAATTTTTTATTTTTCACTGCTACTGTTTTAGTTTTTTAATTTTAATTCTTACTGCTACTGTTTTTTTATTTCTTATTTTTTAACTGCTACTGCTTTTTAATTTCTAATTTTTTTCACATCTACTGTTTTAATTTAATTTTTTATTTTTCACTGCTACTGTTTTAGTTTTTTAATTTTAATTTTTACTGCTACTGTTTTTTAATTTCTTATTTTTTACTGTTACTGTTTTTTAATTTCTAATTTTTTCACCGCTACTGTTTTAATTTAATTTTTTTTTTCACTGCTACAGTTTTAGTTTTTTAATTTTTACTGCTACTGTTTTTTAATTTCTTATTTTTTACTGTTACTGTTTTTATACCCTTCACCGAAGGTAGAAAGGGTATATATAACTTTGTCATTCCGTCTGTCTGTTGAAATGGGTTTTCCGAAGCCCCCAGATATGATGGGGACTTGGTTGGGGTATCTTTATGTCAGGTATTCTTATTATAATTTTGCTATTGAAATTCAGCCAGATCGGTCCACAAATGGCTGAGTTATGAGCAAAAAACCACGACTACCTCAAATTTTTTCGAAAAATCCCTTGTGGTTGTTGTATTTTTATTACTTTTTGCTGTATATCTGGGGAACGGCAAAAGCCAAAGCTTCCAAATTAGGTACACACATTTAGGTTGCTAATACACACCATCCTACAAAATGTGGGCGGGACTGGGGAAGTGGGCGTGGTACCTCCCGTACAAAAAAAAATAAAAATTGTATAAAAACCTAAATTTTAGGGCTGCCATATGTCCTATGGGTATGACTTATATATCAAAATATCGGAAAATTAAGTAGAACATATTTTATAAAAAACTCGAGAAAATCGGTTCAGATACAAAAAAGTTATGACCAAAATAAAATTTTTTTTAAATACCCACTTTCGGGAACCATAGATCTCCCCGAGTCCAAGTTTTATAACTAAAGTAAATGGTAAATTTCTTCTTCAATACGTCGGTATATAAATCTGCCAAATCGGTTAAAAAATGGCTGAGTAATAACCGAAATACTGAATCCCCAAAAATTACTCTTTTTTATAATTAACTTTGTTTAAATTTATATTTACAAATTTATATAAATGTTTATATATGAATATAACTTAAGTAAATGGTATTCTTCCTTAACACGTCGGTATATAAAACTATCAAATCGGTTAGACAATGGGTAATTTATGAGCAAAATACTCAAAAAAGGGCTAAAAAACATCAAAATTTATATAAAAACCTAAATTTTAGGGCTGCTATACGTCCTATGGATATGACTTATATACCAAAATGTCGGAAATTTGTATGAGTTATAACCGAAATACTGGGGTCTATTCACTGCATACGATATCGAGTAAAATTCATCGAAATTAGTTTTCACTTAGTTTAAATGCAGAAATTATTAAGAAAAAAAAATAGCCAAAAGAATTTGTTGGTATTTTGCTTGTAAAAATATTTTGGTTTCTGTACCAATCGCGTCGGTGGGTTTTTTCTTTCTTTGAAAACACTTTTCTTAAGTAAGTAGAAATATTTAAAAAACAAGTAAAAAAGTCTTGTTTTGCTACAATTTATGTGTAAATAACCTCTACACATAAAAGCAAATGTGACAGTAGGTAAAATGTTTGGGTAAGAAGATGTGTTTTATTGATGTAATAATGAAACTTTATTGTTTCGCACTATTTTTATTGCTTACTTTTTTATGCTTCAATTATTTGATCGAGCCCAAAGAGTTAAGGCTCAGTAAGTCTTTACTTTCTGTTCTGTTACGAACCAGCTGATTTGTTTTTGTTATTAAAAAACCTGTGAAATTGATTAGTTCTTCTGTTATTGAAATAAAACAATAGATGGTACAAAACTAATAAATTTGTCATAAATGGATAATAAGTTGCTACAGAAAAAGTAACTTTTACAATTTTTAAACAGAACGGCACGGAACAGAACAGAAACAGAAAGTAAAGACTAATTCTGCCTTTAACCTTACTAATTTATGGTAACTATTTAACGTAACTTTGACCTGTTATAATGACCTTATACATTTTTGCAGGCAAACTCATATGCGCATTTTGTATTTTCTAAAAAGTTATGATATACCATTAGCTGGAATAAAAATGTATGCACAGATGTTTGAAGTATGAGCAACCCAACACCGTGAATACCATTTCTATATTTCTTACCACTATGAATACCCTAACTGTTTACTAAAATAACTTTTTCACGTTATAATTCTCATATTGAATTTAAAAAATGGTTATTAGAAGAGGAAATTAATGAACCAAAATCAGTTCCCAAACTGAAAATGGAGATTTCAAGTTTAGTAATATTGGAAATTGTTAAGAAAGGAAGACCATTGTGGGATGGTGTTTTTATCAAGCAATTGCTGAAGAAAATTTGGAAAAGGCTTAATTATAATACTAAATTTATAGAGTCTCTTCCCCTTTCCAGTCAAACGGTAGGCCGTCGTACTGTTCAATTTGGAACTTGAATCTGCAATAAGGGACAATTTTTCTATCAGCTGTGATTTGCGTGCAATATTTATTTTATATGAATTTTTTAAACATAAAAATCTTTAATTTTTTACAATTGTTTGATAAGATATTTGAAACTGATTTAGAGTCAAAAAGCTTCCGAATAAAAAAAAGTGTAGTTTTAAAATCAGCGACATTGAATTGGTAAAGAATTGCTACAAATTTTTTATCAACACAAAAAATTTTTAATTTTGTACCTTTGTGTTATACAACTTGTTACGGATTTTTTTTTTCATCTTTTGAATAATGATTTTTACCCTCACCCAATATGTTGGGTCATGCAACCATACCCCTTAATTTCGTCATTATATAAATATTTTCTGTATTTCTTACTGACCACAAATTTTTGCCCTTACCTAATATATATTAAAACACGCAACTGTACCATTAAATTGCATCATCATGCGCCTAACATGTATTTATTTTTCCCTTTTCGCATACTTATTTGCATTTTTACACTCACGGTACGGTAAATGTCTTTCAGTTGGTAACAACTCTCATCTTTATGTAAAAACAAAATCTTTTACATCATAACATGCAACCAGTAGCCTGATACCACCGTTAACAGAAAACCTGTTTTGAGAATATAACCTTGGTTGTCATTGCGCATGACTTAAACTTTTTTTTAACACTTCTTCCTCTGAAAAATACATACAGACGTTCTCGCAACCTGCATTGCGTATGAGACTCATGAAAAGGAAAAAATGACCAACACTACTGTAGAGTTTTTTTTCCCATCACAATTGCCGTGTGCGCATACATACATACACCGGTACGTGTGTATTTTCTCTCCCGCGACAACAAAACTTAGGGCGAAAGATGGAATGGCAAGTGAGAAAAAAATATTTTGCGTGCTAATAAGAATTCTGATGCAATTTCGGCAGTTGGTTTTTAGTCAGTTGGATTGTAGCAGTTAACAAAGCAAGTTGAACTAAGAGTGATCGGAATTAAAAATGGCAAAAAGATTAAAATTGAATGGTGTTTTGTGCAAAAAAATTTAAAAGAAAGAGGTGCTTACAAATAAGGAATTAATTGTTTTCTGAAAAGTTAAATATAAGAAAATAACTAAATAATACTTATAGAAAACCTTACAAAAAAAAAACTAAAAATTATCAGATTTGCTTAAATTAATTGAAAAAACAATATTGTGTGTTTTTTTTTTCCTGTACAAAATAGAACTATATTATTGACGGTTGAGGTATTTGATATCGACTGTAGAATTTTGTATAAGCATATTAAATTGTTAATAAAGAACATAGAAAAAAATTAATATCAACACTAACAAGTGTAAGATATAAAAAAAAAAAAAAAAATAAAAAAATAAAAAAAATTGAAGCACAAGTAAAACAACTTTAAACTAATACATTAGAAAAAAATTAAATGATTTGAATAATTTAAAAATGCAAAAAAATGTATGTAGAATATATATTTAAAAAAATCAATGAATTAATGATTACATAAAAAGGAAATGCATTTTGATTTATAAAAAAAAGTTAACCAAAAAAACTATATTTAAGAATTAAATATTGCCCACTATTAAATTAAAACTCCTAAAGAAAAAAAAAAAAGACCAAATAACAACAACAAAAACTCAAATTGAAGAACAATTTGTGTAATGGATGTGTAGTAAACACAAAATAAAACGCGTATATAAAAACCTGTAATCTTGCATTTTGTTTAAAGTAAAGTTCAAATTTTAAATCTAACTTTGCCTGAGTACATACAGAAAAGATGAGAGAAAAATCACTTAAAATAAAATTATGGAAATTAAGTTTTTTTTTCCATTAAAAGAAAAGTGTAAAATTACCCAATAAACTAGAATGGCAGCCTACTTTATGTAAAAGGGAGAAATCCCAATCCTAGCAAACAAATATACAACAATAACAACAAACAGCAAATACTACAACATCCGTGGATTAGAGGAAGGGGCGATGCTGATCATACCCTTAATTAGAAGTAATAGTTTCTAGTGGTAATTATTAATAAAATTTATATGTAAAACTTGTAAAAAAAAACAAAAAAACTCAAACGGAAAAGGAAACTATAATAAGTTTTCTTAACAAGTGCCTAAAAGCAAATTTGCTGTAAAATCGGGTACGAATAAATAAACAATAATCCTTATTGTTGGCTTCCTTCTCTGGTTGTTAATAAAATTAAAAAGCGGAAATTGTACATACAAAGAAACCCTGTATTAAGAAAAAACCTTCTCTTTTAAATTCTGTTTAATCTAAGACAAAACAAACCAATTATTACCATATTTGTAATACAAACTATTAGTATTAAAAAAAGAAAAACCGAAAATTTATTATAACAATAAAAGCTATTTTAATTGATTGGAAAGTTGAAATGAGTTGTTAATCTTTTCTTTTATGGATGCTAGGAAGAACCGAGCCATGGTAAGTACGCTATAACGTAACGATTGTTTTTGTACGGGACAGGTTCAATAAATTGTAGGTACCAGCCTGTCATAGGGTGGTGTAGGGAATAGTGTACCCCTATATGGCGCAACACCTAGCCATATCATCACACAGCGTGATGGTTAATTTAGGCACTTCTTCTTTCTCCTCAACAGCGGTAAATTTAGATGCCTTTATATATTAAATTTTTGAATATTGGTTTTTCTGCATTGTGTAATTTCGTGATATTGTAAACATACTTCCAGGGGTGTGAAGTATGGATATGCTTACGTGCCAAAACCCTGATTGAGGTCAAATTTTGCTTATTGAGCTAGCGGGTCATCTTTTATATCCCCCTCAGCTGGTATTGGATCGTTATTAGATTTTTTTTTTAAAGTTTTGTAACGGCGCGTAACATATATGGCGCCCAACGCTAAAGCCACCCGTAGGGTGACAACAATTTTGTTAAAAACCAAAACGGAAAACCACTTTTAAGGAAGAAGGGAGAAGTGATTATATCCACAATTCGTAATTTTTTCTTTGTAAATATTTAATTTAGTGCTTCGGTTGTAGAGTCATGAATTCTGGGATTCCGTAACCTGGATTCAATTGCCATGCAAACCATGGTACGCGTAAATAATACTTAATGTTTTTTCGACTGTGTATTTCCATCCAATTTTGTTTTTTGATTATAGGGATTATTGCAAGTCTGGAACTGATTCCAAGTAGAGGTCAGTATTATCGCGGTGATAATACTATGTTCATAGGACAGAATGTAGCACAAACCTTAATTATCTAAGCCCTTGGCTGACTGTCTCTTTTAAAAACGGTAGGCACGATGTTAGATAATCCAGGTTTGAAAACATGTGTTTTGCACACCACAGTTTTTTTTAAATATTTACGGAATAATGTAATTTTAGGGAATAATTGTCGAGGCACCATATTCTGTCATAGAAACAGATTTGATGGTCGATGAAGTAGGGAGAGACAGGATACACGATATCATAGCCTTTTTACGAATATTTCTTTTTATTACGATTACGAATTTTTTTTATTATTTACAAAACAATCGTTATACGTACCACCGCCAGTTCTTTCTAGCATCCAAATTTTTATGAAAATTTAAAACTTGTAAACTACGAAAAAAATAAAATCTTTCTTTATAAATTGGAATTTATAAAGAAACAAAAAAGAAAAAAAAAACACAAATAACGAAATATTTTAAAAAGAATTTAAAATTTATTTCCATTAAAAGTATATTTGATAAAATTTCTTTTACGTCTGAAATTTAAATAAAAAATTGCATTAAAATTTGAATTTGTAGAAATATTTTTTTTAGAAAAAAAGAAAAAAATTGAAAAGAGGAAAAACTTTTTACAATTAGTGAATTTTCAAATTTTTTCTATTTTTCTTTTAGCCACTTTTGAACACTTTTGCACATTTTTTCTATTTTCCCATGTTTTAAATAATTTTTCTTTCCGGAACTTGCCAAGAAAGAAAAAACCAATCCAATTCTTTTGAATTCGTTAACCCCCTGGTTACAAATATTTGTTTGTTAATACATTTTTGTTAACTTCGCTTAAAATATAACCATTTTATGCACCTTGAGCATTTGACTTCAATCTGAAAAATTTTTTTTTCTCATTTTGCCATTCCACTCGTGTCTCGAATAAATTAAAGGTTTTTTTTAATTAAAATTCGGTTGGATTAACCTTAGTAGAAAGCGTTTTTTTTTTATCCTATAGTTGCTTGGTGCATTATGCACAAATATAACACGCGATCCGGCACCGATAAAGTTAAACCAGTTACGCGCAATACCAACCCCATTCAGGCATCATCTAGTGTGAGAGGTAGGTCTTCTGTAGGAGCGCGGAATATTAAACCCGCTACGTTAGTAAGAGGTCGCGGTCGAACTTCACTAGGTCAAAGGTCGAGTAGTACGGTCAGTTTAGGGACTTCGCGGTCGGACACAAGTATAAGAGCGGTAAGGACATCTTCGGTTCCGAGATCACTTAATTCTAGTGCTCAATCGGAGAGAAGTCTTAACGACAGGGAAGTTTCAAATTGTGAGATACTCGAGAGATCTCTATCTGATTTGACTACGGAAAATTTGCGGAATTTGGTGCATCCAATCGGTTTTATTGACAATCAACCCATTTTGAACGAAAATTTGATTATGGCCACAAGGAATAGTACGGTTCTTCCACCCTCGCAAGAGGATGGCGCTCAGTCGTCAGATACGGGTAACATGGACGCTCTGATAAATTATGTAAGAGACGCCATGAGGAGCACTCAAGAGGAGTTCAGACGGGAGCTTAACGAGATTAGGAGGGATCTGGGGCAGCCCAGAGGTTCAAGGACGACAAACGAGTCTCCGGAAATTAATTCCCAAAGTTCCAATATGAATTCGAACGCTTCATCGGCGTCATTGTTTATAAAATTGAAAGATTGGAATGTCTCGTTTAGCGGTGACGAAGACGTAACTGACTTCCTATTTAAAATAGATACCCTTACTGAGCGCAGCCAATGTCCATTAGACTACCTAATGGCAAACTTTCATATTTTTCTAAAGGGCAAAGCGGAAACTTGGTTTTGGATGTTCATCAAACAAAACCCCAGGGCAACGTATCCATTATTGAAAAAAGCAATAACGAGGCAATTCGGTGCATTAGAAAGCGACTTGGACATCTTGATGAAAATTTCATCACGAAAACAGCTTCCGAAAGAAAGCTATGACGATTTCCATTCCACCATAGTTAAATTAAATTTGAAATTGGGAACCCCTATGGACGATAATGCCCTTATAAAAATTATTAGAAAAAATGTTAGGCCCGAATTACTTAATATGACTTTTGTTTCAAGACCCGATGATTTGGATTCTTATCGTGATTTGCTCAGGGAGGCTGAGAAATCTTTGAGGGCAAATAGCACTTTAAAATATTCGATTAATAGACCCCGTCAAGTGGACGAAGTTTCCATTGATTCATCTGATCCCATACGCGACGATATTTCTGAGGACGAATTTGACCCACAGGTAGAGGCGTTAAATATAGGTAGGCCTTATGTCAAGGGAGATTATTCCCGAATTATATGTTGGAACTGTTTAAATTCAGGGCATAGCTATATTTATTGTCAAGAAAAGACTCGATCCCTTTTCTGTTTCAAATGTGGACAAAGGGGTGTTACTACACCGGAGTGTAAAAATCCACACCAGGGAAACAGGCGTCGGAGCGAGTGGGCGACCGGGGATGCTCGTTCCTCGAAATAAAACCCGAGTTGAATTTGGATAATGAGAGTAAACCGTCACAGAGGGCTTTACTCTTCGGTCCACCAAAACCACCTGACATACCAACATTTTTTAAACCTGCCATTTCGAAACAAATTTTAAAATGTCGTAAGCGGTACGCCATTAGGAAAACATATAGGAAAATATTAGAAACTACTTGCTTGACTTCTTCTGATGATGGAAGACCATACGCTAGAATTAAGATTTTTGATACCGAATTATCATGTCTTTTGGACTCAGGGGCAAATGTGACAGTCTTAGGAAAGGGAAGTTTGGAATTTCTGGCCAATTATAATATTCAATTTGATAAATTACGTTCATGCATATCCACAGCAAATGGATCAAAAAACCCAGTTTTAGGTCACTGCACCCTTCCGGTAACTTTTAAAGGAGTCACCAAACCAATCATTTTTTATATAGTGCCAACCTTGTCCCAGGTAGCTTACCTAGGTATAGACTTTTGGAAGGCGTATGCTATAGCGCCCCAAATATTTCCATCTATTGACTGTTTAGAGGTAAATAAAAAACCTGACTTAATCTTTCATGATCTTTCTTCAGAGCAAAAACTGCAACTTGAAAACGTTATTTTGAACTTTCCTTCATACGAAAAACTAGGGCTTGGCAGCACTCAGCTTTTAGAACACCATATTGACACGGGAGATGCTACGCCAGTTAAGTCGAAACATTACCCATTATCTCCTCCTAAGCAGGCCGAAATATACGGCGAACTTGATAGACTATTGTCTTTAGGCGTAATAGAGGAGTCAAATTCTCCATGGTGTAGTCCTATTGTTGCTGTTCGTAAGCCAGGTAAAATAAGACTGTGTTTAGACTGCCGGAAATTAAATGAACTGACCAAGAAAGACTCGTATCCGCTTCCCCATATCAATGGGCTGTTAAGTCGTCTAAAGGATACCCACTACATCAGTGGCATAGATTTGAAGGATGCGTTTCATCAAATCAAATTGTCTGAAAGTTCTAAGGAAAAGACAGCTTTTGCCGTGCCAGGTAGGGCCTTATATCAATATAGAGTCATGCCTTTTGGCGTTTGTAACGGACCTCAGACGATGAGCCGCCTGATGGACAGAGTCATTCCGTCCAGATTACGTGACAATGTTTTTATATATTTAGACGATCTTCTCGTGTGTAGTTCGGACTTCGACAGTCATATGCATTTATTAGGTGAAGTTGCACAGTGTCTAAAATCTGCCGGTCTTACGATAAACGTAGGTAAAAGTAAATTTTGCCAACGTGAGATAAAGTATCTCGGATTTCGTATTGGAGGTGGCGAATTGAAAGTTGACCCTGAAAAGGTAGAAGCAATGATTAATGTTCCTTTACCTAAAACCCCGCGGCAGGTTAGACGTTTCATAGGTATGGCTAACTGGTACCGCTCGTTTATCAAAAATTTTTCCGATCTTGCAGGACCACTAACTGATTGCTTACGCAAATCCAACAAACCCTTTCGTCTCAGCTCTGAAGCTGTTGAATCTTTTGACAAATTGAAACAAGCCCTTTCAAGCGCCCCTATATTAGCTCAGCCTGATTTCAACCGGGAATTCGTCATTCAGTGTGACGCATCACAAATAGGTGTAGGTGGAGTTTTGTACCAGCTAGATGACGAGGGCAAGGAACACCCGATCGCATTCGTGTCCCAAAAGCTGAATAAGGCCCAGCGGAACTACACGGTGACGGAGCTGGAATGCTTGGCGGCAGTAATTTGCGTGAAAAAATTTAGGCAGTATGTTGAGGGACTTCCTTTTAGGATTATCACGGACCACTCGAGTTTACGCTGGCTCATGAGTCAAAAGGATCTACATGGTAGACTAGCTCGGTGGAGCCTTAAGCTTCAAAATTTTGTATTTACCATTGAACACCGTAAGGGTTCATTAAACGTAGTGCCTGATACCTTATCTCGATTTGACGTTGACGAAATTCAAATTTGCCCTTCTTCACCCGAAATAGACCTTAAATCGCCAGAATTCAATGACCCAGAGTATAGCAAAATTAGGGAAGAGATAGTTAAAAGTATGGACCTGTTGCCAGACCTGCACATCTCGGGAAACCACGTATATAAGCGGGTTAAATTTCGAAACGGAAATGATACAGAGAAAGACCTCTGGAGATTGTGGTTACCTAGAACCTTGGTAGATGAGGTAATAAAATCAGCTCACGGCGAAGGTTGTCATGGCGGTTACTTTAAGACATTGAGTCGAATTAGGCAAAAGTATTTTTGGCCGAAAATGGCACACGACGTAAAGTCATTTGTTAATAATTGCGACACGTGTAAAATGATAAAACCACCTAACCATGTGTTACGCCCACCTATGGGAAATCAAACCTTAACAAATCGACCTTTCCAAAGATTATACTGCGATTTCTTAGGGCCTTATCCATGCACGAAGTCGAAAAATTGCCAGCTATTTATACTTATTGACCATTTAACGAAATTTTTGTTTTTGAAGCCTTTACGATCCGCAACGTCAAGTAACGTAATGGAATTTTTCCAAAATGAGATTTTTTGCACATACGGTGTGCCACAGTATGTCCATAGTGACAACGCGAAGCAGTTTACGTCAAAAGAAATAAAAGAATTCTTCCATGCTTATGGCATTACACATATTACAACCGGTTTCTATTCTCCACAGGCGAATGCTTCTGAGCGCGCTAATAGAGAAATTATTTCAAAAATACGTTATTTTCTTAAAGATGATCCTGATCACACGAATTGGGATAGAAATATCCATAAAATACTTACGGTGTTACGTAGCGATTTTCATGCGGCAATTCAATGTACACCTTATTTCGCCACGTTTGGACAAAACATGATCCTACACGGATCCTCATACCACCTTCTGGAAAAGCTGAACATGGTTACCGACGACACAATTGTACACCGTTCGGACAAGCTTCATGATATACGTGAAAAGGTTAGTCGTAACCTGAATATTGCACATGAGAAGGCTTGTAGAACCTATAACACCAGATCCAGACCTGTAAATTTTGTAATAGGCCAAGAGGTTTTCCGCAAAAATCACTCCCAAAGCGATTTTAAGAAGGGAATCAACGCTAAGTTTAACCCTAAATTTTTGAAGTGTAGAATAAAAGGTAAAATAGGCAATGCGCTATATGATCTTGAGGACCTGAGGGGCAACTATATCGGAAAATATCATGCATCCGATATTCGCGCATAAATTAGTTAGGCAATGCCCGGCTTTGTGGGTCGTGCCACACGTATACTTACATACATATATTTTCTTTATATTAATGCCCGGCTTCGTGGGTCGAGCCACACGTTAGTCATCACGTAATTTTGCGCGCCGAAATCCTGCCTGTTCAAACCACTTATCACAGATACTGATTTGAAGCAGGTTTGTTACGGATTTTTTTTTTCATCTTTTGAATAATGATTTTTACCCTCACCCAATATGTTGGGTCATGCAACCATACCCCTTAATTTCGTCATTATATAAATATTTTCTGTATTTCTTACTGACCACAAATTTTTGCCCTTACCTAATATATATTAAAACACGCAACTGTACCATTAAATTGCATCATCATGCGCCTAACATGTATTTATTTTTCCCTTTTCGCATACTTATTTGCATTTTTACACTCACGGTACGGTAAATGTCTTTCAGTTGGTAACAACTCTCATCTTTATGTAAAAACAAAATCTTTTACATCATAACATGCAACCAGTAGCCTGATACCACCGTTAACAGAAAACCTGTTTTGAGAATATAACCTTGGTTGTCATTGCGCATGACTTAAACTTTTTTTTAACACTTCTTCCTCTGAAAAATACATACAGACGTTCTCGCAACCTGCATTGCGTATGAGACTCATGAAAAGGAAAAAATGACCAACACTACTGTAGAGTTTTTTTTCCCATCACAATTGCCGTGTGCGCATACATACATACACCGGTACGTGTGTATTTTCTCTCCCGCGACAACAAAACTTAGGGCGAAAGATGGAATGGCAAGTGAGAAAAAAATATTTTGCGTGCTAATAAGAATTCTGATGCAATTTCGGCAGTTGGTTTTTAGTCAGTTGGATTGTAGCAGTTAACAAAGCAAGTTGAACTAAGAGTGATCGGAATTAAAAATGGCAAAAAGATTAAAATTGAATGGTGTTTTGTGCAAAAAAATTTAAAAGAAAGAGGTGCTTACAAATAAGGAATTAATTGTTTTCTGAAAAGTTAAATATAAGAAAATAACTAAATAATACTTATAGAAAACCTTACAAAAAAAAAACTAAAAATTATCAGATTTGCTTAAATTAATTGAAAAAACAATATTGTGTGTTTTTTTTTTCCTGTACAAAATAGAACTATATTATTGACGGTTGAGGTATTTGATATCGACTGTAGAATTTTGTATAAGCATATTAAATTGTTAATAAAGAACATAGAAAAAAATTAATATCAACACTAACAAGTGTAAGATATAAAAAAAAAAAAAAAATAAAAAAATAAAAAAAATTGAAGCACAAGTAAAACAACTTTAAACTAATACATTAGAAAAAAATTAAATGATTTGAATAATTTAAAAATGCAAAAAAATGTATGTAGAATATATATTTAAAAAAATCAATGAATTAATGATTACATAAAAAGGAAATGCATTTTGATTTATAAAAAAAAGTTAACCAAAAAAACTATATTTAAGAATTAAATATTGCCCACTATTAAATTAAAACTCCTAAAGAAAAAAAAAAAAGACCAAATAACAACAACAAAAACTCAAATTGAAGAACAATTTGTGTAATGGATGTGTAGTAAACACAAAATAAAACGCGTATATAAAAACCTGTAATCTTGCATTTTGTTTAAAGTAAAGTTCAAATTTTAAATCTAACTTTGCCTGAGTACATACAGAAAAGATGAGAGAAAAATCACTTAAAATAAAATTATGGAAATTAAGTTTTTTTTTCCATTAAAAGAAAAGTGTAAAATTACCCAATAAACTAGAATGGCAGCCTACTTTATGTAAAAGGGAGAAATCCCAATCCTAGCAAACAAATATACAACAATAACAACAAACAGCAAATACTACAACATCCGTGGATTAGAGGAAGGGGCGATGCTGATCATACCCTTAATTAGAAGTAATAGTTTCTAGTGGTAATTATTAATAAAATTTATATGTAAAACTTGTAAAAAAAAACAAAAAAACTCAAACGGAAAAGGAAACTATAATAAGTTTTCTTAACAAGTGCCTAAAAGCAAATTTGCTGTAAAATCGGGTACGAATAAATAAACAATAATCCTTATTGTTGGCTTCCTTCTCTGGTTGTTAATAAAATTAAAAAGCGGAAATTGTACATACAAAGAAACCCTGTATTAAGAAAAAACCTTCTCTTTTAAATTCTGTTTAATCTAAGACAAAACAAACCAATTATTACCATATTTGTAATACAAACTATTAGTATTAAAAAAAGAAAAACCGAAAATTTATTATAACAATAAAAGCTATTTTAATTGATTGGAAAGTTGAAATGAGTTGTTAATCTTTTCTTTTATGGATGCTAGGAAGAACCGAGCCATGGTAAGTACGCTATAACGTAACGATTGTTTTTGTACGGGACAGGTTCAATAAATTGTAGGTACCAGCCTGTCATAGGGTGGTGTAGGGAATAGTGTACCCCTATATGGCGCAACACCTAGCCATATCATCACACAGCGTGATGGTTAATTTAGGCACTTCTTCTTTCTCCTCAACAGCGGTAAATTTAGATGCCTTTATATATTAAATTTTTGAATATTGGTTTTTCTGCATTGTGTAATTTCGTGATATTGTAAACATACTTCCAGGGGTGTGAAGTATGGATATGCTTACGTGCCAAAACCCTGATTGAGGTCAAATTTTGCTTATTGAGCTAGCGGGTCATCTTTTATATCCCCCTCAGCTGGTATTGGATCGTTATTAGATTTTTTTTTTAAAGTTTTGTAACGGCGCGTAACAAACTTAAAATATGTATTACTAACATTTTATTTCGGCTGTAAATAAATGCTTTCTCTCAATTTGCTTACTCTCTGGTACTCACTAATACACATCAAAAAAAATTTTGGAAATCCCTGTTTTAAAACTACTCCATTGTGTACACAAGAGGATTAGTTAAAACTTTGTTTAAAAAGAAAACATGTCGCTAAAAAACGAAGACATGTCGTCTCACTACAAACACTTTTTAACAATGGCATGGCCCATGCTTGCATTACATCGGACCAGTCCATGGAGTAGTCCATTTCATGGAATTGGATCAGGTGGTCCAATAATACCAATTGGGTAAAGAAAAAACAAAAATAAAAACAAATCATTTTATTTTGCCAGTTCAGTTTTCTTTACACTGCCACATGCATATTAGTTATCAAAGTTTTTCTTGGGATTCAAAAAGTTAATTAACAAGGTTTCGTTTGAATGTGCTAAATTTCCATTTCATACTATTGATAAACTGAAATTTATTGTTGATGGGATAAGCTATTCCTATGCGCATTTCACTGGTTGCTTAGGCCAGATCGTCAGAAAACTAACTGGTAAGCGAATAAGAATTATAAGCCCAAGTTTAACTTGTAACAATATCAAAGCTTAATTGTTAACATGTTGATCCAAATAAAAATTCTTGCGCATTTTCTAAAAAATTTAAAGAAATGCTAGCGAATTTGTCTCTTGATGCAAGAAATTCGATTCTATTCAAAAATCAAGAAAATCAGACTAATATTAAATAAATGCTGTTTGATTTCAGAAATTTTTCTTATGTCTAATAAAATAATAAAACAATTAAATAGTAATAAGAAAAATTGCATGTTTATCAAGTTTTAGTCAAAATATACATGAGGTCATAACATCCGAACAGCAGCTAAACTAGCAAAACCAAAAAGGGGTTTTTTTGACTTTAACAAATACTTCCAGAAATTTCACACGTGAATAAGTTTCAATTTTATGTGTTGCACTATGTATTTAAAAATTTTGAAAAAATTATTTTTCAAATTAAAATCAATAAAACCTTGATTAATTTTATTAGAAGAAAAACATTTTATTAACTCCTTTTTTTTGGTGTCTTTCATATTGTAATTTTGAAAAGTTTGATTACCAGGGGTGTGCTGGAAATCGCAAACGTAAAACGCAAGAATTTTAAACGTCGTTATTTAATAAGATTTCTGTAATAAAAGAATTTTATGACAAATATTAAACAAATATTACCTTATTAAACAGGATTTTAAACTAAAAATTATATGAATTAGGTTTAAAGTTTATTAAAAACAACTTCCATATTCTTGCGTTTTGCGTTTGCGATTTCCAACACACCTCTGTACATTTTTTCTCTAATTTAATTTTAAATTAAATACAGCATAATGCTGCTGTAATTGTTTTGCTTAAAGATCCTTAAAGTGTATAGTCAAGTTCATAACGTTCATATTGATTTTTCGGATCATTTGTTATACGAGGATAACCAGCTATCAAAGCATCCTGACCGCCAATGTAAAGCGAATTATATATCTTCCAGTAGACATCGCGCACTTTGCGAGCAGGATGAAAAAGACCCTGCAAAGTGTATTGCAAAATTTTAATGGGTCCCAAAGAAACGCGCAAACCTTCAACGGCATCCATAAAAGCTTGGACCAAATGAGGAGATGTTTCAAATATATTCGGCCATACATAGTTCAGCAAATGAACGAGGGCATCTTCACAGCCAAATCCGTAAACACCCAAAGACATGTGCTTAATGGCAGCACAGGCCGTTTGTCGATGTACTAAATCTCGATCCATGAGAGCATCTTCCAGCAGAGGACATACTGCATATATGTAATCTTTTCCCATTTCGCCAATATACTCGAAAAGGAATGATAAGGATTTAAGAACGCCGTTTTGTACGTTCAATTCCGGTACACGATATTCATTCATAAGAGCGGGCAGTACGGTAAAAGGACGACAGGTTTCGGCCACAATTGCTATAGCTACGGTGGTACAAACACGATTTTGACGTTCCTGAACTTTAAGATTGTTAAGTAAAGTGGCCAACACATCGTGCGGACCAATAGCCTTGGCGATATATCCAAACGTGTTAACAGTAGCGCGACGAATTGCCTTCTTATGAGCCTTTAACAACTCCAATAATTCAAAACAAATACGCATCCATTCACGGGCGGATACATACTCTGGACCTCTATCGGCAATACGGCCCACTAGATCAATACAATTTTCTTGCACCTTTTCATGACGATTTTTCAAAATGGGAGTTAAACGTGGCAACAGATCTTTAATAGGTGGCGTCATTTTGGTCATTCCAATGACATTAACGATGGCTTTAAGGGCACCAAGAATACTGCCCAATACCTCCGGATATTCTTCGCCAAGGTATTCATACAGCACTACGCCCAAATGACCCATTAGTTTTTCTTCCTGACAGGTTTTCATGACTATAGCAATGCGGGAAATCAAATCAGCCGCTTGTTGTCTCACTTTAGCCGATTTATTATTTAATCGCCAAAGTATGGTCCCGCAAATTTGTGGCAAATATGGTTTGACACGTTTACCTAGTTGATTGACAATGGTGCCAAAACCATTCAGCATTACCACATCCTCCGTGGTTTGTTCTTGGAAGGCGTAGAGTATACCATCAATAAGTTGTTCTTCAAGGCGAGAATCTATGTCGGCTGCTCCTAAATTGCCCATGATTTTTTCAATGGTTTCCATAACCATTTTACGATATTGTTCATTTTCGTCCTTAAGATCATCCACAATACGATTTATAATTTCGGACGCTCCAACTTTATTGGCTATTTCAACCGTGGTATCGACCAACTGACGATAATTACGACGATCAAGAGCCATGCGATGGTTCCAGAAGAATTTAAAGAAATGCGGCAAAATTTCCTCTTTTATGTACTGAGCTTCTACACCATCAGTGGCACAACATTGTTTGACTACTTTCAAAACAATTTTCTTCATTTCCTCGTCCGGAGACTGAAACTCGCGAATTAAAATAAGCATTACTTCACGTGTATAATAATTAGCGTATTCAGCGTCCATTAAAGGAATTAAATAACCGATGGCCTTTAAAAAGGCAGCAAGACCTTTACCACGATGTGTGCGTATACCTTTCCACAAGGGTTTTAGTACAGAATCGAAAGATTCAATGCCATAGGGAGTTGCAGCTTCGGCTAAAGCAGCAATAGCTAAAGCTGTTATAGTGCGCACTTTCTGCTGTTCATCTACTAAGCCATGTTCAATAATTTCCACAAGTGCTTTAAGATGAGGCAAAATAGCACAACCCATTAAAATTGCAATTTGTTGAACAATTTTGATACCAGTATGACGAGCTTGCCATGATTTTTTTGATTTGCAAACAGCTTTTAGAAAAGGCAATAAAGATGGTATACCTAAGGCGGAGGCGACCACCGCAAATGCACGAGCTGTTGTGTTACGTACATATTCATCAATGTTATCAATATCAGGACGCATAGTAGAGATCATAGTGGCCAGACCTGCAGCTTTAGCAAGATTCGATATAATCTCACGACCCTCAACACGGGCGTAGTAATCTTCATCGATTAGCAAAGGTTCAATGACCACAAGAATCTTATGGACATAAGGCCTTACCAAGTCGTCCAATTTGTACAAAACACGATCGATAACTTTCACCAAAAGATGTCTTTCTTGATCTTCTAGTGTTGGAGACATGAGCAAAGGTAAAATTTGATTAAATAGAGGACCAGCACCAAATTCTCTGGCTTTATCAGTTATTTGTCTTAAAGCTGATTTACGCATGGGTGGTGAACCATTCTTAATTGTCAGCAAAAGTTTCATTATTTTACGCTCCTTCATTTCTTCAGGCGATAAGGAATCTTCATCCACATCTACAAGCAGTTTATCAAAATACTGTGCATCTTCGGGTTTCATAAAGGGTAAGTTTTGTCCTTTCGGTTGATTGTCCATAAATTTAGCATTTTTATCTTCCACTTGTATAAAGAAACCCGCTGGTGTGCCCGCTATAGGAGTGGGAGTGGCCATTAATTTTCGACCAGGCGTTCTTAGTGGAACATAACCGGCTGGAGGTGGTAAAATTTTATAACCAGGAGGAAACATTTGATCTAATTCCTCATCAGTAAAAGGGCGATTTCGTTCATCGATTTCTTTTTCCCAACGATAAGCCTGCAATTGTTCGGGAGTCATTGCTGCCAATGCTCCGGGTGTTGGAGTTGCCATTGTCATAGCTTTGACACCAATGGGCGTTGAACCACCAGGTGTTAACATTGGTGTTACATGTCCTGGTGTAGCATGTGGTGTCATGCTAGGGGTCATGCTAGGCGTCATAGCTGAAGGTGTAGTATTAGAGGGTGTCTCGTCCCAACGTGATCTTCTCTTTGAAGTTCCTGGAGTAGATTCGGCAACTACATTATCACTTGTTCCTCTATCCGGCTTAGGTGTTTCAGCCCAACCACTATGACCAGGTGTTTCTCTTTCGGTCTTTGGTGTTTCATCCCAACGATTACGTCTAACAGACTTTTCATGACCAGGTGTTTCGTGACCCGGTGTCATAGCATGTGCAGGTGTAGCATCCCAAATACGTGTACTAATTCCAGGAGTAGCCCCTGGGGTTTCAGAGCCGGTTTTATGGGCTGGAGTTTCATCCCAACGGTGATCTGCAGGAGTTTTCTTAAATATTATACGAGAAAAATTAAATAATTTTATCTTAGCATTAAGTACCATTAGTTTTACCTCTTCCCATGTCGGTGTGGCGGCACTACTTGGAGTGGATGATATTTTAGCTGGTACAAAACTGTCAGTTACGGTTTGGTCCCAACGTCCACGTTTGCGACCACCTTCTTTTGGTGGATCTGGTACAGTCTTCAACAAAGTACCATCTTTTGACTTTTCAATAATTTTACGTCTGAGCTCACTTTCTTCACCCTTTAACATTTGTTCTCTCATAATGTCCGTGTACGTACGTGAACCAACATCCGGTGTTTTTCCACCTTCCGCAAATGGATCAGCACGTTCTGGTGAAATAATAACACGACGACGTTTTTGTTTGTATTCATCCTCACGATCGGCTATAGTTGGACGTCTTCGATCTGCCAAGGGGTCTACATCTTCCTTTCCCTGGTATGTAAAATCATCAAGACAAAAGTTTATAATTTTTTATTTTGAAATAAATTACTCACCTGGGTTACATCGTTTAAAATAGATTTTGGGGCCGTATAAGTGGTACGCTTTTGTGCTACCGGTAAACCCTCATCCTCATCTTCGTCGGCTTCTTCATTGGCCGCTATAGAAGTGTGGTAGCCATCATAACGACTCTTATTTTTTGCACTTTCATCATAGAATTCAGTATCATAAAAGTTGCCACTATCCAATAATCCTACACCTTCACTCGAATTTTTTTGCACTTCTTTCTTTTTTGATTGTATATCAGCAATTTGAGCCTCAATATCTATAAAAAAAAAATTAAATATTTATTCATTTACAATTTCTGTATAAATTAATTGACCGTTGCTAATTCTACATTTTATATTGAAAATAATTCATCTCACCCTCATGTGTACGCGGTATATTTTCCATTTTTTTTTTCTAAAAACGTTTACAAAAATTAAAATTTTTATAAATAATAAATATTTATTTGGTGATGCCAGACTGTTGTTGCTGCGAAACTATTTCCCAATTTTCTTTTACCCTGCAGCCACACGTACAATTAACCACTTTCAAGTTGTTCATACAAACTGCTTTTAAAAACTTAGGTGAATTGACAGAAGAAACAAGAAGAAACATCTCACAATAGCATTATGTATGTATACTTTAAAAAAAAGCGAAAAATTAATTTGTGATCAGCTATTAAATTAAATGTAAAATTACCAAACAAATAGTGTTAGTAAAAAGTGAGTGTATATTGAAAATTTAAAGAAATTTAAAGGCAACACTTTATCGGGTGGCCTCCAAGTTAAGTCGATGACATGTTCAAAGACGAAGATATTTTTCCAGCAACTTTCATGTTTTCTTTTTTTGGGGGTTACACGATCAAGTTTTGCCTTTAAAGTTTTAATACACTTATACTTTTTGCCAATACACTCATACCTTTCAAATTGAAGCCAACTTTTCTTTAAAATTCTCTTTCAGGTAGCGTTTCAATTCACTTCACACAAGAAAACAGCTGAAGTTTAGTGACCAAATTGTTTGCTTGTCTTTAAGCGGCTCATACACTTGCAATAAAATTGTACAGTTTTACGTATTGCACAATTATATCGCCAATGTGTATGTAATATACGATGATGTCACAATATATTGGCAACAATCAAAATACTTTTGATTTTTATTGCACAACGAAAAGATAGTGAAATGTGTTGGCAGCATTGTACAATGCTGTTTATGTTACTTCTATAGGTTATGTTCACCTTTTTATTGAATGAATGGAAACATAGTGCGACTTATTGCATAATATGGACAAAATGGAAATAATAGGGCGAATATCATATATAATAATATTGCAAGTGTATGGGCCGCTTTATAAACTGTTTTCCTGATGACACCTTGAAAGCAGCCTACGTCACAGTTTGAAATTTTAGGAAATTTTGAAAAACTTTAATTTAAATTAAAAAATTGTATTTTTTTTATATAGTGCTGGTTCACACACGTCAGGTTTGACTCGTCAAGTCTTCAGCATTTAGGAGAGAAGGGAAAAGAGAAGGCCATTTCATTTCCCCTCTCCTAAAAACTCAAGACTTGACGAGACAAACTTGACGTGTGTGAACCGGCACATAGACGTATGACAAAAAAATTGTCAGGTGAAGCCCCTGCCTGTCTATACCAGAGATAAATATTGCGACATATATTGCAGTAAATGACAAAATTATGTTATCTTTAATGTAGACTGCACTTTTTCTGTACATATTAATGCTGGCAATTTATGTTACAATAATTGTAAAGGTAGAAGTACATAAAACGCGTTAGTGCGCGCGCGCTCTTTAGACTTCTGTCAAAAAAAGTTAAACTAGTGTTCATAGTACATGCTATAATGCTATATTTAAAATATTTTGACTCGTTTGCGCCAGAAAGTTGGCTAACTTTGAACCAAGGCGAATTCATACAAGGTGGTCTTATTTTGAAAACGTTTACAACACTGTAAAATATTTTAACGTTTTGTCAAAAATAATACAACACTTTAGTAAACAATTTAAACAAATATTTCATTTTCTTTTTCAATTTAAATTGTTTGTTTTAAAATGTAATAATTTAAAAAATTTTAAATTTCAAATTTTAAACGCAAATTATAAAATTTAGTAAATATTTCCCAGAACCACATGAACGGTATATCATTTTGACACAAGGTTAGTAATCAGTTGTTGCTTACGTGGCAAGATAAGGTCACCTGGTGTAAATTCGCCTTGCTTTGAACTTTTTAAAGCGTTGTGCAAGGCGAATGCAAACAGGTAAACTCATCTCTACAACTACAAAAAGCCCCATGTATTTTGTTTATACAATTTTCTGGTTGGTTGTCAAAATATTTTATTGCAAATTAAAATTATCACTTTTTTATAAAAGAAATTAATAAATTCACTTCAATCATTCGCAGTTTTAAAATTTTTTTATTATAAAAATAATATTTTTAACACTTTTCATTCAACTTCTTCTCAAAACAAAATCATATTTTGACGTTTGACCATATTTTTTAATTCGCCGTGGAAACAGCTGATGAACGGCTGACGAGATGAGTTTATCTGTTTGAATTCGCCTTGCTTGGTATGTTATTGGCTCTTACTAATAAACTCCAAATAATAAATAACTTATACAATTGTATTTTTTAAATAACTTAATTTATAAAAAAAAAACTTTATTAATCGGTTAACCGATCAATAACAAAATTAACCAATTAAGCCAAAACCTCGGTTAATTAATCAAGCGATTCACCGATTGAAGCAAATGCCTGATCAAATGAATATACTACTAGATATACAGAGATTTATAATGTCTTTGTATGGGAGGTACCATGCCCAATTTTCTAATCCCAAGATATTTTTACCTTATTTGGAAACTTTTAATTTTGGCGTTCTTCAGATATACATACATACAAAATTAAAAAACAACAACAACAAGGGATTTGTGGGTAAAATTAGAATCGTGGTTATTTTAGCTATTTGTATAAAGACCAGGCTTTATATTTATAACATAAATATTAAACTACTGGGTCTACATCATATCTAGGGCCTTCGGAAAACCCATTTCAATGGACACACGCAAATATGGACGAACAGACGGACATCGTGATATGAACTTCTCTTCTCATAAGGATCTGAAATATATAGGGTCCAGGGCCAATATTGTAGAAATTGCAAACAGAATGATACAGTTATATACCCCCATTTACCTTCGATGTTGATTACAAAAAAAACTGTATAATAATGATATAAATTATATCTACTTGAGATATGTATATCGTCATCTTAAAGACCTAATAACCTATCTGCAAAAATTTCAAAATTGAGTTTTTTATGGATTTGTATTCCCTATATCAAAACGATATGTGTGCAAAATTTTGAACATGTAATATTACAAATGTCAAAGTTTTTGTACCTAGAGGACCGTTACGCACAAAAAAAAGAGAAAAATAAATCATCAAAAATCACGATAAAAGTTTAATTTTGTTACATAGTGTAATTTAAACAAACATTAAGTACTTGTTTTTGCTTAAATCAGTAAAAGAAACTACAACTGTAATTATTTAATGTATATAATATTCATGTGTATAAAGAAATTTTTATTTATTCATGCTCATTAGTACTGCAGATAGGTTATTTGGTTTCAGATTTTTACAATTCCAAAAAACCGAAGTGTCATGACGTAAGCTGTGATTAGAAAAACAAAATTATCTCAACCGATATACATATATTACTGGTTTCATTATAATCAAAATGTGTAATTTTCGTTTCAATATCGTTAAAAGTTCCAATTTTATGACGTTTTATCCCTCTCCTGTAAACTTTTGAAAACTGCAGATAGGCTATTTCGTCTTTTAGGTGACGATATGTATATCCAATAGTCTTAAGTACATACTTAGGTACATACGTAGTTTTAAAATACTACGAAAAGTTAAGTGGCTAATGTTTTGCTTAGTTTCTTTTTTGCTTTTAGGACGGCTTCTAGTCACTTGCGCATTGATTTCACCCTTTTCAAAGTTAGCTTAGTAGACATTTTTGGCCCCTCTAGTTGGATTGATCTCGAGCGACTATTGGGTTAATTCAACTGTTTAGGGCCAACCCTATCGCGCTTTACTAAAGATACTATATTGTTACCGTTAAATTTCTTATTTCTACCTTTTATCACATTTTTTTGTCCAACTTGCTTTTATCAACTTTTGATAAAATTTTGATAAATAAAGTTTGCATTTTGAACAAAAGCATTGTGTTCGAGAATGCCTATAATGCTTTTAAGAGCTTTCGAAGATTCTACAAATATTTTTCTAGATCTTTAAGCAATTGCAAAAAAAAGTGAAATTAATATAAATCAATTAAATATTGGATGTCAGTACAAATTTTGTAAAGCATGCCTAGAGGCACTCTTATAGGGCCATACACAATACCATCATGATTGTACAATCAAGTGATTGTGCAATTAAGCTTGAAGCACACAACACACCAGCACGCTGGTACAATATTCATTTTTTACAAAAAATTGTGTGGAAAAGGTTGTAATGAATAATGATAAAATTTGTGCTGCTGTTATTATTGCTATTATCCTAAAACGAATGAGTAATATTTCTCCCGAAAATATTTTTTCTTTGGCATTCATGTTTTAAATTTTGTATTTTTTGATGTTTATGCCTTGACGATTTAACATTTATGAGCTAACTTTACAGCACAGGATACAACCATTAATTTAAATTTGTGTTAATAGTGTGTTAAGAAAAATCTGAATGTAAATGTTTATCTTAAAAGTTGTAAAGGCATATGTCTTAAAATATTTACAAAAAATATATATGACTGCTGTGGACTACCGCTTATAATTTAGATTTCTACTGTACAGTTATGACGAATAATGAACACAGCATTACAATTTTTATTTTGTTTGAAACACAACTAGGTATATTTGTTTTAAACAATTGCAACATATTATATTATTAAGGGCATTATGACGTTATGACTTGATAGCACACCTTGTGAATTCCCAAATTGTAATTTTTATGGATAAGGTAGTAAAATAATTTTGAATTTGATCCGTACTTAAAATAATCCGAAAAAATAGTTAAATTTATAACATTCGGCCATTTCATATGTTTAAGAATTATTGATTTTTTTAAAAAAAAAAAAGGTTAAGTATAAAATTAATAATACTCAAGAGAAAATTAATTTTTCTTATTTTGCACTTATCGGTGTTACGAAATATTTATCTTTGCATTTTAAAATTGAAAATCACCTCTCAAAAGTTAAAACTTTAAACCCTACATATGTAACTACGTATATTTATACTAAAAATCCGAATTTCTTTAAATTACCGCATTTTAAATAAAATTACCTTGCTACCTTTTGCGGCCCAAAATTACGCTAAAAAGGGTAATTACCGTACGGTTAACATCACTGGACCCAGCACTAAAATATATAATAATAAAATATATAATAATAAAATATATAATAATAGCAACTTTCTATGGTAATGCAGTTTCCTTTTTTTATAGCGATTTTGTACACAAATGTAATCTAGATAATCCTAGCTACATTTAAATGCAACTGTGTGCATTATCATATAATTAACTTTAGGCTGTAAAAAAAAATTTACATTTCTTCGACGTAATTTGTTGTTTATTATTTTGCAAAGTGCCGTAAAAATTAAATATTGAATAAATATTTTCTAAAAAAGAATATTTTATATATATGTATATATATATATGTATATATATCAATAATTAATGTAAATGACATAAATTAATCATACAAATGAAATACAGTGCAACAAAATAATACTACCCTTTGTTGACGTTTAGTCATTATATAGTGGTAGCCTCTTTTTTTCAGTTGTATGTTTTTTTAATATAAAAAAATAAAACCAGTTAAGTACAGAACTTTGTACAGTGAGTGTATATATTGAAAAATAAAACGGAAATTGTAAGAAAAAATAAAAAAGTAAAAATTTTAAAGAAAATTAAAAGAAATTGTTTTTAGCCAAGTTTAACGACAATGATTAAAGTTTTTTAATTTTTTTTTGCTAAAGTGATAAGAAAATAAAAAAATTTAAAGAGAAAATTACGTAGTGTTCATTGTTGTACATATTACAATTAGTTTATACCTATGTATATAAAGAAAAAGTGATAATTTGTATAAAAATTGTGAAATCAAGTTAACGCCTCAAAAAAAAAAAAAAAAAATAAAAGAATTTTTAAGTTTTAAAACTGGAGAAGTGGAAGAGAACTCGCTCCTCTACCAAACGCATGGATCATCCAAATAAGGGAGGGGGAGCCAGTGGTGGTACAGGTGGCACATCAACACCTGATAAGCCTTCGATTTTATACGGTAATTGAACTTTTTTTAAATCATTTTTTAACATTGAGAATCACGAACAGTTATACATACTGTCATTGTCAGTAATGAATATACATACAATTAATTAAATTTTTTATACCTATCGCGGTAATTCAAGCATTTTTATACCCTTCACTACAGATGGAAAAGGGAAAATAGATATAAATTTGTCATTCCGCTAGTAATTTTTAGAATATAGATCTTAGATCCTCTAAACTTTAGAGGCTAAAGTATATACATACATACATACATACATATACATATATACCTATTCTGGGTCTTATTATGTACGCGATATGTTCCTGTAAATTTTCTGATTCTTTAAAGATGTTTAGTAAATATTAGAATTTGCTATCATACTGCTGTTACCAATTATTTGGCAATTTCTTCATTTTCCATTATGTTTGATTCCCTGAGATCGAAGGGTTTGGACACAGTGGCCATATCCTTCACACATCACTTTCATGAGAATTTCAACCTAAGTCAAATTTTCAAAAATGTAAAAAAATTTTCACAAATACAATTTGGATAAAGTGCTTATTGGTTATTGTAGCCCTGTCCATATTCTTCATTTTCCATTATGTTTGATTCCCTGAGATCGAAGGGTTTGGACACAGTGGACATATCCCTCACACAGCACTTTCATGAGAATTTCACTCTAAGTCAAATTTTCAAAAATGTTGAAAAATTTTCACAAATACAATTTGGATAAAGTGCTTATAGGTTCTTGTAGCCCTGTCCATAGTCTTCATTTTCCATTATGTTTGATTCCCTGAGATCGAAGGGTTTGGACACAGTGGCCATATCCCTCACACAGAACTTTCATGAGAATTTCACTCAAATTTTCAAAAATGTATTTTTATCGCATGCGATACTTTTTAAAAACAAATTTAACTTTTTATATTTATCTTCACACACGTATTTTTCTGGGTTTCTCGTATTTTTTCAAAAATCATAAATTTTAATATTAAAAGACTATTAAAATATCTTATTATTGTTAAATATTAAATAAAAATGATTAATTTTTAATAAAAATTGTAAAATTTCGTGTAAATAGTCGTATTTTCTTTATAATACGCATGCGATATTTTTTTAAAATATTTTTTATCGCATGCGATATTTTTTAAAAACTAATTTAACTTTTCATATTTATCTTCACACACGTATTTTTCTGGGTTTCTCAGGAGACATGTAACGAGGGGTGCAATATAGGAAACTAAAAATATGAAAACATCAGTTTGGGGCACTTAGGACAGACCTGCATTATTTATTAATCGTTATAGTTCCAATTTTATAACGTTTTTTCCCTTCTGTAAACTTTTGAAAACTGCAGATAGGTTATTTCGTCTTTTAGGTGACGATATATACATATAAATATAGATACGTAAAATAAAGTAAAGAAGATGCATTAAACAAATTTTTTGTTTTATTAAGACACTTGTTTGTCATGTCTATATGTACATACATATTTAAAAAATGTATTTTTAATATGCAAAATATATAGGTATTATTGATTTTCTCTACTAGGTAAGTATATACAGTTAATATTTTTTCAACCTGTTGCGTTTGTTTTGTTTTTATTCCAAAAGAAATTACTGTTGTGTTCTAAAACAATTCATTACATTTAAATGGCGTCATATTGTCGTAGAAATACACATGTTGTTAAGCAAGGATGGTACTTTGATTTACATTTACACAAACTATCAAACGCAATATGTAATATTATGTAACACGACAATAAATGCTTTTAAGTAAACAAACAACTATATAAGTATGTTTTTACAATAACCTACCATAACCATCCCCTAAATGTGGAACATTTTGTAACTTCTTCCTAAGCTTTTGTTAACTTTTTTTACAACTTTATGTCTGGCATTAACTTTAACCCGTTGCCTCATGCAAGTTTGAAAAACTCAATACACACACAGTCAGGGCTGCCGTTTTTGGTTATTTCTAACCAAAATTGGTTATATTTTTTTTCAATGTGGAGATGTGTATATTTTTTTTTAATTTTAGTTACTTTTTTCTAAAATAATAATGCGTACGAATATGCTTTTCTTGATACAATTATTTACGAGCTCGAATAATTTGTACCTACTTTGTAATACGATTTTTTCGTTTTTTGTTACCAATGAACGGAAGATTTTTATAACACAGTACAAAATTTTTCAGGTGATTGATTCGGGACTCAATTCTGATAATTGTTTATGAAAGTAGACACAAAAAGAAGAACTTCTGCATCATTAGTTTGGTCATGGTACATCAAATAATAATTTAAAAATTAATTTGAAGTTAGTAAGTATTGTATAGGGGAATTTGTCACGTTTTAGGCTCTTTTGTTTGTCATAACTCGAGAACCTTTCAATGGGGAATTTGTTTATATTCGCAAAAATATTTTATTTTATTTTGAAACAGTTATTTATTATAAGAATTAAAAATTTTAAATAAATTTTACAAACAAGATAAAAAAGTTTTTATAATATTTATTTACATAAAATGCATTTCGCATAACGCCTAACGTAAATTTCCATTGACAAAAGGATAAAGAAATCTCCACATTTGACAGTCCTGCCAATAACAGCTAAAAAGCGGAAAACAATTTTCCTTTTTTGGTATTTATAGCTGGCATATTAAAAATTATTCAATTTATAAACTTTAAATATACTGAATTTTGTATGGCAATTTTACGGGGTTAACTCTTGTAAAATAAAAATATTTTTTTTACGAAAAAAGCCTCAAATAAATAAAAACTTTTAATTAAGTTTCTCGTTATTTTTTTTTAATATGTGAGAGAATTACATTTCTTTTTTTGCTTTCTTGACTTATAATTATTATTTTAGTATAAAGTGCAAATAACCTTTGTATTACAATGCAACTTAAAATAAATTTTAATGATTTTCCCAATTAATAAAAGGCATTTTAAATTTGGTTATATTTTTTCACATTTGGAAACTTTTTCAAAAATTTTGTTTGTAAAAATTATATTGGTTGTGGCAGCACTGCACACAGTTTTTAACTAACATAACCAAGTTTTTCAATACAACAATATTGTTGTTTTTTTGGTTGTGTATTTGTTGTTGCTGGTAATGCGTATATGCTACTTGCAAGCAATTACTTGAATGTGGCAAGGAGGGTTAAAGGCGTTTTTTTTTTATAAAAAAAAGAAATATATAGATAATACATAAAGGGTGTTTTAGAGTTGGCATCAGTGCTTTATTTTATGTTTAGTTTGCTTTGAAATGCATTTCTGGTTGAATATGTACGTAAATAAGCAGAATTGCGTCATTTGGAGTGAGGAGAATCCACAAGCTTTTGTCGAAACACCATTGTTCACAGAAAATTACTGTTTGGTGCGTTTTATGGGCTGGCGGAGTCATTCCCATATGTCTTTAAAAATCATGATTGTCAGAATGCGAAAAGTTGTTGAAAATTGGTGTTCCAGATTGCGTCTTCTAAGCGCCGTGCCGGCCACATAGTAGAAATCATATTTGACCTTTTATTGCGCACGACTAGCTATCGTTAAAAATTTTTAAATTTAACAAATAGAAACTGGGAATTATTTCCTTTAGAAGGTTACTTTATATTATATTCAACATTTTTTATTTTTCGAATTTATTCTATGAGCTAAATTAATTTGCAATTAATTGAAGGAATGGGACTATTACAAAAAAGCTTTATAAAATACATATGTACATACATAACTGAAATTCAGCTCATAGAATAAATTCGAAAATTAAAAAATGTTGAATTTTTAAATTTGTTAATGAAATCCATGTTTTTGGTATAATTTAAGCTCAAAAACGAAGTTTTATATTTTTGACGGATCAATAAGGATATAGAGTATCCCTGGTACTTAAAAGTACCTTTGGGTCAATGGAACCCAATATTGCAACATTTTTTGAAAGAAGTCGTATTTTATTACCAAAAATTAGAAATTTTATTTCATGTTAACTAAATAACCATCAATTTGGATTTAGACAAAGGCATGGTACTCCTGAACAGTGTCATAGAGTAGTCAACGTTATTCGGAAAGCTTTTGAAGAAAAGAAGTACTGCTCTGGGGACTTTTTGGATATTCAACAGGCGTTTGACAGAGTCTGGCATAATGGTCTTTTGTTTAAGTTAAAAAATCTTCTTCCAGCCACATTTTATTCAGTTATAAAGTCTTATATACAAAACAGAACCTTTTATGTAAAAATCAAAGATGTGAGGTCAAACATTTTTGATATTAGAGCAGGTGTGCCAAAAGGCAGCGTACTAAGTCCAGTGTCATACACAATTTTCACAGCTGACATGCCAATTTCAGAAAATGTAACTATTTCAACATATGGAGATGACACGGCAATTTTAGCAGCAGACAATTCACCTTCAGTTGCATCTAATAATGTTCAGAGTGAATTAAATCTAATTGAATTGTGGCTGAAAAATGGAAAATACAAGTAAATGCGGAAAAATCTTCACATGTAACTTTTACACTTAGAAGGGGTGACTGTCCCAATCTTACTATTAATAATATACAGATACCTAAAAATGATTGTGTTAAATATCTTGGCTTGAGCATGGATCGTAGACTTACTTGGAAACAACACATAAAAAATAAGCGTCAGCATTTGAATTTTATTGGTTAATTGGTCCTGAATCTCAGATAAATATTGATAATAAATTAAGACTTTCTAAAGTAATTTTACAACCGGTGTGGACTTATGGAATTGTGGGGAACTGCAAGCCATTCTAATATTGAAATTATTCAAAGATACCAATCAAAAACTCTAAGACTTATTTTCAGTCACCTTGGTATATTACTAATGAAGCAATCCACAATGTTCTTAAAATTAAAACTGCAAAGGAAACTATCAATTCATTATGTGAAAAATACTAAAAAAGACTTAGTTATCACGAGAATCCATTGGCTATTGCTTTATTAGACGACACCGACGAAATTAAAAGACTTAAGAGATATCATATCTTAGACTTGCCATTTAGAAATTAGTTTAATTTATTTATTTTTTTTTCTTTTACTTTACTTTACTTTACTTTACTTTACTTTTATTTATTTATTTTTGTTTTTTTTTTTTTATTATTAATTTACTTTGCCACTTATGTATATGTACTAAAACATTTTGCCATTAATTATTTTTTTAAAATTAATAATCATATTATCTAGTTTATTGAAATTTTGTAAAGCACAGAATTCTTTTTATATTTTTATAGTTGTACTTAATGTTAAAGTACAATTACAACTGTAATTTTCATCAAATGTTTCATCAAATTTGCTTATTATTATTTTGTACTGATAGATTGCAATTAAAATAACATTAAAAAAAAAAAAAAAAAAAAAAACAAAGGAATTCATTAAAATTTAATATATTAAAGCTTAAAAGCTTTAAATTTAATACAGTAAGAAAATAAGAGATCATGTAACAAATAAAAGATAAGATATTTAATTTATGCCATGGTATAAAGTAAAACAATGTTTGTTATTCTTGCAACACAAAAAACATCAAATTGGCTGCATTTTGAATATGGTCTCAACTGGACTTTTCTAATGCTACAGAGCTCGCATCTTTCTTGACTTTTTACAAATTTAGGCCAGTGCACACCAATGTTACCCAGTCTTACATCTGTGGTAATGTCATTAATCCTTGGGCAACGGAACTTTTGTACTCAAGCAGGGACAGTTTTTCATGACAAAATACAATGTAAGAATAAACTAGTGCAACCTCAATAAGGGACCAGCAGCTTCTATGCCACCGTTTTTTGACTTTCGGTCTGAGCCACAAAAGGAACGTAATTGATGTGCGTGGTCTACGCCCCCATGAAGGTACTATAATCTCTAATAACTACTGGGTAAGTTTAGGTAAGATTAGGTTATGTAGAAATGCCAATGCGAAGTAGCCTTCACACCCTCATCCTGAGACCAATACGCCTTAGGATACTGATTGGAAAAAGAACAGGAGAAATAAATAGTGAAAGCCCAAAAATAAAAAAAATATTGGAAGATAGAAAATCGTACCTGACAAGATAAAACAGCCCTACCTATTAAACAGAAATCCGCCCTACAACTTCCCTGATTCTTGTAGTCGTGATCGTGTAATTTCTCGATTCGAAAGCAATTTATTATCTAATTATTTCAGTCAATACTAAACGAATCGGAATTATTTTTTCAGAGTTATAAAGCATTAATTTGAGTTTCACAATACTGAAAAAATAATTTCGATTCGTTAAGTATCGACTGAAATAAAATTGCTTTCAGATCGAGAAAGTATTCGATTACGACTGCCAGAATTAGGCCCCTGATGTTTTTAGTAATAAGTGTGTGTGTGAAACGGTAGAAAAGTTCTATGGTGAATTAAAATTGTCAAAAATTTCTACGCTAATGTCAAAATTTATACCAGCCCCCAAGGGCTAGAGAAATTTTATTCACCTCAACAGTGTCAAAAATTTTCTTCCATGAATACTTTGCTACCGTTTCACACAAACCCTAAGAATCAAAAATTTTTTTTCTAAATATGTAGAAGCAAATATGGTAATTCAGAGAACTAATGGTGATACAATGCAAATATATGTCTGCCTACTATGTAGGGCATACAAATATGAAAGGGTACCTATAAGTACCGTTCGGAAGCAAAGGGTTACATCCCAATAAACGCAAAGTCAAACGTTTGATATGAAATGTCTTTATCATTTGACATCAAACACAATTCTCAAACGTTTTTCAATTGTTTGATTTTAACATTAAAATTTAAATCGATAATGATTTGAAAATAAACATTTGACATCAAATGTTTTATCAATTTGATGTCAAATTGGTATCAAATGTTAAATTCAAATCAAAACTAAGCTTACCAATACTTAAGCGAAAATAAATTTAAACATTAAAAATGGCGATTAGTTAAATTTTTACTTCGTGGTTAAATGTGTTTTATTAGTGGACGATTTATTTCTTGTGAAAAATAAAAACTATTTGAGAGTAATTACAATGATTAAGAATACGAATTTAAGAAAATTGAACGGGAAAGTGAAGAAGTAACAAGTTTGTTTTTTGATCGCGGTGCTACAATCCTCAATATAAAAGGAAGTCAAGTATTTCGTCTTTCTAAGAATTAGAAAACAAAAAGAACATTATTTCATCTTTAAGCAATTGTGCCGAACGTTTATCTCAAATTTTATTTAAAGTAAACAAACAATATATTTTTATTTATGTTCCACATTGCTTTATAATCCACATTTGAAAAACCTTTGAGAATTAGGTTTGAAAGCAAGTTGAAAATAAAGGCATTTTTCAATTTGAAAATAATTTCCCCTTTTTGTTGAGAATGCTATGATTTTCAAACGTTTGTCGTTTGAGAAAACGTTTGATTTCAAATCATTTTTAATTTGAAATCAAACCTCTGTTTTTGTTAAGATATTAATTTCATAAAATTTTCTTTTCAATAAAGCCGGTTTCATTGATACTAAAAATATATTTCCTTGTTTTATTATACCCTTAATTCGAAAATTTTAATCTGTGGTTTCCTCAATAACCAAGTAAATATTATCATTTTTGCTGACGTAATTCTAAATTGTTTTTAAATAGTTTTTAACACTAACGAAGTATAGGAACAAAATAGTTAACTGTTTAACGATCGAAATAAAACATAAATAATAATTCGATTCATTAAAACAAATTGAGTTATGCTTACTTAAGGTACGTTCAGACTGATGAAATATTTGGTAGCAAACATTAAATAATTCATTAACGTAGTCTGAACACAAAATATTTTTCAGTGTCAAAAAAAAATTAAAAGCTGATTTTGAGCAAATAAAAGTATTTGCCGGCAAACAATATTTGTCCAATGTGAACACGAAAAATCAAATATTTTAGTAATTTTTGAGCAAACATTTATTTGATATTACAAAAAAAAAATTGTAAGAGCAAACAACAATTTTAGCCATGTTCCCGTTAAAAGCAAGTTTTCAGATTCTTTACAGTTTTCAAGATTTTTAATAATTTAAGACTTTGCTATCATACTGCAATTAGCAAATTATTGCAATTTTCCGCTATTTTAGCAATTTTTACCGAATTTTTTCCATTCCTTATTACTTTAGGGACTTTTAATCAATAGCCATTATTATTTTTGAAAAATTTTTTTTTGTTATTTTCCGACAATTTGTTTGTTTAACTTATTTAAAATAAATTTTTAGGGTTGTTTCCAAGTTTGCAATTTTTCGCGTATTTTCAAACCATTCTCGTGAAGAAGCGATTTTTCCCTGTTAATTTTTACAGCTTAAAAGATTTGTAATAATTATTAGGCTTTTTATCGAATTTTTGGCATTCCTTATAGTTTTAGGCACTTTAAATACATTTTATGGCTTGTTTGAAATATCTAAATGTTTTGCGAATTTTTGCAACATTTTTTTTTTGTTTTGTTCCGACATTTTGTTTTTTTTTTTTACCGATCTAGCGATTTCAAATATACATATATTAGAGTGTGTCTCCAAGTTTGCAAATTTTATGCACGTTCCCGTTACCAATTGTCTTAAGATTTTCTTTCTTTTACATTCTCCTGTTCTAACACTATAAGAGATGCTGCTATAGCAACTACTACCTTACCATAAAAATACTTGTTTACAAATATAATTTTGTAAAAATGTAGCATTGATTTTAATAATGGGCCGCGTGAATAAAAAGGTAGCTTTAGCTAATACTTGAAATTTGTAAGTTTAAACTAGCTTTGAGGTGAATAAAAATTTGAGTTAAAGCTGGTACTTTATACTGACTAGTAGAAACTAGTTCTTTCAGTGTTGACTCAAAAAATGTGTGAATAAAAACGAATGTGTGCTTAAAAATACTAGTTTTCGCTTTATTTTTTTTAAGCTTATGATTGGGGTGCTTGAAGTTTGTGTTTTGTGACAATATTGAAATAAAAATTAATTTCTTTTTAAATATTTATTAGTATGTATGTTTAGTTTTATGAACATCCTGAAGATTATTTCAAATTGTATATTTTTCGGAAAAATACCTAAATTGGTAAGATCTCTGTAAATGTAACAAATACAATAATTAGAATTGTGGTTATTTTGTTGAACTATTTATGGTTTTTAATCCAAATTTTTAATATTTTAATACGGCTTAAGTTCATCAAATTTAATTTTCATTAAATTATTGTTATGAAGAAAGGAATTTTACAACATAAAAATTAATTAAAATTGTTATTGATAATCTTTCATTCTTGACCGTGGCCGGGGCCGGGGATCGAACCCTGGTGGCAGGTTACCATGACATGTTTCGATCGCAACCATTCGATCTCCTCAGATGGATTTGCCGTCTCACGCTCGCAGCCATCGACGACTGCTGACGTCAATAGTCAAACATCAATCCTTAAACCAAATTGTATGTTAACCTTTGGTAGATCGAAATTTGCTTTTTTTGAATCATTATCCATTTTAATTGATTTTACATGTTTCTTCATAAAAATAATTTAATGAAAATTAAATTTGGTGAACTTAAGCCGAAGTAACAAATACTTAAATTTAAATATGTACAGTTTACCAAAGCAATTTTACTTAATTTTTCAAATAAATAATAATCATTGACGTTGCCACTAAGTTGTTTTAAGATATACCGCATAAAGGTCGGTACAGACTTTTGCCATAAAAAGTTTGTGTTGCATTTTTTAAATAAAATAAAAAAATCTGTTAAAAAGAAAAATTTATAAAAAACAGATAAATATACAAAAATATATTTATTTATGTTCGCATACAAACTAAGACATTTACAGCGATTTTTTTTGTAATAATAATACACATTTGTTTAACGATTCAAAACATAAAAAAGGAAATTAACATTTTTTTCTTATATTCTGTTTTATATTTTTAAAAATATGTTTTAAAAATTTTAATTTTTGATATTTTTGCACTTTGCAATTAATTTAATTGAATGGTCGCATTATCCAGCGTTTGCTTCCTCTGTTAAGCATTAGCTACCTAGCACTAGCAAAGAATTATTCACACTTTTTGTAGTTTAAACTTTTCAGCATAGCTAGTACTGAAAAGTAAAAGCTAGTGCTAGTACTTAGTACTATGTAGCATAAACTACCTTTTTATTCACTCGACCCAATAACATAGTTTTTATACTGCTTTACAGAATAAAACAAATATTTTTGAGTCTCAAATAAAATAACAGCTGATTTTGAGCAAATAAAAGTATTTGCTGGCAAACAAATATTTGTCTAATGTGAACATAGGGTGAACACAAAACAAAAAATATTTTAGTAATTTTTGAGCAAACATTTATTTGATAATACAAAAAAATTTTAAGAGCAAACAACGACAACTTATTTTAGCCATGCACCCGATAGAAGCAATTTTTCATGTAATATTAAAATTGTTCGCAAATTTTCGTTATTTTTGCAAAATTTTTTTTTTTTGCTTTTCCCCGACATTTTGTTTTTTTTACCCGATTTAGCGATTTCAAATAAATTTTAGGGTTTGTAATTAGCAAATTTTTGCGAATTTCCGCTAATTTAGCAATTTTTTACCAAATTTTTGCCATTTCTTAGCTTTCAAGCACTTTTAATAAATTTTATGGCTTGTTTGAAATATCAAAATTTTTCGCGAATTTTCGATGTTTTTGCAACATTTTTTTTTGTTCTTTTCCCGACATTTTGTTTTTAACCGAATTATATTTTAGGGGTTGTTTCAAATTTTTCGCAAACTTTAGCCATGTTTCCGTTTACCATTGTCTTCCAGTTTTGTTTTTCTTTTACATACTCCTGTTCTAACAATATAATATATGCTGCTCCACAGAATAAAACAAATAATTAGGGTTCTGCGCGAATTTGTACTATTTGTGAAATATATTTTCATTTTTGAACACTTTCATTAAATAATTATTTCATGCAAATATTTGTTTTAGTCTGAACGCATGGAAAACATGAATTAATTTATTTTATAGAGCCTAAGGCCTTGTAGCCATGGCCTCGTTATTCATTAGTCTATAATTTGTAATTATTTTCTAATGCTATAAATAAATAAATAAATAAATTTATTTTATTTGACACTATCTGCCAACTGTTTTAACAAACAAAAATTGTCAAATATTTGAGCTTAGTTTGAACCAAGGCGAATTCATAAAGGTGACCGCATCATTGGATAGAGCTATGCTAGCTATCTCTTTTTTTAAATACATACTATGTATTTTGTTATTGTAAAAAGTTAGAGTGATTGTCAAAATTATTTGTTTATAAAATATACACGATTCATTTAGAAGTTAAATTTTTTTCCTGTATTGCAAATTTATTGTGGCTCCACTTATTCCATACGCCTTTTAAAATCCTTGTGTTTAAATTTTATGTTCACTTTTTTGTTCTATAACATGTAAATAGTGTTGAAAGTAAAAAATTAATTAACAGCTACATTAACATTACTAATTTTAACTTATATTTTTTTATTCTTTTTTTTATTTCTTTCTTATGGTAACATTTAATAAAATTGTCATTCCTTTTGTATTTTTTCTCGAACTCAACACGTGTTTTATTAAACGTAGTTTTTTTAATGTATTTTTCCCTATAAAGTTTCAACAAGTTATAGGCCCAGTATTGGCATAATGGAAAAGATAATCGAAATAGAAAAATTAACTGGTAGGAAAAACTACCGCAAATGGAAGTTTGCCGTGGAGCACGCCATGAAGTTGCAGGGCTACTGGAAGGCGGTTCTTGGTACTGAAGAGAAGGAGGAAGTAAATGAAAAGGCAACATCAAGGTTGGTGTTGTATATTTCGTCGGAGTTATATATTCACATACAGGAAGTTGGCACTGCAAAAGGAATCTGGGATAAATTAAAAACCACGTATGATGACTCCGGGTTGACAAGAAGGTATGGGCTGCTAAGGAAATTAACAACGACACAATTAGTAAATTGTGATGGTATTGGTGAATATGTAAGTACCATAATTGACACTGCCCATAAGTTGAATCAAATTGGTATGAAGGTTAACGAAGAGTGGGTTGGAAGCCTTTTATTAAGCGGCTTGCCGGAGCATTATGCTCCAATGATTATGGCAATTGAAAGCAGCGATATCAAAATTACAGGCGATTCTATCAAAACAAAATTATTGCAAGATTTTGATAATTATAGCAGTTTAACAACTAACAACTAAAATCAGCGTTTTATAGTAAATATAAAGATAAAAAGCCAGACAACAAGAGTAAAAAGGTGGTTTGCTTTAATTGCAATAAAGATGGCCATATTGCTAAATTTTGTAAGGCGCAAAAGAAGAAACAAAATGGCGGACATAAGGAAAAAGCACTTGTGGCAAGTTTAGCAGCAAAATTTGATGGTAATGGTAACAATTGGTTAATAGATTCTGGCTCAACTGCTCACATGGTGAACGAAAATGAAGTTTTTGTTAATTTTAAACCGTATGAAAAGGAGAAACGTGTTATAGTGGCCAATAACAACAGCCTTAGGGTAATTGGTATTGGTAAAATTAGAATTCAACAAAAACTAAACAACAAATTGGAGTATATCACCATTGAAGACGTTTTATATGTACCCGAAATGTGTGCATATTTAATCTCAGTGAGTCAGCTAACAAAGAAAGGGTTTGAAAAAAGATTTGAAGGTAGTAAATGTGTGATCAAAAGGGGTAACGTAATTTTTTCGGAAGCATTCTTTGATAATGGCATGTTTAAGCTAAGAGTTTCACCTCAACATCAGAATTATGCTGCAATTAGTAAGGAAGTTTGGCACAAACGGCTAGGTCACGCTGCGGACAAAAATATAGAAAATCATCGGTCTAATGAATCTTCTGGTGTTAATTTTAAAAATGACGCTCAGTCAAATGTTTGTACGTCATGTCTACAAGGAAAACAATCGCGTAAATCGTATAAATCGTCAACGAAAAAAACAACTGAAATTTTGCAACTTATACACACAGACGTTTGTGGCCCGATGGAAAAAAAATCAATGGGAGGTGAAGTTCCGAAAGTATTTCAAAATTTTAAAAATATGGTGGAAAATCAAACGGGTAAGAAGATTAAAATGCTTCGTTCTGATAATGGTTTGGAATACTGTAATACAAAGCTAAAACAGATTTGTAGCGATAGCGGCATACTACATCAGACATCTGCACCGTATAGTCCACAACAGAACGGAAAAGCCGAACGCATGAATAGGACTTTAGTTGAGAAAGCCCGATCAATGTTATATGATGCGAATCTTAAGAAGTTTTATTGGGCTGAGGCTACAAGCACTGCAGCGTATTTAATAAATCTCACCCGAAAAATAGTCTTAATGGAAAATCTCCAGACGAAGTATGGAGTGCTAAACTACAAAACTTAGATCATCTCCGTGTTTTTGGTTGCGTAGGTATGGTAATGATACCTAAGGAGTTACGTAAGAAGTGGGATTCAAAATCAAAAAGGTGTATAATGGTCGGATATTCTGAAAATTCCAAAGCCTACAGATTATATGATCCAGTAATGAGAAAGATACACGTAAGTCGAAATGTAGTATTCGTAGAAACTGAAATGTATTTTGAAAAATCAAATAATAGTAAGAATAACACTGTTTTATCTAAGGATAATTATCAGAATTCAGTGGGGATTTTAGATTATGAAAATTCTGATATTTGTGAAAGATCAAGTGAAGCTGAAAGTACTACTGATGATGAAGATGAAAAACAAAAGGAAGAGTATCAAGAAGAAAAACAAGAAGATCATCAAGAGGAAGAAAAACAAGAAGACCATCAAGAAGAAGCAATGCAAGTAGAACAACAGCAGAAGGTAGAACAACAACAAGAAGACCTCTTAAATACAGATGAACAAACTCCTCGTCGATCATCAAGAATGAAAAAACCCACACAAATGGATGATTATGTTTCATATTTAGCCAATTATAGTGCAGGTGAACCAATGAGTTATTCAGAGGCTGTCGATGGTGACGAAAAACGTTTTTGGCTAAAAGCTATTCAAAATGAATACAATTCACTTTTGGAAAACAACACATGGTGTGTTGTGAAAAATGACAAAGATAAAAAAAAGTTAACTACAAAATGGGTTTTTAGGAAGAAAAATTAAGAAGGCGATATTAGGTATAAAGCAAGATTATTTGCAAGAGGCTGTGCGCAGCGCAGTGGTGTAGATTATACCGAAACTTTTTCTCCAGTGATGAGATATGACACCTTACGTTTTTTATTATCGATCGTTTTAGAATTTGATTTAAAAATAAATCATTTGGATGTTTGTACAGCCTTTCTTCAAGGAAATCTAAGAGATGAAGTTTATATTGAAGTTCCTGAAGGTGTATCCGTTCCGGATGGTCATATGCTAAAGTTAAATAAACCGTTGTATGGTTTAAAACAAGCATCCAGAATGTGAAATGAAAAGTTTAGCGGAAAATTGACAGAAATTGGCATAAGACAACTAAAATCGGATCAATGCGTTTACGTTACCGATACTTTAATAATTATTGCTGTATACGTGGATGATATGGTCGTGTTGTGGAAAAATGAAAAAACTAAAAACTCCCTTGTTAATAGTTTAAAAGATGAATTCAAGATGCAAGATCTTGGTCCAGCTAAATCATTTTTGGGAATGAGAATAAGTTATGAAACAGGTAAAAAATTATCAATTGATCAGTCGGCATATATAGAAAAAATGTTACAGCGTTTTAATATGGTTTTATGCAACCCAGTTTCAATACCCATGGATCCAAATGTGAAATTAAATAGAAACGATCCGAATGGAAACACTAAATCCGAAATGAAGAAGTATCCATATCAGGAGTTAATTGGCAGCCTACTGTTTGCGGCCCAAGTTAGCAGACCAGATATTTGTTATGCTGTAAATTTACTCAGTCGTTTTAACAATAATTTCGAAATTCAGCATTGGATTGCAGCAAAACGTATTTTAAGGTATCTTAAAGGTACAATTAATTTCAAATTAACGTTTTAAAAGCAGAAATTAATTAATATATATCTTATAATCCAGAGACAAAAAAAAAACAAATTCAATAAAGGAAGGTACTAGATTAAAGTGTTACTAGTCAAGTTTTATCTAATTATTGTGTAGAAATGGAGATATATAAGAAATTTATAAGATATGTATTATATATATATGAATATTTAGTATAAATAATTTAAAAATTCTTAAATTTATATTGTCTTATACATGATTTATAAACATATAAATTATGTATTAGTAGATAGAAATATATCTATATATATATATATGAGACAACAGTTTTTTGTGATGCCGACTATGCAGCTGATCCAGAAGAAAGAAAATCAGTTAGCGGATACGTACTAATCAAGAAAGGTGCTGCTATATCTTGGGGTTCTAAGAAGCAGAAAACCACAGCATTATCAACTTGTGAAGCCGAGTATATGGCTATGGGTGTAGCAGTTCAGGAAATGCTCTGGTTAAGAGGACTAGAAAAAGAGCTGTTTTGCAGTAAGTTGGAAGCAACAAAATTGTTTTGTGACAATCAAAGTGCTATTCAATTAGCACTTAATGAATCATATCACTCTAAAACAAAACACATCGATGTAAGACATCATTTTATTCGAGACAACATTCTATCAAACAACGTAACTTTGAAGTCTATAAGTTCCAGTGGGATGGTAGCAGATATTCTAACTAAACCCCTTGCAAATACTAACTTAAGTGGCTTCATGGAGGATATGGGTTTAAAGTAAATTAATTTTTTAGTAAGGATGTTGAAAGTAAAAAATTAATTAACAGCTACATTAACGTTACTAATTTTAACTTATATTTTTTTTTTATTTCTTTCTTATGGTAACTGAAGTTACATTTAATAAAATTGTCATTCCTTTTGTATTTTTTCTCGAATTCAACACGTGTTTTATTAAACGTAGTTTTTTTAGTGTATTTTTCCCTATAAAGTTTCAACAAATCGGTTTTTTCAAGAATTTATTTTTTTATTGAGTTTTAAATTTTAACAAATTTATTTCATAAAATGTAAACAACGCTTGACATTCATTATACAAACAAGGAAATAAACATTAAACAGATGATTCGAAAATGTCACCATTATGAATTCACCTTTTATTACAGGTGGTCTCAAAAGCCCTGCTGATATTAGCTAAAATCACTGTTGGATGTCAAAATTTTGTTTATTATCTTTGTTTCTGTTTTGTTTAATTTCTGTTTTTGACATTGTACAATGATTTTACAAAAACAAATTGCTTGTGGTTTTTGTACGAGTTGTACTTGTTGTAGTACCGAGCAAGGCGAATTCAAACAGGTAAACTCATCTCTACAACTACAAAAAGCCCCATGTATTTTGTTTATACAATTTTCTGGTTGGTTGTCAAAATTTTTTTATTGCAAATTAAAATTATCACTTTTTTACAAAAGAAATTAATAAATTCACTTCAATCATTCGCAGTTTTGAAATTTTTTTATTATAAAAATAATATTTTGAACACTTTTCCTTCAACTTCTTCTCAAAACAAAATCATATTTTGACGTTTGACCATATTTTTTAATTCGCCGTGGAAACAGCTGATGAAAAGCTGACGAGATGAGTTTACCTGTTTGAATTCGCCTTGGTACCGAGATTACCTGGGATGAATTCGCCTTGCAAATTTAAAAACAAATATTTTTGTCAAATATTTCATTAGTCTGAACGTACCTTAAGTATTTTTCTAATTGAATACAGTAGACTCGCGGTAACGTGGACTATTAAAACCTAAGCTTGTTCACGTTTGCGAAGTTGTTCATGTTTACGAAGGTGTAATTTTTTACATCTTAAAAATAAAATAGACAGATATTTAACTCAAATTCATATATTTTTTTTATTAATTCATATTCATTAATTCATATTCGTATTTGCTTTGTTAAGAAAAACAATTTACATTAAAATTATTTTAAAAAAATGGGTTATCTTTTTTTGGATTTTCTTTTTTTGCAAAAAGCTGAACACCGCCTTTTCTCGGAGATAGGGTTGCCATACGTACTGTTTTTAACAGTACATGTACTGATTTTTTCCAATTGTACTGTTTTATGCATAATGTCCAAAACAGTACGCAAATGTGCTGTTTTTTACACTTTGTACTGTTTTTTGTACTGTTTTTTTTGGTTCAGTCTACAAAAAACCAAGATATTCAGAAAAACCCTGTTTAAGTCATATTTTGAAAATATCCTTATATTTAACAGTACATCGATTAAAAAAAAGGTTGTGTTCCAAACAAAAAAGCTCTAAAATAATAAGACTTTTTACGCTGTGGTCATTGTTTTCTCATAAACACGCAGTAGACATCTTAATTATAATGGGTGACTCGCAGCAGTTGTATATTTTCATGTTATTATTTTTAAGACATATGATTTTATAGCTACCTCTTCCAATAGTATTTTCCTTTAAACACCTGAGAAAGATAAAAACAAAATCGAAATTTTGTTAAAAATATTATATTTTTTAAATACTAACGTACGGTTTACAAAACAAATTTTGTATAAAAATTCTCCTTAATAAACTTTTGTAAGATTTAATAATCGTTTATAAATACGGGGGTAAATAAATACTTATTCCATCACAACTATCGTTAATTCCTAGAATTTTTTTTAACATTCGGCCAAGTTCTGGAAATCGAAATCACGTGAAATTGAAAAAACGAACAAATTTAAAAAATTCTCCGGGCTCAAAATTTATAAAAATACCTAATTCCTTTCAGGACCACTTTTTTCTACCTAAACTACTTTTGAAATAAAGAAAAGCTACGTTAATTTTTACAAAAATTTTATTGAATATCTTCAGCGTATAAATTTTATTGAAACTTGTTTTTTACTATTTTAATATTTTCAGATTTTGTTAAATAAAAATACACCAAACTATGTTTTTTGCTTAGCTTAAAATTTTTTTGAAATTTGAAAATTAACTTGGACACATACATTTTTTCAAATTCTATTTGATTTGTGCAACTATGCGTGTGGTGAAAATTACTTTAACTACCAGTATGCTTAAAGAAAGTCCTACTTACACAAATGGAGTAATTTCGTATACGTTTAAAATGCCATAAAACGGAAATCATTCCTTTGACGTTACACATTTCAAGTGTTTTTCGTTATATAATTGTTGCATATTCAATCAAAAGTTTTAAATATATAATAATTTAAATAAATAGTTGTGTTTTCGCCAAAAAAAAAATGTACTGTTTTTTTCTTGATTGTACTGTTTTTTTGTGGTCAATGTACTGTTTTTCCGAATTTAAAATCTGGCTACCCTACTCGGAGACCTCTTTTTATTTTTTCTATTACATCCACTTTTTCTTTAAAGTTAAAAAATTTGGTAGTTTTTGCAACATTTTTCACGACATTTTTCACGACACACTTTATATTAAACTAAAAACAAAATAAGCAAATTAACAGCTCGCGTTACACAAAATGCCAGAATATATTCCTAAGCAATATTGACGGGGATTCCCAGTTTTTAAAAAAGTAGTGATTGCATAAAAAAGTTCAAAAGAAAACAACGTTTTCTATGTTCCATGAATATAACATTTGTTCACGTTATAGGGCTTTCTTACTGTGTTCACGCTACAGAGTAGTCAGTGTAAAAAAAATTATGTTTATGCTAGCCGGTGTTCACGTAAGGCGGTGTTTTTGTTATCGCGAGCCTACTGTATTTGGTAAACTTAAACTTTTTATAAAAAATTTCAAAATTAAATGTAACAAAATTCAAAAAAACATTATGAGTACGGTGACCATATCTTTTTAACAAAAAAAAAGGACATTTCAAAATTGAATAAACATTATATGGAGCATTAAGTTTATTTTTCCAATAAAATTTTGCATTTTATGAAATATATTATTTCGTCCATTTCTGGCTGCACCCCCAAAATTGCAATTCGTATTGTCAGCACAAAATACCACCATTTTACTAGTTATTTCGAATTTTTCTAATGTTTCTTGAAGACTTTTGGAAATAATATCGGAGTTTTAACCTTGAAGTTCATTTACAGCTAGAACTTTCACCGTAATTCCTTTTTTTGGTAGAAAATATCGGACTAATATTGGGCATAATTTAATAGGTCCGTGGTTTGAACAGTCTAAATATATTGCAATGCAGGTGGCCTCAGATAATTCAGTTTTTATTAAATCCAATGAAACACGTTTCAAAATATTTTTGGTAATTGCTTCACATTTAGTTCGAGCACACGAATATTTTGGTTTGAAGCATGATTTAATTAATTTTGTGGTGCAATCATTCGACCGAAATGAAAAATTGTGGTGCACTGAATGATAAGCCCAAGTACCTTCGATGACAGCCAACTCTTTTTCTTTATCGTTAAAATTTACAGTTCTTACAAAGTTTGTCAATTGGCGACTTGAACTGCTGGCGAAAACTGCATTTTTATGTTTTATAGCTTCTAAATGTTTTTTTATACTAGAAGCGCCACCATTTGCAATGGAAAAATGGGCTGCACATATTCCACACCTTACATCATCATGGTCACTTACGGTTTTATGTATGAATGGAAATTTCGACTTCAGTACACTATTTAAAATACATTTTCTTTTTGGCGGCATATCTAAAATATGTAAAGGCTGTTTATATATGCATGTACATACATACTTTGTTTTTAAATAAATAAATAATGATGAAAAACTTACCGAAATAATAACAAATTATTGTATAAAATTTTATTTAACAATACTTTTTTTATATCTCTTTAATTAATGTACATACGTATTAATACGTATGAAATATCGGATTTAATCCAACTGACAAAAAATTTGACGCATTGAACATACCTTTTTCAGTGTTGCCAGGTTATTACTGCTTTGAATGATTATAATTTATTTTTTTTTTTGATGTTTAAATTTTGTGGTGTTAAGAAAACAAAAAAATTATTATGTTGGTGCTATAAAAAATAATTGTGGTAAAAAGTTAAAAATTAAGGACAACCGTCCTCCTTTTGAAAAAAATCTTAAAGGACATCGTGCCAAAAAAAAGGACTGTCCTTTAAAAATAAGGACGAATGGTCACCGTAATTATGAGCAATGTAAATACAAATCACTTATACATATGTATAAGCGTGTTTTCCTGTAACAAAAAACAATAACAATGTAAAATACTACAAAAAAGTTCAGCTTAAAAAGTAATTAGCAATTTGACTGTATTCTAAATATTATAATAAATTCCCAGATTCTAGTTATTTTTTTAAGATGTCATCTCTGGTGATAATATCGAACTGATTTAAAATACAAAGTTGCTTAAAGGGCCCTAAAATGATAATTTGCAATGACTCTTCAACGTCACGACTTATTAATCACTTTCCTATACCATCTTAATTCTTTTGAAGTTTTTTTTTAAAAAAATTTTTGAATTTCATACATAATTGTGTTTTGTATTATTTAAATTATTACTTTTATTGTTAGTATTTATTTTAGTGGAACTTTTTTCCTCTATTCAAAAGGTAATAATTAAAAAAAAACAGAATAATTGCATTTAATCTTTCATTGAACTTAAAGCGTTAATAAAAGGAATAAATAAATTATTTCATATTTTTAACTTTTTTATTTCTGTTTAAAAAAATATTTATGATGATACGTCCTTTTGTTTCAGAAAACACAAATACAAAAAAAACAACAAATATAACTTAAAAAATATTTCGAAAAATTTAGTTTTTATACCCTTCACCTCAGGTGGAAAAGGGTATATACAAGTTTGTCATTCCGTTTGTAATTTCTACAATATTGATCTTAGAACCTATAAAGTATATATATTCTGGGTCCTTATGAGGAGAGAAGTTGATTTAACGATATCCGTCCGTCTGTCCGTCTTACGTTTGATATGTGTTTTCCGGAGACTCCAGACATGATAGCGGCTAGGTTGTTTAACATTTATGTCACATATAGTCTACCATCGGTTGCTATTGAAATTCAGCAAGATCGATCCACAAATATGAGATATGAGCAAAAAACCACGACTACCTCTAATATTTTCCAAAAATCCCTTGTGGTTGTTGTAATTTTCTTACTTTTTGCTGTATATCTGGGGAACGGCAAAAGCCAAAGTTTCCAAATTAGGTACACACATTTAGGTAGCCAATACACACCATCCTACAAAATGTGGGCGGGATTGGAGAAGTGGGCGTGGTACCTCCCATAGATCTCCCCGAGTCCAAGCTTTATAACTTAGCTAAATGGTAAATTTCATTTTAAACACGTCGGTTTATAATTCTGTCAAATCGGTTAAAAAATGGCTGAGTTATAACCAAAATACTGAATTCCCAAAAATTACTCATTTTTATTTTTTATAATTAAGTTTGTTAAAATATATACAAGTGTATATAAATGTAATTAAATTATTCCTTAACACGCCGGTATATAAAACAATCAAATCGGTTAGATAATGGGCAATTTATTAGCAAAATACTCCAAAAATGGGCTAAAAAACATCAAAATTTTTATACAATCCTACATTTTAGGGCTGCCATATGACCTATGGAAACGACTTATGTATCAAAACATCGGCAATTTTTAGTAGAACATATTTCCCAAAAAATTGGTTGTTAAAACACAACATCCGACATAACGTGGACGGTTTGGATAAGTGGGCGTGGCACAAAATATAATTATTAATATCTCAAGAATGGTTTTCACATAATTTTTTGTTCTTATTGCACCATGGTGAAGGGTATATAAGATTCGGCACAGCCGAATATAGCACTCTTACTTGTTTCTCTTGAATAAGTTTAGTTGCTCTGTCTTAATTCCATATTCCATCAATTGTTTCTATATCTGAACTATTTTTTATTTTATAACGTTTGTTGCTTCTCCTGTAAAATTAGAAAAAAGTGATGTTACGTACTTTTGGATTTTCGACGACGATATATATGTTTATGTAAAGAACGCATATGCACTAATTTTTATCTAACACCATTTCTTTTTTTTATATTAAATATTTAATTTCATTGTAAAATAAATCTCCATTCAATTTTAATTAAAAAATGTTCTTTCGTTATTGCTTTTAAACATAAACAATAGAAGAACATCAAAGGAATAAATAGGGTATAAACTAAAAATTTTTATTTATTTTTTTTTTTTTTAAATCTACATTTAATATTCATATATATCCGCTGTAAACATATCATGCTACATTCATATTTCGTCTCCTTTTTGGTAATGAAACGGTTTGTTTAAAAATTATATTTCATATGCCTTTAATATTAAATTCAAAACTGTTTTGCTTCTACTTAAAATTTTTAAATTTTGAGTTAATACCCTCTTTGTGATTAAGTGCTACATAGATAAAAAAAAAACTGAAAAAGGCGATGTTGTATAAACAAATTAATAAAAAACCAAAACATTTAAATGATTCATGCAGTCGCTATGAGTTGATCGATTGACATTTAGGGTTTTTGGTTAACAGCTTTAAGTGCTTTTTTTTTAGCAGACGGAAAAAATATTTGTAATAGAAAATTAATTTTTAAATCACTATTGTCAACTCTTTTTGACCAGAAAAGCCTAAATTTATAGTACATAGTAACAGCTAAACAAGATGTTTTTTAAAAGAACGCAAAAATATTATTAAGCTAGTGTTTTTACATTTAAACCGGAAAAATGTCCATTACAGTTTTGGAATCTACTCCCTTAGAGCTTTCAAATAATGTCTTGAAGCCCCATTCAGGTCTGTCCTAAGTTAGGGCAGGGCAGTATTTGAAATACAGTGGAGGCTCGAAAAAGTTGAGTAGTTTGTTTTGGGGGTGATGAACTTTTCCGAAAACTTAACTTTTCCGTGGTATGAAAAATGCATGTGGTTATATGTGTATTTATACATTGTTTATTTATTTTAAATTGTAAATTTGAATTATATGTACCTACATGCATACATATATACATATTAATTATATATATATATACATTATTACACATTAGGATTATTATTGCTGATTCAGAAACATGAAAATCCTTGGCCAATCGATTAGCAAGAACGCCTTCATCTAATTATTTTAAAATCTTTAATTTTTCGGCGACTGATAACCTTTTTTGCTTCATTGCTGCTAACATTGTTGCGATCAAAACAAAACAAATTCTACGACTATTTTCTTTCACAACCAACTGATGAGAGCAAACACATTATGCAAGATTAGGTTTGTATATAAAATTCGCAAACAAATTAATTAACGGTAAATGATACACTTATAAACAGAAAAACAAAATAAAAAAAAATTGTCTCTAAAAAGTTAAGAATCACTTAACTTTTTAGAATCACGTGTGGTGAATGAAAGCTGATTAACTTTTCCATATACTTAACTTTTCTATGACTTAACTTTTTCGAGACTCCACTGTACATGTATTTGAAATACATACGTATTTAAAATATAATTACGTATTTTGTGTTTTAAATACATGACGTACAAGTGTTTTGTATTTGAAATACATGTTCAGCAAGTATTTTGTATTTTAAATACGTACAATAAATAGAAGTAGTTTGTATTTTAAATACTTTAAAAAAATGGGAGTATTTTGTATTTTAAAAACAAAGTTTACAAAATATATTTTGTCAGTTTATTGATGGTTGCTTGCACTTTGATCTACCAAAAACTAGAATCGCTAAAAAACGTAACTATCAGAATATGGAAATATCGGAAGAAGAAGCACCAGTAAAGAAGACGATGATTTTGTTGTTTTTGTAGATAGGAATGATGTGAATCTAGGACATCAAAATTGGAGTTGGAATTTGTCAGTTTCCTCAGTGACAAGAGCAAAGACGTTATCACTCTGTATTCATAGAATCTAATAAAAGTGTGTGCTCATTAGGACCTGTAGTAAGATTATTTTCTTCAGCAGGTTTCATTTATTCTTCAACAAGAAACTGTTTGTCTAATGCTACATTCATTACATTTTTGAAAGGAAACAATTGTTTTGTTAATTAGTTGTATCTAATGTATTTTTAGTTTGAATAAAAATGGTGAATTTCGTATATTATTTTTTGACGATTTTTTGTTTCGAAATTAGCAAAGTACCGATTTGCTGATTTTTTTCTAAAAATTCCAAAGTCCGAATAAAACATTAAATTTTTAAACACGTTCGTTTTTTTAATCTTGGATTTGTACCTTTCCAAGAGTGGAAGGCGGAACGTTTTCTTTCGTTTAACTCAAGGTCTATCCAATAGGTCTGCTTAAGAAGCCAGATGTTTATTTGGTTTTTTCCTCAACGATATCAAAAGTTTTTTACATTTTCCTTATACGTGTATATTTTTGTTTACTTTTTTGGTTTTTTGCCACACATACATGCACACAAAACACATTTTTCCTTTTGTTTTCCCTATGTAGTAAGAAGATTTTGACAACGGCGAGGAATTTTACACAAACAAAATGCCTGTTGGTTTTTGTATTGTTGTATTGTTGTAGAAGTAAGCAGACCTATTGGATAGGCCTTGGTTTAACTTTACCGCTGATATGACATGCATAAGCAATAGCGTCAACGTTGTGTCACGAACAGTAGTGATATCTTACTTGTTTAATAAAACCCACAAATTATATATAAAAATAGAGATAAAAACGCTACATTAATAATAGCTGTATAAATCATATTTTCAATAATTATACGGCGTACATTTCACGAGTTGCAAGATAATATCTACGTGAGTCTCATAGGATTCTTGACATGAAAGACTCGTTAGATAATCTTTACCCACGTCTTAAACGATTCCCACAACGATTGAAAAAGAGTCTTTCACTCTGCTATGGAAGAATCTCAGTCGTGTTACAGATTTTCCCGTGTGAGGAATCTTCTACGATTAAAAACGTGGTCATCGACGATCAAAGACGGTCATCATGATACTCCCATTACGAAACGATTTTAATTTTTAAGTTGTCCGATTTTTTTTGACGATTTTTCGATTTTTTTCCACAGGAAATTGACGATTTCCTCACAAATTTATCTGACAAAACTTGCTGCTGCTTAAAGATGAACAGCGTACTTTCCGTCCTCAAACTTTTGGAAAGACAAAATACTTCATTACGTTGACTACGTGCTCTGCGTAGCACAGCGATCGTACAAGGCGTTATAGTTAACGCTTAAGTCGTTTTTTTGTAATAGATTAATATATTAAAAACGACTCAGGCGTTAACGAAAACCCTTTAAGCCTAGAGTTCGCGGAATGTGAAAAGCCACATGTGCATGTGGTTCAGACGTACTTTTGACCCACATTTTTTTTTTATTGAATCTTCATATATTAAATGTGAACTAACAATAATTAATCAAATCTTATCCTAATACATTATGTATGTCCAGCCAGTGCCAGACAAAATTTCGTCATAACGGTTTATGTTCACATATATGGGTGTTTATCGCTCTTCTGATTCGGTGAGTGCTGCAGTGTCTCTTCTTCCTAAGCGAGTGTGGCCGCCATGATTTAAAATATTCCGAGCTAGTGGATTTGGGTGTTGTTCAAGCCTTTGTTGTGTATGTGCATGTGGATTTTCACATTCCGAGTACTCTAGGCTTTCCAAAATAATGCCGATAGTTTCGAGCTAGAAACAAAAAAATCAAGATAAATGATTATAATAGGAAATCGTTTGTTTGATCTTCTAAAAAAAAGAAAAAAATTTCATCTGCAAAACCGTAAATGACCATTTATTTTATTTTTTTACCAAAATAAGCTTATTATACTGCAAAAGAATGAAAAATGGGATCTACAAGTTAAAAGTTACGCAAATTTTTTACACGCATAATGCATTTTAAAATCCGAAATAAGCCTAGAACCTGTATTGGTTTTTAATGTACGTAAATAAGTGTAAATAAGTTCCAATAAAAATTTTCTACCTTAGACCCAAAATTTTTTGGTTTTTTTTACCTTTTTTGTCCTAATTATATGGTAAAAATTTTGAAATGTGATATCCATAAGTTTAAAAGTTATTCAAATTTATGAACATGCATATCGCACAGAGTATGATTTTAGGCACTTGTTTATATTTGCTCACTTTTTGTTCAGGAAAATAAATTTTAATTACACATTTTGTTTAATTTTTTTAAAATACACAAGGAACCCTACAGTGCAAAATTCGTTGAACTGTCGTAATACCTCTCGTACTTTTTCAAAAAAATTAAATATCAATAAGCACACTAACAGCAGAGACTTCTTAACTAACAGTTGAATTTTTTAATAAAAATAACTTGCATAGTCCAACTTTTTTTTTGATACAATTAAAAAGATAAAAATGAAAATTCGATTGCGTGTTTCATAAATATTAAACTTGTTTGGAAAAATCTCTTTTTTTACTTTTTTGTTAATGTAAATAGAAAAATCTAATGAACAAAAAATATGTTGTTGGACTCAATTAAGAAAGTATTTTATAATAAAAATAAAACAACGAAAATTAAAAAGTGTTCAATGCAGTCCTCTAAAAGAACTTTTCTACAATGGCATTTTAAAGGTAAAAACTTATAATTAATATCATTGCAGCTACAAAATTTTATTATATTTGAAAGCTTTTAGCATTATTTAGATGTTTTTTTATACATATATTTATATATATATATATATATATGTATGTGAGTGTAGGTACCTATGTACATATATGAAAATATGTAATTTGATATGAATGTAATAACAAGTTGCAAGTACATACTTGTTGTTTTTGCATACATATAAGATATAACTAAAACCACTACTATGCTAAATTTAGGTTTAAAACAATATTACAATGTGATAAACAATCAACGACAAACCACTCAGCCAAACAAGTGTTATGACATTCATGTTTAACTCAATTGTACTACTAGGGCTTCCTTACCAAGGTACATAGATAGACGACGTTCAATGATGATGTTTCTTTTAAAAGACATATCATTTGGTAGAAGAACAAAACATTTTTTGTAGGTTTTCTAGTTTCCCGAGTTTTTTTTCATTCCCAGAAACTTATTTAAAAATATAAAGTTAATTTAAATTAAATAAATAAAAATTAGTCAAGCCCGAGGCCAGTGTTTTTTTTTTTTTTTTTGTAAATAAAAATTCATTTTTATTTGCTTCCAATATTTCGATCTTCTTTGAAGATCATCATCAGGGATTTTCCTTAAATTCAAAAAATTTATTACCACCTGCTATTCTTTTTGTTTGTATACATTACTGCAATTCATCGGGATTGTGTGATTATAGCTGCTGTTACATTTTTTCATAGCTTTATTTTATATATAATAATATCGATATTGATATTTTTCCTATTGATATTTTCGATATTTTACGACTTTCGATAGTACTATCGATAGTCTCCCAGCACTTCTCTTGGTTACTTACTATATACAAATTTACATAGAAAAATGCCGAAAATTTCGTTTTCAAATTATTGGAATGTAAAAAAAATATTTTTGCGGAAAAATTTCTCTATAAGAACCCTAAAAATAATAGATAAAGCAAGTGCTATTATGGAAATGTTTTTATTTTTTATTCTCAATTCTTTTCGTGGGTATTGTTTTTTGCAAATATTAAATTAATATTGTGAAATTAAAGGCTTGTATTTATGTATGTACATATATTGAAAACAAAAACAATTTTGAGTTTTTTTTTGTTGTTTCAATGTAAATTTCGAAACGAAAATACTTATTTATATTACAAAAAACCAGGCAGTAAATCTGTTAAAAAATATTGATAAGGCTTGCAATTAAATTTAAAAGTATTAATTTTAATTGTTTTAAATTATTTAAGTTAAAATTACTTTGTATTTTATAAATATGATTGTTCTATTTTTGGTTCTTAACTAAAAGTATATATGTAGGTATAAACATTATTATTACATATTATAATTTTTCAGATTATTGATTGCAGTGGGCAGCAAAAAACAAAAAAGTCGGGAGCAAGAACTTTGTTATGTGACTTTAATTGACTCTAGCGTCCGTCCATACTTGTTCACAGATTAGTTCTATCAAGTCTAGTTTTTTTATGGGCTAAAATAATATTTCGCCCGAAATAAGCCGGCTATGATAATACATTTCAGTATAACTTGAGTACTATTTGTTCAACTATTTTGATCAAAACACTTACAAATGATTAGGAATAAAATTATGTTTGAGTCATCCAAATAACATTTTTTTTTATTAGATATCAACAGTTTCGGAGTTATTTAGAAATAAGTGACGATATTTTTTCATGCAAAATTAGCACTATTTTTTGTGTTCAAAAATGCATAAAAAAATTACAAGGACAATTATAAATTAATTAATTTAATTAAATCTTGTACATATTAAGTAGAAAGAATAAAGTTGGAAACTCAGTGAATGCATAAATGGCTGTTCACAAAGTATTTTGCTGTTAATGTTTACACTTAAGTATTAATCAAACGTATGTTTAGCTGTTAAGGTTAATTTTTTAAAAAATTAGAAAACCTAATTTTTTTAAAAAGGTTTCTTTTAAATGTGCTAAATTCCCATTTCATACTATTGAGAAAATGAAATGAAGATTTTAGAAAAAATTTTTAAATTAATTTTCTGAAAAACTGAACTTGTTGTCAATTGGTAAAAAAAAATATCCATAATATACATATTTACAACATACGGTGTCCGATGATTATTTTGATGTGTTTCAAACTGCATGACTAAATTTTTCTATAACCCCCACCATCTTTTTTTGGTTGGAACAATACATCATATTATTTTCCAAATCCCTTAAACTCAATTTCAAACTTTTTTCAATAAAAAAACGCAAAGTTAACCGATTTAAAATTTAAGACCCTCAAAGATCCTTAATACCAAAAAAAAATACATCCTAAATATTAAAAAAAAATGCATACTGCATTCCTCAAAATCATATAAGTATCTAAAAAATTTAATTTCTTTACTTGCAGGTGTTCTGAACAATTTATTCGATGGCTTATCGGATAAAGATGAAACAGTACGGATTGCCATACAATCTGCCTTGGTTAAAATTTTTGAAACGCATCCGTTAAGAGCGACAGATATTTTAATCGAGTACAAAGAAAAACATCCCAAAATGACAGAACTAAATATCGCTATAATCTTGAAGTAAGAATTTGATCGATGAGATATTGATAAGGGTAAAATTTTTCTTTTTTTTTAATTACAGGGCTATTGAAAAAGTTGTGAGTTCTGAAGTCCCTATACCGTTAGAGGCTCATAAAAAGCTCATCACTTTAGCTTTAGAAGAACTAACACGTTCCTCGGAACATGTTCCAAATATACAAAATCATGCTCTATCAATTTTGGTTGCTATTGGTCGGGGCGATGATTGCAAGATAGTTATGGAAGCTTTAATGGCTCATACCAAAGAAGGTGCTGTGGCACATTTCATGGTTATGCAATGTTTAGGTACCCTAGCCTCTACAAATGTATCTGGAGTGGTGCCCTTTATTAAGCCCATTCTGGCTTTGACACTACCCAGTATGAATGGTATAAAATCGGATCATATTAAACAGGCCCATGCGTATGGTAATTTAATAATATGTAATAAAAAGAAAGGAAAATTATTGATAGAATTATTATTTTCTTTTTAGCCATTGGACGCTTGAGCGAAGCTTTGTTAGAACATTCTTCGGCTAATGCAACTTTAGCCTCTACTACAAAAGATGAAAATAATGAAGTTATATCCCCTACTGCTGCTGAAGTGGAAGCTTTATTAAATTGCTCTACCGAAATTTCGGTAGCGTATGATGTCTTGTTCAATCAGTGGTTGCACTCCAGGGAACCAAAAGTTTGTGTGGAAATTTTACAAGCCCTTTCTTCAATGTTTCCTCTACTGCCAGCGAATAAAATACAAGACTGTACTCCTCGACTCATACCACAAATACTTGGCCTGTACCGCCGTTCAATTGAAAGAAATTCGGTAACACAATTTTTGTCAGCCGTTTTAAAAACCAACATTTCGTTGCAGCCCTCAGTATTGGATTTAGTGGCTGAGCAGTTGATATCAAATCTATTCGATTTGGTTTGCGTCTACCCAGACTATGAAAAACCTCAAACCGTAAAGGGCCACTATGAAGTCTTAAGATGTTTCCATTTGCTTACAGGAGTATACACCACCAAAATTATGGATACTTTACTAATGCATTTAAGGAACAATAGCGAACGAGAACGTATTAAAAGTTTATTGATTTTGACTCATCTGCTCAACACATCAACGGTTAATATTGAAAATAGGTTGCAATCTTTTATGGAGTGCTTAAAGCAGATGATTACCAGCGAAAAAAGTATTAAAATGAAATTGACTTTATTAAAGTGTATTGTAGCTTTAGCTCAAAAATCTTTAATTAAGGAGAAAGAATTTGTGTGGTTTATAGTACGTTATAGTTGCAAATTTAGCAAAGTCAATCAGGAGCATGGTTCCTTGGAGGAACATGCTAATTTTGTACTTTCTTGTGAGAACTCCTTATTTATGTTGGCTTCCACCGTGGGTACTATGGATGAGTTGTTGAAGAGAGAGCTGCTAAACTATTTTGTTTTACTGGATTATACTGACATATGCTCTAACCTGGCCAAATGTTTGGCTAGTCTATTTGCGAAATCACCAAATATAGAATTTGAAGTGGCACCGGAAGAAGAGGAAGCAGATAAAAAAGAGGGTGCAGTGGGTATCGAGGAGAATGCTGTCAAATCTACAGCACCAAGCTTTGCTAAAAGTGGTAAAATTGTAGTGCCCTCATCGGAAACCATACTTGCCAGATGTTTAGCTTTACTAGGCAATTACCATTGCATTAAGAGAGCCAATAACATCTTATCGTTTCTAAAATATTACTACCCTCACTTGAACCCCGAACTAGCCAAGCTTTGGGGCAATAGTATTTCGGATTTGCTTCTGAACATTAACAAAGAAAGTCTGTACTTTTCTAAATTGACATTGTTCATTACGGAAACCAATGAATTGCTAAATAAACATGATGACCATTTTGCCGAAAGATTAGCAAACAAAATGTCAGAACAAATGATAATTTATCCTATGGTTTTGCCGCACAATGAATTTGTAATACCCTCTTTAAACGTCGAACGGGGTATGCTAATCAAGGCCATTTCTCTGACATTGTGTTATGTCAATGATGCCCAGATTGTCAGCGCTAAAATCGATTTGATAATTAATTCAGCCCGACAAGAGAAGTTGGACAAACACACAAAACATGCGGAGTATGAAGAAAGAATAATACCTTGTGCTTTGGCAATGGGCTACATTTCGCGCAAACATCTTGGTCTTTTAATAAAGAAACTGGCCGAGCTGGCTCATATAGGCGGAAGGAAACATTCAACGGGATTCTTTTCTAACCTACATTTCATTAAAGACACTCACAAGGAATTAGAGAACTTTAAGACGAATTTATTAGTTATAAAGGCATTCGGCCATATAATGGATGAGGCCGATCCTCTAGAATCTTTAGCCAATTTAGACGATACCATATTAAATTTCTTGATTTTGCAACTAACCAACACCAAAGATCAATGCGTTATGTCGGCCATATTAAAAACATTGCTAAGTATTTGCAATCAAATGATCAATACCAAAGAAAAAATGCCTTCACCTTTAAAATATCGCAAACAAATAATGGAAGCTGTTTTTAGCATACCCATAGAAAATCCATTTAATGATTTGCCACTGCTACCCATCATTTTGAAATTGGGTTCTGACTTTATACGCATTGGGGGAGAAGAGGCTACAGAATCTGTAGATGGTGGAGTAATTTTTGAAATAGCCTGTAAAAACTTTTTCTACAGTGCCCAAAATCTAAAAATGAAATTCGACTCCCAAGAAGAAGACGAACGTAATAGCTTTTTAGCCAAACATCTTAATGAATCGCTACCTGAACTTAATCAACTGGTTAAAGTAATAATTGAACAAGATCCTTCGCCCTCAACCCTAGATTTAATTATTTCAATACTCGAAACCTGGATAAGAGATAAAAATTCTGAAGTACGTATTTGTTCCAGTCATGTTTACAACAATACCTTGGAAGTCTACATTAAGTCAATGAAGATTGGTTGTGAGGCTCCTTCGAAATTTAATCAGACTGGCCAAATGTTGGGTAAAATTGTACCACGTTGCATCGACTCGAACGGCACAGTGCGCCAAGTATCGGTAGAAATTTTGCAAAAGACATTAGAAATTGCTTGCATTTATGAAACCCTGACTATTGCTGATAGTTCAACAGATTGGGTTAAAGAAATTGAGATGGTAAAAGATCAAATTATTACTGATGATCCGAAACAAATATATAATCTTGCTGGCGAGATTGCTAAAATTATTGCTTTGCGTATTTCCAACTTCCAGTATTTACAATTTTGGTAAGTTTTGTAAAGATTGGTATGTGATTTAAAAATTTAATTTGCATTTTTTATGTAGCAAAACTTTGCTGCACAGTCTAAAAGATCCGGAGCAGAGTTCAGCTATTGGAGCTTCAGTGGTGTTGAAATTTTTCATTCAACAAAAGGGATCCGAGTTGTTTCATGCAATACCGGATTTGGTTAAAGAAAGTTTAGCGGTAGGTACATGACAGTAAAAATGCTAATATATTCGGTTCTGTCGAAACTTATATATGTACCTCTTCACGAGCCATGAAATTATTTTAAGAAATTATGCTATAAAAGAGCTTTCACGACAGACTGCGTAAAAACTCTGTTTAAACAATAATTTCAACCCTCCATACTTCAAAAAAATCCATGCCTTACATATATGTACAAAACCGTCGTAAATTGCATGAATCGTTCGTGATTTCGAACAACGAAATTCTTGCGTAGAATGTACGAAATGCTTGAGTATAATACAAAATTAGTTTTTATAAATATTAAATTACATATTGTTTACTGACAGTAATATTATTAGTTAATTCATTTTAACTGAACTTGTTAAAATTGGACGTAAATTTGTTATTATATAATAGCTGCCTGTCCCATTAGAAATAAAGTACTTTTATGGGGCAAAACAGAATAAAAATTCGTATTTTTGGTACTTATTATAAACGGAAAGCATAAAATTAGTAACGATTTTTTATAATAAAAAACTATAATGATTTAAACTCAGTGTTGTCCATTAACATTCATATACAGCTATTTTCAATACTAATGGAAGTTGCAATATTTTTTTCAAAGTCCATTGAAAATAATTCGATTATATTGCTTGTAATAAATTGAAATAAAGCGTTAATTTCATTGTTTTATTAATTTTTTAAAATAACTATGAATCTGATATAAAAAATTCATGTATAAATTTATAAAATTTTTGTTTTAATTTGAGAAGTATTTTTGCAAAACTTGACTGAAAATCGAAAACATGAAATTTTTTAAGTTTTTTTTAATAAACTTTTATTTTAATAAATAGAAACTGGGAATTATTTCCTTCCGAAGGTTACTTTATATTATATTCAACATTTTTTATTTTTCGAATTTATTCTATGAGCTAAATTTCAGTTATGTATTTTATAAAGCTTTTTTGTAATAGTCCAATTCCTTCAATTTTATTTTAATTTTAATATTTTTTGCTATAAATTTCTGTTTAATAGATAATAATATTGTAAAATATTTGTTATACAATTCTTTGATTACAGAAATCTTATTAAAAAATGACTTTTAATTTTCTTGCCTTTTACGTCTTCGATTTCCAGCACACCGCTGCACTATTCCACTTTCGAAAGAACCGATTTTTTTTTTGGTAACTGAAATTAAAATCAGAGAAAAAAATTGGGCCAAACTCTATAAAGATACCAGAAAAAAAGAATAAAAGGCATAATTTCGTCATAAGTGGATTATTCCAATTTAAAATGACATTTCTACACTCAAAAAATCAATGCTACATTTTACGAAAGAAACTTTAGTAGCTTCTTTTTTGTATAAAATACACTCGAAAAAAATCCATGTTAGGTTAGGTTAGGTTAGGTTAGGTTAGGTAAATATATATATACATAGGTAAAATACCGCATATGTGCCGTTTTATTTAACGAAACCAAAGTAAATATTTTGTAGAAAATTTTTTTTCTAAAACTGCAATGGTGTTAATATTCGCTGGGAACTCATTGTTGTCCAATAACATGCATATACAATTTTTTTCCTATTTTTATTAGTTGCGATAGTTTTTTTCAAATTCCATTCCAAATATTTCGATTAAATCAGCCTAATTATGGTTGTCGTTGTCGTAAACGACAAAAGGTCCAAACATTATGTGCTTAAGTTGGCTTGAGCAAATGAGCATATGAGGCAAACCATATTGAACTTAAGGAAACTTGTTGTTAAGTTTAATGACACTGTCATTTGCTTTAGCAAAGTGAGAAACTGAGCGCGCATGCCGTACGGAATCAAATGTTTTTTGACTTGTTTTTAATGCATTTGAGAGACTTTTTTTGTTTATTTTTGATAGTAGGTGATGCATTTTATGATTGCACCTTAAGTAGTTTTTTGTAGTACATATTAAATTAAGTTTAAAAAACACAGGCTGTCTATTACTTTGATCTAATAAGGCTGAATGAATCGCAACTTTTCATATTTTCTTCTAAAGCTTACCGAATTTATTTATTTATTAAATTTTTTTTAATAAACTTTCTTTAAAAAAACAAAATTATCAAGTAAAATCGATTGATTTCAAAAATTCATTATTGAATGAATGTGTTGAATAATTTTTGTGTTTATTAAAATGTACGACAGTTTTCGTACATATAAGGCATGCAGTTTTTTGGGTGTACATTTTAAAGATTTCGATTTCTTAATTTTACTTTTTTATTCAAAATTAAACTTTTGCAATTAATTGTCGTATTTTTGCCTTTTTTATTTTTTTTTTATAAATGACATACATATGTACACATGTAGTGTAGTGTAGTGTAGTGTAGTGTTTTGTCAATTTCAAAAGTTTTCCATATTTTAGCTGTTATCGCACTTGTTTAACTCAAAATTTTTATTTTTTCACTTTTTGGATAAAATCGACACGAAGGTTCTTGAATTGTAATTTCTTAATTTTTGTATTATGATTTACAACTTTGTTATATTGCGGTGTACAAAAACATAACAACTACAACAGATCACAACCAGTTGTCTTAATTACAACTCAAATGAGTTGAGTTGTAATCCGTAATAGGGGCCTCTTTCTTTCTGTTTAGAAAATTGATTTTTTAAATACGCGAGCAGCTTACACAAAAATTCGTAAATCAATCAGTCTTATTTTGGTTGTCGTTTTTTGTAATAGATTAAAGAAATAAGCAACCTGTATTCTTTAACCTACTACAAAAAACGCCACAGTCGTTTACGACGACGTCAACCACAATAAGGCTGATTGCCTATAATAATAAAGATTTTATATATTTAAACAAATTGAATCAGGGAATTTATTTCTCACGGTGAGTAACATTTTGTTATATAAATTTTCATGTTAATTTGAATATGTATTCTTAGTCAAATGTTCATATACATATACATACATACATTGGGAAGAAATAAAATTGAAGGGAAAACGAAATGTTGCTCCAATTGTGTACGAGACTTAATAGTCTTATTCCTTCAATATTTTCCAGGAATATTTTCTATACACATTTGAATTAATATGAACATTTATATGATTTTATATATTTTTAGATTTTTTACTTTTAGCATTACTTCATTAGATAACAAACAAATATTACAGAAAATCTTATTTGTTAACTTAAAAAACATCTTAAAAAAAAGAATTACTACAAAAAATTTTACATATTTCAGGCTATTCATGGATGTGATGTAAATCGTGCTAAATCTGGTGTACTTAAAGCTTTGGTAGCCTTGACTAAACATCATCCCAAATTGGTATCATGCGAAATGCTGGCACAGCAATTACCCTTTGAAGAGTAAGTAGTAATGAATTAAATAATTTTTATACAAATAGGTTTAAACAATTCTGATCTGATTCTGAAATATTGCAGAAATATTGTGGAATATTGGCATTTAATATGCACTGACGGAGATTTAACTGGTATTTTACTAGAACACTTCCTACAAATACTCTCATCTTCATGTTTGTATGAAACAAATGAACCTTGTGTGGATAGACAAAAAATAGCCAGTGTTCAGCCATTTGCAATATTTTGTGCTCTTCACAAAATGATGCCTTGCAAAGATATAAAAGAGGTATGAACTAGTAAACTACATATCAAATATTAAATCTAACACAAATTTTTACGTGAAATTCTCTTTTTAATAAATTTAGCAATTAAAAATCAAGTTTCCGGAATTGTTTACCATGATATTAACCTCTTTGGCATCGTATACAAATCTAGCAGCACCCATGATTACAGGCATACGTAGCAATTCACCCACATTAGGTTCCACTTCTGCTACCAAATCAAAGTTCGGGTTTGTGCCCAATAAAGAAACGGTTAAACTTAATCCCTGTCAAATCATTCTGGAAACATTCCAACAATTTTTGGACAGTTTAGAAATGGAGCAAATTTCTACTGTACTTACCGTACACACTCATTTAGCTTCTAGCACAGATCTCAAACATTTCATTGAGCTACTAACACCCATGGCAATAGGTCTTTCGAATCAAATTGATATAGGTTCGAATCAAATGAAAAATGTTGTAAACACTTTAAGTAAATATGTAGCATCACCTTACGACGGTCAACGAGTAGCAGCTGTTGGGTTATTTTCCCAGTTAGTACCGCTTAAGCCATGTGGAGAGGTGTCTTTTAATATAATGAATCATTTGACATCGGCTTTAAGTGATCCAAACGCTGTAGTTCGGGGATTAAGCATTCAAGGTATGGGGTATGTTGGAAAATTGTGCGAGGAGGATATTGAAAAATATGATGAAACTGCTATAACAGCATTACTTAAGGGTATCGATGATACAGTGAGGTTAGTATTTAATTTTATAATTTTTTTCTATTTGGTTTTTTATATAATTTTTGTTTTTCATATAGTGATTGTTTGATCAATATACCATTGGAAAGTATGCGTGGCTTGTCCCGTATTTTGCAAAATTTGCCCAGTGATCGTGTAGAATCCTTCCATGTTTCTTTGGCTATACGAATACGCCCATTCTTCGGCAATTATTCTTTAGAAATTCGTGAAGCTGCTATTATTCTGTTTGCTGATTTATGTCAATCAAAAATGTCTCTTAATGACGGCACTGCCTCACCAAATTCTTCTAATGAAGCTTTAAGAGAACAATTAATTGCTAACCTCTTTCCTCTACTTTTACACTTAAGTGAAGGAGAAGCTACTATTATAAGGGTATTTCAACACAACCATCGTTATTTACATACATACATACATATTTATTTACTTAATTTTTGTTTTACATTAATTATCTTTGTTTTTCAGGCTTGCAAAGGTACTTTGCGTAGAGTATGCAGTTTATTACACTCCATTAAAGTTAATGACATGGCCCAGCGTCACTTATTAGATCATGGGCAATTGAATTATAACAATTTTATAGTAGATTTTGTTAAAGTTATTGTAAGTTTAAAAAAAAATTATATTTAAATTAAGTTGTTGGCAGTTTTAAATTTATTTTGTTTTAAGGCTATGGAGTTGACAGATCACATTCAAGATTTTATAGATTCTTGCATACCTAAACTACGTAGTCAATGGCCAGAAGTTAGAGGAAGTGCTGCTATAGTTATCGGTAAGTGTGTTTTGTAGGAGTATTACCTTTGCAAAAGTACAGTTTTTGAATTAAGTATACAGAATATCCCCGTTTTGCCTCGGTTTGATTTAGGGAATGGTAAATGGATTCCAAAATCGATTTTCGATTTTTCGATCGACTTTTTTTATTTCGGTTTTTGAAATCGATTAATCGAACCTCAAAATCGATTTCAAAATCGTTTAAGATTAATTTGCAAACATATTTCTTATATTACAAAGGGGGATACACCAGCATTTTTTTTTGCAAACTACTGGAGAAATTGAACTAAGATTTTTACAATGGGTATATATGACAACTGTTTATAATTTTCCTGCAAAAAGTAAACATGAGTAAATTTTGAGATGGTCTTTAGAGGATCAAGTGCGATATGTATGAACATTTCACATTAAAATTGTGTTCTTGTGTAGTCAACCAGACCTGTCACATAAATCAATTCCGACTGAAAGTCATTTCGTATCTTGCTTCACATAAAACGAAATCACTTTTGATCGGAATTAGTTGTGAAGAGGGTATATTAAGTTTGTCATTCCGTGTGAAACTTTTTTATTATTCATCTCAGACCCCATAAAGCATATATATTCTGGGTCCTTGAGTGATTCTAAGTCGATTTAGCCATGTCCGTCTGTTGAAAACACTCTCACTTTCGAACAACTCAAAAGAAATTAACAAACTTGGTGCCAAATTGCTTGTAGTTATCCTAAGCAGTTTGGGATTGAAATTCAGCAAAATCGGTGCAGTAGGACCATAGCTACGAATCAAAATGTGGAACCATTTTATTTTGTTACAAAAATTAACATAAATGGTGGAACAAAATTCGTTTTATTCGACTGGAAATCACGCTACAAAATTTCGTGAAGATCCGTCCATATATTACCCTAGAATTGAAACTGTTACTCAAGCTAGTTTAAATTTCTAAATAATTTAATATAGATCCAAACCTCAAACCAACCAATTTTAATGCTGATGTCTGTTTTTATAAAGATAAATTAATAATAAATATACATCATATAGATATCCCTCCTGAAATATTCGAACAGTCGGTGGAGGGTATTAAAGATTCGGCACAGCCGAATTTAGCACTCTAACTTGTTGTTTTTCACTCTGATTATAACTAAATTTAATGTGCTGTTTTCACAACACAAGTGACTGAACGTTTAGTGAAATTTATATGAAAAGCACTCAGTTTCTTGATTGTTTTCCACATACATTTTTCTACACGTTCAGTCACTTGTGTTGTGAAAACAGCATATAACTATTGCTCTCACACTGGTCTGTTTGAATATTAGCGTATGTCCACAGGGATGCCTTGGTTTAATTCACCTGTTGTGTTTCTATAATATGTTGATTTTCACAAAGCTGACTTTCAGTGTTTGGTTCGGTACGATATGTTTGGATTGTTTTATTCACTGTCCATTGATGGCTTTAATTTTTGAAGACCAAGAGCCCCTATATTAAAGGTGAAAGTATACCAAGAGTACTAATAGGTAAATACGTAAAACTACAACTTTAAACTTAGAAATCTGCATAAACATACCACCAACATTTTGTGCATGCCAATAATTTATCGATTTAATTAAGATTTAAAATTGCCAAAATTTTGATAAAAATAAAAAAATCGATTTTAAAAGCCCAATAATCGATTTCAATATAAAATCGCATACGTAAATTCGATTGCAATAAATCGATTTTTATTACCACAAAATCGATTTTCGATTGGAATCGAAATCGATTTACCATTCCCTAATTTGATTTGCGTCGCTTAGCTTCGTTGCGATTTCAATTTGCGTCGATTCGATTTAATTCACTTCAACTTCGACTAACGTCGATTTGTTAAGCGTAATTATGACTTCGATTTGCGATTTTTTGCAAGATTTTTTTCTACGTTTCAAAACTTTTGCAACGAATGGCGACACTCAGTCACATTTAACGGGTTTGTTAACAAAATGTTAACTATTATAACAAATGAAATAAAATACGTATTCATGTAACTTGTTCTTATCCAATATTAATAAATTAACAGCCTGTTCGTCGATTTCGAACTTTAACGTTCGCATAGAAAGTTATATTTAAAACAAAAACAAAATTCAAAAATTTGTAATAACAATAAATCTATCTACATACATATATAAATAAAAATCAATTGGGGTATTCACGTCACAAGTTACACCCTTGCAAAAAAGCAAAAGTGCAAACACATAACAACCACAAAGAAAATTATTTACGCACAACTAATTGTCTGTGTGGTTGTTGTTATATTTTTGCACTTTTGCTTTTTCGCAAGGGTGCAACTTGTGACGTGAATACCCTTAATGTTGTTCGTTGTGCATTGCATCAGTTGAGAACGGCTGGGCCGAGTTGGACGATTTTTTCGTTCCAATGATCGCCATGGTCCAACTTAGGTTTTTACGGAAAGAAAACTTTGCCCCGCCCACTTTTTTCGATTTATCTAAAATAAGAAAACGGCTCCATCGATTTGACTAAGTTTTCTTTGCCAACGCCTGGGATTTGTTAGAGAATGACATTCATTGGGAATACACACTCGTAGATGCTGTAATTTCATCAAATGCTTACCAAATACGAACATTGTTTTCGATAATTTTTTCAACATGCTTCCCATCCAAGCCAAGTGTGATGGATGATATTCTGCATCAAATGCGTAATAGATCATCAAATCCAAATTTGCAACTCAACGAGGAAATTTACAACGAGGCTTTAATATTAATTGAGGATATTTTGATGATTTCGAACAAGGTATCATCTGATTTAGTTATGATAGCTACCAATCGTCCGATGCACGACGCATTTAATCAAGCATTGCAATGAACAAATTTATGAAATCATAGAAAAGCAATCGAATAAGTTTTACTTTTTTTTACTGGGGTCTAATCACCGCATACGATATCGAGCAAAATTGATCGAAATTATTTATTTTGGTATCATGACTCCCGATATCGAATGAAATTTATTGAATTTGAAATAATAGCATTCGATGTCGTTTAACTCGACATTACATTTCTCGAGTTTTCATTCGATACGTGTCTATCGTATGCAAAAACATTCTATAATTTATTCGATACGATAGTATCGAATGCGGTGATTAGACCCCTGGTTACCTGAATATTGATATTATCAACTAAAATGTAAATATAATACTTAAGATCCACAGCATATATGTACATACGTATGCATTTTCAAATCAAACATACCCCAAACCTACATATGGGCATAAATAAAATTTTAATTTAAAAATACTTTTTTTTCTCTTTTTAACGGATTTTAAAAATCGAACGCTAGTCTGTAATAATAATAAATCTGTAAATAAATTTGTTTCTTTAATTAACCATTTAAGAACTCAAAGAATCGACTTTATTGTTTGACTATAGTTATGGGCCAATATATTTATACAGAAAATTTGATTCGTTTCGAACTGGTTCGCATTTCCTCGGTCCCTTTTAACGAGGCAAAACGGGGCTTTAACGTATTTCATATTTTTTAATCATTATTTTTTTAACTTAAGGCATTCTACAAAACTTCCTTACCGAACGTAACACACAAACCGAAGCAGTGGGCAATAAAATTGCAATACTTCTTAAAGATGAGAATCATTTTGTCCGTGTTAAAGCGGCCACAGCATTAGGATATTTCTTTGGAGATATTTAAATGAAAACAAAAAGTAGTTTTCTCTAACTGTTATTAAATGGACTTAAATTATGCCAAAATTGAATGAATCTAGACTATAGTAAAATTGTAATAAAAGTTTATAATGATATATGGATTATGCTGTAGGTATTAATGTGATGTTATTTTCCCCAATTACTTTTATATGTTATCTTCTTTTGTATTTAATTGTAAACACTTAATAAGGAAATTGTTTGATTTATAATATAATTTATTCAAATTCTTCTTTTGTTATATTGAATATTTGTAAAATTAATTAAAAATGTTATAACTGTTTCTTATGAATAAACAAGTGAAAATGCTCTATTCGGCTGTGCCGAATCTATGGTACCCACCACCATTAGTTCAAATAAAATTTTAAAACACACAAGGAAATATTTAACTATAAACAAAATTAAATTTGTACGGGCGCTAAATGAAATAGTAGATCGAATTGGAACATTTTTGCTATTGACCATTTCCCGTATTAAATAGGTATTTTTGATAAATTTTGTTACTGTAGCCCATCCCGTATTATAATTCCAAAAGTCTTATTTCGGTGGGACTTTGAGATGGGGGATAGATGGAAAATGTAACCGATTTGGAACACTTTCAATACCAAACGAATCTGCTGTTCAAAAATAATTTTATACCAAATTTAATTTTCTTTTTGGTGGTGGGTACAGAAGAACAAAATAAATATTTGTTTAAAATAGAAAAAGATTTATTTTTGAGTAACCAATATAACCATTTATTAAAGTAAATTTAAAAAACGAAAATTCATGATATACATAAATATGCTTTAACCACGACTCCTTTATATTGTCTTATAAAGTAACGTTTATTTTACATGTTAATGAAGGGAATGTATTGTATACGTCCACTGGACCAGCCTATGGTTAAAACAGAATCTGAATTTTTACGATTTTTACTTTGGAAACAAATATATGAAGGATATTCTTCTCCGATGCCAGTAAGAAAACACGAAGGTGACATAGTTAGATTGAACTTTTGTATACAGGTAGAGAAAACCGCTATACAAGGAGTATCTTTAAACGTAATGGCCAAATAAAGGCCATTTGGATCCCAAGCCACAGATTGGGGATGTCCACCAACATTACGAGAGCCAACCGTAATTTTTGTTAAGTCAGCTACAGGTAAAGCCTGCTTAGGGGTAGAACCAGCTAGAATTTTAAAAATTTAAATGTAAGTATGTATTTAAAAGTTTTTAACTTATTTATTAAAGACAAATTAGAAACTGTTGGCAGCATTATACAAATTATTAGCGGAATTCCAGCTAAAATTCACCTGTAGCTTGCCTTGCAATACTTATTTTTAATATAGGCAGTTTTTATAAAAAAAGTTCTTAAAGCATGTTTTAAATTAGCAACACGTGCGAGAATTTTTACTGCCATGAAATGTATGAGATTCGAAAATAACTAATATTAATCTTTAGACTTGTTAAAACTATTATACCAACCAACACATACTTTGAAACAATTGTTCTTCAAAAAATTGTAAACGATATAATATAGGTTCTTCAGAAGTAACAAATAATAGAAAACCACTACAAGGCGACCAACAAGCCGATTGTATGGTACCCGCAGTTATAGTCCATCTTTCTGGCTGCCATTTTTTATCACAAGACCACACACGAAATACATTTCCCACTGTCGAAGAAAATAAACACGAACCATCGGGAGACCACTTTAAAATTGAACAGGGTGGCCCAACTCTCTTAAGAGGAGTATGTTGCATTTTATCAACATTCCAAATTAACACATCCGTATCACCAATAGATGCCGATGCCAAAAGAGTACCATCAGAGTTCCATTCAACCGATGAAATGGGACAGTGATTGGGACTTAAGAAGAAAAAACATTTAAGAAATTAATTTGTTAAGAAAAAACAACGCATGTACATATGTACTTTTTTAAAAACACGGCCTGTGAAACAGAACGTGTTATGTTCATATTATTATCCATTGTCCAGAGACAAATGCCTTTTTGACAGCCAACAGCTAGTTCACCTGAACTGTACGGACGCCAGGCCATTGAAGTTATACATTTTTGTGAAGCACTCTGTTAATAATATTGAATTTAATTTATGTAACGCGTAATAATTTAATTAAATGCCGATTGGAATCAGGAGTACTGAACGAGTCATTCTGAATGGAATGCTATAGGCCTAATGTTTTTTTTTATTTCTTATGGAAATTTATACGCATTTTCAGACTAATTCAGATTCGGCATACGTTAGTGGTATTATATTGAATTTTTTTGTTTAATATTGAAAAACTTACCTTGAACACTGGTACAATAGCTGGTTCATCTGTATAAATACGCACAATGTCGTCCAGACCAGCAACTGCAATTTTAAAACAATTTGGATGCCAGACAATATAACGAATATAAGATCTTATCCAGTTTCTAGAATTTGGGGAAAAAAAGGAAAACTTGTCAACACATGCAAATATTTTGGCTGAAGTGCACTTTACGGGGCGTACGAATAAAAAAAATATGCTACCCGATTCAGAACAAAAAAGAAAAAAACCATAATTTAAATTTAAGGGGGCTGAGGCACGTGGGTCGCCCTGGACCCAAAAAACTTAGTGATATGTGTGTGTACTCAAATTAAAGGTAATTTGCTCACAATTGCATATATGTATTTGGTTTTTGTGTTCGCATTTTATTTCCTTTCTAGGTTAATGCAGAGAAGCTTTAGTTAGCGAAGCCGGTATTTGTTATACCATAGAGGAGAAAATCCTTGCGCCCGGCCGATGGCCGGCTATGCATATAAGCTTTAGTTAGCGAAGCCGGTTTTTGTTATTCCATAGAGAAAATCCTTGCGCCCGCTCGGAGGCCGGCTACGCAGAAAAGAATTCTTTAGCACATCGAAAATGGCTATTAGTTACAAAAAAAAAAAATAAAAATTTGTTTTTTTTTAAATCGAACAAAAAACATTAAAAAATACAAAATATTTACAATCGTGAGCAAACTACCTTTAATTTGAGTACCTACACATAGATGCGAGTGGATAGGGGCACCTTTTTTGACCCAGAGGGGCCCAAAAGTCCCGACCACCCTTAATGTTATTAATTTGAGTTTTTTTTTATTCAGGAGCGCCCACGGGCCTCAGTCCCCTTAAATTTTAATTTTGGATTTTTCTGTTTTTAATTTTAGAGGGGATTCAAATTTTTTTTCGTACGCTCCGTAAACTGCACTTTTGGCAATATTTTCGTAAATAATTACATTCATACCTAGTTTCCGAATGTTTGGCTATGCTAGCAACACCTTGTTCTTTTATGTGTGGAAAAACTCTAGATTTAAAACGTTTAAAAAAATCTATAGCACGAAAAGTAAATTCAGCTGCAGATGAAATCATGGGATTAAAATTGGCGGTTTGATTATCTCGGGCTTCATTTAAAGCTTCACTAAAACCACTTTCAAAAAATGTGCGTATAATACGTTTTAATACGCCTTCATTGACAGGTACCATAACACTGCGCCACGAATCCACACATTTATTAGACAAGGAAGAGCCAGCTATGGATGTGCTATTAAAAGCATCACAATTCAAGTTTATTTCTGGATAATATTCCGGCTAATAGATTAATAAAATTCTTAATTAATGTGGAATGTAATTTCAATGAAAATGAATTATACCACATATGAATTTCCTTGTATTTCACGTTGAGGCAAGGCACACAAGCGTCCACCTTTCTCACAAATTGGTACGGAACCAGGAGTGTGTAATGTTGACATTTCTTGTTGAGCAACAGTTTTGCTACTTTTAATTTCTATTTCTTAAAAAATATTAAATGTAAAAAACCAAGGTACATTTAATGTGCCCCTTAAAAAACTAAACCAACAACGACTTCGTAATTGGTATTCTGTGTTCGTAATAACAACTAAAAAAAATGCAAATTTTCATGAATTCGCCTTGAAAATGCCGATAAGATCAGTGTTGCCATAATGTAAATAAAGAAAAGCGTCAAGCATGATTGAAAAAGGAGGTGTACCAGGTATGATAAATGACATTTTCTAAATTGTACTTAATTAAGTTAAAAATTGTACTTTTTGGACCCTAATTGTACTAAAAATATTTTTTACTAGTTTTATTATTAAAATAACAGAAAATGTACGAACATATGTACATTAAAATTCACTTGTACTATACTTTTATAAATACGTATTTGAAATATATCTTTGGCAATTAACAAAAAACATTAAGTTAATACGTAATAAGGAATTAAGATGATGCTTTTTTATCTGGCTTTTTTACAGTTGATAGTGGAACAGGGTATTTTTTGATATACCCTATACCCTGTTTCCCAATACTTTAAGAAATCAAGCTTAAAAGTTTTCGTTTATTTATAGCAACAAGATTGATCAGACTGTAGTATATATTTTGTCTGAATTAAATTCGATGCAATAGGTGGTTTCTTCGCTTTGTTTTGTCATATTTTGCTACGAAAAATTCGTTTCCATATTCTTCGACGAATGTTGTGTAGACAATATGACTTTGGCAATTCTTCTGATATTTGGAAATTTTTAAATTGTACTAAATATGCCATTGGAGTACTTCAATACTTTTGCAATGCAAATTGTACTGAAAAAAGTACCATTGTACCAAGGCCCATTGGAAAGGTCTGTGCAAGAAGCCTGATGATTATTGTTTATGTTCTTTTTAGTTGTCAAAAGTTGTTTACATTTTGCCTAAAAAGAATTGTATTTTGTTTTTGTACAAGTAAGCAGACCTGATAGATGGGCCTTGCATTGTACTGACTTTATCATCCCTGAGGTTGACTCACTTGGCCAGCCATGATGAAATAAATAGGTGGCATTTCTACACCAGATTCAGAGATGCCAGATATTCAATGGCAAAACGTGCCGCCCAAGTATTCATAAAGAGATAAACGCCGCTAAATTTTAAAAATCAAAGATTGTTCTGTTAAATCCATTTACTATTAATTTTTGTACTACAAACGCATTTATATTCGAAAAATGTAATATAAATAATATTAATGCTTAATAAAATGACTACTCAAAAATTGTATACAAATAGTTACATTACAATATGTATCATATCAATAAATAGATTTACAAATATGGACAGTCATTTTCAAAAAGTGTTAAATTCTTATTCAGGCCATATGGGCAGTTCCAGCGAAAAGTCTACTTTTTGTAACGGAACGCCAGAAGTAATTTAAATTGTTTCCGAAAAATTGTAAATGTATAGTTTACTTTTTTATATATTGGTGTAAAGCGGAACTAGCTCTACATTAAGTAACATAAGGGATAAATGTTGAACAACGTGGTCTTAAAATTCAACCTTATTTGCATTCTGGCGTTATAAGGCCCATACCAACACCATCATAAATGTGCAATCAAGTGATTGTGCCAGCTGATTGACCGTGTATGAGCTTGTGGTGTGATTGTACCAGCTGCTGGTGATGTATTAACAATAGATAAATATTTTTTAAATTGTACTAGCATGATTGAAATGTGTGTTGTAAAGTTAGTTCATAAAAATTAAATCGCCAAAGCATAAACATAAAACATACAACATTTTAAATATGAAAGCAAAAAAAGATGTAATTTGAGTAGCAGGACCATATAATCCAGCTTTGGACTACAAAGGAGTAGTTTTAAAACTACTCCATTGTATACACAAGAGGATTACTTTTAACTTCGTTTAACAACGGAAACATGTCGTTAAAAACGAAGACAAATCGTTTCACTACAAACACTTTTTAACAATGACATGGTCCATGCTTGCATTACATCGGACCAGTCCATGGAGTAGTCCATTTAGTCAAGATGGATCGGCACAGTTTTTTTTTAGATTGGATATTTGGGTGAGCTTCTGAGGTGAAGTATGGAAATGTCTTGAGGAAATAATTGGAAAAAAAACATGGAGAGAGAAAATCAACAGGTAAGTGAGCAACATTTGAATTTGTAGAGGTAGTTTAGTTATTAAGGGGCAAATCCACATATGGGCGAACGATTTGCCAAGGTAGTGGGAGGGCAGGCCAGGCAGCTGCCCTCCAAGGAAGTGATAGGTCGGCATGGTCGGAAATCGAAATATCTCAGGGAATTGGAAAGCTGCTAGGAGGTTAGTCTTTTTTTTAGTGGTAAAAGATGATTTTGGTTTTTATTTAATCAACCTTTTATTATTTTTATTTCTATTTATAATCATTTTTTTATGATTGTGGTTACATCCTTTTTCATTTTTATTTAAATTTAGTATTGATTTTTTATTATTAATTTTGTTTGGTTTTAAATACATATTTTTTGGACAATGGCTTCTGGGTGGTTAAGATGGCGAATTCACGCCTCTACCGGCCTAGCCTGGCAAACTTTCAATAGATAGGCGTTGCCATCCTAACCATCCACCGGTTCAGACCAAAAGTTATTGACACAAGACCGTGGCTTCTCCTGTCACAACCGTGCGGTCTCCATTACGGCAAGAATGAGAAATCATAAATTTATGCTCAGTTCCAGCCAATATACAAGTTCGTTCCTTCTCATACGTGTGGGGTACGAACAAGGTATACCCCGTGACCTTTATTCCAACTTCCCGGTTTTTATTAAGCCAGGGCTCTTGGATTAAAGCCACGTCCACGTTGTTATCGATGAGGTGGGTTGCTAATTTGGTTGAGGCTGCTTCGCAGTGGTGCAAGTTTATCTGCACTACTTTCAGCCTCTTAGGGTCTATAATCTTTACGAAACCTAAATCTGATAGATCCCAACACGAATACAGCAACCCCTCCCATTGACTTCAGCTTTTTGAGATACTCCTGGTCCACTGCGAACCTGAAGTCTATCCGTAGGTTCTCCTTAAAACTCAGTGAAGCTATCAACTTCCACTGGCCTGTAGTAGCCCCAGTATGACTTCCACCGGTTTTATAGGTGGAGGTATCCATACCGTGACTACCGGCATTAATGGCAACTCAGACGCGAGTATTACGTTCAATTTGGCTTCAAGACAAGCGCTGCCTCACCTGCCAATTGCAGCCTTTAAAAACTCAAAGGTTTTTTGATAACCGCTACTTACATTGCTTTAGTTTGCGAAGCCGGTATTTGCTTTACCGAAGGCCGACTATGCAGAGAAGCTTTAGTTTGCAAAGACGGTGTTCGTTATACCATAGAGGAGGAAATCTTTACGCCCGGCCGAAGGAAAGCTTTAGTTGGCGAAGCCGGTGTTTGTTATAGAATAGAAAAGAAAAAGTACATAAAAACTGTAATGTAAGCTTAAAAGTTAATATTTTTTAAATAAATTCTATATATGTATACATACAAAAAGATGTTGGAAAAAACTTTAAAATGAGACCAATATTACCCATATAGCTTTAGACATCTAATGGAAACTCGAAAACTATGCGTTTGCGCCAATTGTTTTATTTAATTTTTTCTTCATATTTTTAATTTCCTATCACCCTAGGTACTTTTTTTTTGGGTGTACGTCCCTAAACTAGATTTGTATGCATTTTGCAGTTTAAAATTTATTTGACAAATTCTGGGTTCACACTATGAAAGTTTTCTTTCAGAAAGCCTGAGTTTATGGGTGAGAGAGGAGAAAAGAAAAGCATGTTCTCTTCCCCTCTCACCAATAAACTCAGACTTTCTGAAAGAAAACTTTCATAGTGTGATCCCAGACTAACGCACTGTAATATACACACAAAAAAATTCGTTGGTAAAATTACCTAAAAATATGGTATACAATTAACTAAGTGCAACGGTAACATGGCAGTATCTAACTTTCTTATGTAATATTACCTTTAACTTAGGTAATATCCATGTTCAAAAAGTATCTAAAAATTATGTTAAAGTAACTTAAAAACTTTGAAAATTTACCAATGACAGCAAGTTAATTTATATTATTATTTTTGGAAAATTACCTAAGTTCAATTTTGTACAAGAACACAGATTTAAAGTAAATTGACTACTCCTTTTTAATAAAATAGATATTAAAAAAATTATACATATCATTTTAGTTTATTTCAATTATAATTAATCATAAACATTCTTAACAAAAGTAAAGTTTGTATATAAATATTGAACATTCATCAAGCATCGTCTAACATATTGACACCTTCCATTTCATCTAAACTTTGAGTGTTCAAATAACAGTTTTTCCCCTTAGAAAATTCATCCATATCATGATCGACTTCGGTTTTTCGGCTTAGGCTTTTTGGCGCGCTTCTTCTTTTTTCCTATCTTCCAAGTCGTTTAGTCCAAATTCTTGGTCCATTTCCTCCAAAGTTTTAACCTGTAAAACTATTAATTTTTACCCAAACTAGTTATATGTATTTATTTATAACAATTTATAACTGTAGCTGATTCTTGGCTGACTTTTTTTGTCCAACCACTTTTTATTTCGCTAAACTCAATTCATGTTATCTTTAATTTCGTCATCGGATTCCCCTTGCTTTAATGGGAGCAAGTCTTTCTTTCAGAGGAATTTTTTGATGGGCCTATAGCCAAATCACTAAATTCTGAAAACGTTATTTTATATTTTGAAATATTATACATACATATATGCATTATAAGGAGGTAAATATTTTTCATAAAAACAATCCAAAATTTTTTACTTATAATTTCGTAACTTTTATATATTTTTTTCTCGAAGTTTGTCTTATACAGGTATGTGATGGAAATCGATCGATTTCAAAACGAACGTTTTTAAAAGGTGTGATGCATTTCGAGGGATTTTAAAATCAATTTCTGAATTAAAGGATAAAGTTTTCGTTCAGAATACACTTCAGTAAACGTATAAAATATAAAATTTTAAAGAATAAAGACTGAAAATAAAAGGAATATGTATTTAAAATCCATTTTAAAAGATACTGAAAACGATATTTTCGGTTTCAAATCGTTTCGTTCTTAAAATCGATTTCCATCACATACCTTATATTTTTATTTTTGTTTTCCAATTTAATTTAAATATGAACGTTTTTTTTAACAAAAAAATCCAAATGACAATAAAATAAAACTTCATGTATTAAAAAATCGAAGAAGATTTCTTAAGCGGCCCATACACTTGCAATATTATTGTATATGATATTCGCAATATTATTTCCATTTTGTCCTATACCATGAAATAAGTCGCACTATGTTTTCATTCATTCAATAAAAAGGTGAACATAACCTATAGAAATAACATAAACAGCATTGTACAATGTTGCCAACACATTTCACTATCTTTTCGTTGTGCAATAAAAATCAAAAGTATTTAGATTGTTGCCAATATATTGTGCCATCAACGTATATCACATACACATTGGCGATATAATTGTACAATACGTAAAACTGAACAATTTTATTGCAATTGTATGAGCCGCTTTACTCTATTAGAAATGTCAACAGAATTGTAGGCAATACTTATTGTATATATGTAACAGTATATACCAACTATTTTAGATAATTATACTAAGTTTTTTGTTTTCATATAAAAGTAATTACCAATGCACGCCATGGTAAAATTACCTAGATTATTTTTCTGTGTGTACATATCGTGTACAATAGAGGTCTGCAAGAATAAATAAAAAGCAATTTCAACGCACTCATTTGTTTTTTAATTACAATGTGTCGATCACCCGATGATAACGAAACAAATGAAAAAATAACCAGAGACAAAACAACAAAAACTCATTCTATTCAGTCAACTCAAGTCAAATGAGTAAATTATTCAAATATAATTTGAATGTAAAATATGTGTACCTACACATTATGTATGTATGTGTAAGCTTAATTTTTATAAATAAAAGAAGCCACAAGCTTACACACATATTATGGCAAGGTATTCAAATAAATTTATGCACATTCAATAATTCAAAAATTATTTGAATATTTTTTGTAAACTTGCTCTCTCTAACGGGTCATTCCAATGTTTTGTTATTTAAGAATGCCTCTCATATTCATTTACAGTAAACAAGTTGTTTATTCAATTCATTCATTCTTATTTTTGTATATGGTTACTCTCTTCTTATCTTTTTAAATGTTTTATAATTGAATAAATGTTGTGCACTTTGGGTAAAGGCAAACAAGTGAGTTATTCAAAGCAGACCTCTAGTGTACAATCACTTATAGCCTATTTACACTTGAGCACATTTTAGAGGAATGCGTGGAAGATGTGGAAAATGAAAAAATTTGTTTACATTTGTAACATCTTTCATCATAAAAATATTTATTTTCACGTGTAAGAGCGAATAAAAACTAAATTAATGACATTACTGTCCTGCCCTTTTGTATTTTTATCTAGTGATGGTAAAAAATTATTTGTTTTTTCTAGTTATGACACTAAAATAATCGAAAGATGCTGAATGAAACAACATGAGATAGGAACATCTTTTAAAGATGAAGCAAAATGTTGGTTTTTAGCCCTGTATAATTCTTATTGGAAGATGTTATCATCTTTGCGATAAGATGAAAGATGTAAGATGTGAGCAAGTGCAAAAAGCATTTACCCAAAAAACTAAGCCAATTTTTTCCGTGTTTTAAAAGAACGTTCTCTGGCAACTTTATTATTTTTAATAATTTCTTTCTTCCTCTATTTCACCTTTTATATCTTCTTTTTATCTTTCGTAACATTCTCTTCATTTTTTTCCATAATACCTATAGAAATGTCAAAATTTTCTCATGAAGAACAATTCGTCAAAATTTCTATTTTTGTACAACTATTTGGCATTTAATATATTAATTCTTAAAGATAGTCTTTAGTAAATATTAAATATAATCAGTATCGTATCTAAGTAAATCAATTTGGGTTTCGTACAGCCAGTAAATTGCAATTTTAAGCAAAATCTCCGAAGCAGATGTCAACAAATTATGTACATTGTATTTTGTTCGTTAAATAAACGAAAAATAAAATACAGTTGGTAAGTGAATTAATTCGCCTTGGTTGTGAGGTAGTAATAAAATTTTTTAATAATTTTCAAGTGAAAAGTGGCTAAGAAAACCAAAAAAATTAAGGTAAAAAATCAGCAAATGCAACTAAAGTAGAAGAATCGTTTTGTACAATTACATACATACATATGTACCTATGTAGGTATAAACAAAACCAAACTAAAAATTTATTAATACGTACATACATTGTACATAATTGAATAATTTCAAAATCAAACAACAATAACAGTATGAGATTATTGACCTGCCTTTAGAAATTGATAAAAAGTAAACAATTTATATTCTTTAAAGTGGGTCAGTACTAGTGTTTCATATTTTTTCTTTAGGTCGTTCACGTCACTGGGGTATTCCCAACCTTGAAAATTAAAAAAACGGCATGTAGTAATGATAAGAAAACTCATTTGTTTATTATATTTTAGGTGACAAGTGTTTCAAAAGCCAGCACATGATTTAAACTAGTAATTGCATATTGTCAACCAAATACCTACAATCTTCATCATTTTTATTTGCAAAAATGGCAGGAGGTGCTGCATCAGTATTACGTAATAATTCCGAACAACGGAACAGTTCTTCGACAGCTATTAATGGAGATAACAATACATCTCCTTATTCGCGCACGCAACAGCCGAATTTTATGTTAACCTCCCATTCAGAGGCTCTATTGCAAGGCCTTAACGCTCTAAGATGTTCAGATAAACTATTTGATGTTACACTTATTGTAGAGGGTAAAACGTTTAAGGTGAGTTTAATTTAAATAGTATAATTACAGAACAGTACTGTATTTTAGAGCTATGTTCTGTGTGAATTATTTTGTAGTCAAAATCCTTGTTTTATATTTTATTAAATGTTCTGTTTATTTACTGTATTTAATTAAATAACGTAGGGCCATTATTAGAACTTAGCGTTAGTTGAAGGTAACAAGTTTTTTTTTCAACTTAACTAACCTACCCGGTAGGATGAACTTGCCTCTAACACATTGCAAACTTTAGTTTAAGTTGTAATAGTGAACAACTTTTATACGTGGGGCAAAATCCTACCTTTAACTATCGGCAAGTTGTAATAATGGACCTTAAAGAAATAAATTCCCAATTTATCCGACTTTTCTCATTGCTAAAAACTTACACAATGTTTCTTTGCGTGGAAAATTTAAAGGAATAATAACTTTAAAAAGTGTAAAAAATCCTACGTTATGACTAATTTATTCTAAGGAGCACTTGAGGCTTTTAAACACCAACGAAATAAAAATACCTATCACACTTAATCAACAAGACGTTGATACCGTCAAAAATTAAAAATTTTCAGTAAAAGCGAAACAATTTTTAATTTTTCATGTAATGAAAAATAATTTTTAAATCAACTTTTTCATTACCAAAAAGTAGACAAATAGCCTGATATTTCTATAGAGGGTAGATATGAAGATTATGTGTCAATTACATACTTCCAAAGTTCGATATGTATTTCAAAACTAAAAAAATATGAACTGAGATTTACTGAGATTTACTTTCCAAAAAAGTTTTAAACACAATTTAGACATAATAGGTACATATGTACCTATTGAACATTATGTTAATTTTAGTGGTGGGTATTAATATTTTAATATCTATCTTTTCCTTAGATCAATAATATTCTTTTTCGATTTACGGCGAATCTACCCTTGATAATTTTTTAACTTTAAGTGAATAGGGTTAATTTTTGCTTGAAATCCGAAATTTTTAAAAACAAGAAATAAGATGGCCGTTTTCGAAAGTTATCAACAATAATTTTGCTTAAAAACGGGTTAAGTTGACTCCCTATATCAAAACCGATGTTAATTTATGTATCATATCGTCGGCTTAATATGCAAACCTGTTAACTCCCTTTCAGCACATTTTACAGGAAGTACAAAAACCATAAATATACTTGGTTGTACACACTTCAAGACTCAAATTGAAGAAAAACTACACGCTGGTCGACGATGAATATCATTTGAATATTTTCGCCGACTGTGGGACTAAATATTTTAATTTTACAGATTTCCCTCTCTTAGGGGACAAGAGAAGGAGAAATCTGTAAAGGTAACTAATCTTTAATTACTCCGTAGAGCAGTTTAAAGTAGTTGTAGGGGTAGGAAAAACAAAAGAAATTATAAGGGTAAATATTTCTAGAGTTCACGTTAATGTTTACCTTTTGGTGAAAGGTTGTCTTCGGGAATAATAACGATGTTGAGGTTATATTTTGGCTTCCAAAGGTGGTTTATTGTACAGTGGAGTATTGAAGTTAATGTAATGTAACAAATGTTGGTACTTGTAGTTATAAAATAACATACATAGCACACTACATTTAAGGTTTGGTAACGGTAGTTAGGTATTTAAATAAAATTTTTATTCTCCCAAGCCAAGTTTGACATTCTGGTCTTGACGAGTACTAAAAAGTTCGCCGTTAATACATACTCATAAATTCAATTTCATTCATTGCTTATTAGCCGTAATACAAAATCTATATACATATAAAAAAAAGAAAGTGGCCTTAGTTACTACGTTTATAACTAAAGAACGGCTGGACCGATTTCGATGATTCGTACCAATTCGGAATGGACTCTGACCAAGTAAGAAGAATAGCAAAAAAAAACATCTAAAATAGGTGGCGCCATTGAAAATTACTCAGTATGAATTAAATCGTAAACTCTGCATTTGACGATGCTATGATCTTTAGCAAAGTTGTTGAGCATGAGCCGGCGAAGGTTTATAAGTTGATATGACCAATTTCAGAGAGGTGGCGCCACTGAAAATTACTCGAAATGAGTTATATCATTTGATCATGCTGTGATCTTTAGTTAAGTTGTTGCGCATGAGCCGGCAAAGGTTTATATGTTGGTATGAACAATTTCCGAAAAGAAGTGCCATTGAAAATGAATCAAATCGTAAGCTATGCAATTGATTATGCTTTGATTTGTATCAAAGTAGTTGTGCATGATCCGACGGAGGTTTTTCTTAAAATTTGGAATGCAGACACTGTAGTATCAAAAGGTAGAGTTGTCAAAACCGGTTTCCGAAGTATTCGAAAAATCGATTTTTTTCTATTTTTCCGGTTTTTTTAAACCGGTTTTTAAAAAAGGCCGGTTTTCGAAGTATTCGAGAAACCGGTTTTTTGGTGTCGAATAATCGATTTTTACTTATACTTAATTTTTTCATTATTTTGCGTTCAATGACATCTTTTAGTAACCACTTTCGTTGTTCACAACACTATTTAAAAGTTTGTCATTCCTGAGTGAATGTCAATAGAAATAAAATAAATTTCAAGTGGTGAATGATAATAGAAAGAAAGAAGCTTTAAGAAGGCGGCAAAAAAATTCGCTCAGTAAAAAAACTGCTGGAGTTCAAAATTAATACAAAATATTCTGTTATTCTTATAAGGTAAGTCTTTTGCATATACGTAGGTATTTTTGTTTTTTAAATTTAGTTACTTACTTTTTCAGTAATGAGTTCTGTTGTCTGGCAATATTTTAAAAAACAAAAAGAAAAAGGCAAGGCACAATGCTTAAGATGCCCAAAAATTGCAAATTCTACCTTAAAAGAGATTCAAAACCCAGCTAAAAGGTCAACAACAATTTATAACAATGACTTAAAAGAGGATTTTGACTACATAGATAAATTTTCTAAAAGATCTTTTAAGTTAGATCTGCTTTACAAGGCGTTACTGACAATTAACCCAACCTCAACGATTAGTGAACGTGTTTTTTCCGTATCATCCACTATCATCTGAATTTTATCCTATTTTTGAAATACTATTTTATAAAAAAAAACTAATAGTTTTTTATTTTTGTTAAACTGATCTCTATTTACATTTAACTTTCATTTGATGTGGTTACATACATACATATCGATGGCTTAATATAAAAAAGGCGTAACTAATTTTTTTTTAAATAGCTTTTTCTGTTTATTGTGGTAGACAAATGCCAAACGCGTCGTGCTTTAAAATTTCAGGGGGCTTTATTATAAAATTTGTTGCATCTTTTTATTAAAAATTTAACTAAAACTTATTGTATATCTTAAATTTAACGGTTCAATTAAGATTTGTTCTTCCCCTTTAAAGAAACACAAAATCGAGTTACGCCTTTTTTATATTAAGCCATCGATATATCATATGTATTATTATTTTTTAGCTCTGAAGTACGTACAAATTATATGTTTCACTTTTTATTGTTTTGTTTAACTTTTTTATTAAATAAATAATCTGAAAAAAAAACCGAAAACCCGATTATTCGAGACCGGTTTTTAGTAACAAAACCGAAAAACCGATTTTTTCAGAAGTCGGTTTTTTGAAGTATTCGAAAACCGGTTTTGAAAATGTGGCGAATATTTGACAACTCTAATCAAAAGGATCTTTAAGATATTGGAAATTCCAACAATTAGTACGTAAAATAGGGCAAAAAGGGTAAAAGCTCCCTCTACCCGTGTCTTCTTTATTAATTATCCGATGATAGTTTCAAGTCTTGAAGGAACTAAAGGCTATAAATTTCAACATTTACGGCGTAAAATAAAGCAAAAAGGGTAAAAGCACCCCCTCCTATACCTTTTAAATTAATTAACTGATTCTTATGAAAAGTTTATGTATTTTTTTAAAAAAAATTTTTCTCCGGCAAAACAACGTTAGCCGGGACAGCTTGTAAATATAAAAAAAGGATGTAGAAAATAAAATTTCAAATATATGTATATATATAAAAAATAGAAAAATTCATTATTTAGAATCCAAGTAATATACCAAATACATATAAAGGGTCCGCCAAGTAACTTTTTTTTTTTGAAAATGCTATAAAAAAACTACTGAATAGGTATTTTCTCAAATTTCTTTTTTTATTTGAAAGTACAATCCATCCGGTTAATAATGGTAAATAATTTCATTCAAATGGATGCCTCGGCTGGCCATGCAGTAGCCTACACGATCGGTCCAATTTTTAAGCACATTATCGATTGTGTGCAGCTGTATTTCACCAATGGCTTCACGAATATTGTCCTTTAAAGCGTCAATTGCTCTGGCTTGTCGGCATAACACTTATCTTTGACGGCACCCAACAAATAATAGTCCAACGGTGTCAAATCGCAGCTCCGAGGTGGCCAAACGACATCAGCTCTGCGGCTGATAATGCGATCTTCAAAAACAGGGCGCAAAACATCGAGTGTAGCTTGGACTATGTGGCACGTAGCGCCGTCCTGTTGAAACCAAATGTTGCCAATATCCTTCTCTTCGATTTTTGTGAACAAAAATTCGTTCAACATGGCCCGATAACGATCGCCGTTGACTGTAACGGCCACTCCTTGCTCATTTTCGAAGAAAAATGGCCCAATTGTGCCTCTGGACCAAAATCCGCACCAAACAGTGACTCGTTTTGGGTGCATCGGCTTTTCAATGTATGCGTGCGGGTTTTCTGTGCCCCAAATGCGACAATTTTGCTTGTTTACATACCCGACGAGATCAAAATGAGCTTCATCCAAAATCCGTACGCAATTTTCGCACACATTCTGCAACATTATCATGATTTTCAAAGTAATGTCATATTCGTTCAGCGGAAGGATAAAACTAATTATCTGTCAAATCAGACATGAGCTAAGTGCTACCATTCACGAAATAAGCACTAGTTGAAAAAAAAACGTTAGATGGCGGACCCATTTTATATATTTATATATACATATATATATAAAAATAGAACAATTTATTAAAATTCATTATTTCATCATGTGTGAACAATGTACATTGCACATCATTCTCTACCACACGGCATCAAAATTTCAATTTACTTTATTTATTTATTTATTTATTATCCTAAATTAATATAATAATTCAAGAAACCAAGAAAAGCTATGACTACAGAGGTCCTAAGCTTAGTATGTTCTTATGATTAGGATTAAGTTACAATTGTGTTAGTAGTTTTAAAATTCCCTTGACCTATAGAATGTCAATTATTCTTGAGATTTTTAAAAATTTGGTTACCGCTTGTATATTTTCCCGTGATGGGTTGGAAAGATAAGTAATTGGATCATTATTGAAGATTAGATTTCGAATTGTGTTATATTTTGAGCAATATTTTATTATGTGTTCTACTGAAATGGGTTCAGAAAGGCAATAAGGGCATATGTTAGAAGCATTATGATCGAATACAAATCTGTGTGTGCAATATATGTGTCCAAGTCTAAGTTTTACATATGACCTGCTGTCCAAGGAGCCGTAGTTAAAATTAAGATAATCCCCTACATTCAACTTTGTCCGGTTTATTCTCTTATACCAGTCCGATGTTCCAGAGAAAAGATCTTCCCGTCTGGTTAATATTTTTTTTATGTGGCTAGAAATATCCTGTATGTTAAAGTTTGAGGTTAGAAGAAGGGGTGAATTCAGAGAACTTTTGGCAGCCGAATCCGCAAATTCATTTCCCTGAATGTTGCAATGTCCAGGGATCCACAGCAATTTAATGTTAGTGTTTTTGATTAAGGAGTTTCTTATTAGTGTGGAATAATGGTTTGTATTATGTATGTTGCGTATTGCACGTAATGCTGACAGAGAGTCAGAACAAATAATAGTTTCGGTTGTTGTGTTACTCAAATATTGAATTGCTTCAAATATTGCCACTATCTCTGCTGTGAACACCGTAGAGTATGGAGGCAGTATGGATGTTTTTAAAATAAAGTCAGTAGTTGTTACACTATAAGAAATGTTATCATCGCTCTTAGAGCCGTCCGTAAAAATAAGTTTGCAGTTCCCATGCTCGGATATAATTCTATTAAAACAACGTCTATACGTGTCGGAAGGAGTTGCAGATTTAAGGAATTGAGCTAAATTTAAATTAATGCTATTAAATGGAAGAAGCCAAGGGGGATAGGCAGCTGTCAAAGGTTTCCTATGTGGTTTTATTGGTAGGTCTTGTAGTCTTGCAAAGTTAAAGATTCGGCTAATAGTGGATTGTATTTTGTTATTATTAGATTTTACTGAAAGTTTAGAGCATATTTTAAATATGGGGGAATCTGAACTATTGAGGATATTTTTTAAAATATTAAATGTTATTATATCTCTGCTTGTTTCAATGGGATTGATGCCTGCTTCGAACAGCATGTTGTAGATTGGTGTAGATCTTAAAGCTTTGAATGATATTCTTAGGGCAGAGTTTAGTATAATTTTAATCTTTCTTAGAGTCGTTTTAGGAGAAAACCCGTATAAATAAATGCCGTAGTAGATTTTAGATAAGATCAACGATTTAATAACAGATATTAGAGAGTATAGGTTACACTGAAATTTGCGGTTTGATAAGCATTTTATTATGTTCAATCTTTGATTTAGGTCTTTTGTAATATGTTGAATATGATCATTCCAATTGTATTTATTATTAAAAATTACGCCTAATATCCTAAGCGATGAACATTCGTTTAAGACAATAGAGTCAGTGCGAACTTTTGGTTTGCACGATTTTTTCCTACATATGTGAAGATGTTTGCTTTTTTCGAGAGATAATTTAGCACCTGAGTAATTACACCAATTTTCAATATGGTTAATTATTGTGTTAATATCAATAGTTCCATTTTTCTCCTTTCCAATTTTTTTAATGATATAAAAATCATCCGCGTAGGCACAGAAGTTGTATTGTTTGAGAGATAAAAGTTTCTCGCTTAATTTATTATAAGATATAAGGAAGAGAATTACGGAAAGAGGAGATCCCTGTGGAATTCCATTATGTAAGGGATACAATTTGGAAAAGTTATTCTGAACTCTGACTCGTATCTGTCTATGTGATCAAAAATTTTTAACGTACTTTATTATTTTAGGACCCAACCCCCATTCTGAGAGTTGGTGGATTATGGTGTGGATTCCTATCTTATCGAAAGCTTTAGAGAAATCTAGAGATATAATTGATGAATGGTTTTTGTGTGATAGGGAGTCCGAAATTTAATGATCTATGAAAAGTAAAGCGTCGGCAATGTATTTACCCTTTCTAAAACCAATTTGTTGAGTGCAAATTAATTTATTGGTGTTGATAAACCACCATAAACGGTTGGCTATAATCTTGTCAAGTAATTTTGAGGTACATAGATTAAGGGATATTGGTCTATAGGATTCTAATTTCGTTTTATCGGCATTTGGTTTAACAATGGGGGTTATTGTGCTTATTTTATAAAATGAAGGGATGGAGTTGGATAAGATAAGGTTATAGAGATCGATTAGTCTGTTTTTAACTTGGAGGGGAAGGTTCCTAATAATGGGGTAGGATATTCTATCTATGCCTGGGGTTTTGCCCCTCATTTTATCGAGTGCAAAGTTAAGTTCAGTTAGTGAGATATCTCCCTCTATAATACTTGCTGTGCCAGAAGGGGGAACAAGTATTTGGCTATTCCGTAACTGTTGTTTGTTAGTTCTGAATTCGTCCGAGAAATTGCCATCCTCTGATGCAGTGGACCAGTATTTAGCAAACTCCTCGGCAATGTCCCCATTGACCGTCAGGAATTGGTTGGGATTGTCTAAGGTTTGAATCGTATTAATGGATTGTCTTAATTTTAAGCCGCAAAATATTCTAATATTTGACCAAATTTTTGTGGTGGGTGTTTGCGGGTTGATTTCGGAAGTAAAATGTGAAATAGATTTATTTTTTGAGATTTTGAGTTCCTTCTTAAATTTTGCCGCTGCCCTTTTGTAATTGATAATATTTTCCGTGTTTATATTACTTTTTAATATGTTCCATAGCCTATTCCTATTTCTCTTATAATCTTCAAGTTCTCTTGTCCACCAAGGTGTAGTTTTACGAATTTTAGCAGGTTTGCATATTAAGCCAACGATATTATCTATTTACATACCATACAATTTTTATATTCTGTACTTTGGTTTTAAAAATTTGGTTACCGAAAGTATAATAAATAATTTTATAAGAAATTAAGTCGTCAAAAAGATCTTTAGAGAAAACTCTCTCGAAATATTAGCTAATGAAAACTGGAAGCTGGCTGAAATGACTTTTTTTATTTTTATTTTAGAAAACGTAATAAAACATTTTTTATTTTTTATATTTATTTTGATTTTAGGCTCATCGTGTGGTCTTAGCAGCATGTAGCGATTACTTTTGCGCCATGTTCACAGATGCCATGCGAGAGGCTCGACAATCCGAAATAAAACTAAATGGTGTCAATGCGCGTGGCATAGAGTTATTAATCGAATATGCATACACTTCAAAATTAGAATTAGATCGGAATAATATTCAAGATGTTCTTTCTGTTTCGACACACGTTCAAATGAAAGCAGTCATAGAAGCGTGTTCAAATTATCTAGAATCTCAAATTGATTTAGAAAATTGTGTAGCTATAGCAGCTTTAGCTGATTTGTATGCATTAGATGTTCTTAAGCGTAAAACGTATCGTTTTATATGCGCTCGTCTCGATGAGTTCTCACAAACTCCTGATCTTACCAATTTGACATGTGATCAATTAGAATATATTTTATCCTGTAACTATCCAGTTGATTGTTCTGAGGAAAGAGTTACACAAATAACGATACAATATTGTTTGGAGACCAGACTTAAAAGCGAACTGGCTAGGATGCTGTTTACTAAAGTGCGTTTTAATCAAATCGAAACAAATGCGCTGAACACTTTACTATCAAATACTGAATCGGCCGAAGAAGATTCACAACAGTATATAAATATAATTAAGAACGAAGTTATAAAACAAAATCAATTGAAAAAACATAGTTCAGAAAGTGAAGAAGTGATATCTTTAAGTGTCTTAACCAATTCACGCGGCATGGAATTGGCTTTAGTTAAAATTGGAGGCTTCGAAACGAATGGTCTAACAAATCAAATTAGTTGCTATTTGCCTTCTGTGGGAAAATGGGAAGATCTAACTGTGATTCCACATATAGAGCAATGTAAGTTTATATTAAATCTGTAATCTATAATAAAATTATTTTTTTATTTATTATTTTCACAATTTCTTATTCTTTAGGCAATTATGGTACAGCAGTTTTAGGCAATGATTTATATATTGTAGGTGGTTCATATGATGTTTGCTTAAAGGAATATATACATCCCTTTGGTTTTCGCTATTGTCCCACCAAGGATAAGTGGAAAACTATTGCTCCTATACAAGCCGATCGATGTCGTTTCTCATTAAATGCCATGGGAAATAATTTTCTTTACGCTGTTGGCGGAGTTTGTGAGTTAAACGATATTGATGGTGATCATTATGCCAATGAAATGGCACCATCAAATTGTGAACGTTATAATGCCAGTGTAGATCGTTGGGAGTATTTGCCCGCTTTATCAGAAAATCGAAGCCAACATGCAGGCGTAGTTTTAGGCGATACATTGTATATATCGGGTGAGTTGTAGTTGTAACTACTTTTGATACATATTTGTTTAAGTTTAAGTAGATTAATACTTGCATATATTTTTGAGACAAAAAAAATTAAATATTGTCATATGTAGCTATTTATTTACGATACCACCCAGAAGTGTTGAATGCGAACATAAAAATAGGATATCGATTATCAGACGTCTTTAATTTGTTTCAGAACCTTTTTAAAATATAATTTTATAAACTTAAGTTTTAATACATAATTCTTCCATATTACTTTAAAAGAATACATTAAACTATTTTAATTTGTAATGAGGTTAATTTTCTTCATGAATTAATTTGTTTTAATACTAATACGTAAACATTAAATTATAATTAGTATATGAATTTTAAAAATTGGCTTTTATATATGAAATCCCGATCCGTCCCGGGATCCCGTTTTTTTTTAATTAAAAATCCCGAATCCCGGGTTTCAAAAAACCTGGTCCCATTTGGCATCCCTAGTTTGGAATCCAAATTTTTTTTACTTTTTTTACAAAACTACTGCAATTTACAACATTGCGTTCGCGTGCAGAAAATATAGTAAATAAGAACACAAATTGAGAGCGTAAAGTGATAGTTCTTGACTGAGTGTTTAAAAATCTTTAGTGCAGAAATTTTTGTAGTTAAATTTAGTAAAATAAAAAAACATATTCAAAAGGAAGGCAAACAAGAAAAGTAAACAAATAAAAGCATATAATAAAAAAAAAATATTTAAAAACTAAACGTTGAATAAAAAAGAAACAATAACAAAAACTGAATAAATAAATAACAGTGTGCTTGAATTTGACTTAATCTCTGTCAAGAGACTCACCTGAATCCAGTGGTGCTAACCGTTTTTTAGATTAGCTCTTGTTTTCGATACAGTATAACCCGGTTAATTACCCCACGCTTAAATGCCTTTCACGCTTATTTAGCTTGAGTTTTAAATCCCCGTGTTTTTTCTTGTATTTTTCAAACAAAAATCCATGCTTAATTACCCTATTCGGGTAATTGCCTTAAAAATTAAACTCCCAAAACAAAATTACACCCAAATCTCATTCGTTTAATTGCCTCAGTATTATTTGATAACAACACAGCAAGTAATGAAACCAAGTTTATATGATAATAATTTGAAAATATGCACTAAATTTTTTTATTTATTTAAAAGCAAAATATTCCACAATTTATATATTTACTTTTAAAAGGATAAAATAGCTTGAATAGTTTAGGGATTGATATTTGAATGGAAGCTGTGTGTTTAAATCTCAACCTATTTAACCACATTTAATTTGCATTAAGATGTTTTTAATACGAACATGCCCAGCAAAAAAAGCGTTGAAAAAGATGTTATTAAATCACCACAACTCGCAAACCCGAAGTACTTCAAATTCGGGTGAAGAAGCTATGAATTTAAAAATGTTGTTCATTTTCTACTACTTTTAAATGCATATATTCCACATTTCTAGTACATTTAGAGTTCTGATATTTGAATGTTAATTATAAGTAGTAGAAAAAATGTATACTAAAATAACTTTTAAGATGCTAAACAAAAGTAGTTCTGCAATAGTAATGAAATTGTGAATTAAAGAAGTGATATTAATGCAGTGATTTTAAAATGCATCTATATCGCTTTTAATAATTAAAAACCCCTTTAATTAATTTAAAAGCATCACTCTTAACTAAAAATGAAAAAAAGATATGGTTTCGGTAATTTTTTTTATTATTAATTAATTTAATTTTTTTTTTGTATTTTTTAATCTAATTTTTATTGAATATAAAATTTATTTGCATGGCAAAAAAAAAATTAAAGTATTACAGGTACAATTCAATTTGCTGAACAAACAAATATTTTTTAGAAATTCAATCCCAAGGTACATTAAATATACCTTGTTCAATCTTTTTTAAAAATTTCCGGGCCAACTACATTCTATACAATTATTTAAGAACAAAGGTGCTATTCAAAATGTTATCTCTTATTTGTACTTCAAAACTACTTCTTTAAAGCTAAAAAGTAGCATTAGCTACTTTGGATGTAATTAAGATGCCGTTTATGAAGTATCACTTCCATTTTTTTGCTGGGTGATTAAATGATTTATGGACATAAAGAAAGATGTTTGCATAGAGACTATGTGGTATTAAAGACCGACTCTTACAACTTGCATAGGTTTCGCTCCTATGACAATTAAAAAGTATTTAACAAATTTTATCAAATTATCTGAAAACTGCTACTTTTACTTTCCGCAAAAGGTTTACATGGACAGACAACCAGAGTTTTTGATTCGATCGGCTTACTCAACGATGCGTTCAAATTTCTATGTATCAGCTCAAATATTTTATTGTTGAAAGTTTATTTTTGAATGATTAATAAACATTAAAGAAAAAATATTCAAGTACATAATTCAAATATTACAAAGAGTTCTATATAATATAAATTTATAACAAATGTTAACTAAACTTAACAAAAATACATTAACATCAATAAAATATACATAAATACTTTTTTCTTAATTTTTGCATATATATAAAACTATACAGTTTGGAATAACGAAAACTTGCTTTGGCTTACAATTGTAGAGTGGAAATTAAATGGAGATGGCGAAATGAATGTAACAAAACCTTTATCTTTTATCCAGAATTTTAAGCAATTTTTTATTTGCTGAACAATTATTAAAAATGCTCTAAAAACTTAAAATATTTATGCAATAAAAATGCAGCAGTAGCGTAAATATGCAAATTATTCTCAAACAGATCAATACCAAAATTCATAAAAAGCTCTAAAACGGATAAATATTGTTTCTGCCTTCATTGATCGCACAAGAATAACCAAGAAATTGCATATTAAAGGTTTCCCTGATCATAAGTTTGTAAATATATGTACGCTTTTGTTAGTACGATGTGACAGTACATCTCAAAAATCAATACAGATAAAATACAGAAAATCCCATTATTTTTTATTGCTATCTCTTTAGATGTAGCTGATGTAAAAATTTATATAGGAATTTTCATACATCAAAGTTAAGGTATCTTGTTAATAAATACATTTAATTACCTCATTGAGGTATTTCAACGAATTCGCTTAATAACCTCGATGAGGTAGTTAAACGTTTTCTTATTATTATTTTTATTTTTATTGCCCAAAAATATTGGCATTTTTGGCGAGGTAATTATCCGTGGAATACTGTATATACCGTTTTTTGAAAATGGAGGAGGTTGCACAACATATGTTTATTCGCGTTATTCAAAAACGTTTTCGGTTATTGAACAAACTAAATTCCGCAATTTAATTACCTTCAAGTAAGGCTTAACTTTTTTCTAATCTGCGTAGTCGCTTTAGAAACATACTTTTTTTTGGCAAAAAAAAAATAATTTATTAGCAAAATTTCGAAATTTTTGTTTTTTAAAACGTATAAAAAACAAAGTTCCAAACAAAACATGCCATAAATGATTAAAATCTATCTACAAGTTTTTATTTTATTCACAAAAAATGAAAAATTGTAATTAATTTTAAGAATTTAATAAAACTCCATATTTGTATGGGAGCTCCCCTTAGGGGTGGAGATAAAAGGCAAATGTTGAGAAAATGTGTCGGTCATACATTTTATCCGCCTAGGTGCGACTCCAAGGCAGTTAAAGCTTTACTTAAAGGTAATTTTATTGCTGAATTTTGTTTTTCTAATTTATTTACAAAACTAAACTATTTTTGATATGTTGTGCAACATCCTCCATTTTCAAAATTACGGTATATCTTGAAAACAAGAGCTTACCTAAAAAAGCGATTAGCACCACTGGAAGCAGCGTACTGGAAATAGGTTAACCCGCCAGTTTCCCCGCTTGACAGTTTTTTTTAACTAGCACAGCGTAATTAATTAAACTTGTTTGTGAAGCATTTATATGGCTCCATACCAACTTCAAAACCTTCTCTTTTTGTTTGAATTGTTTGAAGTTGTAAAATTGTAAGGTATTTGGGTATTTAGTACTGCACTTGTTTTAAATTAGCCAATAGCAAAAAAGTATTCATGTACTTTTGAAAAAATTTAACCGGACACAAATCAGCAAAATAAATATGATATATTACATAAAATAATTTGTTTGTATTTTCCTAAAAGGTTGGTGTCATAAAAAGTATCGATATTTTTCCTGTGGCGTACTTTTTTGGGAGTAATTTTTCAAATTTTACTCAGTAATTACTCATTTATTGCATTTTACTGCAAAAGTACTGGAACGCACCTAATATATTTTTTGACAGTTAAAGTGATAATTAATTTTAACTGCACTTTGGAAATTATCCGTAAATCTTAGAATTTGTTGAAACTTAAGGGAAAACTTCAAAAAGTACTTAGTATATATTTGAATTAAATTCCGAAATCCCAGGAGTTTTCTATAAATTTAAGACCCGTAACCCGGGATGTTTACATTAAAATACCGAGATTTTGGGTTGAGTGAAAATGTGCTAATTTTTTTCAAATACAACTATATTTAAATAAACGTGAATGACCCTATTAAAAATAACTTCAAAAATGTAATATTAGCTGCGTTCGAGAACACAAAAGTATTTACTACTTTTTTACTGAACTTTACTGCATTTTACTAAATTGCGTTCGAGTACACAAAATACAGTAAATGAGAACACAAATTGAGAGCGTGAAGTGATAGTTTTTGTCTGAGTATTTACAAATTTTTACTGCAGAAATTTTTGCAGTAACATTTAGTAAATCAAAAAAACATATGTTTCAAAAGGTAAACAAACAAAAGTACCAAACAAAATGCTTACAAATTGTGAAAAAATTGTTAAATAAAACAAAAGTTAAAAAAAAAATTAAATAAAAACAAAAAGTGAATAAATATTACTTAATTTAACTTGTTTGTGAGCCATTTATTTGGCTAAATACCAACTTTTGAAACTTTTTTTGTTATGTTAATTTTTTAGAGTTGTAAAAGTGTAAAGTACTTGGGTATTTAAGTAATCAATAGCAAAAATTTATTCTTGCACTTATGAATAAATTAACCCGATAAAAATTAGTAACATAAAATTAAATAAAAAACAAACAAAGATGAAAGATTACATGAAATAATTTGTTTGTGTTTTCCAAAAATTTTCGTGTTTAAAAAAGTATTTAATCGAGTACCGATAAGAAAACGAGTTAAGTAGTCAAAAGTAGCTGCGTTCGAGAACACAAAAGTTTTTACTATTTTATATATATATAATAAAGTGACAGTTCTTGTCTGAGTATTCACAAATTTTTACTGCAGAAATTTTTGCAGTAAAATTTAGTAAATCAAAAAAACATATGTTTCAAAAGGTTAACAAACAAAAGTTACAAACAAAATGCTTACAAATTGTGAAAAAATTTTTAAATAAAACAAAAGTTGAAACAAAATAAAACAAAAACAAAAAGTGATTAAATATTAATTAATTGTACTTGTTTGTGAAGCATTTATTTGGCTAAATACCAACATTTTAAACCTTTTTTTGTTATGTTACTTTTTTAGAGTTGTAAAAGTGTGAAGTACTTGGGTACTTGAGTAATCACTAGCAAAAATTTATTCATGTTCTTATGAATAAATTAACCCGCCACAAATTAGTAACATCAAATAAAATAAAAAACAAACAAATATAAAAGATTACATGAAATAATTTGTTTGTATTATCCAAAAATGTTCGTGTTATAAAAAGTATTTAATCGATTACCGATCAGAAAACGAGTTGAGTAGTCAAAAGTTTAAAAATTTTTCAACACTTCAATTATTTGGCATCAGCTGTTGCCTTTATTTTACGAATTTTTACAAATTTTGCGTTCGCGTACTTTTTTGGACAACAGCTTTTTGTGAGAGCAAATTTTACAATTTTCTCATTTATTGCATTTGACTGTAAAAGTACTCAAACGCACCTTATGCGCCCCATACACTTTTCAATTCAATTGTCAACTGAGTCTTTCAACTGAATTGATACTTGGCCACACACTTCTCCAACTGAATTGAAAGATTTTAATTCAACTGTCAAATTTAGATTTTTTTACAATTTTACAAAAATTTATTTTCTCTCCAAGTATCCATGTTTGCCACCAATGTCATTTTTTTATTTAAAATTTTATTGAATTAAAGACAATTTTAAAAATATTTCACTTTTTCTTTGCAAAAAAAAATTACAAACATAAATTTTGACAGCTGATCAAGAGACTTAAGCACACACAGTACAATCGAATTGAAAGACTTGGAGTCAACTTGAAAAAATCAAAATCTTTTGATTTTTCTTCAACCAACTCGACAACCGTCAAACTAATCAACTGACAAGGCCATACACGCTTTGATTTGGACAACAACCGACTCAGTTGACAATTGAATTGAATCGTGTATGGTCTGCTTTAAACATATTTATTTTAAAACAATTCGGCGGCATTTTACTATTTTTTTTAAATATTTTTTGGTGTTACTTTAAATTAATTAGTGTTTGGTGTTAATTAGTTTAGACTTGATTTTAGTAACTAAATTTATAATTGTATGAATACCTATTTACAAATGTTCGGTTGTACTGATGTGTATAATAAATAAAACTATTGATCATGGGCAATCACGAATTTCTGCAATGAGGTTAAGATTCTAGTATAAGTTATCTGTGCCGAATTTTGTCTAAATATCTTCATCTATATAAGATTTTTTCGTCTCCTATTGATTTTAGGGAGGGGGTTTATATGGGGCCAATGGTTAAAATGGACGTACCAATACGAAGTTCACATAGTAGCTGTTATAAAAGTTATCGATGCCAAATTTTTATTTATACCAACATTTTTAACGAAGTTGTATCATTTGTGGTACTTGTATGGGAGCTATGGTCAAATATGGATCGGTTCCAATAACACTTGATAGAATTTTTAAGGTTGCAATTAAATATTTTTGGGTCAAATTCCATGTAAATACCAATGTAATTTGATGGTTAATGGGCACAAACTTATATTCCGGAAAGATGTTTGTATGAGGAATAATGTGTTGTTTTGGACCAATTCTTACAATTTATAATAAGCACCAGAAAATTAAAAATTATTACAATCCTTCCGTTTTAATACCCACACTGCCATAGATAGAGAGGATATTATGCTATTGTACTGAAGTATGTATCAGATAAAAATATTGGTTCTGAACCCCCCCCCCCCCCCCCCCCCGTTTAGTGTCCCAATAGATTAAGTCCGTTTGGCTGGCTGGCTGGCATACACAAAACAAAGTCTTTATTTCTAGAATGCAGTCGATTGTGTCGACTGCTGGCGCATACTAGTAACAGTTATAATTTACCACCTATAAATGTGAACAAACAATTATACATACATATGTATGTACATACAAAATTAAAAATCTTTTAGCAAAAATAAATACATACATACATGCGGCTCAAGCAGTTAAAAAACTCGTTTGTAAAAGGTATACAAATTAAAAGATTTAAACAAAAGTAAGCAATTTATAGATACGAATTTATAGCCTATTTCCGATGTGCAAATGAATTCATAATTTCAAAGTTTGTAGAATTTGTTTTTGTTTTAAATGTAGTTATACGAAATACAGAATTCTTTCGCACACCAGAAATAGGCAGTTAAAACGGCAAAATTTCATAAAAAATTTTAAAGAATCCAAAAATAGATAATTATGTGGTAAAATACCGCAATACAAGAAAAGTAATTAATTAGAGTTGTCAAATATTCGCCACATTTTCAAAACCGGTTTTCGAATACTTCAAAAAACCGACTTCTGAAAAAATCGGTTTTTCGGTTTTGTTACTAAAAACCGGTCTCGAATAATCGGGTTTTCGGTTTTTTTTTCAGATTATTTATTTAATAAAAAAGTTAAACAAAACAATAAAAAGTGAAACATATAATTTGTACGTACTTCAGAGCTAAAAAATAATAATACATATGATATATCGATGGCTTAATATAAAAAAGGCGTAACTCGATTTTGTGTTTCTTTAAAGGGGAAGAACAAATCTTAATTGAACCGTTAAATTTAAGATATACAATAAGTTTTAGTTAAATTTTTAATAAAAAGATGCAACAAATTTTATAATAAAGCCCCCTGAAATTTTAAAGCACGACGCGTTTGGCATTTGTCTACCACAATAAACAGAAAAAGCTATTTAAAAAAAAATTAGTTACGCCTTTTTTATATTAAGCCATCGATATGTATGTATGTAACCACATCAAATGAAAGTTAAATGTAAATAGAGATCAGTTTAACAAAAATAAAAAACTATTAGTTTTTTTTTATAAAATAGTATTTCAAAAATAGGATAAAATTCAGATGATAGTGGATGATACGGAAAAAACACGTTCACTAATCGTTGAGGTTGGGTTAATTGTCAGTAACGCCTTGTAAAGCAGATCTAACTTAAAAGATCTTTTAGAAAATTTATCTATGTAGTCAAAATCCTCTTTTAAGTCATTGTTATAAATTGTTGTTGACCTTTTAGCTGGGTTTTGAATCTCTTTTAAGGTAGAATTTGCAATTTTTGGGCATCTTAAGCATTGTGCCTTGCCTTTTTCTTTTTGTTTTTTAAAATATTGCCAGACAACAGAACTCATTACTGAAAAAGTAAGTAACTAAATTTAAAAAACAAAAATACCTACGTATATGCAAAAGACTTACCTTATAAGAATAACAGAATATTTTGTATTAATTTTGAACTCCAGCAGTTTTTTTACTGAGCGAATTTTTTTGCCGCCTTCTTAAAGCTTCTTTCTTTCTATTATCATTCACCACTTGAAATTTATTTTATTTCTATTGACATTCACTCAGGAATGACAAACTTTTAAATAGTGTTGTGAACAACGAAAGTGGTTACTAAAAGATGTCATTGAACGCAAAATAATGAAAAAATTAAGTATAAGTAAAAATCGATTATTCGACACCAAAAAACCGGTTTCTCGAATACTTCGAAAACCGGCCTTTTTTAAAAACCGGTTTAAAAAAACCGGAAAAATAGAAAAAAATCGATTTTTCGAATACTTCGGAAACCGGTTTTGACAACTCTAGTAATTAATACAATCTTCAAAACTCGAAAAAAATAAACGCAAAAAATTCTATAATTTCAATTATAAAACCGTGACCAAATCTTTATTATAATTATTTTTCCATCTGATAGGTGGCATGGATCGTCATATGGTCTTGGATTCCCTCTGGAATTTTGATGCAAAAACCGAGAAATGGACTAAATCTTGTTCAATGCCAACACCTAGAGCTGATCATATACTCATAGCATTCGATCAGCATATTTATGCTTGTGGTGGTTGGTATGAAGATGCGTTAACCGGATCAAGGGTATTGGCGGAAACAATAGATGTATATGACGTTAAAATGGACACTTGGTCTACGGAGACCAAAAATCCAATGCCAAAATATTACACTGGGGTGGCAGCAGTTAAAAGACGCATTTATTTCATAGGAGGTCTGTTGTCAACAAACACAATTAATCGTGCCACCTCAGCAGTACAATGCTATGACTTAGATACTAAACAATGGTCGTTCAATGTTGAATGGGAATATCCGAAAGAAGTATGGGAATGTACTTGTGCAGCTTTTTATGTACCACGAGAACGTGATGATTTTGTTATGTCTTTTTATGGTATGTAAACCGATAAATTTATGGAAAATATAAAGAAATTATTATGTATTTATAAAAATCATATATAAATTATTTTGTACTTTTTTATATGAAAAAAAAACGCGAAAAATAAGTTAATAAATTTTAACAATTATTCTAGTACTCCATTCTTTCGATAAAGTATAGTTTCAAAAGAAAAAAACGCAATTCTTGTCGAATTTATTTCTGCTTTTAGAAAGGACTGGAACTACAAAATAATTATAGTATGTATTTATAGAATCTCTACTGTAATCTAAAAAAGATTAAATTTAATTTAAATCATTTTCTTTAATTAAAAAATGAGTTTTCACATATATTTTGATATTTTAAAAATAATTTCTTTTTAAATATAATTTTAAATAAACGTTTTTGTATTATTTTTTAAAGAACTTAAAGTGAAGAAATAACTGTTTTATAATTGTCATTGTTTTTTATAATAAGTATGCTTTTTATTTTTAATATTACTGCAATATTTAAATAAGTTTGTCGTTTTAAAAATACGTATACATTTTTTTTTCCTTTTTTCGTATTTGTGGCAGGGCCATTCAACATTGATAATAAATATATTTAAAAGTAAACTAACATAATTTACGGTTTTATATAAAAAAACACACATTTAGAACCTGTATTGAATCTTAACATTTGTTTTTAATTGTAATTTTTAAAAACTTTTTCCCAAATATTGTAATGAATAAGAAATCTTAAAATTAATAAATAATACAGTGAATTATAAACAATTTAAGCAAAAGTTTTTTTCTCCTTAATTTTGGAAAAGATTTTCAAAATTATTCAGGATTTTTATTTGGATTACTTTTAAGTATTCTTATAAGAAAATATTATATGCAAATATCAAAATGTATGCAGCGATGCCAGATCTGCATTTTGCAGATTTTATACACCAAAAGTGCCAAAATGCAGATTTGAAGATTTTTGGTTTAAAATTGCAGATTATTTGGCTCGGTCGAAACTTCTTAACATTGAAAATAAGGTTTGTACTTTTTCCACTTCTTGCATTAATAAACGAAATATGTCAACCATTCATGGAAGAACCGTGTGAAAATAGATTTATTAGTAGGAGTTTTATTCACAAAAGATTACGTAAAAATTAAAAAAGTCGCATTATCTTGACACATTTATATCGCCGGACTTGTGTCATCTGATTTTACACGAAATAATATGCATATGTACGTATGTATTAATACATAAAATATATAATAATATATAATTATATTATTATTATTATGTATAATATCTTAATATTTGAATTCTTGGAAATTTTCAATAAGACCCCTTATAGTTTAAATAACATGTCAAGCAATTAACTTTAAATTTGTTGATTAAAATAACAAAGCTGTGATCCTTACATTGCCGTATATTCTAAAATGAGTTGTTATATATTTTTCTTAATAAACTATATAAAAAATGTGTTTTGAAGATTTATTGAAGATTTTTTAAATCTTGACGCAGATTTTTTGATGAAAAATTATGGGTTTGCTGACTTTACGTCTAAATGTTCTTGCAACACTGGTTATATGTCGGCTGAAGGTGTTGGACAGTTCTGTTTAAGAAATAAACACCGTTAATACTTTTCCAAAAATAAGTATGTATTATTGAAAAACATTTGTTGCTATCTGTATAAAATCGTATCTAATTTGGTGAATACACCTTTCAACTAGGTGATTCACTAGCCCCCACTGCTAAAATAACAATGCAATGGTTCTTGGATAATAAAATAAACGTTATGGAGTGACCATCGTATAGTCCGGACCTCAATCCGACAGAATTTTATAAAATGACGATTTAGAAATGATCCTCAAAGAAGTATTCCCGAGCTAAAGCCAAAAACAAAAGAAATTTTGGGCTCAATTACACCTGATTATTGTAAAAAATTAAAAGAAACGACATCACAAAAAATTATAGCAGTCATTGACGCAGAAGGTAACGCATGTTACATATTATTAATTAGATTTATTAATTTTTCGGTTATTTTTTTACTTTTTTAAAAATTTTGAAACTTTTTTTACCGAAACATGCCTAGGGTGTCCTAATTATATTGTAAAAGTTTAGAAAAGGGATATTCATAAGTTTAAAATTATGCACATTAGCTAAGTAAGTAAGTAAGTCCAACGTTAAAGTATCATTTTAATTTTAATAAAAAAAAGTTTTTTTGTGATATTAAAAATATTTTTAATTTAGTTTTTTACAAATAAGTTCCGGGTTATGTGGCTTGGCAGGCTGCCAATCTTTTATAAACATTTTCAATCACGTTTTAATAAACTGTTGTCAATGGTTGATATCTGATCGATAATGTTGTTTTTAAGCTCTTGAACTGTTGTGGGATTATTGCTGTACACCTTCGATTTTAAAAAAACCCACAAAAAATAGCCTAAAGGCATACGAGAAATAATGCGATTTTTGAACTTCTCTTTCAAAAGATGTATTGTTTCTCTCGCTATGTTGAAACCACATATTCACTACGTCTAAATCATCAATTTCCCGCTACAAAAAACTTCGGATCATCTCCCTGTAGCGTTCCATTGACCGAAATCACATTTCTAATTTCGTTTACAAAAAAATAGAGTTCGATGGTAAGGACCACAAACCACACCAAACTGTAACTTTTTATGGATGTTATGGTTGCTCTAAGATAACTCTTGGATTCTCTTTATCCCAGATTAAGAAAATTCTCATTTTCTTTTTCTTTATTTTTTAAATAAAAAACATTGTTCCTTCGTGTATCGTATCATATTAACAAACCGGAATGTATTAAGAATCTAAAAATAAAAAAAAAATTGGCAGCAAAATTAAATGATAATCAAATTTTGGACACCCTTTATATGCAGCCCAATTATGAATACAAATCCCCCTGAGTTTTTTTTCCCCATTTTTACAATTGAATTAACATAGGAAAAAGGGGAGAAGGGAGAAAACTCCCAGGGAATTTTCATTCATAATTGGGCTGATAGTTTCTTAGTAACAGATTTTAATGTGCTAGACCTCCCTACACGTAAAGAAAAAACATGGTTGAAGAATGGTTAAAAAACATATTATGGTCCCTGTAATGGCAACAAACAAACTTTTGTTGTTTTTAGAAAACTTTTTTCACAATTGGTAATATTTTGTTTCTATTTAACAATAAAGTGTTTACCTCCCTTGAAACTTTAAATATGGTTGATTTTAACAATATAATGTTTAAATTAAAAAAAAACTACAACCATACACTTAAACATATTATGGTTACCTTACCCATATTATTATCACGGTAACCTTATTATGGTTAAATTTATCCATCCAAAAGCTATACCCATATAATGGTTGCCTCCAAACATGTTATGGTTAATATATAATAACAATAATATGTTCGAAATTATAATATTTTAAAACATAATCATACAATGTTTTTAAATTTAAAATAATATGTAGAAACTGGGAATTATTTCCTTTCATAGGTTAATTTATTATATTCAACATTTTTTATTTTTTCGAATTTATTCTATGAGCTAAATTTCAGTTATGTATGTATTTTATAAATTTAGCTCATAGAATAAATTCGAAAAAATAAAAAATGTTGATTAAAATAATATGTTAAAAAAGCAACAACATTCTGATCGTTTGCATTTTACTTGGTTTGCTTAAAATTTTCATTCATTTAATTTTAATTATTGATTAAAACACATAAATTTACGTAGAAAAAACTAGTAGAACAGCAAAACTGGTAATATGAAGGTCGTCACAGGCTAGAATATGAACCAAAGTGGATTTTTTATAAAAGAGGAGCGTAACACCTTTCACGAATATAAAATTATTATTTGACACTTAACAAACAAATTGAAAAAATGGATTTACCATAATATTGTTAATCCTGACCACAATATGGTTACTTTTCTCCAAATTCTGGGAAATTTTGACCATATTATGGTTAATTTTGAACATAATATGTTTAGTTTTGACCATTATTATGGTTGATATTGACTAAAATATGGTTAATTTTGACCATATTATGGTTGATTTAGGGACAAATTTTGTTGATTTTAAACGTACTATATTTAAACATAATATGGTAACCTGCAAACATAAACATTGTTTAAAACCAACCAAAGTATGCTGCTCTTAGAATATGGTTACCTACAACCATATTTTTTTTCTACGTGTAGTTTTATTAAGTTCAGAACAAAAATGCATGAGCCAAAATATGGAAGTCAAGACTATGGTAAGGGGACGCTTAGCGAACTTAATTGCAATACTCCATAACTGCCATAAAGTCACTAATAGATTGGTAAAATGTAAGATCGACCCCCTTATTTTTTCCTTCCTGACATTTATTCCGAATAAACTTACCCCCGATCTTCATTCTTTAAGGGGCTCCCATACTAAAACCATCCCAGGGCATTATACATTTCTCATTAAAAACTGTATGAAAAATTGACATTTTATATGGGGGTCCCTTAAGGAATGGAGATAGCGGGAAGGTATATAAGATAATGTTGGAAATGAAAAATAAATTGGGATCGGTCAAACATTTGGGGACTATTTTTTTACAATTTCATAAAATATTTGAACGTATTTACTTATAGTTATAACCAGTGTTGGGCAAAATACATGGTTTGCGGTATTTAAAATACAAAATACTTGTTGGTCATTTATTGAAAATACAAAATACTTTCAGCTTATGTATTTATAATACAAAGTACTTACACATCTGTATGTATTAAAAAAAAAAAATACTTCCATTTATTGTTCGTATTTCAAATACAAAATACTTCCACGTCATGTTCAAACCAAAAAATACATTAGACAAAACTAATTAACAAAACAATTGTTTCCTTTCATAAATATCAGATTTTTGAATGTAGCATCAGCCAAACAGTTTCTTGTTGGAGAACAAATGAAAACTGCTGAAGAAAATAATCTTCATACAGGTCCTGATGAGCACAAACTTGTATTCAATTCTATGAATACTCTTTTTATATTTGGATAGCTGTCAAGAGTGATAACGTCTTTGCTCTTGTCTCTGAGGAAACTGACAAATTCCAACACCAAATTTGATGCCCTAGATTCACAATCATTCCTATCTACGAAAACAACAAAATCATCGTCTTCTTTACTGGTGCTTCTTCTTCTTCTTCTGATATTTCCATATTCTGATAGTAACGTTTTTTAGCGATTCTAGTTTTTGGTAGATCAAAATGCAAACAACCATCAATAAATTGACAAAATATATTTTGTAACTATGTTTTTAAAATACAAAATGCTCACAAATATTTTTATGTATTTAAGATACAAAATACAAACTACTTCTACTTATTGTATGTATTTTAAATACAAAATACTTGCTGGACATGTATTTAAAATACAAATACAAAATACGTATTTGTATTTTAAATACGTATTTCAAATATGTACATGTATTTTAAATACGTATTTCAAATATGTACATGTATTTATTACTGCCCAGCCCTGGGCCCAGATCGTCGCAGTCGTGATCGAGTGACTTGATCGAAATTTCACTTTTTGAAATCGTCCCATTTGTTAGCAAAAAGCTTCTATCGAAATTTGAGATTTTATCATTCGATAACGAGTAGTCGAACGGGTGCCTCTACCCGAAATGTCATTCGAAAGGTTAAGAGCTTTCGTAAAAACATTTACTTTCGTAAAAACATTTAATTGGTTTTTTTCAAACAATTTACACACTTTTTGGGAATAATTTCTTCAACAAATAGCTAACAATTTAAGTATTAAACTTTTTTCAACAATAAGAAGAAAAAATAATAACATTTAGTTTTGCAATTTTTTGCAAATTTAAGTCATGTTTGCGATAGAAGCGATTTTTGTACTGTAAGTTTTTTGATTCCTTACAGCTTTAAGGATTTTTAATATAAAGTAGACTTTGCTATTATGCCGCTGTTAGCATTTTTTTGCGAAACCCCTAATTTAGCAATTTTTACAGAATTTTTTCCATTCCTTATACTTTTATGGACTTTTGATCCCTTTTATAGCTTGTTCGAATTATTAAAAATTTTTCGTGAATTTTCGCTATTTTTGAATTTTTTTTTTTTTTGTTAATTGTTGAAATTTTGTTTTTTAACCGATTTAGCGATTTCAAATAAATGTTAGGGGTTGCTTCCAAGTTTGCAATTATTCGCGAGCTTTTGCCATGTTCGCGATATCAGCGACTTTTTCTGTAAGTTATCTAATTCTTTACAGCTTTAACAATTTTTAATGCGCTTGCTGGTTTTTTTTTGCGAATTTCCGCTAATTTAAAATTTGTTATCGAATTTTTGCCATTCCTTGTAGTCTTAGGGACTTTTAATCAATTTAATGGCTTGTTTGATACATTAAAAACTTTCGAGAATTTTCGCTATTTTTGCAAATTTTCTGAATTTGTAAAATTTTTGCGATTATAGAGCCCGAAGAGTTTTTCTTCTTTTTTTCAATTTGCGCGTGTAACGTATCTCATTCAAGATGAGTATGACCTACCATAAGGAATTTATGATCGATTGTCTCAATACTTGGGTGATCCTGTGCACCTTTTGAAAACATTGCACTGACAAAGCAATTCCGATTTTGGCCGGGACACGAATCGCTATATAAAATTATATGCTTTGCCGAATTTGGTAAATCCAGAAGACATTTATATATACAAGACCCAATGTCGTTTGCTCCGTGCTTTGCAATATATAACAGTAGGCTTTGTTCGTTGCACCATCGTGTATCGTAAGTTTAAAAGTTCACAAAGGCCACTTGTAAAAAAATATAGTTGAGGTTTCTTAAACTTAATTTTTAAAGTGCGAAATATTTCTTGGAATTTAGTTTCCGACACTGGTTCATTTGATTTATTTGTATACATAGTATACAAAATTGCTAGATTCAGACCACGTGCAAAATATACATATGTACATATCTGGCTCGTATGACGGCGACTGTATTGACTTTCATGCTTCGGAATTTTATCTATAAATTGAAGTACAGTAAAAATTCGATAATCCGGATAATTGATTGCAGACCCCAATCCGGAGTAGCGAATAATTCGGATTACCGCATGTATGTATTTATTAAAAATTATAATAATAATTCATAGCAAAATTAAGCATAAAAACATAAATATTTATTTGTACAGTTCAGTTAAAATAAAAAAAATACACATTTACATACATACAAACTGCTGTGATTTGAATAAAAAAATAAATAAAAACGGGTGTTATGCAATCCGGACTATAGAGTTGCAATTAATCCGGATTATAGAATACGCTATGAGCTGTAAAATTCTTTCCGGATTACCGAATATTCCGGATAAGTGGAGTCCGGATTATCGAATTTACACTGTACTTCGTTGCGCCTTTCAAGAGCAAGTTTGTGCATCGGTGCATGTTTTCCACGCCGGTCAGAAAATGCGTTACTCCCGAATCCTTGTGTCTTATAGTGGCAAATGGTCTTAACACTTTGTTCCGTTTCACCAAATATTTTTAAAAAGCATTGCTTGCATACTCTAGTTTTAATGCCATTAATTTCAAAGTTGTAGAATATCCGATATCTTGGGTTTTTAGACTTTTGGAGAACTTCACTTTTTTTGTCTTAACTTCAATTAAATTTTACAAAATTTGACGCCGTTTATTATAATCTCCCAGGCCCCAGTAAGACTCAAATATCTTTTTTTGGTGTTCGTTATTTTACATTTTTCTAATTTAATCTAATGAAGTAGAGCTAGGTAAAAATAACTCAGCTTGGCTTACTTCTGGAGCATCGTTACTAGCCAAGTTGGGGTTTAATGTACTATTCCCAGCCATGATGCTCTCTAATGTAGAATTTAAAACTAATTGGGAATATTTCTCTGAAGGAATATAATCGGTATCATCGTAATCACTTTCATGAAAAATATCCTGTACAGATTCGTTCGTGCTATTTACTGCGTTTCTGTTAACACCGATTATTACATTTACATTTTGGAGAAGTTTTAATAAAGCTACATCAATCATGCCAACGTCATGTGATGTTAAAGTTTCATTTAGAACTGGAGCCCCATCGAGCTGGTTTTTAAGATCTTGCCTTACAACGTGTTTGTTGCTATCAATATTAATTGCCACAGTTAAAAAAATTTTGTTTTACTTTTTTTCTAATATACATCCGACAAAAGCTCTTACGTGGAAATAAGAACTAGTATTTTTTATTTTCAATTTAGATAAAAGCACTTACATATGGAGGGCTCAGAGCTGAACCGAACCAAGTCATAAATTATACCACGTATATGTATTTGAAATCTGGTGCGAAAATCTCCGCAAAATTTAACTCAATCCAGTTCTGTAATGAGGTAAATCAGAAACAGTTTCGTTCCTAAGGTAACGGTAATAAACCCAAGTCAGTGGCTCCAGTAATTAATAAAAATTTATTTACTCAAAATCAATATATTTTCGAATTTTCTTTTTTGACTTGGTTCGCTTCAGCTCTGAGCCCTCCATATATTAACATGAGATGATTTGTCGATTTATAAAACCATAGTAAACTAATATGAAAAATTAACTTATTTTGATTTAGGAACCTCATTTTATTATATATTTATGTATGTATGTATATACATTTGACATAAGCACTTAAATCGACTTAAACATTCACGCCTAAGTAGAAATAAGATGTTTTGAGAAAAGTTTTTTTAAAACATTTTTGGAATTTTAGAAGAAAGTTGTTTTGTCAAAAGCAAATCAACAACAACTCTAATTAAGTGGTTTAGTTTTTGTTTGATATATTAAAAACTAAATTACGTATAAAGACGCTGATTAGTGAAAACAAAGCTTAATGGAAGAAAGTTGTCCATATGATTAAAAAACTAAGAAATTTTCTTATTTCGACTTAAGATGTTTTGTCAAAAGTCCACAGATATGTATCTTTAAACTTGGAAATCAATTTTTGAAACATCACTGATTTACTCACCTTTTTATTTTGCGGACACATCCATATGTTACTTTCTTTTTTAAACTGTTAATAATTTGGTTTGTACACGTAGAAAAAAAATATGGTTGGAGGTAACCATATTCTAAGAGCAACATACTATGGTTGGATTTAAACAATGTTTATGTTTGCAGGTTACCATATAATGTTTAAATATGACCATAGAATGGTTTAAATCAACAAAAAATTTCCCGAAATAAACCATCATATGGTCAAAATTAACCATATTTTGGTCAATATTAACCATAATAATGGTCAAAACAAACCATTTTATGTTCAAAATTAACCATAATATGGTTAAAACTTCCAAGAATTTTGACAAAAGTAACCATATTATGGTCAGACTTGACAAAAATATGGTAACAATTAATCATATTATGGTTATTTTGTTCATCCATTTTTTCAATTTGTTTGTTAAGTGTCAAATTATAATTTAAAAAAAAAAAATCCCCTTTGATTCATATTCCAGGCTGTGACGACCTTCATTACCATTTGTTCTGTTCTACTAGTTTATTCTACGTAAACTTATGTATTTTATTCAATAATTAAAATAAAATGAATGAGAATTTTAAGCAAACCAAGTAAAATCCAAACAACCAGAATGTTGCTGCTTTTTAAACATATTACATATTATATTAAAATATTATAATTTCGAACATATTATTGTTATTAAATATCAACCATAACATGTTTGGAGGCAACCATAATATGGTTATAGCTTTTGGATATATGAATTTAACCATACTATGGTTGCCGTGATAATAATATGGTTTAAGTAAGCATAATATGTTTAAATGTATAGTTGTAGCTTTATATTATTAAAATATTATGTTGTTAAATTCAACCATATTTGAAGTTTCAGGGGAGGTAAACACTTTATTGTTAAAAAGAAACAAAATATTTTCAATCGTGAAAAAAGTTTTGTTAAAAACAACAAAAGTTTATTTGTTGCCATTGCAGGGACCATAATATGTTCTTTTTAACCATACCTCAACCATGATTTTTCTCTGCGTGTAGATACATATTTTATTTAAAAAATATTCAAGAAACTTAAAAAAAATATTTTTGGCGGAGTTTCAGTACAATTTAAAAAAATTGGTGATTTTTTCTTAATGTAGGTAAGGAAGTTAGTACGTTTATTAAAATTGAGTCAACTAAAATGAACTGAAATAAAATTATCATCTTTTACATTTAGGGCGATTTTTTTCAAAATACGTTAAATTTGGGAGGTTTTGAAAATTTTTTGGGGGGAAGAAAAAAAATACCTGGCAACACTGACATGAACGGAAGCTGTATTGATCTTGTTTCAAATACAGTGTGTAGGATAAGTAATAAAACCAAAAAAACATTTTAATGCTTTTACGAAACTGCCATAATACCGTATTCAGATATAACTTTTTAATTAAGTCAGTATTCGGTTTATTGACATAATTATCTTTCTGTTCACACATACACAATTTAGCTAACTCAATTAGCTATTAACTTAATCAAAATTTAAACAACTTTTGACATCTTTAAAGAAATAAATAAAAAGTAAAAAACCTTTTTAAAAAAAGGCTTAGCTTTTATTTGAATGCGCTACAAAGAAAAAAAAATTTTTTTGTTTTAAAACTTTAACTATCAACTTATAACGTCATAACACAATTTATATGATATAAAAGCTTGTCGCGCGATATAAGAACTTGTATTTACTTACTTTGAAGATGTTATTTGTTAAAATCAAGTTATTAATTTACTTGTTTTTCTGCATAAGTAAATTTCGCGACAAGCTTTTATATCATATAAATTGTGTAATGACGTTATGAGTTGAAAGTAAAAGTTTTAAAGCAAAAAGTTATTTTTTTTTCTTTTTAGCGCATTCAAAAAAGGATTAAAGCATTTAATGTTATAGTAGACGCTCGTAAATTAGAACCGCTATGTTTTTAAAGCAATTCTAATTTCTGAATTATTCTAATTTCTGGATGTTTTTTTCCAATAAAAAATTGAGTAAATTTACTTCCCAAAACGATTTTTTTTATTTTTAAATAAGTGTTGGAAACAAACTGGATTTAATATTGCTGTTCTATGTGATTTGATGTAGCTGATTGAAGATGCTGTTACATTAAAATTTAGGGCTAACCGGTTCCCTTGAACGCCTTTGTCAAGCTTTTCTTATATTTTGACTTTCCAATGATAAAGTGTTTTTTACGTTTATTTGACATTTCTAATGATACACCTTCACTTTATAATAGAGTATATGTACACGTGCATCAAATTTAACGAGTAAACTTGCTAGAAATATACATAAATGCGACAAAAAACAACAAATAGGTGTGTAAATTTTTCTTTATGGATATCAAAGTTAGCAAATGTGAAGCAAACAACTTATAAATATTACTCCGGAAATTTCCCTTATTGCAAAGATGCAGTATGTAGTTGAATTTTTTTTTATGTGTATTGTTTTAGTCTATCTTAGATTTTGACCGAGTGAAGGTAACATTTAATGTATGAAGGTGCCAGGGTTGCCATTACCGTTAAGGGTGTAAGATGAGAACTCTAATTTGTGAGCGTCTACTGTATTTAAATAAAACCTTTTCAGTTGGTTTTTTTTAATGTATATTTTTCAATTTATTTTCTTTATATATATATTTTTTTTATGGCGTGTACATTTAGAAATTGGTTTTAAAAAATTAAACTTCACCATGAAACGTCTAAAAACTGTACGCAAGAAAGTATGTATTTTTGTGTATAAAACTTTTTACTTCGTAAAAACTATTTACGTTTCACTGAGTTTAATTTTTTAAAATAAGTTCATAAAAATTATCTTTATCATATAGAACATACAAACATATAGTTTTGTTTTAATTTAACACTTTCTTTCATACATATTATTAATTTTTTTTTATAATTATTGGTTGTCTTTATTTAAAAATCCATTGTTTATTTATAAATAGTTGTATGCTAAAGAAAATTGTATGATGAACATACACTTATTACATTTATAAAGTAAAATAGGAGAGTCTTCTACAAGGATTTGCCTTTTTGTGTTAACTACTGCAAGCCAATTTTTTTTTGAGTATTAAAATTATAAAAATTATATCAGTTTTGTACGTTACGCATTGTGGTTTTTGTAAATTAATTAAAAGCTTTAATAAATTATAAAATCGACAATTAACATAAATTTAAAGAATTAGTTTGTATGACGTTTGCCTTTTTTTCTGTAGAATATAGATAACTTAAGACGGCGTGGCGTATTTATCGTAGACAATTTTGACTAAAGTACATAGTTAGTATTTTAGATTACCCAATAAACCATAAAACGATACGATAGCGAAAACGATATAGTAATTGGGGGATTCAAAAGGTAGTCATAAAGTTGTAAAGTAATATGTCTTAAAATAACTACAAGAAATATTTTTGACTTCTGTGGGCAACCACTTATAATTTCGATTTCTGCTGTACAGTTATGACGAGTCAGTGAACACAGCATTAACATTTTTATTTTGTTTAAAACATAAGAATATTTTTTTTAAACAATTGTAAAATATGATTTAGGACATTATGACGATATGACTTGATAGCACACCTTGTGAAATAATGTTATATTATATACTAAATATTACAATATCGATACCACATCACTTTTTCCAAATATTTTCTATTCAATTAAAAACAAACATTTGAAAGAACGGTGAAACGGTAGCACGATACTCATGGAAGTAACATTTTGACACTGTTGGGGTGAATAAAATTTCGATAGCCCTGGGAACTATTATACATTTTGATATCAAAGTAGAAATTCTTGTCAATTTTAATTCGCCATAATGTTTTACGAATGAAAGTTTGCTTGTACACAATCAAACACACATTTAGGCCCGTTTTCACAACTTACCGATAGCTAAAGGGCATCAAAAACTGAAACGTGAAGAGCTATTACTCCTTTATTCTGGTCAATGTAAATTTTAATTACTCATTCCCTGATGATGATATTCAAAGAATATCGAAATATCGGAAATAAATAAAGAAAAATATTACATACAACAGACCTCGAGCTTAAGCATTTTAACTTAATATTGAATTTTAAAGGTCAAATAAAAATATAACTTAAGAAAAATTAATAATTAATGATATTGAAAAAATAACATACAATTTAGTCCGTTAAACTTTCTTACACGTATATGAAATCGTTTCGATATCGTTAAAAATTCGCTTGGTTTATTAGGTATATACATTTGTTTTACAAAACAATTCTTAAAAATTTTTTTGCCAATTTATATTAATAAAAAAGAAAAATTGCTTATTTTTTTTTTAACAAACATACATATTTAGAAAATTAATTTAATAAAAAAAAAATATAAAAAAAGAAACATGACACTTGACTAAAAATAAGTAACTGTTTGTTTGTTTTAATTAATTTCATTTTTCTAAGGATTTGTTCGTTCGTTTTGGTTTAGATACATAATTTAAAATCTTTTTGTCGTTTAACTGATGTTTTATGTTAAAGGAAAGTTAAATATCACATGTATTTCATAAATCAAAAACTAAATAAAATAAACTTAAACATAAAACAAAATATTTCGTTAAAACTTAAAGATAAACATAAGTAAGTATGTATTTGATAATGATTTATTTCGTTTTATTTAATTTGTGGTATAAAAAAACAAGGACTAGCTTCGTTTTGGTTTTTTTTCTCTAACTTAAAAACAATTATAAAAAAATGTTATTAAAATAATTTTTTTTTTTTAAATAAAAAATCAATCGTTTATATATGTAGAGCAAGTCTACTAATTAATGTGCGCTAAGCAAAGAAATGTCTACCAATATATTTTTTATAATTATTTTGCCATATTGAAAGCGATAAACACAACAGAACAATTAACATAATAATTTTGTCAAAATGCAAAATTTGTTGTTCTTGAAATTAAAATAACTCTACTACTAATTTTTTAATTAAATGCCTTCTGCTTGGTTAAATCCTTCAATTTAAGCACAATTTCTATAAATATATTTTTGTGAATTTGAAACCGGGTTTCGTTAAACACTTTAAGCCAATAAGAGTTCTTCATTTAAGCACTCAGAGTCTAAAGATTTATTCGATTTAAACATGTAATTGGAGTCCCCCTGGCTTGAGTTTTGAGATTTGGTACTAAATGTCATATTGTAAATGTCATCAAGATCTTGACTTCGTCTGAAACTAAATAAATCCATAAAAAATATTTTATTACAATAGCTAGAAAGAACGAACATTTTCCCCCGTATTCATAAACGATTATTAAATTTAACAAACTTTTAAGTAACATTTTCGTACAAACCTTTATTAAATTAAACATATTTTTATGAATACGACAGTTAATAGTTTGTTAATTATTTATTTACCTGCTTACTGGACGACTGTAGGTTGAATTGGCGGGACTAGCGGGGTTGTTACTGTTGTTGCTATCATTATCTTCGCTCTCTTTATTATTGTTATTGGTGTTATAAAGATCACAATTGTCTAAATATTCCCCCCTTAAATAGTTGTCCAAATCGTGTTCTTCGTCCTCTTCGTCATTATAGCTTTCGTTATTGTCTTCGTGCTGTTGTGACTCCACCATACACAACCACTGGGAGTTGTGATTACGGAATTTTTCCAACTAGAAAAATAAATTTTTAATAATTTTAGATATACTCTCAGCTTACTTTTATTTAAAACCAAATTTAAAAAAAAAACATCTGTCATCGTTGCGAACGATTGCGAAAATCGTTAAACACAGTCCAAATTGTTCGAACTCGTAAATTATTTCTTTCGAATCGAAAAACGCAGTAACCCCCCAGGCTTATAATTAAAATAGGCGTTCAAATCAAAATGCATATCGAAGAAAATCATCACCAGTGATGAGGCACATTTCCACCTCAGTGGACTCGTCAATAAGCAAAATTGCCGCATTTGGGCGAATGATAATTCAAGAGTGATTGCCGAAAAAACAATGCATCCACAAAGAGTGACTGTTTAGTGCGGTTTATGGGCTGGCGGCATCATCAGATAGGCAGTTACTGTGAATGGTGTTCGCTATCGTAAGATGATAACGAACTTTTTATGGCCCGAATTGGAAGATATGGATGTGGACGATATGTGGTGTCGACAGGACGGTGCCACTTGCCAAACAGCTCTTATGCGCGACAAATTCAATGGCCGTGTTATCTCACGTGGTGGCGATGTCCATTGTCCACCAAGATCATGTGATTTGACACCGTTAGACTTCTTTCTTTGGAGTTATTTGAAAGAAAAGGTGTAAGCCAGCAATAATTTAAGAGCTAAAGGATGAGATAATTCGGCACATTAACGGCATAGAACCTCAATTATGTCTAAGCGTCATCGAAAATTCTGACCATCGGATGGAGGCCAATATTTTGTTCCATACATAGATCAATTATGTACTATCCTAAATAATTTGTGTTTGATTCAAAATCAACATCCCCCTTGAAATTTAACCACCCTTTACAAGAGTCGTTATCGTTATCGTAGTCGAAGACGTTGGAAATTTTAGTCGATATAATTTTAAATTTATGACAACGACAATTTAAAACACAAAGAAAATTTGTTGCATTAATGTCGTTTGCGATTATCACAATACCAATTTTTAAAAGCAGGCCGAATAATTAATATGTGTGTTAAATTACTTTACTAGCAGAAACTTGCAATAGTTAAGAGAGTAAGGTGGAATTTAAATTAATTGCTCTCAAAAAAACTAAAAAGTAAATGAACACTTTACCAGCCAAATTTTGCAAGTTCAAGTAGTGAAGAAGTAGAGAAATATTCCTGATTTGAGTACCTATAATTCTGTGGCATTTTGACAAAACATCTTAAGTCATATTCAAAAATTTGAAATACGAGCTTTCAGTCAAAAAAGATATTTGTTTACATTTTTTAAATTTTGTATTATAATGGAAATTTTTCTTTAATTTTGGTTTATTTTATTATTTATTAAAAATGATTTTGTCACCGAGTTTTTTTCAAAAACTTTTTTGCTATCTTATCTCGACTTAAGATGTTTTGTCAAAATGCCACAGAATTATTCTAGGACTTGGGAAAATTTTATACATAACGGTAAATTTGATTTGATGAATTTATATTTGTAAATGTGATATAAAATAAATCATGAATAATTTTTTTTTTATTAGTAGAGGAAAAAAGTATTCGATTAAAAAAAAATCCTTTGTTAACAATAAAAGTAGTATTTATAAAGCAAAACAAAATATTTAATTTAACAATCTATAAAGGAATAAAAATTGCAACGTTACTGACTGACAGATTCACCAAGAAATTTGGACCGGATGTTGGTCTCTCGATAAATCGATCCACTAACCTGGGGTTTACACATGAAAGTACTTTCTTGCAAGCAGAGTATACATACGTATTATCAACGAAAAATCGATTGCCAAAGCATAACAATTGTGTGTGTGTGTTAGTGAAAAGATTTAGCGTATTGCGACTATCAAGAAACTTCTTTCATGGGTGAATGCTTAGTAAGATGAGCTTTTTGGAAATTCGAATGTTAGGGGGGTAAAATGGTAAAAACGTCTAAATTCACTAGCCTCATATCTCCTAAACTGAAAAAAACACTTATTCTTGTTTAAATGTAAATGTTCGAATTTAAAAAAAAGTACCAAATTTGTAATATTTGGGGTACCAGGTACTTTTTCGATATTCGGTTTTTTTTTAAGGAGTAAACGGGAAAAGCCGTTTACCCCAAATAATACAAATTTGGTACTTTTTTTTAAAATTCGAACATTTACATTTATGCGGCTACGTTAAAGACCGTAGGTTCCATGGGCAGCTATCAAGAGACAGCTCACTTGGGTCCTTTATTGGTCCCTTTGTGATAAAGACCGTATCTGCGCAGATAATCCTCTTACATTGGATAATTTTAAAACCAAAATTTTGCTAGTTATCGCCGAGATACCGCCCGAAATGTGCGAAAACGTGAATGAAAACTACCTCAAAAGTATCGACTGCTGAAATCAATCTAGAGGCGGTAATTTGAATGACATTGTATTTCGTACGTAATGGCGAGGTCCTAATATTACCGCATTTAGACTATGCAATTAACGCCGAGTTTTTTTTCTATTTTCTTTTAAGGTAGTTGCTACGAAACTCTTTTCACATTTACATTTAAATTTTTTTCAAGCATTTTTTTAACTTTTTCAACCCCGGTTTCTTCCCTACACCTCTTGCTGCCAAATAAAAGTTGCATGCGAAAGTTGCGGAGTTAATTGCATAATGTAAATATGGTCTAAGTATTGCTATAAAATAAAAGTTTCATTTAAATCACAAATTTATGTTGTTTTCTTTAACTCAACCTTCGAAACCTAAAAATGGATAAACCGTTAGTTGTAAAATTTTTTGTACCAAATGGAATTTTTTGATAGAAATTTGTTTTAAAAATTAATTTTACAAGTTAATTTTTTTAAAGATACTGATTGAGTTTCAAAACGTGGGTTGCAGAGCAGCGGGATTTGTTTAATTCATTCTACATACATTGCAATCGCGTAGAATTCTACAATTTTATCTGTCCCAAGGTGTACAAAAAAGTTATTGATGTGGACATAAAGAGAAAACTGTGCATCGTTAAACTTTGTGATCCATTTTTGAGTTTGCAATGTTCTGAACTCAACTACTCTTACAACGTCCTTGCTATTTTAATTCGACCTAGAACTTCGATACTTACCTTAATGCGTTTCGCCCACTCCGTATCACTGATAGCAATAATGTCTAAGCAATAATCACACACTTTACGTATCTCGGCATTTTTATCATGCATCAAGTCAATAAGATACGCCGGTGATTCTGTATCCTTAATCATGTATTCACGAGTACTTTCGTGCCTCAAAATTTGCTGAAACACGAAAATAATTTGCAAAACAATTTCATCATCCTCCTGTTTGGCCTTCAATAACTCGATTAAAGAGAGTACAACGTTGGCGCGACAAAACAGTAGAGCACATATTTCATCATGGGCACATGTGCCCAAATACACAATAGTATCCAAAACGAGATCATCCAACTTGGAGCCAGGTATTAAAATATTTCTTATCGAAGGTATTAATTCGAAATTTTGTAAAATCTGTGAATAGTCTAAATCGGCCAAAGATAAATTGCCCAAAATGCCTAAGCATTCCACCATAAATGATTCATCGCCACAAATAGTGAGAATGCGTGCCAAATCGCCTACATAATCAATGAACAGGGGCTGTAGGGATTCATGCTGGGAGAGATTGCGCAGCAATTTCATAAGTAAAGAGTCCTGGTACTTAAAAGCACGATCCATAAGACTGTGCAAACGATTGCCTTCGACCATAATTTGAGCATTACGACGATTAAGAGAGAAATTAATACACAAGGCGATTAGATCCAAATCAACTTTCGAATTAAGATTTAAAATAATTGCATCCGTGGCCATCTGAACGCATTCGGTATGGGTAAACATGGCTTTAACCTGAAATTTTAAATTAGTTGTTGTTTTTATTTTGATTTTAAGAAATATTGCATTCAACTCACCTTATCATCTAAACTCATGTGATACAAGATCTTTACCGCTGTGCCATGATGTTTTTCGTCATTGATAAACATGACCAAAAGGGGCAAATAACCGGCCACAATCATTTTTCTTCTTATCTGGCCATCAAACGATAAATTGAACACCAATTTTAAAGTAACTTGCACAAGATCTGTGTGACCACTTTGGAAGAGTCTGGGTAGTTTTGACACAATATTCAGTTCGCTCATATCGTCTTTATTATCGCCAACAATGGATAATTTTTTCAAAAATGTAGTGACCAACATCAAGAGATCGATATTTTGACGGTCTAAAGCTTTAACCAACATCTTTACAATGTTTTTGCGTCTCATTTTCTCTTCGAGTTTAACATTCTCGGCCATATTGAGTAGTAAATAGAAGGCGACCCTTAAAAGTTGTTCTTGTTTTTTGGCAAAAAGTTTTAATTGCTTATTTAGACGATCGATTTCTTCCTTTTTAACTTTGGGATCATTACGATCGAGCGCCTCATTGCTGGTGGCTTTCATGTCACCATTTGTCGAAATACCTGAGTCGGGTGTTTGAGCTCCGGCTGAAAGAGCTTCATGATAGCTGCTATTGAGTATTTGACTTTTCATGAGAGACGAAGACATGGAACTGTGAAAACTAGACCAGTTACCCGATTTGGGTCGTTGTTTCAATTCGGGTATACGGCGACGTGGTGGTTCCATCTAAAATGATTAAATTTGCATTAATTTTTGTAATAAATAGTCGTTTTTGCATTTGTTTAATAAGTATATATGTACATATGTTTAAAAATAAATTTTCCCGGGGTTGTAGGGATCACCGTAAGAATATTTCACCTTTTGGTGTTACATTCTCCGGAGTAAATCAGGTCGTTCCGAAAGGTTTGCATGTGACCATTCTGTCTTGGTTAGTTACCAAACATAGGCGCTTCAATGTACCGGCATTCTTCGGAATCTAATACATTTTAAAATCAGGTTAATGCTACTTGGGTTACACCAATTTTCCAAAAATTAAAGCTCCTTAGGGTCCTTTCGACTTCATAAAGTTGAGGTGCTGTTACACCGGGGGCTACTGTTGGTGAGGGTTCTGTTTGTATGCTTCCTGTCTTTCGGAAGCCTTGCTTTTTTGAAAGAGGATTGATTTTCACTAAGTTCTCCGGTGTCCGAGCGCCCTTTTCAAGGAATAAGCTCACAATAAGGTTCAACAAAGATCAGCTTTAATGAAGAGGTGATACTATCGGAGAACCCGTAGTGGGTGTGGTTTAACCCCAAAATCGCAGGTAGGGTTACATTTACATTTTCACCCTTGTGGGAAAAGTTCGGTCTATGGATGGCTTTAGGTGCTGCTGCTTTTCAACAGAAGAAGAAGGAATAATGAATAGCAGAGGAGGTTCTAACCTAACTCTGGCATCTAAACAAGGTGTGGGTGTATATAATTTTTGGTGGTGCTAATGTTAATCGCTATCACAGTTTTTTACCGAGTGCTTTGCTTTCCTTTTTTATTTTTATATTCAAGATGCATTTGTAACGCTCGTTTTAATAAACAAACTAATACGGACTATAAATCAAACTTACCTCTTTGGGTTTTTCTTCATTCATGAGATCTAGAAAATCATCGGCACTATTATTAAGTTTTTCCTTGCTGGCCTTAGCGGACAAAGGGGCTGAACCCTCTGGGTTTTTACGAATATCCAATTCGTTACGCATACTTTCGTAACGACGTAATTCGTAATCGATAACATCCATACATAAAGAACCAATCTGTATATAAAAAGAAAATAACATTACTGAAGTTTTTTTTCTTTAATATACATATAAAGGGTCCGCCAAATTACTTTTTTTTTTTTTGAAAATGCTATAAAAAAAACTACTTAATATTTTCTCAAATTTTCTTTTTTTATTTGAAAGTACAATCCTTCCGGTTAATTATGGAAAATAATTTCATTCAAATGGCTGCCTCGGCAAGGTCTTTATGCAAAATTCGTCTCAATGATGTCTCCGAAAAGTTCAATTGTTGAGAACGACGGTGAATTGACCTTCTGCCACAGCAGCAATATTCTCGGGTGTACGCACTATTTTTGGCTTTTCACGCTTTGGTTTATGGATGAGGATGCCAGTTTCTCACTTTTTTCACAAGATAACGAACATATGGAGCTGACGGTGCTTCTCTTCTTCCAAAATCCGTACGCAATTTTCGCATACATTCTGCAACATTACCATGATTTTCAAAGTAATGTCGCAATATTTCCCAGCGTAGTGCAAGCGTATAAGCAACCATATTCGTTCAGCGGAAGGATACAACTAATTATCTGTCAAATCAGACATGAGCTAAGTGTTAAAAAAAGGTTAGATGGCGGACCCCAAAAAAAAAAAAAACGTTAGATGGCGGACCCGTTATTATAAAAGTTTTACCTTATATTGAACTATTACTGAATGAAATTTCGTATAAGTAGAAAAACAAAAGAATATGTAAATAATATTCGTAGACAAATCTAAACTTTTGCGCCAATCTTCACGTAGAACACGGGACAAAGCACTTAAACAAGATTCTGTATAGAAAAGAATGGGTTATTATATTTTCAAAATAGAAAACAAACAAAAATCTAAATTTCGCACCATTTTTTTCTAACTCTTCTAAATTATCGGGATTACGTGCTACTTGTAAAATCATGGCTGAGCCTCGTATGCGTTCACTCAAATCTTCATACAATAACTCCACATATTCGTCTATATGATTAATGGAAACATCTGAGGAATCTGAGGATTTTGAATTTGTTGAAGATGACATGCTCGAACTCATGGTAGTATGAGGTCGTGCCGAGGACCTATGCGAAGAAATCGTCGAACGGTGATGACCCATATTGTTGTCGTGTGTATCTAGGAATGAATGTCATTTATTTACCATCTAACAATTAATAACACAGGTCTGCGAAATGATTTTATTTTTTAATATTAGTGTTTTTATTGTCGTAATAGTAACGGGAAACGATATTGATATGATCCATAGCACGCCCTATTTACCCGATAACGGTACAGTTGTGTTTTTCGATTCTTTTTTGAAACGCCAATCAGTAGTGGGATTCTGTAACTTTTAACAATAACAACAGTTGTTATTATTGTCAACCTGTTTCGTTGTTTGCACTAACCAGGCGAATTAACTACGGGTGATTTTGACAGTTCGAGCTTTTTTGTTTTAATTTGTTAGTGTTTTGCTAAGAATGGTTGACATTTCGAGCCGTAAACACTAACAATGGAATGCAAAAAACACTATGTTGTTTCTGTTGCTGTTGGATTGTTGTAGTTCCGACACCACCTGTAGTTGAATTCGCCTTGGCACTAACCATTATGTATGTGATTCTGTAAATTATTGTTAACAACATGGATACAAATTAACGTCACTGTCAAAAAAATGGCAAAATAACGAAAAACACAATGAGGAATAAAAAAAAAAACAAATAAAATTATTAAAATTAAACAGAATTTTTTTTAAAGTTTTTTTGTTTTTTAAGACGATAAGCCAAACATTTTACTATTAAATTAAATGCAAATTATTTAATTGCCATTTTCAAGTTATATTATTTCTTTAAACTAAATTTTTTTTTTCGACATTTAACAATAAATAAACAACACTAAAAAAGTTGTCGTTTACTTAACACAAACAGCTGACTTAACGATAACAAGTGTTGTTTAAAATGTAACAGAATACCAATATCGTTAATTTGCTTGTTAAATTGTTTAACAATGACAACTATTGTTAAAATTAATTTCAGAATCGCACTACAGATTGAAAGGCTGATTTATGGTCCAATTAGTAGGTCTGCTCGAAACGCCTGCTGATTTTTTGCAGAGCTGTGTTTTTTACGTTCAATCGTTCTTGTAGCAATTGTTTTTGACGTTTCTACCATTTTTTTACATAAGCAAATGCTTTTGTTCTTCACATCTTTATTATTTTATTAACAAACAAAATGCGTGTTGTTTTTTATATTGTTTGATTGTTGTAGTTGCGCGCAGACCTACTAATTGGGCCATGGGCTGATTCGATTTAAATAAATTATATCTTGTTTGATAGGCTACTTAATTAAGCGTCAAACTGTGGCTAGTGAATCGTACCTGAGTTATAGTGGATCAAAGCTTACATTTTATGAATATAAGCGATGCACTATAACTTAAGCTCTAGTCAAACATTTGATGAAAAAACGGGACCAACATACAAACTAAATAAGCATTTCATTTAATTCAAATTCAAATATTTATTTTGATTATTATACCACATCTTACAAAAAACAGATTTTAGCAATGTCTAGTAGTATAATTAGTTTATTTTGTTAAATTAACAAAAGTAGGGGTTACGTTTATTTGGTCAAATATTTAATATGTAAGTGTGATCGCAGCTTTAAGCATTTTTTATCCGATCAAAGCCAATAAATCACTATTTGACGCGTAATTTAGATAAAATTCTTTTTAATTAAACCAACTCTTTTCAGGGGCCTGGACGTCGGCACACATGAAACGTTATCTGATAAATGTGACGGGGTATATATTGAAATAAACCAACATCTTCATGTTTTATACGAAATTATGTAGAAAACTTTCCTAAGCGCAGACCTGTGTAATTGGAGTGTTATTTACTTACCTACACCAGCATTATCTTTACGGTTTTTTAAATAAAATATTATTTGTTCCACATCGGCCAACTGAGACTTGTGTATTAAATCGCATTTATCCACAACTTCACGTGCAAGAGCTGCGGGATCTGTTTTAGCATTTAAAGAACGTAGTCGTATAATTTTCTGACAGTTCTGTAATAATAAGAGTAAAAGTAAAATACAAATTAAATATAAATCAATACAATAATTAAATATTTAAAGGTCAAGTGCAAAAGTTATTACAATATGTGTAACTAGAACATAACAAATGTATTCGAACAAATTATTTTCTAGAAAACAACATGTTTAAACACGCACATTTAGTATTTTGATAGTGGAAAATGTAATTTTTACATTGAATCTAATGAATAAGTAATACAATATGGCATGAAGGCACTTTGTACCCTGCATTAAGTATTAAGGATTTAAAATACATAAGTGACGCATTGCTGTGAGTTGCGACAGCGAATAAGGGAAAGGCTGTACGTTTGAATTGAAAAAACATTTTGAAATTATTGCACAGGTACCATTGTGCACTTAAATTCAATACATATAGAACTTTTTTACATTGGTCCGAATTGCCTGATTTAACAAAACAAATCGTAAGACTTTCAGCATAATTTGTAATAAAAAAAAATAAAACCAATGTGACCAAAATTGACATACCGGTTAAAAACATGTTTTAAAATTTGTAATAAATACATATTTAAGATACCGATGTACATTTTAAAGATTTTGACCATAACGCGGAAAATCAGTATAGTATCAGCTATCGGTTTGTTTTCAGAATACTGCTAGTAAACCTTCATTGTCGTTTTTCTTCTCTAAGGCCGAGAACAGACGGTAAAACGCAACTTTGAAACTAGTCCACACACCCTGCAACCTAAATTGTACCAGAATGTAGTGAACTTATCACAAACCGTCTGTTCTGGGCCTCAGAGTTTTTGGTATATGCGCCAATCCGATAATGAGCTCTCGATATAGAAAACTTGTTTAAGTTTGCTGACATTAAAGCTAAAACTTAATAAATAGCAAAAATTATAATGAAATTTCTGAATCAAAATTCATGAAATTCACAAAAATATTTTTGGCGATCAATTTTTGTAACTTAATTCATTTTTGTTAGTCCTACCGTCGTTCTAACAGGCGATCAACAATGAATGATTCCATCTGTAAGTTCAATGTAAAACTTTAAACCATAAGGTTAAACATTTAGCAACATTACCTTAAAACAATAACGATTCCTATACGAAGGTTAATGATAACTGATGACTTTGGAGGAGGGTCCCTCAAAAGTTGGCAAAAAAATTTTAGAATAAAGAAAAAAATATAATTAAACATGTTAATTTTTTTATTTAGCTCAATGATAGGGCACCCATCATCGATAAATAAATTTATTAAGTATTTCTTTGACAAGCAGCCAATGTTTTTTTAAGCCAGTACATTTAATTATAATGCATTATACATTATACATGCTCATACATATTTAAACATAAGGAGACACGGTTATCAATTGCATTTCAAAACTGTCTGTGAAAGTGTAAAGAAGTTAATATTTAGAAAACGCAAGGAAGACAATGAGTAAAAGACTACGTGTGTTCGAGTGTTTGAACGATCCAGACAATTTCTGCAATGTTTGTGGCCAGTTTATAAAAAAAAATCACGCACACAAGTTTACTCCAGCAGTACAATTGCACTATTTGAATTATTTTGGTATTTCACCAAATATCACAGAACCATGGACACCTAAGTCGCTGTGTGATCTTTGCTATATAATCTTAACCAACTGGGCAGCTGGCGGAAGGTAAGAATTTTTATTTAAACACATTATACATAGCGAATATAGTAATTTATTTTAATTTTAGCCGCCATATGAAATTCGATACACCAATGATGTGGAAAAAGCCGCTATGCCATTCCACAGACTGTTATTTTTGCCTCACCACAAACAGTGGGGTAGGAAGATTTTTTAAATGGAACTACGCTCAAGTGGGATCGTTTGCGCTTCCAGTACCACATTCGCATGATGTGCCATATCCAGTGTGCCCTGGTGCATCTCTTCAAAAAGCAGAATCGTCAGAAGAAGAGTCCGAGTCAAATGCAAGCGAATTTGAGCCGGGTGCAAAGCGAAAATTACTGTCACAGGCCGAACTAAACGATTGGGTGCGCGATTTTGGTCTCACTAAGGAGAAATCCGAACTTTTTGCGTCTCGGATGATACAGTGTGGATTTGCGGCTTCAGAAGTGAAAGTATCAGCGTACAGAAACCGTCACAAGGAGTATGCAAAATTTTATACAAAGAAAGACCAAATATGTTTTTGCAGCGACATTTCAGGCTTGTTCCAAGAGCTTCACCAAATTCACAACCCCAACGAATGGAGGTTGTTTATTGACAGCAACAAAGAGAGCTTGAAGGCAGTTCTCTTACATAATGGGAATGAAAAGCCATCTGTTCCTATTGCTCATGCGGTTCATTCAAAGGAGAACTATGAAACTATGGACATTTTGCTGAAATGCATAGAGTATAGGAAATACAATTGGAAAATATGCGCCGACCTTAAAGTTGTGGCCATTCTGTGTGGACTCCAAGGAGGCTATACGCGACATTGCTGTTTTCTGTGCCTTTGGAATAGCCGCGCTGATGATCAGCATTATATAAAAAAAAAATGGTCGGTACGAACGAAACCTGTAGTTGGAGAAGCGAATGTTCAGCGCAAACCACTAATAGAGAACCGTGAAAATATAATACTTCCGCCGCTGCACATAAAATTGGGTTTGATTAAAAATTTTGCCAAAAAATTAGACAAAGAAGGTGAAGCTTTTGCCTATTTACGGTCAATTTTCCCTTACCTTTCGCTGGCAAAAATTAAAGAAGGAGTCTTCGCAGGACCCGAGATAAAAAAAATTTTGAAAGATGAAAAATTCCCAAAGCTGTTATCACCCATCGAAGCCGCAGCATGGAATTCCTTCAGGCTTGTTGTGGAAAACTTTTTAGGAAACAACAAAAGCCCGAATTATAAGGACATAGTTGAGGATCTGGTAAAGAACTATGAAGCCATGGGAGTGCACATGTCACTTAAAATACACTTTCTGCATTCTCATTTGGATTTTTTCCCTGAGAATTTAGGAGACGTGAGCGACGAACACGGCGAGCGCTTTCATCAGGAATTGAAGGCTATGGAACGACGCTATCAGGGCATGTATGACACGGCTATGATGGGTGACTATATTTGGACCCTAATACGTGAGACCGATTGCAGCGAATACAAAAAACAAAGAAGAAGTCAGCAGTTTTTCCACATGGCATAAAATGTACACTTATATCTTTGTTTTTACTAATTTTTTTTGTGCGTTGATTTGCTTAATTTAATTAGTTAGTTTAATTTCGTTAGTTTAGCTAATTGTGCGATACATTGAGCATGTAGTGCTGTAAATAAATTAAAAAATAATATACGAAGACTAATTTGTTTATTTTAAATTAAGTTCAAATGTATTTATTCGTTTGCGTTGGGTAGGTAAGCTGTGCAAATAATGAAAATCAAAAAATCGTGAAATAGCGGAATTTCGGTCGTTTACCAAAAAAATAATAAGTCGGCCATTTGTCATCAGATTTTGTTAAGTAAGGGCTTATTTTCTTTGGAAAAGTGTCAGCTATACGTAAAAAAATTAAAATCGCTGTTAACATCGCGTTTTATATTTTATATGAATTTTTATATGAATTTTTCAGCCACATTTTTACTAAAAAAACCCAGTTTTTTAACCTTTTTAAGCCGCCAACATCAAAACTACTAACCCGATTTGAAAATTTTCTGAGAATAAGTTGTAGACGGCTCAATTGTCTTTAATTTGAGTAGTAGTAGGATAAAATAGGTCAAAGAAGACTAAAGATATGCTCAAAATAGTAAGTGTACCTCCAAAAATTAAAAAAAAAAAATTAAAAAATTTGTATCTCGCAAACCAATCGACAGAAAAATTTTTAAAATTCATTTTCGTGTTCAGTAGGTCCAAATCCATGAGAAAAAGTATGCTAGAACCAAATAACAAAATGGCTGTTGCCTAGTGTTATTAAAGAATATTGATTTTTAATTGACACCATTAGTTATTAATAATGCTTAGTTTTTTCTCAACTACATTCACATTTGTGTAAATATCAGGTCAGTATCTTGTACAAAGATAACCTTGACCCATTGCGACCACATAAAATTGTCATAGGTCAAAGTTAGTCAAAGTTATTTTCATTCCAAAAGGATTTTATTAAATTAATGAGATTATAATGAATTTATTGTGTTAAAGAACTACATATTTAAATTTTAGAACACATACACACAATAATTTTATACTCTAACGCAGCGGTCAATATTGAAAGGACCGCAAGCAGCAGACCTTTTTAAAGGCCTCTATGCTCCTTTCTAAAAGATTCGCTTCGTATGATATCATTCCTTCAGAAGTATGTCTTCTAGAAGGTAAACATTTCTTTTTGAAAGACCTTTCAAAACATTCAGTACACATTCGCTGCTCCCTTCTTTAAGAAGAGAGAAAGGAAGTTGTTCAGTTTTATTTTTTTAGTGACCATTATTACTACCTTCTTTGGGAAGGGAACTAACTAAGTTGTAATTAAAGGGAGTGTGGAGGGCTTGCTCCCAATGACAAACTGTGTAAAAAATAAATTGTTATGAAATGCGGCGAGGAGGGCTTGTGTCTGCTAAATAAGGCTTTCTATTAGGCCTCTTCCACTCAATATTGTTACGCTGGGAATGCATAATTTAATACATTTATATTTAAATTTCCTTCCAGTAGGGACTTCCGAAAGTTGACAATTGATTATAGCCAAATTGTTGAACGAACACGGACAGATATAGGCTCTAGTCTTCAACAACACTTGCATATGTAAAAAATATTTAACTGCCCCTAATGTTCACCGAAAAATCATCTTGAGCGAAGATAACTATTTCTGGACAAACGGATAAGTCAACAAACAAAACTGTCCTATTTGAGACGATACAAATTGGAGCGAGATCCAAGAGCGTACAATGCATCTCATATAATAATGGATGCATCGATCCATATTTCTATAAGAAACGCGTTAGCCAGAACATGACCGTTAATGGCGAGCACTATTTTTCGATGATTTGAATCCCAGGAGAAAATATGATAACTAATATGCATGTGGCAGTGTAAATAAACTGAACTGGTAAAATAAAATAAAGTAATTAGTTTTTATTTTTGTTTTTTAAATTGTTGTCGGGACTGTAAGAAAAGATAAACTCACTGTTTATTGTTGTTGTTTTTTTTAAGCTTTGATATTGTTACATTTAGAACTGGGGCTTATAATTCTTATTCGCTTAACAGTTTTATTTGTATAATATCTTTAGTTTTTCTAAAATCTTTTTTTTTTTTTTTTTTTTTTTTTTTCTTTTTTTTTTTTTTTTTTTTTTTTCAATATTATTTATTGAATCTTCATACATTTAATATGAACTAACAATAATTAATCAAATCTTAACCTTATACTTTATTTTATGTCCTGCCAGTGCCAGACAAAAATTTTTTCATCACGGGTTCTGTTCACTTATATACATAGGTGTTTATCGCTCATCTAATTGGACAAGTGCTGCAGTGTCTCTTCTTCTTAAGCGAGTGTGGCCGCTATCATTTAAAATATTTCGAGCTAGTGGGTTCGGATGCAATTCGAGCCTTGTTAAGTATTTTACTGCATATTTCGTAATCACAGTTTTAACTAATGGAACATTGAGATCCTTGTGAATATTTGAATTTTTAACATACCAAGGGGCAGCTGTGATTATTCGAAGAAGTTTATTTTGGCGCCTTTGAATTTTTTCGATATTAGAAGCCGAGGCAGTGCCCCATAACTGAATACCGTAGCACCAGATAGGCTTTAAGATAGAGTTGTAAAGTAGGAGTTTACAGTCGAGACTAAGGACAGAGTTTCTTCCAATAAGCCAATGAATTTGTATGGCTTTTAGTTTCATTTGAGTTAATTTTGCCTCTATATGGCTTTTCCACGTCAAACGGCGATCTAAATGTATACCGAGATATTTTACATGCGAATTTTGAGGTATTATTTGATTATTGATTTTAATAGGCGGACATGATTCCCGCCGCAAGGTGAATGTTATATGTACGCATTTTTGCTCATTTACCATTATCCTCCACTGTTTTAGCCATATTTCTAGTTGAAATATATGATCCTGTAAATAACGAGATGCTTCATAACTGTTTTCGGGGACGCTTAGAAAAGCTGTATCGTCTACAAATGTTGAAGTTTGTGTGTAGTTGCTCGTTGGCATGTCCGAAGTATAAATTAAGTATAATAGAGGCCCCAGAATGCTGCCCTGTGGGACTCCAGCGCCAATTGGCTGAGGTGAACTAAAGAATTTTCCTTCTTTAATAATAAATTGACGACCGACTAAGTAGCTTTCTAGCAGCTTGTGTGTGTTTGCTGGAAAATTTTGCTTCAATTTATGTAATAAGCCTTCATGCCAGACTTTATCAAAACCTTGAGAAACATCGATGAAGAGAGCGGAACAATATTTTCTTTCTTCAAAGGCTTTTCTTATGGCGTTTACTATACGATGGGTTTGTTTAATTGTGCTGTGTTCTCTTCTAAAGCCGAATTGGTGGTTAGGTATACATCTATTTTCACTTAAAATTGGAGTTAATTTTGACACTAACAGCCTCTCAAACAGCTTTGATATATTAGAAAGTAAGCTTATAGGCCTATATGACTCAACTTTTGTGTGATCCTTTCCTGGTTTAGGTATCATGGTGACTAAGGAAACCTTCCATTTTTGAGGATAGTATTGAAGACGTAAGATAGCATTGAAAATTAAAAGAATAATTTTCTTTGCTGTGTTGGGTAGCTCCAAAAGCATTTTGTTGCTGATCTTATCAAAACCAGGGGCTTTTTTGGGGTTCAATTCACAAACAGCCTTTTCGATTTCTCTTATCTCAAATCTTAGAGGAACAGCTGCTCTAGCAGGAACAGGTGGTAACTCGGCCACAGTATCGTGAGATATATTTGGGGTAAATACGTTTTTTAAGTGATTAACAAACAGATTTCCCTTTTCGTTATCATTTCTTGCCCAACTTCCGTTCAAGTTTCTTAATGGTGGCTTAGAGGCGACTGGCCTTTTTAGATTTTTAGCTGCACGCCATAATGAGTAGTCTGATTGCGGAGTTGCATGAAGTTCCTTAAGATATTTTTGCAGAGAAGCCGTTTTTTGAGTCTGTAGTAACTTTCTTAGCCTTTTTGTACAATCTTTTAATAAACTCTTTAGTTGAGGGGATCTGTGCAATTGCCACTCTCTTAGAGCTCTTCTTTTTTCAGTCAGGAGACGCTCAACATCTGTGGAATAAATTTTAATATTTTTAGTTTTTTTTGGGGTATTACTGGAATGTTGCACAGCTAGCTTCAGAAAACTATCAAAATTAAGAATAGCGCGATCTACGTATTCCGGTGTACTAAGCAGAATATTTTCTGTGCAATGGGTGCTGAGATATTTTTTATATTTTAGCCAATTGATTTGTGTAGCTGGCGTCGCTAAGTAACTAGTTGGAGATACAATTCTATTGGGGTTCATTAAAGTAACAATTGTTGGTGTGTGGTCGGAAGATAATTCTAAGGAAGCTTCAACATAAATCGTTTCTAAGGGAATGTTTTTAACCACGCCAAAATCGATGACATCTGGTATTTTTTGCTGATCAGTAGGCCAATATGTTGGTTGTCCGCTCGCTATCACATTCAAATCCATTTTAGAAATAGTATTAAATAGAACACGACCCTTTGGTGTTATAAGTCGGGACCTCCAGAAGGTATGTTTAGCGTTATAATCGCCAGCGGCCAGGAAACAAGGTCCTAATGATTTAAAATAATTATAATATTGGCCTTCAGATATTGAATATCTAGGTGGGGAGTATAACGATGAGATTAATACGTTTCTATTTAATTCTTCAACGCAAATGTTTGTTGCTTGAAGATAATCTTCACAATGATCACCCATGAGGTAGTGTTTGACTCTGGTTTTTATTAAAATGGCAGAACCTCCACAAGCTCTATCTCGAGGGTCCTTGGTATCATATAGTGTATAACCATTAATTTTAAACGTATTTCTTGAGGACAAATGAGTTTCAGAAACCATCATGACATCAATTTGTTTATTTTTAAGAAAGTATTCTAATTCATTTTTATGTTGGCGGATGCCGTTTGCGTTCCAAAAACAAATTTTTAAACAGTTCATGGTTTGTTAAGTACAGCTTGCAATAACATCGATTGCATTCTGAGAATCTCCTGCATCATATTACCCATTGTGTTTGTAAAATTATTTACTGTTTGCACTAATGTTTCCATTGTTTTTTCTAAACGACTTAAATTAGAGACTGGAGTTTCATCATTACCTGGCGAGGCACCTTGCATTGGCACATGGTTTGATTTTAGCACGTTAGCGTAAGAAATTCTGTTATTACCAGGCTGGGGGGCTTGAATTGCATTTGTGTTTACTTGATTTGGTACCTGCATTTGAGGGGGATTAGTTTTCGGTCCAGCCGACTGCTTGACGATAGTATACACAGGGCATCCTCTATAATTGGCAGTGTGATTGCCGCCACAGTTACTACATTTTTTTACGTTGGGGTCGGTTTTAGACTTATCGCAGAGAACTGTACCATGTAATTCACCACATACTACACAAACAGGGGGTAAATAGCAGTATGCCTTAGTATGACCATATTCTTGACAGTTTAAACATTGAACGGGACCATTTCTTTTGTGTGGCTCTTCTATAGTTATTCTTCTATAGAGAATATATTTCAAATTGTAAATAGGATGCGTTTCGTTTTTTTTAAGCTTTACGTCGCCGGGTTCAAACTCCACTCGAAAAAGTGGTTGGGGATTTTTTTCTCTATTTTTAATATTTACTACATGTTTTATTTTAAAGCCTTTTTCTTCTAGGAATGTTTTTACCTCTTCAGGGTCCACACATGAGTCAATTCCCTTAATCACTACCTGAAGACCTTTACTGCTCTTTGGTTGGTATGTATAAAAGTTTTTTTTAAGTGCTTCAAATTTGGTTATTATTTTGCGAAAATCATTCTCATGATTGACTTGTATTTTAGTCTCTTTTATACTACCACGCTTGATAGCAGCTACGTAAAACGAATTTTCTCCAATTAACGAAATTAAACTCTTTATAAGCTCATTTGAGTTTTGCTCCCTAAGATATATCGGGGGAGGCTTGGACGATTTTATGACGTTTGGTGCTTCAGAGGATTCATCCTCCAGAATTGCAAAACGATTTTGAGAATTTATTTTATCAAAAGATGGTACTTTTGAGGCCGAAGCAACTGCTGCAGAGGTAGGGCTGCGACCACGTTTAAGCACTGTTATGTACCTGTCCATACCAACTTGTACTTGAGGCTTTTGACAACTTTTTACTTGAGATTTTTCCATTGCGTCTGTGTTTGAATTCATGGTAACATTTGTTACTAAAATTGTTTTTGCCGAAGCGGCAACACTTGCAGGCACTAGCGAGAGATTAATATTTTTTAAAGTCTCAGCATCAACCGTCTTTGTAAAAACAGAGGGCGAAAGGGAACGTGTACGAGCAATTGGTTTAGCCGTTAGGTAGTTAATATTGTTTTGTTTTGTTTTATTTGTTTCAGTATTGCACTCTTTAGCATTAACTGTTACGTATGCATTTCTTTCATCTAGTTTTATTGTTGTTACATTGTGACTACTCATGCAAAAAGTTGTTTTTGTTTATCACTGTTTTACTGTGCTTTTTTTATTTTTATTATTTAATGTATTGCACCAAAAAAGAATTTTAAACAAAATGTTTTTGTACAGTATATGTGTACATATGTATGTACATTTATACATATATTTTTTTTATTAATTTTTTCGTTTTTGATTATTGTTCACTTTTATGTTAAAGATTTATTTAAAAAAAAAATGCGTCCATTCGCTAATTTGTTATATTAAAATATCAAATGTAATTAATAATTCAATTGTATGCGGGATTAAGAATACGCGTCTGTATCGCAACAAAGCACAAACTAAAATCTTTGGATGAAGTTTCCTGACGATCTGGCCTAAGCAACCAGTGAAATGCGCATAGGAATTGCTTGTCCCATCAACAATAAATTTCAGTTTATGAATAGAATGAAATGGGAACTAAGCACATTTAAAGGAAACCTTAAAAAATTATTTTATTTATTTATTATATGGATAAAAACAACATGTGGCTTAACCAGGCCGAATTAGACATTCTGCATGAGCGCTTTAATGGCATGGCTTCCTCACGTGGTGGTGATGTGAACTTGCCACCAATATCGGTCGATTTGATCTTGTTAGACACTTTGTGGTGATTTCTGAAGCAGTACACCTATGCGAATAAGCCACAAACCACAGCGGCCTTTAAAGCCAACTTTACCTATGCCATCGGTCAGAATCATGGGAAATTAGACATTGTAGATGCACTCCATCGTTATTTACACGATGCTATAGAATATGTTATATTCAATGCATAATAACATATAGGTATAGGCCTATCAAACGAATTAAAAAATTTCAATATTTCCTGGGGAACACTCAATGAAAGACCCTTTACTTTTTCTGTAGTGTACTTTAATTAACTTTAAAGTTTTAAAATCAATTTTTTCAAATCAACATTCAATATCCCTGCCTGCAGTTTTTATATACGGCATACAAATATTTTCTTTTTAATTTTACCATATAAAATATTTTCTGTATAAATTAACCGATTCTTCCTCTAGATAATCCCTTTTTTTCTGTGTGCTTTTCGTTACCATAACAACCATTTGTTGCTACCAAACATTATAGAAGCAAGAGCTTTAAAAGGGAATCACCTAAAAAGTCATTGGCTTTTTAAGACACAAAGCAACAATACCAACGAACATTCTGTAAAAATAAGACAACAAATGAATAAACTAAGTTTAAAGTGCTTCTTTAAATACCATCATAGTGTTTTTTATTACAACATTTGCATAAAACGAACAAAGAACGTATACAATTAGAACTGTTTTAAGTCTAAAATAATCATAATAAGAAACATACGTACGTAACATACCTACATAAATAATAATAATAATAATAAAAATACGGATATAACACCATACACAGACAATAAATGATACAACGACCGACAGACAGACAGACAGACAGACAGACAGACAGACAGATACGGAAAGACGGACGTACTTAGAGTAAGACAGACAATACTTATGTATGCATAATAATGATGTTGATAGAACACGTAGTTGACAAAAGAACTTAACTTATAATCGTACAACAAATACAAACAAAAAACAATTTAAATTGACTAAAGAGCGCGGTTGCAACCACAAACAAGTAAGAGTGCCATATTCAGCTTTGCCAAATCTTGTATACCATTCACAATTGTATCAAAACCTGTAATTCGGGGGTTCACTTGTAAGGGTCCCTATCATATCTGGGCTCTTTGGAAACCCCATTTCAACCAGCACACGAATAGAAGCACATCGTTAAGTTAACATATCGTCGGCTTAATATGCAAACCAACTAACTCCATTTCAGCATTTTTTACAGGAGAGACAAAAAACTAATTATGAATATTTAATATTTGCAGTTTGAGAGAAAAACTAAAAATATAGTTGGTGTTACACACTTCCAGACTCAAATTGAAGAAAAACTAAGGCCCTAATTTTGTAAAACACAACGCACGCCAAAGTATTATATTGAAAGCAAAAACAAATTCATGAATATTTTGTAATTTTGTTGTTGCTTTGTACAGAAATTTATTTACCGTTTTAAAATTTTCAACGCCACAAGCAGGGCTGCCAGAAATTTTCAGCAAAAAATCTTAATTTCACCAAAAAATCTTAATTTTGGAAAAAAGTAGTTTATTTTATTATAAATACATAATAAAAACAATTCATATTTTATTTAATACATAAAATACACAAAAAAAAAAAACATTACAAAAAAATTTAATTTCTTATACTAACTGCCTGTTTAATTAACAATTTCGAACGCCAACGTTCGCATAGAAATTTACATTAAAAAAAAACAAATTTTAGAATTTTGTTATTGATTTAAATCTAATTTTCTATTCGAACGTCAACGTTCGAAATCGTTGAACAGGATGTAAATTGTATTATTTATTTTAAAAATTTATAAATAGGAACAAAGAAGGTTTTTTTTAATTGAACCTAACCTTCGTCTAGACAAAACAAAAAATCTTGTTTTTGGGGAAAAAATCTTAAAATCTTTTTTTCGGTTAAAAAATCTTAAAAAATAAGGTAAAATCTTACTTCTGGCAGCGCTGGCCACAAGCAATGAGGCGTATGAAATCTTAAAAACCAATGTGAATTTCTATTAGAGGCAACAACAAAATAACAAAATATTTATGAATTAGTTTTTGCTTTCAATGTAATTCTTTGTCGTTGCGTTGTGTTTTACTAAATTAGGGCCTAAATGCTGGTCGACGAGGCGTATCTTTCTCTATCACACGGCATCAAAATCTCAATTTATGTACTTGCAAAGTGGATTAAGCAGGTTTCCATATTAAGCCGACGATATATACTTTACAGGACCTAAGATTTATATTGTAGAAATTACAAACGAAATCCTTCTCTTAAGGATCATCCTCAATATCATCTAGCAGCCGCTTGCGTCCACTGTTGGACATAGGCCTCCTCTAGTTGTTTTCATGTTGTTCTGTCTTGTGCTACATTCATCCAATTTGTTACTACTCTTCTAATATCATCACTCCATCTCGTCGGTAATTTACCTCTGTTTCTCTTGTCTTCTATATGTAGGTCTCCATTCAAGTAAACATTTTGTCTACCGATTGCCATTCATTCGAGCTACGTGTCCTGCCCAGCGCCATTTTGCTTCTGTATCTCGGTACACTATGTCAGTCAATTTTGTTCTTTCTCTTAACTAGGCGTTATTCATGCGGTCTCTTAAAGATACCCCCAGCATTGCTCTTTCAATTGGCCTTAGTGTAACTTGTAATTTTTTTTATTGTACTTTTGGTAAGTGTAAAGGCCCAACCACAATGTGCTTAAGTTAGCTTAAGCAAATGTGCTTTTTTAAATGTGTTGACAACATTGTTTTTTATATTGCCCAACTTGTTTAATAATGTAATGGAGCAAATCGACAATAACAACAGCAATACAGTACTCAATGGTATTGTTAAGTAAGAAAAAAATAGTAGCTCAGCAGTGTTTTCAACGCAACATATAAAGTGAATTCGGTTTGAAATTATGCTACAATAACATTTAGCATATTTTCGTATAACCTGCATTAAGGTTTTGTCAAATAAAGTTGCCAAATCTATTACAAAGTGCTAAAATGGCACAATAGTTTTTTTCAGAAACGATGAACGAAAAGGCTGGCAGCAAGGCGAATTGAATTATTGGTGACATGAGGTGTAAATAATTGTTTATGTTTCCATGTTGGGCTTCTTTAATTTTATTGTGCGTCCTTGAAAGTTGTGCAAAATTTTTTTACAGATTGGTAGACTCGCTCAAATTCGCCCTAAAAAATATCTAGTTTATTTGTCAAAATCAGTTGTACAGGGTGGACCAAAATGACCGAAGGGGTTTAAGTTCATAATAATTTTTTATTTAAGACAATTATGAAAAATTAGTAGCTGTTAAGCCTGTCCCTGCCAGGCAGAAAAAAACTACTTTTAGGTAAGTCTCAACGTCAGTACCATATGTTTGGGTATCCTTAGCTTCATTGGTCTTTAGGGGATTCAACAACACCCTTTTCCTCTCAATCCCCGCCATTATTCCAAAAATCCAACTACTTTAGGTTATGCTCCATTGTTAGGACTACATGCTAGGCAATTTTCAGCTTCCAATGCCAATAGGGGGCTTAAATATAACCTTAAATGTTAAAAAAATTAATTTGGCCACGACCCTTTTTCCAAAAATCAGAAATCTGTCTACGGTAGGATTCGGTCTAGGTGCTTTACTATACGCATGCCCATCAGTAGGCTTCAAATAGCTGTGGATGGACAAAAATAAGGAACACGCAAGTGGTGGCCATTTTATGCTTGACACATACGTGCTCTTTTTATAATATTTTCCATAACTTTTCCCAAAATTTCGAGTATATCTAATTTTGTTCGATTTTAAGATATATTTTTAATTAAAAAAGTTATAAGGAATTCAAATCCCTTCGGTAATTTTTGGCCAGCCTGTTAAAACAAATTTTTGACAAACTAACGAGACAAATTAGATCAAAATGCACGGAGCTAAAAGTAGTCGGCTGAACTATCGAGTTAAATTGTTATGACAAGCAAATTGCGTTTTGTTTTTTTTATTGTTCTAGCGATAGGGCCGCCTGGTATTTAATTCGCCTTGTCTGGCAGCATGGCCCGATATTTAGCTTTTGACATCTTAAAAGCCTGATGTTTAAAATTTGAACTTCGCCAAGTTGTTCGAGTTAGTCCCTCCATGTCAACACAATTACTTCTCTATGCAAATCATACATTTGTTATAAAAAACAAATACCTACGAACAATAAATTAAATAACAAAACTGCTTGTTAATGCAACTGTAATGTTGCGTGTTGAATACGTATTTATTCAACGTTTATGCTTTTTTATATAAAAAATATACATACTTAACTAAATACATACATATACAAATGTATATTCAAATGCATAATAAGTATTTGCAACGTTTTATTGTCATTTAGGTTTGTTTATTTATCGCTATTGTAACTTAAACAATACAATAAAATCGCTATGACAATTAAAATAATGCTCCCAGACCCGTTGGGAATTTTAAATTCTAGTATATACTTACATATTTAAAAAATTCAAATCACAATTACACAAATATTTTTATCAAAAATATCGAACATTTTAAATTTCTTACAAAAATCGCTAATTATAATTTTATTTTCCAATTTCCTATTGCTACCTTTTATTCTTAATCCTGTGTAATATTTAGTTAAAACCACTAAAGAGGCTTTAGGGCTTATTTAATCATATGTATATTTGTAATGGAGAATTTAGTTCTAGCCAGACAGTAAACAGTTTATCAGACCCAGCAAGCGTAGCACAGTGTCGTCATTTCATAAACCAATCGGCCAAAAATAGAAGGAGTCAATGGACAACAGTGAAATTTTGCACGCTTATTTATAATCATAAAAGATAAAAAATACTAAAAATTTGCAGCATGTCGAGGCAAGGATTCGAGTCCTTATCTTATACCCATAAACTAAAAAATGACAAAAAATTTGGGGAATTTGTGTGTGCATTATATACATTTTTACCCTAATATCCCTATCAAATTTTGCTCTTAAAAATTTCCTTTGGCAAAAAAAACCTAAAAACAACTTTTATTGCTTCGTATATTTTAATATAATTTTTAGATGTTCCGAAGGATTTATTTATTTAATTAATTTAATCTATGTCTATGGACAAATTCCTTACATACTATCTTAGTGTAGTAGCATAATAATTTAATTTATTTATGCAAAGAAAGAAAGATTAGAATAAACATTATTATAATTTTCATATTTGAATACGAAAATCGAAATTTTTGAATTTTCTGCGATGACGATTTTTGCAGTATTGATAAAAAAAGTTTGTAGGTAAAGTTATTAAATTTTTAGTCAACAACTAAGTTTATTGAGTCAATAAAAAAAGTTGTTGCCCAAAAAAAATTTTTTCAATAAAATTGTTGTATAAATCAAACAAAATGTTTATCAAATCTTTATTTATTAATTATGATGTGCTAAATTCCCAATTTTTATTTTAAGATAAATACACTAAAATTTATTATTCCAATGCGCATTTCGCTGGTTTCTTAGGCCAGGAAACCTTTTTCCAAAGACTTTGGCAAAACTAAATATTTTATACAAATAAAACTGTAAAGCGAATAAGAATTACAAATGGGAAAGAGTTGTAAAAGTACTGTATTTACTTTGATTCAAATATTCTTTTAATTGAATATGAAGAAATATTTAATTATTTTATTATTAAATATGTTTTATTGAGTGCTATTTTGCAAAGTTTAAATTTGATTAATTTTTTTATTGAATCAAACAAAAAGTTTGTTGACCTAAAATTTTTTTTAACAAACTGTGTTGTTGAAAATTTTCTTGAGATATTTTTTTTTCTGTGTAATATGACATTGCTTTTTATGATATTATTGTTCAGAGATTAGTCGATAAATTTATACCTTTCAGCTGCAAAGTTTGTTCGGCATGTCCTGACATTAAGAGGATTGAAAAAACGAAGTGAACGTAGAGGAATATTAAAAGTTCGGAATGTGTACTACCATTTATAAGATTGACCATAAAAGATATGCCAAGACAATTAAAAGCAAAAAAAATTTATCCTTAAAACTCACAAAATTTGTCATTAGATGCTTTATTTTTACATTCAACACAATGTTCGGTTTTATAAAAATTAAAATGTAAAAGTAAATGAAAAGCAAAATCGGTAATATTTACAAACAAGGTTTTAACAGTTGAGAACATATACATAAATACATAGTATATACATAAATATACAACTATGTCTTGATATTCTTCCCTTTTCATAAGTTTCATTTTCAATATACGAACTTTCGTTATCATAACCACTCAATACATCATTAACTTCAACATTGAGACCCATGTTTTTCTCTAATTATAAAATTTTGTGCATCAGTTTTCCTCGTTAAAGCTTCTTCCGATAACATTTTAATTAGTATAGAATAATTCTTTACATATCCAATACCATGGCACGTAATACCAAGGATAAAGCTTAAAATATAAAGAATTTGTTTCGTCTATTTTTTCTTCAAAAAGTGAAACACGTATCTGCTTTCTTTCACTTTTGGGAACTGAAAAGTTTTGAATCAAATTTTGAACCACATTCATTTATCACAGCAAGGCGAATTCATAAAATGTGGTCTTGGCTTGCTACTTACTATATATACACAGTGAAAATAAACGTCTTGTTTGCAAGTTAATCCGTACGAACTTTTCCATTTTGTGTTCGTTTGTACAAAAAATACAACCGTGGGAACATTTTAGTTCTTTTGTGAATATGTTGAAAAATGATACAAAAGGGGATTTAAAAAAAGGGACAAAAAAGTGGCAAGGTAGTCAAAAAAGGGGCAAAAATGCGACTTTAGTCGCATAACGGTAACGCTGTACGGTTGTGAAAAAATTTAATATTAGTCCTCCAAATCTCAACATCCTGAGTTATGCCGATTTCACCCAATGGGGCAGCCAAAATGTGTTATGTCGAAAGGTCTCTTTAGCAAGCAATCGTGGCAGTCTATAGATTTAAGACCTTCCTGATGTAACTAAAATGCAAATTCAAAGTGTCTAAAAATGCGAGGGAAGAGCAGTTTCAATATGTATCATATAATTAGGCGTATTTTTGGGAAGATATAACATTTTCTTCAAAAAATAGCGCAACAATTTCTCAATTTCCTCAAAACAAAGATAGCCCCATACCAGGGCACCATAAAACATTATTGATTTTGCCGCAGTATGGAAAAATTCAAGTTTGTACTAAAAATGTATCTGGGATGGTGGATATAGCTTAACCAAGTGGCATTTATCGCAGTTTTAGATAGGGCAAGTTTAGATACGAGGTGTTTTCTAAAGGGCAAACTGTAAGTCAATTTGATACCAAGTATCTGTATTTGTACTCATTCACAATATCAATCATACTGTCACCGAACTTCCAATAAAGGCCCTGGCTGACTCTCGTACCAGTTCTGAATATCATTATCTTTGACTTATCGAGATTAATTCTTAAACACCACTGATTACAATAAACATCCAATGAATCAATCATATTCTGCAATACCTTAGGAGAGCCAGAAAGGAGAACAATGTCATCGGCGTAAAGTAAAACCTTCACAACTGTCCCAGCAATAGCGATGCCAACTGGTAGGTGGTCTTGAAGGTCGTACAGGTAGAGGGATAACAAAACTGTCCTGAGTAAACACCCTGTTTTACGCCTTGAGTGACCGTGAACGGGTCAGATAAAGTGTTGCCATCCCAAACCTGACTAGTAGTGTTATTTTGTAATCCCCGTAAAATACGCACTATTTTACTAGACAAACCTGTACGATATAAATGATAGAACAATGCATATCTTGGTACTTAGGAAATTAAAAAAATTAAATAATTTGTCTACTGTAGAATAATTCTTGCAAAATCCCGCCCGATGCTCATTCAGAATATTTTGACAATCTATCCAGCTATTAAAACGATTAAGTAATATGCCCGTAAAGAGTTTGTAAATAGAATCGAGAAGAGACAGCCCTCTTTAGTTTAAAATTACATTAATGTCTCCTTTTTTAAAAAAAAGGAATTATGATTGAGCTGCGAAAAGAGTCTGGGATGTTTTCCCGCAAGAAAATAACGTTAAAAAGCACTAAAACCTCGTTCAGGGGCCTAATTCTCTCAGTCGTGATAGAGAACTTTCTCGATTCGAAAGCAATTTTATTTCAGTCGATACTTAACGAATCGAAATTATTTTTTTTAGCATTGTGAAACTCTAATCAGTAATTTATAACACTGAACAAATAATTCCGATTCGTATAGACTGAAATAATTAGAAAATGAATTGCTTTCGAATCGAGAATTTACTCGATCACGACAACTAGAATCAGGCCCGAAAAAACATAAGGGGACGTTTTTATAGAATTCGTAACTAATACTGTCCTGAGCCTTATTTAATTTTGCCGCTTTTAGTACTAAATCAAGTTCTCTCATCTCAAAAGGTGAGTCAAGAAAGGGGTCATTTATATTAACCGAGGATAGTAAGATATCACAATCAAAGTCTTCCTGAGATAAAATAGAGTGGAAATAATCGCAAAAATGAGATATCCTTAAATTGTTTCCTACCTTTGGTTGACAATTTCTTAACGAATTAGCAAGCTTCCACCATTCACTACTGTTTCTGACCCCATTTAGCTTTAAAATGCTGTTCATTTTAAACTTAAATTTTTTCTCGTCACATAAATGCGGTATTATTGTTTGCTTGGAAATTTTTGACAGCCGTTTTAAAAAGAAATTTGTAATTTTTATTTTACAGTCTCTTAAATTTCTTTTGACTAGCAATTTGTGTGAAAAACAAAAAACAAGTAGAAATCACAATAATGCTGGCACCCGCATGCAATGCCTCTCGCACAAATTTAAATGTTTTGAAAACATAATCAAAACCATTTCACTCCCCTGTGTGAATCAACTTCAGATTTTAATAGGAAACTACTCCAAATATTTAAAAAAAATTGTCTAAAGTACAGAAAAATTAAAAACATTCGTATGCGAGACTTTTTTATGTGTAGTGTTTTTTTTTAATAAATCACAAATGTCATTTATATAAATTTTTTAGTTTAATTCAGATGATGATAATTAAAAGGAATGAATTTAGTGTCGTTAAAAATTAAATCTTGAAATGTTCAGCTGGTAAACTATTTTCAGAGCACATTTTGGATATTTTAATGTTTGGTAATATTTAATTTGTAGAACATTTATTGTATTATGGACAAATAATTACGGGACATTTCCGCCTTTGAAAGGCAAACACTGCTCTTGTCAACAGGCATCTGTTATTTGATTCATGCCAAAATTTTAATAATCTTCATGATTTAGTTTGTGATTAACCGTCATTGACATTAACAGCAGGCTACCGCTTGATTTAAGGGATAAAATATAAAAAAGGCGAAATTCATGCGAACATTAAGCATAATTTTTTGCAGATAAAAACCATCACTCAAACTATTAACGGACAGTTAAAGTCTCCTCACCCGAAACAATTAAAAAACAAATTAACAAAAAGTTGTTGGCCAATCGGAGACGGAAAGTGCAAGCGACTGTGGAAGCCATCACATGGCATCTCACATGGCTCAGTGGTTTCAATTGTGAAGTTTGCGCAGCACAGACCAAATCGTTTAACGTTGTTCAACCGCAATATGGGTGAATTTTACGCCGTTTCGTAACTGTGGACAAAACGCGGATCCCCTACGATAAACCAGAAACCAAACCTCAGATAAGACACTACGTTTCTTGAAGTAAATAGCCACGAAAGAGTGTCAAGTTTGGTTTGTCAGCCAATAAAGTAACGGCGAAAATTTTTACAGATCCGCGGTATAATCCACATTGGCTACCTTCAAAGCAGGGCTGTGGAGTCGTCAAAAAATTGTTATTCCGACTCCAACATTAGAAATTATTAATTTTTTTAAATTTTTTATGCCGAACAATTTCGGAGTCGGAGTCGCACTCCAGTGCAAAAACCTCAACTCCGACTCTACAACTCCGAATCCGACTACAAGATCGAATATCGTTATCTAAAACGTTAACGGTGTAACGGTTGGTTAGTTACAACAAATAAAAATCGTCTTTTCACTGTCCACAAAAAGTTTTTGTTCAAATGCTAATTTTTTCTTTTGGCGCTTCTCACCAAAGTTTTTAAGAAAAGGGGTTTTTTTTATTGTTTTTAACTGTCCATGTTCAAATATCAATTTCTATTTTCTTTTTCCCCTAATACTTAAATATTTATAATAGAAAATTGTAAAGAGTTGACAGTAAAAAAAATCATGTTTATGACTTAAAATGTTCGTTCTACTCCATTAAATTACAACAATTTTTTCATCATCAAAAATTATGTCAATTGCAAATTGAGTTTTTGCGTTGTATTGCAGTCGTTTAAATGGGTGTTTTTTTTAAGTCTCATGATTTAGGAAAAAAATCTAAAAATATTTAAACATGTTTAAGCATTTATTAACCCTTTCAGGGTCAAAAATAATTTGTGGCGTGATAAAAATCTGAAAATTTGTATTAAAGGTAATGTCGGTAAAGTCGGGAAAAATAGTTGTTTTCAGCTCAAGAAGCTCCCCTGGTTTTTAGGGAATGTCGAATATATAAGAAAAAAATTGATTTTTACCATTTATCCGTTAAATATTTATTGAAATATGAAAACGGTGTAGCAATTTAACACATGCTGTTATTTTCTGACAGTGGCACAAAATGAAAGCCTCCATTATTTCACCAACTTATATTGCTTTTAGGAGCCAATACAAGTGGAAACTTCGGAGCTCAGTGGACGTTTTGCCTTGGCCTATATATGTATCGTTAATATTTTCTTTTGATATAACGTTTTGCTCGGCAGGCACAATATCCTTTGATTGCACTTGTGGGATTTCAAATTTGACGTTATCTTCAATTACGACCTCAACATCCGAATAAGCTTCTAAGATGGCCATTATGTGTTCTTTATTTAATTTTTCCGTTGTCTATGAAAATTCGCAGAGAAAACGTTATGATTTATAAATGAAAACACTATTTTGTAGTGCTTACTACAACAAATACAACCGAAAAAGGTCCACAAAAATACAACACAATTTATTTTTGTAATATTTTTTTCAAATAAACACTTATTTACGTCTGTATCAATACTTATAATTTCTTTTAATATCGCCTGATCACCGAAATTATTATTTTTTGCTTCCTAAATATAACATTTTTACAAATTTCCTGACTAGTGCACGACAATGCGCTCAAAAATAAGAAAATAAAGTCAATGCCTACTATAACTACAATTTTAAATAGCAAAAGTGTCTCTCTTTCAGATAAAACAAAAGAAAAAATGTAATGAACTGTACAGTTTTATACATTAAAAGGGCGTAGAAACAGAGTACAATGAAATGTCGAATATATTCGACAAAAACACTGAATGGGTTAATACTAGGAACGGTGGCCGAAATTCGACCCCTTGACAGTTAATGTCGAGAAAACCTATGCGTTATACAATAAAAACGTATGCATTTCAACTCATAACCGCCCAATGATCCCATTTGGGACCATACACAAAAATTTAAATAAATAATAATTGAAAAAATAACAATCTATAAAATAAAAATTTCGCGCTACTAACCCATCTTTGTATGTGTGACTGCAAGATAAATTAAAACGCTTTTCAAACACTTTAATTCCAAAAATTTAGAAAAAAATATTGTGCTTATCCCCTTATTTCTTTTATGCATAAGATTTTCATGAAATGTTATCAAAGTAAAAAATAGAAACGCAGATCTTCGTTGAAAGTTATTAAAATAGTTTTCTGACTTTTATTTTATTTAACGTTAACGTTTTTGCGGGACTTTATTTTTCAAAATGTCTAACAGTAACCCTGTTCTAATACGTTTATACATGTGTGTTTGCAAGTGCAAAATGAAAACAAAAACATTATGGGAGAACAATTTTTGAGTTATGACGACGTTGCGGCAAATGAGCGTTATGTACACATGTGTGTAGTAAATACCCTGCAAATAATATTGGACTAACTGATCCATTTGGATCAAATGGACTACTCCTTGGACTGGTCCAATGTAATGCCAGCATGGACCATGTCATTGTTAAAAAGTGTTTGTAGTGAGAGGACAGGTCTTCGTTTTTTAACGACATGTTTTCGTTTTAATGACTTCAAAACTCATCCTCTTAAATATTCCATGGAATAGTTTTAAGACTACTCCTTTGTAATCCAAAGCTAGGTTAAATGGTCCTGCCCTAGGACATCGTAGTGTTAAATAGACCATATTTTTACCATACGTTTGGGTAACTTTTGAACAAGTTCTAGTCCCTTGTGGGCTACATTTAAGACGCGTGTTTGGACTAGTCCTCAATTTGCAGGATAAAAATCTTAAAAATATACACGCGTTTTTAAAGGGATCTATACACAATCAAAATTTTTAAAATGCTTCTTTTTTTTAATACACTTAAGAAAACACTCTTTAAATTTTTTTTTAAATTTATGTGTATCTACTTCATCTCTTAACTTTATTGTTTAAAAGTTTCTAATTTAATATTCTTTATGCACAAGCACTTATAAAATTTACACATTATTTTCGATTTTGCTCATAAAAAATATAAAAGAAAAAAAACGTCGAATCAATCAATCACATGTCAATCGTGGGAAGTTCACAATCAAATTACAATCATTCACAACTACACAAACCTAAATAGCAACTAACAAACACACTAGAAAATGTTGGCAATTGTTCTAACAGGAAATTTCCATAAAATTGAAAATTTATTTAACAATTTTTTGCACCCTCTTTTGTAGCTAAAAAAAGAACAACTATTTTATCTTACTTCTACTTTATACATACATAAAATGGGGATGTTAGTGATGCCAGTTAGGTGCCAATTTTACGGGGGAAAAATTAATAATAAAGTTAGTTTTTTATACCTGCTACCACAGGTGGTGAATGAGGGAGGATATACTTAGTTTGTCATTCCGTGTCAAACTTTTTAGTATTCATCTAAGACCCCCTTCTAAGTTGATTTGAACATGCCCGTCTGTCTGAGCGACGGACACACGGACATGGCTAAATCGACTTAGAATTACTCAAGGAGCCAGAATATGTATACTTTATGGGGTCTGAGATGAATAATTAAAAAGTTTCACACGGAATTACAAATTTAGTGTACCCTCTTCACAACTAATTGCGGTGGATGGTATAAAAAGAAATTTGTAGAAGATAAACTCAAAGAATATTTCAATGGTTTAAAACATAAGTTTATCTTTGTTTTAGTTTTTTAAAGTGTTTAAAAAACTTAAGTCAAAAGTTAAAAAGTCGCACAATTTTAACATTTCTCTGCTTTTTAAAATCAAACATTATTCTGTTAAAACTTATGAAAACAATCGGCAGTCGTGTGCTAAGTTTTCTTCTGCTTTTGATAAGTTAAAAAAATCAAAATCACAAGCAGTGTCTTTGCTTTTGAAAGTTGTCAGAACTCACTGTCGTAAAATCAGGCGTTCTTTTAGTTTTGTACATTCTGTACCTTTTTTACATTTATACATAATCATACACACATGTTTATTATTATTGTTGTTTTTTACAATACGAATACACTCAGGTGAAAATGTGCCTCATCACTAAAGATGATTTTCTTCGAAAATGAATCATCCACTGTTGCCATTTCTTGCCACCATTCTGACCATTGCCGATGATTGGAATGGTCAAGAGGGTTTAGGCCCCTATTACGGTTTACAACTCAACTCAGTTGAGTTGTAATTAAGTAATTAAGTTGCGATCAGTTGTAATTTTTGTTATATTTTTGTATACCGCAATATTAGCAAAGTTGTAAACCATAATACAAAAATTAAGAAATTACACCTCAACTGAGTTGAGTTGTAAACCCTAGTAGGGGCCTTAGTTCTTGAGTCAATTGCAACTTCTAAGCGTGTAAATGCAAGTCCTTATGCATAATGTTCATCAACGATTACCGTGAGAGGTGCAATTGTTGGGCACGACGACAAGTTGAGCTGGACGGCTCTTCAGCCACACTATTGCGAACAGCAGCAATATTTTCTGCAGTACGAGCATGCACTGGTGTTTTCGCATCTCCTACAGACCCGGTTTGCTCAAATTGTTGCACGATTTTTCCAACTGTACATTTGGACTATTAAATTGACCGAAAAAATCACGAAGTGCACGATATGCTTTTTGATTTGAACGCCTATTTTCGTAATAAGCCTGAATAAGGGTGAGTTCCAAAACGTCAGTTGCAAAGCAACTCGCTTTTTTAAACGCATTCTACAATGCAACCGTGTAAAATTTTAGAATGTTATCTGTCCCAAAGTGCATCAAAACAGTTACCGATGCGTTCACAATGACCAAACTGTGCATCGTTAAACTTGATGGTACATTTTTGACTTCGACTGCAAAGCATTATGATGTTTTGGAACTCAGCCTAACTTTAACGTGCTGCTCGATTGTGTATCTTTCCATGATTCAAATTGAGTTAGTCTGAAATTGAGAAATTTCAAATGAAATGCAGAAAAAACTTGACGTTTAGGTTTGGTTCACATTCAACATCGGCCCTTAAAATTACATATGTATATCATGGTGACTTTTTTTTTGGAATTTTTGGCGTATCTAAGCGATGCGGAATAGATTTATTTTTAAGGATTAATTAGTATTGTGGTATTTAGTTGAACTATTTATGGTTTTAAATCCAAATTTTCAATATTTTTAATCAGGCTTAAGTTCATCAAATTTAATTTTCATTAAATTATTTTTATGGTTATGGTTATGTCACGTCTAATTTGAGCTTTAGGCATTAAGGCTCAGTTAGCCGGGAGTAACAGTAACGTTGCAAATCAGCTGATTCATTTTGTTGCATGTAAAGCAATTAGAACGATTATAGTTAGCAGTTAGATGTTACGTCTCAATCTATAAGAAATAGATTGGTCTTACGTTTTTACGGTAAGGTAACTGTTACTCCTGGCTAAATGAGCCTTCACTCTTTTAGGTTGATCATATGCCAATTATTCGCAGTATTTAGAAGCTGTCAGAAAGCTTGATAAAAGTAGTCCAAATATTTCATATATTTGATTATGTAACAATAACGAAACTTAACTTCTTTCTTTCCTTCTTAAAGCGAAAAAACAATTCATTTTATATTTTTAGCAAAAATTTGTTATAAAATTTATCTTGAATTAAAATTGAATGAAAACAGACAAGACTGAATTTAAAATGCACATTTTCAACCGAAACTAAAGAAAAGTCTCGATAAAAAGAAAAGTTAAATATGTATAATAAAATAAAAAGTTCAGGCTTTTTAAAAAAATGCTGTCAAGTATTACTTGGAAATCGTTCAAATTACTTTCGACTATTCTTATAAAGAAAATCCAACCTACCACCCCATGCATTTCCAGCTTTTTTTTTTGCCGTTTATAGTTTAACCAACATTATCATTTCCTTAGAATTTACTATTTCTTGTAATAGGAACATCAATAGGAATATAACATCATTATTAATATTGTTATACATATACATACATATGTATGTATTCAAAACATCATTATCATCCTCATTATCTCTATGATGTTCGTAAGGACTCTACAGTGTTGTGATGTTTTGTTTCAGTTGTTGTCGATGTTGTTGTAAGGAAGGAAACTGTCTCTTGTGTATCATCAACAAATTGGGCATGTTTCCAAAACAGTTTTATGCTTTTGGCATCATGTAGATATTGTTCTTGTTGTTCTTCATGTCGTTATTATTTTCTTTTATTCTATTTGTATTTGTTTCTTATTACTGTTGTTGTTTAAATAAGATTTGCAGAAAAAAAGCAGAGAAACAGAAACATTTGAAGGACCTGCAGTGATGTCAACTTTAAACATTTTTATACAAGCAAGTTAGAGTCTTATATTCGGCTGTACCGAATTTGTAATACCCTCTACCGACAGTAGTGGGCTTAATATGGGATCTTTGGCAAATGATGGACCTATCTTTACGAACTTTGACTCTGTGATATTTAGGCATACGCAACCATGTCGGATTAAATGTTATTACAAAAGCTGTTATTCGTTATAGTTTTACGCGTGCTAAAGTATTTTCCGAGAAAAATTCATTTTCATATTGATGACACCCTAACATCAGAATTGTGACATCAATGTTACTACAAATGGCATCAATGATGCAAAAAGTAACATCAATCCAATGACTAACGTCTTCGTACAATTTTGTCATTTTTTACGTGTCATTTATTTTATGACTATAGTGACATCAATTCGATGCCACATTTTGTATATTATAAACATTATTTTCATGACTACAATGTATTATAAGAAGCAAAAATTCCTATATTCTAATTTTTTAAATTATTTAATTAAATACATAAAATTTTCAAAGTAGAATAATTACGAAAATCATATGGGGCATGGTGGTGGTGTCTTATAATTGAGAGTTCGGCTGTAAACAAAGGTCGTAATTCAATAAACGTGAAACGAACCTCTGTAACGGTCAAGTAAATAATAATATTCTAACACTTTGACTTAAGTCAATTTGAATGACTTTGACTTAATGACAAACTGTCATTAAATTGATGCTAATGTGTCCTTTCTCCGATGTAACTGCATCATCGCATTCTGGACATGTACATAATTTCTGTGATGCCGATGTGTTATCCCATTGATGTTATAATTTCATTTTGACCCTGATGACACTTTGGCCAAGTGATGTTAAGGTTGACATCACAATGATGTAAAGTGTCATGGGGTCAAAAACGAAGACACTTGTCATAGTACTGATGTCAAAATACATCAGCGTTATGACGCCTTTTCTATCAATGTAGGCATATAGTAAATTATGGATCGATATTATCGAATTTATACAAATTCTTATATCAATATGTGCATTTTGCCACTATTTATGATAGTTTTTGTAACAAAATGATCAATTTCTTATGGTGTTTGTTTCACATTTTTATACAGGACTCATATACCACTTTACCGATTTTGCTGAATTTCAATCCCAAACTGCTAAGAATTACTATACAAATTATACACCATTATTGTTTTTTTCTTTTGTGTTTTTTTAAGTGAGTGTCCTTTCAATAGACAGAAGGACATGGCTAAATCGACTTAAAATTGCTCAATGACCGGACTATTTAAAAACTTTCACACTGCATAACAAACTTAGTATACCCTCATTCAACACTAGTGGCGGAGGGTATAACAATATTAAGAAAAATATAAGAAACAAGTAAAATATTATTTTTACATTTATATTTATTTGTTTCTAAAATTTTGTCATTTATTGTATGTATTTTATTAGAACAAGCAAATATTTTATATTATTATGTTGTCCTTTGCCTAGATGTATTCTTTTTTTTTACCCCCCACAACTAGTTGTGTAGAGGGTATATTAAGTTTGTCACTCCGTGTGCAGCGTTTTTAGAATTCATCTAAGACACCATAAAGTGGGTGCTTGAGTAATTCTATGTCGATTTGGCCATGTTCGCCTTGAAAGAGTTAGATCGATTAGTTAATTCTCCTTAGCTTTTGTAAAATGCCAAAATGAACAGGGTAACACAGTAAATATTCCTTATGTTGAATTTTCGCTAAAAGCGCCCATGCCAAAAAGTTACTTAAAGTAGTGATGATACATTTTTGACTAAAACCCCAAAAATTAACTCTAAAAAAGAAAAAAAAGACAATCGTGTTTTAAAGTAAAGTATCCAATTAAGTGGGTTTCTTACACATTTTAGTTTGAACATTATATTATAGGCTTATAAAGGTAAAATGATTGATGTGTAAATTATACAAAATGAAATCAATTTATTTTGGTGAAAAAATTCATACTTTGAACATCAATAACAAATTTTCTATGGTATAACTATTTTTAAATAGTGTTTTTTTTTAATGAAACTATAATTGTTTCTTAGTATACAACATGTATTTTATATATTTTTGAATGAAGGCTATTTTAGCTATTAATAAATATGTTACAGAAGCTCTTAATAAAAGTATTAAAATTAAAAGGAAAAACTTCCTAGACGAAAACTGTTTTTGTAATCAGCTGGGGTACTACAACTTTTAGTAAATATTTGAGCTTGACATCTTTCTGTAAAAGAAACTAAAACATTTTTTTGCCAGAAACTGCTTGAGCGGAACAAGTTTTCCAAAATGTTGATGGCACACTCAACCTTTGGCCTGATTTATGTATATTTCGCCCGAAATAAGGCGGTTAAGCTAATACATTTCATCATAACTTGAGATCGATTTGTCCAATTTCAATGAAATTGCCAGCAAATATTTGGAATAAAATTCCCTTAAATATTTTTTTCATGCCTCTGAAACAGTTTCGGAGATAATTAAAGGCGTTAAAATTTTTTTTAATGCAAAATGAATGTTATTTTGTGTTTTCAAAAACATTTTCAATCTAAGAATTTCCACCATGATTAGCAGGCGAAGCCATCAATAAGTTATATTTTTACTTCACTGCAATTAATTATGCAGATAAGTCTTGAATCCAGTGTTGCTGTTTCAGGTTTATTACTCCGTTTTGCAATTAAACGTTATTTTATTTTTTTTTTAAATTTTTAACAGAATATACAAAAGCCTTTAATCCTTTTGCATATTTTTAGGCTTAAGTTTTTATCAACTTCATTTAATGCCACATTTTTTTTATTCATTTAATGCAATTTCTTAAATCTCTTCCTTCGTTGATTTCATTATCCGTGTACGGATTTGTCTCACTCTCTTTGCGTTGCGGTTTTTGTTCTGTTTTGCAAATGACATTGACCCATATTATTCTTCCTGCCACATACCTAGTATGTGGCACAAATGATATTAATTGTTACTGCTGTGCTGTGTTTTGTTTTGTTTTGTGCAGCTGCAACTGGGGTTTCAACAAAAAAAAAAAAAAAAAAAAAAAAGAAAAAAAAAATTATAAAACTATTTTTTTTTTAACTGCAAGAGATAGTTTCATAGTGAGAGTATTAGTTTTCCAATTTCCAAACGTACAAGGATTAAACAGAGGTGGGAGTTAGGTATAATTTTAATCACTACAAAAATATTATCTAAGACCATACAACAATATTAGATCATTATAGTTAAATAATGTACGACAAATAGACATCTCAAATTTTTTTTACATCTGAAACCCATCGATTAATTGAAAGCGGGTTATAAACTTAGCAAAAGCCTAAAAATTAAACAAATCGAGGACTCATATAAAGGGGGTTTCAACAAGAACTTTGTTTTCTAAAACAAAATAAAACCAACAATTTAGATGAAGACGATTCAAATTTTTATTGTATTACGAAGAGAAAAGTTCGATACCTCGCAAATGTCCACCACGAGCACGCTGACGATTCGATTGCCTCCGTATAGACTCTGTCCTTAACATAGCCTTTTTTCAATATTCTCAGAGATAAATCCGTAATTTGAAGAGATACAAATTATCCGAGCTTTTATATTTGGTAAATTTGTTATTTTTTTTTATACTGCATTACCATCGTTCCATTATATCCTTCATGGTTCAAAATTTTCAGCATAATACTCAACTGATTTCAACCACCTTCCCCAAATATGCATTTAAATCAAAATATGCAAAAATATGCACTTACAAATCGATGCCATTTTATTTAAAATTTCTTGATTCGAAAAGATATTAAGTTTATGTTGATCTCAGATATATGCCTTGGTTATGCAACGTTATGCAACAAAATGTATTGGATTAGAAAAATTGAATCGATTGTATTGTTTGAAATATTTTTCTACAATATTATTTAGGGTGTTTGTATTTAAGGAACGCTTAGTAAAAATCGCTAAAGTTTTAAAATACTTGGCACCCGTCTGAAATTTTCTCATCGCATCATTAAGCATTTATAAAACAAATCAGGATAGAAATGAGGCGAATTTATTTCTATAAACATGTAATACTGGTTTCTTATTTTTCTTAATAAACAACTTACGCTTTTAGAATAATGTTGAAAACTGAATGCTATCTCGACAAACGAATACATAATCAGGTTGTCTTAGTAACCGTTTACACTGTGCGATTTCTGTCGCTGGGATTTGAACTTTAGGGTCGTGAGGGGAAAGAGGAATTAAAAAGGGTACACAAGCGATTGTACTCTTGACTCGTTTTGTTTCCTTATTCGTTCTTATTTAAAGAAGGACCGACAAAAGTTGCAGCGACAAGGATCGCTTAATGTAAATGAGCACTTATTTCGCTAAGGAGCGTTATATTTGCTCCTTTCAGAAAAGTTTCTTCTTTCATTTGTTTTTGAAGATCGGACTATAACTAATCACACTTTCAAATACTTTCAAATACACACAATTAATTGGAAAAAATTCCTATACACCAAGAAATCGGTTTCGACGAACATTCGTTGCACATTCGTTGCACATTCGTTACACATTCGTTGCACATTCGTTGCACATTCGTTGATGGAACTAGATCACGATGATGATTTTCTAGACCTGGATATTAAGCCTCTGTTATAATTGTGCCATTTGGCCACTGCATTAATAGCAGGTTTATATGAATAGCACTAAAAAAGGTTGACAGAAGTTATTCACCTCAAGTTGTGTCAATCTTACGAGGCGCCATTATAATTTTTGCAAAAACTACGTAAAATTCAACTGTGCCAAAAACCAATTGTAGTCAGGACTGTAATAAAAGATAAGCTCATTGTTTATTGTTGTTGTTTTTGTTTAAGCTTTGCTATTGTTACAAGTAAAACTAGTGTTTATAATTCTTATTCGCTTAATAGTTTAATTTGTATAACATCTATTGTTTTCTTAAACTTCGGATGAAGTTTCCAGATGATCTGGCCTAAAATAAGTGAAATACGCATAGGAATAGCTTATCCCATCAACAATAAATTTCAGTTTATCAAAAGTGTGAAATGGGAATTTAGCACATTTAAACAAAATCAAACTACTTCTACTCTTTAATAAAAACCCACTTTTTTATAACGTTCAACTCAGAAAATTTTCATTCCACAGCTATTAAACCGTAAGTCACAGCTTACTTTAAAGATACACTTTCTTAAACTACTTTGCTTTCTATTTAAATACGTACATGTATGCATGTACCTTGTTTTTATGTATTAAACGAGTTAATTGCTTTTCCAACCCTGACAAAGCGAGTTCAGGTGTTGTGTGTACTTTCTAGTCGTTTGGAGAATATTAAAATGTTTGGTTCCATTAAATTGCGCATTTTATGTTCATGGCTGCTGTTCACTTTGTTGGTTTGTTGTTTTTGCATTCTTTTTCCTTTCATTTGTCCTTTTTTCTCAATGTTTTTATTTTAACTTTAATTTTACGGCCACTCTGTTGGAAAAAGTCATTTGATATTAAAAGAATTCCATTCAGTTTTATTGTTTTTGCAAGGCATAAAATACATATTAACATTTCGATTACATTTTTTTTCTGCAACATTTTAAACTTAAGTAAACTTTAAAATGTGAAGTGAAATTTTCAGGTAAGTTGAGCCTAGATTTTCAATGAGAGTAGATTTTCTAAAAATATTTTTAAAATACTTTTGTATGCATATTAAATTTTAATTAGTTCCTTAAATGTAAGTAAGAAATACGAAAGCTTTACAAAAATACTATCTACATACACAATTCATTTCGCTTTTACTTACAATATTTTGTTGTTTAGAGAGGGAGAGAGAGTTCTTAAAATCCTACCAAAATTTTAGAACTCGCATAAAACTATATAATAAACATTCTTGAAAAGATCTCAAGATTTTGCAACAATCAAAATTGTATCTAAATTACCCTGCAGCCACACGTTCAATAAATCACTTTCAAGTTATCAAAGCAAACTGCTTGTCAAAACTCGTTTGAATTGACAGCCATGGCACTGGTTGCATACAAATTTATAGTCAATTAGAAATAAAAATGCCCCCGACGAAGAAACTACTCAAAACGGTTGCTTTTATCAAAGTTATATTGTAAAAAATAACAAGAATTAAAAAAAAACAGGATTTTTGAAAATAAAGCTCATATATTTTTACAGAAATATATTTTTGAAACAAAGTTAAGATAAGCATAATCAGATTGAACATAAAATTGAAAAAAAAAATGTAAAGGTCAATATGAAAACAAGCTAGATGTAAATTTAAAAGGTGCTGCAAATATTCTGCCAAAGCAAAGTTGTCACCAATTGTAAACTATTAGTTCGAGCGGTTTTAAGAAAACCATATAATTGCATGGGCATACTACTGTCTGACAATAAGTCTGAATTTATATGTTGCATCTTTTGATGCACAACTGCTTTTCAATTCCCTTTTGAAGATGCCAATATGATCACACGCAGCAATTGGTTTCAACTTTGTTCGGTTAAAAACAACAACAATTTTATTCACAACGAATCAAAGAGAAACAAAAATGGAAAAATTTACATGCAGCCATCGTTGTGCATATGTGTACATACCTACGAATAAAAACACAAAGCGTACTGACCGAATACAAGCATCTCCGTACCAATCGTCTTTCTTCTTTCTTCCATAACCTAAACACACAAGAGTTGAACATTAAAAGATTGATCGTGTGAAATCAGACTAATTTCAACTGCCAACAAAATTTTCAGTTCACACTGTTGTCAGATAATTGCATGGTAAGATTGCCAGATCTGTTTTTAAATATTCTCGGAAAATAAAAATTGCGTGTGTTTTTATAAATTTAACAACTGGAAAAATTATATTAAAGGGGAAAAGCAATAGCAAGTTTTTTTTACTGTTTTATGTTGCTTTAAATAGGTTTCATCAATTTTCATTAAAATTAAATTTAATTTTGCAAAATTAAACTTTTTTTTCACTCATGCATATCAGGGATGGAAACTATGGTGCGGTTGTACTGTTTTGATACATCGGAGATGACTCAGAAAATATAAAATTGGTACCTTCATAGTCTCAAAACAACCTTTTGTTATTGAAGTTGGTAAAATCCTAAAGCCCATTTCCATTCCTTATACGCATGAAAAAGGTCTCTGACAATGATGCCATTTTCTGACAGCGTTGTCAAACAAAAATTGCCAGTTCACACGGTTGAAAGAAATTTTTAGCATATTTTACTGGCAATATTGTTAGATCTGACCACCGTCTGTACGAAGCTTAAGAAAAAAAGGGTGAGTGCATTGAAAATTGAAATGCAAAACTTGACCGTGTGGCCGTTAAGTTAGACCACCCAAAAAAATGTATGGGATGCAAACAAATTTTTTTAATATTCGGTCCACCGGCAGCTTCCATACTGGCCATAAAAAATTACGTGTATGCAAAAATTGCGCCGATAGCATGCAAACATTCCATGCGCATTTCACTTTTCACCCAAAAAATAACAAATCTTCACTATAAATCCTTTTGGCACCATAACTTTCAAATACGGGATTTTTCGGAAAAATTTTATCTAACCATTTTTGTTCAAAATAAACAAAATAAATACAACAATATTTTTCTTGTACTTAATTTTGTTCATACTATGACCTATTATGGGATAAACCAAAATTTTTTAGGAAGGTTTAACATGTTTAACGGCTCTCGCTAAAAATTGGAAAGCGATAATTAAAGCGCAGCCGCGAATAACGCTGTAAAAGCCACTTCTGGCAGATAACTTTTAACATAACTCTTTTACACTGCTTGAACATCAAATAACCCAAAATTGTGCACTTTAACCACTTCAAAATGGCATAACAAATGGAAGAACGTTGTAAGTTACCAACAAAATTATACAATCGAAATGCTTTTGCAAAGTGGAAAAATGTTTTAAAAGCCTTTAGCATTAAAGTTTTTACTATCGTCATTTTTGATATTCTAAGAAACAAAAATTAAAAAATAAATAATCCTGCCTATTAAAAAGTTTTTTTTTGCTCTCCTGAAAAATAATTATTTTGTAACTTAAAACGTCATTCGCGGCTGTGCTTTAGTGCCGGTTCACACAAGTCAAGTTTGACTCGTCAAGTCTTAAGTTTTAAGGAGAGAGGGGAAAAGAAATGGCATTCTCTTTTCCCTTCTCTCCTAAAAACTCAAGACTTGACTTGACTTGACTTGACTTGTGTGAACCGGCACTTAATTATAATCCGTTTTTACTATTTTATATAACCTCATTACATTTACAGCATAAATGTATCATATAATAATAAAAGGATCAAAACACCGAATCGGTATAAATAATAAAGTATAAATACTTTCGGCAATAATGTACAAATTACCCATATACATATGTATGTACATTTGTGCCAAAAACAAAATTTAATTATAATATTTCTTTTACCTACTTAAGCAAATAAATGTTAAAATATGTAACTGTAATTAAATGTCAAAATATTTATAACCTACAAACATTTCTTGAGCCACACACACAATCATAAGCATACAAATTGTTACCATTTTGTTTAGTATGAAGAATAGAAACAAATGATGCCACTCCGCAAATCCCCTTTATACTTTTAAATTTAGTGGTAATCAGTGCTGTCAGAACTTTAAAGGTAAAATCAGCCAAAACCCATAATGTTTCATTAAAAAATCTGCAAAATCTGCGTCTAGATTTTAAAATCTTCACAAACACATTTTTTACGTAGTTAATTTAGGAAAATATATAACAATTCATTTCAAAATATATATATGGCCATGATCAGGAAATTGAAATAGGTGGAGATTTTCTATTAATTTTTTTTTGTAATGCAGCTTTTTCTGATTTTTAAAGTCCTCGAAGTATGAGGTATAAAAAAAAATATTTTTTTTTATCTTTTAAAACAGAAAAGTTTTCAAAATTTGTTCGACTTCAATATCACTCGAATAAGATTTTCAGAACATGGCTAATAAATTTTGGATATTTTTACATTTAAAATATCTATCCAAATTTAATTGCTCAGGCTGAGTGAGGATAAATCACATCTTTGTAATTTAGAACAATAAATTAAAAGTTTTTTGCTTGACATGTTATTTATTCTATCATCAGTTTTATTAAAGGCTTGTTTACGCTATTATACTTTGTATTAATACATGACAAAAACTCAAGTAACATGAAAAAGTCTGATAGTGTGAATGCATGTGTTTTTTTTTTTTATTTTAGTTAACGTGTCTTACAATATTTATAAGAACGCTACTCCAAGTGGAGCTTCTAGCAACGTGAATGCATGTGTGCCCTGCAAATAATAGGACCAGTCCAAACACGCGTGTAAAGAGTAGCCCATAAGGGACTAGGACTAGTCCAAAAGTAACCAAAACGTATGGAAAAAACATGGTCTATTAAACATTCCGATGTCCTAGGGCAGGACCATATAACACAGCTTTGGACTATAAAGGAGTAGTTTTAAAACAACTCCATGGTATACTCAAGAGGATTAGTTTTGAAGTCCTTTAAAAACGAAAGCACGTCGTTAAAAAACGAAGGCATGTCGTCTCACTACACTTTTTAATAATGACATCGTCCATGCTTGTATTTCATCGGACCAGTCCATGGATTAGTCCATTTTATCAAAATGGATGAGGTGGTCCAATATAATTTGCAGGGTGATGAACAATTTCTAAACGATAGTACTTTACATTGGATTAGGATTGCATTTTATTTCATGTGTGAGTGTTTATACTTTGTGTGATGGTGTAAACAGAAACTGTTATGTTTAATTAGATTTTTTGACAGTCGCAACAAACCTCATTAGATTTCTATCTCACAAAGTATAATGGATTTACAAGAAATTATTAAAGATATTAATACATATCGCTCTTTTTTGCAACATAGTCATATCTCAAAAAATCAAAACTTTCGACTGGAAAACTTTGAGGAGTTACGTCCGGGAAACAAGGTTTCTGAATACCGAGCAGTGACAATACATCTCCATGTTTCTTAGGCAGCGTACAACAGGCCCAGCAGAGGCCTAGGTGTGTATCTTAATGATATGAGGTTGCATTTCGATGCTTCATCCTCCTTTCGACCTAACCTAACCTAAAGATGTTTCACCGAGAAAAGATATCTTAAATTGAAAGCCAAACATCGTCAAATCTGCATTTTTGTCAGTTTTGAGATATAAAATCTGCAAAATGCAGACAAATCTGCTCTTGTGGCATCACTGGTGGTAATACATATTTAGGTTTCTAGAAGAAAAAACAAAATTCTCAATTGCCAAATTCAGATGACTTTTGTGCATAAATACGTACAAAGAAAGTACTTATTAAAAAAGTTTATTCATAAACAACAAAGATTAGTTTAGAATAACCTTAAATCTTTACGACTTATTGATTTTTACTTTTTTTTTGTTTTATTTCAAATCCCACAAAAACTAATTTGTATGACTTTTTTGTTTTTGACCCATAAATTTTATGTGTTTGAATTTTTTTTACAATTTACAACATTTTCTCTTAACGTTGTTGTTGTCACTGCCTCTGTTGTTATTTTCCTGTAACCACAAAAACAATATTGAAAATAAAATTAATTTTACGCCTGACATGTGTTTTATATGGCACGTACTTATTCATATTGTCGGAGTCAGAATTGTACTCATGCATTTACATATTTATTTAAATGATGTTTAATTTTCAACAATAAATTATTTAGTAACCCAAAATACATACATATCGTCACTTTAATTGGAAACGGGACTGTAAGAAAAGATAAACTCACTGTTTATTGTTGTTGTTTTTGTTTAAGCTTTGATATTGTGTCAAGTAAAACTGAGGTTTATAATTCTTATTCGCTTAACAGTATTATTTGTATAATTTCTTTAGCTTTTCTAAAATCTTTGGATGAAGTTTCCTGACGATCTGGCCTAAGCAACCAGTGAAATGCGCATAGGAATAGCTTATCCCTTCAACAATAAATTTCAGTTTCTCAATGGCATGAAATGGGAATTTAGCACATTTGAAAGAAACCTTGTTGGAGTAACTTTAATTTTTTTTTTTTACAATAGAAGCAAAAAACGTTACGAAATTCATAATAATAAAGTATTCTTGGCATTTGAATTCTTATAATAAAGTCGCCGGCCGTAGCTTGGAAAAAGGGACCATAATCAATAAAAAAATCGATTTTGATTTTTTGTGTAGTTATGTCCGTTTGTATTCCAGGTGACGATATACATACATTTACACGAATACACGTACATATGTATTCTTTATTTTAGTGGTAAAACAAAGTTGACTCCTTAATAAATTGATTTTTTTTTTGCTAATTTATACAAAGACAAATTTTCAATAATCAATGTGATAGCTATAAACCAAATAATAAGAAAGGGAGTTTCTGACAAAATCTGCTAATTTAAAGAGTTTGTCAAGGAAATTAATTAAGAAAAGTAAAATATTGGGAATTTCAATTGAATTCATAAATGTGATAAGTGTTGGAAAGGCATTATTAAACAGACCATGTGAAATACCTACATCTAGAGAAATAACTTAATTCTTAGGATATTCTCATTCTCATTATATTATTTTATTCAGATTTTTAAATTCAATTTCATTTAAATTAATTGACGTCATAAGCTACGATTTTTCCTATCTTTTTAGCAATAGATGAACTCCGCAACCCCCTCACAACAGCTGCTCATATTTTGAGCCCAGAAACCATTGTTGGGGGTAGTGCACTAAATATTGATTTAAATCAGCAGTGCACTATCACTAAATAAAACTGCAAAAAAATTTATTTGCACCCGTTTTTACCAGCTTTAGTGATGATTGTAATTTTCTTAACTACCACTTAAAAAATTTAGGGATATTGCAAATTTTTTCATTATCACTAAATGCAGGTTGAATGCAAAAAATCTGCTCTCAATCCAAATAGTGCAAACTTTGAACTTGCAATCAAAAAAGCTGCATATAAACAACATTTTACTAATCTCTCAAAAATCATTGGGTATGACATTTTTGAAGACAAATACGAATAATAACAATTTTAGATACTTTAAAATATTTTGTTATTCGTGCTTAATTCCCAATTTTCATTATTTGATAAAACCTACTTTAAACTTCAATTAATGTTGGAAGAATTAAAATCAATTGTAGTGGGGAATTTAAGCAGAGATAAACTCACTGTTTATTGCTGATGATTTTGTTTAAACTTTAATATCGTTACAAGTGGAACTGTTTCTGCAATTCTTATACGCTTAACAGATTTATTTGGTTTAATCCTTTAGTTTTTCTAAAATCTTTATGGATGTAGTTTCCTGATGGTCTCGCCTAAGCAACCAGTGAAATGCGCATAGGAATAGCTTATCCCATCAACAATTAATTTCAGTGTTTTTATCAAAAAATGAAAATTGGGAATTAAGCACAAATAACAAAATCATTTAAATTAAATTTTATATTCCCACGAAAATTATTTTGATAAATTTAGATTTTCAGTGAAAACTACAAAAAAATCCTATATGATACTAATCAAAAAAGTTTAAATTGTTTTCTTCGGATGAAATAAAAATGATGTTTTAAAAATTTTAAGTTGATATTGAAACCAAAAATTAAAAAAATTATATAGTCCATATAATTTAACAATTTCTGCAGAAACTTTATTTAACTGCATTTGAGTCCATACAATGAAACATTGTTCTGCAGCATTTACATTTAATATGTCTGCACACATGTGGTTTTCTTAAATAGAAAACATCTTGCATTGGCGTGACTTAAACCCGCTGGAAATTACACTTACGAAAAAAATTGCGGATATTGTGAACAGTGTTGCCACGACCAAACAAATGTGCAACCAAAATGTAAAAATATTTATGTATTAAAAACACTATTGCTCTTGCACTTCAGTTAAAAATATTATATATAAGTATGTATTTAGACACATACACCTCTGGATCGATTTTTATACAATTTTAACAGTTTTTTGTGGAATTGGCAACTCTAAAACAAAGTTAACACATCTTTTCGTCTATTTTCCAAACTGTATGAGTGAGAGCTTTCAAACTTATACTGATATAACAGATTATAAATCTATTTACATTATCCGGTTTCATATTGCCTCGATAGGAGTAGAGAAAAGGATACCACAGATCAGTGATGTTATACTACGTCTTCAAGCGCCATCGATTTGAACATAACATGGCCATATTGCCGGCAGAGCAACGGTATTAATTTGTTCATGTTCATGTATGTGGCGAATACGTGCTGATGTTCATGTTCTGATTGACCACAACTTTTGTTGCTGTGACGTTTGGTTGTATACAGAAAATGCATTGTTTGTTTGTTTTTGTTTGATTTTTTTTTGTGGAAGAAATATTCTTAGTATATATATGATGATATTTATATCAAAGTAAATTGTATGGCCAACACCATGGTGCACATGGATGCTAAGAAGAATGTTAAGGCAACGATGGCAGCACATGGACGAAACATGAATATGAACAGTCTAAACGAGTAGAATTCATGTGCGACATGCTGTTCTTGCCAAGTCGATGGATAGTGGAGACGGGTAGTTATAATTTTTTTGAAAAGTCCCTACGCAGTCAATTTCCTGAGAAAAAATAAAAAAAATCGTCGTTTACGTTTCGAAAAATCATCACAAAAATCGAGCAACTTAAAATTTAGTTTTTTTAAACAATTTTTGTAAAAATAAAACATTTTCAATCGTGTAAGAGATACTGGGAGTCTCATGAAGAGCGTCTATGATCGTCGATGACCGCATTTTGTAATCGTTTAAATTTTCTCACGGCTGAGATTCTTCCATACATAATCTAACGATTCTTTCATGCCAAGAAATGTTCGCCGTATAATTGTTGAAAATATGATTTATAAAGATACGACTCTCTTTCATTCGATGATGGTTTGACGAAAGATAAACAAAGTGTAACATTGTTGTGTTTGTACTCTTAAAATAATCATTGAAAGAATTCTTAAGACTTTCTTACTACAGCCGTACTTAAATAAAAGCGGCACGCGTTTTCTAGGTTTTGAAATTGGAAAAACCAATTTTGACAGCTCGTTAAATAGTGAAGTTTGCCGCTATTATTAATAAATAATGGCAATTTAGCTATTTTTTTGGTTAATCTAGCGTTTTTATCTCTATTTTATTTATAATTTTTTATAAAACAAGAAAGCTATCACTACTGTTCGTGACACTACGTTGACGCCCTTGCTATGGTATGGCATATCAGCGTAAAAGCTAAGCGAAAGAAAACGTTCCGCCTGCCGCTCTTGTTAAGGTACGGCTGATAAACATTCCAATATTAAAAAAGGAACGCTTTAGAAAATTTAATGTCTTATTCAGAAATCGGCACTTTGCTAATAACGGAACAAAAAATCGTCAATATGACGATAAATCGTCAAATCTGGCAGCCCAGCTTCGCAGCCTGAAAAAATCCATATTTTTCGCTACGCGCTCAAAAATCCCTACAACTCTGAAAAAGTCCCGACATTTTGATAATTTAAAAATTTGTTTCCTTCTTTCACCTATGGCCATTTTTTTATAAACAAATCCCTAAAAATAGGAATTGTCCCTGCGGTGATGTTATGACTGCCCCAGATAGGGGTTATTATTTACAGTAAATATAGCTTTTTTGACAATCGGTAACATAAAAAATCGTTTTAAAATAAATTAATAATAGTGATAAATTAATAACATACACAAAAATCTATGCCAAGAAAAGCGTAGCGGGTAATGATAATACTAACCCTGAAGCCACACGATCAAGTGTTGCTTTCAAGTTTTTTACACATACTGTTTGTCAAAATTCACAATTTTAGAGCAGTTTATTTTTAAGACATAATCAAGAAAACAACTTAAAAGACATTTCTTGAACGTAAATTGAAACACTCAACTTGTAAGAGAAACTGAAAGCAAATTAGATTTAATTTTAAAAAATATGAGTGAATTGGTAAAAAAGTTTAGAGGTATTAAAACTAGAAGTGCAAACACCCAAGTAAGACACAAAAAGGGATTATTTTCCAGATGAAAAAAAGTAACCAAAATGAAAAAAAGTACACAAGTACACATTAAAGAAAAAAGTAACCAATTTTGGTTGAAAGTAACCAAAACGGCAACGCTGATTAAGCACATATCCACACAGAGATTGGACACGACAATAATAAAATTGTGCTGTCAACAACAGACAATGGATCCTACTTTTGCAAGGCTTATCAAGTTAAACACCCTACAAGAAATGCATAACCAAAACAAAAAAAATTACTATTACTATAACACTATATTGGTCAACACTACCGGTCATATAACTAGTAAAATGACTGGTAGTCTTCTTGTAGGGCAGTTACCTATTTTTTACTGTTTTTTTTTTTGTTTTTTCTTATGAAGTTTAGCCTTGAGATTAAAATTAGGGCACAAAAATAAACACAAATCAATTTAAACTTAAAATTGAATGCAAAATTTTAAAGTCCACTCAAATTAGTGAAGATCAAGAAAGTTGTAATGAACTGATGATTGATTTTTTTTAAATCAAACAAATTTTTTTTAATGGGCAAAGTTTTTTAAAATCACTATCACTTAACATTAACAACAAAATCATTGCAATATTTTTGCACCATCACTAAGTGTGAGTTGAAACTTCAAAATGAGTGCACCACCCCCGTCTATGCCAGACGCAAATAAAGCCAATATTTAAACTAAAAAGCGAAAAATATTTTAGACTGGTGGTCTCAAATCTATTTAAATGAAAGGAAATCAGATAGATCAAGGTCGAGACTACACAGAAAAAATGTTTGTCGTAAATTGTTCAATTAAATAATTAATTGGTGTACATTAATTTTTTGTTTGCTTCGAATACTTCGAAGAGCCGATCTTTCACCATGCTCTCATGTCTTTAATTTTTAGTTTTAAGATTTTTAACTAAGTACTGTAAGACCTACCCTAGTTAAGGTAGATTCAGTAAATTAATATTTAAAGAGCGAATAACAAAAACCTATTTTCTCTAAAAAATTAATTATACATAATAAAACGGGGTATCGGCTTTCTAAAATACTACTTTACCGTAGACAAAAACTAAAATCTTTTTATTTTTATCAAATTTATTTATTGAATCCTCGATGAAGAATTTTTATATCGTAAAATATAAACGTTAAATAATAATATTTCAAATCAGCAGATTAACATTTAATTTCAGTTTTATATAAACTGGCCACATTTAATTAAGACAATTTGTAAAATATTATTCAATAAAAAAAAAATAATTAAAAACATTCTCCTTTGTTTATACCAGTCCTAATAAGCAACTCTAACCAGACTTTATATAATCTTTAATTATGGCACATTTTATTGAAACCTTTGTAGTGCAACGTTTGTTATACATATTACAATTAAGTTCATTCCTAAAGGCTTTTGAGAAATTAATATTGCAACACAAGTTTTAAAGCAATATACATATACCATCATTTTAAATACTAAAGGCATCTTTCCCCGGTAATACATGTATTACGACATTTCAAAAAATTATGTAAAATAAAAAAAAATCTTATCGCATAAAAGCAAAATTTTTTTAGTAGGGGATAATACGGATGCACAATTTGATAAGCGGTCGATAAACCGTGATCAGGAGAATTTTCGGCATTGGCAGAACGTGGTCTTAGGAATTATTATAAGATTTGATTAGTTGTTGTTAGTTCGTATAAAATATATGAAGATTCAATAAAAAAATTATGAAAAAGAAGAAAGAAATTGTCTACTAAAATCGACGACAGTGGGTGTGTGTGAAACGGTAGCAAAGTGCAATGGTGAACTAAAATTGTTAAAAATTTCTACGCTAATGTCAAAATTTATACTAGCCCCCAGGGCTAGTGAAATTTAGTTCACCTCAACAGTGTCAAAAATTTACTTCCATGAGTACTTTGCTACCGTTTCACACACACCCAGTATACATATAAATATATATTTATTAACGACTTTATTGATCACAGTTTTTTGCTTCTGCTAGAAACATTGTGTATGTATCGAAAGATCAGTATCTTAAATAAATATTGTTCCCACATTTAATAACTGATAATTTTCCAAGAAATTAAAACATATTATCCTACCATCTCTTTCGCAAGTTTTTGAAAGATTGGTTTCTAACCAAATTGTAGATCACTTACAATGTCACAACCTTTTAACGGCAAATCAATCTGGCTACTGGCCAACGAAAAAATGCGGTACTGCCATAGTAAAACTCTTGAAGGATATTCGTCTATTTTTTGATAATGGTGAACTTACTTACTTACTTTTTAGCATGTTTATTAATGATATCGTTCACTGTTGTGACCCCCGGGGGTCTAATCACCGCATACGATACCGAGCAAAATTGATCGAAATTATTTATTTTGGTATCATGACTCTCGATATCGTATGAAATTTATTGAATTTGAAATAATAGCATTCGATATCGAGTAACTCGACATTACATTTCTCGAGTTTTCATTCGATACGTCAGTGTCTATCGTATGCAAAAACATTCGATAGTTTATTCGATACGATAGTATTGAATGCGGTGATTAGACCCCAGCATTCATTTATATTCAGATGATGCTCAAATTTATCTGTCACGGCCCGTGGGACTTGCTGATGACTTAGTTTTTCGTCTTAATGAGATTTGTGAATGGTCCTTCAGAAATAATTTTAAAATAAACGCATCAAAAACTCAAGCTCTTTCGATTCATGCATGAGGATATCCTAGAAATATCTTGCCTGAAAGTTTTATGCAAAATGGCGTTGGGAAACATATGAAGGTTTTCAAAATCTTGGTTTTGTTATTAACTCTGAATTAAATTGCAAAAATCATGTAAGGTACTCCGATACATGAATGTATAATGTTCTTCGAAAACTATGGTATTCATCGAGTGATATAAAACTAAAACTGGTAAAAACAATTATAATACCTATATATCGTCATCTAAAAGACCTAATAACCTATCTGCAAAAATTTCAAAATTGATTTTTTTATGGATTTTTATTCCTTATATCATAACGCATATATGTGCAAAATTTTGAACATATAATATTACAAATGACAAAGTTTTTCTAACTAGCGGTGCCACAAAAAACATTCGTGACTTTGAAGTTTTTCAAAAGATAAAAGTGAAAAGGCAGTTTCGCTAACAAATTGGAGGATAAAGTGTGAGATCCACACCATGCGTTTATGTATCTTTAAAAATAGTAGCATCACTGTAAAATTGTATTTACAAGTTACACAGCATACGCGTAGAATACATATGCGCATCGATTGCATGAAGTAGAATCATCATTTCCTTTGACATGCGTTGCATGCATTTTGAATAATGGCAAAAAAGGATCAAACTCATAGAACGCGTTAGCCCTTTCGGTCCTTTTTATATATAACTTCCAAGAGAGTTCGAATATTCCGATTTGTGCTTTAAAATAACGAAAATCATGTTTTTAAATATCCCATCCGATCTTTTGAGTTTAACTGCCTGTTTTTAGAAAACGTAAGCAAGTGAACAGGCAGTAAGTTTATGAAATATTAAACGGAAGCCAATTTTAAGAAATGTTTTTTTATGAGAAGTAAGCGTCATTTGTTACTTATATGTACACGAAATAAAAAATACAATTATAACAGTGTTGTCAAACAAATTTGTATATTCGTGTGAATAGTAGTTTAGCAAAGACAAAAAAACAGGTGCAAAAGGGTTAGGGTGCAGCTTACCCCACTACTACGGACTGTCGCAAGCTGTTTGCACAAAATCTGGTGTATCGTCGGCTACGACGCGCAAAATAACTGTTAAAAATTATTTTGTTATACATACCATTTGATAATTATTGAAATATAGTTTTCAATCATAGAAACTTATGTTTTATGTTTATAAAATTTTATTTTTCATTCCTTTGTAAACTTCTGTGATTTAAACATCAATATATTTCTTCTTTAACACACAGAAAAAAATCAAGTTAAAAACGTCGAAAACAAGGTTGATTTAAAATTTTTCGGTGGTGATTTTGCTTCATACGTGTTTCATGTTAATTCAACCTGATTTTATGATTGCTTGCGAACAACATTTTTTTCTTTTAAAATAACTATAATTCATGTTAATTTAACATTGCAGTAAAGTTAGAGCAAAATGTAATTTATATTGAAATAACAATCCGAATCACGTTGAATGAAAGTTATTTCATGTTGAAACAACGTGAATTTCATGTAGAAGCTAATTGGTGTGAAGAAGCTTCAGAGACAACATATGCATTTATTTAAGAATAATTCAAAACACTTACCCCTGTAACACATGTTTCACTTATTTTGTAGTCTCCTTTGTCAACAGATCAATCAGCAGAATGGCCCCATATGGGTTTCGTCATTATTGTACTTTGAAAACTTGATGTACTATTTAACTAAATAATTTTAATTAAAAGAATACGGGAATTGTCTTCTTTTTATAACATATTTTAAGAATGAAAATAAAAAAATTAACATACTTAACTATGTATGCATGTTAATTTAACAAGATAGACTTTTGATTTTAATATAAAGCAGGTTTTTATGGATTCAATATTGAATCCATATTTATTTATATTTTAATATTTTTTTTTCATTTTTTTATCAGTGAATAATATTTAATAAGCGTGATTAAAGATTATTTTGAAATTTTTCATTCAAGATTAATATGAAATAATGGTACATTTAAATAAAGGGCATACTTTTGCAGAAATTTAACATGATTCTCAATCAACATTTTTCCATGTTAATTTTACATTAGTATATTTTTCTGTGTGAATAATAAAATCGTTTTTAATATCTTTCGTCATCATTTTTCAATTACAAGAATAATTATTTTGGAAGTTTGATTTTATGTTATAAAATGGTACGGAACAATCACTAAAAACCTAAATAAAAAGTTTAAATTTGTTTCTAAATATGTACTTTATGTGTATAGAAGATTAAGCCATTTTGTTACACATGACATAACAAATGACCCCTTAATAAGGGTTAATAGCCATAACAATACGATTGTTAAGAATGCAAAATATATTTCTAGTTGTATGACTGAAAACAAAATCAATAAATTTAATCTTTTTTAAAAACAAAACTACAACGGACTGACTGATCTAGGCTGGCCAGATTCACTTGAAAATATAATGATTTGGAAAGGAATTCTTGGCAATTAAAAACTTTCCAAAAAAATAAAATTTCCCTAATTATTAAAACCAGTTGAACGAAAAAACCATACAAGCAAATGAACTTACTATTTGCACCAAAATTTTCTGTACGCTTTTGCCTTCAACTGTTTAACATTTTTATTGATACGGGTTTCCGTTTCAAATCACCATCTCAGCGGTGTCAAATTATACGGTCTACAAATTTGTGGAAACAAATTGACTGCAGAAACGAAGCATGTTATTTAATCTGGCATCAAAACTGGGCTATCACGTCTTGTTCATTTTTTACCGCATGCTGGCAATACTGTAAAACAGTCAATACTGACACTACAATTTCACAATTATTTATTTGACAGAAGACCGCATTTATTTGAAATCTTCGTATTAGTAGCGTTTAAGCATGCCAGGGAGATCGTGTTTTACTGATTTAAGCTATTTTTGCTTTGTATATGGTGAATATTTGGTTGGAAAAAAGGATATTTGCAATCATTAAAATTTGCATATTTACATTACTTTGGTTCTGCAGTCAGAAACTTGGACAAAACATGGACACCGACAATGTTTTGCATATTCTTCATTCGCATTTAGATATTTTTCCGAAAAAGAAAAAAAACTAGGTGCAGTAAGCGCGAACAAAATTTAATGAAAATTTTAAGAATTTATCAAGGATTTTGAGACAAAACGTGAAACCGAACCAACAAAATACAAACGACGTTCAAATAACTCCAATCACTTTTGAAAATTCATAGATTTTTAAATCAACTAGTAACTTCTTTTGTACGAAAGGAATAAAAACCTTGTTTTGTTCGAAAACCTGACGTGATAGAATTCAAATCAGCCCACCAAATTACCCTAGAAAAGATATTTGGTTGCTCCAGTCCTCAATCTTGTTGGCTAGTGTTATTTATATTGATACGGGTTTCTGTTTCAAATCAGCATCTCAGCGGTGTCAAATTATTAGTGTTGAATAATTTTTAAACAAATGAAATATTTATTTGCCTTTTAAACAGCTTTATTTAAGGATAGCGGTAAACAAATAAACAAATATGTAAACTTCTTTTTTGGTTGGGCTTTTAAAAATCTTAATAAAACATATTTTTTCTTGCTTCTTGACGAGCAGTGAAAATTTTTGTTAATCAAGGAAAATCAAGACCGCCTGGCAAGCCTAGACTGAGCAGTACCTAGAAAATAGTGCTGGGATACTATTGATATTTTCAGCTATCGATATTTATCGATAGTTCAGATTTCACTATCGATATTACTATCGACTGAATGTTTTTACTTGTGCAGGAAAACTTCAACTGGTTTTTTATCAGGCTACATACAGTTCGTTGTTTTTATTACTTTATTGAACGTATGAGACGCATGTATGTACGTACGTTATCTTAGATGAAAAATTGTGCTGCTGGCAAGCACCTTTCTGAAGGCACCGAAGTAGCAGGGACTATAAGTTATTTAACTGCAATTTAGGATAATTATACCCACACCAGAATAGTGGAGAGGGTATTATGCATTTGTGCTGAAGTGTGTATCACCTTAAAATATGGATCATGGACCAACTTAAAAGTATACCGATCTAACGATGTCCGTCCGGGTGGGTGGCTGGCACAAGGATCAAGCCTATTGAAAATGTGACGAATCGTAGGACCACCAGGGGAGAAAGGGGCAATTTCTACCTCTCCGAAACTATCAAACCGATTTTAATGAAATTTAAATCATAGATAGATCAATATTTATATGGACACATAATCATGATTCTCCATGGGTCCCGAATAGGGTTATCATATAGTCGGGCTTGACCGACTGTACTTTCTTACATGTTTACTAAATTGGTTTTGATTTTCAACCCAAAAGGTAATCAATCTAGAGGACTTATACATTACAAAATTTTTGACATTTCAGTTCCAATGTAAACATATACAAATATCGACATTAAGGCCTTTAGTAGTAAAAATTAGTAGTAAAAAATCACAGCTAAGCAATCCATTCTTGTTGTTTGTATTCATTGCTGTAATTCAGCGCGAATTAATAATAGCAAGTAAAAACTTGCGGCAAAAAAACTGTGTGTTTATAGCTGCTATTACATGTCTTTATTTTAAATAAGAATAATATCGATATTGATATTTTTCCTATCGATATTTTCGATATTTTAAGACTATCGATAATATCGATAGTACTATCGATAGTTTCCCAGCACTACTAGAAAATGATAAATATTAAATAACATGTTGTAACCACCAACGCAATTTCGTGTTATTACATACATACATACAAGCAACGAGACCAGACAATAATCATTACCTTTAAGGCGATCATATGCCATCAGTAAAACGACTAAATGCCTCTAATTATTATCATCATCATCTGTCCAACCAACCCATATTAACACTTCAAGTTCATTAACTCATTCATTGAACAGTGCAACTGAAAACAATATACATAAAACGCATGGCCAGTCCAAATGTGTCAAACAACAACTTAACAGTCGTAATATTGTGGATTTTAAACAAAAGGCACTCTTATTCTTCTTCATATTTCTTTACATTAAAATGTCTGCCCATAAATTCGCGGCTGAATGCATGAAAAATGAATGAACTAACAAACCAACCAGCCAAGTGAACCAACCAGTGCTACCGTTATGCGACTAAAGTCGCATTTTTGCCCCTTTTTAACTGCCGTGCCACTTTTTTGACCCCTTTGTTTTAAATCCCCTTTTGTATCATTTTGTAATTTTTTGTGCCCCTTTTTGACCCAAATTTTTTTTATACTGTCAATCAATGAATCTGAGCTCAATTTGAAGAGAAAATAGCATCTAATTTGGAAAAAATTAAAATAATTCAGGAAGGGCTATCTATTAACAATAAAATTTACCTCAAATTTCTAGTATATGTATTAAATATTATGAATAAATTAAACCTTAATTTTCAAAACGAATCTTCACAAATTATATATTTAGTTTCATCCACGAAAGATATTGTATTAGAAATTTTTATAAATTTTTTAAAAAAAGAGTGTTATGCAAACAAATATAGAACAAATTGATTTTGTTGATGTTCTGCATATAAAAGAAACTCTTAATATATATATATATATCGGCTAGAAATATGTACTAACAACATCTTAAGTAGTGATATTGTAGAAATTAAAAACAACATTTTACTTTTTTAAAAAAGCTGTGCAAAGAAATTTTATCAAGAATTAATATTAGCGATAAGAGGCTGAGTTCATTAAAGGTTTTAGATCCAGTATTTATTAAGTCAGCTGAAGACATAAATTACTTTGAAATTGTTACGTTTTTATTGATATAATTACCAACCCAGATGATTTTGTAAAAGAGTTGAAACTTTTAGAAATCAGATCAAACGATAAAAGCTATGAAGCAATTTTTAAAATATCTAAGCCTGAAACATTTTGGTACGAAATTGGCAATTTAAAAAACTGTTTGGGTGACAATTTATATCCAAACTTGTATAAATTTGCTTCGTATGTTTTTACTTTACCACATAGAAGTGCATCCGCTGAGCGGATATTTTCTAAGTTAGCATATTTAAAAAATAAAGTGACAAATAGACTGAAAGTAGATACCTGTCAGTCTATGTTATCCGCTTTAAATTTGTATCAAAATGACTTGGAAGATTGGATTCCAAGTGATGAATTGATTAATAAATATAGATTTACGTTTTCAAAAAAAATAGATATTTAATAGTTGCAGAAACAACATAAAACTGCAATTTATAAAAAAATGGATCTGTACCTGATATTAACTATCTTCCTATCAATACTTTTATATGCTTTTTCCTCGAGGTTTTTTCGTAACTTAATTTTTTTGGTAAAAAAGTAAAATAATCCAAGTGCCAAATATTTATGTACATATACTTACATACATACATATCTCTATCTATTTAAATGTAAAGTTTTTTTGTATCAAATCATATTATGAACTATTTTTTGTTTTTGTAAGTATTGTTATTACACTATTTTAAGCTCGTTTTATTTACAAGTAATTAGTAACTGTATAAATAATTGAAATAAAAATTTTATGCAACAGTTCATTATCGTTTACTTGCAAACAAGACATGTATTTTCACGATATATGTATATCTTATATATTATATTAGGGCGGGTCGATTTGTAGGGAGTGAAAAATTCACCAATTTCCCTATGATTTCCTTATTCTATGGGTACCTCTATCGTTAAAATCGAGTCCCCTACTTTTTGTTGGTAAAAAGTTCAAAAGTTACGGGCATTTTTGTCCAAATTTTGGACCATTTTTCGATTTTTTTCATGATTTTGTCCAAGAATATTACTTTTATGGCCATATTTTTTGGCTCAATCCATTATTTAATTCAATTTACAATTCAAAACGAAGAGTTTAAGCCCAAATTTATCGAATTCGGTTGATTAATTCATGCGATATTGCTAAAACAAAATAACACATAAAACAAAGTTTTTGATTTTTTTCCCTTTTTATTTTTTTTTCTACAAAAATTCAAATTAAGAGATAATAAAGTATCTATCAACCTATTATCAAAAAAAAATATTCAATTTGAGTGTAGTAAAAGACAAAATGTGAAAAAAACATTATTTTTTCTGAAAGTCTTGTTTGCTTTCAAGTCTGGGTGTTTTCGTACGGCTTTCTAATGTCGTCGCCATAGCGCCTTCTACATTCTTTCCTGCAACTCGTTTAGCAGTGGCAGCCAGCAATTGGACATGTCTTTCCGTTCCTTGAATGTGTAAAGGAATTTGTGGATCATCGAACGGTGGCTCTTCGTAATTTACCCAGCAAATAAAATTGGACCACCTGACCCATTTTGATAAAATGGACTACTCCATGGACTGGTCCGATGTAATGCAAGCATGGACCATGTCATTGTTAAAAAGTGTTTGTAGTGAGACGACATGTCTTCGTTTTTTAACGACGTGCTTTCGTTTTTAAACGATTTCAAAACTAATCCTCTTGAGTATACCATGGAGTAGTTTTACAACTACTCCTTAGTGGTCCAAAGGTGGGTTATATGATCCTCTCCTAGGACATCGTAATGTTAAATAGACCAGGTTTTTTCCATACGTTTGGGTTACTTTTGGACTAGTCCTGGTCCTTTGTGGACTACTCTTTACACGCGTGTTTGGACTGGTCCTATTATTTGCAGGGTAAATATCCCTCCAAATGTTCATACCAATAACTTTGCGTAAACGGTGGTTCGAATAAAATGGTATCGTCATTTAAATCAATCATATTTGTATATTCCGTACAATTAAAGTTTATAAGAGATTTTTTATAAACTCTAAGTTCCGTTGGGTCGACAATATCTCTTCGGTAATGTAAAATCTTCTTTATAGACAATAATGTAAAGCGGAAATCAGTCCAGTCGTAACGTAAGGTTCGTAAGCTTCGTAAGTCAAACAAATTGAGCCAAAAAAATGGCCATGAAAGTAATATTCTTGGACAAAATCATGAAAAAAATGAAAAAATGCTCCAAAATTTGGACAAAAATACCCGTAACTTTTGAACCGTTGGACCAATGTTGGAGATTTTTTTTGTAAATTGATCAAAATGAACTCACCTTTCCAAATCGATAGTTTTTGAGTTATGGATGTGAACGTGTAGATAATATTTCATACGAACGTCAATTTGGGAAAAAATCTACCAACAAAAAGTAGGGGACTCGATTTTAACGATAGAGGTATGGTTTCTTTGACAAATTTTCATGGAATAACCTATAGAATACGGAAATCATAGGGAAATCGTCGAAAAATAAATCGACCCGCCCTAATATATATATATATATATATATATATATATATATATATATATATATTTACATATATATGTGTGTTTTCCCAAACAATTTGTGTTATATACCTATAATGTATTTTTTTATAAATATGAAGTTTATTTTGTGTTATGTTCAGTTTTCGATGAAAATAATTTAATAAATACATACGTTTTTTTTAAATTTTCCTGTTTTTAAAGTTGCCCCTTTTTTTCTCAGAATTCCCCTTTTTGTGACACTTTTTTTTTGCAAATCCCCTTTTTGTGCCCCTTTTTGAAAATTTTGAACGGTAACACTGGAACCAACCAACTAATCAACCAGTTAACCCGTCACCAGTGTTTATGTGAATATTTCATACACTTCTTTTTATTAAAATAGTCGGTTGTCCGATTAAAAGTAGTTAGTTGTCATTACCATTTACGATTAGGTTTTTAACGCTGATGCTTTTGTTGTTGTTTTATTTTTGTTTTCGTTTTTGTATTTTTTGTAGTTTTGCCTTATTTTAGAAATTGAACTGTGTGTAATTTAAAAAAAAAACTCCAAATTGTTTACAAAAAAGTCAATGACCACAAAATATGTATAATAAGTTAAATAAGAAATTTTTAATAACAAACATTTGTTTGTATAGTGGCCTTGGGCCTCCCTCATTTACAAGTATGAGTGAACCAAAAATATATATGTGCATACATAATTCTTTAGCATTTAGCGACAAACAGAGTTGGCGTAGTACTCTTTTTATCTACAGCAAATGACGGTACGCAAGACCAAACAGTATAAAATTTAGCTTTCAAGACAAAGCAAACCCGTCTTTTTCTACGTCACACAAACCATAAACGCGAAATCTTATTTATTTGTCCAAATCGTCGTACAGAACATTTTCTTCGACGATTAATGTGCGACATTTCGTCTGTCAATTAGGTTTAATAATTTAGAGAAAAAAATTGTCGTTTAAACAATCTGAGCGACAATGACGTACGTTTTGTCTCTAACCACGTTTTGTTAAGACAATATCAACGACAGTGTCCCACGTTTTTTCTTTTCTAGAGAAAGGATAAGAAATGGCATTCTCTTTTCCCTGCTCTCCTAAAAGCTCAGGACTTGACGGCTAAAACTTGAAGACTGTGGTTATTCAGCACTTAAGGACAAACTGTGCGATAATGTCCAACGTTTGGTTTTTAATAAAATTTTGTTAAAGACAATTTCTACGACAATGTCCGTCCCACGTTTTGTCATTAAAAAAACTTTGTTGAGGACAAACTGAGCGACAATTTCGGTACGTTTTGTCTTTAATCAAACTTTGTTGAGGACAATCTGTTCGACAATATCTTAAGTTTAAGGTGGATTTTAACAAATTCTGCCGGCAATATGTTTCCTATTAAGACGAGCAATTTTGTTGATATCAAAAATAAAAATGTACACTTGAACTCCGTTGACGACGAGATAATCGACAATGTCAACGAGTTGGTCGTGTATTAAGCAAGATGGGAGACAATGTCGTTCAAAACATCGTTAAAGACATCATGAGAGGCAATGTCGCCAGAATAGTCGTTAACGATTACATTGTTTTTACATCGCTTATGTAATCGTCGACGACAAGACGATGTACATATACGGTCTATAGTGAAAATGTTATTTTATATAAATTAACTATCAAAAAATTAACTCAATAATCCGTAATAAACCAAGAAATATTCCGTTATTTTATGTAATTTAACTACCAAAAATTAGTTTTTACTTACCTTTAAAAAACGATGTGCTTGTTTTGTGTAACAAATTCCCATTTTCTATTTGTATAAATGATTTATAATTGCGAAACCATATCGGTCATGTTGCTGGTATCTTATGATTGCGAGTTCTTCTGTAAACAAACGAGGTCAGTACAACAAGAGTAAAACAAATCTGTGTAACAGGGTAAATAAACAATTAATGTTCTCTCTCTCATTAGAAAAACAAGCGGACAGTAGGTGTCTGTCCGGTATTTTTAAGAAATTCTGCTCTTTTGTGGAGTAAACGAAAATTACTGAATTTAATAAAACAACTGAATATTTCTTTGTTTTTACGGAATATTCGGATAATTTTTTGATAGTTAATTTATATAAAATAACTGAAAATGTATTTGTTTTTACGGAACATGGGATTGAATTTTTGACAGTAAAAATTAAAAGAACTTTTCGTTAAAAATAAATGAAAAATAAGTAGACCGGGTTTTAACTGAATTTTCATTTATTTTATATTACAAATTCAGTTAATTTTACGTACAGAATATTGTGAGTGTTTAAATGCTATTAGGCGGCGTTTATACGATATCTTTCTAAACATGTCTGTTTTCATGTCTCATTGTCTTACTTTCTTAACATACATACATATTAACAAACACGAAAACTCGTACTGACAAACATCAAAATTTGTTTCGTGTCTGTTTGGCAACTCCTCTTTCTTCTCTAGCCCGATAGCCAACAAAAAAAAAAGAAATATGAAAAGACATCATGTAAATTTGGGGTTAGTTAGCAATGAGTGGACCTAAATGAAAACCATATTATGCACCTTTATTCTAATCTTTGACACTTCGAATTCCTATGTAGACAATATTTAATGCTTCATAGAACTTGGACTTTTCGAATCGTTAATAATAATTTTTTTTTTATAATTTGAAAGTAAAGACTTGAATTTGAAATCAAAAACAAAAAATGTAAGAAAATATAGTCGGTCAAGTCCGACCATATATACCCTGCACAAAATAATTTAGAGAAAGAGTGTCGAAAGTGTACTATGTTTCGGTCTATTATTATCTACCAGAACAAAATTTTATGCCGAACTTTTTATCACATCTCTCTGGATTAAACCCAAGAGTTGTAAATTGTCCCATACAAACCTAAAACATTACAAACTGAAAATAAGAAAAGATTAAATTAAAGCATTAATCGAACATTAAATCAGTGTAATTAAAAAAATTTAATCAAGTGAATTAAACGTTAAATTGATACTTTTAATTTGCATCAGTAAATAAATTTACTTGATTAAACGTTTAATTCAATTGATTAAACGTTTAATTCATTTGATTAAATTTTTAATTAAAACTGATTTTATTTTTGATAAATGCTTTAATTGGTGAACAATTTTTTTCTGTGCTTGTAATATCGAGCCAGCGAAATGTTGATTTATCCAAATAGAAGTCCAAATGTCATACAGCACGAGTAATAAAATTTTAACAAAAATACCCAGCAGGAAAACGTAATCAATAGGAACCGATATTGATATGCAAATCTTGTTTATTATTTGATTCCAGAACTCATTACTCTTAATATAGAACGTGCCCTGGAATTGTAATAAATTATTTTAATGTATACTGCGAATGCATTAAATAATTCATATCGGTTTTTTTTTAATGAAAATATGTAAAAGAAAATGTACGAAACATTTTCAAAAACAAAATAAAAACACGAATAGTTTTCACTAACAGAAACAATATATTCCTTATTCTGCAAATGGGTGAAAATTCGTAGTAATCAATGCATAACTACTGTGTCAATAAAATTACCTTTTCGATTCCAATGAGTGCATTATCATTCTTACAAAAATAATACATTATCAATTCCTTATTTTCCCGCCGGATATTTATTTAAAAAAAAATTAAATTTCCCTTATAACAGCCTTCTATGAATGCCCTTAATATTCAATTAAATTGATTATCTCAAAAAAAACGAATAATTTATAAAAATTTTTGGCATTATTTAACTTTACTACGTTAAATGAAAAATATTTCAAGAAAAATTAAAAAAAGCAACTACAAAAAAACAAAACAGCCCACACTTTAAGAATTAAACGAAAATGGTGTGGTCGGCTGTGGTGTTGTCTTGCTATTGATGATGAGTGTATTTCGTCTCCTGTTGTTGTTGTTATTAATTTTTTTGTTAACTATGCGTCATTCTTAATATCTTTTTAATTTTCTGTTTAGAATCAGAGTCGAGTCAAAAGCCAAAATAGATGTTGTTTACCGATTGCAACGTTTAAATTCATTAAATTATTATTTTTTATTAAAATGTTTTCATTCTTTGTTTTTAAAAAACTTTAAAAAAATTAAACAACTGACCTCTCTTTTAAAATTTATTTATGTTTCATTTTTTAATAGGTATATCAAGTTGTTTTTTACATAAATATTAAAAATTTTAGCAAAAAATATAATTCAAGTTTTTTTTATATGTGTTTTGTTTCGTTCAAACTAAAATTATGTAATAACCTAAATTGCTTAAATTTATAAGTATTTTTAATGTTTTGTCTTAAATTAGTTTTCAATTTTTAATTTTTATAATTTATTAAAAAAAATATACACAAAGACAATTGTTTAATGATTCACATGTCATTGTTAAAAAAAATTTATTTTCGAGGTAAATATTTTTTATTCGGTTATAAAAAAATAACTTTATAGCAAAATTAATTATTTAAACACTGGGAAAAAAATTTGTTTATAAGAAAAAGTAATTGTTTTTAACTACTTCCCTAGAGTATTAAGGCGCCCGTACACGACATGTATTTGTCATCTGACTTGTCAAATTTCCCACTGCAAAATACATATGTACATGTCGTGTGTTACCTTTTTAACTTTGCTTCTGTAAAAGTCAGACGCAAAGTCATCTGACAAAATTTCAATTAGAGCGTGCTCTATTTTCTTCTGACAAACCATCTGACATCAGAAATCTATGACAGGAAGGAACCGGCAGCGGCGTCCACTATTGAGGGAATCATTAGCCGTCTGAAGTTAATTTTCTACAATACCGATATACATACATATGTTGGATCATCTTACTATTGAATAGAATTTATGTGAATATATATATAAAAACCGTTTTATTATAAAATCCTAAATTGGTATCTTTGAATTAAAAGAAAAAAATGTTAAGATGGCTAAACTATTTTACGGCGCAAATAAAAAATTTCATGGCGGCAGCAAGCTATTTTAAAACCGAGCACTACTTTGGTTTCTGCAATAACAATGCGAAAAAAACAGAGACAATGTCAGAAGCAAATTACATGTGCTTTTGTGACCGAATATTATAAACCTTATGTAAAACAGCGATTTTGACAGCATGCACAATTACATGTGACTTGTCGTCTATATGCTCCTTTACTAGGAACTGCATATAAGAGACAGATTTTTAGTCAGTGATGCCAGGTACTTTTTTCCTTGTTAATATTTTTTTTTTTGTTTTTTTTTCTGACCAAATTTTACACTTTTTTTAAATAGTAAGAACAATTTTAATAAGAAATCCCCAAATAAAAATTTCATTTTGTTCGAAGCGACTTGTTTCGGCAAGTTTTTTTAAATACTTTTTATGCGATTCCAGTAAGGAATTACAAGCAGAACAATATGCTTTTTTTGAAAACGAATGATCCAATTTATAAGAATTTGGAGCTTGTTTAATCACGGATTGCGGCATTTGAAAGAGCGTTTTTTTCCTATAAGAATCACTCAAAAAGTAAAAAAAAAAATTTTCGGCTAGGTCACATATTGGAGCAGGTCACATATTCACCCTTATCGTGGTTGGCGTATTTAAAATACGCCTGCGACTGTTTCGTAATAGATTAAAGAGAAGGTGAACCTATTTTCTTTAATCTATTACCAAACAGTCGTAGGCGTATTTTAAATACGCCAACCACGATAAGGGTGATTGTCTTTCATATTTAGTTATTTTTTGGGGACATATTTGCTTGAAAATTGTCTTTAAAAAATCCAAAATTGTATGTGTTGTCAAAGGTTTTAGATTCTTTTTTTAAATTCTTCTTTTTAAAACACTCACTCAGGAAAAATAACTTAAGTAAATTAATTAATTAATTAGGATCATTTACTCATACGGTGTTGATAAGAGTAAAATAAAAGTTTTGCTAATTTTTTCATATTTTATATAGGAAAAAAAGAAAAATAAGCGTAAATAATAAAAGAAAGGAAAATATATTAAAAGTGTGCAAAATCCCCGAATTTTTTTTTTAAATCCCTAATCCCCAAATGACTTCCTTTGTCCTATTTGCTGGCATAAAATCCCCAACTTTGGGGATAAATCCCCAAGTCTGGCAGCCCTGTTTTAAGTAATTGTTTTAGTTTTGAAAAGTTTCTCTCCTTTTTTGACCCACCTCTTAAAAATCAAATGATTTACTTAAGCTGGATTTAGACGAAATGTATTAAGCAGTGTGCTTGTTAAATTGGCCGCTGCAAAATGCCTTTATAATGTTGATCACTTTTTAGTAATACTTATTCTATATTTTGTAATTAATTCTTCCCTTGGAGTCCATTCTTCCAGCTCCGATTCGAACAAATGGAGAGAGGAAAGCGTGTACTCACAAGTTTCTATTTAAAGTTTGTTTGTAAATACTGTCCGTGGACACTGACACTGGACGTTATGACATGCTACCAATTTTCATAAGTATGTTCACAATTAGGAAACTTGTACTTATTTTCAAAAAGGTTCAAAAAGTTTCATTAATTTTGTTAAAATGTTCACAATCCACAATACCTGGTCATTATTCTGTCCACGATATAGAACTGTCTTTATGCAAAGGTCCTACGTTGTACGGGTTGCAAAATTATGGAATTCAATAATTCCTTATGATAGCAGAAATTTTTCACTTTCAAATGCCCAATTTAAAAGACTCATTTCATCCTTTGTTGACAACTATTAACTTTTATCATTTAAATTTCAGTGAGACTGTTTTGGAACCGCTTTTAACAAAATATAAGACATTAAATTTTACCAAAAATTCATATTCGTGATGGAAAGAATGGGTAAAACTGATTATAAATTTGTACATAAATAAAAAACTATTTAATTATAATACACTTTATATACATAACAAATAACTGTCAGCATATTTAAGTCATTAAATTAAATTTCAATAAAAACAAGTTAGAGTGCTATATTCGGCTGTGCTGAATCTTTAATACCCTCCACCGACTGTTCGAATATTTCAGGAGGGATGTATATATGATGTCTATTTAATATTTATTTATCTTTATAAAAACAGACATCAGCATTAAAATTGGTTGGTTTGAGGTTTAGATCTATATTAAATTATTTAGCAATTTAAACTAGCTTGAGTAACAGTTTCAATTAAAATTTTGTTATGATAGAATTATTTTTTACGGTTTTAGGCGTACGAAACTGTTTTCCGGTAGTAGGGTTTATATGGGGCCTAAGGTAAATTATGGACCGATCTTCACGAAATTTCACAGTGTTATTTCTAGTCCTAAAAAACTGTGACGTACCAAATTTTGTTATGATAGCATTATTTTTATCGGTTTAAGGCGAACTAAACTGTTTTCCGGGAGTAGTGTTTATATGGGGCCTAGGGTAAATTATGGACAGATCTTCACAATAGTTTACAGCGTGATTTCCAGTCGAATAAAACAAATTTTTGCAAGATCTTATCTGTGCCTTGTTCCACCATTTATGTTATTTTTTGTAACAAAATTATCATTTTTTTTAGTTGGTGGTTCCACATTTTGATTCATAGCTCTGGTCCTACTGCACCGATTTTGCTGAATTTCAATCCCAAACTGCTTAGGATAACCACAAGCAATTTGGCACCAAGTTTGTTCATTACTTTTGAGTTGTTCGAAAGTGAGCGTGTTTTCAACAGACGGACAGATGGCAAGACGGACAGACAGACGGACATGGCTAAATCGACTTAGAATCACTCAAGGACCCAGAATATATATACTTTATGGGGTCTGAGATGAATAATAAAAAAGTTTCACACGGAATGACAAACTTAATATACCCTCTTCACAACTAATTGTGATGGAGGGTATAAAAACAAAATATTACAAAGGGATACATTAAAAAAGGGTCACAAAAAGTCTCATTGGCATGAAAAGGTGTCAAAAGTGGCAATTTAGTGTCACAACGGCAACGCTGTTCTTGAATCAAGCGCATTTGGAGATTGATTCAATCTTAGTTTGACGTAAATCAATCTCATTTTCGGATTATTTCAAGTACTAAAGCGGGATTGAATATGGATAATTTAAGTATTTTGCGATTGAAAATCCGTACTTGAATCAATCTTTCTGTACTTGATTCAATAAAATCCGTACTAACTGTACTATAAATATTGCTTCGTATTGATTTGAATACGGATGGATTGATTTTTCTTTTCAGGTGTGGACCCCATGTTAGAACAGTGTTGTTAAAACAACTGTTTACACAACGATGTCTAATATCACTGCAGTATTGCATATACAAAAACTACATCTTGCTTGTTATCGTTGCTTTTTATAAGGGTTTTCTTGCCATATGTTTTCCCCATATTGAAGAATATAAACAATTGTGCGTTACTAATTCTGCCAACGTTTTGTTCTTGAGCAAACATAACAATGGATGGTCTGGACGGCGGCGTGTAAGGGAGACATGACAAAACTAAAAGATATTAAATTCATTGCAGTTTTTTTTAGTAAAAAATCTGTAAAATCAAAGAAATGGAGGGAAACGGAAATTAGCAATCGTTTGTACCTACAAGCTTTTAATTAATATCGCAAAGCATATTTAAATGTTTTCCTACAATAAATTTACAAAGTACATACATATGTACCAATTTTACTGGATTTAATGTCTGGTCAACTTTAAATGGCCGATAACAAAAAAAATCCTAATAGGTACCTAATTTAAAAACGTAATAAAATACTCTATCATTTAATTTTCACACTTAATTGATTGGCACGACAATTATAAAAAAAAACCAAAAACGTTTTATCAATTCATTGAGCAGAATGTAGGTAGGTATTAAAAATTAATAGATAATTATTTTTTATAATAATAAACAAACAAACAAAAACGAAATATAAAACCAACAATAATACACTTACCGATACAGGTAATTTTCCCATTATAAAAATTTAAAACCAAAAACACAGTCAGCAAAAACACACTCACAAAAAGAAACTAATAACAGGATTGCATAAAACCGTTTTTGTTTAATAAACAATTTTGATTGATAATTATTTTATTTCAGTTGTGAATTTTAGCAAAATATCAAGACAGCACAAGTCAACTAAGAAAAAAGGTTATCAAACAAGTGCAGTTTTTTTGTTTTTAATAATAAATTAAAAAATTTGACCACTTTTTTGAGCATTGAAATTCATTTAGAATTTATACATTTTAACAAATTTTTCAAAATGACATCATTTTTGTTAATAATTTTAATAATTTTTATTAATTTCTTTATAAGGTTTTTTTATTCATGAACAACATTAGAAAAATTAATAACTATTTTAGTATTTTATTTTTGTTTTAGTTTTTTATGCTTGTATTTTTTTTAAATAATTATGATATTTAGTAATTTGACACCTGCTGTCAACAGTGTCAGACACTAAAGGGAGCAGAGCAAAACACAATTACATACTAAAATTTAAGCAATGTAATGTTTGCATGGATGTGTGGTATGCTCCTACGTAACAGATTCTTTTTCTGAACTGTAAATAACCCAACAAACACGGAGGTTTGTATTCAAGTTGAAAGTGATTTGAAATCAAACTTTTTCTCAAACGACAAACGTTTGATAATGATTTGGAAACAACGCTTTTAAACGTAATTCTGAAATGTTTTTCAAATTTGGATTATAATGCAATGTGGAACATAAAAAAAATCTTTTATTTTTTAATTTAAATTCATTATTTATTGAAATAAACTGTGAGATAAACATTCGGCACCATATCTAAACGATGAAATAATGTTCTTTCCGTCCTATAATTCTTGGAAAGACGAAATAATTGGCTCTATTTTATTTTGAAGATTGTAGCACCACGATCATTCAACAAACTTATAATTTCTTCACTTTCCCGTTTTATTTTTTTATTCGTATTCTTAATCATTGTAATTACTCACAAATAATTTTAATTTGTCACAAAAACTAAATCGTTCATTTGTAAAGCACATTTAACCACGAAGTAAAATTTAACTTTAATCGCCATTTTTAATGTTTACATTTATTTTTTGCTTTAGTAGTGCCAAGTTTAGTAGTTTTGATTTGAATTTAACAATATGATAACATGATTTAAAATGATGATAACAATGATAAAACATTTGATGTCAAATGTTTATTTTCAAATCATTATCAATTTGAATTTAAATGTTAAAATCAAACATTTAATAAACGTTTGAGAATTGTGTTTGATGCCAAATCATATCAAAGGTTTGACTTCGTGTTTGTTGGGAAGTAACTATTTATGTAGATATGTATGTTTGAATGTGTATGTTTACATACAGCAACAATTATTATAATATTTTAATTACAATTTTGCTTTTTTGTTGTTGTAAATTTAGCAACATCACACATAACAAAAACAAATCATAAACAAAACGATAATCATTAGCGTGACATATTGCAGGTAAGTTTGTGTGCATGTGTGTCTAGTCGTAATCGTATTAATTTGCAAAACTACCGTAATTTTAGGTGTTGTTTACTTAGCGATTTACATACAATTATACAGTATGTACTTGTTTTAAATGAAAAACCGTCTACATAGGACTTAATTTTGTTAAATTTCAAGTTGTTATTTTAGTTGTTGTTGTAGTTTTCTTGATTAGATTTTTTTTTTGTTTTTTTTTTCGCAAGTATGTATTCAAGTTGAAAGTTTCTGAGATACTGACTTAAAAACATTTTTATTTAATACTAGTTTTCCAAAAATAATAATAAAACCAGCAAACAGCAAATTTTAAACACAACACATGAGAGAAGATCAGCAATGTGTTTTATTTGCAAAATATTAAAAAATAACAACAAAGTAAAAATAAAGACATAAATAAATACAAAAAAAAATTTAAAAATATATTTGTCATATGGCCATCCATTGTGGCTGAGTTGACTGGCTGACAAAACGAAAACTGGTGTTTTTTCTACTTTTTGCTTTTTTTTTCTGTGAGTATTTCTATTTTGAGCAGAGCTGTAATACTGGTTATTAAATGCGTTTAAAATTGCTCATAAGTCAAATAACTGCTGTTTGTAGACAACAAAACAACATATTGGGAAGGAACCTTTTGAAATTTGTTTCTGTACGTCGAAATTTTCAGAGAGATTCTTAAGTATACAATCATGTTCTGGAAATCGAATTCGAATAAAATTTAAATCAAACAAATTTTGAAAACGATTCTGTTTTAAAAGCTCATAGGTATACTCCTCGTATGCACTTTGAGTACCACTTATCTTTACCAGAACTACTCTTAAAATTAGGAGCAACAGAACGTCAGTTGCAGAGCAACTCGCTTTTTAAATGCATTCTACAATGCAACGATGTAAAAGTTTACAATATTATCTGTCTCAAAGGGCACCAAAACAGTTATCGATGCCTACACAATAAGCAAACGGTGCATCGTTAACCTTGAGTGTACAATTTGACTTTGACTGCAAAGTGCTATGATGTTTTGGAATTCAGCGATGTAATTTATTTTCACAAGAAAAAATTTAACTCAAAATCTTCATCAATTAACTTAATGCTGATATTAGAAAAACTGATCAGTTTAAACCCCAACATTGTTTATTACCAGGTTTAAATTCCCTTTTTGATGGGATATAATACGGGTTAAAAAATATAAGTAAATATTAGGAAAATCCAAAAAGTACTTAAAAACTAAACACGCCTCCAAATATAGTACTTTTTGTTTTCTATAAATAGGGGCTTAATTTTGAGGCGTGTCGTAAAAATGAGTATATTAAAAGCTATACAAAATAAATTTCAGAAGGACTTTCATGGCACGTGCAAACTAATTTGTTATTAAGGGAAAGGATCCGAGTTGAAATAAGTATTTACCAGATTTTGATATCGGATTAAAAATTCATCAAAGGCAAAAATGAAGCCATATTCAATCCATGAACGATATGCGATATGATGTGCTCGTCAGATTTTTTTAACTCTATCGCCAAACCGGATGTCAGAAATCGCCAATGTTGTGCAGCTTTCGTAACATTTTTTTTTTACTACATTTTGCATAAAAAACTAGTAGGTATAATATTTTAGTCAAAAATCTCCAAAAAATGAGAAAAAATACAAAAAACGTCGCCGAAAGTAAATTTTGATTAGTTTCTGTTATTTTTTTAATAACATAAAATGGCGATCATATATTCAATTAAAAAAAACTAAAATTAAGTACACATTACTGGTGGTTTGAACTGCATACATACATACTATTAGAATTAAATAGTGACTGAATATAAAATTCATTTTAATAATAAAAATCATTTGAAAAAAAATTAAAAATTTTTTTTTTAATAAGTATTGACAACAAACTGTTAAAAAAATCGCTGAAATAATATAAATCGTAAAAACAACCAATTAAATCGCCAGTTATATCAAAAATCGCCAGTCTTCAAATGGAAAATCCCATTGCCAAACACGTTTCAAAATCGCCACGTTTGGCGAGAAATCGACACATCTGACAGCCCTGGCGCGATACACATATAAAAAACAAAATACACTGTATTTTGTGGCGTGGATTAAAATTTTATTTCCTGTTTTACTTAAGAGTTACACGACCGAGTTTTGCCTTTCAAGTAGCTTTTTTATACTTCTACATTTGTATGAAATGGGCCTAATTTAATTTTTTTCTTGGGACTTATTTTGCGGAGCAGCCGATGATTCGTGAGCTCAGAAATATAAATGAGAACCACTACGTAGATTATAAATTGAATTAACAGCCGTATTCATATTGAAAATTTGGCATGAAGTTAGCAAAAAGTTTATTCATAATACACTAACCAAACTCTGGCTTACGATTTGCTAAACTCTTTCCAACGAGCTGCCAAACGTTTGCCAACTTGTGAAAAACAGCAGTTTAATGTCGAACAATTTTGTTGGCTTTTTTAATTAACTGTTTTTTTTTTAATTTAATTTCTTTTAATTTTAAAAACTTTTGAAAATATTTATATGTGAAGGAAAAAACAAAAAAAAAGGGAAAATTAAAAATACAGCGAAAAATTCAAATATGATTTATAAAAAATTGGCAGATGGAGAAAAGTTCGTTATGAATTAACTTTGTACCAACAAGCTGCTAAGCTTAATCGGCATTCTAGTTAGCAGCTCGTTGTACGTAGTGTACAGACTGTGGCTAACTTTGTGTTATGAATTCGGCTAATTGTGTACATAGTATGTATATTATTTTAGACATCGTTTAAAAACTGCAGTCATTACGCTATTGAACAACTTATAGATCTATTATCAAACAATTTTTATTCATAGATAACCGATAAGAATTATTCGTTTCTATTGAAAACAAATAATTCATTGCCTAATAAATTTCGTAAATAAATTTTGAGTCATTTATAAAATTAATAATAAACTTCCGCAATTTTTTTTTGGGAAATTTGATAAAGAATCTCAAGTAAATCGAATTAGTTACCTTCCCTTTTCGTAATGTTTAGGTTAAACTAAATGGTTACAGATATTTTGGATAATATTTATTTTGTTTTGGTTATTTTGCTTTTGTAACAAGTGCAGCGAGTGGCATACAACAACAAACAAAAAAACTAAGCCTCTTTGTATCTTTACTATGATGACCAGTGTTTTCAGAATAAGGAATTTGTAACCAAATTGGGGATTTTTTTTGGAAATGGGAATAACAATGCTGTTTTAAGGATTAGGAAATTTGCTGGGGATATTTCTAAAATTTTGAGGATTTTTTAACATTCTTTTGATAGATAGATATTTATATAAACAGATAGATATAAAGATAGATATTATGCAAAATTGATCCGACGAGAACAAATGGCGAAGATCTCTAATGCTTGACATCGAGAATAATGAATTGAATGACATGTTCATTCGATTGAATGAATCATGATAAAATATGATGCAATGAACTTGTAAATAACCTATGTTTATAAGTGGAAATAATAAATGTAGAAACAAATATTACCAGGGCTGTGGAGTCGTCCGAAAAAAGTACTTACTCCGACTCCAAACGCTGAAATTTATTAAGTACGACTCCGACTCCTACTATATTCTTGTTGCTTAATGTATGAATATGAGACTCAGTGATGTAAACTTTTATTTTTTCATTACCGTACGGCCTTCTAAAAATTAAAGTTTTTGAGAAGAAATTACCGTACGCAAACATTGGAAACTGCACATAAGAGCAGTATTCATAAACCATTTATTGAAATTTTAAATGTGTTTTAAGAAGATAATTTTTATTTTTAAAATTTTTTTTTCAATTTTTTATGCCGAAAAACGTTGGAGTCGGAGTCGAGAGTTTTTGTGGGTACTACAACTCCGACTCCGACTCCGGCACAAAAACATCAACCCCGACTCCACAGCCCTGAATATTACTATCATTTTTATTGGTGATTTTTGAAAATAATGAAAGTACGGAAAATTTTATGGTATGACTCCAAAAGCATCTGAAAACCCTGGCTTTGACAACATTACAATAAATAAAGACATTCTCTTCTGTTAACTATTTTAGTTAAAATTTTAGTCAATTTGACTAGCACACTGGTATTAAAACTATTTAAATTAGGGGTTTCAGTTAATCGCGTTAACGATTTAACCATTTTTCCGTTTGTCGCGATTGTCAATAAAATTAATTGAAAATAACAACAACAATTTTAATAAAAATTTCAGTTTCAAATGGATTTCTAATAAAAAAAACCAAAAACGGAGCATTATTTAAAATCATTTAAGCTAAAATCCTTTATTCATTAAAAGCTTGTTAGATTTTTTTTTCATACTTTATGCCTTATGTAGGCGTTTCATTAAGTAGTTAAATTCTGAAACTTAAAATTAGTCCCACTTCAGGATAGCATACTTGTTTAGACGGTCCTCAACCTAGCGGGGTGAAAGATCGGCCATTCGAAGCTTTGTTCGTGCTTAAAGTTAAAAACGCAGCCTTGCAAGGGGATTTGGATGTTTTTTTCAGTTTAATTATATATGTATATATATTTTTCTAATTTGATTGATATTAACTTTAACACATGAAAGTGTATTCGAGCTTAATTTTAGACCATGGAGTCCGCAATTATTTTTAAGCCACGTATAATTTAAATATTATTATCTTTACTCGGCCTTTAAATTTCCAATCCTCGAGCTTGTTTATTAACATAGGACGTATAATTTACATATTTTATTAATAGGTATTATAAGATCTTTAAGAAAAAATATTTTAACATCGAATAATAAGCCAAACAAAATTTTTCATTATGACAAAACTTTACCTTCCAATTCCTATCTTCGTCTAATTCCCTAAAATAACTGCAACTTGTTGAAATCTGCTAACGCTGCATTGAAGTACTTAAAATATTGATATGTTACTTCAAGTTGTAGGATACTTATCGGTCTATAATGGATTATTGCTATAAAATTGAAAAAAACATGTTTACTATATGTTTAACGCTTATTATAGCATGGCTGTTTTTAAATCATAGCATGTTTAGCATAGAAAAGAGGAAACCACAATTGTTAATTTAAAACCAAACAGTTATTAGTTGTAAACAAATTGCTGTCATATTTAGCCATAACACATTAAGAGGCAACCATAATATGGTTGCGGCTTCATGTGGTTAAATTAAGCATAATATGTTTACAAATTGTCGTTAAAAAAAGTTTTCTTGGGGGTGACCAAATTGAAAAATTTTTTTTCTCTGCGTATTATAGGATAGGTTATTATATAATCGGGGTATGTATTAGGCCACATTTTTTATAATTATTATAAAATTTTACTTGAATCAAGATGTAACAATAGTTTAGAATTTAAATCGCAATTGCCATAATCTTTTTCCCGATAACGATGGAACGGTGCGATTACGTTAACGATTACAAATATAATCGTCTTGCAAACCCTAAATAAAATATTTTACTCATTTAATTAAAGGAAATGCTTTTCTAAAATTTATTATAAAAAACACACACATGTAGTCATCTGCTTGTATGCAAATACACCAACACGACTGACAACATGAATAAATATCAACATATGTGTCATTTATGAATGAAATAAAAAAAATTATTTCATTTATTTAAAAATATTTTTTTTTACAAAATTAATAAAACATAAAGAATTTTATTACTTTAGTCATCTTTTTTTTTGACAACCTCCACCCCTTTAAGCACAAACAATTACAATTCAGTCACTTATGTAAACATACACACACCCACATTAGTAAGAGTGAGAGAGAGAGAGAGAGAAAAAGAAAGGAAGAAAAACAAAGTGTTTGATTTAGTGAAAAAAGGGTTACATAAATAAATGATTGAATTTTATAAAAAGGATAAAACTCATAATAAAGGAAACAAAAAAGAAGAAAAAGAAGCACTTAATCACTTTAATACCTTGTATATTAATAACAGTAGTTTCGATTGGAAAATAATTGTATAAATTGCCAGAAAAAATTTCTCTCTTCATGAAAAGCGGCGTACCCTCGTCCCTTAATTTTGCCGGATAAGGTACCAAATTGCTACCTATGTATATGAGCTGATCGCTCTCAAAAACGTTTGGTAAACGCAGTTTGTCTGCCAGTCAGTGTGACCAGATTTTTAAAAATAAAAAGCTAAATCATGCTTGGAATATAGCTAAAAAGGGAAATTTAAAACCAAAAAATAAAGCTTAATTTTTTAAAGCTCCTTGTTGTAACTTTTAATTATTTCGATATTTTTCATAGATTAAATAGTGTTTAAGTAAGTACATATTATATCCTTAGCTTTGTTCTTAAGGGTCAATGCCAAAATGCTCATATTTGAAATAATTACATTTAAAGTTTTTATAAAAATTGTTTTACTTACATACATATATGTACATATGAATGTAGCTGAGAATAATTCCAATCTTTACATATAATATTTAGATGTGTTCATTTACTAGCAGAAACATGCAATTAGAGAGTTAATTAAAAATTTACAAAATTATCAAAAAATAAAAATAAAAGAGTAAATGGATATCGACACTTTTCAGATGTAATAAAAGGGATTACTTCGTAATTAATTAAATTGTTTCAAACTATTTGCAAAAGAATAATGTTCTTAAATTTAAGAAAAATAAATATTTTATGTTATTGAAGAACTTTTAATTTAAATATTTTGAAAATTAATATTTTTTAAATAAAAATATTAAACAGCTTAAGGCCCGTTTTCACAAATTACCGATAGCCAAAAGTAGACTTTAACCGGCCTAATAAAATGTGTAATTTTTTTCTGAATATAGTGCTACTTCATTACATTGTATATATAAAAACCCTTTCTACAAATTTGACTTCTTCATTTAATTTTTTTACATTTTGTGGTACAAATATCACGACACGTCAAAATGGAAATGCCCATATGTCGTTTGCGTCAATAATAATACCAATTTTTAAAAACGACTAGTTTTTGACCATGAACTCTTCACTCATAAGAATGCCAAACAAGATATTTTTCCCCTGATACCTAAACCAAAAACCATTTAATTCTCAGTTCTTTTACATTGTTTGAGGCTTCGAAAATTAAAAAGATCATAAAACGATTTGCTAATGTGAATATAACGCACATAATTCGATTTAGTTTTGCCTTTGGTGGCCGCTTATAAATGGAATATATGGCAAATATGCTTACATCGCTAAATGGACATTCACTTAAATCCTTTATATTACATTTACTTATAACGACAGAAAACGCTGATAAATTGGAATACCTACATCGCTTAAGTGGCTATAAACAGTTGTGACTAGAAACGAAAAGTACTGTATGCTTAACCATTTTTTTTATTTTCATGCAATATGCATGAGCTTGAAACTTGCTTTAAGCTATGCTTTTGTTTAATTATTGATTTGTAGTCTTGTATTTGGTGTTTATAAATCACATAATCATACTAATAATCCAAGAAATATTTCGAAATTGAAAATCGATTTTTCCTGCGCTGCCAGACTATTGCTCTTTTAACTAAATCACACATAAGTTTATTTGGATAAACTGTTTTATCTATTTTGAAATGTTAATAAACATGAAATTGAAATTAAAAAAAAAACTAGAAAAAGGTAAATTCGTTATTGAAAAATAAAGCTAAATTTAGCCCCAAAAAGCTAATATGGTCACACTGCTGCCAGTGGTTAAGATCCACCATGGGGTAGGCGTTATCGCAGTTATCCATGGAAAGGTTTTCCACAGCTGACAGCTTATGTTTATTATGTTAAATCCAGTACCTTTATGATGCATTCCTATTACTTTTTTAATTTTGCCACTTTTTATGTGTTCCTAGCCACTGTTGCTGACAATAACAGAGAATTATTAACGTATTGAAAAAGTAAATGTTAAATAAAGACAAGTATTTGCCAAATGCATTAAATTTTAAGAACTTTTATTTAGTTTTTTTCTTCTTTATTTTGCTTTCAACAAAATAAACAATATAAAGTTTTTTAAAGCCTTGAAAGTTTTTTGTTTGTAAACTAAAAAGAAATCCAAAAAATACATTGAGTCGACAAAAAAAAAAAAAAACGGTTACTTAAAAATGCTTATAATACTTATTTTTAGTAATTTTTTCCTTGCATTAAGTGAAGTTAAACGCAACATAAGATCTTTTGTACTATTGTAAAAAATATGCACGTACTAAAGAATAAATTATTGTTTATTGTTGACTATTAAAAAAAAGGTATGAAAATGGGGTGAACATAAATTTATAGTAAGTCATCGTCCAGATTTGATATTTTTGTTGCTACAATTTTTAAAAATTCTGCTTTGAAATTGCATTAGATTCCCGACTATAAAATTCTAGTCTTGCAATTTTATGTATTTGTATCTTGCCTTAACGCTTCTCCTTTTTATATTTTATAGGCCCATTAATAAAAATACACCTACAGCCAACATCAAGTTGAAAAGGGTGAGAATTACAAAGCAAAACAGAATTGCAGAGTACATTAAACTGAGCAGCCCTCCCCAAACTTTTCAACAATAAACTCAAGAATTGCTGCAACAAAAATTGCAAGTCTGGACGAAGACTTAAGGAATGATTGATTAATATGGAAAGTACTATATTAATAATTTCCAGGGCAAGTTTTTAATGTTTTTCGCATGAAAAATATGCATTTGCATATTTTAATTTTATTTAATGTTCAAATATTTTAAAATCTTTCCGTATTACTTGAAAGGTCGATTTTAATAATTTTTTATAAAAGTTTTTACTTTTTTACATTCACAAGTAATATTTCATTTTATCAGCTGTATGTACTTTTCTAAGCTCTGTTGCAAGTTTTAACCGCCAACTTTGGGCGTTTAAACTAGCAAACAAAATGAAAAAATCGCTTATTCAAAAACGATTTTTTAAGATTCATGTAAATTTATTCGCTGATCTTTAAGTCAAAAACTGGCTCTAAGGGCTAATATATCAGTGCAAGTAAGGCTATCTTTTTGATTTAAAATGTGTTTAAACCAGCAAATCTATAATTCAGCTACATTTAAACCATCTCTTTTTTTTAACAACATATAAAACATGGGACACTGATTAATAGTTGTTAAGTTTAAGCTGCACATTAATTCAAGTTTAGTTCAAGCTTAAACCACCAGTGATTTATTATCCCTAATGGCTAATAAATCATCAGCGCAAGTTAAACTCTCTTTTTTTGGTTTAATTTTTTTTTGAAACCAGCGAATCTATAATTGAGTAAACATTTAAACCATCTCTAAACGCATAAAATTGGGCGTTTAAGCGCGGAGTTTACTTTATTATTTTTTACACTACATATAATATATGGGGCTCTGGTTTACAGCTGTTAAGTTTAAACTACGTATAGGTAAATTTAAGTTTTGTTCAACTAAACCAACGTTTAAACATTTATTGATTTATTAGCCATTAGAGTTTGAAACCTGCAGTTCAGCTTCAAAATTTTTTGTGGTATTTAATAGCCCAGTTAAAATAAACTTAAATGTTTATATATATTTTGTATTTTTGTAGTTTGATAGCTTTTTAATGGCGTTTTCTTTTCTAAAAAAAAGTGTAGCATAAGTGTTACATGGGATCTGGCAACATTTTTAATTGTTAACCTGATTTTTAAGAAGTGTTGTTTATCTTGCGTTTACAAAAGAACACAAGTTTCGGGATAAAACAATAAAGTACAATAATCGTTAAAAATTTGGAGCTAGTTTCTAATTTAAAAAAACACGAGAGACGAACAAAAAATAATTTGTTTTTGCTGGTATAATAACAAAACCAGATGTTAATATAGTGCAACACTCATGCCCCTTTAATTAAAATGAGTGTTGAACATGTAGTATTTTTTTCTTTTTACGGGGAACATTTTCAGAAAAGAACACGTTGCACTTTTAAAACAGAACACATTTTTCAGAAAATAACATAAAGAAATGTAAAAGGCAGAATAAATCCAGAATATTACTCAGAAAAAAAATGCCATAGTTTTAGCACTTGTTTTTTTTTCTACTTTCAAGTATTTAGTACAAGTTTGATAACCAAAAATAAAGAACTATAAATATTTACAAACATTTCTGTTTATGATATTTTAAAATAAATTCGTAAACATTTGTCCATTTAAGATTTATTTATTTTTTTTTTAACCAACAAGTTTTTGTGTGGATACAAAACAAACAAGAAGCAGTTAAAAAACTATCCGGTCGACACAAAATCGCATATGAGTTTTACAGGGGACAAATAAATAAATAAATAAAAAAAATTGTGATATTTCAGACTGAACCATGACACTGGCATCCATCATAGACTGGTTTATTTTTATCTAAAAAAAAACAACAAAGCAAATATTCAAATAAAAAATCTGTTATTTAAAAAAAACGTGCTTAAAACTTTGTTGTTACCTAAAACTAAAATATTATTTGCGGAAGAAAATTATATTAGATTTTATACTCTACACAACCGTATACTTAAATTACTTACAACACCAACAACACTAAAAATAACTCAAAAATTAATTGATATCTCATTGACCTTGTCGCTGGTGTTTGTTTGGCTTTGTGCGGATTTTTAGCGGTTTTAAATTTTTGTTTATTGGTAGTTTATAAATTGACAGGTTAATTATTCAGTATTAGATGAGGTTTGCTGTTGTATTAATATTCTAAAGTAACAAAGCTTTAGGGATTTCATGATACACTCAGAAAAAAAATTTCTTAATGTACAATATTCGTGCTTAATGTTTGTGCTGTAACATCAAACCAAAATAGTTAAGTTATTTAAACAAAATATTTCTTTGGATGAATACTTACCCTTATTCCATTTAGCGTCATCAATACCAAACGATAACGTTTTGTGTCGATTCTTGCAAATCGGTATGCCCATTGTGAATATCAAGTTTTATCGATAAGCGTGGATGTATATTTGGTATGCCGTACGCAACGTTAACGATGGCATCGATATAAATTGACTCTGATTTTGTCGTCAGTCTTATTGGTGTCGAAACAGTTTTATTCCTTTTTAACTTTACAATACTTTACAATAATGGTAAATTAAAAAAATGTAAAATGAGCAACAAAGCTACTCGAAAATTGCAAAAATTTGCAAAAATAACGAAAATTCGCGAAAATTTTTAATATTTCAAACAAGCCATAAAATTGATTAAAAGTCCCTAAAACTATAAGAAATAGCAAAAATTCCATAAAAATTTCTAAATAAGCGGAAATTGGCGAATTTAAGCCATGTGTCTGATTGACGAAACTGTTGCGAATTTCTGCTTATTTTGCAATTTTTTTTTATCGAATATTTGTATGTAATTTCTTATAGTTTTAGGAATTTTTTTTTTATAAATTTTATGGCTTTTTTGAACTTTAAATAAATGTTTGGGGTTTGTTTTCATGTTTGCAATTTTTCGCGAATTTAAGCCATGTTCGCGAAAGAAGTGATTTTTTCATGTGATTCTTTACAGCTTTAACGTTTGTTAATAAATATTAAATTTTGCTATTATACCGCAATTAGAATTTTCAAATATTTAGCCATTTTTATGGAACTTTTGCCATTCCTTATGTTTTTAAGGACTCGAAATCAATTTTATTGCTTGTTTGAAATATTAAAAATTTTCGCTATTTCTGCAAATTTTCCGAATGTTTGCAATTTTCGCGTAACTTTTTGTTGCTCTTTTTGGCAATCGTCGCCGTTATAAAGATAGCCCCACATATAAACCGAAGTCTGTATTTTACAGGCCACAATCAACACTGTCGATTTATACGGGGCATTAGTAATTGTGAATTTCTTAGAATAAATCAAGCTTCCCTTTTTTAGAGCACAACATTTTTAAGAAATGAACATCAAATTGCATTTTTTTTATAAAAACTGAAAAAAAACAAACCAACTGTCTAAGTTATTAGAGATGTGCTTTAAAAAACGATAAACAATCGAAATCGTTACACTGCTGTTATAGAATACAAGTTTTGTATCGAATTGCCGACGACGTCGATGAAAATTGATGTTGATATTTAATTGATGACGATGACTACGACGTTAAATGGAATAAGGGTGATTATTTTAGAACAAAACTAGCATTAAATGAAGGGTATAAAAAATCGTTTGACAGGCTTTTTCTTGATTTAATCAAGACGAGTCCTGTCAATGAGAAAACACGGTCCCTTTTTACGAATGTTTGCTATTACGGTACTTTCCGTTTATTGTCATTGCCGTTTTTAGACACATAAGCGATATAGCCCATTTTATCTTTTTTATTTTGCCGCTGTTAGTAAATTTAATATAAAGTATTTACAAATAGAAACTGGGAATTATTTCCTTTCATATGTTACTTTATTAAATTCAACATTTTTTTTTTTATTTTTTCGAATTTATTCTATAAGCTTAATTTCAATTATGTATTTTATAAAGCTTTTTTGTAATAGTCCTATTCCTTTAATTTTTAGGAATGACATTATACACTACCAGACTATTATATTGTATCTTCTTGTTACATTTCACCTTAGCTGTTCTTTGGATAGCTATGAAGTATATTGTATGTACCGAAAAATTTACAATTAATAGAAACCAGCAGAATGCAAAGCATTTTCTGGCCCGCTACGGCCTTCGTCGGCATTCTTTGTGTCACGACTTCGCATATTAGAAAAAAGTATAATTTGACTTAAAGTTAATTTTATTGCGAAATTAATCTTTTGAATAAACTAAACCGTTTTTGAGTTACGCCAATACATGTTATGCAACCTCTGTCATTTTCAAAATAACGGTATATCTTGAAAACAAGAGCTAACCTAAAAAAAAGTGCTATATTCGGCTGGCCTAAGCAACCAATGAAATGCGCATAGGAATAGCTTATCCCTTCAACAATAAATTTGAGTGTTTTTATCAAGAATAAAAATTGGGAAATAAGCACGAGTAGCAAAATCTTTTTAAATTTAAATTTTGTATTCCCAAAAATTCCTTCCTTCAGTAAAAATAATTTAATGAAAATTGAATTTAATGTATCAAGCCCTATTAAAAATAGCAAAATTAAAATTAACAGTTCAACTAAAAATCACAAGTGGTTAATAATTTCGAATTTAGTTTATTATTCATCCAACTAACTATAAATTATTTATTTAAAAAAATCCTAAACTTTTTTCTCTGTGTAGATTAATAATCAGCAATAAGGTATTATAAAAGTAATTATTTAATTAATATAAATTAAATAATATTATAATTACAGTACTAACTAAATATTTAAAGTGCTTATGTATTCAATTACCGTTTTTTTGGTGCTATAATGGTGGTTATTTTCGCCAAGTTTGAAGCTGAAATCACACTCAGGGAAATACGATATTTTTCAGCAAAAAAAAAAAAAAAAAAAAAAAAAACGATAATTGTGATACCATAATAAGAGTTTTTTCAGAGACATATCTTAGACACAAAGAATAATATTTTTAATCGAATTTCGTTTGTTTAAGCAAAAATCTTATTACGAAAGAAATTTTTCTGGGGACTATGTGAAGCCCTGTACTGATTTGGTTGATTTTCAATATAAGAAAACTATATTATGGTGGAGTTTTTCTAAAAAATTTCGATACATTTTAGCTTGGAAATATAAGTCTTGTCAAATATATTCTTTTTAACAAGAAGCATATTAAATTCTGAAAAAATATTAAGACCAAACATGGTTACTTTTCATTATGATTTTCTTTTTGCTGGTATGAATATACGTGACCGACTTCAACCATTCAGGCCGCAATAAATAATCGCCATTATAACTGTCAAAACGTACTGTTAACTGGAAGTAAAATTATTAGTTAGTTTTAACTGAACTTGGTGAAATAGACCGTTAGTCAAATAAAATTAAATTTAATTTTTTATACAACACAAAAAAATAAATGAAATTTATTGATTTAAAAAAAGTTTTTTAAATTTGAAACTGGGAATTATTTCCTTTCATAATGTCATTCCTAAAAATTAAAGGAATAGGACTATTACAAAAAAGCTTTATAAAATACATAACTGAAATTTAGCTCATAGAATAAATTCGAAAAAATAAAAAAAATGTTATTTAAATTTCTTATTGTAGAACAATTGTTAAGCCACCCCACCCCGTATATTAAAAGAAGCCTTTATTGACAATCAAATAAACGAAACCTGTTAAATAAGAAAACAAAGTAGTTACTTTTTTTATGAAATATGTTTCTTAGAAAAGTCGTTCAGCTTAGTTTTTGTTCCCAAATGCTCTGCATTGTCATCAAATATGCCCATCGCATTTCAAAATGGTATACAAGTAATATTAAATGGTATACGAAAGTTAACGTCTTGGATTTTATTTTTTGAAACCACTAGGTATAAAATGTTCTTAAAACTACAAAAATAACTAAACATTTTTTTTTTATTTTTAAAGAAAATATTGCCATTAAATTCATATACTTAAGCCCCCTTCAACACTTTTTTAAGCTCTAAAGGTTTAAAAGCAATTGAAAAACAATAAAACAAAAACATTAGTGCATACTTTTAGGCATCTATAAACGTTAAAATATATTGCATATGCACACAAGATTGAACTCAATATGCTTCAATACCTTTTTCCATTTGCATAATTTTTTATGTTTGTTTATATTTATGTGCATTTATTGATTATTTTTTTCAATGAATAAACAAAATAAAAAAAAAACAGTGCACACAATAAAATAAAATAGTTACAATTCAATTGTTTGTTTTATTGTGCAGCAATAGCAGCCCCGAAACAAACAAGTTGGAGTGCTATATTCGGCTACGCCGAATTTTTGATACCCTCCACCTAGAGTCTGACCTCACCGTAATATAATGCGTTGCGCTTTTGGAGTATTAATAAAGTCTATTACAAAAAGTCTTATAAAGCTTAATTTGAGCAAATCTGTATATAAATCGGCAAAAGCCGATTTGAACAAAACATGCACCATTAACTTACAGAAGTGCACAGTATATATTTTATAAAAATCTGAGGGGGTAAAAAGGGTAAAAGCGGATAAATTCTGAAATCTTCTATCTCTAAAAAATAAAAGAGTTCAAAAAAAAATGAAATGATTATCGTTGTTCATTAAAAAATAAGCGGACGGGTGTCTGGTACTATTTTGAAATTCGTCCCTTTTGGGGAGTAATAATTACTAAATTCGAACGTTTAAGGCGTGAAAATCGTACCTAATTTTGGTACTATTTTTTAGAAAACATTGTTCTCTATGTATTTAAATATACGTATTAAATGATGGCCTCTCAAAACAATATTGGTATTTTTAAAACTTCAATGGGAAGAAAAATTTGGTACTTTTTAGTTCTTTTTTTAATTTTCATTAATATTGAACCTGGAAACATAAAATTAAACATGCAATGTAAGAAAAACTTTTTTGTTCTTCAACTGGTACTTTTTTAAAATACGTCAATATTGGACCAAGCAACATACAATTAAACATGCATGGACCGTTTTGGTACTTTTTAAATTTGTTTTAATACTGAACCTAGAAACATAAATTTCAACATGCAGCGTGATTGAGTAACTATATCTAAGAGGATAATTTTTGGTACGATTTTTGGTTTTTTCTGATTTTTTATATTATTGTACTTACAAAACTAAATTTAACATTTACAGACTTGAGTGGCAAAGGACATATGGACTGGAGGGTTGGTCCTTTGCTAAACCGATTCACTTAGGAAAAAAGATTCACTAAGAAAAAACATGTTAATTCTTACAACTATATATATTTTCATATTTTATATTAACTTGAATAAAATGTCATGACATATTTCAGAATAACTAACTACTACGCGTATTAAAGTGATATTCAGGAGGGGATTGTATATTGGACCTATTGTAAATTATGGATCGTTTATCACAAAATTTTAATATTGCTATGCCTATGATAAGGCTAAGACCAATCTTTATGAAGTCTTATAAAACAGACAGGCGGTCATGGCTAAATCGCTGAAGGTCCCAGAATATATGGGGTCTTAGATCGATATTTAAAAAAGTTTCACACGGAATGATAAACTTAGTATACTCTCATTCACCACTAGTGGTGGTGGGTGTAAAAAAGCTTAAACAATACAACAATACCCACAGTCAGTGATTTTTAACCCTAAAAAAAACAACAACAACAACAAAAATCAAACTTAATACATAATAAAAACAAAAAGTTTAAACAATTTGGTAAAAGAACCCGAACCCAATTCGTTTACCATTTAGAAAATGTAAATATGTAGTTACATGCAACATTATCTAGGCTGCAACATAAAAATGTAATAAAATTATTTTCCTCCTCTTTGTGTGCAACCAACTTTTCTGCTATAAAATTTTCGATGTTGCGATAACACAAGACTGACTTGACTGACTATTTGGCCAAAATAGGTGGTAAATTGTTAACAAAATGTTTGTATGAGTGTGTGTGTGTGTGTGTGTGGTTGTAAATAAATTGACTAGTAAACAAACAATTTTACTTTATATTTCGTCATCATGGTAACGTAGCGTTTAAAATATATCCATAGAAGCAATGAATGCTTCATAAAAGAAATTGCTATTATTACCAAAGAAATTATAAAAATAACTACATGAAAGCTTTTATAATGAATGAAGTTTTTATAAAGAAGCTAACACAAAACGTTTAAATAATAAAAAGGAAACTGGTAGATATTGGATTAAAATGGGTCATGAAGATGCCCTATAATAAGTATAAAAACAATTGACAGGTATAAAAGTACACAGGCCTGCAAAATTTGGAATAAGTCGAAAACCTGGGATTAGACTATACTTTTATAGAATCTCAAAGAAACTCTTAAAAGTAGATTTAGTATACTTTTATAAATAAAGATGAATTCGCGCAGTTACAATGTCTCGAGTATGGTGAAAAACGGTATTTTTTAACAAGATATCTCGAAAATCTGATGGAATAAAGAAATCCTGCAACCACACGTTCAATAAATCAATTTCGAGTTGTAGCCTGCAGGAAATTTGTGGCAATTGTTCTTAAAGCACTTATCCCGTGACCAGTGAACACAATATTATAATTAAAAGAAACGAATTATATCAGGTGAAAATAAAACATTTATTTTGTGCGGGTAGTGGCTAATTCTTTATTTGAAAAGTATCTATCATATTAAAATGGTTCACTCGGGACAATATATGCGACCGGCATAATTTGAGCCAAAATTTAATGTGTCCATTAAGGTTATTTCTGTGACCTGTAGCAAGCTGTCAAAAAGAGGTCAATTAGTCCCCTTCTAGGACATCACAACGATCGAGCTTTATTTTCCTCATTAAAAAGAATTTAAAAATTTAAAAAAAAAAATAAAACTTTATTTTTGGGAGTTGAAAAATAAAACGCGCGAAAAAAATTCAAATTTTAAAAGTCCAAAATAAAACTCAATTCGTAAGTAGAGCTGAAAAGTATTTTTTTCTGGTTTGCTTTTTTGTATCCTTAGATAATTGTGTGTGCATACTATGTATGAATAAATGTATCATCGAACAACATACAACAACAATAACACATGGATCAAAAAAGAGGAACAATTTTTTTTATTTATGCAACAAAAATTATGTTGTGACAATTACAACTAATCGAAGAAAGTTTGTACTTACGAGTTGAAAAATAAAACTCGTAAGCACAAGTTGAAAAATAAAACTCGTAAGCACAAATTTTAAAACGAGTCGTTTTATGCTTACGAGCTAAGCACAAAAATCCTACGAGTCGGGACTGTAAGAAAAGATAAACTCATTGTTTGTTGTTGTTGTTTTTTTTTAAACTTTGATATTGTTACAAGTTAAACTGAGGTTTATAATTCTTATTCGCTATTAGGTTGATGAATTTTGGGCGACCAGAAGTGCCGCGCTTGGATGTTAAATCTAATGTGGGACTAAGGTCTATCTAAGGTCTACTAAGGTTTTGCAGGGCGTCGAAATGGTTCGAAGCTGTAGTGATGCCTGGAAATTATCTGGTTGACTATGGTTACTGGTTCAGGGTATCACAAAGTTTTGGAGATTATTAAAGATTTAAATTTATAAAATGTTCTATTAACGACAAGTCAACATCTGACATTTGTAGAGTGCATTATTTCAATGACTTGCAAAAAAATTTGCAACAGTCAAAAGAAAATTTAACTTGCTCACCACAAATGGTAGAAATATGGATCAATCACTACAAATGAATAAAATGTTACTAAAGAATACAAGCAAACAACTACAACAACAACAAAAATCCGTTAATAATGTAACAGAAAAGTAAAATCACAAAAACACTTAATGCTGTTAATTAATAAAAACATGGCAACTTAAAATAAAAAAACAAAAGCCCTGACTAAACTAATACTAAAAAAAGAATTAAAAACTAGACTTTTGCTTTAACAGTAGAATCGCGAAAAAGTGATTAAGTTAACCGAATTTTGGCGTTTATGTGCCGCTCTAAAAAATTAACTCTCAGTTTACTTTCCTTAGCGTTATAATAAAAAACCTGTCAACAAATCAGTACAAAACATCGCCTGTAGTTTAATTCGCCTTGATCGCAAATAAAACAAGATTTACAGCAAAACGTGAAAAGTTTAAACAAAATTTATTTAGAAACAGAAAATAGAAAATCGGCTTTAATTTAACAGTTAAATGTTTTACTAATTTTGCCCCTGCAAAAGAATTGATCATTTCAATTAACGGATTTGTATTTTCGAGACAATCGACACAAATTTATGGTGTTTTCTTTTCTACAAAAAAATGTGCCTTTTTTAAAAAGAAAAATTCAATTTGGTGTATTTTTCTTAAAAATTTTGCTTCCGAAAAGGGTGGCTTATTTTATTTTAAAAAAACTCATGCTTTTCGGGAGAAAAATTTTTAAGAAACAGACACCAAATTGCATTTTTTTTAAAAAAAGGCACATTTTTTTGTAGAAAAGAAAACACCATTAGTCAATTAAAAAATACACAACATATACACAAATATTTATCTGAAAATGTATGAAAAACTCCTTTTAAGACATAATTTAATTAAAGATCTAATTTAATTTATTAATTCATGGATGAGAATTAAAATATATTTTTATTTTAGGTAAATATTTATTTTTTTTATATATGTTTTAAATCAGCTAATTTAAATTCAAAATGGCACACTAAATTATTAGGGGTAGTTCAAAAAAGCCGTTTTTTATCTTGTTATTATTTTAAGACTTATTACTTTATGAAACCTTGTGAATCCCCCAATTATGTCAATATATCATGATAGCACACCTTGTGAATACCCCTTATCTTTATATTTGTATTTTTTTTTTCAATTTAAAAGCTTTTAGAAAAGTTCAAGTTAAAAAATTTCGGTTAACTTTTTCTCGATTCTACTGTATTTGCAATGAGTATTGAGTTTAAGTTTTAGTTTTAGTTAATTTTTTTTTTTTTTTTGGCTTTAGTTTTTCTTTAAGCTTATGTTGGTCATTGTTCATATACCGAACAGAATGTGGATGTATTTGACGTGTATTTCTTAATTAATTTCGGCTCATTAATTATAAAGTTATGAGGCAGACATATGGTTTGTTTTTCACTTTTATATATTTTACTCAATACACTCGTTTGTAATATTTGCACAAGGTTTTCCAACTCAATTGTTTTTTGTTGCTTGGCAAATGCGACTGCTAAGTATTTATGGTTATACCCTACGCTGGCAGATTCAAACATCTGTGGTTTTGTGATTAACAGCGTATGACTTAAACAATATTTTTTTAAAAAGCTTAAAAAATTATTGACATTTTTGCATCTAAATTATTATTAACGCAGAATGTAGGGTGCAATAAAATATCCCTTGAAAATCCGACTGTAATTTAATTAACAGAATTATTTTTTTTAAGTAGATTTCTTTAATTTTTTTTACTAATTTTTCTCATTTTTTTTTTAATTATTGAATCAATAGGTATACTAAATTAAGATTTTTTAATAAATATTTTCGGAATTTGTTTTTTCTTTTTTTAATTTTTAAATACTCGAGGTCAAAAACAGAAAATACTCGAGGTCAAAATAAAAATATTAACGTTTATATTGCGCTAAATTTTAACTTAAGTTGTTATTAATAGTTCTGTGGTAATATTGTAAAATTGCTTTATTTTAAATGTGGTTCACATTGTTCCTTAATTTATATAAAAATTTGGACCAATTTTGATTTTTACTTGAAAACAATGCGACATTTCTAATTCAAAAAGGTTTTAACATTAATGAATTACAACTCAGTTGAGTTGTAATTAAGACAACTGGTTGTGATTAGTTGTAATTTAAAGTTTTTTTGTACACCGCAATATGGCAAAGTTGTAAACAATAATACAAAATATTAGAAATTACAACTGAACTGAGTTGAGCTGTAAACCGTAATAGTGGCCTTAATTTTATAAAAAGGCTTTTTTGCTTATATTTTTGCAACAGCTGTTTATGTTAAACATTTGTGTGTTGACAGTTAAAGTTTAGGTTTAAACCACCACCATTAACCGCTTAAACTAGCAAAAGTGGCTCTTACTCGTTACTCATAAATTTTTAAGACAAACTAAATACACTCGCACACATTAGAAACTGTGAGTGTATATCAGTGATGCCAAAAAACTTTTTGGTTTATGTCCCCAATTGATTGTATAAAATTACCAAAATGCACAGCTTTAAAATTTGATTACCAATACTTGATTATAACAAGAACTAATATGTACATCAATTTTTGGAATTAAAAATTTTTTATATGTATAATTAGTTTTCATTTAAATTCATATAAGGGTGGGTAAAAATTTTTTTCTCGTATCGACTTCTTATAGCGTAAATATGTTGTATTTTTTCTGCATTAGACCCCTGCAAAATTTTATTAATTTATTTTTAGTGTAAGAGCCCGTGCTTTGATTTTGAATATAACAACATAGCATTGTACGCAGAAAAGCATATAACTGTATCTTACGACTTTTAAGTTCGTGAAAATAGTTAGTAAGAAGCATCCATAAAAAATCAAGAGAAGGTTAAATTTAGACGAAACTTGAATCAAGACGAGAGATGCCCAAAATTTGACAATAAACAAGATTTTGTGACCAAAAAATTATTTTTTTATTTTATGTTGAATAAGAAACAAAGTTTTATTTCTTTTTAAGTTTAATTTAACTTGTTTTCAGTTTTAATTAATACTAATATGTAATTGATAGTAAAAAAAATATCAAAATTTAAAAAATGGGTTTTTTCAAAAACACTTAACTCTAAGAGCCCCAGAGCGGGCTCAAAATGTGACTATTTTTTAAATTTTTTTTTGCAATTTGTATTTGTTTTAACATAAGACAAAAAAATATTGCTATTAGAAAATGATTCGCGAACTTTTATTTTTTCTTATACATCAGTGACCCACCCTAATACACATAGCGATATTAAGCAAATTGCTTAGACTCCTTTCACACTCGCACAAAAGCAGAAAAAGAGAGAGTAAGACCCCTTTCACACTCGGCAAGAGACTTGCGCAAGTATCTTGCCGAGTGTGAAAGGGGTCTTACTCTCTCTTTTTCTGCTTTTGCTTTTGCTCATTCTATATCAATGTGTTTAGTAAACATTCAGAAACTCAGTTTTTTAACTAGGTGCAGAAACTGTTTTATTGCTGTTGCTATTTTAAAGCAACAAATTTTTACACTGAAAAAATCCCCAAATTCCTCTTTAGCACATTTAAACGAAACCTTTTTAATTAAATTTTTTGAATCCCAAGAAAAATATTGATAGCATGTGGTAGTGTAAATAAAACTGAACTGGCAAAATCAAATAAAGTAATTTGTTTTCATTTTTGTTTTCTCTTTACCCATGTAGTTGTACATTTAGAGTTGACAAAAAATCAACCAATTGTTGTCGGGACTGTAAGAAAAGATAAGCTCACTGTTTATTGTTGTTGTTTCTGTTTAAGCTTTGATATTGTTACAAGTAAAACTTGGGCTAATAGTTCTTAATCGCTTAACAGTTTTATTTGTATAATATCTTAGGTTTTTCTAAAATCTTTGGATGAAGTTTCCTGACGATCTGGCCTAAGCAACCAGTGAAATGCGCATAGGAATAGCTTATCCCATCAACAATAATTTTCAGTTTATCTATAGTATGAAATGCGAATTTAGTACATTTAAACGAAACCTTGGAAATCCTTTTTATTTTTATTTATTAAGAGTTAACAATTATATTCTAACTTAATTAACCAAGCATTAGTAACTTACCCTTTAGACCGTTGCAGTTAAATAGACCAAAGTCTCTGGCGGAAATCGAACCTCTTATCCTTGCAATGATTACCTAGGTTACTACCAATTAGCCTACCGGGGCACCCAATTACGGAAAGTTATTTGTGTCTTAACTAAAGTTGAAATCTCTAATTTGGAAAAAATATTTTCTTAGCTGGCAACACTTGGTAGTGAGTATGTCTAAGTAAGTTGCCGTCATAAATGAGTCATGTTTACAATTAAGTTTGTGGCAGCAGTTGCATGGAAAATGCGTAATTGTTGCAATATTAGTTAGATTATACAATACCATTTTAATATCTATTGTTTGTATATTTTTATGGTTACATATATTTTTTGTTTTTTGCTTGTATTATTAATTTCAAAATTTTTTTTAATTAAGACACACCAAATAAACAAACCAAATTTGGTAAATAAAAAAAAATCACTTAATAATTCTAGAAAATTTCGTTTTTAAGTGAAATCAAAACACAATTATTTTGCACTTAATATACTATTAGGATTTTGTTAAGAAATTTTAATTGTTTTTATTTTTAATTTCCGCTTATCAATTTGTGGCCTTTTAAAGAATAATTATTGCTAAAATGTTGTTTAAAGCTAAAAGTATTTTTTTTTGAGGTCAATTTCTTTTGACATTTTATGAAATGTTTAGACAGTTTTAAAAAGTTTTTATTTCGTTTATTATTTTTTTCTTCCTGTTTTTCTTACGTATTTTCATGTCAAACTGTAATTTCATTTTATTTCTTGTAGATTTGCTGCCATTCAACGTTTTAATAACTACAACCTTACCCAACTTCCGATCTGTGTTTCTCATATTTTTTCATTTTTTTTTTCTTTTTTAATTTTCTAATACAACCCACATTTAAAAGTCGCACTGAATTGTACTTGGACAACTTGAAGTTGAAATCCTTCTAAAACATTTTCACTTTTTTAATTTTCTAAAATAAGTATATCAGGTAGACAGTGTAGTTAAGGGTGTTATGACAAAAAAAAATACACGCTGTATTTAGCTAAACGAATTTCATCATTTATTCGAAATTTTATATATGTAGCAACCGAAACAAATGGCAACACAAAAGAGGTTTGGTTGTCTTCCATAATCGGACAGTTATTAATACAAAATAAATCCTTATTCAAATTTTACAGCCTGTTCCTCGATTTCGAACGTTAACGTTCGCATAGAAAATTACATTTAAAACAAAAACAAATTTTGGAATGTTGTTTTAACAGGACATCCCCACATACCACAAAGCTTATGCCACATTGGGCATTCTGCAGGGCATGGCCATCTGACGTGAAAATGGTGAGAGCAACGTAAGACTTTTGTTATATGGGGTTTATTTAAGTCGTATTTCTTTGTAAAATTTAGCGACTCTCAAAGCCAATATAACCAATCGATAAAAATCTACCTGATTTATGCACAAGATCATGGAAAATTTGACGTTTCTGAAGAGCGCCACTTAACAAAGCTTGGCGAACATTTGTGCTGTTATATTTTATACATAATGCGACGTGTTTTCTTCAGCCATTTATTTTAGAATAACTGGATTATTTAAATTTATCGAAAAATTTTTGTTTGAATCTAAAAAAAAAATTTTAAACGATGTAGATACAATTAGGGGATTCACAAGGTGTCATTAAGTCATAAATCTTAAAATAATAACATGAAAATATACGACTGTTGTGAACAACCCTTCATAATTTAGTGTGCTATTTTGAATTTAAGTCAGCTGATTTGAAACAAATATAAAAAATAAATATTTACCAAAAATTAAAATAATTTTTTAATTCTAATCCATGAATTAATAAATTAATTTAGATCTTTCCAGACTATTTTCCATTTTTCAGACGCAAATCACAAATAAATTTTATTTTGTTTGTTTACTAAACATCAGAGTCCTAAGCCGATCTAATTTGACGCCGCAAGTGTTTTGTTGCAAAAATTGCTAGCCGCAATTCGAAAGTTAGCCGGATAAAACTATACCATCAACGGCGACGGCTAAAAAAACTAGTGCGGTTCGGCTCAGCCGCTCAGCCGCTCAGCGCAGGACTCTTCTGATTAATTACGACAGCACAATAAACATACCCAAGCAAAGTTCTATTAATTTAAGACACTTTTTGTTTACAAAGCAACAACAATTGTTTAAAACCATTGTAAAATGTTAGAATATTATGACAATATAACATGACAAGGTGTGCTTGTGAATACCCCAAATATAAATAGAAAAAGAATTTTTATAGTATTTTCCTTGCAAAGTGTCCGGAATTAACTTTAAGTAGTTTATAAAGTTTCCTATATGTAAGCTTTCAAGGTCATCAATTTAATGTACATAAAAGATTGTTTATTTCATTCTCAATAAAATCCGACGTTTCGTTGGTATTCTTTCCAACTTCTTTAGGGATTGAGCTTTTATTAAAATTATAATTTTTTCGTCAGTTTACATCACCTTTAAATTATATCACAGTATTTTGTATATGTGGACAACACAAAACTTAAAATATAAAAATAAATGCATGTAAATTTAAAAATTATCACAGAGCTTTTGTCCTTTTTCGATCACAGTTGTTATTATTACCTTTTTATTAACTTTTTTTAAATATCAGGACTGGTTTTACACTTCTAAAACACATCTTTAGGTGTTTTTTCCATCTTTTAATAGGAATTGTTTAAAAAAAAACATTATGGACAATTCAATTTCTATTATTGTTGATTCAATCATTATTCAAATAAAGTACTTTAAGTGCAAAAAATTCTTAAGCAGATTTTTTAAAAATTAATTTTGTTCTATATAATTTATTGTTAATAGAAAAATAAAAAATGTGTAACTTACAAATATTTATTAACAAAACAATCTACAAAAATAGTTTTAAAACAATAAATTATAAAGAATACAGGGTGGCACAGAATGAGTTAAGTCTTTAAACTTCTTTATTTATTTTTTTTTTTTTTTGTTATTTTTTTAGTATTTTTTGAGGAAGACTTTTTGAGCTCAATATGAATATGATGCTGATCAGCGGCTATCACAGTCAGTGCTGCATTTTGACTTTTTAATTTTTGGGCGAAATTGATATTTTACAAGGGCCAAAATACTTTTGATAGGACCCAAATGTTGGTCATGAAATATCCTGCGTATATGGTGGGCGAATAGAATCAGTAATGCCGGCTTGTGGTGAAGAACAAATCAATATACAATTAAATAAAACAGCGAGAATGATAATGGATTGGCCATTTTTTAGAAGAACCAGCAAAAATTTTGCTCAACAAGCGCTTTTTTGGAACACTTAAGGCAATGGACGCTCCGTCGCGCTCTTAAAAAAACCTAGAGCAGAGCTATGTATAATGAGTTGCGTGCCTTAAATTGCAGTTAGAATAACGTATGCCGTAGAGCAAATAATATTGTGAATTACAGGGTAAATAACAGTTGTGGTCCTACGCTCCAATAGGAAATAATAACGACAGAAGAGAAGTTATTTGACAGTCTACTAAAATGATTATTAGTATTTACTTGATAAACATACTTACAAAAAATAATTGTTATTTGAGACAAGACAGGTTTGCCAACAAAATTAGAAAGTCTTTTCTTAACAAACAAAAATTTGTTTGTTGGGAATAAAATTCGTGGTCGAAACAGCGAGAAAATTACAGGGCCAAATGCACTGAAAGGTTAAAATAGAAGAAAGTTTAATTTTGGTTTTAAAGGGCCAAAATAGCTTAGAATGTATCACACAACTATCAAATATGTAGTTTAAAGAGCCACAAATGGTGCCACATTTTGCAACACTACCACTTAACTGATCCGTTTGGTGCGCTGCATCGATCGAAAGTAAAATTGGCCCATAGTTTTTTTAACCTTAACAGCTTCTGACAGTTTTCTTTTGGGATATTTGTAGAAAAAAGTGTATGTTACCAAGGCAAGAACCATCCCCCAACTTAAAACCAACGTTCGAAATGAAATCATGGCCACTACACCCGAAATATTCAAGGAAAATATTTTTAAAAAAGCACGTTTGTGCAAAGCAGTAAATGGCCACCGCTAACAGGATAATATTTTGTTATTAAAAACAAACAAAAATTAATAATAAATTTACACCTACAGCTCATACTGCGCCACTCTGCACTTAAAGATTTTGTATACGATCGCAGCAAAATGTTTAGGAAAATATATTTACTAAATCATTATTAATATTATTATTTGCCAATTAATTAACGCTTCAAGTATAAACAATTTTAACTTAAACAAAAAAAAACTTCTTTAAAAAACTTTTGTTATTGTTGCACTAAAACAGAAAAAAAAAAATATTTAAAATGTGATTTTGAAAGTGAATTTAAGTTTTTTTTTGTGCGAAACAATGTAGACGTTTTGAAATGAGTTCGAGAGTCGTAAAGTGTTTTTGTATTATTGTTTTTTTTTTTAAGTTATTAATGACCATAAGGAGAACATGGACATCAATTCTACACTTGGGTGTTAATTTATGCTAAAAACAATAAATATTTATTTAGCACTTAAACTTTTGAAAAAATGTTTAGTTTTTATTTATCAATTTGATAAATTTAGTTTTTCGATGGAGTCGAGGTGTAGAGCACAAGTATCATGTTGTTGTTAAGTTTCGAACGGTTATTGATCTTGGGTGTCGTGAGGGACACAGGTATCAGTGCTAGACTTAACATTCGAAGTTGTTCCTACTCAGTTTAACTTTTGTATTATGAAAGCGAAACGACATTGAATGTATGATTGTCTGGATATGTGATATGCAAATATTTAGTTACATATTAACATAAATATCATGATATGATAATTTCCTATCGTCTATAATGGGTACTATTATCTGCTTTGACATTAAAACGATAATAAAACTTAAACATGCATGCAAAATAAGTCGAGTTTGTATTAAAAGCGAATCACATTTTATCGCTATCGATTGTTATTAAGCATGTTTTTATCCAGCTTGAGTCAAAATATTCAGCCGCTTTCTAAAAATCAAATTCGCATAAAATTAAAATAATTTGTTTAAATGATCCTTCTTTAAAAGTTCAGCAAGATATTTCCGACTAACTTATTAACTTATATTAATCAGAACTAGTCTCAAATTGAGGAAAAGCTACGGCAGTTTTTAAAAAATCTTTGTTGAAGTGTATTAATTAGACTTGTGCCAGTGTAGAATTCAGCTAAAGTGACATAACTTGTGCCAATAATAAATCATCAAAAATTACACAGCTAAAAATTGGTCAATATCTTGTATATAAATGTTAAAAAAAAACTTTTTAGATCATAATCTGTATGGAATTTCTACTAAATGGTCCAAGGATTTGTTCTTAACTATTTTTTTAGGTCAAAAAAAGTTTTTTCCGATTTCTGAAAAATTAAGTTTTTTGAGTTGATTCAGCTTTGAACTATTTACGTGTGCGAAATGTATGCTAAAACTTTAATTTTTTCGATAAAAGTTAAAATGTTTTTTAAGGAAAAATTCTCGAATCAAAACATAGCATACTGGAATATGTTTTAACAAGAGTTTTTATTTAGGGAAGAAGTCCCGAGAAAAAAATGTACGGCTTCAAGCTTTGGGTTTTATATGCATCTGCATCTTCATATTAATGATGCCCTAACATCAGAACTGTGACATCAATGTTATTACAAATGGAATCTATGAGGCAAAAAGTGACATCAATCGAACGTCATTATAAAATGTTGTCATATTTAGTGCGTCATCTATGCCTATGACTACAGTGACATCAATTCGATGCCACAATTTGTGTATTATTGACATTATTTTTATTTTTAAAAAGAAAAATAACAAGCAATAATTCCCATATTTTATTTGTTTAAATTATTCAGTTAAATACATACAATTTTCAAGGTAAAATGACAACAAAAACCAAATCGGGCACGCTGCTCTTGCCTTGAAATTGAGAATTCTTCTATAAACGTAGGGCGGATTACAAGAAAATTGAAACAAACATGTGTAACGGGTAAGTAAATAAAAATATTCTCTCACTTTAACTTAAGTCAATCCTAATGATTCATTTTAATGACAGTTTGTCATTAAATTGAGCCTAATGAGTCCTTTCTCCGATGTCATCGCATTGATGACATTTTGTATTATACTGACTACGATTCGTCATTTCTGTAATGCCGATGTGTCATCCCATTGATGAAAATTTGACCAATTAAAGTTAAGGCTGACACCACAAAGTGTCATGGGGCCAAAAACGAAGACAATGGCCATAGTACTGATGTTAAAACATGTACATCATTGTTATGACGCATTCTCTATAAGTGTAGTGCAGAGGGTATTATGCGTTTTTTCTGATGATTGTAACACCTATATCTTGACCAACCTTTTAGTATAACAATCGACTCAGAATCGCTTTCTGAGTCGGCCTGTCCACTTGTCCTGCTGGCTGTCTGGCCAGTTAAACGTTGTGCGAAAATGGCAGGTAGCTATTTTGGAGATAATATGATGAAATTAGATACATAGGTGTTTATTGTCACAAGGACCAATATTATTGAAAATGGTTAGTTTCGGTTTATAATTTGACATAACCCCAAAACAAACTTCCGTCCCAAATAGAATCTTTGTGCCCATAAGCCATCATATTGTGTTAGTGTAAAGATTTGGCCAAAAAATATTTTGTTACAACCTTAGTCATCTAACAAAATTTTATCGGATTCGGTCCATATTTACCAATGGATCTATACTAACACCGCTCCCTACAAAAGCTTTCAATGAAAAATTATCAATAAATTTTAATTTATTTCATGTTGTAAAATTCCGTTTTTTTATAAAAATAATTTAATGAAAATTAAATAGAATGAACTTTAGCTTGATTAAAAATTTTAAAATTTGATTTAAAAATTAAAATAATTTATATAAAAGAAATAATTCCTACATTTTATTATAATTAATGAAGAAAAAAATCTATTTGCGAAAAAAATTAAATATTCAAATTTTGATACACTTCTTTTGCTGATGGTCCAAGAAACTAGTGCTCTAACAATCCAACTGTATAATAATTTTATTATTAAATAGTTATAAAAAATAAATAAATAAATAAATAAATAATTTATTTAAATAAAAAAAAAACAAAATTCCTAAATTGTTTGGCCTTGAACAATCATTAATTTCTATCTTTTAACTTTAATCCCTCTTAATTTATGTAAGTAATTAAGAGAGAATTTAAATAATTATTAAAATATTTTAAATTTTAACATTTTAAATTAAGACAATTATGAAGCGGCCTCCACACAATTAATAAAATTCAATGTAAAAAAAAAATTGAGTTTGAAAAATTTAGAACAATTAAATTTGATTAAACGAAAAATCTGCTTAGAGATAAAACATTTTCCAATTTATTACATCTTAAATCTTTCACATAAAGACACAATTTAATAATTTCTTTTCATCTTTCATTTTAATATCATAATTGATTGTTTTACCAAAGTAGTACGTACTGATACTTAAATGTATTCACTAACCCAAAGGGAGGAGTGAGTAACGACGAAAGCGAATTCCAATATCAAAAAATGTGTCTGCAAAATTCATTAAAAAATTGTTGTTGTACTTAAACAAAAAAAAAAAAAAAAAAAAACAAATACTTAGCAAACAACGTCCAAAACAATAACAACAAAAGAAAAAATTAAAAAGAAAATTTCTCATTTCACACACAGGCCATTAGTCATTTTGACTAAAACAATATAATAAATATTAGACTATGGAAAAAGAACTTACAACAATTTTAAGGGTACGGCAAAGGAGGACAGAATAAAGTTGGCAGAGAATATTATAATTAAAAAAAAGAACTAAATAATTAAGGCCCTGGAAAATTCCGAAATGGTTTATTTTTTTCCAAAAGATCTCACTAGAGTCATGACCAGGGTTTCTTATTCTCAGGTCTTTTTAAATTTTCGTGAGCACACAATATTTTCATTTGATTCTGCCAGCACATTGATCAACTGGCAGGTAATAAATCAGAGCAAGTTATACTCTCCTTTTAGGTATAATTGTGTATAAACCAGCCAATCTTTAAAACATATGTACATATACATTGTCTCTAAAGGCTAGTTTACACTATAATACTTTGTGTTAATACATGTCAAAAACTCAAGTAATATGCAGGGTTTAAAAAACTGCAGTCGAAACCAAAAACTGTCGCCCAAATAAACGAAAATTTGTGTCGACTGTTGAAATTTAATGAATCCGAAGCATATCCGAAGTTATGTTAAATTAGATTTTTTGACAGTCGCAACAAAACTCATTAGATTTCTATCCAACGTAAGACTTGTAAAATTAGGCGTTAAACTACCAATATTATTTTTTATACTTCATATAATATATGGAGCTCTGATTTACAGCTGTTGAGTTTTAAATTTAAGTCAGCCTTTAAACATTTGATAAGCTTTTTAAAATTGCAAAATTGTTCGTGTTAAAATTCCTGGGAATTTCAAAAATATGTTTTTCGAAAATTCCACTGTATTTTCCCCCAAACAGAAACCCTATTCAAGACTAATTTTCTATGCGAACGTTAACGTTCGAAAAGGAGCTAATTGCAGACTCTGGTTTCTTTCCTGCAGACATGCATAAAGCTTCGAGGGATAAGCTAGGAAATTATAAAAAAAAAAAAAAAAAAAAAAAAAAAAAAATAGAGTTTAAATTGCTGGTAAATGCCACACAGTATGAAATCGATAAACATGCTGTTCATCGTCGAACATTTGCATCAATCTTAGGTACATAGTATTTTAACAATCATAATTTTGTCGTTAATCTTAGGTCCGAATTAAGTCAATCGGTCATGTTCTACAAATCGAAATGAAGTGGATTTAAAATCCAACAAATTTTGCAAATGAGCCTGTAAAAAAAGTTTATAAAAATATTCCTTTTTAAATACTTCATACTTTGGTTACCAATAAACTTTACTTAAACAACTCTTAAAAACAGACAAACCGACAGCAATTTTGTAAATAATCAATATCATAATTTCGTTCGATTTCAATTCCACTTCATTTCGATTTATCGAACATGCATTAATCAATCGCATTAATAAAACAGGCCTGCAAAATTTAGAAAAAATCGAACCCTCTGACTAACGTATACTTTCCTAAAGGTTTAGGTTAAAAAACCTGATACATCGTTGTTTAATATCTTTAGTTTTTTTAAAATCTTTGAATAAAGTTTCCTGACGATCTGGCCTAAGCAACCAGTGAAATGCGCACAGGAATAGCTTTTGGGTTAGAATCAATCTAATCTCAGTTTCGGATTATTTTAAGTGCAAATCGAGATTAAACTTTTTAGAAATTCTTAACCCAGCAATTTTCCTTCAAGTTGTGCTGAAAAAGGTCTAAAAGAAAAAGAAAGACAAGAAAATGAAAAACGAAAAAATGTACCCTGGACTTCAAAAAGAATTCTTGATAAAAAGTACGTAAAAACAGAAGTAAGGAAGAACATGTAAATCAACTAAAAGAGATCATTCAAAGCAAATTTCGATCTACCAAAGGTTAAATACAATTTGGGTTAAAGATTAATGTTTGACTATTGACTGCCAGCAGTAGTCAATGGCTGTGAACGGCAAAACCCTCTAAAGAGATTGAGTGGTTGCAATTGAATCACGGAAGGGTATCCTGTCCGTGAAAGCCTGGGTTTGATTCCCGCGGCAGTCAAGAATGAAAAATTATCAATAAATTTTACTTAATTTCGTAAAATTCCATTCTTCATAAAAATAATTTAATGAAAATTGAATTTGATGAACGTTATCCTAATCAATATATCAAAATTATTGTTAAGCATATTTCCGGTTTCCCTGACAAAAAGTCTTATTAAAACGAAATATTAGATTTAGAATCGTATTAAAGCAGTGTCGCTAACTTAATTCATACTTTTCCATCGTATTAGAAAAGAATAAATTTAGTAAAATTCTGCGTTACAATTTTTAAAAACATGAATGTAGCTTTTTTTATTTAAATTGTTAAAACTAGCAGTTTAATGGAAGCACTGTGTGGAAGTAATATAGTATGTACTTGGGTTCAATGTCTCCATCTCACCAGTTTGGTCGACTTTTTTGGAGACTTCTTAGCGACATTGTCATCGAAGTTTTCACACAAAACATCTTAAGTCCAATTAAATAAGTTGAAAAAAATTTGTTAGTCATACGAATTCAAATTCAAAAAACATTTTTGTTTACGTTTTTAAAAATTTGTATTATAAACGAAATTTTTCTTTAATTTTGCTTTATTTTATTACATATTTGATAAAAATGATTTTTTCACCGAGCTTTTTTTAACTTTATTTCTATCTCATCTCAAATTTGTCAAATTGCCACAGATATAATAAAATAATAAAATAAAATCCTAAAAAAGTAAGGTTGGATAATTTCACATACATTATCTTTAAATAAGTACGAAAAGTGTAGACTAGATTTACTAAAATGCACTTGTGATTCTCTGGTTCCAAGGTCTACATATGGCCCCAAAAGAACTATCTACCTAGTCAATAGTACCAACGTCTGTCTGTCTGATTTTCAATGACACGCACATGTTAAATGTCGATAGGAAATAACATTGTCTGTGGTATAATAAGTCACTTGTAGTGGTGGCTGTATCAGTAGTGCATCAATACAGATTCACTAGTGACATTTCCTACAGGATAGTTATTCTTGAGCCAAGTATGTATTGCCTTTAATAACTGATCCTTATACAGCTACTCGCACTACAAGTATGACACTTCATTTTATGTAGGTCTGAATTAAATTGGGATAGTTTAATTTATGTAAAATGATAAGGCAATTCACAAAGTGTTCTATTGCGTCATTTTGGATATACATACATACCTACATATGTATGTACCTCTATACCTATGCTATAATTTTATGGCAGTCATGTAAAGGAAAATATTAATTTGTAGGTCCTTTTATACCTAGCGAAATGATTTCTTAAAATACTTTTGATTAATGTGCCTAAATAGCTATAAGTATAAATCTGGAGGTCCACACCACGCGTTACTCGCATACACAGCCGTCAAAAAAGTAGAATCTGTGTAGTTATACTTAGTAAGTTACATGCACAAAAGCGTAGATGCCTTGAGGCGAAAAGTAGGTTTACTTTCTACTTTTGTAAGCATCACAAGCAGCGCTCGAACAAATCAGCTGATTTTGACAAATTAAATTTTATTTTTACCTGTGCTGCTGCTGCATAAAAATCGTTGCATGTAACTTGAAACGTAGAACGCAAGTAAGGTTAGAAAAGCATGCACTGCGTGGAGGCGAAAACGCGTGATATGGACCTCCAGCTTAAGTGTGTATATATGTATATACTTTAGTGCATATTATTAAATTTCCTTTAAAAGAGAACAATTGAATTGTTTTGAATCTCAATACAAAGTATTTAACAAAAGGGGAGAAAGAATAACAAAAAAAAGCTTACAAACACCCAACCAACCATCATAATCTTAAATTATACAACAAGCACACTTACAAGATAAAAAAATAGCGGTAATAGCACCAACCAGCGTTGCCGTTGTAACACTAAAGTATCACTTTTGACCCTCTTTCATGGCAATGACACTTATTGTGACATTTTTTTAATTTATCCCATTGTATAATTTTAACAAAATTTTTTAAACTTTTTGAACCTTTTAGAAAATAACTACAAGGTTCCATATTCCTATCGAAAGTTCTCATGAGTTTTGTGAACATACATATAAAAACTGGTAACATGGCATAAAGTCCACTGTCATAGTGTCAACGGACACTATTCACAAACAAACTTAAAATAGAAACTTGTGAGTCCATGCTTTACTCTCTCAATTTGCTCGAATCGGAGCTGGAAGAATGGACTCCAAGTGATGAATTAATAACAAAATATAGAATAAGTATTACTAAAAAGTGATCAACATTATAAAGGTTTTTGTAAAAGTTACTTCTTTTTTGTTTAATAATATCCCTAATATTGGAATGTACCTGTTAATTGTTTCTTAGATTAAACATTGATTTATAATTCAAGTATGTACCTACATAGGTATTTATTATTACTTTTACTTTAGTTTAACGTATTTAATTCATACATACTAATTAACTTGATCCTATTTTACTTTAAAATACCCCTTTTTGACCCTTTTTCTAAAATACCCTTTTTATGACACTTTTTCGAAATGTTCAACGGCAACCCTGCCTCCAATAACACAAACAAGGAACAAACAATACAAACACTTACCTTTTTCTCTTCTAACATCGGATTATTGGGATCACCAAACACTGTAGCCTCCAGTTGATAGTTAACAATTAAGGCTTTATCAGTGGGATGAGGTTCAATACTGCCACCTTTCCAACGTCTGTAGTTGTTAGTGTTGTTGTTAATTTTTTTCACAATTTTTACATTTGTTTTATTTTTTTGCATTTTTTTACAGGAGGTAGCAATGAATTTTTTAAAATAAATAATAGAAAAGAAATTATTTTTTTTAAAGATGACAAATTTGTGTTTAACTAAAGGGGAGGTTAAAATGGCAATAGGAAAAATAAAACACTGAAATTATTTTTCTTCCAACAAAATTTTTATACACTTTTTCTCATTTATAATTTTTTTTGCTCTATTTTCTTTTATAATATTTTCGTTGAATTATTTTTGTTATGATTAGTTTCTTCGTTTTGTTGTAGGTTTAATACCTACATATATTTTTAAAATTTATTTACCAAAATTTTTGTTAAAATTAAATTTTGCAAACTAATTTTTGTTCTCTAATAATTTTTCATTTGTTAATTAGATGGATAAAATAAAATAAAATAAAACCGTTAATTTTTAGACAAAATCAGGAGAGAGTGTTTTCTAGTACGTCAATGTATGAGTAAGCACTTGTTTTATATTTGTTGGTGTTTTCATGTTGTACGAGTATTAACTAATAGGGTGTGCTGCCAGATGAGTGGTGCTTTTTGCTTATTCTAAAAAATCGGGATTGTAGTACCTTTCTTGGTATGAAAATGTTTAATTTTTGCAGCAAAAATTTTGGTTTAAATAACACCTACATTTTTTACATAGTTTTAAATAGTTTTTTTTTTCTTAAATTTTGGACTTCCAAAAAATGTATGTAGGTAGGTATATAAAATATTACAATTTCCTAAAAAATTTCATATAAATTGCAAATTACAGAAAAAACTTACATAAAATTGTCTATCAATTCCAAATTAAAAAAATGTAAAAATTAAAAATTTAAAAATATTTTCTTTCAAGATTCCTTAAAGCTTTTAATTAAACCCTTATGTGAATGTCAAAATACCCGGGTACTTTTGGCATTTTGAACTTATTTTTTTCAAAAAAACAGATGGTCCACATATTTAATACTTCTTGAGAACTCCTAACTTTAAAAAATTTCAATTATTAATTAGAATTGTGGTTATTTTGTTGAACTATTTATGGTTTTTAATCCAAATTTTTTTTAATATTTTAATCAGGCTTAAGTTCATCAAATTTAATTTTCATTAAATTAAATTATTTTTTTATGAGGAGATCAAGTGGTTGTGATCGAAACATGTCATGGTAACCAGCCGCCTGGGTTCGAATCTCAGGTCAGTCAAGAATGAATGATTATCAACAACAATTTTAATAAATTTTCATGTTGTAAAATTCCTTTCTTCATAAAAAAAATTTAATGAAAATTAAATTTGATGAACTTAAGCCTGATTAAAATATTAAAAAAATTTCAATTATTTTTAGGCTTAAAAATTATTTTGAAAAGGCGTGGTGAACCAGTTTTCATATTACACCCTTAACGGTATGGCAAGGTACCTTCACTCGGTCAAAATCTAATATAGACTAAAACAATACACATAAAAAAAATTTAACTACTGCATCTTTGCAATAAGGGAAATCTCTGGAGTCATATTTATAAGTTTTTTGCTAACTTTGATATCCACAAAGAAAAATGTACGTTAAATTTCAAACTTGGATATCTTAGCATTAACACGTATAAAAAAATATACATTTTACTGCAAACTAATATCTTTTTAAAGTCTCAGAGTTATTTTTTATGCTTATGCACATATATTTCGACAAAAAATTTCAGTTTCCAACCTGAAATGTACCTTCTATTGCTGTTTAAGGTTTTTTTACCATTCAAATAAGGGTTAAAAACATAATAAGAGTTTTCATGAAATCACTTAAGGCCAAAATACACTGATCAAAGTACTCATCAAGCATTGTGGTCGTATCAGTGAAAATGTGTTTGTATGTGTGACACCGACAACGCTTAATGAAAAATCAAAAAATTTAGATATGACGGCGACTATTACGTCTAGCACACGTACATGTTGAATTCGACGGCTGGACAAGCATTTGACAAATGTATTTGGCCTTTTAAAGCTGTTATTTGTGCAAATGGGCAAACTTGCGAGTCAATACACAAATAAATAAGAAAAAAATAAAAAACGAATAAAGTCTATAATAGAAATACATACAATTCGTAATGAACTTAAATGGCAAACCAACTGTAAAAACAGCACTCTGAATATACATTCATAAATACATACATATGTACAGATACATTAGTAACAAACTTGAACTGTCAAAGGGTGTTCATGAAATCGGTTAACACTCATGTAAACAAACGTTGGAATAAACAAAATCTTAGAATAATCTAAGCAATTTAGCCCGTTGGACTTCATTCACATTCTAGACATTTTTGAAATCCAATTGCACTTTATACGCACAAATTTTAACTTTTCGTTTGTACAAAAGGCATTTTTCAGCGTATCCATTAAAACCTTTATTATATTTCAATATGACAAATTTAAACAAAACTTTTACGATATTCACAAAATATGACACAAGAGAACACTGTGAATTGTCTAATTATTTTTTTAATTAATCGATTGCTTAAAACTTGAAACTACTGGACATAGCTAGCTACTTCTAGTACAGCCAGTTTATCATTTAAATTCCAATATTTCATTAAATTGTTTTCTTTTAAATTATTTTACTTAACATTCTGGTTTTTAGGAGATTAATCATGGAATTATAAACTTTTATAATCTGGCAACATTGTATAAATGGGTGGCTGCGTGCGCGGAAAATATTTGGTCGTGTATATAGAAAAAATATATATAAAGGGAAAATGGGAAAATCAATAAAGCTGACGACAGACAGTACAATACATAGAAAATGTTAAAAGAATTTTCATAGATTTTCTTTAAATTTTTCGTCAAAACATAGGTATTTTTTTAAAATAATTTTGCACACTTGTTTTATTATTTTGGTAAACATAATTATTTTTCCACAATATGTACCGGCTTTTTTAGATTTGAATTTGGTTTAAACACTTTTTTCAACATTTTTTTTCTATTTTCACACTCACTTTTTAATAAATTTAGCATCATCTGAGGTTTGTTGCATTTTTTGAACTTTAATTGGAATTTTGCTAAAATTCCTTTTGTCGCTGGTTTCGAATGACGAAATTAGCTCGGAATCAACAGAAGCAGCAGCACCGTACGTTTCTTGCAATTGTTGGAGAAATTCTTTGGTTGTTAGTAGAGTTTCACAGAAATCGCGTATGACGGCATTAAAAATGTAACTTAAATAATGCAATAAAAATATGAAAAGTGCTATGCCCGCAACTACTTGAAAGAGAAGTAGCAGCACAACTGGCATACGACACACGAAACAGTCAAAACAGTTTTTATATTTTGTTGATGGTATTTCTTTTCTTCCTACCACTTTTTTTGTTTGATTTTCTTTTTTCGCCTTTTGATGCGATAGTAACCGTTGTTGTGTTTCTTTTTTTTTTGTTTCTATTAGGTATATGAAGTAGTTTTTCTATTTATTCACACTATTCCATTAACCACTCAAAAGTGCACTAGTTATTCCCTTAAACTGCCACATGAATGCCAATTTTGCATGTACCTATGTTTGTGTATGTATTTTGGCAGCATTTAATACAAGAATTGGCAAATTGTAACAAAATGAAGTAAAAGAAGCAAGCAGACCCTTTATGACTGAATATGTTTTATTTACTTCCTAGTCTTTTTTTTTTTTTTTGTTTTCTTTCCTGTTTTAATTTATTCTCTTTATTGTTGCTCACTTAAAAAAAAATCACCGTTAACTACTTCAAAGGATTGTTATGGTTTATTAATTTTTTGTTTATAATTATCTTGTTTTTGTAGTTGTTGTAAGTGTAGGTATGCAATGTGCTGAGTGCGCGTAGCGAAATAACGGTCTCCTCTCTAGCACAGCTCGAAACGTTCTGATTGGTATTTCTAGTGTGTGTTATTTTGTTTTCCTCTGCTTTTGTGTTTGTGTGCGTTTGTTTTAATTTCTGATTAGACATTGGTATTTGACATTCGTTTTTTAGTTTTGTTTTAATTACATTTTTATTGTTTTCACTTTTCAAACGTTTATTTTGGTTTTGTTGTGATTATGTCGTTTTTTTGTTAGTTGCTTTTTGTCAATTTTATTTTGATTTTTCTCTTTTTGATTTGTTTACCTTTGTTTCTGTTCCGGTTTTGCTTTGATGTTTTTTGTTACTGTAAAAAACTTGGCACTACTTTTAGTTATTAGGGCTGCCATATTTGTAATAATGCATTGCCAAATTAAATATTTTTATTTAGAAAGGAAAAAACGTTACGTTTCAAGAATTATTAAGAAACTTTATCCGTTTACAAAATTGTACAAATCGTTTTAACTATCTTTAAGAACTATGTACATGTGTATATCAAAATAGATATTTAATAAAAGTATTTATTTTTGCAAATTTTTACTTAGAATTGGGAAACCGCAAAAACGCACTAAAACCCATTTTATAATACTAAAACATATTACAATTGTTTTTTTAACCAATATACCCCTGTGCGTTTTTTGGAATTTTGTTAATAACTTGGTGAGGATAAAGTTGAAATCGTAAATAAAAAAAAAAGTTAATTTTTTGATGATATGTACGTTGTTTTGCATTAAAAGTAAGGATATATACATAGTTTCAAGCTTGTCTTTTTGATTTTAAAGTGAAATAAAAGTAACGAATAAAGAGATATATTAAAAGCCATTTGTAATTTTTTTAGTTGGCCTATTTTGAAGAAATAATCGCATAGACTACATACATACGTACATATCGCACACTAAATCATAAACAGACATAACTCAAAATTTATCAACACCGTTTTTTTATAAACATGTTTACAAATCAAATCTTTAGCGACCACGAACATTTCGATTGCGTCACTGTCTTCTTTAACATTTCGTCAGCTTATTATTGGTTTGACGCATATAAAAAAGTCGTAGTGAAGAAAAACAACAATGAAGGTTTACATGAATTTTTCTGAAAGTAAACCCGATAGAATTTTTTATCTACTTTCACCACTGCTTCCGGCATATGTTTTAAAGAAAAATTTGTTAGCGTTCATGAACGAACATAAAAGTTAATAGCATTTTTATGAAAGTGAAATTTTTTTTGTGCTGCATGCGCCACATTTCTAAATTTAGTTTTAAAAAGTAGCTTTTTGTGTTAATGTGTATTGAGTTGTTTAAATTTTATTTTGCTTTTGCTTAACTACTTTTTTCATACGGCAATGAAGCGAGGCTAGAGTAAAATTTATATTCTTGTTGTCATTTTGTTTTGATTTTGCTTTAAATACTTTTTTCTTACGGCAATGAATCAAAGCAAGAGTGAAATTTATTTTGTACGTTTTTTAAGGGGTTTTATGCATTCGCCAAACAGTGGATTGTAAAGCTAAACAATATTAAATAAATTTTAAAATGGAGCAGAATTAATTGAGGGGTATAGATGAAAAGACTGCAATCTCCACATTTATAGTTTTCGTAATAAATAGTAAATACCACTAGCTCAAAGTATATTCATATTTATGTATTGTATGTTATGCCATTTAGTAAATAAGAATATGATGAAGATATGACGCAAGTTTCAATCAAATCGATATAGCGGTTTGCTAGCAATTATAATAATAAAATTGGAGATTGCTGCGTTTGCTCTAATCAAATGGACATTGCTGCTTTAAACCAAAATGGGAAAAAGTACACATTGAGAAAAAGTTACCAATTTCGGTTACAAGTATCCAAAACGGCAACGCTTTGTGGGTACAAACTGCTTTGATGAATATCTGTAAGCAAATTTAAACGCCTTTGAGGTATGTAAGTCAACTACTTACAGCAGCATGGCGAATTCAAGACAAAAACTTTTCGTCTCGTATATAAAACATTTTTAGCAGTGTTGTTTACATTTATTTTACATAGTTCTGTATCTATGTATTCCTAATAAAACCAGAAAAAATAGCCAGCTGTCGTAATACCACCGCCTGGTTATCAATTCGCCTTGATACATACATTTTAATTTTTTTTTAATTCCTTAACAATCTGTGATCATGGCAAAAACGAATATCTCCAATGGACATTGCCGTTTTTGCAACAATTCTTAATTTTTAAAGATAATTTTTAATGGGATAAAAGTGTATCTGTTAACGTCATATTCACAAATCGGAAGCATTCATTAAATTCAACAAAAGTTACATTAGTGAAAAAAGTGGAGATAGCAGCCTATGCATCTATACCCCTCAATTCTTAATATCTCATAAACCATACAAAATTTCGTAAACCGATTTTGGATTCAGAACTCAATTGTTTTAAAAATGGTCGGTAGGCTAAATTAATAATGAGCTGACGATTTGTGAAACTCAATTTGATTAAAAAATTGCAACCATGTTTTTAAAGCCAGTTTTCTGCCATTCCTAAACGATTTAAACAATTTCTGAATTTTGAGTTGTGCCTGTTTATAGTTAAGTGTGCGATATTATGATTTATTTCAACTGTATGTCACCGGGTGATCCTGGTATAAGATAAAAAGAATATATTTTTAGTACATTTTGATAATAACTTTTTTTATTTCTTTAGTATGAATTAAATTAAAATATTATTGTATAATGAAAATAATTAAACACTTCATTCATTCCCACTCATTAACAACCATTTTCCTGCTTAACCTCTCCTTTTATGACATTTTTACAACCTGCCAAATCCACAGTCAACTCAGCACCCTTCAAGCCCGAACCCCATTCAACCACCTTTTTAAAGAAGTCCGCATCTATTAACTCAATAATACGCACATTTTTTGGATTTTTATCCACTTCCTGTAAATGATCCAAAACCATTTGCCCCCTTGTATGACCATTCAGATCGACCACACAATGCCACATACTTTGTTTCCGAATAATTTGTGTGCCGAACAGAAATGTCGCCACAAGCATGGCATCACAAGGATTCCAGGCTTTGCAACCGGCAGGTAAAAACTGGGCAGCTTCGACAAGATTTAGTAAACCAACTGCAGGATTTTGACAAGCTTTTGAACCAAATTGTTCCAAACGCCATTTCTAATAACGTACGTAATTAATCAGTTATTTTTTCATATTCTACACATATTTGTTCTCAAGATATATTTTATAATACTTACTATGCATATAAAAAATCGGTCAGTCATACAGGGCTCCCAGGGTAATATGGTAATGGGACTCTTTGATTTTGTTAAAACAATATGAGCAGCTTCGGGATCAGCATAAAAATTAAATTCCGCACAACGAGAATAGTTGCCTACACCTTAATTGTTAAAAAATACAAATAATTTATACATTTTTAATTAGGATTCTAAAAAAAGTGCATTTTAATTTTAATGAAAGAGTAAAAAGTAAAAAATTTCTGTAAATATCATTTAATAAATAATGAAAACTTTATTGAAAGCCTGTTTAACGTTAACGTTCGCATAGCAAATTATATTTAAAACAAAAACAAAAATTTTTTAAAGGACTGATTTAATGTTAAACATGTACCGATTTGTTAAGTACATCAATCGTCCAATTGATACGCTATTTAAACCAAAACAAATCAGAAAACAATATTATGTTTTGTGATTTAGATTAACATTAGAGTTCTTTGTGTCGAATATTATCTTAATCACCCTTATTCCATTATCATTCATCATTATATTCATCGTCATCAATTTTATATCAATATCAATTTTTATCGGCGTCGTTATCAATTCGATACAAAACTTGTATTCCATAATAGCAATGTAACGATGTCGATTGTTTATCTTTTTTTAAAGCACATCTCTAATAAGTTTTTATTAAAAATATGTAAATTGATGTTCATTTCTTATAAATGTTGTGCACCCAAAGAGAGTAGCTAGATTTATTCTAAAAAAATCACCATTGCTAATGCCAGTCGACAGTGTTGATAGTGCCCTGTAAAATTCAGACTTCGGTACAACAACTGCCAAAAAGAAAGTTACGCGAAAATTACAAACATTCAGAAAATTTGCAAAAATAAGCGAAAATTCGCTTCTATCGCGAAAAATTGCGAACTTGGAAACAAATCCTTAAATTTATTTATGCTCGCCATAAAATTTATTAAACTTTCTTAGACTATAAGAAATGGTAAATATTCTATAAAAATGGCAAACATCGCAAAAATATGATAATATCGGCATGAAAGATAAGTTTAATTATTATTAAAAATAGTCAAATCTGTAAAGAATCAGAAAAATTACAGGCAAATTTGTTTCAATCGCGAACATGGCTAAAATTCGTGAATTTCCGGTAATTTAGCCATTTTCGTGGAATTTTTGCTATTCCTTATAGTATTAGGGACTTTTAACAAATTTTTTGGCTTTTTTGGAATATGTATATAAAATTTTCGCGAATTTTCGCCAATTTTTGCAAATTTTTGCAATTTTCCCGAAGCTTTGTTGCAATTTTTCCATTTTTTTTTAATTTAACATTAATATTATTAAAACAAATAAAAAGAAAAAACTGTTTTAACACCAATAAGGATGGCGACAAAATCAGAGTCAATTTATATCGAAGTCAACGTTAACGTTGCGTACGGCATACCAAAAATACATTGACGCTTATCGATAAAACTTGATATTGACAATGGGCATACCGATTTGCAACAACCGACCCAAAACGATATAGTTTCGTATTGATGACGCTAAATGGAATAAGGGTGAATATTAATAACTGTATGAGATTTCTTCCTCTTCAAGCGATTTTGAAAATTGAGTTTAGTTGGGGCATATGGTCAATTCTGAACCATCTAGTACAAAGTAGCTATTGTAAAACATACCGTCGCTAAATTTTATTTCAGTACCAACATTAATAAGGAAGTTATGGCATTAAAAGCTATTTGGGAGTAGTTGTTGTATGGGAGCTGTGTCAAATATGGAGCGATTCTTAGAAAAGTTTTCTAAGACGATTTATGTTGTACATATTAAAATATTTTTGAGTTTATTTTATCTTAATACCAACATAATAAAATAGTTTATGGAAACAAAGACTATTCCGGAATGACATTTGTTTGGGAGTCAAGTGAAATTATGACCATCTTTTCACCCTTTTTAAAAGTCTTCCTCCTTATGACAATTAAGACATAATTTCATCAAATTATCTTCAAAAATCCGGCCTGTACTTTGCGCACAAGGTTACATGGACAGACAACCAGCCAGTAAGGCAGCCGGAAAGCGATTAGAAGTGGATCGGTACGATAAGGTGGGTCTAGGACCAATATTTTTGTGTTTTACACACATTAGCACAAACGCTAATGTGGTGTGGGTATAATAAAAAAACAGCTGGGCTGATGGATATACAAGTTTAGTGCGCACTGGACAATGTAAAACGCATTTTTTTGACGTTTACGGCAATTTGTATTGACGACTGGTTTTCGACTATGACAACGACTATCATAATAGGGCCGATTGTATATAAAGGGTGGTCCAACCATAATGCACGATGTTAATTATGAGTTTTTTTCCCAACTTAATTTGACATTTTTTAGGGGGTAATTTTGTTGTTCACTTTACCTTGCGTTGAGAAAATTTTCATATAAAATTTTTTGAATTTTCAAAAATTTTAAACATTTTATGTGAAAATTTTCTCAACGCAAGGTGAAGTGAACAAGAAAATTACCCCCTTAGTTTCAGTGTTTGACAAATTCAACCATGGAGAGGTACACTATTAAGCAGCGCGTTAAGATTGTTGAAGCCTTTTACGTAAAGGGGCGTTTAAATCAAAATGCATTTTGCGGCACACTTTCACCACAGTGGATTCGTTAACGAGTAGAATTGCCGCATTTGGGCAAATGAGAATCCACGAGCAATTGTTGAAAAGCCGATGCATCCACAAAGAGTGATTGTTTGGTGCGGTTTATGGTCTGGCTTCGAAAATGAAGTCGACCAAGCAGTTACCGTGAATGTTATTCGCTAGCGCAAGATAACAGACTGCTTTTGGCCAGAAATTGAGAATATGAACCTAGACGATATGCGGTTGCCACTTGATACACAGCCAGCGAGAAATTCAATGGCTGTGTTACGTCTTACGTCGTGGCGATTAATTGGCGTCACGATTATGTGATTTTATGCCGTTGGGTATTTCTCTTTGGGGAAATTTAAAAAAAAGTGTACGCCAATAAGCCAAGAACGATTCAAGAGCTAAAGGAAGAGATAATTTGGCACCTTAACGACATATAACCTCAATTATGTCTCATAGTCATTGAAAATATGGACCATCGGGAAGAGTTATATCACCGAAGCTGTGGCGAGCATTTGACCGGTATTTTTTTACACATTATTGTCAAAGAGCCTTCTATCATAATAGAAAATATTTAGATAATTTGATGAAAACTTTTGGTTGGACAAACCCTTTTATTACAGTAAAATAAATATTAGCGGGTTTCACTTTGTGTTAAATTTATAGCTCTCTTATTAAGGTAAGTGATCTAAATCGATTTAGAAAACGAAACGATCGTATCCCTAACAATTGATTTCTAATAAATTTTCTGCTAATTTCCTGTCTATATTCTTTAAAATTAGATGTTAAATATACAGTTAGTTTAACTGTATTTTGAACAAAAAAATTAAGAACATCAGGCCTTTCACAGAAATCAATTCCGATCGAAAGTGGAAGGGATTTTGTATTTTGCTTCGCATAAAACGAAATCAATTTCGATCGAAAGCGTGACAGTCCTGTATAAGATATGGATTTTAAAACCGCTCGAAATTCATCACATCTTTTAAAATCGATACAAAGTGAGAATGTCTTTTTCGTATGTAGTGTAAGCTAATGTATTAGCTGATTTTTGTTTTCATCAGTTTGACATGTTCGCACGACAACGTTTTTCTGTAATTCGCTCCCTCATTCGAAATTCACAGCCCAATTATGATCCAAATTACATAATTCGTCATACAAAGCGAATTATCTCATTTGTACGTATGTAATTTATTTTGAATTTCTATGCCAACTACAAACAAATCATTCCTAATTTTTATCGAAGGCTTTTTGAGATGTTTTAAACAACAAATAAAGAAACAAAATGAAAATTGAAAAAAGAGATATTTTAAGTGGTTGCTTGCTCTTGTATTAATTTTAAAAGTAAAAAAATTTTCATAAAAGTAAGAAAAAGAGTTGTTGTATTAAAAAGATGCCATGTGAACAGTTTAATTCAAAAAGCGAACAACGTAGTTCAAGGTGCCGTGCGAACATATGTAGCATAAAATAATAAGCTGTTTGTTCTGGTTTATTTAGCACACGTGTTTACTACCAAGAGTGAAAACAGCTAATATGTTTTTCTCTCTCTTTTTAAATAAACTAAATGCTCACCCTGATGATTGCCACCCATTATATACAATTCCTTAATATTAAAGGAAAATTCTTCGCCATACATGGAATAGCATAATGCTATATTTGTTAAGGGACCAGCACAAATTATTGTCACTTGTCTAGGATTCTAAAATAAAACAAAAGAAACTTTAAATAACCTTTAAGATACAAAAAAAAAGCATACCTCTATACAAAACTGATTAATAGCTGCTACCGCATGTTCTCCCTCCACCATCTCTTGCACATCTATATCATCATCCTGTGATAAAATATCACCAAAACCATCTTTGCCATGAAACAAAGGACGTTTCTCAAAATCTGGAGTGCCAAGAAGAGACTCAGCAGCTCCTAAGAATATGGGTATCTAAAAGGAAAATTTAAAAACTCTTCAATTTATCGGAAATACAAATTTGCTTAACAATTTTATACCTCATCTCTGCCACAAGCCTTTAATATTCTTAACATATTGTAAGCGGCATTATGTAAACTTGTATTACCACTGCCGCAAATCGTTATTCCCAAAATACTTATATGACTTTCAGCTTCCGCTTTTAAAAGCAACATTAACGCCCAGGCATCATCACTGCCGCCATCACAGTCAAATATCACATAATTTCTGGCTGACATTGTGCTTCGATCTTTTGTTGGTTTTTTTTTTTTAAGGAGTATTTGTTTTTCCAATACTTGGTAAATACGAGAGGTTACTTAAAACTGCATCAAGTCATCGATTACTGTTTTAAGGATTGCAAGAAAAACTTTGAAGATTAAAAAATTTTTCTTATAGTAAATGATTTATTTCTTCTTAAACTTAAGGTTTTTCTATTAATTAATTATTCAGAGGTAGATATCTAGAATTAAAAAAAGATCGTTAAACAATGCTTAAGCGTAAGTTTTTCAACTGAAATTTCCTGACAAAAACAAATTAAATTTTCTAATTAATTATAAAATGCACTTAATTCTGAAACCCGTTATTATTTTAAATGTAAATGTTTATTATTGGAAATATTGGAGAAGATCATCTTTAACTGCCCGTCTATACCAGGGAGGCTACTCTCTATTGCGATGCGAAAACAATTTCGATGCGAAAGCTAAATGCCAAATTGGTACTTTCTATCACTTTCGCAAAATTGTTTGAAAATAGGGAAATACTGGCAACAAAAATGAAAGATGGCGCAGATTAACAGTAATAAAATTTTAAAATATGTAAAAATGTGGAAATCGGAAAATTTAAATAAAATAAATAGTGATGATTTGCGAAAAGAAAAAAATCAATAGATGCGAAAAACAAATGCGCAAACGCATTAAAGAGTACCAATCGCTAGATTTGCTACCATTTTCTTTCGCATCGCAATATAGAGTTGCCCCAGAGATAATTATTGCGACACATATTCATATTCAAAAATATTTTACAGCTAAATCGGCTTTAAAATAATGCTTCAAAAAATCCTAAACTGCCAAAAAAAAATAATGCTAAAATTAAAATTGTATTATTTTTGGTATTTTAGTTAATATATCTTAATACATGATTTATTTTACATAATTCTTCCCTAAATCGGGGTTACCGTTTAACCGGATCACGGATAATCGAGGGCTAAAAAATGCTAAATATGAAGTTGAAAAATGCTAAAAAAAAATGCCAACTGTTGGCAATTATTGCTTACATAAAACGTCAAATTTGGTTGTCAAAAATAAGCAAAAAAGAAAAAAAAAAAGGAAACAAATTGTGTGGGAAAGAAATTAAATTTGTGAAACGGGAGCAAATTAAAATTGTAGTAAAAGAATTAAATTAAAGAATTTAATAAACACTAAAATAAAATTACAAAAATTAATTTTATTAATATAATTGTTTTCTTATTCGATCTTTATTATTTATGTGCTGTTTTCACAACACAAGTAAAATTTATATAAAAAAAACTCAAAAAACTGAGTGCTGAGAACGTGTAGTAAAATTTATATGAAAAAAACTTAAAAAACTGAGTGCTTTTCCTATAAATTATACAACACATTAATTTGTTTAATTTTGAGTTTTTTTTTATAAAAAAATAATAATTTTAATATTTTTATATAATAAAAAGACCAAGCTAAAACAAATTAATATATGTATGTACGTTTAAATCATAAAGTCGAAAAAGAAAGTATTTATATTAATAAAAATAATTTTTCCAAGATAGCGCTAGTTTTTACACTGCACCTTCTTCCTTAATTTTTTTCAAATTATGAGTTAACAACAAAACGTTTTCCCATGACTTTAACATAAGCTGAGCAATAAGAAATATTGCTCTGTTATTCTGCCGGCGTTATTGACAATTTGCTGAGATATTTATCTTTAGTGTAGAACTGGGGTAATGATAAACATAACATGGGAACTAACATGCAGTCTACAACTGACATAAAATGCTTAACTTTAACACTAGTATGATGTTAGTGTTAAGTATAGACTCATCATGTTAGAAGTTTTCTCATGCTATAACACGGTTGTTAATGCAAATGTTTTAACAACGCTTTTATAACTTCGAATTATAACAGCAAGTCATGTCAGTTGTAGACGGGCAGTTAGATAATAACAAACTATTAAAAGAATGCATTCCTTCTAGCTTCGGAATTAATTTGCTGACAATCTGTATTCAATTTTTCAATTCCCAGTCATCATTATTTCGGTTTAGTATTTTGTTGAATTAATTCCCAGGTGAAATTATTCGTATAGAATTTACATTTCCTTTTATTAGTTTAAAGTTTCTAAAATTTCTTTCTACTCAGGGCGAATTCATTGCAGGTAATTTCGGTGTTCACACGGTGAACAAAAAGGTATCACAGTACCAACACTTGCAGCATTAACGCCCTCCTCAACAGCCAACCTCAAAAAAAAATGTTTAAGTACACAGTGGACAAGAAGGCCCCAGAAAAACCCCCCAAAAAAGTGTTTTTGATTTTAAATAACTAATAAAAGCCCTAAAAGTGTTTTAAGTTAAATAAAAACCAAAAGTGTTTTTACCAAAAAAAGTAAATACATTTTAGTGTTTAAACTTGAAATAACCAAAAAACACTAAAGAACATAACATTCAATTACCTATGTACTATAAAACCCTTAAATCTTCATATAATTACCCCTTAAATGCTTAATAGGTATATAAGTTAGCTTTTAAAACGTTTTACAAAGTTAAAGTGTTTTCATTAACAAAAGGTTGCGCTCAAGAGCTATCTCGCTCCAACCATCTAACGCGTGAAAACACTCGGTATTACAACAAGTACAACTCGCACAATTACCACAAGCAATTTGTTTTTGTTAAATCATTGTACATATAATGTTAAAAACAGAAACAAACCGAATCGAAACAAAGATAATTAACAACATTTTGACATCCAATAATTATAAAGCTAAAAAAAGTTATCAGCTGGGCTTTTAAGATCACCTGTAATAAATTCGCCTTGCTTCTACTAATTTTGAATGTTTTTTTTTTTTTTTTTTTTTTAATTTGATTTTGGGTGTGTGTGAAACGGTAGCAAAAAACTCATGGAAGTACAATTTCGACACTGTTGAGGTGAATAAAATTTCACTAGCCCTGGGGGCTAGTATAAATTTTGACATTAGCGTAGAAATTCTTGACAATTTCAATTCACCATAGTAGAACTTTGCTACCGTTTCACACACACCCAAAATCAAATTCTTTGAATTAATTTTCATTCTGTGAAAAAGATATATAAAAAATATTTTTATTTAATTTGTAATAGACTGAATTTAAAACAAGTAAGGAAGTATAGTCGGTTAAGTCCGGCCATATTATACCCTACACCACAGTATTTAAAAACACCTTTCCAGAGTGCACCCTATTCGGTCCCATGGAAAAGCATGCTTATGTGTCCATATAAATATGGATCTATCTTTGTTTAAAATTTCATTGAAATCGGTTTGATAGGTTCTGCGAGGCAGAAATTGTTCCCTATCTTCCCTCGTGGTCCTACGATTCGGCCTATTTCCAATAGGGTGGGTCCTTGTGCCAATTATAACCTATGCAAATTATCTCCAAAATTACGACCTGTACGCAGGATACATGGACAACCAGCTGGACATCGTTAGATCGACTCAGAAGGTGATTCTGAGGCGATCAGTATACTTTAAGGAAGGTCTATGACTCATCTTTTAAGGTGTTACACACATCAGCACAAATGCTTAATACCCTCTCTACTATTGTGGTGTGGATAAAAAAATTTAAACCATTCAAAGGAAGTTAACATTTTATTGAAATTAATTTCATCTTATATATAATTATTTTGCAAGTAGGGGAAACTGGGGCAGCCCCCACAATGTGGCACCTTCGTTTTCGATATGGTCCACCCATTAAACATCACTTACTATGTATTTGTGCAAATGTGCCGAATAATCAAAATAAAAAACTCCCGCAATGTTTGTTATCTCTAGCTTACCAACTGAAGTATCTACACGTGTGTTTTAGTATTTTTGCAAGTGTTTTAATAATAAGGGAAATCACGATGGGTAGTGCAAAGTTTGAAAACGATGCAAATGCGTGCAAAATACTCCCATTTGCACAACACAACAACAAAATGTACGTATTTGAAATTTGCTCTTTTATACTTCGTTTGCAATAAAAAACCATTAGCAAAATTAGTAGTGCATATTTGCTCAGTTGCAAACAAATGTAAACAATAACATTTGACATATTACGCCATATTTTTTTTAAGGAAACTTATAAATTGAACATTTTCGTGGGTTTTAATATAAAATAGAGAATTAAATTGAAATTAATTGAAAAGAAAAAATGTATTTTAATTTGCACAAAGACCATCGTGATAACCCTTAATATTTTGGTTCTATTTTGAAAGTATTTTTTATTTGATAATAATCAATACTTAAAAAAAGATTTTACAATAAAACAGTAAGAATTGTGCTATTTTGCAAAAAAAAATGATATCTAGTCTTTCTTGAAGGTTAATAAAAAGGTAAAATAAGCTTTCGGGGTATATTCGGCGTGTTCAATTGGGGCACAATCGGCCTAGTTAAACAGGGTAATAATAGTAAATAGCCACTTTATTATGAATTATTGAAACTCTTGGCGATTACATCTTCACAAAAAACTTTTTTCGAAAATTTGATCTCTGTTTTATCTCTATTTTTTAAGACTGAAAATGAAATTATTTCCCATACTCAAATAAATTAAAAAACTTTGTGTCAAATTGCTTGTAGTTATCGTAAGCAGTTTGGGATTGAAATCCAGCAAAATCGGTTCAGTAGGATCAGAGCTATGAATCAAAATGTGGAACCACCACCTTAAAAAATAGATAATTTTGTTAAAAAAAAACTAACATAAATGGTGGAACAATGCACGGAATGATATAAGATTTTGCAAAAGTTCATTTTATTCGACTGGAAATCACGCTGTAAAATTTCGTGAAACTCTCGGAAAACTGTTAAGTACGCCTAAAACCATAGTTAATAATGCGTTCATAACAAAAAATTACACTGTGAAACTTCACGAAGATCGGTCCATAATTTACCCTGGGCCCCATATAAACCCTACTCCCGGTAAACAGTTTAGTACGCCTAAAACCGTAATAAATAATGCTATCAGAATAAAATTTAAAACCTCACAGTTTTGTAGGACTAGAAAAACAACACTTATACATTTCCATAATTTAGTATAGGCCCCATATAAAGCCCACTCTGGTAAATTAATTAAATACGCCTTAAACCGTAGCAGATATATTTATTGTGGTACAATTTCTTCCAACTTAGTTTCATATGTTGCAATTTTGTGATATAAGGTCCATAATTTACCTTAGATCCCATATTAAGCAGCCATCTGAAATTCACTGAAAACGCTAAAACTAAATTCACCGCTGTTTTGAAATTAATAGCGGTTTTCACCCTTTGTATTAAGTGTACAACTCTGCTTTTCTTAAAACGTTTTTATCAACGCCCATTGAACAGGTGTGCGTAAGAAGCCTGATGAACATTGCTTAAGTTCTTTTGAGCTGTCAAAAGTTGTTTACATTTTGCTTACATGTGCATGTATACGTTTGTTTACGTTTATGGTATGCCACACCTACACGTTTTTTCCTTTTGCTTTGTTTATGGTGTAGTAAGTTTTTGACAGCTTAAAAGAATTGTTTTTTGTTTTTGTACAAGTAAGCCGACCTGATAGATGGGCCTTGGATTTTATTCTACAAAGCCTTTTCGTTAGTTTTGTAAATTAATGAAGTTGCTGAGTGAGGGAAAGAGACAGATATAGTCTTTTCAACTGTTTTATTCTGGGGTATATAACAAACGTGTTTACTACAGCTTTTTGTTGGATTTTTCAACCACAGCGTAGTAAATTTTAGCCTAATACATTTTGTTGTTGCAGTGTTGTAAATCTTAGGATTTTAACTAAATTAATAAGATTCACAAGGACTACAATGGACTTTACTATCAAGGGCGAAAGCCGCTAATATATGTGTGTTTGAATAGATATATTTAAAAGTTATCATAAAAAGAACATATACATAGTTGTATCAAATTCCAAATATACAAATTTTGCTTGAGTTTGAGAAAAAGAGAAAGCAACATAAATGTTCATCTGTTTACTTCCCTCCGAAACAACTGAACACGTAGCACTTGGATCACTCAACACATGTTAATTAACGTATCTTCCACCGGGTTCCACTCTTGTTATCGCCGTTGGCTTCAAAAGTACTGTCTCTTGAATTTAAAGTACTGGCAACGACATGGTGTGTCCATCCACAATTTGTTGGGCGACACTTAAACGCTGAGGCTTTTCACGACGGATTTTCGCCACGGCGCACACAGGGACAAATAACCGAATTACGACGACAAAAATTTAATTTTTTATTTTGTTAAATGTAACCAATATTGCACTTAATATGTTTTATATACCAGTATTATGTTGTTCAGCGATTCTGTATTTAAGCTGGCCCGTATAATGTCGTTTCTTATTCGGTTTCGACTTATTTTACCGGCCACACATCAGATTTTTTGTTGCTAGCGCTCGTGATTCGCAGTCATATGTAAGGGTTTCTATATACATGGAGCTGTATACAGCAAATTTTGTACCCGTTGAAACTTTTCTCTTACCGATGAAATTTTTGTTTAAGGCCAAGCATAAGCTAGCAGTTGTGGCTATCCGGCGATTTAAATCCGTCTAAAACTTCTCTGCATAGCAATAAATATGCTTACTTAAAACTCTTGTGTTTTTTGCAAACTCATTACCGCTTTTTAATGGGTTAAGAATTTAAATGATTTTGTTATTCGTGCTTAATTCACAATTTTTATTATTTGATAAAAAAAAACACTGAAATTTATTGTTGATGGGATAAGCATTTCACTGGTTGCTTAGGCGAGACCATCAAGAAACTTCATCCATAAAGATTTTAGAAAAACTAAAGATATTAAACCAAACAAAACTGTTAAGCGTACAAGAATTACAGCAACAGTTCTACATGTAACAATATCAAAGTTTAAACAAAATCATCAACAATAAACAGTGAGTTTATCTCTCCTTACATTCCCCACTACAATTGATTGAAATTCTTCCAACATTAATTGTAGTTAAGAATTTTTAAATAAATTTTGTATATTCCGAAAAGATCTAGGGGTTCAAAGGCTTATGTACCGTTTTCACAACACAATTGACTCAACGTGTAGTAAAATTTATATGAAAAGCACTCAGTTTTTTGAGTGTTGTGAAAACAGCACTTTAACGTTCAGAAATGTAGCGGTTAATCGCATATACCTGCCTATAAAAATATTGAAACCTTTCTTATCATATTTTCATCTTATTTTTCAATTTCTATTAGCCCAGGTATGTACATTTTTTTTTTTTGAGCAGCATTGGTAACCTAGATTTAGGCCCAAATACATAGAATTTTGTAGTATGTAATATTTTATTATTCAATATCCAAGCACAACAACAAGTAATAAAATTTTTAGATCTGTCGCAGTAAAAAAGTGCTAAAGCTGCTCCAGTCTCCCTTAAAGAATTTTAGACTTAAGTAAATAATTACCAAGAACTCGGAAAAATCGGTTCAATTACCAAAAATGTTATGACCAAAATTAAATTTTTTTTAAATACCCACTTTCGGGAACCATAGATCTCCCCGAGTCCAAACTAAATAACTTAAGTAAATGGTAAATTTCTTCTTAAACACGTCGGTATATAAATGTCAAATCGGTTAAAAAATGGCTGAGTTATAACCGAAATACTGAATCCCCAAAAATTACTCTTTTGGTACATATATAAGTCATATCCATAGGACGTATGGCAGCCCTAAAATTTAGGTTTTTATAAAAATTTTGACTTTTTTTAGTCCATTTTTTAAATCGGTATATCTCGATTCCTAGACGTGACCCAGCGAAACGTCGGGACACGTATAACTTCTTTTTTACCGATATAACTTTCCCCGGCAGTTTGAACCCTTCGCGATCACTGACCCCTACCATTTGTGGCACAGTGTTATAGTTAACTTTATAGGAATTGAATTTCGGAATTGCATAGTAATTCTGCAATAGGTATATGATTTTACTTTGTAAAGAAAATTTGAGGAATTTATTCCTTTAAACCTATCGGCAGTAAGCATAACCACATATTCAGACATTTTGATATTAGATTTACTCGCTTTTATTAACTTACCCACTGTCTAAAATAATTCAAGTTGTTTTTTTTTAAGAAGATCACAAACAGAATTTTTTTAATAATTTACTGAAATTACATATAAATAGCAGATGTAAATTTTATTTTATCTTTATGAAATGAGCAAAATATTTGAAACATCAAATATTAATTTCTTTTTCTTTACAAAATGTTCTATACAAATTCATCACTTAATTCTCTTCCTTATTAATGCACAGCAAATGGTTAAATCAAATAAAATTTAGTCTAATCCAAAAAATGTTGTAAATAATAACACTGTGTAGTCCGGCTACTAAAACACATTTCTCGGGTGTGTACGAAGTGCAATAATGGCAAACCTAAACTAAAAACAAGAAAAAAAAACTAGAAAAATTAAACAGAATTGTGAAGACAAAAAAATTTATTTAACACAAGAACGACACACCAGGTACATTGTAAAGTTCTGTACTGTTGTACATTTTCTGGTACTTTTTGTAAATCAAAAATATCACTGTACCCCCACTACGGAAAACTGACCATTTCTAAAAACCTACCTTTTGAGAAAAATTATCAATATAACAAGTAATGCTAGGAACACAACTGGGACGAACGACGAATTTCGTGCAGCACGACGAATTATTCGGAAAAAATTCGCTGTAAAAATTCGGCGTATGAAATACAATAACGACGAAAAAACAAAATGGAAATAAAATATTTTGTATAAACAAGAAATAGTGGTACCATATGAACAAAAAATACTTCACAAATAAAACATTAAAAACAACTTAACTAAAATACTTTTTTATTGTTAATTTTTTTTCAATTTGTATTTTATATGATATTCAGTTAAAATTTTACAATTTCTAAAGTAAAAAGTAATTTTATTTATTAAAACACTTACCATTTTGAAACAATATGGCTACCCAGTACTGATTCGTTCGTCGTTCGGCGTAAGAATTAGAATTAAATCTATTTAAAGTTTGAAACGTCCGGCGAATTTCGTCAGCGCCCTGATTGTGTGCATTTTCATATACAAAAATATTTTTTGTAACGAATATTCGCGGCCAAAAATTCGTTCGTTTCAGTGTTGCCAGTGAAATTTAGAGAAAAATACATTTTAGTTTGCAAAAAGATACACTTTTTCCCAAACAGATACATTTTGAAAAACATTTTAAGATCCATTTTTTACGTTTAACATTTATTAGCATAACATTCTTATTTCATATTTAATTTATTGTAAAGAAAATGATATCATATAAATTCTTTCTTAATATTCATTTAAGTCAGAAATATTAGGTATTAAATTTTTAAAAATAGCAAACTTAACAATTAATTATATTTAACTATCTTACGATGTTATCAAAACAAATTAATTTTTGTAGGAATTAATATACGAGTTAAGGCGTTTATTATAAGGCGGTAATTTTTTTTTGTTTTTTTTCATAGTTTATTTATTGAATCTTCATATATTAAATATGAACTAACAATACCTAATCAAATCTTATCCTAATACTTTACTTATGTCCTGCCAGTGCCAGACAAAAATGTTCTTCATCACGGGTTCTGTTCACATATATAGGTGCTTATCGCTCTTCTAGTTGGGTAAGTGCTGCAGTGTCTCTTCTTCTTAAGCGAGTGTGGGTGTTGTTCAAGCCTTTTTAAATATTTAACTGCATATTTTGTAATCATAGTTTTCACTAATGTCACATTGAGATCCTTATGAATGTTTGAGGCGGTTATAATGAACTTTTTAATATAAAAAAATTTCTAGAAAATAAAAGATATGTTCCTCAGAACAACTACGCACTACTAGTCCTCCTCGATTTAAGTGGATGGTATTTTGAAACTTCCTTAATGTTTTCTTTCACCATTATTAATATTGGGTCTTCATCTGACAATTTTTTGACATACCAAACGTCAAAGTCTATATAAAAAAAACTCTTAAGTTTCTGTCATAGTTTTTTATATATGAAGTTTGACGTTTAAAATTACAAAAATTGTCAGGTAAAGACCCCATGTAAAGCTTCTATTGTATTAGTATTGAGTTACGATGATCGGTATTAATAAATTTTAGTACATTTTGCGTACAGATTCAAAAGATACGAAAAACGACAGGATTATACATGGTACCTGAAGCCAACAAAATATACGAAAAATGTATCTTTCGAATCGTAATGGCATCACTGGTGCTATATCCGAATGTGCCAAATCTTATCGTACCAAGCCCTTATACACGGTAGTTAGGGATGCAAGACGTGCACTTTGAAGAGTGCATGTGCTCTTTTTTACTAAATGTACTCTAAAAATATGAAGGAGCAAAAGTGCTCTTTTTTACGGTTTCATTAGAAGAATTATGTAGTTATAGCAGTACAATGTTACATACTATTCCTTTTTCATAAATTATTTTTAATTATATTAACCAATTTATTTGGATGTGCCATCTATCAGTCAAATTTCAATTTATATAATATATGAATAACTTATAACGGTAACGGTATTAAGCAAAAGTCGATGACTCCATAAATTGATGGCAGTTCACTTATGGCCAATTCCGCCAACTCTACTTAAATATCAATTCATTTTTAAATATAGTTTTTCATATAATTTTATTTATATTTGACTTGAAAAACGAATTTTTAACATAAATTGACAGATAATTGAGAGAGTGTTATGCTGATTGTCAATTTTTTTTGTATAGAGTTTTGACATTTAGAATTACTAGTTCATATGTTAAACAAGCAAAAGTGCTAGATTCGGCTGTGCCAAATCTTTTTGTATATTCCACCGAGATTCTTTCTCTCAGAAGTGAAGTTTATATGGAATCTACATATATGTTATAACACAATCTAAAAGGAAACTGACCCCACAGTAATATAGGTTGTATACATTTTAAGGGCCGATGTTGATTTTGCATAAAGCAGAAATTATTTAGGAAATTATTGTCTTTTCTTTTTTTTTTATTATGATAATATTGGTATGGTTCAATAATGTGTGGAACAAAATATCGCCCAAATGGCCGCCGCGACCTCGGCGGCACGCCTCCAGCCGATAGTCCAAATTTTCTAGGTGTAATTTTTGGGCACGAAGACGAGTTGAGGTGGACGGCTCTTCTGCCACACTATCGCGAACAGCAGCAATATTTTCTGCAGTACGAGCTGTACGATCATGCACTGGTGTTTTCGCATCTCCTTCAGACCCGGTTGGCTCAAATTTTTGCACGATTTTTCCGACTGTACGCACATTTGGACGAATTGAACGCAAAAATCACGAAGTGCACGATATGCATTTTGATTTGAACTCCCATTTTCGTAATAAGCCTGAATAACTTTAACGCGTTACTCAATTGTGTATCTTTCCATGGTTCAAATTGAGAAATGACAAATGAAATGCAGAAAAAAATTTTACGTTAAGGTGCGGTCCACATTCAACATCGGCCCTTAAGATTGAACCACCCTTTACAATTCTTTGCGGTTTCAATATTACATATTTGATAATTGGCTTTATATTTTGCCAATGATATATTATTGACCAATCTTCACGAAATGTCTTGGTATGATATCTATAAAACATATAAAATAACGACGTGACAAATTATACCACAAAATCTTGTTTCTAGCTTGTAATGGTCTACGCCTACAGAAAGGCGGACAAGGACAAATAATGCACATACTTTAAGGGACTTAAATGGATATTAAAAAACATTAAACGGAATGGAAAACTTTTATACCCTCTTCACAACTAGTTGTGGATGATATTAAAAATATATTTACTTCAGCATCAAAATATATGTTTTATTGAGAAATTTTAAAAAAAAGTACGAACTTTTCGATATAACGAATCGGCCTGACATTATATTGTTCGTTAAACCAAGATACCACTGTATTTTGTTAGGTCCAATCAATATTGTAGATATAAAAAACGGAATGACAAACTTATAAATTTTAAGGAAATATTTTAAAACCAATTGTTTTTACAACTTGTTACTGTTACAGGATGGACAATATTGATTTATGGAATTAAACGGATGATCTTGTCGAGACACAGAAAGGCTGGAGGAGCATAATAAAATCACAGTGATATCCGGTTACAATTAGAACCTATTAGCCTCAGTAGTAACTTCTGGACTTGAAGTGGTTAAAACACATTTTTAAGATCACCAGCTAGGCAGAAAGTTAGTTAGTTGTGTGGTTAGGTTTTCCGTAAGACTGTTAAGAGAGTCAGGTAAAGAAATATTCTTCACGGAGATTTTTTTATTTTATTTTCAAAAAAAAATACTATTTAAGCGGGGATTCGGTACCATGTCAAAATTTTACTTTTCATCACTGTGACATAAAAACACAAACAAAACCTCTGGCTCGACGTTATTCATCTCAATTTATTTGTATACCATAAATGTTGCCATGTGTGCAGATTTATCTTTTTTAAGGTTTTTTTTAGTATGTGTTAGCTTGTAGCTCCTTTTATACCACTTAATTTTGAATTTATAAAATATTTATAATATGTCTGAATAAAAATCACTACCGAAAAACATCATTAACCATTTCGTTTTTCTTGTTACATAAATCATTTTTGTAAAATTTCAAGTCTTTATAAAAAAGTTTTGGCAACACTGAGAACAATAACAAAAGCATGAAGTGTATAATTTTGTATTTGCTGTTTTTAATCTGTGTGTGTTTTTGCTAAAAGGGGGAAAGAAATGCGAGTTTAATTTTTGTACTCTCATGTAAACAATAGATACTCATTTAACCCTTAAATGAGGAAAAAAGTCATAAGGGACTTTTCTTTTAAAAACGCTATAAAACAATTTCCTTCATGTAAAGATTTGTTTCTATGTGCGACACCGTCGATGCACGATAGAAAATCAAAAAAAATTAGATATGACGGCGAATATTACTTCCAGCACACCAAGAAGAGTGAATTCTCCCTGACGTCAAGCATCTTGACCGTGTATAGACAGACCCCTTAAACCATGTCCAATATAATGCGTTCGCAGCATGTATCAGATAAAGAAAATTACAGTTCCGTTATGTTGTTGATGGTTTGAGTGGCGTTGAAAATTTCAATGGCGTCGTAGGTCTTCAATTTTTTAACGCTCTTAATACTATGGCCTACAGCAACAATTATTTCTGCGGTGCCACAGCGAATATAAACATAAATGCAGTTTTTACATATGCATGTCTTCACTTACAGTCCACGAGGTGCAAAAAATGATCCTAAGTTTATGAAATTATTCGCGCAGTAAAATAAACGCAGCGTACGTTTAAATTTCTAAGGTGATCGAAGATTTTGAAAAAATTAACAAATTCTGCAAAAGTGGGGTCTATTGCATAGCAACAACACACGGACAGAATCGTCGAATCTTGCTCAAGGCTACGCGATCAAATCAGAAACTCACTAACAACGAGTCCTAGGAATTTCTCCTGGTGATTCTGATTGCCGTGATATTAAATTGGACACAAAATGTATGAGCATTAAAAGTCCCAGGAGGCAAGCTTGAGGTATTGGCTGATTTAAACGACACCTAAGAACAACTCCGGAGCATGTCAGTTTAATCTTTGGAATTTTGGTATTAAATAAAAGTGGCGGGGTTCTGGTTAATGAAACTGACTGGCCTTGGAAAAAGTGCAAAACAAAAGTACACGGGTATCTTGTTACATTAATAAATAATTTTAATGCCAAATAAAGGTTAATCCCATATCTGGCATTAAACTCTCTGTTTGAGAGATTAAGAAAAAATGTTTTCTTTTATTCCCAGAGTAGTTTTTTGAAGAATAAAGGCCCAGCCGGAATGTGAATGAGCTAGCTTAAGCTACTGTCATAAATGCGAAAAGTCCGTCAAACGCATTTAAAAAACAAAATCAAAAAACATCTGGCTCCGCAAGAAATGTGCGATCAGCTACATATTTGCTAAAGCAAATGACAGTTTTATCTACATATAAAACTTAACAAAAAGTTTTCTATAGTTCAATATGGTTTGATACATACTTATGTATGATTTACATGACTTTGCACAGTTGCTTAAGCCACCTCATGTACAGTATGGTTGGGCCTTAACAAAGAACGTAGTTTAGGTAAATTTATCTTATTTAATTTTTGTTGTTGAGCAGGTAAATTTATTTCAGGTACAACTCAGTATACTTATAAATATTTTGGTGAAGTTTTGTTTTCCTTTCATTATAAAAAACTATTGTAGGTATTTCCTATATTTAATTATGTATGTATCTATGTATGTATTATTTTTACTGAATTGGAAAAAGGGGGTCAAATCTGTAGATTATTAAGTAAATTTATTTACATTTATATTAAAAAAGAGGAGTAATACATATAACAATTTGCTAACTGCACTAAATGTTGATAAGCTATCAAAAGTTTGAGATTAAAAACTTAACGAATAAAGGCGGTTCACACTATAATTAGAGTTTTATTATTATCTTTCCGAATCATTAAATTTGCGTTAAAATGGCATCGATTTGTTTAAGAGGTATTTAGTTAACTAAATACCCAAAGCCATATAAATAGATATTACAGAAAGCAAAATTAACAATGTGGAAGGAAGAATATCCCGACAAATTAAACATAAATCCAAAACGTTTTGCAAAAAAAAAAAAAAAAAAAAAATAAGAAATTCAAAAAATCAAATAAATTTTAAATATTCTTAATCTGATCTGAAATCAAAGTGGGATCTGAAAATTAATTTTTTCAAAATGCCTTGTCATTCTTTAAGTGCAGTACAAAGTTTTACATTCGATAAAACAGTACTTTATCATTTTAAACCAACAAAATTTAGTTTTTTAAGTTTCTTAAAGATATTTGAATAACAATTGACAGATTTTTTTTTTATATACATATTTCTTAATAAAAAAGCGATTTCTTATGGAAATTTATTAAATTTTTAGTGCATTATTTTTATTTTTTTAGTGCATATTTTGGATTGTTTAGTGCATATTTTAAGCGCATATTTTTCGAAAATCTCCCTAATTATAATTATTTCGTTTTTTAATATGAATTCAAGTAATTTATAAGAATTTGTATTATTGGAACTATAAATTTATTATATTTCTTTTATTTCTTTATTTCTAATTATACATATTTATACTCAAGAAAATACTGACCGAGCACAATACCCGCGTCAATAAGTCTGTGCGTTTTTAAAGAGGAAATTAAGCATTTGATTTGATTGGTATTTCCTTAAGGTCCAATTTGCAAATTCGCATGGATTCAAATAAAAATTAATAATATTTAAAGAATGTACAAAGTCACACACACACACACACACACACGTTTGAATTTAGATAAATTTTTTTTTAACAATTTTTCTTTTTAGAAACATTGGCCGGTTAGTGAAAATATCTTTTATGCACTCTGTTTAGTACTAAAAGTAAAAAAGTAAACCTAAGAGATATTTTGTTTTTTTTTTGTATATTGAACATGCATGCATTATTAAAAATAATTCAAAGTGTGACAAGAAAGTATAGTCGGTCAAGAGCGACCATTTAATACCCTTCATAACAGTATTTAAAAACATATTTTTGAGAGTATATGCTTTTTGGGACTCATGGCAATCAGAACAAAATTATGTAATGAAGTCAAAGTTCTTTGTGAGATTTGATTGCATCTCAGTGATTTTAAGAAGGTGGTTTATATGGGACCTTTAGTTAATTTCGGACCTACCAGCACATTATTGTAAAAGTGGCTATCTTAAAAGTTATTGTGGCCAATTTTTAAATCAATACCAAGCTATTTTCGGCAGACCGATTTCAATAAAATAAGTTTGGACCAATATTAATCTAATTACCAATATAATAAAATGGTTTATGGACACAAAGTCTGTATTCCGAAAAGAAGCTTGTATGGGGGCTTAGTGAAATTTTGAACCAATTCTCACCATTTCCATTAGACTTCGTCCTTGTGCCCAATTAAACCTATCTACCAGATTTCCTTAAGCTCTGTATCTCCAAAATAGCGACCAGGTACTTTACGCACAAGGTTTATATGGACGTAAGGACATCGTTAGATCGATTCAATAAGTAATTTCAAGTCGATCGGTATACTAAAAGGTGGGTGGGTAAGGACCAACGTTTAAAGGCGTTGCAAACATCAGCACAAACACATAATACACTCTCCACTGTTGTGGGGCAGGTATGTATTAAAATTAATTTCATTTTATTTTAAGAGAAAATTATCTTAATATAAGAGAAGAAAAAATGTACTGCGTAGTAATTTTTACTTATAATATGTTAGAAAAAGATTGTTTCCCGTAAATTTTAGATACACATATGACGGTAAAACGCAACTAGAACGAATCTGCAACTAGAATTTTATATATTGTTATGAAATTAAAATTATGTAAGAATTATTTATAGTTTATATGTTATCCTTGTTAAAAATTATTGGGCATAACTGAACTTAAACTCCACTGTACGGAATGGAAAAATATTTTGTTACACCTAAAAGTATACATTATACTAGTACAGGAAGGTTCATGAAACCTCTAGAAAAGGCTGTCAATTACTCGATTAAAATTAATTTGTCAGAAAATTCTACTTTTTTAATGTAAAAATATATTTTTTAGATTTCTAACCTTAAAACTATATTACATGTTTTTACCTTTTGCATTAATTTCATTACTCATACATGCCTTTAAACATATTTTAGTCCATTTTTAAATTTGAGCGTGTGTGACAAATTATGTAAAGTCTGGGATCACACTATGAAAGTTTTCTTTCAGAAAGCCTGAGTTTATTTTATCACCCATAAACTCAGGCTTTCTGAAAGAAAACTTTCATAGTGTGAACCCAGACAAAGCAGTTTTAACAGGGTTTAAAAAACTTTTCGCGTTTTGAGTTGGTTTAATAGCGACTGCTTACCCGTGCTTACCCGTGGCCCGTGATAATTCCTACCATGGTCCTAACGCAGACCCTACTCCTGCCCAGCAGCGACTCCGAATCGGACTTGCTAAGAACCAGCCACATCGTCCGTTATACCCGGCAGTCGGTTTGGTCCCCCTGGCTCTATTGCTCGATCCTAGAATCTATTCCCTGATCAAGTAATAATAAATTGGTTTAAAATAATAATAAATTGGTTTAACTGACTGGCACCTCTAACCTCTCTTTTTCTTTTTATTAATAAAATAAAAGTATGAGTTTGTTGCTTTTCCCATTGGATACAACTATTTGAATTCTTCGAGTAGTTCGAACAATTTAAAACCTCTATTCGATTAATCGAGCAATTTTAAAATTCAAAAATTGATTAATTCCTTACTCGAACAAAACCAAAAGTCGAATAATTGGATACTCTATTTCTTATAGAAGTGGATAAATCAATTCATCAATTGAACAATTTGATACCCACATATTATGAATTTTTTAACGATTAATTGTTGGAATTTAAGCAAATAAAAAGACATAAATATGTTGAATACTTCGACACAAAACCCCGGTTTTATGAATAACCCGAAAACCGCGACTTTTTAAAACCCGGTTGAGAAAACCTGGAAATAGAAAAAACCCGGATTTTCAATAAACCGAAAGCCGGCGCTAGCAATTTTAGGTTTCATCGTAATGGGATTATGGACCGATGCTTACTAACCCTTTTTCAAAAGGATACGTCCTTATAAATAAAATATTCAGCTGGGAGTAGCTATAAATAAAAAATACGTACATATTCTAATATAACTTATTTTGTTTAGGTATGAATTAATAATTCATATAAAATGAAGTGCATATGTTAAATGAAAATTAAAAATACATAATTAGAAATAAGGCTTTTATTTTAAGCTCCAAACATTTCAACATTAGAAGCTTTCCATCTGCCCCACTTGAAGTGTGAGTAGACGTCTGTACCAAACTGCATTTAATTATTTCCAAAATTGCGATCTGGGGGCTAATTTCAATTTCGATTCAAAAGCTATTTTATTTCTTATTCTTTTAGTCGATAGTAGGGATGCCAATCCCGAAATCCCGGGATTATTCTAAAAATTTAAGTCTAGAATTCCAGGATTTTTTATGTTAAAATATTTAATACAACTATATTTAAATAAAACATTAATATTAAATCATACTGGCAATGAATCTATTTTTTAAGTGGTTAAAAAAGAAGTCGCAAGTGAATAAATGTTACATGCAATGCATTTTGTACCACAGAAAATAAATCAGAAGATAAAGTTCGGTGTGCTCTTTTTTCTAAGTGAATGATAATAGAACTGCGCACGTACAATGCAAGTTGTGCAAAATGTGTTAACAAGGGAATCCCGAATCCCGGGTTTCAAAAAACCAGGTCCCATTTGGCATCCCTAGTCGATACTGAACGAATCGAAATTATCTTTTCAGTGTTGTAAAAACTCAAATAAATGCTTTACAATACTAAATAAAATAATTTCGATTCGTTCAGTTTTCCTTTCGAAACGAAAAGTATTCAATCACGACTGCTACAATAAGCCCACTGTACTTTGTGCACAAGGTTTAGATCCAGCCAGCCGGACGGACATCGTTAGGTCGACTCAAATAGTAACTTTGAGTCGATCGGCAAACTCGCATATGTGGATGTGTGTGTGTATAAATAGTTGTTACGCGTTGGACGTCAAATATTTGGTTACTTCATCCGCCTCTCCTATTCTATTATACTTTTTTATTTCTTTAATGTGCTCGTTCTGCAAACAACACTGTACATACATATTTTGTCCATAAATCGCCTACGAAGAAATTCGTTTTTCTCACTTCATAATATTTCATTCATTATGTTTCGGGTTAATTATTTGTTTGAACTGAGCAGGGTTCCCAGTTTTATTATATGTATATCTTATGCGCAATTTACGATTTTTCATCCCAAAAATAGCTATTTTCTTATCCCCAAAAATCCCCCCACAGATTATAAAAAAATAAAAATATATTATGTAGAAGGAAAAATATGCATACATTTATTTCTTTTATTAAATTCATTAATGTAATATTATTAAAACTTATTGGGGGGATTCACAAGGTGTGCTATCAAGTCATATTGTCATAATGTCCCAAATAATATTTCAGAAATTGGACACATTTTAAAAGTCATGACCCACCCTAAAAAAAAAGCAAAAGAAAAATAATAATGTATCAATGTTTATCATTTCAAAAACTTCATCATTTTGTAAAAATTCCAAAAAAAAAAATTACACTACAGTTACATTTTGTCGTTGCAACGAGTAAACACCTCTGAATTTCAACTTTAAAAAATGAGTATCACAGATTACTAAACAGATATGGGCATTTCCAGCGAAAAGTCTACTTTTTGTCACGTAACGCCAGAAGTATTTTAAATTGTTTCTCAAAAAATTGTATATGTATCGTTGACTTTTTTATATTTTGGTGTAAAGCGCAACAAGCTCTACATTAAGTAACAAAAGGGATAACGATTGAACAACATGGTCCGAAAATACAACCTTATTTGCAATCTGGCGTTACATTAAAAAAAGTAGACTTTTAGCTGAAAATTCCCATATTTACCTTAAAACGAGCAGAGATTTTTAAATTTGATAGCTTGAAAAATAAATCTTTATAAGCTCTAAGTTTACTAAAAAAGGTTTTGTACAAAACTTCTTGCTCAATTCGCAGTATTTTTCAGTTTTGTAATGCAATCAAAACCCACTTCCGTTTTTTTAACGTCACGCCAGGGCAGATTTTTGCTTATATCTGCAAATCCTTAGCGTCGATTACTGTAATTTTTTTTCTGAATGTAGAGCTACTTCATTACTTTGTATATATAAACCCCATTTTTACAAATTTGACTTCGTCATTTAATTTTTTTACATTTTGTGCTACAAATGTCACGACACGTCAAAATGGAAATGCCCATATGTCACGAGACGGAAGATTTGGCGTTTTTTTGTCTCTTTCTTCGAAGGCTGCCCTTTTTGCATTTCTCTTTTGTGTTTTGTTATTTTTGTTTTGATCACGCCATTTGTGTTCATTGTTGCGGCCTGTTTTTACACATAGCCACTTCACTACCAAAAAAAGCTTTTTGTCTTTTTCTTCGAAAGCTGCCTTCGCAACTGATTTCGGCGAAAGATTTCGTTATTTCTGTCTCTTTCTTCGAAGCTTGTTTTTAATTCTATTAATTATAGAAACAAGCGTTGCATATTAAGTTTAAAACTATTTCAGCAAGTTCTTGAAAATGTTTTCTTCTTGGTATGACAAAAAAACTTCGCACCAAAAGAAACTTTAATTTATACGCATGACTAAAACAAACCGGTATTGCCATTGCACAAATGGCTTATAAAATAATATATTATCCCCAAAAATCCCAAGGAGAAAAAGTGCCTTTTCCCCAAGAAATCGACTGGAGATTTTCACGAAATGAACATCCCCATTTACAAATAAAAAAAATCCCCTTTTTGGGGACAAATCCCAAAAACTGAGAACGCTGTAACTAAGCACGACAACGAAAACTAATAAAAGCAAATTAAATAAAAAAAGAGATTAATTTTACATTTATAATTTTTGTTGAGCGAATTTTTAAATACGAGCTCTCACACATGGGGAGAATAATTAAAAAATAAAAGAAAGAAAAAAAACATAAAAAATAGTAGAGTATTTGGATAGTAGAGCAGTTTGGCAGCAGATAATTTAGTTGGCTACAGTTACTACCAGAACAGAATTGTGGTGTGTTTTAGTTTAACGAAAGACGAAGATACTTCTTACAAATTTTTGTTTATTTTTTTTATACATTTTTTTCTTTCAATTAAAAACAAATGTATTAAAACGCGACAGGTAAGTGGTGCTTAATTTACTGTAATTTTTATTGTAATTTCAAAAAGTGTTTTCTTTTTAAACGTACAGGTTCGTAGAAATTCACCTCGCTTAACAAAATAACAATTTAACTAAATAACAACAAGCACAAGTTATTTTAACCCCAAAAAGTGCTTTTAAAAAAACAACACAAACACAATGTCATCCGTTGGGAGTTTTGTGATTTATGACTGCGACATTGGCATTGATGATGCCTGGGGTCTACTTATGCTCCTCAAAGGTGAGCAATTTTTTCGTAAACTCTCACAGAATGCTCAAATAGATGTGGATAAAGAGAAACTTCCTGATGTTTATAAAATATTGGCGATTACCTGTGTCCAGGGAAATACAGATGTTGATAGTTGCGCCAAAAATGCTTTAAGAGTACTGGACAGTGTGGAGAGATTGGATGTAAGTAAATCAGTGGCCAAGGCGAATTCATATATCAGGTGGCGGCAATTCTAAACAATAAAGAAAACACGTCGTGATACATATGTAATTCAAAAAAATGTAGCTCAGCTGTGTTTTCTTCGCTACCTGTAAAGTGAATACGCCTTGGTAGTGGGCTACAAAAGTAATTAGTTGTCTTTAAAAAATTCTCAGCAGTTCTAAAAAATTAGATTTTTAATTCATTAATTTCGTAATTTTGTATTTTTGTTTAAAAGTATATAAGCTTTATTGAACTTTACTAATTTCTGTTATATTGGCCAGCTTTACATGAAGAAATAAGCAATTTTTTACGGCCCTAATTTTGTATATTTAGTCAATGATGACGTAGATGCGCAGTAGAATTTTTTTGTACAGCTGAGTGCGCAATCTTGTTTTTTTGATTCATGAAATTTTACTTTGTTTTTTGCATTCAATGCAATTTTTGGCGTTGCATTTTACACTATTAAGGTAGAAGTACATAACACGCGTTAGAGCGCGCGCGCTTTGTAGACTTCTGTCAAAAAAGTTAAACTAGTGCATTTTCATAGATCAAGCTGCATGCAAACTATTTTGACGCGTTTGATCCATAAAGTTTTTAACTTTGAACTTTTTAACGCGTTGTGTATTTTTATAGAAAAACACTAGGATGTTTTGTTTAATTTAAGAATAAATTCAATTACTTTATTTTGTAATTCAGGTTATTAAAAAAGTGTGTGTTTGTAAAAAGAAATAAACCGGAAGAAAAAAAATAAAAAGTAATGTCAAATTACATTGTAAGATGAGATCAAAACAATAAACATCTGATTAAAGTATAACAATTAGAATGTCAGGTTGTATATGGGTTACTACATGAATATTTCAACACCCCTTCTCATTCCAAATTGTTTATAATTTTAAGTGCTGATCTCAAGTCTTTAATCTTTTGTGGCGGAAGCGGCTTCGTTAACAAGTCTGCTTGCATTTCATTTGTTGGACAGTATTGACATCTGATGACATTCTTCAAAACGTAATCCTTGACAAAATGGTATTTTATGTCGATGTGTTTTGTCCTGTTGTTAAACTTAAAACCTTCCATGATTTTTATGCAACTTCGATTGTCTTCATTTATAGTAATGGGTTTGTTGATTTGCACTCCAAAGTCTATTAATAGCTCCTTTAGCCAAAGTGCCTCCTTTGATGCTTCAGCAAGCGCAACAAACTCAGCTTCAGTAGAAGAAAGCGCCACACAAGTTTGCTTACGGCAAGCCCATGAAACGACAGCCCCATAAATTTTAAATAAATAGCCGCTATTTGATTTTCTATTGTTTCTGTCTTCACCCCAATTGGCATCAGAGTAGCCAAGCAGAATTTCGTCACTGTCAGGTATGAAGTGTAACCTCAAATCAATTATTCCTTTTAAATACCTTACAACTCTTTTAAGCTCTGCCCAGTCTTCTTCGTTAGGATTGCTGGTTTTTTGGCTTAAAATGTTAACTGCAGCTGTCACATCGGGTCTTGAATTTAAAGTTATATACAATAAGCTTCCTATAAGCTTTTGATAGTTCTTGTTGTTATTTAAAGGAATTTGTTCTTTACCAGATTTGCCATAAGAAACTATAATAGGAACTGAAGATGATTTTGAGTCTTGAAGACCGTTTTCCTTTAATATTTTTTCAATATACATATTTCGATTGACAAATTGAATAAAACCCATCTTTAGATCTGTATACTTGCAGGCCAAGGTAATTTTTAACTAGTCCAAGATCAGAAATTTCAAAAACATTTTTAAAAATACCTTTTACTTTACAAATTGTAGATTCATGCTTTGAGCAAATCAGTATGTCGTCGACGTAGATCAACACGAATGTCAATTCAACCCCTTCTAAACGTGTATACAAGCATGGATCCATTTTACTTTGTTGAAAACTAGATTTTTCTAAAACATTATGAATTGTCTGATTCCACGATCTGGCGGATTGTTTTAGTCCATATACAGATTTTTTTAAGAGACATACCTTATCTTTACAATTTTTGGAGATAAATCCCTTTGGCTGCTCCATAAAAATCTCTTCATCTAGATTACTGTTAAGGAAAGCCGTTTTGCAATCGATATGATGTATGAGTAGATTTTGCTTACCACTTATTGCAAATAATGTCCTTAATGTTGTGTGTGAAACGACTGGTGCAAAAACTTCTTCATAATCGACGCCATATTGTTGTAAAAATCCTCGCGCAACTAGCTGTGCTTTGTATTTTGTTTCCTTGTCACATTGTTTTTTCTTAAATATCCATTTGCAGTCGATTACGTTACAATTCGTTGGTCTATTTACTAATACCCAAGTTTAATTGGCCTTCATGGAATCAATTTCATTCTTCATGGCTTCAATCCAATTTTTACGTTCCTCACATGTAACTGCTTCCTCATAAGTTATAGGTGCATCACCTTTTATCAAATTTAAATATCTTTCTGGCACCTTACCTTTTGTTGTACGATGCGACTTTCTCAAAACTGGATCATCATCTACATTATGTTCTGCATCAGTTCGAAACCTTTAAAACCTGATTCCTCATTCTCGTCAAGATCTGTGGTGTCATGAAATACATCATCCGTGTCATTTAATTCTTGTTCATTTAACTCTTGTTTTTTCTCTCGTTCTTTCAACATTACTTCAACTTAATTATTCGAGTCTGAAGAATTTTCGTTTTCCATATAAGAATCAACTTTTCCGGTAAATTTAACATCTCTCGATATGTAGATTTTATAGTCCTTGTTTAGCATACGATAGGCCTTGGAATTTTGATCATAACCAACAAACACCATTTTACCAGACTTTCTACACAATGTTTGTCTTTTTATTTTAGGAATGTGAACAAAACCTGATTCACCAAATATTCGCAAGTGTTTTAAATTCGGAATTTTGCCAAAAATTCTTTCGTATGGTGTGACACCTGTAGTACGAGTCACAATTCTGTTCTGAAGGTAGTTTGCGGTAGATACAGCTTCACCCCAAAGTTCGTTTGGTAATTTAGATTCAGCGAGTATACACCTAACCATTTCAATTAGTGACCGATTTTTCCGTTCGGCAACGTCATTCTGTTCCGTACTGTAGCCAGCTGTGTACTGCGCTTGAATACCCTCATACTCCAAAAAGTTTGCTATTTCTTTATTTACGTACTCTTTGCCACGATCTGATCTGATTGTTTTAGGCTTTTTACCAAAATTGTTAGCTATTAACGAAACGTAATTTTTTAATTTATTGGCCACTTCAGATTTATTGGTCCACATAAATCTGTGTGAATCAGTTCAAATGTTTCCTTTGTACTTATACCAGTTTTGTTAGGGAATGGTACTCGAGATGATTTTCCGAATGGACAAATTTCACAATAATCGTTATTACCACATGATTTTATACTTAGACCTGATGTCAGTTGTTTTGTGTCCATAACTTTGATAGCGTCATTATTGCGATGACCCAACACTCTATGCCAATAATGTATACATTTGTTTCCACATACATTTCAAATATTTAAACGATCACTGATTTTGCATATATATAAGCCTGACTCACTTTTAGCAAGAAATACCGTATTGCCATCTTTATACACCAGACACTTGTCTTTATGAAAATCAACTCGGCAGCCCTTTTCAGTTAGTTGTTTTACAGAAATTATATTGGTGTTTACACTTGGGGCAAATAAAACGTTTTTAAGTATTATGTTGTTATATTCATTATCATTTTTCTTTAGTTGAATTTGTATTGTACCTTCTCCACTTGATACCACCATTTCGTTATTTGCAAGAATTATTGGCTTTTTTATTGTTGTATCCAAATTTACAAATACGTTTTTATCATTACAAATGTGGCAAGACGCGCCAGAATCGACAATCCACCTTTCGATACCATCTGTTGTTACTAAACACGAATTATTGTTTGTTGTAATGAAGCAAAAATTACCATTTGAGGCTGTGTTGATATTTTGTTGTGGTTGTTTCTTTTTCCAATCAATATAACGTGTGCAATTTTTCTTGAGATGCCCCTTTTTGTGACAGAAATAACATTCAACGTTTGACTTATGCCTTTTATTTGTGACCATCATCGCTTTTTGCGTATCACCTTTTTCACCTTTACGTCTAGTGTACTCTTCAATTAGTTTTGACTCTACATATGCAATAGTTAGTTCTTCCGCTGTACGGGACTCAAACGCTGTAATCAAACTATTATAACTTGTTGGTAGACTGTTCAGGAGCATAGCTATGTTCCGTTTTTCATCAAAAGCATTTTCGCTCGCCTAAATTCTGCAATTTTAAAAATAAATCACGCATTAAACCAACGTGAGCCTTAATATCTTCACTTTCGTCTAACTTCATATTGTTGCTCTTGCTATATTATCATTCCTTATCCAAATACCTGCATCTTTCTCCGGCTTTTCGCTACTTAAAACATTCCATACGCCCTCTTTAATTAGCAGCATCTCAACCTTAAATTTCCATGTGAAATAATTTTCGCCGTTTAACTTGGCAATTGATGCTTTGATTTCTGCTGTCATTTTCTTTATATTTTGTTTGATGACGACTTTAATACACTTTAACTGTGGTGCCTGGGCCCATAACCTATAGAAAAACACTAGGATGTTTTGTTTAATTTAAGAATAAATTCAATTACTTTATTTTGTAATTCAGGTTATTAAAAAAGTGTGTGTTTGTAAAAAGAAATAAACCGGAAGAAAAAAAATAAAAAGTAATGTCAAATTACATTGTAAGATGAGATCAAAACAATAAACATCTGATTAAAGTATAACAATTAGAATGTCAGGTTGTATATGGGTTACTACATGAATATTTCAACAATTTTTGACAAGTAATCAGCTGACAATTAAAGGAATAATTTAACAAAACTGTGAATCATAAAAGAAAGAAAATATTATGTATAAAGTTTTTAAACGCACGACACACGTTGACCAATTAACGCGTGTTATATACTTCTACCTTAAGGGCCTACATTTTTTGTTCAAGTGTTAAAATTTACATTAAAAACGTTATAACAGTTACTGTTGAAATTTCCAGTTTAAAATTTGTATAAAAAATACTTTTTAGGGCTAACAAAACGGAGCAAATTAAACTCTCTTTTTGGTTTAAAATTTGTTTAAACCAAAAAATCTATAAATCAGTAAACATTTAAACCATCTTTAAACACATAAAATTGGGCGTTTAAACTTCCAATACAGACCATATGAATGTAACAACATTTATCGTAGTGATGCCACAAGTTACTTTTTAAGCAACTTATAATACTTGGAACACTGGTTAACAGCTGTTTAGTTTAAACTACATATAAATTTAAGTTCATTTCAACTAAACCAGCGTTTAAACTTTCACAAATTTATTAGCCATTAGTGTAATTAATTGTTTTCGATTTTTAAAATTTTTTAGTTTTTCTCCGCTAAAATTTTTAAATTTAGTCCAATTCTTTTGTAAAATAAGCATGAGATTGTTGTGTGAAATTTTCCAAATTAGTGAAATTAAAATTTCTTGAAAAATATCTACCAAATTTGGCCAACTTTAATGAAATGAGCGTTTAAAACCGATTAATTTCTCCTGATTTAATGTTAACTTTGTATATTGGGCAAATGTTGCAAACGTGAGGTCTATTTGTAAAATTTTGAGGCCCTATGTTCCTCATAGGAACAAGGGGAACACATGTATGTATATAAAATACACCGTGAAAGTCGAGAATTTTAAAGAGCTGGTCGCCCAGTGTCAAACTCGTTCACAGTGATATAATGGTGGCGTTCAGTATAAGTCTTGCAAAATTGCAAGTGCAAAATATCGTAGCTCTTTTGTTTAACTCATCAACAAAATACACAGAGTTTCCGTTAGATTTCATTCAAGTTCTAAGATATTTTGCATTTGCTCTTTTGCGAGCCTAATATTTAACTCCACTATTAATTATCTGTAAGGTTTGATAAATTAAATCTATAAAGAATTGTCTTATTTAGCACTTAATAAATATGCCTTCCTTCAGTCTGGCCTCACTTACGCGTGGATATATACTTTGCCGGTGTTTAAATTCGTCCTCCATCTCTGATAATGAATTTACCGAATATTTTATTGAGCCTACACAGAAAAAATTTTCCAAAATTTTTCAGCAATTAAAACATTATCCAAAATAAAATCAGTTTTAATTAAAAACTTAATCAAGTGAGTTAAACGTTAAATCAAGTAAATTAAACTTTAAATTGATATTATTAATTTGTTAACTGGTGCAAGTTTAATTAAATTTTTTATTAATACCATAATTTTTTTTTATGTTTTCAATATTACAAAAAGTAGTCAATTTTTTTGGAACAAACGCTCTTGCTCTTTGTTAAAATTTTTTTTTTCAATTTAGCGATTTTCATCAAAATGTGTTTTTTTTGTAATATTTTTTTTTAAACTTGTAATTTTTAATTCAAATCCGTTATATGTGATCCCGTTAAAACTAGAAGTTTTTAGCGAAATTCGCTTTTTTTGTACAATTCTTTGTGAACTTACCAGAATTTTAATAATATTACATATTAGTGGATTTACGGATTTTTATAATAATAATGCCGATTAAGTAAAAATTAATAAAATTTCAGATAATTTTTTTCATTTTTATGAATTTTCCCTATTAAGTGAAACTGGGTTTGTTGCGACAGTGTAAACAATTTGCTCTGAAAATATTATATTAATGTCAAAACGGCAATTTATGTATTTGCGTATGTGAATAAATATTTACCCCTATTATGTAAGACGCTGGCGTTGTCAATTTTAAGTCTTTGTCATCTTAAGTCGAAAACTACGACACTGCCGTTTATTTGTTATTTACTAAGAAAGTTGTGTCGATGTCGAGTATTTGTCAAAAATGTATAATGCAAAAGTATAAATTGAATAAAAAGTGTGTTGTTGTCAAAATTAAAAAAAGTATTCATCTTTTAGCTTTTCACGGGTTACTCCATAGTGGGCAGCATTGATGCCATTAGGATACGAAAGATACATTTTTCGTTTCTTTTTGGCTTCAGGTACCATGTATAATCCTGACATTTTTCGTATCTTTTGAATCTGTAAGCAAAATGTACTAAAACTTATTCAGACTGAGTATCGTAACCGACTCAATACTAATACAATAGAAGTACATTTTTTGTAATTTTAAACGTCAAACTTCATATACAAAAAAAACTCTTACAAAAACTTTAGAGTTTCTTTATATAGATTTTGTCGATTAATATGACCAAAAATTGTCAGGTAAAGACCCTGTGTTAATAATGGTGAAAGAAAACATTAAGGATGTTTCAACATACGATCCACCTAAATCGAGGATTAGTAGTAGTTCGAAGTTGTTCTGAGGATATATGAACATCTCTTTTATATTCAAGAAATTTATATGGCCATTTACACCGATAGGTCCACCGCAACAAAAAAAAAATTATAAGTTCTTGAAAAGACTTTGTTTTATCATATTTCCACAGGAAACCAATCTAATTTAATTATTTATTTACTTATAACCCATTTCGAGACTTATGAATGCAAAGTCGAACAAGTGCAACTTGTTTCATTTGGATATTTCTTGCATTGACTTCTTCTCTCTAAAACCTTTCGGAAGGCGCAAAGAGTCAAAATAGAATGCACAAGCAACTTTGCGATTGCAAATAACTGTAATATTTTCTTTGTATTATCTCATATTTCGATGTCATGTGCGACATTGAAAAACATCATTTTCTATCAGTGCGTCGAAAGTAAATGTAGAAAGCTCATCAAATTACCAGGACAAACAGAGATTTTTTATAAAATTAAAATAAAGAAACCTAACTGTAAAATAGCAAGCTTTGGGACAAAGTTGTTCACGTGCGACATCGTAAGTGTGAAAATTAAAAATTTGAAAATTATTTTTTATATATGTAAATGATTTGTTTACGTTAATATACATATATATATATGTTCATTTCAATTATTTAAATCTAGATGAGCAAAAACGGTTGCGAAAAAAAATAAAGAGCGTTGCAAACGGTGGAGAGAAAAGTTGAAGAAATACCCAATAAAATAATAAAATTATTGAAGATAAAAAGCGTTTCTTTATATTTTCGTAAAAAGGGTAACAGAATCAACATAAATATCATTATGGAAAAAATGTCATGTGCGACAGATCACGTGCGACAGTGATAAAAGCTAAATAAAAAAGTATACATTATTTTTATGCAAAATCACAGCCATATTCAAGAGACATGAGTGCATAACATTCTTAATTTTTCGCATTCAAATATTGCCTCAGGTTTCGCTGATATCAACGTTCGAATTGTTGGCCGCAAAAACCACTTCTGTTTTCGTCATGTGCAAATGCCTTGTTTTTGCAATTTTCTTGAAATCGAAACAATTTATCAAAATGAACAATAGCACAAATTATAGGGCTAATGAAGAGCTATAACTAAATAAATCTATAGCCAAAATAAAAATACGTGTTATTTTGACTTTTTTAACTTTAAATGTGTACGATGGTCACGTTCGACATGATGGAAATGCTCATATGAACTTCTCATACAATCGCCTTATAATGAACGCCTTAACTTATAAATACATACATATATAATTTTTGTTATAGATTGTTCTGAATAACGACTAACAAAATACAATTATTATTGTTGCTGTCGATTTGTATCGATGTTAACTGTGATTAATGTGGTTATTATCAGTGCTGTCACATCTTGTCTTAGCTTTTTTTAAATTAAACTTTCGAAGCAAAAAATATGTATGTAATTGTCTAATCTAATGTTTAAAATATTTCTGTTGCGTCTCTTTCAGATTCCGGTATATAAAGGCTGCAATAATCCCATAATGCCACGATTTTGGGAACGTTTAAGTTATTTTTATGGTGTAGATGGTTTTGGTGATATTTCCGATTTACCCGAAGTTACATCCACCCAACCTCAAACGCAACATGCTGTTAACATGATGTATTCGTTAGTGTGCTCGGTGAGCTCTTAATTTTTTTTTTGTAATACGGGGTAGTGCCATTGTTATTTTCAATACAAACATATTTTAACTTTGCGCTAAATTTCTGGTGTAATAGACATGATCTAATTTTGAATGTGGGTTTTTTGTTGGGCAATTACTCTTGGCTTTTTAACAGAAACTTTTCCAAAAAAAAAAAAAAAATTGTCAGGAGCTTTTCAATCGGGTGGACATGGAGTCTAGGGGCTTAATAACGGCTTTCGATATCGATCGAAATTGTAATACAATTTAAATGGGAATTTTGGTCGATATTGAATGTCGTGAATTGTACCCAGTTAAAATTGAAGTAATTCGTTCGCCGCTTATTAAATCTATTGAGGAACCTGCAGTGACAACAATGTTGCATTCACCAACGAAACCAATTGCAACACTTTCAACTACCTGGACAAAGGAGGTTAGGCGAGACCAAGGCATCATGATCAACGGCGTATAAATTCCGACAATAAACCACTCAAAAATTTTGGGTGTCACTTTAATTAGCGTCATTACCTGCAATTATACGCACAAGTTGCGAAATAGGAACAAGGTTCTCAAGTCGCTAGCCGGCAGCACTTGGGGTATGGGAAAATAAACCTTGCTTACTACTTAAAAGGCGATTAGTCGGTCAGTGGTTAACTTTGCTGATGCAGTTTGGTCACTTTCATTAAGTGATACCCAGTGGAAAATATAATCAAGGCTGTCAAAACGTAGCCTTAAAGACCGTCAGAGAAGCTGGCTTCAAATAACCTGTTAACTCCATCTTCAAGAGGAGACAAAGGTTCTATTGGTCAAGGAACACAACGTCATGCTGACAAACCAGTTCCTTCTGGGATGTCATCGGAGAAGTCATCCAAATTTTGACATCACACAGTATGAAAATCCCCCGAGGCATATCAGACAAGAAGTGACCTAAGTATTTACGGGAGGAACATACAGAGGTATGTGCATAAACCATTCGATCGCAGCTCGTATATGACAGCTTTGCACGACATTCATAGAGACGTCACCAATTTTGCGGTAGCAGGATAAATAATTCAGATGTAAAACAAGAGTTGTGCTGGCAACACTAAGATCAGAATAGAGCAAAAGGCTAACTGCCTTCTGGTCACGCAAAGACCATAAAAATATTCTTTTTTATCTACTTCACTTTTTAAGTTCTAATTTGCTTTACAAGAACAACCAGGAAACACTACGGTCATTTAAGAGTTCCCACCACAATCGGTTCTACGCACCGAAACGACTCGGAGTTAAACGAACACCGACCAAGGATTGTCAACTCGGTCACACCTGTTTTTCAGGTCGCGCTGCTACAACAATAACAACGGTCATTTTGTAAATAATTGACTTTAAAATCTCGTTCGATTTAAATTTAACTTCAATTCGATTTATTGAACATGCCCGAAAATAAAAATAAAAATTGAAAATTTTACTAAGAATTTAAAACATAACCTCATTCTGTACCACGCTGTACATTAAATATTTAACATATTTTAAAGATATAATTTTATATTGTTTTTTTTCAAGTATCCCTTTATGATTGATTTTATTTTGGTTGGTCCTTTAACAAATTTTGCCATGTGCATTAACATGTATGGCGATGAGTTTTTAAGCAAAGTACGCAATATTTATGTCATGGGCGGTAATTGTAGAGGTGAGTTTTTAACACTTTTATAATTAAGTCATGTTCCTAAAATTAATTGCTTACAACAATAGGAAATCGAATTATTTATTTTTCTTTACTTATTTTATTTTACAAATACAATTAAAAATTATACTCCAACCTAATTTTCCGAGCAATTGCAATGTAGAGCTTCAGCCCGTTGTAGTGAAACAGCCTATTGGGGCGTTCAAAAAGAATTACAATTTGTATGCTACTAAATATTTTTCAAACTGGTTTGTTAAAATTCATTTTGTATTTGCAATTAGATTATCAACTGCAGACATTATAGGACGCATAAATAAAGCTCGCCAATCCTTTGTTCACCTAAACCTTGTGTGGAATTCATCAGTCATATTAAAATCCGAAAATAAAAATTTTGTTGGATTGGACATATGTTGCATAAGCCGCCAGCTGGTATCCCTTAACAAGCTATAGACTGGAATCCACAAGATAGCCAGCGTGTTGAAAGATCAGCAGACGCTTGAAAATAACAAATCGTCAGCTTATTATTAGTTTGACCTACCGACCATTTAAAAAAAAAATAGTTAGGTATGGGGTATATATATTTTAAATACCCTCTTTCTTAATCCAAACCTGTTTTACGGAATTTTTTATGATTCCTGAGGTATTAAGCATTATTTTTGCTTTATATCAACAATTTTGATGCTTATTAAGTATTGTTTTGCTCCACACGCCACTGTTTGCGAAAGCTGCAAATTCCTTATACGAAAACATACAAAATAAATTACACTCTTGACGTAAGAAAATCGAGCATGCAAGAAAATAAATTTTACTCTTCCTTCGCTTCAGTGCCATAAGGTTAAAGCGAAAGCAAAACCAAATGTTTACAACTTAATAAACAGCACTAAGTTTTCATATGCAGCACAAAAAGCTACCTTTAAGAAATAAATTTAGAAAAGTGGCGTATGCGGCACAAACCAATATTTTTCATTGTCAGTAACCCTGCCTTTACACATGCAAGTAATTTCTTGCAAGTAGTGCATACGTATTATCAACGAAAATGTCGAAGAAAAAGCCGAAAGTCTTGCAAGTAGCTTGAGTGGTTACACAGTCAGTTGTAAGTGCATTTTTCAAATGTTCTAGAAGCGAAAACAACTTATTAAAAATGTTTGTTTTTCGGTTTAAAAACATTACCATGTTAAAAACTTTACCATGCTATAGCAAAATATATTTAATAATTTCTTCTTTATTTAATTTTCGGTCCATCTTGATGAAACAATTATGTTTATTTTATAAAATATGTGACTCCAGTATTGCCGTAGTGGCGATGCCATAATATTACTGAGAAAATATTTTGATTAACAATTTTTTTTTCAAAATGCTTAAAATTTATGATTAATATTGCCATTAAGATGCGATGTTGTATATTTGTGCTTTTTTTTTATTTGTTATTTTTTATAAATACACTTAAAACCCGCTTTAAACATTACTTTTATATAACTAAGTACTAGTAAATTGATACAAAATTTATCCACGGTAACACTGTTTTTTCATTTGTCATTTTACTTGCTGCAAGTTTCAAATATTTACTTGCAAGCAAATTCTCTTGCAAGTTAGGCTGCAAGTACGAAAAATGTGCTGGTGTTAGTGAAAAAGTGTGAGTGTATTGAGTTTTTCGAACTTGCACTTGCAAGTGTAAACCCTAGGTAATATACTATTTACTTTTAAGCTCGAAATTTTTATTTAATGTTGGTTTTGTTTTTTTTATTTTTTAATAAAAATAATTTTTTTTTACCAATTTTTCTTTAAAAAACTTTTTTCTTATCTCGACTTCAGATGTTTTGTCTCATTTCCCTTCACTATTAATAAAAAATAAAATCAGTATTAATTAAAAATTAAATCAAGTTAATTAAACGTTTAATTTTATTAATTTTTTTTTAAGATTACAAACTTTTTAATCGAAATCAATTTGTATTTTTTTCTATGTTCCCCAGGCAAAGGAAATATCACAAAATGTGCTGAATTTAATTTCATGATGGATCCCGAAGCTGCTCACATTGTTTTCGAAAGTGTCAAGGACCATGTAATAACGATTTTACCCTGGGAAACTTGTATTGATGGTGACATGAATTTAGAAATGGTAACTATCGATTCTAATCTCGTCTCCTCAGTGGATTTCTTAACATAATTTTTTCAAAAGTCATAAATTTTCATTTTGCATTGTCCAACAGGACTGGCGCATAAATGAACTGGGCAAAGTGGAGACAAAGTCAATGCAGCTCATGAATACGGTGGAGTGTGCCGTGTATTTGCCAAAAGGTTTTGTCAAATGGATTGTTTGTGATGCCATCCTTGTGGCGGCTTACTGTTTTCAAAAGTTAGCCATTGGAAAACAACGTCTGTATCATGCCACAGTTGAACTGACCGGTACGCATACGCGCGGTCAAATGGTTCTGGACCATTTGCGAAGAAACATTGAAAATGTTCAGGTTATAATGGAAATGCATAAGGAGAACTACAAACAATTTATATCGTGGACAGGTGGTTTGATAGATGATGATGCTATGGAAAAATGGCTTCTGGCGAAAATTTAAAATGAAAACGAATAGTTTAAGTTAGTGGATAAAGAGTAGGTTAGGAGATAGTGTGAAAACAAGCACATACAATGTGTATATTAGATAAAATATTGTTGAGCAATATTAAAAAAAGGATGTGTCATGAATAATTTTAATAAACAATAAAATTATTCAATTAGATAGCAATAGAAAGACGAACAAACATATGTACGTTTGTGAAAATGTTGATCAGAATTAAATTTTTTTTTTAATGTAATAAACTAAATTTATGTATAAAATTTGAACTAATAAATATTACTTAAATAAAGGACATATCGTCATATGATTTCATAAAAGCCCTAAAGTTTCTTTTTTTCAAAATAAGTATATACTATTGGGGGATTGACAAGGTGTCAGAAAGTCATAAGTCTTAAAATAATAACATGAAAATATACGACTGTTGTGAACAACCCCTCATAATTTAGTGTGCTATTTTGAATTTAAGTCAGCTGATTGAAAACAGATATAAAAAATTAATATTTACCAAAAATAAAAATATTTTTTAATTCTAATCCATGAATTAATAAATTAAATTAGATATTTCTGACTATTTTCCATTTTTCAGACGCAAACCACAAATAAATTTTATTTGTTTGTTTGCAAAACATCAGAGTCCTTAGCCGATCTAATTTGACACCGCAAGTTTTTTGTTGCAAAAACTGCTAGCCGCAGGTTAAATTCGGATATTAGCCGGATAAAACTATACCATCAACGGCGACGGCTACAAAAACTAATGCGGTTCGGCTCAGCGCAGGTCTTTTCTGATTAATTACGACACCACAATAAACATACCAAGCAAAGTTCTATTTATTTAAGACACTTTTTGTTTACAAAGCAACAACAATTTTTTTAAACCATTGTAAAATGTTAGAACATTATGACAATATAACACAATAGCACATCTTGTGAATACCCCATATATCAAGAGATGAGCCACTAATGCATATCAGGGATGGAAGCTATGGTGTACTTGCTTTCATTTTTGATACATTGGGGGCTATCTTTAATACAATTTTTAATAATTAATTAAAAGTCTTTGTGTACCCACACCACAATAGTGGAGAGGGTATTATGCATTTGTGCTGATGTGTGTAACACCTTAAAATATTAGTCCTAGACCCACCTTAAAGAACACTTATCGACTCAGAATCACTCGTCCGTACGGCTAGCTGGCTGTCCATGTAACCTTGCGGGCAAAGTACAGGTCCATATTTTGGAGAAAATTTGGGGCATAGGTTTTTATTGGCACAAGGACCAAGCATATTGAAAATGGGCCGAAGCGTAGGATCACGAGGGGGAAATTCCTGCCTCTCAGAAACTATCAAACCGATTTTAATGAAATTTAAATCATAGATAAAAACATATTTATATAGCCATATAAGCTATGCAGTTTTTCAAAAAACGTAACACAAGGGGAGGTAGGGGGCAATTTCGGCCTCTCACAAACTTTCAAACCGATTTGATTGAAGTTTGTAAGCATAGATAAATCCATATTTGGGTACGTTCGTAAAAGCAGTTGTTGCGCATTAGTAAAGTTAAATATTCGTAAATGCATCACTTGTAAGAAACTTGGCATTACAATCATATATCAAAAGTTTTTTTATACAGTGATGCCGCAGCTTTGCAGCAAATATTGGCAATTATTGCCTCAGTTAATTTTAACATAATAGAAATCGTATTATTTTTATTTTTTGATGCTTTTTCTTGTAATTTATAAGAAAACTATTGCTTTTTAGTTAAATATTTTCAGTAAAATTTTCCATCGCTCTTGTTGATAACATATTTTTTTTATTATTTTATGTTCGCTCACAAAACTTTTAAAATTTAGCTCGTGTTCAAAAAATTCAAAGTTTGCACAGCTGTTGTGCAGTATAAAAGCATCAGCATCACAAGTGCAACTGGTGATCACGCATCAGCAACAAAATTTTGCATCACTGCAGCAGTAATGCATAGTTTTGATGCAGTTATGAACGTACCCTTTATATGGGCACATAAGCCATGATGTGTTTTTAAATACTGTGGTGTAGGGCATTATTAGACGGGTTGACCGACTATATTTTATTTCATACTTGTTTCTAAATATATATATATATGGCACAAAATATAGTCAGAAAATATAGAATTATGTGCTGTTTTCACAACACAAGTGACTGAACGTGTAGTAAAATTTATATGAAAAGCACTCAGTTTTTTGAGTATTTTCCATATAAATTTTACTACACGCTCAGTCACTTGTGTTGTGAAAACAGCACTTTAGTACCGTCATAGTCTCGAAACAACGTTTTGTTACTGAAGTTAGTAGAAAATCTTTAAGCGCATTTTCCATCTCTAATCATTGTTGTCAGAACTTTGAGTGGTAAAATCAGCAAAATATCTGCGCCAAGATTGGAAAAATCTTCAATAAATCTTCAAAACACATATTCATTTTTATGTTGTTTATTTATAAAAAGATTTAACAAGTCATTTCAAAATAAAAGGCCAATGTTCCGGAATTTGAAATCGATGGTAGTTTTAAAAGTAGTTCTGGTAAATATCTGTAAGTGGTCCTCGAAGTACGAGGTATAAAAAAGGAAATATTTTTTGAACTTTCAAAAATTATTGTTCCAAATTTAATTACGCTGTCTGAGTAAGGATTACGTACATCTTTGTTTTTTTTTAACAACAAATTAAAAGTTAATTGCTTGACATGTTATTTAAACTATAAAGGGAACAAACGTGAAACGAACATCTGTAAAGGGTAAGTAAATAATAATATTCTTATACTTATTATATTCTTAATACACTTTGACTTAAGTCAATTCCAATGGCTTTGACTTAATGACAAACTCTCATTAAATTGATGCTAATGTGTCCTTTCTCCGATGTTACTGCGTCATCGCACTGAGGACATGTTCGTCATTTCTGTGATGCCGATATGTCATCCCATTGATGACATAATTTCATTTTGACCCTGATGACACTTTGGCCAAGTGATGTTAAGGTTGGCATCACAATGACGAAAAGTGTCATGGGGTCAAAAACGAAGACACTTTTCTATCAGTGTAGTGTTAGAATAACAAAGTGTAGTTCCTGTAACCATCCCCACACAGAAAAAATTAAAAATTGTCTCTAATCACCAATTTTGTACTGAATTCATAGAATCAAGCAACCCATTTGTTGATTATGCACCTATTACCAAAATGATTATATTGATTACTAAAAATTGTAAAAATTTTATATTTTGAATACTTTTTTTTCAATAAATTATATTTTGAATTTTAATTAAAAAAATTATCACAAAACTATGCCATTTCAAACAATGTGTTGATTGATTTTGACAATCTCCAACAACAATTTCACAAGTTTAAATTATTTTGTTTTAAACGAAATAATTTTTTGTTATTTAATAATTATATTAATTCAAAATTTATATCAAAACAACTAAAATGTTTAATTAAAACAAAATTATATTTTTAATTTTCGTTCAACAAAAAAAAATAATTGACTCAATTACTAGATTAATTTAGTTTATATTCTTTTTAAATCATTTTTTTAATTGATAAAAAACTACTAATAATTTTTTCTGTGCAACCATATTTTTTCTCTACGTGTGTATATGCATTTATGTATGGCTTACATTTTTAACAGCAAACACTAATTAGCAATCTATGATGACGTAGAGGCGCAGTAGATTTTTTTTTGTACGCAATTTTGTTTTTTTCGATTTACTTCTACACGTAAATTTTGTGTATTTAACTGCCTGTTCACCTATTTGCGAACGAATACTTCGATCGCTTAACATACATTTAACGCAAAAACAAATTAAAAAATATTGTTTTTGTTTTACATGTAAGTTAAGCGAACGAAGTCTTCGTTCAAAATCGATGAATCGGCCATAAATAAGCAAATTTAGGAAAAAGAATGTGAGAATTTTTCGATCTTCTTCTTTCTTTCTCTTTGTTTCATTTTGAAGCTATTACTAACATTTAGTTAAAATCACTTTTTCGTTATCTTAATGAATTTTATTCATTGATATGTATTATGAAACTTAAAATTTTTATTATTATTATTATTTTTTCACAAATTTTCATGACTATTGTCAAAAATTTAATTAAAAATAATTTGTTACAACAGTTCTAGGAAGAAAATATTTTCTAGCTATTAGTATTTTGTAGTTAGAGAACTTTAGTTAGATTTCTTTGATTAAGTGACATTTTTCATTGAATATATGAAGTTACTTTTTTCAATTAATTTAAAAATGTTTGAATATTTTAATTAATAATTCGTTTTATTTCAAAAAAAATCTATTGAAATAATGTATAACAATTAGTTGGCTTTTTCTTTTAAGAGAGATGTTAAGTTGCCATTAATCCAATGAACAATTTCAACGAAATTACAAAACTCGTAGCGTTAATGAAATTGCTTCTAAGTTTCATTCTCGTAATGAAATTTTTCAATGGATTAAAGAAAAAATTTAATGAAATTGATTTAATCAATAGATTGAAGCATAATAATCCTGTCAGTGTAGAAATTGTTTTTTATTAAAACATAATAAAAAGAATTATAGTTCTTATTAAAAAGTAATATTTCACGTTCACAATTTAATTCTATACTATTTTCTTAAAAATTTATTCTGGCATTATCTCTAATTGTCCACAATATTTTTTAGATAATGAAAATAATTCTCCGTTTTTTTTTTATATTTCCACATGCCATAAAATTAAATAAATTTGCGATAAAAACCGGCAAGATATCGAAACAAACTGCAAAAATAATTAACAAATCAAAATTATAACATTTAAAAAGCCATGTTAAATAAGAACACAAAATTATAAACAAAGCTACCTAATAATATATTTTATTTTACAAGTTATTGGTTAAAGAGAAGAATTTGGAAAATAAATGCAACACATCAAAAAAAAAATTTCAAAGATAGAAGAGCCCATCACGGACAGATGTGTTTAAAATTATTCCTACTTTCATACGGAACCGTAGGTGAAGCAAAGAATAACAAATGTATCATCTGAAGAAGGGGTACGGCGAATGTGTGTTTAGCGAATGCAAAATCGAATAATCAAATGAGATTTTTGCAAATAGTTACATGTTCAAAATTCGTATGCAAATGAATTTCTATTTATGTTTAATTACACTGCGCAACAAAAAAAAAAATCTGCCTCAACACTTGCAACGCGAAATGAAAGTAGACTACTAGTAGAGCAAATATGCCAAAATGAGTGTTAGAGGGTTAATATATTCTATGGAAATTCTACTGAAGACATCTGAAATAGTATTTACGGTCAGAAGTACATTTAGTATATTTTTTTGACTTCTACCAAACGCCTTTTCAAGAAATTCAGAAATTTCAATGCCCGAACTTTCGAGAATTCGTTTTAGATACATTGCACGAACTTTTGGTTTTAGAAGACTCCTAGTGAAATTTAATGCAGAAAATATTCGTGGAACATTTTAACAGTAAAAAGTGCCGTTTTAGTATACTTTTGTGTAAGAGTTGGGAAAAAGGATAAAATTTACCCCTTAAAATGAGAGTTAGAGGGTTTATAAATTTTTAGAAAAGAATCGCAATACGATTCTACTGAAGAAATCTGAAATTATTTTTTAGCTCAGAAGTACATTTAGTATATTTTTTTTGACTTATACCAAACGCCTTTTCAAAAAATTCAAAAACTTTAGGGGCCCATATTTCGGGAGCCCCAGCTAACTTTTTAAAAGCCTTTGGCATATTTAGTAGTCTACTTTCATTTCGCGTTTCAAGTGTTGAGGCTGGTGGCGATGACCCGAATTTTGTTGCACAGTGTTATCAGGCATGTTCTGAAAATCACAAAATTTCAAATCACGGTGGCCATTTAGCTGAACGGATTAAAATCACAATTATGGAAAAAGTTTTTTGTCCAGAACACCTTTCTTGTGATTTCAAATCACTTTCACAAAAAATGATTTTCAGAACATGCCTCAACAATACAAATACACATATCTCCGGCATATATATAATTATACTATGTACATACATAGTTTTAAAAATAGTCAGGAAAAGCCTAAAAAATAAACTTAATTCCGCAAAAACTTTAAATTTATGCAATACTTCGTTTTCCTTTTCCGTGGTGGGCATATTTAGTTCCAAAGTTAATGTTTCTAGGTTTTAGCAAAAAAGTACCAACAATTTTCATCCTATAGGTTCTTATTCACTCGGAACCCTGCACAGATCATTTTATATTTCTAAGTTAAATATTAAAGAAAATTCAAAAATTACCACATTGCACTCGAACTTAAAGAAGTGCGGTGGAATTTCAACTTCAAAATATCGCAAAGAACTTGCGGACCACTTTAATGTTTTCGAGGCAGAGTTACAAAGAAGCTGTGAGCCGTCTAAGATCTGCTGCTCTTTCGACAACTGCTGTTAATATGAGCGGATGAGTTTGGTGAACTTGTTAACGGCGTACAGATTCCACTAGGTTCGGAAGGCGTGGCGGTTCCACCGTGCACACTTCAGCAAAGAACTTTCGATATCACAAATTACTTATTGTTGGATAATCAGGCAACTGTGGTGTCATGAAAATGACACACTGTGTCTCTACTTTCAATTACTACAAAGAAGTCGAATTATTACTAAATACCTTTACGTAATGGACAGCAACTGTTGATATCTATAACTACCAGGCGCGGATTCAGGGGTGGGGGGAAATAAGGGAATTTCTCCCCCTAAATTATAAAAATATGTTTGGCTTATCTCGATAATACAAGAATTCCCAATAATAATATTTTTTATATGCACAAAATTTTAGGAAATCCCAGCAAAGGTTTTTTTTGTTTTTTTTATTGAATCTAACGAAATTTTCAATAAGTGTCCAAATCCTAATTCTAATAGTTATTCATTAGATATTTCCAATGAAACATCTAGTTTACTGTATTCAGCTACTTATTATTCTACATTCAATCCCAGCAGGTGCCATCTTTATCCAAAGAATAAACGTTTGACTTGAAAATGCGTGCGGTTGAATTATTAATGGGCCTTACTATATGCAATATTTATGTAATAATGTGTTATATGAATCAAAATTCTATTCGATAATTTTTGACGAAAACACAGATTTGTCGGGGAAAACCCAGATTTCCTTTTCTTAAAGATATTTCAACATACAACAAGAAGTTGTTAGGAAAGCATTTATTGGCTGTGTTGCAAACGCATTTGAAGAGGCTTCAAAGAATATTGATAATGACGTTGATGTGTCAATTGATGCGAAGGCACTATCATCAATAGTTCTAAAAGCTTTGACAAATTTTAGTCTTGACCTTAAAAATTGTGTAGGAAATGGAACAGATGGGTGTCCTCTGATGTCAGCAGAAAATGGAGCTGTTATAAAATTCTGGCCAAATGCAAAACAAACGCCTTGCTATTCCCATAAATCAAACAACTCAATTTTAAAAAGCAAACAAGTGCCATTAATACAATAAGTTGTATCATTTGTTAAAGAAACGACAAATTTTTTTTAAATATAATCATCCCAAGCGAAACGCAGTTTTAGCAAAGTATTTGGGAGCCAAACTCTCTACATTATGCGAAACAAGATGGTTGGACCGTCACGACTCAATTTTACACTTTGCAACAAGTGTGCATCATATAGGTAGAGATACTTCATCAAAAGCCTTATATTAAGGAACTCGCTTAGTACTTTTGAATTCATTTACGGAATAAACATATTAAGTGTGGTACTTATTGTATCCCAGCCGCTTAGGATAATTTTACAAAAGCACGATATAGATCTTCAAAAAGGATCAAGTCTTGCAACTTGCAACAAACATGGAAAATGTCTGAAAATCTATCAGATAATATTGTAGATGCTTTAATAAACTGTGATAAAGATATCTACCGAAATCTAAGAAAAATATTTCAAATTTTCGTTTCAATGCTCGTCAGCAGGGCAAGTTTAAAATGGCACGAAAAATGGTTAAAAATGGCTGGCAAAATGGCAAAAATTGGAAAAAATAAACATGTTATTTAAGAAACATTTAAGTTTTTATTGTAAGTACAATAGTGTTTCTTCAAATTGTCAAAAAAAAAAAAAAAATACTAGGCGGCAAAACGCAAGAATTTGGAAGTTATTTTTAATACACTTTTAATCTAATTTTTGTTATAAAATTCTGTTTAATAAAGAAATATTGTATACTATTTGTCATAAAATTTTTTTATCAGGGAAATCTTATTAAAAAACGACGTTTAAAATTCTGGCGTTTTGCGTATTCGATTTCTAGAACACCCCTGATAATCTCCTGTTATCACATTAAACAGTTCTATAAATGAACAAGTAAGAGTGCTATATTCGGCTGTGCCGAATCTTATATACCCTTCACCATTGTGCGAGCAGAATACAGAGCAACTAGACAAAAACTAAATAATTTTTACATATATGTGCATACATACATATTCAGAATTCTAAAAACTTCATTATAAATTAAATTTAAAAATCTAAAACTGGTAAATATTTTTTTACAATCGTTTTTAGAACATAAAAATTAAAAAAAAAAATTCCCTTTGAAAAACCAAGATTTGAACCATTTGAATTCGCCTTGATTAAACACATTAAAATAAACTCCACCACTCATAGAAAGGGCATAAAAAACAACAAAAAACCACATTACCAACACTGCATTATCATAGTCACTGTACTACCAAAACGACAAAAAAAAACATACACTAACATATTAATTCCATTTTGGTTTCTACGGTCATTGTTACGGCTGTGGCATTATGTTCAATTAGGTGCAATTAGGGGTGACATAAAGTCCAATTAGACGTGACAAAAACATAATGCCACAATCGTAACGATGGCCGTAGAAACCAAATTGTATGGTATGTTTATGTCATTTTGGTAATACAGTGGTTATGGTAATGCAGCGTTGATAAGGTTATGTCGCTTCTAATTGGATCTTTAAAAATTGAGGCAGTCGTGGTTTTTAACTCATATCTCATCCATTTGTGGACCGATCTTTTTGAATTTCAATAGCAAACAATTCCGGACCATATGTGACATAAATGTACAATAACCTGGCCCCCATCATATATGGGGTCTACGGAAAACCCATTTCAACAGACATACGGACAGACGGACATCGTTTAATCAACTAATCTTTTCATAACGACCCATAATATATGTACTTTATAGGGTCTAACATCGATATTATAGAAATTACAAACGGAATGACAAACTTATATATACCCTATTCACCACCTGTGGTGAAGGGTATAAAAACACTCTTTCAACATCGCAAGATGTAACTGGAGCATATTTGAACACTAAAAGTTCAGATGGAGAAAGGTTGTCAATAAATTCATCCGTCTCACTTTCATTAAACCAAAATTGCGAGAAAATCGACCAAAACACTTTTTTAAAATTGAAATGTCAAGCCATATAGATTTTTCAGGAGTATTGAATAATTTACCACACGTATTACGATCTAAAACGTTTTTTTAAATTTTCAACAAAATCTTTTTTACTGACATCTTGTATTACTTTTCCTTAGCACTGTCAATTAAGCCAAAGCTTTCATTCATAGAAATCCCTTTCGTATGTAACTTTAAAAGGCTTGAGCAGATGCATTGAAAGTAATTTTAACGTCCGATTTTTGCATTATTCAGTTAGCATTTCGAATAGATTCTGCCTCATATTCGCTAAGCTTATTTAAAAATTTTTTTCTATGTTGCAAAAAGGTATTCTTTGGCAAGCTGGACCAAAAATTGCTTTTTAAAAAAATAATTGAAGAAATGGCATATGCCATAAAAACTTGCCCTACTCGTCAGTAATGCTACGAGAGAGAGGTCATTTCCTACACGTCGTCTAATAAAAACATGGCTCAGATCAACAATGACAGAAGAAAGACTGTACTATTTAAATTTGCCTCACAAGGAAATCATAAATTGCTTATGTAAAAAAATTAATTTATATTGAACTGATCTTATATTTTATTTAACCTTATTGTTGAGTTTTTTTAATATAATATACACATATTAATTTTAATAAAGTTTTAAATAAAATTTTTTTACTTTTTTGTATCAAACAAAATTCCACCCACCCCCCCTTAAGGCTTAAGCTGGATCCGCGCCTGATAACTACGGTTTAACAGCTGAGTGTCAAACTGTTGACATTTGTCATGTTTAGTTAGGTTTGGCAAGTTCTCTTAAATTATTTATTGCTAGATTACTTCCAAATTGCGGAAATTTACTTTGAAATATATGAATCTGTTCGCTAAATTTATGGAGCACTTCGTCCATATTACGAAGCTCAGTAAGAGAAATTGCCGTATTTGGAGCGTAGATATTCCTCAAGCCAACTCCTCAAACGATTTGCCATTACCATCCAATTTAATTGACTGCGGTTTACATGTTCTTTCAAAATGAGCTAGGAGCTGCCGTTACGGTGAATGGAGAGCTATCGAGTCGAGCTATGCTGGCTAAATTTATATTTCTAAAAATTAATCAGCTAAGTATCACCGACATTTCAAAAAGTCAGCACAACTTGCCATACGACGCACTTAGCAATCGATTTATTGCGAAATCAATTTGGTAAAAACTTTATTTTCGAAAGTGGTCCTATTTCCAGATTCCCGCGTTTGTGCGATTTAGTTGTCTAGTAATTGGTAAATTCCGACAAGCTAGCAACTCTTGGAGCATTAGAAGCCAATATTCAAGCCACCTATAATGCCATACGACGTAGAAGTCAAAACTTGGACTGATAGAAGTGACCGTGTACATCGTAGCCGCGACGGACATATGCCGGAAATCATATTTGAAAAAGAAATGCAATTCATTTCCACAATACTTCTGTTATGTTTTACCATTTTGAGTTATCATGCAGGTAATAAAAACACCCTATACAATATCCTTAATAGCTGATTTTATCAGTAAAATAATAGTTTGGCTTTAAATTCTCCCTACTACAATTTCAAAAATGACTTTCACTTTCCTATCGTTAAATAATAAAAGGCATTTTTTAACTCATTTATATGGTAATTCTTGTGAATACCCTTAATAAAAAAAAAATCAAAAATAAAACATGTACTATAACTTTTATTTTCTTATCAAATCAGTTCTTTATTTGTATTTCTTATTTCTAGTGCAAAAGCACTTAAAGTGTTTTAAGAGAGCAGCACCTTTATTTAAATAACCCACATTCCCCCTAAAACAAAGACATTTGAAGTGCCAACTTATTGGCATCACTGTTAATGCAGGTCTATCTCCATCTAGCGATTAGTTCGTTGTTTGCCTTACTGATAAAAATATACTTGAAATTAGAATTACATATGTATTTATATTTATAAAAATAAATAATTATGATACTATCCTCAACGGATATTTGATAACATTTAAAAAGACATACATACATGCATACATACATGCATACATACATCCATCATACATATGTACATACATGCTTGTGTGGCCGATAAAGCGGGTTAGTCACTCAAGGACAAAGTCTAGTTTTTTTTAGAAGAGTGGTAATAAAAGAAAATCAGGGGTGTGCTGGAAATCGTAAACGCAAAATGCCGATGACATTTTCAATCAGGAGCAAACGACTTTAATTACTGCAGCGTTCTACGTAATTTGCGATGGGGTTAGCTGTTTGAGAGTCTTAGGGCATTGATTGGTGTTCAAAAATGTTTTGCATATGTGACAGCGCATAGAGTAAGGGACCATTAAGGTAAAGGGAACAGTAAAAACCAACTACACAAAACAAGAGGTAGGGACGACCTACGCGCGTTTCAAGGTTGACCAACACGTTCCTGACGTCATGAGATGTGTCGCTTTCAAATGAGACCAATACCAACACGCTCAGTGATGGTACACCAAAGATAATCGTATTTAAATCTTTAAAATGGCTCTCCTGAACAAAACCCTTAAGTCCCTTTCTATTTTGCGCGTCACATATGTATTATGAGAGAATTTTAAAATACACCTTACAGGACCGACACTGTCCTGTAAGGTGTCTTATATCAACACCTATACACGGCAATAGGAGCGACATTGTCTTGTATGCTGTCCTTTGTCACATGACTGACATCTTCTTGTAAGGTGTCTTTTTCAACTTCTAAACACGCCAATATGAGCGACATTGTCTAGTGAACTGTCTTCTAAGCAAACAAAAATAATTTGTTCCCAATAAAAAATAAAAATAACTGTAAAATAACTGTGTCGTTCATGTGGTCATCAACGACTTTATGGAAGACAATGTCGTGCATGTGGTCATCAACGACAGGCTGAGCGACATTGGCTCTAGTTGTGTCGTGCACGATTTACGCGACACTTGTTTGAAAATGTCATCGACGATTTGTAATGTCTGTACCTTGCGTGTCGTGCAGGAATTAACACGACATAGCCAACTAGGAAAGGGGTGGGGCTTCTAAGCAATTGTTTGCTTGAATGATCATCACTGTCTTAGGGCGTCCAGAGCAGGGGCCTTATTCTGGCAGTCGTGATCGAGTACTTTCTCGATTTGAAAGCAATTTTATTTCTAATTCTTTCAGTCGACACGGAACGAATCGAAAATATTTTTTCAGAATTGTGAAACTCAAATTAATGCTTTACAACACTAAAAAAAATTCCGATTCGTTCAGTATTGATATTAAATTGCTTTCGAATCGAGAAAGTACTTGATCACGACTGCCAGAATCAGGCCCCAGTTTTAGCGATAGAATTATCTGACCTAAACGTTTGGCCAAACCTATTTTGTATGATGTATTAGTTTTCTATTAGGTACATACCTATCTTTTTGGTATCTTTTTTCAGAAAAAAGTTTTTCTTTTTTTACAGTTTACAATAAGTAGACAATATTTTGGACACTGTTTTAAACAATAGCTGCCTATAAGGGGCCTTTACTAGAATAGTTTCTCTAAAAATCCTTAGATTAAAAAAAAATTTATTAATATCCAAAGAACTTTTGCGACTGAATTGTAATAAATTTTTTGTTAAAATTTTATCACTACTGAAAAAAAAATTCTCTCAATTTCCTAATTATTTAACCCCCATAATGAAAAAGTTTTTCTGTACGGAAAATCAATAAATTTAATGTAGCAACAACTGCAATACGAAAACACAAATACTGTCATAAAACATAATAAAAAATTTACAAAAATTACTAAATTTACAAATTTAAGCTGAATATTTAAAAATTAAGTTCAAAACTCTATGCGAGCAACAATAACAACATGCTGACATTCAGAAAAAATAGCAAAAAAATTGAATGCACACAAGTCCACGCACTCACTCACACACAGACCCTGAAAAACACCCAGAAATATTGGGAGAACAACAACAACAAAAAAAGGAACTTTTTTTATCACAACCAGACACAAATACAAATAAATGAAAGAGAAAATGCAATAACAACACATGTAGACAGTGAAAACCAACAACAACTTAAAACGAAATAAAACTACAATGTCAGACAAAATACTGGGTTGGTTACAAACAACAACAAAAATACGGGGTTTAATAATACAACACAACGTGGTTGCATAGTGGGGATTATTGGTTTTTTTGTCTGCAAGATTTTCTCCACAAAAAAAGGGAGAAATTACAATGTAAACTTCTTGTCGACAAACTGTAATTACAAATTATGTTCTTAGTTATCAAAAAAAAAAAATTAGACTATACATAATAGCGAAATATACCGGAGTCTTTGATGGGCGTCTAATCCGTAACCCTAAGGTGAATGCACACCACCAACGACTCTACTAGCACATGCACTAACGACGATGAAACCGATCGAACAGGTTTATGATTTTCCGGCATGTATGTAAATCCTGTTCTACTCCAATTAAGGCCTTCCTCATTAAAATTTAAAGAAGTGCAAATGATTACAACTTCTAAGGAGTGTTCCACAGCATTAATAAATAAACATATGTATGGCGCATTTCGCTTATAATCTACTGCAAATGACGTCAAGATTACGTCACGCAGGACTGCAAGAAATTTTGTTTTCAAGACAAAGCGCAATGGTAAGAAAATCCAGACAAAAGACGTATTTTTTTTCTATGTGTACATACAAAAGTTCCCGAAAACAATAGATCCGAAGCGGGGAGAAACAATTTTAGATGAATAATTTTAAATATACAAAACATACTTCCGCCTCCCTATGAGCCTCACCCGGTGGTAACAGGTTAGTCTTAGGGACGGAATTGAAAAAAACAGCTTCTTTGATAATCGAAAACCACCTAGTCATCAGCTCTGCCGAACTTTTTCACTAAGCCTAGAGCAATAATCTGCCATAACCCATAATTAAAAGCCTTAGGATCCTTATTTCTCTCACGAGCCCTCCAGTACGTTGCAATCTGTTTGACTGTAGTCCGCAATTTCTAAGCCCCCGGAAAGCTTAGAGAACTTCTGCTCTTTTATTATTCGATAGTGCAACTTCAAAAGAGTGACGCAATAGATTTCTTTGGGGCAATTTCTAACGATGAGGTCAAACAAGGATTCCGGTTCGGGAAAAAAATAAATAGATTCAAATTGGGGAAAATAGGAACATAAGCCAATTTATTGCACCGTTATCGAATATTACACGAAGTGGATTAGAAATATTCAACTAGAATCTTCATCGTAAGTAGTTTGCAGTCCGTCGCTTTAATTACATTTCCAGTCAAAAATACAACATTTTAACCCAATTGGAAAAATATGCAAAAATTATTACACACATTCTACTTCTGTCACAACAGCGAGTAATAAATACATCATAATTGAAATTATATGTGAAGTGAGTCAGCCCGTGAGTGAAGTGGGTAATTATAGTTTCCTCTTGTTACAGTTTATTGTCTTTATCGTTGTTTTTGTGGACATTGTTGATTTTATACAGAAATGGGATGGATGGGTTTGTTGGGTTGTTTTATGCAGCGCTCTACATGAAATACGATGGTATTTGTGAGTATCTGTGTGTAGAGTTTTTTGTATTATTGCGGCGACTTCATTCTGTTTTAAGTGTATGAGTTTGTTTTCAATGCTGCTGCAGCTGTTGTTGTTGGTGTTGTCTGGTCTGTTTGCTCGGGTTGTATTGTGTGGCATTTATGACGAGTTAAGTTGTATTCAGTTGTTGGGGTCCGTTTATAGTTAAATCACAAGTTTGACGTTTCATTCGTGAGTAACATTTGAACTACCAAGACGTATTAAACGCGTAAAATAAAAAAAATTAAGAGTCTTAAAAATAAAATTTGAATTTAAAAAAACCGTTTTAATTGTTAAAAAAAAGAAATAAAAGAAAACAATTTGAAAATATTTTTTCTAACATTCAATTACTCGGTGTGTGTGGGCTTTAAGTTATTGTTTTGAAAGGATATCTTTTATTTAAAAATCTCGTTTTTGTTGCAAATGATTATTAAAAATTCTTTAGACTATTTTGCTGTTTTTTATTTTTTTTGCTTAAATTGTCTTTATATTTTTTTCCAACATTCTTGATTGTTTCATTTCATTTATTTTGTTCGCTTGCAGTTCAGTGTTCTTTTGCTTCCTCGTCTACATACTCTAGTGTATTTATCTCATTTTATATAAAAAAAAATTATATAAAAATAACGCATAAAAAATTCTGTTTAAGAAATATTTATAAAAAAAAAAAATTATAAAGAAAGAATAAATATCGTTCCCCAACATCAGTCAGTTCAGTTTTTTCCCACTTCTGCTCCATTGAAAAAATACACACATTGTGGTTGTGTGTGCCAAACAAAATTGAAAAGAAGCAAAAAAAAATTAAGAAAACCGGCATTGTAACAATAAAGCGGGGCTCTTAAAGCCATAAAGAACCAACGACGAACGTACGACTTGAACGTGCAGCATCTCAACATCATCAGCATCTTGGTCGTCTGTCTTACAGCACAAGAATCAGCTCGTAAAAGGAAAAAATACAAGTAGTGGAGAAGTGACTGAACAGCATAAAACTTAAAGTTTAAAATCGCCTTCAGTTGAGTACTACAGCAACAGCAACTACAAAAGCAACTGCAACAAGATGTCAGACGGTATCGAAGTTGAACAAATGGTTGAATCAAAGCCAAGAAGGGTAAGTGTTATTTTTTATTCTTTTTTTTGAAACAGTTCTTCTTTTCTTTCTTCTTCTGTCCTTATTTCTCGATATTCCTATTTTGTTTTAGTTATTTTAAAGGAAAAAAATAGTATAAAAAGTCAAGTTAGACATGTCTCTCCTAAAATAAGTACAAGTACTTCTTACATTAAAAACAACGATTAAAAAACATAAAAGAAGTTTTTAATTTCATTTTCTTTAAAGTCTTGTTTATATTCGTTTTCAATTTAGGAGGTTTAACTGACTGCACTTACTCAAAACACATCAGCTGATTGTCAAAATAATGTCATAAGAAGAGCACAATCTCGGACTCCATAATGGCATATCAGCTGATTCTCCCCTGTTTCATTACAAAAACTCTAATTTTGTTGTATTTTTAAAAAGAAAAATCTAATTTTATTTCTACAATATTGATCTAAGAAAAAAATAAAAATTGGTTTCAATTAAAAAATTTGTGAATTAATTAAAAATTTTATTAAATTTGCACCAGTAAACAAATTAATAGTATCAATTAAACGTTCAATACATTTGATTAAACGTTTAATTCACTCGATTAAATTCATTATTAAAACTGATTTTATTTTTGATTAATGATTTAATTGGTAAAAAATTTTGGAAAATTTGTTTCTGTGTGTAGACTATTCTGGGTGTTTATGAGTAAAGAAGTTTATTTAACGATGTCCGTCTGTCCATTGAAATGGATTATCCGAAGACTCCAGATATTATGGGGATACACAGAAAAAAATATAAATGTATTTCAATTAAAAAATGTGAAGTATTAATTAAAAAATGAATTAAATTTGATCCAGTAAACAAATTAATGGTGTCAATTAATCTTTTAATTTATTTGATTAAACGTAAAAGAAGTATTGTAGGAATTTGATACTCATCGCTGGGTTATCAATACCCAACATCTCCAAAAAAAAAAAAAAAAAAAAAATAAAACGGGTGGGATTGGAGTTGTAAGAGTGACAACTCCTATATAAATGTAAAACATATTTCTATTTGGTACAAATAGCTTTGATGTGAATGCATGCCAAAAAGTAGAGAAGTAGGCGTGTCAAAAATAAATATCTTTATATTTCGGTAGGAGAAAAATTGTCCATATTTGGTATACAAAGTGGCCTCTAGCTCTTGTCGATGAACTCTATATGCAGACAACACTTTAATCTGGATGGTACGAGAGCCAGTAACTCCCAGGGGATTAATTAGGACCCTTTCACGAACACGTGGTGGCTCTGACTCAATCACAAATCGTGAGGAAGGAGATTATAAAAGAATGCCAGATTAGGAGTTCATTTTCATAACACTGAAAGGCTAGACTAAGAATAACGTTAATAGCAAAGGGTTTTTAATTAATTATCTCCCCTATAAAGGCAATATAAATTTCTGTATACGTGCGTGACGAACGCTACATTCATACGCGTTTTCTGATTGATATATAAACATTTTATGGTCTTTCAAAAGAGATAGCTTCAATTTGTAAATATATAGTATTTAGTGACATTAATATGTACTTACGTTTGGCATACATCATAATTTCTTAGCAAGTATTTGTTGCAAAATAATTGATCACAAAGTTTTGTGACGCACGCCACAAAAAGTGGAAATAACTTCAAAGAATGAAGTGTGTTTTCATAATTTTCAGCGAATTTTGCATCATAAGGTTTACGAAATCTTATTTCTAAAAGAAAGATGACTATAAGAGAATTCTAAAATCACTTATTCGCAGCCAAAAAATTTTGTGATTTTTTGACAAAAGCTATCAACCCTTTGTAACGCACGCCTCACAACGCACGCTACAGTTTTTTCAGTAGTATTTTATTATTACATTTTATTTATTTTAACAAAACAAATTATATTTTTAATGAATAGCATTTCTTAACTAATGAATATGAACTTTTTTTTAACGAAATTTATATTTTGATGAGTCTGCTGTAAGTGGTATTTTAAGCCGTGGTTATCAATACACAACATTGGTGACACGCCCATAAAAAGCCAATAAAGATTTCCATATAAATACCGAACGGTAAAAGTATCCTTATTTGGTACAAACTGCTTTGTTATCAGTTCACGAGAACTTTTTACAAAAATTTAAATATTTATTTTCCCCCCAAGTAATCCTTTGAAGCAGATAAAAATCTTGAATCTACAGTTTGCTTAAGAGGGGCTTAGACGGTAATACAAGTCGTGCGTTTCTTAACAAAAATTCTTCCATGATCCATTTTTTTTTTAATATTTCAAAAAACAATGACAGGGTTGTATATATATCTCAAACTTCGTACGACTTGTGTGATCGTTTATATTCCCCATTTAGTATATGGGGGATTTCATTTCAAGTGACCCAACTTTTGAAATCGATGTCTTCCGATTTGGATGAAATTTGCCCAAGGTTAGTCCTATTGGATAGTAGTTAAGGCAAAAATTTTCAACAAGATCGCTCAAAAAGTTTCTGCGTGAGAGGTCAAAGTTTGACATTGACAAAAAGGTGTCCTTTCCCATCCATGTAACTTATTACCTATTGGAGTTAGCAATATTTTTCCAAATTGCTTAGATAGCTATTTAATCAATCTTTCGAAAAAAAGATTTTTTTGTTTTTTTAATTTTAAAAATTTTTTTAAATCCAAATTTTGATATATTTTAATCAGGCTAAAGTTCATCAAATTAATTTTATGAAGAAAGGAACTTAACAAAATGAAATTAATTAAAATTTATTGATAGTTTTTCATTCATGACTGCCGCGGGAATCAAACCCACGCTTTCACGGACAAGTAACCGTTTTTTTAAATTTTAAACTTTTTTTTATTTTTTTAAGCGGGTAATTTTTTTTTTGCTTAAAAGAAAGCTTTTGTCTTTTCCGGCGAGTGGCATATGCATAAAAAAATAATTTCTAACTCAAGGCGAGGACTTTTCAATTTTTAGCATATGCACTATTTTGAATTTTTTCCTATTTTTGCTTAAGTGTCAACAGTGTGTTGTTTAAATTTCATTTCATTCAAATCGGTAGACATCGATTTTAAAAGTTGAGCCACTTGACATGAAATCCCCTATACACATGTGTTTTTTTTAATTCTTTTAGCAGATTTAACCATGCGACTTGTCGTACAGAAATATTTCGTGAAACAGAAGATTGATGACAAAGTTTAGAGACGCTTGCGAGGTAACAACGTCGTACGAAATGTAAAATCAACCAACAATTCGACGTTCCTCTTTCATACCGCACCGTTTCCCCTAAAGGGGAATTCATAAATTTTCAGAAGAGACAAAAAAAGAGTGATACAATTGTATTCCTTATTTTTTGCAATATACTAGAGAAATTGACCTACAATTTTTACAGTGGGTAGATATGACCACTGTTTATCGTTTTCCAGAAAAGTGAAAATGTGTACATTTTGAGTGGACTCTCTTTAAAGGAAAAAGTGTGATATCATTTCCAAACATTTCTGCAATTCAATTATTAAATTTAAATTGAAGACTTAAGGTTCAGTTAGCCGGGAGTAACAGTAACTTAACCTTACCGTAAACAAGTAAGACCAATCTATTTCTTACAGATTGAGACGTCACATCTTACTGCTAACTATAATCGTTCTAATTGCTTTACATACAACAAAATAAAGCAGCTAATTTGCAACGTTACTGTTACAACCGGGTAACTGAGCCTTTAAACGTCAAATTGTAACAACAAACATAACTTCTGAACGTATGCAAGTTTTCGAAAAAACATGTCATGTCGCATAGCCTTAATATTTAAATGTCGTTGAGAAATTTTTTATAATTTTTTTTAATTTTTTTTTTAAAGTTTATATGAAACTATTTTAACGTAAAAGAAATTTGCCAAAGTTTTATACGAAACACAAGTTTTTTAATATCGGTATCTGCTGGATATTACGTTATTGTACGATCGACAAAGTATTTACTTTGAATTACGACTCTGAACTTTTTCTCATAAGAATCTTATAAGTAGCTGTTTGTGGTCCTTCGAACGTAATTATGGTTTTCTAAAAGTCACGATCAGTGATTAATTTACTGTCCCAATTTTGTAAGTTGGGAAGGTTTCTAACTCCAAGATTTTCTGTGTAAACACAAAATGTTAATAAAGTATTATATCATCGGTCACAGGTTGACAACTCTTAACTCGCAAAAAAATCGAATCGGGTTTTTGATGCCAAAAGACTGTGTTTGTCCTTCTACATGTTCAATACCTTTACTTTCTTTACACCATCTTACAATAAATATCTCCTACTAATTTTGGTTTTTTTTTTATTTACTTCCAACACGGTTCAGTAACGGAGTAATAACGTTTTTTTTTGTCTCCTGAAAAGGACAAACACCATGTTAAGAGTTGTCAACCTGTGACCGACGATATGTACATAAGTGCTCACTTTTTCGATCTGCAACAGTTTTCTTATATACAGACATATTTATATTTCCAAAATGCCTCTGTTAACGCATTTTAATTGTCATCTAGTGTAGTCAGTCTCACTGTAAAAGCTTCAAATAATAATAATAAATTTAAAAAAGAGAGCAACAAACATTTGCTAACATAATTAAATTTGTTACATGTGGTTGCCAAAAAAAAAAAAGAAGAAATTAATACAGTGGAATCCCGATAATTCGTAATCGCAAGGGACTGGCCATTTCTTACGAATTATAGGGGTTTTCGATTTAGCGAGGTTTCGATATAACGGGGTTAAAATAAAATAAATACGAATTAATGGGGGTTTTCAATGTATTTACTAAAACGATCAAAAACAAACAAAAAAACAATTGTAAAAAATAAAATACACAATAAATACATAAACTAAAATAGCAAATTCATTTACTTGGCGTAAAATTGAAGAAGGATTGAAGTAAGAGTTGATGGAGTAATTCTATTATCTATTTTTCTATCAATTTTTTTTTCTATTCTCAATGGCTGCAAAAATTTGTTTTGGTAAAACCGACAGTGTTTTATGCGTGCGCTAAAAAACTGATCTTAAGAAACGCAAAAACCCATTAAAAAAAATAGCGGTGAACATAAATAATTTTTATTACGAATTATAAATGGTAGTTATCAAACAATTACGATTTATTAGAGGTAAAGAATATTTTATTTGAAAAAAAATTACGAATTAGCGAGGGAACCAAAATGTATGGAAATTTTACGAATCAACGAGATTTTTTCAAGGGACCGACAGTTTATTACAAATTATCGGGAATAACGATTTATCGGGCTACGAATTATCGGGATTTGACTGTAGTTTAATTTTTACGTTTTCGTTGACACAGTAATTTAAATTTCCTCGAATAAACTTTATCAATCAGTATGGGGAAAAAACAAACAAATAAAAAAAATATTAATGTCAAGTGAAAAAAAAGGAAACAATAAAATATTATTTTATATAGATTTTTTTACATAAAAAAAAACAATTAAAAGTGATAAAATGTAAAAAATAATACAATAAAAAGCATTTTAGAACGTGTTCCAATTAAACATTTATTTTTTTGCTTTCAACAAACCAGAATGCCGTTTTTAACTTTTTTTTCATACTTTTTACTAAAAATTTAAGTGGAATTGAATGTAAAACCATTTAGTTCCATTTCTTGTTTAACAGTTTGAAAAGAAAGATTATAGAAAATTCTTTCTTCTTTTTACTTTTTTGAGAAATTTTTCTATTGAATTTTATTATTCAGGTATGAGTCTGGTGATTATCTTTGGCAAAACATTTATTTTGTGAATGAGAGTAAATAAAACGGAAAACTGAAGTTGAGTTGCCAGCAGCGAAATCAGGCAACGTCACTCATGTTAAAATAAACCAATTTTTTATTAGTTCAGTTGCCATCCGTAATCGACCTATAAATTTTGTTTGGAATAAGTTTTTTTTCAAATATTTAAGAAATTAACAAATTACAATATTAATATTAATAAGATTTCTGTATGACGTGCTAAATTCCCAATTTTTCATATTTGATAAATACACTGAAATTTATTGTTGAGAATTGTAGGGGAATGTAAGAAAAGATAAACTCACTGATTAATGTTGGTGTTTTCTTAAGCTTTGATATTCTTACAAGTAAGACTTTGAGTGCTTATAATTTTTATTGGGTTAAAGGTTTTCTTTTGTACCTATAATATGTCTAGATTTTCTAAAATCTTTGGAAAAGGATTCCTGATGATCTGGCCTAAGCAACCAGTGAAATGCGCATAGAACCAAGCTTTCTCCTCAACAATAAGCTTCAGTGTAGTTATCAAATATGAAAAATTGGGAATTAAGCATGCCATTCAGAAATCTTATTAATAATAAATTTTGTTTTCCCAAAAATAACTTTGATATTAATATATTATTATAATAGAAAATTTAAATTTGTTTTAATCCGCCATTTTCTGGCTAATATGGGTAATAAGTGATACATTGCTGCAGCTCTCAAATTTCACCACAGTTGATAAGCAAAAAATGCACAGGAAGTGTTCTTAGATCGGGCACATACTACGAATACTCCAAGGATTAAGCAAGTCCAAAACAACTTGGCAAAGAATTATTCGTATCAGAAGGCAAAATTAATATTAATAAAAAGAGACAATTTTTTTACATGTCTTTTATATCTTACAAAACGTTTAATATCCCAGCAAAAAATTTTCCTTATATTTCAGCAAAAACTACGTAGAAAAATATTGGATTTAAACAATATTTATGTTTAAATATGACCATATTATGGTTAAAATAAAAAAAAATTACCCGAAATCAAACTTAATATCAAAATTAACCATATTTTGGTCAATATTAACCATAATAATGGTCATATTATGTTCAAAATTTACCATTATATGGTTAAAATTTTGCAGAATTTTGACGAAAGTAACCATATTATGGTCAGAATTAACAATAATATGATCAATATCAATCATTTTATGGTTATTTATTTCATCCATTTCTTTTCAATTTGTTTGTTAAGTGTCATATCATAATTTTATTAAATTGTTTATTCCTGATAGGCGTTGTGATCCACTTTTATTAAAAATTCCCTTTAATTCACATTCCAGCCTGTGGCGATCTTCATTACCATTTTTTCTGATCTACAAGTTTATTCAACTTAAATTAATGTATTTTAATCAATAATTAAAATAAAATGAATGAGAATTTTAAGCAAACCAAGTAAAATGCAAACGACCAGAATATTGTTGCTTTTTTAACATTATCATTTTGAATTTAAAAATAAACATACATGTATGTATTCATAATAATTTTAACAATTTAATAAAGGTTTACAAAACAAATTTTGTATTTCCTTAATAAACGCTTGGTCAATTTAATAATCGTTTATGAATACGGGAGACAATTTTTAAAAATGTTATAATTTCGAACATCTTATTGTTATTAAATATTAACCAAAACATGTTTGGGGGCAACCATAATATGGCTACAGCTTTTGAATGGATGAATTTAACCATAACATGGTTGCCGTGATAATAATATGGCTAAGGTAAACATAATATGTTTAAGTGTATAGTTGTAAATTTATTTTTTTTAAATATTTTATTGTTAAATTCAACCGTATTTAAAGTTTCAAAGGAGGTAAACACTTTATTGTTAAATTATCAATCTTGAAAAAAGTTTTGTTAAAAACAACAAAAGTTTGCTTCTTGCCATTGCAGGGACCATAATATGTCTGCGTGTATGTCACAACTTTCAAATGCTTTATCTTCCATACCAAATCATTACTCGCAGCAATACTTTACACCAATTTAAGAAGTACATACTATCTCGTAATTCATACAGTAATTTGCATATGCACGTGGTTAGAGCGTAAAACTAAAAAAAAAATTAACAAAAAGAAAAAGGCTTAAGTTTTATTCCCAACTGGGAGTAAATTTTTTTTTTTTTTTTTGAAAGTTTTGAAAGTAATATGGACATGGAGTAGTCAGTTAGTTTCAAGACTAATCAAGCTGACTTCCTAAACGCATGTTGTTTTGCAATGTCACATGCTCCCAAACACAACGGTTGAAACTTGGACAAAGTATGGCATTCATAAAATCATCCATATCGCAGGCTGATATGCAAACAAACGCATCTGGCGCAATATTTAAAGGGTTGTTGGTCTTTAATGAAATAATAAAAAAAAATCAAATTTCGCCGGACAAAATCCGAGTTTTAGACTACGTTAAACTAAGTTTAAACTTTATCTACATCTCAAAAACCAGACCTTAGAAAGGCAAATTAAAGACGCTGTTTGTTTGGCCAAACTCGGCCAAATTGTATTGTCGTAAATATTTCTACTTCAATTATATGGATGTGTCAGAAGCTAAAAGGCCTAAGTCAACTTTCTTAATTTTGTTATATTACACTCAAAAGAAAAATCAATATATCCGTACACAGAAAAAATTTATAACAAAATTTTTTCAATTAATTCAATAATGCTGTTTCAAACAATTTTTTTAATTGTTCCAATTAATTTGCCTTAATTGAAAATAAAAATTATAATGTTTGTGTGTATATACGAAAACATAAACACAAACTTCAAAATATTTTAAAGTTTCAAACAATTTTTTAATTGTTTCAATTAAATGTGTTGATTGAAAAAAAAAATTTTGATTTGTGTTTACGTTTTATGTAGCCCATTTTGCTGGATGTCACATTTCAAATAAACCTATTGATTGAAACTGAACAGCAAGAAAAGCTCAAACTTACAAATGTGTTAATTGATATGATCAATTTGTTTGCAGGCGGAAAATCAGTAAATAATTTAACTAATAGTACAAATTTCTAACAAATACCTTAATTGAAGTTGGTTTTTAATTTTTTCTGTGTACTCAAACCAATCATAAGCGTTATTAATAGTACGGTGAAACCGAATTTTCTTGAATCAAGTACAGAAAGACTGATTCAAGTACGTATTTTCAATCGCAAAATACTTAAATTATCCATATTCAATCGCAAAATACTTAAATTATCCATATTCAATCCCGATTTCCTACTTGAAATAATCCGAAAATGAGTTTGATTTAAGTAAAACTAAGATTGAATCAATCTCAAAGTGCGCTTGATTCAAAAATTATAAAAATTTTTTTTATCCGAATTCGTACTTGAAATAATCCGAAAATGAGATTGATTTATAGGTTTTCCGATGACCCCCGATATTATCAGAATCAGATATGATCATCAGAATTTTGCAATTAAAATTTAAATTTAACAAGATCGGTCCATAAATGACTGAGATATGAGAAAAAAAACCGCGACTACCTCTAATTTTTTCCATACATCCCTTGTTGTTGATGTTGTTTTGTTATTGCTTTTTTCTGTATATCTGGAGAGAGGCAAGAGCAAAAGTTTCGAAATTGGGAACAAGACTATTGGTTATAATTAGACATCATCCGACAGAATGTGATGAGGAATTAAACAAGTGGGCGTAGTGCCGAGGTGCAAAGAACGGCATTTATATAACTTTCTGTTATTTTCGCACCCTGTTTAAGGGTATATAAGATTCAGTATAACCGAATATAGCCCTCCTTTTTGTTTTATTTTAATTATTTTTATTTGTTTGCCTTAATTGTTTACATTTTTCGGTTGCCATTTTGACAACTGAGAAAAGTTGCCTTATCTAATATAAGTTTGGCAACTCAACTGAAGTTCGTTTACCATTCAAATTCGACGCGTGAATAATAGTTAAAGTTTCTTGGTGAGATGAGTTTTTGTTGAAATTTGTCTGCTGGGTATTAAACTATTTACAGCATCCGGGATGCTAAAAGTCATGAATTTCTTAATTTTTCATTCTTTTAAACTTTCGTAATCAGTTTTTTTTTGTTAGCTGCTATAAATCGAATTACATACTTATATGTATTTATGAGAAATAATTCCATAATAATAAGAAAATAACATCCATCTGTCCATTAATCATACACCAATTTTTAAAAACTTTTAGTTTTCATGCACCATCCAGCTGCACAAAATTTTACAGCTAATTTTATGTGAAAATTTTTGGCTGATTAATCATGTTTGGACTTTCATGTTTAAACAGATTTAAATTAATTTCAGATGCTTTTACTTTATACAATTTGTTGCTACTACTTAAAATGGGTTAATAACAACAAAAAAAAAAACAATGTTCAACAAAAATAGAAAACAAAACAGAAAACACAAAAGTTGAAATACAAAAATTGGTTAAACATTTTCAATTGTTCTTTAGAAAGGTGTTTTATGTTAAACTGTTAGCTTTTAAATCATTTTCTTCTGGTTACTCTGATTTTTTCTTTTTTATTTCTTAAACTGGCTTAATTTGTTTAAGCCAAAATATACAACAAAGAAAAAGAACAAGTTATGTGTATTTTATTCGCAATTAAAACGTTTCTTGACTTTTGGGGCGAACTTTCAAGAAACAAAAAGTATGCATTCTTCTTACAAAACATTTCTAAAAAGAATTATGTTTAAAGATTTTAAAACTGTACTTGAATAATTTCCCACAGATAATCACACTCTGTTAATCAACTAAAAACTAATATATGTATTAATAAAAAAAAACTTGTTAAAATAACAAAAATTATAAATTATTAAACAAACATGTCATATGAGACCTTCTTAAAATACATCAAAAACTCATTTAGATAAAGTGTTAGCCTGTGCATCCGTATTTGTATCTGTATCTTTGTATTTGTTTCACTTAAATTTATCAGCAGTATCGTGTGGTTGGTTCCGTTGGCTTGTTGTACTTTGTACAAATTTTCTAATTAACTCACTCAAAAATATTTCAAGTACCCCCTGCCATACAAAACAATATTCTAACATGAAAACTAAAACTTAGAATAAGTATCTGTGAGGAAAATTCCGCTTTGGTTAACAAATTTTTTTTAAAATTTATTTGTGTGTGTCTGCTAGTTTTCATTAGATAAACAACAAACACCAAACTATTAATGTAAAATGTTTTCTAATTTTATTTAATTTTTTCTTATTTTATTTTTCAGTTCATGAAATTTTATTTAAATTAATTCTTCTACTGGCCTGTTGTATTTAAAGCAACAATTTTAAATAGATTTTTCTTAAATTTGTTGAAAAATGCAGGCTGCAGCTCACAGAAGTGTACAAATTGTATTCACAAAGTCATTCGAAAATTATAGTGATTTGAAAAAAAAGAACTCACACACTTTTCAATTGGCAAAAAAAAAAGTCTAAATAGGATTAAAATTGAATCACTTTTTTCGTAAAATGTTATCGATATTAGGCGAATTTTACTATGTCAAGTGCAAAGCAAAAAGTAGTCGAAGTTCCTTAACATTTTCAAATCGATTTTTTTGTTTTAATTTTTAAACATTATCAGCAAATATCATTGCAAAAACCTGTTCACCATTAATTTTTTGGGTGAAAAGCTTATTACTTTTGTTTAATCCACTTTTCGCCGACTAGTGATTATAATCACCAGCACTCTTACTCCTCTTTTTGTTGCAATGTTTTTTTTTCTGTCAGTTACTTAGAATCTTATTTTGTTATTATATTGTCAGTTTACTTAGTGCGGCGAAAAATGGGTTCAAATGTTCAAGAAGTCATGGGTTCCCCCTTTTTAAATATGCGTTCTTACAAAGAGCAAATAATAAAGAAAAAACAAGTACAAAATGCTTAACCATCATCCAGACTTGCAAGTTTTGTTGCTGCAATTTTTAAAAATTCTGCCTTGAAATTGCATTAGAGTCTAGATTATGACATCATAGTTTTGCAATTTTTGTATTTTTATCTTGCTTTCCGCTTCTTATTTTTATATTTTATATAAATAAAAAAATACACCTACAGCCAACTTCAAGCTAAATAGTGTAAGAATAAGAAAACAAAACATAATTGCAGAGTACATGAAACTGAGAACTCCTACCCAATTTTCTCACCCCTCTTAGCACTTAGCTCTAGTCTGGGCGATGGGTTAGCAGCACTTTATATTTTACAAAGAGTTTTCTTTTTATCCCTAGACCACACGATCAATAACGCCGGCATAATAACTGCGTCAAGCTTACTTCTTGAGGCGGCGAACACGTATGTACATATCTTAAACACAAATTGAAAAATATGCTAAAGAGAGGTTGGTTGTGTGTTTTATTTTCGTTGAGGACAAAAAGATGAGCGCAAAAATATAAATTTTAACTGTCGTATTCATAAAAAATAAAATAAGTTTGAAATGTGTTTTAAGGCAAAATCTTCATAAACATTTTTCTTAAAATGCATTTCAAATCCATTTTAATTTTTTATGAATACGACAGTATATATTTAAAAGCTTTAAAAGTAAATAATACATATTTATTATTTTCCTAATTTCAAATCTTTTCTTCTTTGTATCATCAAATAAAAGGTACTGTGAAATAAATGGCAATTAAATTTGACAGATTGTGTTTAAAGATAATTGCTCAGCAATATGTTATAACATTTATTGCTGAGCAAGTATTTTTAGGGGAAAAATAAACCACTCAAATTGATGGGCAAACATGTTAAAATTTACGTTTGTACAAATGTTTTGTATTTTTAATTAGGCTGTTTGGACAAACATTTAAAAAATGTTTGTAGAAATATTGAAAATTTTCAAAATTTTTTTGTGGTCTAGTGCCAAGTGTAATAATTTCATCGAAAACTTTAAAAAGTGAAGAAGCAAAAGCATAATTTAATATTTATACATAAATTCTAATATTTTAAGCAGTATTGTTTGCCTTAAAAAAGGTCATTGTTTAAAATACACTTTACTTTGAATTATTGGTCTGTCTTTAATATTTCTTCTCCGTTTTAAATGTACATATAGCGACCAAAATTGCCGCGTTTGCATTCATTGAAAACAACACAAAAATTAAAAATTATTGTTTGTACAAAACTAGTTTGTGTTGTTTATTGGCGAATACAAAACGGAAGCAAAGTGCGTGTTTGCCATGCAATTTGTGTGGTAAATTATGCCCTTAACGAGTGAATTCGGCTGCTGATCCCTTAATAGCTTTTGTAAGCAAAAGAAGTTGACAGTTGCCACGACACTAATTGACAAGCAACAGAATTATGTAAACAGTAGCCCAATTTACAATATTGTGCAAATGGTCTTGCATTGTAGTATTTGCAAAATGGTATATTAAATACTATAGCATACTTTTGGGTTTATAGTAAATACTATACCATTTTGCAAATGCTTAGTGATCGTTACTATTTTTTAAATTATTTTTAATCGCAATTAATTAAAAATTAGAAATTCTATTGCACGGAATTATATCGACCCCTTTGCGCGAAATTATCGTATATACACTCTGCAACAAAGAGAGAGTCGGTTGTGTTTTTAAATACGCTCTGAATTATTTTCAAATTTAAAAATATATACTGTTTAAACTAAAAGTTGTTATACTTCTGGATATTCGGAATTATTTATTTTATAAAAACTATATTTAAAAAAGAAAAACAATTAAATGATCAAATAAATATATAAATAAAATAAAATATAAATAAATTGTGAAACCAAAAAAACCTAAACAAAACAAAATAACAACAATTTAAGACTAGTGCTTTTAATAAACAAACCAACAAATACAAAACCAGTTTTCTGAACTTTTGTGGATTGTAATTGCTCATCTGCTTTACTTCTTACATCTTTCATTTACAACACCACAAATGTAAACAAAAACACCGACTAAAGAGATAAATAATAAATAACATAACATTACTTTAAAACTTTAAATCTCAACTCTTAAATTTACAACAACACCAACAAAATACTAAAAATTCATACAACATTTAAATTCGACTTTTACTCACTTTAAATATTCAGTGCAACAATCTTACAAACATATATACTTAATCACGGTAACGTTAAAAATAAAACTCTCTTGCTCTCATACTTTAAATAACTGTGTTGCCAAAAATTTTTGTTTTTATATTTTATTTATTCTTAATTTCTGATTCGGATAATCGTTATTCCTATAAGAAATGTCGTGTATACTGAAAAATTGTTCTATAAAAAATGATGATGAAAGGATGATATCCTGTTGGCTCTGCCATGGTCTCTGCCACTTTAAATGTAGTGGCTTGTCTACGTTAGTAGCTGAATCTCTCAGCAAGGATAATGGTCTTCACTGGTGCTGTACTGCCTGCAGAAAAATTGGTGTGAGTTTCTATCGTTTTTTTCAGGGAACTATAACACATTTCAAGGAAATTCAAAATGAAGCCGGAAAGCTGGCTGAACGTATTTCCACGTATGGTAAACTTTTTGAAGATTTTAAGTCGCTTGACAACTTAAAATCTCCTCCTCAATCTTCACCCAAACGTCGGAAATCTTCGAGAATAAATAAAGAAACTAATGAAATGCATTCTGTCGCTCCTGTCAACTGTGCTGCTTCATTGCTCTCAAAATCTGGTACGGTGAGTCCTAAACCAGGTCCTGTTGTTGTGAAGCCCCCTGATTTTCCTTGTTCATCATCTCAAATCATTACCGGAGAAACTTTGCCCGTCGTTCAAAATTACAATAAAAAAGAGCAACAAAAAATCAATCCCGCTACAGTTAATCAAAACAAAGAAAATGACGGGAATATATCTAACACGCATAGAGGTCTACGAGTGATTCCTCCAAGCAAACATATATTTATATCACGTCTTGCATCTGATACAACAGCAGAGGAAATTGATTATTATATTAAATCTAAAATAAACATGAGCTATGGTATAACTGTCCATAAATTTACATACTCGCAACAGAGAAGCATAACATCTTTTAAGATATCTGTCCCTTTTGACATTTTTAGTCAAGTTGTTGATCCGTCATTCTGGCCTCTTCATGTCTTAGTCCGCGAATATGAATATAATAATAATAATCGCAATACTGCTCATCTTCCTTCTCGTGTGTCAAGATTCTCAAAAAACTAAATAATTTATCAGATTATCAACTTTTTATTGTTTACCAGAATGTTCGTGGTCTTAAATCCAAACTTCCAAACTTATATTTGCAAAGCTTTAATTTAAATCATCATATTGTTGTATTCACCGAAACTTGGTTGAACAACAGTTTTTTGAACTCGGAAATACTTTGCAATAATTTTAATATTTTTCGTCGAGATAGAATTACAACTACGACTGGTGGTGGAGTGTTAATTGCTGTCTCAAACATTTTTCCAATGGAAGAATTAAAATTAGACATACCTTTTAATATCGAGTTCGTTGCAGTGTCTTTAAAGATAAATAACATTAAAATATTTATAACTTGTTCCTACATCCCACCTCATTCTGATCCAATTATCTACAAACAACATATAGAAGCAATTAAAAACGTAACTTTAAAACTCAGTCCCGTCGATTTAATTTGTGTGTTTGGTGATTTTAATTTGCCTAGTATCTCATGGAAATTTTCAGCTGAACATAATTATTACTTGCCCACGCAAAGTAATGATATTGGAGATGAAGTTTTTAGAAATATATCCGATTTATATCTGCATCAAATAAATGGTATTTGCAACATGTATGGGAAACTGCTGGATTTAATATTTGTGAACGAGCCAAATGAATGTATTGTAAACCGTATAGCCCCTGTTTCTTTACCTGAGGATCTTTATCATCCTACAATAGAAATAAGCTACAATTTAGTTACAAATAACCCAGTAAAAAAAAATTCAACTTTAAACGGAAAAGTTTTCTGTTTTAATCGAGCAAATTACATGGAACTAAACAATCGTCTATTTAACACTAACTGGCTTCAATTGCTGACTACTCCAAATAGCTCGTCGTATTCTGTTGACGATTTGACCAATACATTTTATAAAACAATGCTTAGTCATATGGAGGAATGCATTCCTAAGAAATTACGACGTAACAAATCTGGCCCACCCTGGAATACTAAACAACTTTCGTCTCTTAAGAATTTGAAAAACAAGTACTTTAAAAAATATAAAACAACAAGAGCTATTAATTAAAAATCAGCAATATGTTTGCCGACTTCTTTGCGTCTACATATTCCGAAGCTCTGTATGATGCTAGTAATGTTTACCCTTACAATATAATTTTTAACCAAAATATATCTTCTTTTGCTATCACTACCTCTCACATTCTAAACTGTTTAAAAAACGCTAAGTCATCATCTTTTAGTGGACCAGATGGCATACCAAGTTGTGTTTTAAAACATTGCGCAACTGCTTTGGCGACACCTTTATCTATCATCTTTAACGCTTCTTTAAATTGTGGTTACTTTCCGAAAGTTTGGAAAGATTCATATATTATTCCATTGTTTAAATCAGGAAATAAATCCGATATATGCAATTACAGAGGTATAGCAAAACTAAGTGATATTCCAAAACTTTTTGAAAAATGTTTAATGGATTGCCTCACTCATCAAGTTTCTGACTTATTGTCACCACGTCAACATGGCTTTCGGAAAGGATCCTCTACTATGACTAACATTCTCCATTTAACAACATTAGTTAATAGAGATTTTGTCAACGGACACCACACTGATGTTATTTACACTGATTTCAGTAAGGCCTTCGACAAAGTTAATCATACACTATTGTTGAAAAAATTGGACTTAATGGGCTTCAATAGTAACTTCCTGAGCTGGATCAAATCATATCTGTCATGTAGAACTCAATCTGTAAAATTTAATACTGCAGTTTCGGGAAAAATCAATGTAAAATCTGGGGTTCCTCAGGGTAGCCACATTGGTCCAATCTTGTTCCTTCTTTTTATTAATGATTTGCCTGAAGCAATTCAACATTGTAATGTATTGATGTATGCAGACGACGTAAAATTATTTTTGACTATAAAACTTCCTAGTGATCAACAACATCTACAAAATGACCTGGATAATTTTGACAAATGGTGTAAACTTAACCTGATGGAACTAAATTTAAATAAATGCAAACATATGCAATTTTCCAGAGTAAAAAAGTGTGCTTACTCCTACGTTATTGATGGCTGTACTTTACAATATGTTAGTGAAATAATGGATTTGGGAATATTGTTGGACAAAAAACTTGAGTTTATTCAACATATAACGATGACTGTTAATAAATCCCGCAGTGTTCTGGCTTTTATTAAAAGATGGGCAAAAGAATTCAACGATCCCTTAATCACAAAACGTCTTTTTACTTCGCTCGTCAGACCAATTTTGGAATACGGCAGCATTATTTGGGACCCGATCTATAATATTCATAATGATCGTATCGAATCAGTTCAAAAACAATTTCTTATTTTCTGCTTAAGAAGTGATTATAGAGGATGTCTGGTATTACCTTCATATTCAACAAGACTAGCTGAAATAAATTTACCAACGTTAAAAAGCCGGCGAATGATGCTAAATATATCTTTTATGTTTAATCTTATAAATGGTAGTACACATTCCGAATTTTTATTGAGTAACGTTACTTTTAATATTCCTCAACGTTCACTTCGTTTTTTCAACCCTCTATATGTCAGGACATGCCGAACAAACTTTGCGATGTCAGATCCAATAAGAAAATTATGCAGCTGTTTCAATGAAATGTATAACTTTATCGACTATTCTCTGAACATAAATATCATAAAAAGCAATATCATATTATATTTAAATCAATAATGTTTATACTAATTGTTCTTTCTTTGCTTAAAAAAAATAAATTATTATGTTAATACATTAAGATAGTCTGTAAGGAATTTGTCCATAGACTTAAATTAAATAAATAAAAATGCCAATTTTTTTGAAATTTTATTTTTGATGCAATCTTGTTTTACATTCAAAGAGACGTCACCTGGCAAAATATTGTAGGCGAATTACACTTCGTCTTATCTTATCTTATCTAAGCACATGCATATTTTCATTTTGATATTGCAAGTGAAAGCAGAGAAAAGTAGAAAAATTGCTGTCCTGTAAAATTTGGTATTTGTAACATATGATAATTTCGCGCAAAGGGGTCGATATAATCAGTAGCCCAATTCACAATCCTGTGAAAATGGACTTGTATCGTAACTTTTATAATCCAAAAAGTACACTCAAAAGAAAAATCAATCCATCCGTACTCAAATCAATCCGAAGCGGTATTAATAGTACGGTGAGTACGGATTTTCTTGAATCAAGTACAGAAAGATTGATTCAAGTACGGATTTTTAATCCCAAGATACTTAAATTATCCATATTCAATCCCGTTTTCGTACTTGAAATAATCCGAAAATGAGATTGGTTTAAGTAAAACTAAGATTGAATCAATCTCAAAATGCGCTTCATCCAAAAATTATAAAATTGTTTTAATCCGAATTCGTACTTAAAACAATCCGAAAATGAGGTTGATTTAAGTAAAACTAAGATTGAATCAATCTCAAAATGAGCTTGATTCAAGTAATATAAAGTTGATTTTATCCCGAATTCATGATTGAAAAAAACAAAAAAAAAAGAAATTACAAAGAAAAAATGATTATGAGTGATTTACTTACCCGTATTACACATTACAGAATGATAAAACACCAACATCATGCCCGATATGGTTTTTATTTTAGAAATCTTATGTACATATTTAACCAAAAATATAAACTAAATGAGTAGCATGAGTTCAAATTTAAAAAAAAAAACTTTGAAAAGGGATTGATTTTCGAAAGTAATCCCATTTAGGATTGTTTTGAGTACGTTTAAGTGTTATTCGTACTTGAATTTTTGAGTACGACTCGTACTTAAAGTAATCCCAATAAACTTGATTTATCCCGAGTGTTTTTCTTTCTGTGTATACTATAGTATTTACTATACCATTTTGCAAACTCTACGATGCACAAGATTGTAAATTGGGCTACTGATTTTATAATTCTGTTTATGTGTTACTATTTTATTAATCTGGCTATTTAGTATTTTCTTACAAAATTCTAGCAGACACAAAAAATTATCCAGATTTTGTTCTACATTCTTTATAAATATTTACACCAATTGTTGTATAAATAACGCAAAAATATGCAACAAATAATATCATCTCGTAATAGTTTTTTTTTTAAATAACCACAAAAAATTTTTATCTCTACACCCACAATATTAATACAGTAACGGATTGTAGTTTATTTAAGAAGTATTCCGTTCAGTAATGTTTAAATAAATAAACTTAAAATTCCAAGCAAATTAATTTTGAATTAAAAATAAAAAAATAAAATAACATTTATTTTTAAAAAACTAAGTGCATATTGATACAGATTTTCAGTTGCAGTTAATATTGTCTGTTGATTAAGTTTAATTCTTCTTTATGTAGAATTAAATAAAAATGTTATTTAAAATAACGAAAAGATCATTTAATTTTTACTGTCAAAAATTCAACCGCGAATTCCGTAAAAACAAATGAATTTTCAGTTATTTTATATAAATTAACTATCAAAAAATTAACTGAATATTCCGTAAAAACAAAGTTGTAGGTATTCAGTTGTTTTATTAAATGCAGTAATTTTCGTTTACTCCACAAAAGATCCGAATTTCTAAAAAATACCAGACAGACACCTGTCCGCTTGTTTTTCTAATGAGAGAGAATATTATTATTTACTTACCCCGTTACACATGTTTGTTTTACTTTTGTTGTACTGACCACGTTGTTTACAGAAGAACTCTCAATTATAAGACACCAGCAGCATGTCCAATATGGCTTCGCAGTTATTGTACTTTAAACATTTGATGTACATATTTAACTAAACTATTTGAAAAAATAGAAAATGGGAATTTATAAAACAAAACAAGCAAACGGGTTTTTATAGATCAGTAAACATTTATTTTTGGTAGTTAAATTATAAAAAATTACTGAATGTTCATTTGTTTTAACGGAATTCGCGGTTGAATTTTTGACAGTAAAAATTAAATGAACTTTACCTTATTTTAAATTACATTTTCATTTGATTTTACACAATGAAGAATTTAACTTAATCAACGGACAATATTAACTGTAACTGAAAATCAGTACTACAGTATAACCCGGTTAATTACCCCACGCTTAAATGCCTTTCACGTTTATTTACCTTTAGTTTTAAATCCCTGTTTTCCATCCATTTTTAAAACCAAAATCCACGTTTAATTGCCATACGCTTGATTACCCAATTCGGGTAATTGCCTTAAAAATTAAACAAAATTACACCTGAATTTCATTCGTTTAATTGCCTCAGTACTATTTGACAATTGTAAACAACACAGCAAGTAATGCAACCAAGTTAACATGTAAATTATTAAAAAATATGTCCTTAACATTTTTAAAAAAAATATGCCCAAAAACCAAATATGGCATATTCGAAAGCAAAATATAATATTTACAATAAAATAAACTTTATTTTGGGCTGACCAGGTTAAGATTCATATACGAGTTATTTGTGCTCAATATTATTTATTTTAACATTTAAACGATAAATTAGCTTGTATATTCTTAGGATTGATATTTGAATGCTGTATGTTTAAATCTGAACCGATTCAACCACACGCAAAGAAAAAACATGGTTGTGGTAAACATATTCTAAGAGAAACATATTATGATAAGATTCATGATTGTAGTCACCATATTACGATTGTTATTAAATCATATTATGACCAAATATGTTCGTAATATTACATCATAATATTTTTCTCTTAATCATATTGTTATCCTGTTAATCATAAAACGTTAAGAAGTAATCATATTACTGTCATGGCAATCATAATAAGTTTAGAAGTAATCATATTATTGTCATGGCAATCATAATTAGTTAGAAGTAATCATATTATTGTCATGGCAATCATAATAAGTTTAGAAGTAATCATATTATTGTCATGACAATCATAATAAGTTTAGAAGTAATCATATTATTGTCATGTCAATCATAATAAGTTTAGAAGTAATCATATTATGATGCAAAGTGATATGAACTGTTATACATAAATTTTTTACATCATAATATGATACAACTTTAAAAATAATATTTTTATTGGAAAAAAATACTTATGATAAAATAAAAAACATAATATAGTTACTGTAATCTTTTTGTCGTAGGTCGCAATTATTTATAAATTATTTTATGGAGTTTTCATTATTTTTCTCTTTAAATAACACAAAACTTATTAGTAATGGTCAATATTTTGCACCAATATTTCACTAATTTTTCCACCACTTTAAGGTTATTAAAATTTTTAAGCAAAGATATTTTATTTTGTGACACTACAACCGATTTTTAATGTTTTTTTTATTTTTTTTAATTTCTTGTTTATTTTAATGGTTATTTTGCTATTTCTTTTTTAATATTTTTCTTTATTTTTTTTAATTTCTTGTTTATTTTAATGGCTATTTTTTTATTATTTAGCCACTCACTAACAAATAATTCGATATGTTTATGTAAAACACGACACAACTGATACAAAATTATTTTACAAATGGCGATACTAAAATATTATTAGAGTAACGATATTTTGATTGCATCTTAAACTTATTATGATAAATGTATATAAAGTTATCATGTTATGGCTATTAAATATCATGTTATGGCTTTGAGTAATATAATATGTTTTGAAAGTTATCATAATTTAGTTGTTAGAAAAATAATTATTTTTCGGTCAACAATACTTAAATTTATAATTGCGATAAACATTAATATGTTTACAGTAACTATAATATTGCTGATATTTAATAAAAATAACAATTATTTGTTTACAACAACAATATATTGTTACACTAAACACAGTGTGGTTGCCGTAACCATGCCCAACCATATTTTTTCTCTGCGTGCATATTTAGGGCTTGTTCGTCGATAACGAATGAAGACTTCGTTCGCTTAAATAACATTTAAAACAAAAACAAATTACAAAATATTGTTTTTGTTTTACATGTTAATTAAGCGAACGAAGCCTTCATTCGTTATCGACAAACCGGCCATTAATTTGTAGTAAGATATCGAGCCCTAATAGCAAAAATGATGTAGCCAACAACATTTTAGATTTTTGTTTTTTGATGAAAACGATAATTTTTGATCATTTGCATCATCTCTAAAAATCTTATATCTCTGGGAAGTACAGTTACGAAATAAGAGCAAAAGCAATTTCAAAAGAAAACCTAGACTTGAAGCAATAATATTTAAAAAAAAACCATCTCCTGTAAAATTTTATTTTTGTTGGTTACATCATTTTTGCTATAAGGGCTCGATATTTTGGGCCAAATGTAATCTTAATACGAACATTTAATGATTTATGAACATAAAAAAAAAGTTTGCATGGGGACTTTGTGATATTTTTGACCGACTCTCACAATTTACATAGGTTTCGTTCTTATGACAGTTAAAACGTATTTACCAAGTTTTATCAAATTATGTAAAAATTGCAACTTGTAATTTGCGCACAAGCCTTACATGGACAAACAACCAGCCAGATGGACCGTCGGACACGATAAAATCTCTTTATACTAAAAGATGCGTCTCGATTTCTATGTATCAGCACAAATTTATATATTTGCTCTAGAACGGATAAATATATTGTGTCTGCCTTCATTGGTCGCACAAGAAAAAACACACGATTGCATATTTACGGTTTCCCTGAGCAAAGGCTTGTATGTATGAGTACGCTTTTGTTAGAAGGATAAGACAGGCCATCTCAAAAAAAATTGCTATCTCTTTAGATTGGCTGCTACGTGTAAACATTCCTATGTATGTCTTAACTTTCTTTCATACATCAAAGTTAAGGTATCTTGTAAATAAACACGTTTAATTACCTCAATGACGTAGTTAATCGTATTCGTTTTAATGCTTTCCCCGCATATTTACCCAAAAATACTGCCATTTTTGGTGAGGTAATTATCCGTGGAATACGTAATATGCACTTATTTTTTGAATAACTGTTAGAATCAGTTAAAAATAAATTTACTTGAAATTTTAAATGTTTATTTATTTAAAAATGACTGAACGGAATACTTCTTAAATAAACTACATACAGTCCGTTACTGTAATAATATTGTGAGTGTAGCAAAAAAAATTATAAACTTAATAGAACTAAAACAATTTTAGTTAAGCAGATAATAAATTTTGTAAGAATAAATATTAATAAACAAGAAATAAATGCCTTTATTACTAAAGAGTTATTTAAGAAAAACTTTAAATTATAAACTGAAAAATAAGTGCTGCTAACTTCAAGCTTAAAAATATACTGCAGGCTTGTTTCTTTAACGACCACGAAAGTTTCGTTCACGTCAATGTCTTCTTTTACATTTGCGAAACTCAATTTGATTCAAAAATTGCAACCATGTTTTTGAAGCCAGTTTTCTGCTTCTCCTGAACATTTTTAAATTTATAAAACATTAATATCAAAGAATTTTATGCAGTTATCAGTAAATTTTAAAAACCCCATATATTTTTTCATAAAATTTTATACTTTTCAAATGTTAACAATGGTGTAGCATTATGATGATAACAGACTTTTAAGATAAAATAAAAAATATAACTTAGTTTTATAATCAACTCAATTAAATGAAGTGAAGCGAGGTAAAGAGTTTTTCAAAGATAAGAAATTAAAATGAAAAGCATTTTATCAAAATTATTTGTTTGCTGCAGAAAAAAACACATACGAACCATAAACTAAACCCGTGATTTCATACCAACCCAAAATAAACTCTTAGCAGAGTTTTATCTCTATATGAATTCTTCATGAAATATAAAATAATGACATTTAGGGGAAACACAATAATAACGAAACACATTTTGTTTAACGATGAGGGCAGTAGTATTTATTAAGACTGGAACAAAAGAAAAAGAGTGCGTCATTTTTATACGCACACTATCATAGTGTAGGGGCTGTTTTGCGTTTGTGCTGACATAAAAATATTAAGTATACCGATCGGCTGTTACAAGAATCAAGTCTATTGAAAATGTTGGTGTAAAGATAAAATTTGGTCCAAAAGTATTTTATTGAAACCTGAATCATCTCACTAAATTTTTTCGGAATCAGTCCATATTAAGCCATAGCTACCATACAAGTAACACTCCCAAAAAAAGCTTTAAGGCCCGTTTTCACAACTTACCGATAGCTTAAAGTAGACTTTAAGGGAGTCGATAAGTTAAAGGAAGGTTCCTCCTACCTGGTAGGTTAAAGTAAAATTGTATTAATGGAACACTTTTTATACGGCCGATAAAATCCTACCTTTAACTATCGGTAAGTTGTGAAAACGGGCCTTAATATCATAACATTCTAATAAAAGTTTTTTTTCGACAAAGCGGGGAGGTTTCCCTCAGTAGCGACGGGTACCGCGACCAGGTTAGGTCTATTGTACCCAATTCTTCGTATAAAAGTTGATATTAATATAAAATTTGGAGGCGATAACTTTTATAATAGCTGTGAAACTTTTTTAATATTCATCCAAGACCCCATTAAGTATATATAAATACTAGCTGACCCGTCAGATGTTGTCCTGCCCCATTTTCAACAAATTTGCTTGAGTTCATTTTGTAAATTTCTGAAATGTGTGAAAGAAAGTTTTTTTGAGTGATGTATGAATTTGTTTTATTTACTTGTATGTGCCCTTCTCCGAGAAAAGGGACCTAATGTGTGAAAATGAAATTTTGAGAGAAACGCATTTCATCTTATTCTACACCCTTTTAGGTACCAGAATCCACTCTTAAGTCCAAACCCGTTTTTTGACACACTTGGTCCCTTTTCTCGGAGAAGGTCTGATATAGATACATTTCGGTCATGTGTTTCGGGAACATTGGCCATGAGAGAAGCATGGATTTTCAAAGTTAATTCCGGAAACACTAAAGCTACTTCAGATAAAACTTTTGCTTCGCGTGTCATTACAGATTCTCTACGACATCTAAAATGAAATGTGTACACATACTTATACGAAACATGCCAAATAAAGTACATACTTTTAACAGTTGTATAACTGCAGTAAAATTCACAGTTTCAGTAAATAAGAAAGTTCTACAAATTTCGTGAATATCGGTCCATATATAAATATATCCCAGATATAAAGCCCACTCTCGGAAAACACTTTAGTAGGCCTAACGCCGCAATAAATAATTGTATAGCAGTAAAATTTGTCTGTTATAGTTTCTTAAGATTAGAAAGCACTCTACTGAATTTCGTTAAGATCGGTCCATAATTGACTACAGAGCCCATATTAAGCCCACTCTCGGAAAACACTCAAGTACACTTAAAATAGTAACAATTAAAGATATTGGATTTCAATTTGTCTGTAATAGTTTCTTAAGGTTAGAAATCACTCTGCTAAACTTTGTAAAGATCGGTCCAAAATTCACTATAGTTCCCATATAAAGTCCACTCTGGAAAATCATTTAAATACTATTTATTATATTTATTTACAATATATTGTGCTAAAATTTGGGCCAAATAAGCACTATATGACTTAATATAACGACCTGTAATTTTGTGATAAATCGGTTCATAATTTACCAAACTTTCCATATAAAGCGGTCTTCCGAAAAACAATTTAAATTTAAAAAAAAAAATTTTGTATTGAACCGAACTTTGTGATGAACGATCCCTAATTTTCGATAGCTCCAATATCACTTTAATAAGCCCACTAATATTTCTGAAACAAATCTTGTTATTTTATTTCAATTGGGTAATGAACTTTTGCCATTCGTTTTCATTTGATTATAGGCCAAGCCTATCCAATGTTGATGCCATGAGGCAAAACATGAATGGTACGCTTGGTCGAGACCTTGATTTGATCTCGCAATGGGTTCGTGTAAAAAGGGTAGATTTTAATACACAATAGACCCAATGTTGCATGCTGATGCATAAACGTGCGATGGATCAAGGTGCCTCATCTGTATATATTTATGGGTGGTACAATTGTTGACGAATCAGAATTTCCTGATGTTCTGGGCATGAAAATACAATGTGATGTCCGATGGACAAAACATGTATTCAAGGTTTCAAAAGAAGCAATCAAGTGACTCGGTTTTTAAAAACGTTGTAGGAGATTATTCTACTCCATCTGATCTCCTTATTCCGTGAACAGAATACAACTCTCATGTCTATTTTTGAGTTTCGCGACTGCATGCAGGAGAGGGCGAAGGTTCTCATTGCTGAAAGTAGGGTATCTAATTCTATTTACTCCTTTGAGCGCCGTCGCAATGTGGGTTGTATTTACCTGTTTTATCGTTACTACAATGCGATGTGTTCTAATGAAATTTGTTCGTAATACACGTTTTTTCTCAAGCTCCCATCCTTTTGTGGTCGATTGGCCTGTGCATCGTACAACGCATTACAGGGAAAATTCGTTTTTTGGCCGAACTGTTCGGATGTGGAATAGACTTTCTGCTGAAGACTTCTCTCTCACCTTCAACATGAATAAGTTTAAGTCGAATGTCCACAAGCTCTACTCCATCTATCCTCCTCCTTCCCATAGTTCCAACTAGTCATCCCCTGAGTGTGGGTTCTTAAAAAAAAGGATTATAAAACTGTGTATATAATTTCTAGATGCCTTATGAAGCCGACTACAGGAATATTCGATTTTTCATTAGAGGGTATTAAAAGATTCGGCACTGCCGTATAAAGCACTCTTACTTGTTATTTCTTCTGATGGTACTTGAAGCACTTTTATATTGACACAATTTGTTGGAAGAAAACAACAAGCGCATACAAAGAAAATAGTTATTTTCGCTTAATTGTCTAATTTAAACAATTAATTAAAAAGGTCTTGTTTGTTTATTCTTCAACATGATCTTTTAAGAATGCAACAGTACGTACTTATGGATCTCCCCATGGGGGAAAGGCACAAAGAAGTTTTTAAAAAAATGTTGGTAGTAATTATGAGCCTTCTCTAGTCATAAATTTTAATAAAAAAAAATTTATACTCTTAATGAAATGCACGCATTATTATGCCATGTGATTAAATCATACAATTTAAATGTCTGTACACGATGATGATATAAAGTCTTGAAAAACAGTGACAAAGGAACGTACAAAATCTGAATATATTTTTTAAACCTGCAGTTTTTTTGTGTTTTTTTTTTAAAGATATACAAATTTTAAATTTGGGAATGTAAAACTGCCTAAAACTTTTCAATTATCTTTGAAGGGTATTTCGAAATTTATCCAATAAAAAGCATCTTAATAATTGTGAAATTGACCCAATTATAAACGTCTTAATAATATGAAAAATTTTGCCCCCAATCGGAAAACTTTCGATCAAAATAATTAATTAGCAAAAAAATGTGTCAGACCATATTTAACTTAAGGAAACTTTTCGGTAAGTTTTATGAAAGTGTCATTTGCTTAAGCAAAGTACAAAACTGATCGCACTTTGTGTACGGTATCAGATTTTTTTCATTTTGTGTTTGGTTGTTTTAAATGCATTTTACGGGCTTTTCGTTATTTTTTGACAAAAGCTTAAACTAGCTTATACATATGGTTGAGCCTCAAGTCAATCTTGCAAAGTCATTATTAACTGTGGCAAGTTCCCTCTCCGTTATTTATTGAGTACACTTCTCTTGGGGCTGAACTTACGTATGTGACTTGTTTAGGTTCTTTAATGTTGGATTAAGGTCTGATTTTATCCTGGGATAAGCTTTAATAAAGAGTTCTCGATTGGTCGAATTGGGCTCTATAAAAATTTGTAAACGGATCATTGTAAACTTCTCTTACTTAATAAATGGTGTCTCCAACTAATTCCTCGATATCGATTTCCCTTTCAAAAGCTTTTATTCTCAGTTGACATTTATCCAAATGTTCATGAATAGGAATTTGTTGATAAGAGACAATTTTCAATATTTTATGTGTTGTAATCAGTGCCAAAATTAGAATTTCTCATTACCTTCGACATTTATTTGGAGTATTTAAAAATCTGAAAGTTTTTATTTGCATTTCTCTGGAATTTTTCCTTCCTAAAAGCTAAATCATTTATCTTCTTACTGTCGAAATTCGTTATAACAAAAATAGTAATTATCTAGTCTAACCCTCGTTCTTCCCACGTTTATAACCAAAAGTCTTGTCTATGATTTTAAAGTCGCAGGCGCTAACAGATCCGAACTAATAAACACCAGGAACAAAAAATGTTCTGAGCTGAATATTGGTGAGAACCCATAGAAGGTGTTGGGACTAGTTGGCGTTGAGAGCACTGTAAAGGACTCTATAATAACGCCAATTATATTTATCTGAAACACATTTGTGAATGGTTCCAAAGCAAATTACTGAGATCTTGGACTCCCCTGGGGTGTAGAGATCATCTTAAGGATATTTAATCTTTAAGTTTAAGATCCTTCGGGGCAAATTAAGGTGAAAAATTCAAAAGTTGACAGATCACAGGAGATTTTCATGGTCTTTTGCAATCGTGGGTGAGCAGAGATCCTATCTGGTAGTTGTGGCTTACTACCCGAAGTCGCGGGAAGGGATCCCAGTAATTTTTAACTTCCTATTTGATAGCTCAGCCTTAGGGAGGACTATCCCTTGGTGATGGATTATGTTACTACTCAAAAGATGCTGCTAGCATTTTCCAAAAGCAGCGGAGTTTGATAGCCCCAGCTCCTTAACAAGGGAACAAGTATATACGGGCATGTTCTATGAATTGAAATTAAAATCGAACAAATTTTGAAAACGAGCCTGTAAAGAAAGTTCATAAAAACATTTCTTTTTATATACTTCATACTTTGAGTACCAACTATCTCGTTTGTTTTAAAATCCACTTAATTTGATTTCTAGAACATGCCCTTTAATCTTGCCGGACTATGCTCTCAAATTGCTGCCTGGGTGCGCTGGTTGCTCTCACATTTGGGGGCGGTTGGTAAACTGTTTGTCTCCCAGTTGTTAAGATACACCATGGAGAAGAGGTTAAGGGCGGCCAGGTATCCATGTAAATATTTTTTGCAGCTGAGATTTTGAGACAGAAGGCTGTAATATTCCATCCTGCTCGCTCACATGTGGTAAAACCATTAAAAAACTATTTGGAAGTAGTTGGAAAGTTTAAACTCGTCCAACACCCTTATGCAAAAAACGTTAAAGTACACATTAGTTAACCAACACAATAAGCCCACGAAAAGTGAATGGGCCTTTATGTGTTGGTTAACTAGTGTGAACTTTAATTTTTTGCATAAGGGGGCATCAATACAGAACTGTTTAATTGAAATTGGCTTGATTCGTTCTTGGTTTCGAAAATTGAGCGAAACGTTGACAGAAAGATGGATATTCCGAATCTTATATACTATATACCATGGTCCGATTAGAACAGAAAGTAACATTATAACTGTTCTTAAAAGATAAAAGATCTCTTTTGTGACACGCCCCCTTCTAAAAAACCGCTCACATTTTGTCGGAAATTTGTTCCAAAACTGGAAATTTTGGCTCTTGCCGTTTTCCAGAAAGTGCCACGCCCACAGTATAACAAATCACAATGAACACTACAAATTTGCTGAAACCTATTTACATAAGTTATACACTAAACATTATTATTGCCCAAAGCTGTACTTGGAAGGAACGGAACTCCAGGAGTTAGCACATAATCATATAATTAAACATCAGTTTATTTAAATACTTAAAACTTCCAATTTCGTAAAACTTTAAAATATTACAAAAATTTTAACATTTTTCTAAATCAAAAAATCTTTTTCGGTTTTTCTTTGCCAACTTTAATTGTTTTTGCCCTAACCTTTCATTTGGCAAATTTTTCAGTCTGTTTAAGTTTCTCAAAACAGCAAAAAGAAAAAACTTTTGGAATTGTTACCTTTTTAAAATGCTAATCAGGTTAAATGAATGTTGTATATTTCTTTGCATACAGTAAGTGGAAATAGTTTTAACTTTAATTTAAACTTGTAGTAGTTGTTATCTTATTATAATTTGTATAAAATTATCCAGAATTGCACGTTTGCGAAAAAAGAGCATTTTTCGTTAATACAAATAACACAAAATTTTTTCTTAGTTTTTGTTTGCAGTCTGCATAAAAAACAACTACTTTGTTAGTTTTATTGTTGAAAAGAAAACAAAAATTACAGTTGATTTATGTTTTCTTTTATTGCATTTAGCAAATGAATATAAAACTTTTTAAGAAAGTGAATAAGAAGAGAATTTTAAAAGGAGCTTTGAAGAAAAACTAGTGGAAAGAATAATAAAGTTTTTTTTTTTGCTCCCAACTTTTTATTAAAGAGTAGCGTCAGTCAGGTCGTTGTCATTATTCCAAAAGCTGGCATTAAAATAGTTTAAATTCTAGATCTGTAAATGTTGGCTGGTTTTGGTCGAATTATCAATGGCCGTACCGATACAGAGAGTCTGTAACCAATTCTGGCAGTCGTGATCCAATACTTCTTCGATCCGAAATTAATATTATTTCAAATTCTTTCAGTCGATACTGAAGAATCGAAATAAATGCTCTACAACACTGAAAATCAATTTTTGGATTTATTCAGTATCAACTCGCTAAATAAGATAATAGATTTCTTTTTAAACGAAAAAGTAGTCGATCACGACTGCCAGAATAAGACCTCTAAACTTGCACAGGGTTTACATGAACAGTTAGCCGAACGGATGGGTTTTTAACATGGAGATTAGGGATTTAGTCATCTTTTTAATTTTTAAGATGAGGATTAATTACTTTTATTTGCCAGCTTAAGTGGTCAATGTTGGTTGGTGATTTAAACTTAATCAATAAATGTCAACACATACACATGATTAACAAGGGCAGCTTAAAACGAATATAACTTAGAAAACAGGAAAATGGATTATTCTAGAGAAGATATAGACTTTATATATGTTCCCATCGATCCTATAAGGAGCATAGGGCCTCAGTGGTTCTTTAGTGGTTCTGAAATGTATAAAAACCTAAATAAAAAAATTATTCGAAGTAATTTTCCTTGTATAAGATATGCAAAGTGCATTGAAAAACACTCCATATCTCGAAAACCGTATGAAAAACTGATTACGCCAAATGAAAAATCAGGTTGGAAACCCTAAGGAATCGTTCTTAACTCAAAACCACAAAAAATCCACCTAGAACATTTAAATTATCAACCGACGATATGTTGTTGACATTTGTTGCTATTCAGTATGGCAATGCTGCGAGGTGTAAGCTACCACTTAAAAACGGAAAACACAAGTAGTACTCAATTAAATTTATTCTCAGTTTAATTAATTGCAGTTTGCTGCTAAGATGTTAATAACCCACTCTTATGCCCGTAATTTCTTAACTACTTAACAGTTTTGTTTACCTATTCGGTAAGACTATTGTGGTAATTTAAACTTTAATTTTAACTACGTGAATTAACTATCGAAAATCGATGCTGTCAAATGCAATACACTTTAACCCGTTGGTAGGAAGTGCGTTTTAAAATTATGAAAACTAAAGATATCTATACACAACTAGATATCTATTTGTAGAAATTACGGGCACTAAAAGTGGATTTAGGACCAATATTTTAAGGTGTTACAAACATCAGCACAAACACATTATACCCTCTCTCTCCACTATTGTGATGTGGGTATGATTATTAATACATATTTCTTAAAAACCAGTTTAATAGCTCAAGTTCAATAACATAATTATCATTTATCTAAAACTCCCCACGCTCTTAATTTCATCAATAGTGTGTAGGGTATCAAGAGACAATACACCAGTTTCAAATTAAATACATAAAAACACACACAGTTCACGTTTTATTTTTGGATTGGCATCAAGTTTGAATGTTTCTTTCAAAACTTTAAACACTTTCTTTTAGCTTTAATTTAAAGCGATTACCAATTTAATCGCGTAGATAAACACATACATCATCAAATGAACGATACAGTAACAACTGCTTATTGTACAGTTTGTTGATGAAAAGAAAAGTTTTACTCTCGTCTTGTATTTAACCCACAAAAAGCAGAAGTAATGATGGATATTTAACTGTTTCTTACGACAATCAAATGAAACAAACAAAAAACAAAATTAAATTTATAAACAAAATCGTGGTTATTTTGAAACGTTTAAAAATTTGAGACAGCTGCACAATCAAATCAAAAACAAGTAAAACAGTATAGTCGGTCAAGCCCGGCCATATGATGCCCTACACCAGAGTATTTAAGAACAAATTTAACAGAGTGTACCCTTTTTGGGAACCGTATGCAATCACCTACCCGCCAGAACAAAATTATGTTATTGTCTTATAATAATGGTTTCGGATTAAATTTGGTCCAAATTTATTTAATGTAAATTACGCCATTAAAAAATTTTTGTTAAATTTTAAATTTTCTGTTTACTGTTAAAAAGAATCTGATCTTCCAAAAAAAAAATTTTTCTAAAAACAAATGTAAACTGAATTAAAAAAAACTCCACTTTGATTTATTACAAAAATTATAGTGAAAGCTTTGAATACGATTTTTATTATTTTGTTTTTATTAAATTGTTTTAAAATGTTGTAAAAACGTTTATAACAAAAAAAAATCTAATTAAAAAGACAACAAATTCATTAATTTGATTCCAACAAACCGTTTAAACCGTATTGACATTGAGATATCAATTACACACAAACATGAAACACAACGTTATTTTGATGATATTACAGTGTAGCCTCGTTGAACGCAACTCTCGATACGCGCAACACCCAATTTCGTAACATTGGTTACTCTGTAAACGCAACTTTTCAAAAAACAAAGCCTCAATTAACGCAACATTGCAAAAGCAAAACAAGAAAGGCTTATTTTGTTTTTTTTTAGTTTGATAAATATTTTATGCGTATTATGTACTTCTGTTTTTGAAATCAATTTAGTTTTAAAAACTTCGTTGTTTATGAGTGGTTCTTTCATCAAAATAACAAAAATGCCTTTCGTAAACCAACCGAAACTGAAGACGAGGATGAAAATGTTGTGTTAGGTCCAATACCTTCAAAACTAAGATGTCGGGATGCAAAAAAAAGCTTCAACGTTTGTCTACAATGGGCAGAAAAGAATAGCTGTTTTTTGGAGGATAAAATGGTATTGCAAAAGATTCGTGAAATTGCAGTTCAAAAAAACATGACAAAAACTCAGTCGAAAATTTCAGACTTTTTCCCTTAAAAACATGAATTTTTAATTCGATAACAGCCATCAGTACAAATTAACATGCATTTGAATGTGAATTTTACTAATATTTTATAAGATATATGTACATATATTTTGTTTTTCTGTTTTTATTTTTGTTTTTCAATCAAATAAGTACGTTTATTAAAAGCTAACCTTAGTTTTGGTATAAAATTCTTGATTGGTTTAAAATAAGCTTTTAAAAAGAAAAATATGACTAGAAATTGGTGACTTGGTTTGCGCAACAACTCAGTTATCGCAACTGCCCAAAATTTCCATTGGTTGCGTTCACCGAGGTTACACTGTAATTCTAAATGAAAATGAAATCAAGAAGAATCTCTAAAATGTATACAGCTTTATTTTATTTTAAATCAAGTAAAAGTATCAGATTTTTTTTTTGAAAAAAAGGTCGTTAATGGTTGTTTTCTTAAAATGAAATAAATTACGTTTTTATTTTCAATAAATGTTTACTTTTTAATGATTTTATTAAAGGTATGGTCAGTCACACTTAACAAATACTTGACACCTTTCTTGTAACCGCAATTTTAAATAAGCATTTGTTCGATTTTGCACAACTAATAGTTTATTGATTATATTGTCTACGATTTTTTTTTTTTTTTTTTGAAATATAACTAAATAAATTAATAATAATTGTTAAAAAAAACTTTTTATTTTAAAAAAGTGAATAATTAATTAGCTTGACCACTAAAGGCCGTTTCAAAAATGCTTCCCTGATCTAAGTATTCTTTGAACATTTTCAAAAAAAACAATAACAACTTATCATGACAGGGGTGCATTTTCATAAATTACTGAAGACTTTGTGGGATATTGTAAAGCGGCCTTAAATACTTTTTAAGGCTAGTTTACACTAATATGTAAAAGTCTGATAGTGTGAATACGTCTGTGATGAAAATGACAAGTATTATGAAAAAAAGTTTGGCATCCCATACGACTTCACCGTTTTTTGAAAACAATAATACTTTTCATTGGATCAGGGTGGCATTTTATTTAATGTGTGAGTGTTTATACTTTGTGTGATGGTGTGAACCCAAACAGTTCTGTTAAATTAGATTTTTTGACAGTCGCAACAAAACTCATTAGATTTCGTATTATGGAATACGTAAACTAGCCTTTAGTGATAGAGTACTAATCAGAAAAGAATGAGTGAAATAATAAGTGAAAGCACACGAATAGAGAGAGTAGTGAAAGATAACAATCGGACCAAAAAGGCAAACTACCCTACTAAACAAAACTGCCCTATATAAACCCAGTCCCCAGGTTGTTTGTTATACAGCCAGGTCATCGCCATTACGAATCACGTCAGATTCTCAGCCTGCTGTTCTGCAGCCTGGGACAGTGAAAGGGAATGTGAAACAGAATGTGCTGTCTCCAACTTCTTTAAGTTCTCACACAACTTGCAAATGTCCGACATTTCAGATCCCATTCTCACCGCCATCCTGCCTATCATACAGTGGCCCAGTTTCCCAGACGCGATTTGTCCCGCTCAGAATATATCTGTTAAGTGTGATCATATTTTATATTATAAAATACATTTTGAAATAGAGACCAAATTACGGCGTTTCATTCAATTACGTTTAACAAAAATGTTGATCTGTATCGAACGTTCCAATTTGGACCCAGGTCTTTTACGGATGTATATTTAATTGGTTAATAAAGATAAAAGAAGATAACGTTCGCTTAAGAAACATTACAAAATTTAAAACCGGTGACGCCTTCGGTCCCTATTTCTCCTAATGTCATGGAATCAAGGGTTCTATTAAAACAACACAATTGTCCATTGGCATTGCACTCCTCGGAAATACAGGCAAAGTCTAAAACTATTCTCGAGCTTAAAATTAGAGGACCATTAGATGCAGTTCAGGAAGATTTAAGACCTATTTGGTTCCACGGGAAACTTATACTATTCGCCCTGTACATGTTACTAGGATGGCCCCATTGTGTATCACGTTATGGCTATGGTTAAGACCAAAGCGCGGAGGAATTGATGTTAAAAATATTGGAAAAGGTCTGGTTTTTGTCACAGATTAAGCGACAAAGCTCGGCAATCGACCAGAATTTCCGAGTGTGTATACACAAAATTCCCATGCGAGCATTAAATGACACGCTCATTAATCACAAGAAGTGAGACAGTGATGGCAAAATATTTTAGAAATTAAGTATACCAGAACTACAGATCCATACTCTCAATTTTTATTGACGAGGAAGTATTGATCTAGTAGAATTATGTCTTCAGAAAACTCCACAAGGAAGCGTTGTAAAGAAAAAGTAGTGAATTCTTATCCCTTTCGGGTATTTGTAGGGGCCATCTTTTGGTTCTACATACTCCAGAGAACTTAGGAGCAGCCAATACCTGTAATTTGGCGAAAATACAAAATTAACAGATCTCCTAAGATCGCGGCTGACCAGAGATACTATCGGTACCATTGGAGTTAGGAGTGACACGGCATCGGACTGACTTTCTATAGAAAATTCTTTCTGTTTTTTAGGAAGATTGCCTTTATTTTATTTTTCCGATGGAGGAGTGCTTTCTTACGCCATGAACTCACAAAAGGTAGCAGGAGAAATGTACTTTGTTGAAGAAGATATACTTTCGGGGATGGGGGTTGTTTTTTAAACTCGAGAATCCTTAGTGATAATCCTACTACACATTCAAGCTCAGCAGTGATGATTTTGCACTTTTGCGATATGGAATTTTAGCGATAGTTAAGCAAAATAGTTTTCCAGCGTTGGAAAGTCAACTTTTTCAAAAAATTTCTGTAATAAATTCTTATCATTTGGATGTACAACATCGACATTCGACCTTCTTTTATTGAAAAGCCAATAAATTTACCAAAACAAACATCAACTTTTGAAATTTTTCTTTCATACCCCTTACAAGAAAAAAATCACTTGCACTTTTTTTTATTTATTATACACATTTTTTTTAAGTTTAATAATTTTAATTTTTTTTTATCAAGTGGTGGATTTATTATTATTTTTTCTTTGGCCAGTTATTGTTTGTTGCTGTTGTTGTTGTGATTGTTTTTAATTGTTTATTTGAAATGGATGTATGTACTTTAAATAAATAAATAAAACGCAATAACAACAACAACAACAACAACAGTAAGTGATGTTTTATTTAAACATTTCAAAGTTCATTGCCACTTAAACAGAAGTTTTCATTTTCATCTTGTATCTGTGTAAATTTCTTGTTGTTTTAGTAGTTGTAGCTTCTGGCTTTTGTTTTTTTTTTTTTGTTATTTGTTGTTTTATTTGATTTCTTTATTTGGTTTTGAAAGTCAATGAGTGGAGGTTCCATTCGCTTTCTTGGAGAGTTTTGGTGATTCATTCGGTTTATTGTTTCAATGTAAAGCAACTTAAAAATCTGTTAATTTTTTATAGTTAATTTAATTTTTTTTTTAATTATAGTAAAATAAAACGCTCCCTGCTTAAATAAAACACATGTGATACATGATTTTTTTTCGATTTTTTTGTTAATTTCTTGGTTTGTAAATTACGTGTTAGTTTTCTTCTTTATTCAACTTAAATACAAATGGAAAATTTAATATCCTTTTAAGGACACACATGCACTTGCTTTTAAAATACACACGTCTTAGTGTCAGTTACTATTAAATTTCATTTAATTTCCTTCCTTTCATTTAATGTCCACTTAACATGCCATACAAGGGCTTGCCCTGTCTATCGTTCGTCTCTATTCATGTCCAAAAGGTTAATTTTAAAATATGAATGATTTAGACAACTATTTTCTTTCAGCTCCGTTGCAAAAGTTTTCAACTTGTCACCTTCAGTGGATATTAAATGTTTGTCTAGGGTCAAAGAAATTCGAAAAGAAAAGAAGTTTAACAGGATTAAAGCAATTGCTTTTAGTTTATGTAGGAATAATATTTTTATCAGGAAACTGGTATTTGCTTCGTATATTTTATTAGACTTTGAACTGTATACTTAAATAAGGAGTGGTTAAAATACACTTCGGCATACATTTTTAGCAATAGCTAAAAGCCCAATTAATTATTTCAACTACTTGTTAGATTTATTGTGCGTATGCGTCTTGAGATACAAATACCTATTCGCCTAATGCTTGTGTGTCTGGCTTAAATCGAAACTGATCAGGGGCATATTGGTTACTAAGTAAGCCCGAGTTTTAAATACGCCTTATACTGGTTATTGGTGAGGGATTTTTGGGGTTCACATTACGAAAAATGAAAATCTTAACGACGCCCTTAATTTAAAGTAGAGCTCGGTTTTGACTTTTTCTTCTACTGTTGCCCTACAAACCACACCAGCCCGGAATATCTTATAACGCCTTCATGATCACTCTGAGGATTTATAAGTGCATCCAATAACTCAAGCTTATCTGAAGAGTAAAATTAGCAACTCTCCCAGAACGCGGCTGGCCAGAGTCCAATCTAGTACCACAGGACCCAGAAGCCTGCAGTGGATACGCCTTAGACTAGTAATTGATAAGACCCGTTTATTGGGAACGTGTTAGATGGGGCTTAAACCTAAATCGCGTAAAAGAAGATCTTAAAAATGCCGAGTTCGGAATTTCTTTTCGCTTGTAACTTAGAGTAAAGTTAAGCCTGCTGGCGGATGTCCTTGAGTGCAGTTGCTATTTAACAGAAACTGCTTTGTTGTAGAAATTAGATATCTGTAGCTGCAATGTCTAGTAAGCTTTTTATTTTCAATTGCTATCAGTGTGCCGGTTTTCCACATGAGGGCGCTATAAAACGCTTTGTTTTCCCCTAGGCAACTGAGAGATTGAACCAACAATGGCACACTCAGAGAAAAAACGGGTTAAATACGGTCACCTCCAGCAAAACTATTTTGAAAGAAAATTTGTTACATTTTGTTTAATCTAATCATATTATTGGTATCGATAAGTTAATATTGCTTACAAACTTCACTATACAACTGAAAATTCTTATAAAGTAATGGACAAATAAATTCGGTACGTGAGCAGGAGTAAGTGCATGCATGGTCAAGACATGGTATTACATTTGCCACCAGTGTGTTGGCCTTGGCTCACGTAGTAGAGAACTTTGAACACATGTATGATATTGACATTGCTGCACTTCGTAGCGTTATGTCGTCACATCGTTCAAGTCGATATCCTTTTATTACTGGCTATAATTGGACTGAAGCGATTGCCGATAAATGGAACTGATTCTCGTGCGTTTTCCCAAATGTTGCATAAACTATTTCGGCTGATTGAACATCATTTTCACATATGGAAATTGACTTACACAGTTCAACACATAAAATGACCACTCCATTTTTCCCTTAGTTTCTGAAAATTCTAATGGAAACTGTCAAAACCCCTTTTGGATTTTTTCCGGCTTAGCTCGGTGATTAGATTGCGAACATTGAGCCAAAAATTGGCAAAAAATAATTGGAAAAAGAGTTAATTTTCTGAAATACTAGATGCAGTTTTTTTGAAGTTCACATTTGAACCAAAATTTACTTGGAAATGAATACAATACTCCGAAAGTTTGTTCTAATTTTCTTATCTTTTTTCTCTAAAAAAAATCATGAGTAATCGCGCTTTTATAACAGTCAGTTCATTTAAACTCCTAAGCTGGGATTGAAGGAACACGTATAGTCTTACAAATTATTACGGACCGTTTGGTCTGGTGGAATTTCCAACTTGCCCTTTTTGCCATCTTCTGAGGGGGCTCCAAACTTTTCACCAGCCGCGTATTTGAACACTAAAGAAATGAATGCAACAAACTGACAACTACACAACAATCTACCGCCATTCATTAATTTTTTCTAAAAGCTAATCTAGATTGAAAAACAATTGAACTTTTTTTGCTGTTGTCAAAATCCTTTATGATGCCCAGTTTTATTAATCGTACTTTTTTAGCTTCGTCGTATTCCTTTTGTTAAAACCGAACTTAGTTTTAATCATTGCTCTCTATTAATTAAAATTCAATCGTTGTTCGTTATAGGAAAAAGCTTTTGCTTCAAATTGCTCGATTTTATGTTACTTTAGGAAATGGATTGACTTTAAAAGTATTACGAGAAGCTCCTAAATGTTTGTATTTTTAACTAGACAATTACAGAAGTGTTCGAAATTTCTTGGTTTGTGGAATCGACATAATTTTATACATATACATACATATCTATAGTATACATACATATATAAAAATAAGAAATCGTTCGTTTGTATGTGTGTTTGCTCCCTTTAAAATCCTAAACTACTAAATCGATTTTCCTGAAGTTTTTACAGTAATTTCCTGATTACCCGGCGCTTAACATAGAAAGTATTTGTTAATTTTCTAATACAATGACAATATGAATAACTTTATACAGTACTTTTCGCTTATAGTCCATTCCGCTTAAAGGCCAAAAATGGATATAAGCCAAAACTGTCATATTCACCTGCAGATTTTTTCGAATTTCATACAAATTATTTGTCCTAAGGTCCATTTCGCATGTAGTCCATTTTCGTTTAAAAGCCACATTTTCTTAGCATACGAATATAATTCTTTATGCAAAAATGTCCGCTTATAGTCCACTCTGTTTTTAATATTTTTTTAATCAACTTGTAACATGTTTTTATTTACATTTCTGGTAACTATTATAAATACCAAATTTCGCTATTTATATTTCATAACATGGTGTCTTCATCTGACCAAATTTGTTTTTATTGTATTATTTTTTGTTTTAACTATTTATTTAAATTAAATCAAAATTTGGTTATGTTTTAAATAAACTTTTGTTTTGTTTAAAAAAGAGCAGTTTTATTGAAGAAAATAATTTTTATAAAGTCCAAAATGTGGATTATACACTTATAAGCCATTAAATGGCTTATAAAAAAAATCGGTTATAGTCCAAATTCGCTTATAGTCCACAAAAGTTGTGCAACTATAGTAGTGGACTATAAGCGAAAAGTACTGTATCTGCAAAACAAAATCTGCCAAAAAGTGGGCTGGATTGGACAAGCGAGGTGCCAGCTTATGAAGACAAAACAGTTTTTTGTATATCTGCAGAACAGTAACAGAAACAGTTTCCCTTAATTTGGTACAAATATCTAAATTATCAATACTCAACATCGACAAAATGTGGGCGGGATTGGAGAAGTGCGCATGAAACGAAATACATTTTCGGATATTTGAAGAATCGTAGCACACACATACACATCTTAAAAAAATGGGCGGATTTGTAGAAGTGGGCGCGGCATCTCTCTCAAAAAAAACAATTATAGATTTTTGTTTATCTGCAGACCGGGAAGGCCCAAAATTTGCAAATGAGGTACAAATTGTATCTAAGTTACAAAATATGGGCGGAATCGGAAAAATGGGCGTGTCACATTATAGATTTCTTTATATCTAAAGAGAACAGTAGAAACAAATTGTCCAAATTTGGTAGTGGGTTGTCAATACTCAAAATCTGTCAAAAAGTGGCTGTTATTAGATAAGTGGGCGGGGCATCTCCCATACAAAAAATGTATAGGTTTCCGTATATCTAAAGAACGGCAACAGCTACGGTTTACAAATTTGGTATAATGCACATCTTCTAACAAAAAGTGGCTGTGGCTCTGCCTAAACAAAGACAATATAGATTTGTATGTATCTGGAGAACGCTTACAGCAAAGTTTTTAAACTTGGAACAGATAGCGAGGTTCTCTATACAAAATATCTGTCATAATTTCGGTTGGATTGGAGAGAGAAGCTGCAACATAAATACAATAAAGATGTCTGCATGCATATCTGGAGAACAATAACAGTAAATTGATCTACATTTTGTACATAATGCTTTGTTATCAATACACGATATCTGAAAAATTTTACAAATTTTATTTCAAGGGTGGTAACGAAGCGCGCCGGGTAAAGTAAGTCTATATAAAACAAAAAAAATTGTATGTATGTTCGTTATCGACTCTAAGGCTATCCAACCGATGCAAAAACGGATTTACGCTATATATTTTTTTTTAAAGTAGGACCACATGGGGCAAAAGAAGGTGGCAAAAGTAGGTGGCAATTTCTGCGTCTCGGAAACTAACAGATTTAAATTAAATATTAGACAAATCCCTATTTCTATGGACACATTTATGCATGCATGTTTTAAAAATAGGACTACGAGGGGATTTAGGGGGCAATTTCTGCTTCTCCGAAACATTCTAATGGATTTAAATGAAATTTAAAACATAGATAGACCCTTATTTAGAAAGACACCTAAGCAGTGTATTTTTCAAAAATAAGACCGCCAGGGTAGGTAGCGGAAATTTTCGCCTCCCCGAAACTTAGTTTTAAACATTTATATATCCGTATTCGATGGAAAATGTGCTATTTTTGTTTAGAATTGTAGCACACGCCGGGTATCCGCTAGTTTTTTAATATTTTTCTGATACTATGAGTCAGAAACTAAAACATACATGCTCTAATTTAATAAATTTCTGTAGAAGTTTTATCAGCTTTTGCTCGTTTTTTTTTTTTTTGCTACGGATTTATTTCAACAATGATTTTTCACTGTTAAAAAATGTTTTCCTTATCGCAGATATTTTAAACTTAAAAAAGTTTTTAACATAAAATCGTTTTCTATTTGAAAATAACAATTTAAAATTATAATTATTTTCAAATAAAACCAAATGCATTCATTTCGTTTTCAACCATGAGCATAAACACGTATGTATGTTTCAGTTGCATGACACCATGTAGAATGTTACTGGCAGTGAATGAGTAAATAAAACGAACGAACATGGAGTTCGAGGAGTGGGAAAGTGTTTGTCATTCAGTCCATCTGTATGTCCAACATCTGTGTTTGACTTTCTGATGGTCTGTCTATATTTGTCTGCTTTGAGTATACACAGTACAACGCAAACATGACGCGCTTTTGTTTATTTTTTTTTCTCTTTTTTGTCTTTGCTGTTCATTAGTAAGTTTTAGTGACCAACACACACGCCTTTTAATGTTTGACAGTGACAGGATTGACTCACCTTTTTTTGTAGAGAAATTCTTTTAGTTCTTTTTGTATTTCATTTCTGTTTTATTTAAAGAAAAACAAAGTTTGAACGATAAAAAAAATAATTTTTTAAATTCTTTGAAAAATTTTGCAGAAATGAGTGAATAATTTCTTCATGTGGATTTTTATTTTTATTTTTAAGTTTTGTTTTTATTTTTTGCTGGTTCTGTTTAATTGTGAGTCACATTTCCCCATTTACTCATAAAATGCCAACAAAATGTTAAATTGTTCGTTTCCATGGTTTTTTATCCCGTATAATATTTTTTTTCTAAACTGAACATCTTTAGTGTACGAGTAATGAGCAAGTTGTATTGATTGCAGCGTTTCCTGGGCTTTATTTGGTTTTGGCAGCAAAAGCAAAAGAATTTTTTTTTTTATTATTTATAGTGGAACAAAAGCAGTAGTCACCAGATGTACGAGTAGTACCCTATAATTAAGACAAGAGGTTTTGTTACTTGCTTATCTTAGTCTGGGTTTACACTATAAAAGTTTTCTTTGAGAAAGTGTGTGTTTATTGGTGAGAGGGGAATGAATAACAGCATGGTCTCTTCCTTTCATAGTGTGAACCCGGACTAGGAGCCTAATTCTGGCATTCGTGATCGAGTACTTTCTCAATTCGAAAGCAATTTTATTTCAGTCGATACTTAACGAATCGAAATTATTTTTCCAGTATTGTGAAACTCAAATTAATGCTTTATAACACTGAAAAAATAATTCCGATTTGTTCAGTATTGACTAAAATAATTAGATAATAAATTGCTTTCGAATCGAGATATTACTCGATCACGACTGCCAGAATCAGGCCCGAGAGCCAGTTCCGCTTTGTGTTAGTTTTATCTCAGCTGTAAAAAGAATGCGTATGGAGGCCTAATAGAAGAACATAATAAAACATAAATTCTTTTACAGCTGATACGTACAAATGGAGAACATGTTTAATATTAACAGGTTCATCCGCAACGCATCGCAACGTTTACGTAATAGTAGCTAACCTAGAGGGAAGCGAACTGATACCAAAGTAGTCCCGTGATAGGTCTTTGCTGGTAGAGACCGGTTCTAGTTCTAACACTTTATATGAATAAGACCTATCACTTCTACATTTGCTTGTCATTGGAGGGGTTCAATTGACACCATTTGACCAGTCACAGATCTATTCTCAATAAACGTGCTTGGTGTCAGTTTCTAAAATGTAGTATTATTTCAATAAAACAAGTCCTAGAATTAAATTCAAGAACCAAATTTAAGACACAAATTTCCCGCAGGGTATTTATGCATGAGCTAAGTTAGGAAAAATCTGATGTGCAACGACTTCGTTTATTTTATATGTAACGCGAGCAAAAAAATACAAAAATTGAACAGCTGTTTCTCTTCCCAAAAAAGTAAATAACGAATGTCACTTAGAACAATAAAAAAATTAAACTGTACAACTTCGTTTCACCCTCCTTATTTTGGGAGGTCTTTTTAAAAGAAATTTATAACTTCTGGAAGGAATATTTCTGAAGACAGTTTGCCAAAAGAAACGAATCTCCAAACAAGGCGTATAGAGGCTGGGTGGCTTAGAAATATATGAGGATATTTTACAAGATGCGTGAATGACAATAATATGTTAAAGAAACAATATGCACAGATATTGATAGCGTGTTTAGGGATCCTAAGACCTCACGAAGTTTAGTCTTAAGACTGAATATTTCTTGCAATTACAAATTCTTTAAATTTATCTTCAAGCTTCAGCCCCTGCGGGGTTATTTAGGGTGATATCCTTAGAAAATTTTACCTTTTGTGCAACATCTTCCGTCCAGGTCCTACCAGAGATTCTCGTTACACGGGCATCAGAAACCGCTATAACCTCGGTTTCAGACTGACTGTAGGTGAGGCCCTTTGGGGAATCGTGTGGTGGTTGTGGGCGTTCTTAAAAGTCGGATTTAAGGCTTGATTTTGCTTCACTGTCGTGTTAGACACTCAAATTGCTACTATTGGTTACTCTCACACACAAGCACGGTTGGTAAACGGATGGTTTTTCACCCGGTGCCGCGATATAGACCACCATGGCATGTACTCACCCTTACGTAAGTTAGGGAACTGAATATCGCCTTGATATTTTTTTTAACCATTTATATCTGCTAAGTCTGCCGTAAGGCCCCGATAGAAGAAATTTTGAAAAAGGGGCAGTCACAAATTTTTTTTAAATTTCGACTTATCCTTTAGACTTGTTTAGAGATCCTTTAAAAGAGGACATGGTTGCAATAAAAACAGGGAGATAACGAGAGCTCCATTGGAAAAGTTTTATACTAAATTATATTGCAATCACTAACAGTGTCTATATGAAAACAAGAATATCTTTGTTGCTTTTATGAATGTTGAAAGATTCGGATAGGGTTCGTTTTGAAAAATATATCTCAACAGCATGCGCACTATATCTCTTTTGTTTAAATTATAAGACAGTAGACAGAATATGCTAAACGATGTTTTTTCCTTTATTTACCGATTTTGATCAGAATTATTTCCCTGCCTGTACACAACAAAAAACATCGGCACTCAACATGCTCGGAAGTGTTTGGTTTGACAGACTGATGCTAGGAACACAACTGGGACGAACGACGAATATCGCCCTACACGAAACACAATAACTACGAATAACTAATAGCTGCAAAGAGAGAGAAATAGTGTGACCATATAAAAAAAATTTATTTAAAAAACGCAAACATTATCAAAACCACAATTAAAACTCTACTTTGTATATTTATTTTAAATGCGATAAAATGATTAAAGTAAAAAAGTAACTTTATATACTAAAATACTTGAAAACTAAAATCATACATGGTCACCTGGTACTAATTTGTTCGTCGTTCGCCAGCGTATGGAATAGAAATAAATCGAATGCAAAGTCGCCGCGTATGACGAATTTCGACCGATGCCGTGATTGTGTCAAATCGCATGATCTTGGCGACCAATTGAGATCGCCGTGTGGTTCACATTGAACATCGGCCCGTAAAATTTAACCACCCTTTATAATCAGTGTGACCATATTAGCTTTTTTCGAGCTTAATTTATCTTTAATTTTTCCTGTTTAGCTTGAGATATTTCATTTAGATTTAAGCTTTTTCCAGCTTTTTTCAACGATGTACTTAGCTTTTCCTAGCCTTTTTTTAATTTAAATTTCTTGCTTAAGGTTTAAGCATACAATACTTTTCGTTTATAATCCCAACAGTTTTTAGTAAATCGAGTTATGGGCGGTTTAGTTACATTAGTAAAACGTTCTACGTTCTTTTTAATTTTCGAAGCCTAAAACTATTAAAAGAACTAAGAATGAAATCGTTTAATTTTTTGTCATCATCACTCAATATGAAAAAATTTGTTTTTGGCTAGGTATCAGGGAAAAAATATCTTGTTTGGCCTTCTTATGAGTGTTATTGTCGTGGTCGAAATATAGTCGTTTTAAATATTGGTATTATGATTGACGTAACGACATATGTACGGCGAACTATTTACTTATGTCGTTGTCGTGATTTCGAATTTTAAACTTCGATCACGACAACGACTTCCGTTAACTATTTTAAAAATTTCTGATGGTAAAAATGTGTTCATTAGGGATTTCCCTAACTTTTTAAAATATCAAAATTGGCATAACACAGTCCGATAGAGTATGAAAAACTAAGTCAAAAAAGTTCGCAAACCAACTGCGATGAAGTTTAACAAATTGTTAATTTTATTTTTGGTTAAGAAAAATTAATAATATGTTTATTTAAAACAAAATATAGCTCAAGTATGAAATTTCACTATTATGTAGAGATGGTATGAGGTTTTTCCGCAAACCAAAAGGTATCTTTAACCTTTTTTAACGAAAAAAAAATTAAAAACGAATAAAAAAAGCACCGCATAATATTATGAATATTCAATATTGCTTTGTTTTAGAAAAACCAATTGGTTCATGAACTTTTTGAGGAAAATTACAAAAGATTATAATGTCCTAGTCATGGTTGACCTCATGGTACTATGCCAACAAATTGGTTATACCCTTAATGTCCCATGTTTTAATAAAAAAAATTATTTGCTTTTCCAAAACGTTTGGTTAGCTCAAACATCATTAAACAGTTTCTTAATTGCGTTATACAATTATCTTCTTACAAATAAAGTTAAGCAAATCCATAGAAATTTTTAAAAATAAAGCTAAATTTTGATCAATTTACTGGTCGCGCTTTTTTTGAATATTTTTTTATTTATTTATATAATTATTCTCAGCTATAATTAAATAAACACCATTTAATCTATAAAATATGTCGAAATAATTAAAAGTTACTACAAGAAGCTATAAAAAAAATTTAGCTTTATTTTTTGGCTTTAAATTTCCTTTATTTAGCTTTTTTTTAGCTCTATTACAAACATGATTTAGCTTTATATTTTTTAAAAAATCTGGTCACACTGTGAATAATGTTTATTATCGAACTCTGAACCTAACCATTATCACAAAGTTCACAGAGGAGAGACAGAATTTGGGCATTTATCATACGTCATTTGTTTACCTTCATGTAATTTGTGCCACTATAGTATATTAGCAGTACTATGATTAAACGATATCTTTAGGGACACATAGGGCTCATGCATTACAAACGCTATATAAAAGTAATAAGCCGTCAGAGCTTGAGTGTAGGGCTGCCTTGTGAAATATGAAAGATAAATCTATCCCTATTAAATGCGTATAAGTTAATGCGCATCGTGTATTTACATATTTCTTTTTTTAGCGTATTATGATGAAGATTTATTTTTAAAATTTAATGTAAAGAAAAAATATTGGAAAAGATGGAAAAAATTAACAAGTTACAAATATTTAAATACGGCGGTTGGTTGTTTTTTTTTTTGTCTTTAGTTTGCAACATGTGTATTTATTTATGGATTTCTTTATTTAAAATTTTTTTTATATAGTTTGCTGAATATTTTTTTCTTCTGTTGTGGTTTTCCCTGATATGATACCCTGACGAGCAACGTTGACGTTGGCAGAGCCGTTGTCTGTAGAGAAGATGATGTTGATATTTCATGATTCCAAGTTTAAACTCTGGCTAATGTGTGAATTTGTATAATTTTACATAAATTCATATTTTTATTTATACATTTTACTGGTTGCGTATTTGAAGACGAAAAAAATTTAATCAGCAGTAAACATTGTTTTATAAACGATTTTTGCTTTCTTTCTTATTTTTTCCATAATTCAAGTCAAAAATAAAATTTTTTATGCCGGATACGGATGTGATATATGAAGATTTTTAGAATTAAAACAAATAAATGTAAAATTATTCATTTGTCCAATGTACGTACATTTTACAATAGTTCATGCAAATAAAAATAAAATATTCAGTGGAGGTTTGAGTAAACAGGGATAAAGTAAACATGACAAGGATTAAAAGAAATATTTTTGCTAAACGCTTTATTTTGAAAAAAAAAAATTATTTAGTTGTAAATAAAAACTTCTTTTTTCTTTTATCGAGATGGAAAAACAAAGTCGATCTTTCTAAAACTTGTAGAAGGGTAGGTAAGATGGCTGGTGTGAAGTCTGCTTTACCCCTTCACTCAGAGACCAATATGGTCCATTGTGACGCCTTATTTAGAGTAAGATAGATTTAAAAGATAGACAGGAAAAAGGAGTTTCGGACCATACACGAGAGAAATCCTACTCAGCCCAACGTTCGGCCAGCACCCAGCCTCTTCTCGCGCAGCCAGGCCATCCCAATACGAATCCTAACGCAGGCCCTACTCCTGCCCCGCAGCGACTCCGAATCATACTTCCTAAGCAGCGGCCACATCGTCCGTGATACCCGGCAGTCTGTTCGGTTCCCCAGGCTCGATTGGTCGGGCCTAGAATCCATTCCCTGATCCTTCCAAAATAGAAGACTATATGAGGCCAAACCGCCTCCATACAGTTAGGATCCTCCATCTCTGAGCTGTCTCGCCAACTAATCAGCCACCTCATTGCCGCATATGCCACAGTGACCCGGCACCCAGCACAACCTCAACATATTCCCCTAAGTCTTCCTCTGGAGCCATCCAACATTCATCAACCAGCTTGGAGTTCACATAATAGCCCCTTACGGTCATAATAGCCGCCTGGCTGTCCACATATATCGTGACTACCGAGCCCCTATCAATATTGCCGTTTATCAGTTGCATGGCCCTCAAGACCCCCAGAATCTCCAGATCCTCAATGTAGTTCCCCGCAACCGTGCTCCTCATCTTCGAGACATCAGTTAAAATAGCAAATTCACCAAATAATCTGCTCCTACCTGACCAGCTCTCCCTAGAAGGCACTATTGCCTTCGGCAACTGCCCAAAATCAACCCTAGTGCCAACCTAATCAGTGGAGCCGGGTGATCCCAGGCAATTGCCACCAGCCTCAATCTCACTCAGGATCCGTGAGTGACCCTGCATGACATTCCCCATCAATCCTTACTCCCTCAGTCTAAGAATGCTCCTGGCTGCCATTCCCATCACATACTGCTCAATAGGCAGAAGATGTAGAATGACATCCAGGGCCGCTTTAGGAGTACTTCTCATGGCACCTGTCATGCCGATTGCAGCACTCCTCTGAGCCTTAGAAAGAAGGTTCCTACGACTAGCCAATCTCAATGACTCCCACCAAGCACAGCATCCATACGTAAGAATGGGTCTAACCACCGAAGTGTACAGCCATACCACTACTGACGGCTGGAGTCCCCAGCTCTGCAAGCATAGTAGGCATTGAGACCCCTTCTAAAACTAATTTCGACTTCAATGCACGTGTGAAAGACTTTAATTGAAACTTTTAAAAGATTACTTGATATGGAATAGGACCAATCTCCGCAAAGTTATCCTTTGCTCGATTTCACTTATCACTAGGGATGAGATTTTCATGCACTAAAAAAATCAAAAATATGCACTTAAAACTCCAAAATATGCATCCATAAAAAGGCGTCTTTTTAATTTTATTTAAGACAAAAAAAAATAAGAAATTCAGTCAATTGTTTAATCTTATTTATTTCTAAACCCGTATTTAAATTACTAATTTCAACGTTTGTTTGTATAAACAAATAAATACTTTTTTATATTATTATTTTAAAAAAAACTTTTGTACATGGAAAATAATCTCTCAACGTCAACCGAAGTTATAGGAGCATAATTTAAGGATGCCAATTCATTTTATTCCAGATCTAAAATGGTTGAAAAATGTTTTATTTTTGAAAACTTTTTTTTTTTTTTTTTTAATTTGTTAATTTTACTTTCAGCAATATCAATTAAATTGAGCTGACTATTAAGTGATTCTTTCGCCAATATATCCACAAATGGTAATTGATCTTTTACTTTTTTAATTGCATTAGCATCGGTGGCAACAAGTTCTTTAATAACATTTTTTAATTGCTCAAAGTTTTTTAAATATGTAGTATTTTACAGCATCAAGCCAGGTTCCCCATCTTGTTAATACAGGCGGCGGTGATAAAGGTACAAAAAGATTAATTTCATTAAAAATTTCAACTTGTGAAGGAGCCTTTAAAAATATTGGTTCCCGTATGAAACCAATGAATCAATATTACCGATTAAGATTCTAATTTCCTCTGTAACTAGGTGTAACTCATGTGCCAAGCAAGTGACATGTAACAGTCGTGGATAAAATATTAGCAGCCTTAGCCATTAGCTAGTTTTGGATGAAATATTGGCAACCTTAGCAATGTGCTGCTTTGGTTAAAAATAGAAGGATCTTTTGTTGAAATCTTGAAAATCTTGTATTTTAAGCAGAGCCAGAAAAAAATGTATTTATTCATTTAAAAAAAATTTTTTTTTTGTTTACATGCAAATTTTTTGAAGAACTTTTTTTATTCCAAATTTTGATATTTTAATTAGGCTAAAGTTCATCAAATTTAATTTTCATTAAATTATTTTTATGAAGAAAGGAATTTCACAACATGAAATTAATTAAAATTTATAGATAATTTTTCATTCTTGACATATTTTTAATAACGTGTAAATAAAAAAAATATCACTCAAAAATTTTAAAAAATGTAAAAATATGCAACAATAATGATGCCATTTTAACGCAAAATTAATGATTCGGAAAGATAATTCGACTATCGGCAAAAAAAATGCATTTGCATGGAAATCACATTTGAATCTTGTCCCAGTTCTTGGTTTAAAGAAGGTATGGAGGGCTAAGAGCTAAAGCGAACCAAGTCAATAAAGGCAATTAAAGAAAAAATCGAAAACGCCAATTTAAAGCGATATTCCTTTCTCAGACCATGGAAGTTGTCCTCTTCCTTTTTTCATTAGATACTTCCTTCTAGTTAAAAATGCTTATACTTAAAATGCTTTTGACTTTATTTTTTTAAAGGGCAATAAGGGTGTCCATGTAGATCTGCTATCGCGCGTTTTTTGTCTCCTGCTAGTGTAGTACCAAGAATAAGGGCCGGTTCACACACGTCAAGTTTAACTCGTCATGTCTTGAGTTTTTAGAAGAGAGGGAAAAAGAAATGGCATTCTCTGTTCCCTTCTCTCCTGAAAGCTCAAGACTGGACGAGTCAAACTTGACGTGTGTGAACCGGCACTAATACTACATCTGCATTCCTTCGATTTCAGTACAAGCCAAAGATGGTCAGCAATCTTTTATGGCAGGAGCAATTTTTCAATTGTTTGTTCGATATCTGCTTGAGCAAAGTATTTAAGGCCATTTAAATTTGCATTGCAGAGCATTTACGAACATGCCTTTTATTCCAGAAAGAAGTTTGTATTTTTGTAAAATTATGAACCCATTCTCCCCATTTTCAATAGACTTGTTTCTTATAACAATCAAAACGCACATACCAAATTTCATAAAATTATCTTCAACATTTCAAGCTGCACTTTGGGCAAAAGGGTTACACGGAAAGCCAGGCGGCCGAAAAGCGATAGATCGACTAAGGAAGTTATTCTGAGTCCAGGGCCAATATTTTTAGTGTCACACACTAGAGCAGAAGCCCATAATACCCTCTCATCTTTTGTGGTGTGGGTAAAATTATATTCTAATTTCAAAACAACTTATAAAAACGTTTAATTTTGTTAACGACCGGGAATCAACTTCCTCAATTTCCTTTTCCAAAAATGAAATGAAAGAAGTTTCAGAATATAAATCAATAAATATTAAAAAAAATTATGAACTTATTTTTTTTTTTTCTGATTATTTTTCTTAATTTCTGTTCAGTGAACAATTTATGAGCAGGCATAAATTTTATGTTTCCTGAAATGTGCATCACACCTAAAATGTGTGGCGATATTGGATTCGTATTTTGTATGGCAGTCAGTTGACTGTAAAAATACGTGATGTACTTGAAAAACTTCAATTAAAATAAATAAAAAAAAAAAACGCCACCATGAAAAACTTTATTACAAAATGCGAGTATTGAATGAAGTATTTTGTTTCCACACGTTTGTTGGTTGGTGTTCAATACTTTTTTTTTTTTTTTCTTTTTTGTTAAAAATAATTTAATGCATCTCTAACTAAATGCACTTTTTGTTTTTAAATCACCTTAAATTTAAAAAAACCTTTAAATCCCCAATTTGGTTATAAATAAAATTAAACAATAAAAATTACAAAACAAAAAAAACTATTAAGATTATTTTGTTTTGTAAGTGGCCTGGCCATAAAAGGAATTGTTGTTTTGATGAAAATCAAAATTCCTTAATTGTTTAATTGTTTTGTTTGATACACAGTGTCGGAAAAAATAATAGGGATGATATCATCCGTCCAAATAACATATCGTAGAGAACTTGGCATTGATATTTTAAACTTTGTTCACATTCAGAGCAACAATTTTGTTTTTTCTTCTATCTATTTTCTATTTTAAACAAAAATGTAACTAAAGTTTTTTGAAAAGTTGAGTCGACTTCTACTTTAGCAACAATGTGTACGAAACTGTTTATGACGTTTATAAAGGGTGGTTATATTTTAAGGGTCGACGCTGAATGTTTACTACACATAAACGTCAAGTTTTTTTCTGCTTTTCATTTGGCATTTCTCAATTTCAGACTTGCCCAATTTGTAAGTATCAGTTTCTCCACACGCTTGGCGAATGCACCAAATTCTTCATAAAAAAACGTACAAAACAAATTTCCCTCTTGCTTTGCTTTATTTCCGTAAGAAAAACAAACAGTTAAAGCAAAATTAAAACAAAATGACTGTCAAAAATTCAATACACTGCTGTAAGTATACGTATGCAACACAAAAAGCTACTTTTTAGCAATAAATTTAGAAAAGTGGCGTATGGGGCACAAAACAATAATTTTTACTTTCAATAAAATACTATAAATTTCTAAGGTCGTACATGAACTCTCACAAAAATTTACATCTTTCTTCAAAAAATATGCCAGAAGCAGATAGATTTTTTTATGTATTTTACACATAAAAAAAATTTATCGGGTAAACTTCATTGTCTATTTTCCCCCCTACGACTTTTTGGCGTATGCGCCAAATTAAAAATGAGCCGACGATACACATGTATTTAATCTTTATTTTTTTAAACTAAATAAAAATTTAAGAAACCATTAAAAATTGCATGTGTCCCTATTATTTGTACCGGCACTGTATGTATGTAAATCAAAATTCATGATTAACTAAATATGTACGTTTTTGCTTAAAGTTAATTTTGGTATTAAATAAATATTTAAGTTTTTTCTTTCTTTTTTTTATCAAAAACAAAACAATTGCATGTTTATACTTTTTTGTATTTTATTAAATTTTTTATAAGTTTGTTTTTGCAATTGTTAACAAAGTGTTTGCTTTGTATTCTGAAAAAAAACTTTCGTTTTTAATTTCAGCCATTGGAAAAAAAAATTTTTTTTTGTTAGTTTTGCAGTTTTTTTTAATATTTTGTTGCGTTTTTTCATGTTATTTAAGGCATTTTTGTAAATGTGAAAGAGAAAAAAACAGCAGCCTATTATTTTGTAATAAAAATAGTGTTAAAATTATGTTTTAATTAAAGCATTTTTTATGAGTAATAAAACGTGTTTAATTTGCCGAAAACTTTTAATCGTATTCTAAAAGTTTCAAAAATCCTTATAATATACGGGTAGACACTCACCAAGTGGGACACAAAAAAAGTCTCTATTGCGGTACGAATGAAAATGGTACCAAACCTAGTTATTGGTACTCTTTAATGCGTTTGCGCATTTGTCTTTCGCATTTTTTATTTGTTTTTCGCAAATCATCATTATTTATTTTATTTAAATTTTCGAATTTGAATTTTTTTACATATTTTAACATTTCATTACTGTTAATCTGCGCCATTTTTAATTTTTATTGCCAGTATTGCTCCATTTTCAAAAAACAATTGCGAAAGTGATGGAGAGTAACGAATTGGCATTTAGCTTTCGTATCGAAATTAATTTCGCATCGCAATAGAGAGTAGTTCCTTCAAGTAATTTTGCGAATTCAAAAGGAAAGCCTAAAGCCATGTTCACAGCTATTAAATATTTGAAGTCATACACGTAACCACAAGTTTTCTTAAAGAATTGTTTGCTTTTGCATAATATTTGGCTAGAGCAAACATTATTTAACAGTTTCTAAATAGCATTATACAATTAACATCTTAAAAATAAATTGTAGTAAATAAATAGAGTGTTAAAAATAAAACTTAAGTTTGATCAATTATCGTCAAATAAAGGGCCGAAGTGATTTTGAATAAAACACAAATTATGTACATATTGAACAAATTATCGGCCAAATGGCCGCCACGAACTTTGTGGCACACCTCCATCGGATGGCATAATTGAGGTTCTAAGCCGTTAATGTGCGGAATTATCTCATCCTTTATCTCTTGAATTGTTGCTGGCTTATCGACGTACACCTTTTCTTTCAAATAACCCCAAAGAAAGAAGACCAACGGTGTCAAATCAGATGATCTTGGCGGCCAATTGACATCGCCACTACGTGATATAAAACGTGACACCATCCTTTTTAAACCACATATCGTCCACATCCATATCTTTCAATTCGCGTCATAAAAAGTTCGTTATCATCTCACGATAGCGAACACCATTCATTCACAGTAACTGCCTGGCAGGCCTCATTTTGGAAAAAAACGGGCCGATGATGCCGCCAGCCCATAAACCGCACCAAACAGTCACTCTTTATGGGTGCATTGGTTTTTCGGCAATCACTCTTGGATTATCATTCGCCCAAATGCGGCAATTCTGCTTATTGACGAATCCACTGAGGTGAAAATGTGCCGCATCACTGAAAATGATTTTCTTTGAAAATTTATCATCCACTGTTGCCATTTCTTGCCACCATTCTGACCACTGGCGATGTTTGGAATGGTGAAGAGGCTTTAGTTCTTGAGTCAATTGCTCCTTGTTAGCGTGTAAATGCAAGTCTTTATGCACAATGTTCGTCAACGACGAGCGTGAGAGGTGCCATTGTTGGGCACGACGACGAGTTGAGGTGGACGGTTCATCAGCCACACTATCGCGAACATCAGCAATATTTATTATTATTAACCTCCTATGGACAAGCGTTAACCTCTTAGGGTCCGTAAACGGTTTTTTGTAGGGGAGCCGTGTTTATATATCGAGATAGGGCTTTGGCATACAGGAAAAAAAGTTGCATTTAATTAAAATGGGGGCTCGAGGAGCATTTGAGCTGTATAGGATATATGCGGGCGATGTTCTGACAATCGCAAGAATCTTAACATTTGCGATTCTGACTTGAAATCACACAAAATGTATTCTGTAAATCGTTATCGCAAAATGTTTATCGTCTTCAAATTGCAAAAGTATGCTCAAGAGAACCAGAAGAATCTATGGCAGATCGCAAGCAAAACGCACGGGTTTCAGAACACCATAAAACAAATCTGGCGTTTAACGATTTCAAATCGAGCGATTGTCAGAAAATCGCCGTTAGTTTTTGATAAAAACACTGACATTTTTTGTTGATGGGATAAGCTACTCCTATGCGCATTTCAATGGTTGCTTAGCCCAGCTCATCAGGAAACTTCATCCGAAGATTTTAGAAAAACTCAAGATATTAAACCAAATAAAACTGTTAAGCGTATAAGAATTATAGGCATCAGTTCTACTTGTAACAATATCAACAATAAACAGTGAGTTTATCTTTTCTTACATTCCCCACTTGATTTTGAGTGCCTGGCACCGCACCATTCCGATTGGAATGAAACTTTCCAATTTTTTTTTAATCCCAAAACATTTCCAACTTTAAATATAAAAACCATTTCCATTTTGTATGCAAATGTCATTTTGTATGCCGCTTGCGAGGATTTCGAAATGGCTTAAATTTTTTTTCATACAAAGTTGTCAGGATGTGAATCCAATGGGGTGGCAAATGTTATTTTCTACCATAAAAACAAAAAAAGTAAATTTCGAAAAAATGGCGATATGCCATAAATGTTTGTAAATTTTCAATTGGGCGTGCCACTACCCATACAAAGTCAATATAAATTACAGTGTATTTGGAGAACGGTTACTGTAAGTTTCCAAATTTGGAACAAATAACTAGTTGCGTTATCAATATAAAAAATGTGTTTAAAAGCGAGCTGAACTGAAAAAGTAAGCGTGGAATCTCCCATACAAGAACAATTTAAATGGCTAAAGAAAGATAACGGTGGCAGTATCGAAATTTGGTACAAATTGCTTTGTTATCAATACACGAGATCTATTTTAAAAAGTTAATCAGAAATTATAGAAATAAAGATTACGCCATCCCAAAAACAAAGTTGAAGTCTTTGTCGGACAAATGACGTCACGCGAACTGCATTCCTAGTGACTTATCATTTCAAGCCACCTTCACCATTCGTCGTACTCATGAGTATGGCCAAACGTTTTGCAATGAGTTTTGAATGGAAAAGCAAAACATCCATACAAGAAACGAATGAGCGAGTAGTCACATTTTTCATTTTGGTGTTAAGAAAATGATAGCAAAAAATTACCGAAATCAAGTTATCGGTCACATTCGGTTATTTTTTCCTATCATTTTCTTAACACCAAAATAAAAAATGTGACTTCTTGCTCATTCGTTTCTTGTATTAATGTGTACGACGGTGGGTTAAGTTAGTTGCACTTTCAAAATTTTCTTTCAGAAATTCTGCGTTTATTGGTGAGAGGGGAGAGAAGAATAGCTTGTTCTCTTCCTCTCTTACCTATAAAGCCAGACTTTATGAAAGAAAACTTTCAAAGTGTAAACCCAGACAAATATTCGTCGAGTCTTGCCACGCAAAAAATTTTATTCTATAATTCTTGTATTCTATCAAGGCGAATTCAACTACAGGTGGTGTCGGAACTACAACAATCCAACAGCAACAGAAACAACATAGTGTTTTTTGCATTGCATTGTTAGTGTTTACGGCTCGAAATGTCAACCATTCTTAGCAAAACACTAACAAATCAAAACAAATAAGCTCGAACTGTCAAAATCAGATGCCGTTTCGACACCACCTGTAGTTAATTCGCCTTGTATTCTATCTTTTTTGTTTTTTAATGTTACAGAAACTTGAGGTCGATTCTTGCTCCAAATGTTTTTCGTAGATTTCTAAGTGTTGATACAAATAATTTTGGTCCTTTTTTTTGCTTTTGGTTACTTTATTTTCACATTTTGTTAAAAAAATTTTTTGTCGTGGCAACGCTGTTTGTGAATTGCTCAAATATAAATTTTTTCAAAAATAAAATAAAATTTAATTCAAAACAAACCCGATTTTAAAACAAAATCTTTATTAAATGCAATTATAGACCAAAAAATAATTTAAATCTTTTACTCTTCTCTAATTTTAGATGCCAATGGCCACATCGCTAGACAAGGATGCCATACGTGAGGCCTATGAAGATGTACGATCTGATCTCACTGACACAGAATGGTAGAAAAACAAAAAGAATCGAAATCAAAAACTTTAAAAAAAATATAATGTCATTCTCTTTTGTCTACAGGTCCGTTTTCAAATTTGATGGTGCACAAATAATTTGCTCGGCCCGTGGTCAATGTTTCGAAGAGTTCCGCCAGCAATTTGGTGATAATGAGAGAGCCTTTGGTTACATACGCATTCAAATGGGCGATGAAATGTCAAAGAGAAAAAAGTTTATTTTCCTGACCTGGATTGGTCAGGATGTAGGTGTTATACAAAGAGCTAAAATGTCTACGGATAAGGCTATAATTAAGGATGTTTTAAATGTAAGTCATATTGTTTCTTAAGGCCGTTTTACACTATACCATAAGTCTTAAGAATTTTGACGAAAATGCTTCCATCATCTAAATATTGTTTGAAAATTATCAAAAAGTAATTTCAATTTTTGGGAATACAAAATTTAAATTTCAAAAGATTTTGTTATTCGTGCTAAATTCCCAGTTTTTATTATTGATAAAAACACTTGAAATTTATTGTTGATGGGATAAGCTATTCCTATGCGCATTTCACTGGTTGCTTAGGCCTAGCACGAATAATAAAATCTTTTGAAATTTGTTTGAAAATTTTCAAAAAACAATAACAACTTATCATGACAGCGTTGTATTTTCCTCAAAATACTTAGCACCGGTTCACACACGTCGTCTTGAGGTTTTAGGAGAGAGGAGAAAATAAATTGCACTTTTTCCCCTTCTCTCCATAAAGATCAAGACTTGACGAGTCAAACTAGACGTGTGTGAACCAGCACTTAAGACTTCTTGTGTGGTAGTGTAAATTACCCTTTACACTCACATAAAGTTTTTGTACATAATTTTCTTAACAATCTTTTTTGATGTCTAGAACTTTGCTGTTGAACTGCAGGCTGGTGCTGATACCGAATTGGACATCGAACTCTTCCGTGATGCTTTAAACCGTGCCGGTGGTGCTAATTATGGTACTGGCGTTCGCAATTTCTAATTTGCCAAAACTAATTTTTTTTTCTTAAAAAAAGTTCCCACAAGTAAAAATTCTTTTTATTCAATTTAGTATTTTATAACCGAAAAAAAGTCGTAAAACAGAACCAATTTTTAAAGAAATGCAACTTTTAGTGGTAAAAAAAGAGAGAAAAAAAATCGTTTTTTCGTTTTAAATATTAAACATTTTTAAGCATAAGAGAGCAAAATGTTGCAATAAAAGTCCTGATTAGCTTCTAAGTGTATTTAAGACATTAAATTTTTAAATGATACATTTTTTTGTTTATGTTTTGTTTGAAATCATTCACTATTCTTTTATCATACTTTAAACTTTTTTCTTTTACTTTTGTACTTTTCCAAGCTTTTATTAATTAATAATTTCGTAATGTATTTTCTCATAAATGTAACTTTTATGGTATTTAAAAAGAATTTCTCTATTAAAAAATTTATTTTTAATAAAATTTATGATAAAAAAACAATAAAAAGTCAAATAAATGCTAATTACAATTAATTTTTTTTTAATTTGGTTTAGGGACTGCAAATCACGATTATTTTTCAAATTTAAAGTTAAAAAATCAAACTTATGCTACGTGCATAAGGAATACACCAAGATAAGGAATACACCAAGATACATAGTCTACCTTTAGATGCATTAATTTTAATTTTTCTTAAGTTTCATTAAAAAACTCAATTTTACCGATTATTTTCTGAGATTTATTTATTCCTTTTTTTCCTTTATCTATTCCCCGTGGGAACATAGATCATCAACAATACATTACAATATTAAGGGCCAAATACACTTGTCAAATGCTTGTCCAGCCGGCGAATTCAAGGTGTACGTGTGCTGGTCGTAATATTCGCCGTCATATCTAAATTTTTTGATTTTTAATCAAGCGTTCCCAGCGGTAAAACTTAGAAGACCTTCTTACTTCAGGCCTTTTTGAAGGCCCGATTAAAAAATTTTTTGATTTAATTACTATTCTTATGTAACTGCTAAAGAATGCCTCATAGAAGGCCTCGGCTCTTTGGTATAAAAGATAAGATACACCTTCCACACTCGCTTCTATGAGAAGCGATAAAAGAAGGAGTAACATTTTTTGTTTTGTTTTTTTGCACACGCAAAAGCAAAAGAGTTCAGATTCCTTTACAAAAACAAAGTAACATACATAATAAAATAACTTCCAAATGTTGATGTTAAAAAGAGAAAGAGTAAAATTTTTTGTTCTGTTTTTTCGCCAAGGCGAAAGAATTCAGATCCCGTTATAAAAATAAAGTTACATACATATTTAAATACCAAGTGAAAACAATAATGTAAATCTTTTTAGTTGTGTTTTGTTCATTGAAGAGGAAGGTTCTGTGTAGGGATGGACACTGTAAAAAACATCGATGTTTTTTTCGATGCGATGCGAATGAAAATGGTCAGCCAATTTCCATTAGAACCGATGCACTTTTTACAAGGATGGTCCGAAAGGCCTTTTAAGAGCCATCAATTAAAAGGCCTTTTAACATACCTTTCTTAAAAACCCTTTAAGATAACCTTTATTCTAAAGCCTTTTAACAGTCCTTCTCTGGAAAGCCTTCTAAGAGCCATATATTTGAATGCCTTTAAGAAGCTCTGGCGAAAGAAAGGAAAGCGGAAGGCCTTCTCCGCAATGACAACGCGTGTAAAAAAGATATGAGTATGGAATGGAGCAAGAAGGCCTTGTACATCCAAAAGAAGGGGTACAGAGGCCTTCTAGAAGGCCTTCGTACTCCTTCTTTTTCCCGCTGGGTTGTCGGTATCACACATACAAACACATTTTCACTAATACTACCACAATGCTTGATGAGTACTTTGATAAGTGTATTTGGGCCTTTAGTCTATCATCTACAATTCGTTTCATTTCGTCCCAATTTTAATATATCTGCGAGTATGGCCTATAAACCTTCATTTTCTTCTCTTAATCTGCCCTCCCATTGGCTCCTCATTTGAAATTTGCTTCAGATCATCATGGCTAATGTAACTATGCCATAATATACCTCAAATTTTACGAAGGCATTTCTTTATGAACACCTACATATATATATTCGTTGAGTGATTTGAAAACAGCCCAATTCTCATGCTTTGAAAAATACGTAATGTGATCTGAGAGTTTCTCCATTCCCATCACCCTTAATTGTCCAAATGCGCTTCTGGCTTTCATTATTCTGTAAGTGACAGCGTCAATTTCAGCGTTAATTGATATAACGCAACCTAGATAACAAAACTTGTTCACAAACTGAATTGTCCCGCCATGATGTGGTTCGCAGTGGAGTGATTAACTCGCATCGCAGATGTCTGCCTTATGTGCCCCATACACTTTTCAACTGAATTGATGCTTAGCCACACACTTCATTAACTGAATTGAAAGATTTTAATGCCTCTATTGCGGTTCTCCACTTTTCTGACAGTTTGGTTGTCTTTGGTAAATTCACATTGCCATTCTCAACTCAACAGGCAGTTGGCTATTCAGTTGTGTATCTGTTTTTTTCGTGGTATTGCCGTCTTCAACTTTGTAAAATTTTGGTCGACAAAAATGTTAAATACACACAATTGCTAAAAAGTAGTTGTGTTATTGGCAGTTAAAGTTTATTTATTTTTAAATTCGGTGAAAATCGAAAACAAAATGGAGAAATCGTATGTATACATTTTTGTAATAACTTTTTCGCCATTTTTAAAAACTTTTATTAGTTTGAAAATAAAAACAAAAGTTTAATTTGTGTGCCTTGTCCTGCTTATTTAGGGAAACTTAGAAATTGCTCGCGGAAAATACCAAAGTTTGGTACGATGAAAAATTCATGTAAGGAGTTATGGGAAAAGTTTATAGTGGAGTTAAATAGTGTGGGACCACGACAAGAACTCCTCTCAAAACACTTATAAACTTCTTAATCTAATTATAATATTCGTGGCACAGGTTTGGATACACTACAAGACAAGTATAAAGAAAAATTTTGCCAACAATAAAAGAAACATTCAAGCGACAGGGGGAGGGCTTTCACAAGAAGTTCCATTAAATAGCCTTGAGGATACTGTTTCGCAGCTCTTGTATTGCAAGCAGCTACCCCAAATAAAAGAAGAACTCATCAGGCACAAGAAAATTTCATTACTTATTAGAAGTTCTTACTTGGCACTGGGAAGTTCAAGAGGGTTGGAATCATCATGAATTTGTCTTCTTGTATTTAGCGCATCTATACAAGAGTTTGCCTTTTCATCATCATAAAATAGATCGACACTAATATTTATTATAAATACTTTTTATTCAACACAACAATTAAAAATACTTTTAGCTTAAAAAATTATTTAATTTTATAAAATGTTCACTTGTCAAACGCTATATTTTTGGCAACTTTATAGCAAACAGTTGGGTATCACCATACCTAAAATGATTTTAGTTGTGCATAAGTTGAATTGACTCTCACACGACCAAACTGAGTTGAGTGGAGAACCGCAATAGGGGCATAAATTAATTTTAAAATTTAATGAAATAAAAGACAATTTTTAGAATGAATAACTTTTTTGTTGCTAAAGAGAACTACAAACATTTATTTTGACAGGTGATCAAGGGACTCGAGCTCACAGTTCAATCGAATTGAAAGACTTAGTAGTCAACTTGAAAAAATCAAAATCTTTTAATATTTCTTCAACCAACTCGACCACCGTCAAACTAATCAATTGACAAAGCCATACACGCTTTGATTTGGATAACAACCGACTCAGCTGACAATTGAATTGAATCGTGTATGGTCTTCTTTATGTTTACCTCTAGTCCGAAATTTTTGCGAGTTTTACCAGATTGCTTACCTTGTCTTGAATTTCTAAGGTAGGTGTCTGTGCAACCTCTCTTTCATGCTATGCTCTTTCATACTATTTTTCAAAACTAATGCAAATAATAAGGTTAGACCGGGCAGCCCAGTCTAGCTCCAACGTTGGCAGTGAATGAAGCACTTTTACTTCCCTTGTGGAGGACTTGTAGTATGCAGGATGATGTGTATAACTTTTTCCGGAACTCCCCTGCTCCTCAGCGCATTCCATATGGACAGTCGACTAATTGCCTAGAAAGCTTTCTTAAAACCGATGAATAGTAGGGTCCGCCATTTTACACATTATTCAATTATAATACGTAGAGTCGGTTGTAGACTACAGCCGCTAAGACCTAAAACACCGCATTCAGTAATGTTATTTCCCTACAGTGATTACATTCTTTTTAGTTGCTTTTTTAGGCATTTTGAATAGTGTACCCTTTGTCCATCACTTACTTACGTTGTATATTTCCCATGCGAGTACCATATAAGGAAGGAGGAATTACGGCAAAAGCTATGGGTCAACTGATAGCATATCGGACAGAATGTCATCAACGCCCGCAGATGTATTTCTTTAAAGGTTTGCAACCAGCGTTGCTACGACTAAAAAATATTTTAACCAAAATGTAAAAATAAAATAATCAAAAGGGAAAAAAGTAACCAAAATATTTATCTTATACTATGTTCACACTTGGGTTCTTAAACGCGTTTAAGCAGCTCGAACGTGATTAAGCGTTAAACACTTCAAAATCGACATGATTACCCATACATTGAAGTGATTTGTTAATCACTTCAAATTGTCATGATTACAACTAAATCACTTCATAAACCAGATAGAATCCACTGAACATACCTCAAACCAAGGCGAATTTAAATTCGTCTTTCCTCAAACTGAAAAACGGCCACAATGAACGTACTCCTTTGACAGCAAGTTTTTTTTTTCATTAAATAAAAAAAAAGTTAAAATATAATAAAATTTTAGTGGATTTGGAAAAGAAAAAAAAGAAAGAAGCCTTGGAGTCAGAAGGAGGAAGAGATGCTAGTGGAAGTGTGGGGTGAAAGTAAATAATCTGCTGATAACTTTATTAATGTATTTCTTTCCATTTTTAATGTTTTCAAGAAATAAAAATTTGCTTGTTCTTTTTTGTTTATCGATCAGCTGTCGTTGCTGTCAACTTAATCATCTCAAATGTAATGTGAACGGCTTTGATCAGCTAAATCAACATTTTGCTTAAACGCGTTTAAAAACCTAAGTGTGAACTTAGCATTATATTCAACATTTTTTATTTTTCGAATTTATATATTGTATTTCCTTGTTACATTTTACCTTAACTTAGCTTAGCTTTTATTTCCTTGTTACATTTTACCTTAGCTTAGCTTAGCTAAGGTAAAATGTAACAAGGAAATACAATATAATAGTCTGATAGTGTATAAAGTCATTTCTGAAAAATTGAAGGAATATGACTATTACAAAAAAGCTTTATAAAATACATAACTGAAATTTAGCTCATAGAAAAAAATCGAAAAATAAAAAATTTTGAATATAATATAAAGTAACCTTCAGAAGGAAATAATTCCCAGTTTCTATTTGTCAAAATATTTATCTTTTAAAAATACTATTTTATTTGCAATTCAGTAGAAACTAGGGTACGGGGATGGACTGGAATGGCCTGGATTGTCCAGTTTTTTGGGTCTTGTCCACTAACGAGTTAAAAACAAACTGTCAAAAAAAATCTTGAATTTTCAAAAATAATTTTTTTATCAGTACTAAATTGATTTGTTAGATCTATTTTTCAAAAAAAGCAATCAAAACAAAGGTATAAAATTACATTATTTGTTACATTAATAGATCTCGATGGTTTTTTCTTAATGAAAGTTTCAAACATGTTTGCAACTAAAACAAGAGTTAGTAAATTCTGCAAGGAATAATATGCTTTTTTACTGTGGCAAAACAATTGTCACCTAAGATCCAAAAGATTGTAATTATTGATTGATCATGATGTAATTAACAAATTAAATTATAACAACAACCACACAGACAATTAGTTGTGCGTAAATAATTTTCTTTGTGGTTGTGTTAATGTGTTTGCACTTTTGCTTTTTTGCAAGGGTGCAACTTATGACGTGAATACCCTTATTATAACCAATCAAAAAGTCGATTTAAAATTGTTTGTTAGTGCCGGTTCACACACGTCAAGTTTGTCTCGTCAAGTCTTGAGTTTTAAGGAGAGAGGGGAAAAGAAATGGCCATCTCTTTTCCCTTCTCTCCTAAATGCTCAAGACTTGACGAGTCAAACTTGACGTGTGTGAACCAGCACTTACTTATAACCTGAGAAACCATAAATATGCAATTGCATGTTTTTCCTTATGGGACCAATGAAAGCTGAAACAGTATATTTATCCGCTTATGGGCTTTTTACGAATTTTGCCATCGATTTGTTAGCGCATATTTTATAGTTTGAAGCATTTGTTGCATAAATTAGTTAAAAGAACTTTTTTGCAGCATTTTTTAAGTTTATAGCGCATATTTTGCCTTTTTAAGGCATATTTTGATTCATTTTAGATTTTTTTTGGTGCCTTAAAGGTTAGGTTAGATTCCATGGGTAGCCATCGAGAGGCAGCTCACTTGGGTCCTTTATTGGTTCCTTTGTGATACCCAGAGCCAATGCCCGTCCTATAGCACTGTTACTCAGACAATTCGTCTTCCTTGTGAAGAGAAGGAGATTTGAGTTCTATAAATAAGTTCTATTTTTCCCTAATGATCCGCAACCCAGGGCATTGACAAAGAAAGTGAAGCAGTCTCCTTTTCCTCCTCGTTTTGACAACTTCTACAGTAGTCGTTAAATTCCAGACCAATTCTTCGAGCATGAGTCCTAATCTGGTCCCTGCTGAACCTAAAAAGAGAGCTAGTTCTCCGTTCATCATAACCAGGCTGTAGGATCCTGGATATCAATCAGGTGGACTTAGTGACTTACAGTGAGCCATTGGAAGGCCAATGAATTGATCATTGGTGCCTACAGGAGCTTTACGAGATTCTGTTTTAAATATCTACTTATCTGTAACTTGGCGGCCACACGATCAATTTGCAATACACTCTCACTTTTTTACTAACACATTCACACTTTTTAAATTGACCATGAGATTGTTTTCTTGATGACATCTTACATCTTGCTTACAAATTGATTGCAGCCTACGTCACAGCTTTCAATTTATGAAAATTTTGACAAGTAGTATATGTAAAAGATTATCAAGAAAAACTTGATCGTGTGGCCGCAGGGTAACCCAACTTGTTGCTTCAATTTCTCCAACACTTTTTAAAGTGATCTAGCGATGTCCATCCGTCCGTCTGGCTGGTTATAAAACTTCTTTGCAAATAAGACTCTTTGTGTTCGTTAACCATCTTATTATGTTGGTATTTAGATTGAATTCACTCCAAAAATCTTAAAAATTCGACTATAAATACTATGGTTTTTGGCCTTTACCGATTATAATATTAGGATTGTTTTTATTAAATGGAACTGTTAATAAATTTTTAAATATTTTGTTTTAAAATTAGCAATTTAAAATTTTTTGGGTCATATTTTTAGCAGTTTTCAGGGCATATTTTCAAGTTTTTACTGCATACTTAATGCGCATAAAACGCGTTTTTTAGAGCATATTTCTGGTTTCCCAGCTTATAACCTTTTAGAACCCTTTATGTCACATGACGTCAGACTGAAGTTTGCTTTTTTGAACTACATATCATATAACGTACGCATTAACGTATTTATATACATACATATAAATCGGCTCAGGCAAAACAGTTAAGAACACTTTTCTCCTCTGTTTGGTCAGGCACAAGAATAAAATATACACCATTTGAAAGGTATTTCAAATTTGATACTAACACATATGCAAAACACATAAATAAAAATTTTGGTTTTTCCAATTACCACCCAGCCCTCAAAATACTACGACGTTGTCTGAATTAGACATTTCATGCAAATGTCTGACTTCATTCTTATGGCGTTTTCTTTTCTGAGTAAAATTCTGCATTTATTCTGCCTTTTACATTTTTTTATGTTCTTTTCTGAAAAACATGTGTTATTTTAAAAGTGTAAAGCGTTCTTTTCTGATGATGTTCAATTTAAAATTAAAAAAATGCTACATGTTCAACACTCATTTTAATTAAATGTCTAGTACAGATAGTCATGTACTACACACTCTACCTCTGCAGCCCCTCACCAACAAATTTCGCATGAGTGCAGCACTAGATGAAGGCGAATTCAATACAAGGTGTTGGCAAGATTCGAGCCAAGGCGAATTCAAACAGGTAAACTCATCTCGTCAGCCGTTCATCAGCTGTTTCCACGGCGAAATAAAAAATATGGTCAAACGTCAAAATATGATTTTGTTTTGAGAAGAAGTTGAATGAAGTGTTAAAAATATTATTTTTATAATAAAAAAATTTCAAAACTGCGAATGATTGAAGTGAATTTATTAATTTCTTTTATAAATAAGTGATAATTTTAATTTGCAATAAAAAAATTTTGACAACCCACCAGAAAATTGTATAAACAAAATACATGGGGCTTTTTGTAGTTGTAGAGATGAGTTTACCTGTTTGAATTCGCCTTGATTCGAGCCGTAAACGCTAACAATGCAATACAGAAACATCTGTTGGTTCTGTTGGCTTTGGATTATTGTAGTCTTGCCACCACCTGTAATTGAATTTACCTTGCGCTAATTGTACTTTATTGTTATATGCCAAAATTTGTGTTCTTTTGTAAACGTAAAATATGAAACACTTCTTAAAATTTAGAGCATTTAAAAATGTTGCCAAGTCACATGTAACACCTGTGCAACACTTTTTTTCAGAAAAGAAAACGCCATTAGAGACTTCGTTCAGATTTCTGTCAGATATTGAATATACTTACTGTCTGGGCGATTTCTGATCGGTTTCGCATGGATATATCGGGGGAAATTTATGTACAGCTATGTCTCATAGAATTCCGCCGGAATTCTTACAGCTGTGCCTAACGAGACTTATTTTTTTTGTTTTTTTTTTGTGAAAATAATGACAATTGTTTTTTTTTAATTTGTTTCAAGATAAAATGTTCTTTTAAATATTATGCGATAAAAGGAATTCTTTCAGCTATCAGTTAAAAGACAATAAGAATTACGGCTAGCTCATCAAAATTTTCCATATTCTTTAGATTTCTGTCAGATATCTATCAGAAATGTCGGCAAAAAAACTAGAATTTCACACGACATGTCTGTCAGACTTCGTATCAACCGCTACATACGTTTTTGAGTCAGAAATCTGACAGAATTCTTATACGATTCCGACTTTTTTTATCGACTTTTCTTTAGATATCTTGAAGACGTCGGACTATTTTGCTGGCTGGGCAAATAATAATAAAAATAAAAAAAATAGGGTGGTCGATAATTCGACATTTTCAAGAAACCGGTTTTCGAACATTTCGACTATCGGCACAGGCAAACCAGTCAAGAACGACATCTTTCTTTGTTTGTCAACCGCTCACGTGGAACAAAGCATATTTGGTCCGTCGCCAAATAGATCCACTATATTTTCTTCATATTAAAAAAAAATTATGGCCGAATTTCGACCATTAGCCAAACACTTGTTTATTTAATTGTCCATATATTTTTGCAAAATCCTGGTGAATTTTGTACATTGTTCAGTTTTTAAATTTTTTTTTATAAAATTCTGTTTAATAGAGAAATATTTGTCATAAAATTCCTTTATCACGGAAATCTTATTAAAAAAAGGACGTTGAAAATTCTTGCGTTTTGCTTTTTCGATTTCCAGAACACCCCTGATATTCTGTGTTTTGTTTTATTTACTAGACAACTAAGATGTGCTCAAGTGTAAAAGGCTATTAAGCCGCTGCATCGATTTGTATAAGATTTTGACAGTATGTTATTGATATTTTGAAAAGAACAATAGACTTTATAATTTTTTTAAATTTAAAAACATCTATATAACTGTCAACCTTTGTACTTTACCAAGTTTCGTATTGCCTCGGTAGGAGTAAATATACCCAGTAATTACTTAGAAAACTATAAAAGATAAATTTATATACCAATTGAGTATTAAGTTTCAATCTGCGTTGCCACAATTAAGACTGAGTCGATAATTACCGGCGGAAAATTACCCGCTATTAAGAGTAAACAATTTATTTAAAAAACAATAAAAGCTATTTTATTCAAATTTTTTTGAGCATTGATTAGGTATTAATTTGCATTAGCAGGTTTAAAAATACTTTGGTCTTTTAAATAAAAAAAGCTGAAGTCAATAAACTTTTTGAGTACCAGGTTCCATAACCAAGTTAAAAATTACCTTGGTAGAAGCTAGGGAAAACTTACCTCCTGATACAAAGTGAATTATTTTTATCGTTTGCTAAAAATTTAGAAATTCATAAACATACACAATTATACAGGACTGGAGAACCGAAGCGGGTAATGGCAGTACTAAAGCTTTGTTATTTTTGAGTTGGAAAAAGTAGCCAAAATGGAAAAAAGTACAGAAGTACACATTGGAAAAAAAGTAAACAATTTTAAAAACGCTGTTTACAACGGCCTGTTTTACTACTTCAAGGGATGGTGGCGAGTCATCTATAGATCCTATAAGTTGGGGTATGTCTCGTTTGGTCTTGGAGTGATATTAAATTTGTGTTCTCTAATGTTGCTTATCTCCTCGTATGTGTGTAAAGATAAAAACGTATTTAACTAGCGGAGACATCCACCACAATTTCTTAACAGCAACTGTTTGCAGTTAACATTGCACTTAACAGTGCTGCTATAATAGAATAAAGTGAATTTAGGACGATTTTTAGGGAAATGGAACCGGTTGCACATAAGAATATAGTTCTTTAGAGGATTCTGGTAGTGAGATATCTGAAATAATTTTGGAATTTCAGAAATTCAGAAAATTAAAAAAAAAAAACCATTTTGGAAAAATATGGAATGGTACTTGCAACAAACTATATGGAAATGGTGCTCCAAGGGGTCCTCTTTTGGACATAGCGGTGTACATCGAAAATTCGAACTGATGGAGAAAAATGGAGATTTGATTTGAAATCAGCGATCTAAAATTAGTAAAAATTTGCAATGAAGTTCCAGGCCGCAAAATTACTGTTCCCCACTGTTATTTTTTTTTTATTCTCGTTCGCTTTTAATGCAGTAAAGAACTTAGAACGAGTGAAAAAATTGAGATAAAATTTAATAAAAAAAATACAAAAATACCTGTTGTGTGATGGCTGATGAAACTTATGTTCTGGCAGACTTTTCACAACTTCCGGGTCAAACATTTTATGCGGCCGATGAACGAGGTAATGTTCAAGAACAATACCGGAAAAAAAACAAACAAAATTCCCCAAGTTTCTTGTGTGGCAAATTAGTTGCAACTGTGGAAAAAGAAGCCAATCATTTGTGACATCAGGCACAAGTTCAAGTTCAAGTTTTATTTTCCCAAAATTTCTTTTCATACAAAGTTAGTGACATCAGGCACGATAAACACACAAATATATATTACGAAGTGGTTACAAAAACGGCTTTTACCTTTCATAAAGCAGCTGAGTGCCTTCATATTTCTGGACCGATTTGGCATTATGCTACTATGGAAAAAAGGCCATTGAGTGGTATTCAAACAATAATGTCAATTCTGTACCACAGAATTGTCCCAGAACTTCGGCCTGTGGAAAAAAGATTTAAAGAACATAAGAAAGGTATCCCAGAACTTGTCCGAGTGGACTACTTCGTCGTAACGGAAGCAACTATAAAATCTTTAATGAGTGGTTTTCCGAAAAAAGTGGATAAAGTTGTAAATACCGAGCAAAATACGAATAATTTTATGTGTTATGAATTTGTACAATATTTGAATAAATTTACGTATTTTTAAAAATGTTTATATTAAACGGTGCAACAAAAACAAAACAGCCCCAATACTTGCAAGGCAAAATTAAACAAGACTATTGGTAGAGCAACTCTTCCAAAGGGTTTTAAAAAGTTAGCTCGGGTTCCCGAAATATCGGTCCCTAAAGTTTTTGAATTTTTTGAAAAGGCATTTGGTATAAGTCAAAAAAAAAATATACTAAATGTACTTCTGAGCTAAAATACTATTTCAGATGTCTTCAGTAGAATTTTATGGCGATTGCTTGCTTAGAATATATTAACCCTCTAACACTAATTTAAAGGGGTAATTTTTGTCCTTTTTTTAACTTCTCCACAAACGTATACTAAAACGACACTAGAGGGTTAAAATGTTTCACGAAAATTTTATGCATAAAATTTTACTAGGGGTCTTCTAAGACCAAAAGTTCGTGCAATGTATGTAAAACGGATTTTCGAAATTACGGGCCTTGAAATGTTTGAAACATGAGACTTACTTTTTCTTCTTTGAAATTCATTGGCGTTCAAACAATTTTATAGTTCTTAAATAACGAACGTTTTTTTATAATTTTTAAATAACGAATAAGAAAGAAAAAATCAAATAAGAAAGCAAAACAGTACATGAAACCGTGTACTCGTCTCTTTACCCCACGTCTCTCTCGCCTATAAAGTTGCAATCATGTTAAAAAGACATGAGCCATTTAAACACAGACTTATATACGTAACTTTTGTAAATAGTACGAAAAAAGGAGCTACGAAAGTTTCTATCTTGAAATGTCGCATACAGTCTTCTGTTCGATAAAGTCAATTTAAAACTTGCATGTGGTTTCAAAAAGAGGGCAACCTTTCATATGGGGAGGTTAAATTTCTAAATTTTTTCGTGAGAAAATATTACACACAAACACTATTGGTAAAAAAAAAAAGTATACTAAAGAAGTTTAAATATCTACACTTGACCATAAATAACCTTTTAAATAAAAAAAAGCCTCAAATTTTTATTACCTATAATTTTTTACCCAATAACTAAATTTTAAAATGAAACATTCAGGGGTGTGCTGGAAATCGCAAGCGTAAAATGCAAGAATTTTAAACGTCGTTTTTTAATAAGATTTCTGTAATAAATGAATTTTATGACGATTATTAAACAAATATTTCCCTATTAAACAGGATTTTAAACAAAAAATTATAAGAATTAGTTTTAAAGTTTATTAAAAACAACTTCCAAATTCTTGCGTTTTGCGATTTCCAGCACACCCCTGATTAATAAAATAAAAACAATAATATACAATTCGTTAAACGATAAAACGGAAAAAGCGAGGCTACAATTTAAATTTGAAAGTACATAAATAAAAACTGAAAAATATATAAAATAATCCTTTATAAGCATGGAAGCCAGAAATGTGCTCTAAAAACCCAGAAATAAAGTCTACAAAGAAATAAAGTGATACAACTCATTCAATATTATATTAAGTATTTTCCTGAAATTATAAATCAAACTGAGGTCATTTATGAGTATGCGTATAATGTCGACGTCGCACTCATATTAATTTCTCTTGTAAGTATGAGTGAATCATAGTAGTTTCCCTGCAGGAAATGTCACTAGTGAATCTGTACTGTATAAATCAAACTGAGGTCATTTATGAGTATGCGTATAATGTCGACGTCGCACTCATATTAATTTCTCTTGTAAGTATGAGTGAATCATAGTAGTTTCCCTGCAGGAAATGTCACTAGTGAATCTGTAATCCTTACTTGCAAGGGTAAGGATAATGAAATATGTAGTAAGGTATATATAGGTACTACGAAAAACAAATTAAAAACTAGACTAGCAGGACATAGATCTGATCAAAAATACATCTTCTCAAAAACTGCATTGTCTTCACATTGTGCCTATTTTAATCATACACCAGATTTCGAAAATACAACAGTTTTAAATACAGAAACAAACTACAAACGACGCTTCATGCTAGAAATGTTACAAATAATCAACACACCAATAGAACAAAGAATTAATTTTAAAATCGATACAGACAATGTGGCTCAAAATTACAGACATTTAATTTATAAGAATAAGATAGGAAATTGAATAAGTTTCGAAAAATGTAATAGAATAATTTTGTTTCCTGTGTATTATTTTTTTATGTTGTCAATTATTGTTGTTTAATTTAAATTTTGTTTTTTAAAAAATTTTTTTGAAATTTATAAACCAAAGATCTCTGAAGAAACTGTCCATTGTGGCAGCGAAATATTGGATAAACTCTAATAGATAAAATCTTTTTCGTATTAAATTTGAATATAGTGGCAAATGTAGTGTAGTGTAAACACTTCGTTAACAATGTCACCAAAATATTCGACAAAACTGGTAACTTGGAGACCCTTGCACCCAAGTTTCCTTCAGGGTTAGTTTAAATGATGTCTACGCACTTATACTTTCAATTTCATGAGTCAGTATAAGTAGCGAAAAAACGATTCTTTGCTGATCTCTGGACCAGATATCATTGTATTGCACACATCTTCAAAAACATATGTATATAATTGCATTTTCCTTAACTTTTGCTTATTCATATATACATTTTTAAAGTTTAAAATAACATTTATCTTATATGAAAACCTGCTTTGTCTTACCAATTTTATAGTAAAAATTAAATGTAGATGACAAATTTGAAGCAAAACGTTGGGTATACAGATACCTAGATATTTTAAAAAGCCAACATTTTTTTTATTTGCTGAGAAAGCTCTTGTAGGCATCCAAAATATTTGATATTAAAAAGGCTATTTTAACTAAATTATACAAAAATGCCGCAAACGGTAAAATATGCACTAACAAATCGATGCCAAAATTCATAAACAGCCCTAAATCGGATAAATATATTGTTTCTGCCTTCATTGGTCGCTCAAGGAAAACATGCAATTGCATATTTATAGTTTCCCTGGTTATAAGAAAGCGTTTAAATGAGGATAGTTTCTATTTGCAATAACGATAATCAAATTCTAATTAGATTTCTAAATATGTAAATGTATTTCTATAGGAGAAACTGTCTCAATTTGTAATGACTTATAGTTTATTAAATCAAAAATTGTCAAAAAAAAAAAAAATAATTTAAACACGAAAGTTTTTGGAATAAAATGAAAAGATAAGGATTTTTTCAAACATTTTTTATTGCATTTTTGTTTCAATGAATTTAATATAATTGGTCTTGCGTCTGAAAATACAACTACTTATTGTATTATGTATCTTTAAACTTAAATAAAGTGAATAAAAAATAAAAAAAAAATCTTTTAAAGGGTTTTTTTTTGTAGATAAACTAAAGCAGCAATTAGGCAAGATTTGTTGCTTAAAAAAAATAAAGCAATAAATAGTTTAAAACTAATAAAACAAATTAACATTCAAAAATGTAATAAAAAAAAGTTAATTACCTTTTTAATCTTGAATTTCTGTTGCAATTTTGATTTGAAATTTGAAAAATGCTTGAGTCTTGAGAAATTAAACTTAAGGAAATGGCTTGTTGATTGGTTAAATAAAATTTTGCATTTTATATTACTTTCATGAATTTTAATGAATATTTTGGATAAATTATTTTTTTTTTGTTTATTGGCTTTAATGGTTCTTAGTTAGTTTTTATTTAACACTAATGACGACGAAACAGTACTTTATGTAGAGCATCGATATCAATTTCTAAAGGAGTTTTATTTGAAGAATGTGAACTGCAACGAGAGAACAAGAAAAAACATAGACTACATTAAGTATTTGTTAAATGTTATGAGCATACAACCTGGGGCTCACCTTGACGAGCGCATGGCAGGAGCAGTTGGCTTATTAGATGCTCTAGGATTAACTAATAAACATTTCATAGGCTGCCCATCCAACTGACGATTGTGGTAAGTGTCTACTGCCTTTTCGGCATCAACTAATGACTTGTAAATGACTTCGGCTACACCAGGGCGTACAATACGTGAATCGAAAAGTTCGCCTATGTCCTCAAATAACTCCTTAATATCTGACTGGGTGACACTAATGTGCAAATTGCTTACAACTATGCGATAGCCGGCAGAGGAAGTAGGCATTATTGAGTCACTTCCCATTGAAGGCGGCGGCTTAATAGAATTTGAAAAAATTCCCATAGATGCATGCGGATCAGGAGCACGTTCTAAGCGTGAACGTAATTCATAGGAGAGGTGTGATGTTTGTTCTGCTTGATACCGTCTGGAATATGGATCTGGACTACGATCTCTTAATGAGGTAGAACGTAAAATGACTTTAGCCGCAGGTGCTGGCATATCGGGGGACATACGACGTTCATGACGTGTGGAATAGGGAACTTCATAGACATCAAAGGGATCAAAATGTTCGTTCGATGTGGAGCCCCAAGAGTTTAAGCGCCTAGGAGCTGGTGGTGCCAATTCGTATGCCATGTCGTTTTGTACCGTACGACTGAGACGTGAAGCTGTAGCATATTCTTCTACGAAATAATTTAGATATTCAAGTAAAGTCTATTAAGTTGTTTTTTTAGATTTAAAAATTTATTACTACATATTTTTGGCGACTCCATACTTGTTTTGCTTACCCATATACTCACCTTGCTCCATTTTCTCCATATTGTCGTAGTCAACATAACCGCGAGGTATATCGAAATGATTTTCCCGCCTAATTGTTATCGGTAATGATGAAGTCTTGTAATTGGAACTTTTTGTTTTTAAACCTCCTGCTGGAATCATTTTGTTTACAGTTCTTCTACCTCCAGAAATACTACCACCACCCGAATTTCCGCTGCCCATTTTATTGTATTTGTAGGTGGTTAATACCTGCTTTGCATTAATTTCTTTCGTACATCACCATTACTCCGCGTAATTTCTACCAATTTGTCACGGGCATCTCGAATTTTTGAGCGATTTTTCTGTATTATCTTTAATCTTGCATCGGTTATGCGTCTAGGATCTTTGAACTCCTGCTTGTTTTGAGTTCTTCTTAGGTGTTGCGGTTCTGGTTTTATAATGCCACTAAAAAAAAATCAATTTTTTTAAATTATTATTTTACAAAATTTCCTTAAATTTCTTTGACACTATTTTTCAACGCCATTTTTATTGTCTCCTTTTTATTTAACTTACAACTTTTTTGAGGGCGCTTGTGATATTCTTTTACTTTTAATTATATCATCTAAACTCATATCCATTTTAACGGCTGATTATTATATTAATTGCAGTGGAGTTAAATATTTATCGTTTAATTAAATACATTCACAGTTTTGCTTAATTTTGGGGCAAAAACTACTTAAATTTTTAAAGGATTTGTAAAAAAAGTAGCGGTGCTTGCGGTTTTCTTATTCTTGAAATTAATTTTAATGAAGTTGGTGGTAGTTGCTTGCAATAGAGCTGCCAGAATTCTAAGTGGCAATATTTATTACAATAGTCCCTACAAGAAATGCATAACCAAAACTAAAAAAATTACTAACACACTTGCAACAATTTTAAATTACCCAACAAACACGAAGTCAAACCTCTGATATGAAATGACTTTATCATTTGACATCAAACGCAATTCTCAAACGTTTTTCAATTGTTTGATTTAACATTTAAATTCAAATTGATAATGATTTGAAAATAAACATTTGATATCAAATGTTTTTTCAATTTGATGTCAAATGTTTGTCAAAGTTTAAATCAAATCAAAAATAAACTTGGCAGTACTAAAGCGAAAAATAAATGTAAGCATTAAAAATGGCGATTAAAGTTAAATTATTTTTCCTTGTGGTTACATGTGTTTTACTATTAAAAATATATTTTAATATAAAGTGAACAGTTTATTTCTAGTGAAAAAAAAAATTATTTGTGAGAAATTACAATGTTTAAAAATACGACAAAAAAAAGAAAAATAATAAAACAGGAAAGTGAAGAAAGATTGTTGAACGATCGCGGTGCTACAATCCTCAAAATAAAAGGGAGCCAAGTATTTAGTCTTTCCAAGAATTAGAAGACGGAAAGAACACTATTTCATCTTTTTGCTATGGTACCGAATGTTTATCTCAAAGTTCATTTAAATAAATAATAAATTTAAATTAAAAAAATTAAATAGTTTTATTTATATTCCACATTCTATTATAATCCACATTTGAAAAACATTTGAGAATCACTTTCAATTTGAAATCAAACCTCCGTGTTTGTTGGGTAGTTGTTCCACTCCAACGTATACATATGTTAAAGTGGAACAACTAAAACTTCCTAAATAATGCTAATTTTTAAGCTGCTTCCATCGATTTTATTTTCGTCTGTCACCAAAAAGGAACACGCAGAGAAGAAATTGGATATAGTAAAACCTGTTTGGGAAGCCAGCGGGTTACTAACGACTCTTACAACCAGGTAAAAATTAAAATCAAGCTTGCATTGTAGCAGTGCTAATATGAACGCATTAATGCCGAGGATGCCAATATATTCCAAAAATGTTTTTATTATTATTTTGTTTGTGTGTTATTTATATTTCTAATAAAAAATTAATTTAAAATTAAAAAAAAAAGTATTTTTTTTATAAAGGTTAGTACTAACCATTTTTTACGTTATAAATAACTAGTTAGTGCTAACCAATATTTACTAACTAGTTAGCATTAACCACTATTTTGGTTATCATTGACTAATAAAAAGCAGGAGAGTAAGCAGTACAGATATATGTTCCGTAGTCGAGTGGAATTCATTAGTTAGAAAGAGAGGAAAAATCACATGTACACAAGAGTTTTGGTTAGTTTTTTCATTTTGCTCTTAATAAACTAATAGAAACTTTAACCAATATAATGGTCAACACTAGCGGTCATATAACTAGTAAAATGACTGGAAGTCTTCTTGTAGGGGTGTTATTGAAATGTTTTAACAAACTTAGATATCATGTTAAGAGATGAATCCACTTGCTAACACCGCTATGTATAAAATAAATAAAAACTATGTAAAACGCGCTATTTCTGGTTAAATATTCAATACTTCTGCAAAACTCGATTTATTGCTATAGCACTTCACTTTTAAAAACTGTGTCAATCGATTTTCTTAGAAATTTGTTGCTTTTATTTAGCGGTGTTTGCAAGTGGACTAAAGCGGCCTATACGCTTGCAATATTATTGTATATGATGATCGCCATATTATTTCAAATGTGTGTTTCATTAATTCAATAAAAAGGTAAACGTTACTTATAGGAATAACATAAACAGCATTGTACAATATCTTCGAATATCACATACACATTGGCGGTATAATTGTACAATACGTAAAATTGAAGAATTTTATTATATTTTTTTTTAATTCCCTAAGCTAAACCCTGCGAAGCTATGCGCTTGGCTGCAGGAAAGAAACCAGAGTATCTGGCTAGAATCGAACCCGCAACCCTGGCATTGATAGACTTTCTCACTACCAGCTATCCTAGCCGGGCAAGTGTATGAGCCGCTTAATCAATTTAACAATTGCTTATATCTAATTTTTGAAATGAAAAACAAAAAAATATTTTCAATAAATAATTTATTCCAAAAGCAACTAATTTTCACTTTAATATTGTTATTTCGCTTAAGAGTTTTGAAATTAAAAAAAAAATAATCTTGTTCATTTTTTTTTAATATTTCCTTGAAACCACACGAAATGACTAAACATTTCCACCAACACGTATGTTATAAGATTTCATAATCGAATGGTTTTCGTACAGTAAACTTATGTATGTCGTTTTTATCATTTTTTTAGTTTTTTCTATTTTTTAGTTAAAATTATTGTTTTTTTAAACATTTATCACAAGATTTTCACTATTTGCACTAAAAAATTAAACAATTTAATGAATGCTTCTTATTTTTGTTTTATATGTATGTATGTATGTGCCGGTTCACACACGTCAAGTTTGACTCGTCAAGTCTTGAGTTTTTAGGAGAGAAGGGAAAAGAAATGGCATTCTCTACCCTTCTTTCCTAAAAGCTCAAGACTTGACGAGTCAAACTTGACTTGTGTGAACCGGCACTATGTGTATTTTTGACAGCTCATCTTATAAGAGAGTTGTTATAAGATTTCTCATAGCAACTGTCTCAAAATATTTATTATAATATTAACACTATTTGAGAGTCTACACGTAAAAATGCACTTAAATAAACATACTAATTTCAAAAAAATATATGTAAGTACTATATGCAAAACGCAGTTTCATTAAATTTTACAAATATTAAAATTTTTTATTATTAAATTTCTGTTGTTAATAAAATTTGTTTAACTTTTCACACTTCGCTTTTTTCAACACAATTACAGAACTAACAGCATAGAAAGTAAACAGCCAAAGCAACAAGAAGAAAACTGCAAAAAGTGGAAAAGAGAAACAAAAATGTCCAGTACAGATAGTCATGTACTACACACTCTACCTCTACAATCCCTCACCAACAAACTTCGTCTGTCTGCCTTCCACTTGCCACATTGTAAAAGGGCCCAATTTACAACGTTGAAATTGAAAGGCAGACATTCTTCTTATTCTCTTTTGAGCTTGCCTAAACCTTTCACAATCGCGAAATTAATAGACAGACAGAGAGTATTCATTTTCTTACTTCGTTCTCTTTCGCTGTCGACGAAGATGAACATTTAACAGGCAATGATACTAAACCGGCATTGATGTGAGAAAAATGATATGAAGCAACAAGAAGAAAACAGCAAAAAGTGGAAAAGATTGGGATAATAAGATAATACTCTCTGCGATTGAATTTGACGTTTGCTGATATAAAAATCTTATATCTTATCTCACGTGGAGACCCTGTGTTACATCCAGCAAAGATTTCTGTTGAATACAGCCGAGTTGGCAGTAAGTAGGTTTTAGCTAAGAGCGGTCTTATTTTTGATGTTGTACAATATGTGTAGCCCATTAGCCAAAAACAAAACCAGAGGGTAAAAACGGAAGTATGTATCTACTGGTAGATTTTAAAAATGTCAAACGTTCCAATATCACGTTTGAAAAAGGGATAACCGGAAAAATTACGAGCCGGGAGTAATTAAAAAGTTGGCATCACTGCATAAGACTAGTCAAAAAACTAAGGTACATTGTTCCAAGGTACATTAACACAAGGTAGACTCATTTGGGAGTGTAAACAAGCTGCTCTATAAAAATAATCGTTTTGTCAAAATTTTCTTCATACACACAAAATTTGACAATTTGGTTTTAACAGCTGACAAAGACATGGGCAAACGAGTCTACCTTGTGTTGTTGTACCATGCATTGTACCAGGTCTCCTTACTTGTACAAAAAAAAAAACTACATGTATTTTGCTTGTGTAAAATTTCTTTTAAGCTGCCAAAAACTAACTATCTCATATACAAAGCAAAGGGAAAAAAACGTGTACATATGTGTGGCATACCATGATCGTAAAAACAAAACAAAAACAACCCTGCTAATGATAGGAATTCCTATTAATAGTCCAAACACGCAGGGTTACCGTTGAGAATTGTAAAAAAGTCGTACAAAAAGTCGTTTTTAAAACAAAAAGTCGCACAAAAAAGTCTCACACTTTTTTAACATTTTAATTACCACCCGGGTGACAATTTCGGTTTTTTTTCTTTAGAAACTCTCTTAAATTTGCTTCAGTTAAAAAGAAATTTTTACTTACAAAACAAATTGTTTACGTTAAAAAACCGAAAAATATTTGTATGACAAAAACTTTTTTATAAATAACCGAAAAAAACTTGTATGGCAATGACTTGTTCTCATCGCTTACAGACATGCAGCAACAACCGGGTGGGTATTGGTAAACGATGTACATACAAATCTTCGGCAAACTGAACAAAACTAAGCAAAAAGGAATTAACAATTTAAACGATATAAATAGATGAGAAATAAATCGTTAAACATGTGTTTAAATACACTTATGTGTATTAATTTTACATTTGATTGATTTATAATAATGTTTGTTTTTAACTTTTTTTTGTATTTTCGCACAAGTTCACCACTTATTAAGTTACAATTGTTAATTAAAAGCAATTTTAAAGCTTCCTACTGTATACCAAAAATGGTTAACATTTTGTATTTTTTTTTTGTAATTGTATGATTTATCATTCGATTAACCTTCTAACAACTCCAATTCGTTAATAAAAGCGTGTGTCATATATAACATTTTTAAATAAAGATATAAGATCAATAGCGGTAAAAAAGTTGTCTTAAAACGCTTTAAATAATAATGCCGATCAACCCAGATTGGCATGGAAATTCAATGAACACGATACAAAACAAGTCATATACAATACGGTTCAGTAGTTGAAATTGTCTGGATACAAAATAATCACCTGTTCAATCGAATGAGGTTACATATCCAGGGGAATGTTTAAAACAAAATTGATATGTTTAAGGGAAAATATATGAAATTATGCATTAAAATAAAAAAGTAATTCACTTACAAAAAGGGGCAAAAGGGAAAAAGTCGCACAAAAAGTGTCAGGGCGTCAAAAAGGTTGCAAGTTGCAACTAAAGTCGCACAACGGTAACGCTGCAAACACGCGTGTAAAATGTAGCCCTCAAGGGACTAGGACTAAACCAAAATTAACCCAAACGTATGGAAAAAACATGGTCTATTTAACATTACGATGTCCTAGGGCAGGACCATATAACCCAGCTTTGGGTTACAAAGGAGTAGTATACATAAGAGGATTAGATTTGACTTCGTTTAAAAACGAAAACATGTCGTTAAAAAAGAAGGCATGTCATCTCACTACAAACACTTTTTAACAATGACATGGTCCATGCTTGCATTACATGGGACCAGTCCATCGAGTAGTCCATTTCATGAAATTGTATCAGGTAGTCCAATAATATTTGCAGGGTACAAACACTTTTTAACAATGACATGGCCCATTCTTGCATTACATTGGACCATTCCATGGAGTAGACCATTTAATCAAAATGGATCAGGTGGTCCAATATAATTTGCAGGGTTTGCATTGCTTGCCAGTACTGGCAAATGTAAACACCATGTTATGTTAACAAATAAAAATTGCGCGTCTAGACGTAGATAAGAAAGAAATTCCAAGTAACAGTTAGGCCTAGAACAGACGATGAAACGCAACTGCAATGAAATCCTTTTGTAATTATTGGTTTGAATTCAGTTTAAACCGTTTTCCACACACTTCGCAATCTATGTATATTGTGCCTCAATGTTATCTTATTATCATAATAATTGCGGTTTGCTTCTGAGTATATAGCATGCCATTGCCTAAGGCCCAGAACAGACGGTGAAATGCTATTTTGTTTGCGTTTCATTTGTTTTCAAAGAAAACCGAAATGAATGTAATCGTTTCATCAAATATTGGAACAATTAAGCTTGAGCAGGTGCGTGGAAAATGATTTAAGCTGGGTGTCAAACCAATAATTTCAAAAGTTGTTCAATGCAGTTGATTTTTACCGTCTGTTCTGGGCGTCAAATGTTAAAAGTTATTGTATGTATATAGAAAAATAGTTTAATAATTAAATAAAGTTTTCGTAATGCGATTAAAACAAGTTTTCCTTACTTATCCTGTTGTTATACGGGAGTATAAGCAGTTTAATTTTGGTATAAAAACAATTTATGGATGAAGTTTCCTGATGATCTGGCCTAAGCAACCAGTGAAATGCGCATAGGAATAGCTTATCCCATCAACAATAAATTTCAAGTGTTTTTATCAATAATAAAAACTGGGAATTTAGCACCAATAACAAAATCTTTTGAAATTCAATTTTTATCTTAATTTAAAAACGAACAGTTGTAAAAATTCAAAGATTCAAAATTCCATAATTTTATTGATCTGGCATCATTAGTCGCACAATTTATTGAAAAGTTGTCAGCATTGCTTTATGTAAACTTCACTTCACTGAGTTTCATTTATTTTGTAAATTGCTGTGAAAGAGTGGAAAACCAATTTGGAAGTGAAAAAAGTTAATAAAATTGTATAATATTTGTTTTAACAATTACTTTAATTAATGCAATCATTAATGCCATGGCATTATAAATAAATGGAAATTTTTTGCAATTAATAAAGTGTGAAACTGAAAAAAGGCATTTGCGAAAATTAAAGAAACAAAACATTTATAAAGAGAAAGTGTGAAGTAAAAATAAAAAATTTTCTAAAACAAAATAAATGCAAAATTTAAAGAAGTGATTAATTAATTAGAAAAATTAAATAGGTATATTGTTAAATAATAGAATTTAATGGGCAATGCTAAATCAAGGCATAATTCTACAAAAAGTGAAAAAAAATTTTCTAGGATTTTAGCACCATCGTTAAACAAAGTGACAACAACACAAGCAGAAGGAAACTTAAATAGGAAAGAGGGTAATAAAATAAACGCTGGTGGAACGACGTCAACCAGCAAAACGAACACAACAACTATTGCTGCTACTACTGCGGGAGGTCCATTATTGGTGGAAGTTAGAAATACAGCCACAAAAACTACAACAATATTAAATTCTAACAAAGCAGTAAAATATCCTCAACAAGAACACTATAGTCATCAGAATATTCAACGACAACAAAAAGCAGCTGATAACTCAGCTGCGCTAGCAGTAACAGAGCAGCAGCGTTTAAAACAGGTAACGTCACCTTGTTTTTGTTTTCTTTTTTTGCAGTTAACACAAATATATTTTTGGAAAAAATAATAACAAAGAAATATGTTGCGTTTTAGAAAAATTACTAAATAAACTCAGAGCAGGGAAAGAGTCGGATAAAAATACAATTGTTAGTCATTTAATATTGACTGACAATGAAAACAAACAGCTATTAAAAAACCCCAGTGCAAAGTAAGTAGATGGTCAGCAAACCTTTACACATTGTGTTTCTGTTTTTTTTTTATTACTGCCAACTTTGTAACAAAACAACAACCCTTGTGACGAGTTTATTGAATTTAAAAGGGAGTTGGGTTAAGTTTAAGAAGGAAAAACCAGAGTCAAGAGTTTATTGGCTTCAATAAATTTGCCCTCACTTTATACGCCGCAAGCAAAACAAACAAGTGCCTCAATAGCACCTAACCCAACTACCTCTTTTTTTAGTACTACTTCTTATTTCTACTCTGTAGCTATGTATGTATTTGTTTTTATTTGGTTCGTTCAACTTTTTTTCTTTTTTGGTGTTGATGTAGAATTTTGTTTGAAATTTTTTGTTTTTTATACCTATTTTCTTTGAATAAAAAAATTGTATGATTTCGTACCTACATACATATGTACATAACTATGTTGCTGCGTATTAGAAAAGAAAGCACCACCACTCTACATCATAATCTTATGACAATGTCACAATATAAAACCGAGAAACATTGAATTAAGAAGAAAAAGGTTATTTTTCAAAAGCCTTTGCTTTAATTTAATCCATGGTGTTTCATATTCATGTACATACAAACATAAAAATGTATTTACTATTCATAAAAACATTTTTCAGTGCTGGTAGGTATAAGTCGAAATATGATTGCGCATTGTAAACGACACTATTGTGGATTTATAAAAATTAGATGCTACCTATCCGATCAAATAATTATTTAATTTTATAGCCAATTAATTTTTTCACTCTGGTATAAAACTGGATGGCATTAAAAAATATTTACATACGAACAAATGGAATTATACATTTCGACATAGGTACATATCGTTTTCATTATTTTACATTTCGATACTGACAGCGAGCGGTATTTGTAAATATGACAGCAAGGCTTAAAAAAGATATTTGAAGCACTGAATAGCAAATTTTCACGTGTAAAAGTCAAACATTAAGGAAGGCATATATATCGGTCCCTAAATAAGACCAACTGTAAAAATCTAAGTCGGTTAATACACAATAAAAAGTATTAGTAGCTAGCTTTTGAAAATAGTATGTATACCTAGGTATATCATTATTTTTTTGGAAAAAATTATCATTATTTTTTTGGAAATACAAATTACAAACAACTAGTACCAGAACACTTTTTCATATCAACAACTTGGTTGGAACATGTCATTTATACTGCATAAATTGAAAAACATAGCGGCAAGTGGTCCAAAGTAATGTTTTATATAATTTCTGCTGGGAAATCAAACTTAAAACCGAAGATTACACTTATAAAAGAAAGAAAAATACCAAATTTATGTTAATTTTTATGTTGTATAAATACAGTAGAATCGCGAAAAAGTTAACCAAAACATCCCAAGGGTTGTTACCTTTTTCGAACTATTAACTTTTCTAACCGGGCTTAAATTTAAAAAATATAAAATAATAAACGTAGATCTTTCGGAAAATACACAATTATCTTCTTCACATAGTTTAGTTTTCATCATAAAAAAAAGAAACTTAGATTTTTCATATGTATACGCCACAGTCTCTAGAATTTCAAAATTTTTTTCTTATTTTTGAGATCCATAATCCAACGCAATTAGTTTTCCTTGAATATTTTAATTAACTTTGTTCAAACTCTACTTCCTGCTCATTTGCGATGTTATTTAATTAAAACGTTCAGAAAAGTTAACTTCTACCAGCGTCGCAGGGACGCTAAAATTCGGTTAACTTATGCTCGAGAGGTAAGTTTTTCGCGAGTGTGATGCATTTTAATTCACATAAGATTTGAATTTACATAATAGAAGACATTTTTTTCAAATTTTTTTCATAACTAATACATATTTAATCTCAAATTTAGACGAAATAGAATAGAAGTTAATTTAAATTCAATAATAAAGTTCTAGATATCTCCTTTTTTCTTAACAGTGTAATAAGCAGCTCTGATAACTGAAAAAAATTGTTATTATTTTTAGTGTTTTCAGGAAAGGTATTTTGGCATTAACATATGTATGTATACATATTTACATATGTATGACACTTGATCATAAAGAGAGATTGTATCAACTCATAATATTCATACCAAACCGCTGTAAAAATATCATGCTATTTTGTTCACTTTTTGGTAATGAAATAATTGGTTTAAAAATTATTTTTCATTAACATTTAATATTTAATTAAAAAATGTGCTTCTAGTGGAAATTTCAAAATATTGAGTTAATACTAAATACTTTCTCCACAAAACTCAGTTAAAGAATACGATTTTTTAAGACGAATGAAAACGACCTTCTACTAGACCTTAACAAGATATTAAAATGGTTAAAAAGTCAAAAAGAGATTCAAGTGGTATAAAAACAAGTAAAAGAACAGATAAGTTGGATATGCTTTATAGCGCTTTAATTTCAATCTCTCCAACGTCAACGAAAGCATCTTTTCTAAATCAAGTTACATCAAACTAAAAGAATGAAATCTGTATACTCTTCTTGAACAATTATTTTAGAACATTGGCTTAAATTTTAATGCTATTTTTTTATTTAAAAAGTTTTATTTGCATAAAGTACCTTTAGTTAAATTGTTGTTATTTTTTAAATACAATTTTCATTTAAAAAAATATAATTTTTGGTCTTATTTTTAAACTTCTAAACTAGACAAAATTCGATTAACCGAATAATATAATATTATTCGATTATTATGCTATTAAATTTTTACCTCGAATAATTATTCGCGAGATGATTAATACAAAACATCGATTAATTGAATACCCTACTTAATACACTCTTTATGATCAAGTGCGATAAACGTTTTTCTATATAAATCCGGCGATATTTCATTAATTTAATAGAAGTGGATATAATTACTACTTACTCAACAAATTACTTTACTTTATTTAATAAGATTTTGGAAGTTTTAAGGTTATTTAAAAAAAATGTAGTAACATTTTAAAAATTTAGTTAAAGGGCCCGATTTTATTTTATTAAATTTAATTAAAATTAACGAAAAATTCGAAAAAATTAAATATGAAAAATATAAAGTCATATAAAAATAAAATAGCCTGTGTGCCTTTAATTATAAAAATATTTATAATTTGTGTGTATTTATAATTTATATGTACTGTACACAAAATTCGTTGAAAACTTTCATTATAGATACTTCACTAGTACTTAGTTTGGTATTGGTGCGCAAAAAAATTTAAACACATTTTGTTTTTCATACATACATTTTTAAAACATATAAAATTAGAAATGTGTTTAAACGTAATAATTGTGTACTCGTACATATCTATGTGACACCAAAATATGTGCTTTTAATCAAAACAAAATCTATTAAATTTTTCTGCGTGAAATTTTTGATTGCGAACGAATTTGGAATCTTCATATTTGTCAACAAAGCTGTAATAATTGTTTTATGAAAATTTTTGCTTATTCCTAGAATTAATGTTTCACTACCTGTTTTTCTAAATAACTCTGTACTCTTCTAAATATTTTTTAATCTATTCGTAGGGATTTTTTGGGTTCCTAGAACAAGAACGACAACTTGTACAAAAAGAAATTTTGTTGACATAAAGCACAAAGTTGGAACAGGTAAATAAATTTGTGTTAAATATATCGCTTAATGCAGCAACGTCGTCATAACTAAAAAAAATGCATTTTGAATTAAATGTATGTATTTAAAGTTCTGGATTTGCTCGCACCAAGTATATGGATTTGCTCGCAGAAAGTATAAAATATCCTATTAAGATGGATTTTATAAATACGGCCAAAAAATGTTATTACATACATAAATGTTCTTTATAATCTTTTAAGGATTGTAAAACAAAAATACTTATCGACAAGGGTTTGTTAGTAATTCATATAATAACGTCCTATCTCAAATTTTCGTTTAATGACTTTAGCACTTCGCCTTGGTATGGATTTATTAGGACGTTATTCCAGTGCACTTTAAGGTCAAAATAGAGATCTTTGGGTTTTTTATTCCGATTTTTTTCACTATTTTCAAAAGGTTCTCCATAGGATTTAGGTCAGGTGACCGGGGAGACCAATGAGCACACACAATTTTTATTCGCTATCCTTTGTGAACGAAACATTTTGATTAATCAAGAAAAACAAATTTCCACTTCTCTTCAGACCAGTTAAGTATTATTTTTTTCAAACTAAGGCGAGCTTTCTTTTTTTTTTTTAGTAATTAACGGCTTATAAATAGTTTTCTAAGCTCGTAATCCAGCTTCTATGGCTCTACGTCTGATTTTTGGCGTATATACATATGTATATCAAGTAGAAGCGAAATTTTTATTTTTTTAGATGGCGTAGTCTCACATTTTCTTGGACGTTATTGCTGTTGCTAACAAAACGTGAAATTCTGGCTTAACCTCAGATAAACGACTTTTTCCACAAATATAAACTTTACATAAGCTCTTGGTGATGTTCGCCGAGTACTACCGTGTTTTCCATGATGAATTTTTGTTTGTTTTATATTATTTTTTCTTCAAATTACATTAGCTTGAAATATATTGCACTTTCTAATGTTTTGATTTGTGAAAAGAATAAAAAATACAGCGTGTTTTTTAAATTTTAAGGTCTAACGTCCTGCGTTCTTTCGACTTGCGGCCCATTCGTGTTCCTAGCAATATCAACCGATCTTTTCGGTTTAATGTTAAAATTTCGCTATATAGCTTTTATTTGAAATACAGTTATTTTGACTTAGCTGCACAATCTCCTTTGCTCGATTTTTTATGCAGATAAATCCAAAAGGCTCTTATCTTAAATGTATTTATCTGCCTTCATGTGCAGGTACACAATTGGTGGTTTTCAGCATAAATGTGCAACTAAAGTAAAAATGTTTAAAAGAAGAATAAAAAACGTAATTTTTATTCAAAAATTTATATTTTATAAAAATTGCATATTTATGTCGAAAAGTGGCCACCATATTTTTTTATGAATTTTAAAAAATGCACGTAAACAAGGATTTTGAATAATAATTACAGAAAATATGGGTTTTTGGCAGTTAAGTCAAAGTGCAGCTAACTTGAACTTTTTGTATTGAAATAATTTTAAAATGCCAAATATTTTGTGCATTTATCTTAAATGTGCAGGTATAGAAAGTGCACTTAAAAAAGGAATTTGGAAGGAATTTAAAATAATATGTAATGAAAAAAATAATTAATTTTGTGCAGTTAAGTCAAAAGTACACTAAAACAAAAACCAGTTAAGTCAAAACTACTGTAATTAAATTCTGAATTTGAATTGAAATATTAGCGACCCGTACAAAAAAATTAAGTATTCGTATAAAAATAAAATAAAAATTTAAAACTAGTTTTTCTAATTAAAGGTTCTTTCTATTAAAAGATTTCTTGAAATAACAATTGAGTTAAAAAAAAAATAAATTCTAAATTCTCGCGGTTTTTAATACATATTTACAATTTTTTTTATCTCAATTTATTTTAATGAGTGGGAGAGTACATGACCTCAGTCAGTCCGATATATGTATTACATTAGAGTTTGAATGATGTTCAAACACTTTTTTAATGTTTATTAATTATTTTAATTGACTGTTTTATTCACTCTCTCATACATTTTTTTTGATTGTTAAAAAAATATATGTATAAAGACACAAAATAAACAATAGAAATGAATTTATTCTTTAACCTCCTATACTCACGTCAAAATATAAAACACTTAAGACTGAGTTATGCGAACGTTGCTGTACCGTATCTGTACCGTATGAATCATCTGCTACTTTTTGGTACATAAAAAACAATAAAAAAGCTTACCGAATTTAAATGTACCGTAGTTGTACCGTTGTTAAGTGACATTTGTAAAACAGGGATACCCAGCTTGTATGTTAATTTAAATGCGGGTATTTTTGGTTTTTCAGTATACCTATTGAATTGCGACAAAACAACTTTTAATACAACATATTTCCATATATGTATACAAATATACATAAATATGTATGTGCTGAGGTCAGAAATGTTAATATTTTCGGTTGATTTCATATGTTTTTACCCTATTAGAGTTTTTACGCGGGATAGAATTTCCGGGAATCCCGGGACATTTTTTTTAAATTAATCCCGACAAATTTTTTCCGGGAATTTCAAATTAAATTTTATGAAATTTAAATTTATTAGCATCGTTAAAATCAAAAACTAGCAATAAAAATATATTCACTACTAAAATTACTAAAAATCGAACTATTTTTCCTACGCCAATAAATCAACGGTCTTTTTAATTGCTGATGAAATGTCTAAAAAGCATCTTGAAGTAGAAAATTAAACTGTACACGATACACCATCACCATCACCAACACCATAACCAAATTAAAAAAAAAATAAATGTAAAGAAAATACAAAAGCCTGAAAAAAAAGAAAATTTTTCCATCAATTGTATCAATATTTCGACAACATTTGTTTTAAAATTTTCAACAAAATGTTGTCAAATTGGGCCGAAACATAAAAAACGTATCATTGTTGTCAAATTGACAATACGCTGTTGTCAAATAGGTATCGTACTGTCATTTTTAATTGCGTATATACAAAAAACTTTTGTTTTCACAGCATTAATTTTTTTTAAGTAAAATAAAATGAGTGGGAAATAAAATTATAAAACTTGGAAAGTTAAAAAAACCATAATACAGGGCTGTTCTGGAAATGTAAAACACAAAACGCAAGAATTTGGAAGTGGTTTTAATACACTTTTAATCTAATTTGTATAATTTTTGTTATAAAATTCCGTTTAATAGAGAACTATTTGTATAATATTTGTCATACAATTCTTTTATTACAGAAATGTTATTCAAAAACGACGTTTAAAATTGTAGCGTTTTGCGTTTTCGATTTCCAGAAAATCCTTGGTTACAAAGGATTTTCTTCTTAAAAAAATGATGTACAAAAAATTTATGACGATAAAGATGACAAGCAATTGAAAAATTTTATATTAAAGGCCTAACTTTAAGCTGGCATTGAGCTACTGTAAACAATTAATAAAAAGCCCCTCAAAATTAAAAAAATATTTTATTCCGTACGGAAAGTGCGATCTGTTTCGCACTTTGCTTAAGCTAATGCCAGTTTCATAAAATAACCAAAAAGTTTTCTTAAGTACAATATGGTTCGACACATACATATGTATCACATGTATTCGCACAATTGCTTAAGCCAACTTAAGCATATTATAGTTAGGTCTTAAGTCTACTATTTTACAATGAAGTACCCGTATTTTTTTATTTCTATTGTACATTTTACTAAAATCAATCGGGTAAATTTTTTAATTTTCATTTTAAAAATTTTAAATAAATTTACAAAAATTCATCATATATTTTAATTGATGGGCTTTTAATTACTACACTCAGAAAAATGTGTTATCGAAATGACAACGGAATGTTGTCAATATACCAACGGTGTGTTGTAAAAACTGATAACAGGATGTTGTCGGAATGACACCATTATGGTGATAATATATTAACATTTTGTTGTCAGAATGAGACCAAATGGTGACAAACTTACAACGAGGCGGATAAAAATATTGACACCATCCGTTATCAAATTGAACACAAACGTAGTTGGCTCACTTCTGATAACGAATGGGGTAAAATTTTGTATTTTTATACCGGAGTTTTCCCTCTGTGTGTAGAGAGCGAGGGGAGCACGTTTTCGGTACCAGGCAATATACCTATCAACAAGGATTAGAAATAGAATCTCTGATGAGCTTTAAAATACTTTTAAATAGATCCATGTAAAATATTATTAATTTATTTTAATGTAAGAGCCCGCGCTTTGACCTTCAATTTTGTTAAATTTTGAATATAGCAACAATAGCATTGTATTGCAGAAAAGGATTAACGACTCTGCCCTAAAAATGTCAAGAGATGGTTTAATATAGATGAAACTTGAATCAAGACGCCAGACGCCCGGATTTGACTTTTTTAATTTTTTTTTTTTGCAATTTTTATTTGTTTTAACGTAAGACAAATAAATCTTGCTATTAGAATATGATTCGAGAACTTTTATTTTTCTCATACATCAGTGACCCACCCTAATGTACATATGAATGTAACAATTAATTTGGTTTTGTTTTGGTTTTCAGTGGAGTTATTAAAGCGAATTTTTTTAGACTGTCGGATATGTGTGTATTCTTTTAAAAAAGTATAAACTTTTGTCTTGAAATCATTGTTTTATTCAACGATTTTCTTTGTTTCGTTTCCCGGGAAATTAGAAAGCCTAATACATATGTATGTTTAGATGTAAAAAAACAAATGCATATACACATACAATCAATATTTGAAACATATCGTCAGCTCATTGTTGGTTTGACCTACCGACCATTTTAAAAAAAGTAAGGTTAGGTATGGGGCATAAATATTTTAAATACCCTCTTTCAGAATCCAAAACCGGTTTCATTAAATTTTTTATGGTTTCTTAGATAATAAGCATTAATTTTGCTCCATATCAACTATTTTAATAAAGTATGGCTTTGCACTACAAGCCACAACGTACAAAATAAATATAACTCTTGCTTTGCTTCATTGCCGGAAGAAAAAAGTAGTTAAAGCGAAAGCAAAATTAAATGTCAACAAATCAATACACAGCAGTAAGTTTACGTATGCAGCACAAAAATCTACTTTTTTTTAAATAAATTCAGAAAAGTGGCGTATGCGGCTCAAAACAATAATTTTCACTTTCAATAAAATGCTATTAACTTCAATGTTAGTTGTTGAACGTTCATCAAAACATATGCCAGAAGATTCTTTCGGGTATATTTTCCGAAAACTTCATGTTAACCTTCATTGTTGTTTTTTTCCACTACGACTTTTTGGCATATGCGCCAAACCAATAATGGTCTGACGATATATGTAGGTATGTATGAAAAATGCTTTAAATTAGAGATGTAGCGAATACCGATATATCGGCGATACTTTGGATTTGCCGATATATCGGTATCGGCGATATTTTACTGTCGATACTACGATACTTTTTTTTATAGTTTTTTTGAAAAAAAAAACAGTTTAATTTTCAATGATTATTTTTTGCATAACAGCTAAATGAAATAACACATTAAAAACCAGAGCTAAACATTAAACAGATACACTACTTCTTTTTGGACAGAAGTATAAACGCACTGACCGCTTGGTGTGGAACAGTAGCTTTAGCCATTTTGCTTTGCACCATAATATATTTTTCTGGTTTATTGGCCCCTAAGGGCTTAAAAACTCATGTAAATAAATTAATAAATTAATAAATAAATAAATAATATGTGGATATTTGTTTAATAAACTGTAATTTTAAAAGATTGCATCGTATACCGATAACCGAAATTGTATAAATTGAATAAAGCGCTTTTTGTATCAAAAATGTATTGCTTCAAAGTGGGAACTCACCATATAAAATTCAGGCCTTCCGTAAGCGAAACTCTAAAGGCTCAATTAGCCGGGAGTAACAGTAACAGTAACCTTTCCTTAAAAAAGTAAGACCAATCTATTTCTTACAGATTGAGACGTAACATCTTACTGCTAACCATAATCGTTCTAATTGCTTTACATACAACAAAATGTAGCAGCTGATTTGCAACGTTGCTGTTACTCCCGGCTAACTTAGCTTTTACATATGTATCTCCCTTGCTTCTTGGAAGCTCCATTTTTTATTGGTTATCTATTTGTACGTTTTAAAATTTCTTGCTTTCCTTTATCAATTTTTGTGAGAATAAAAATAATTTTTCTACAAAATTTGGGTAACTTCTTAGAGTCTACAAAATCCATAACAAAACCACTGCTTCAATCGTCCTTACCGTTGTTGGCGAATTCAAAATATTCCCCGTACATAAGAAATAGAAAGGAATTTAAATGACTTAAATTAAAACTTTCGAAATTGGCATAATGTTGTGTAAGTTGTAAAAAAAAACTTTCTTTTTAATTTACATATATATTTTAACTCATTAAATTAGTTTAAACCATTTATCACCTAAACATTTCTTTATATACCTGAACAAATTATAAATTAAAAAAAAAAAAACATAATCTCATTTATCAAGAAAATAAAAAAACTGGTTAGTTTTGCGTTTAAAAAAAATTTAAAAAAAGAGACCACTTTATTTTTTTTAAAACGCATAAAATAAAAATACCCTTATCATATCTTTTCTCATTTCTTTCATTATTAAGTTACCTTTAAATTTTCAAAGAAAATTTAAGTTTGAAAACTTGCAAGTAAACGCGTAAATTTCATTTAGCTTTTTACTAACAATCTGTTATCAGAAAATTTTTTTCTTTTTTCTTTTAAAATTTTTAAGTTTTCTGTTTTTTTTTATTTATTTTTTATGTATGGGTGTTTCCAAAGTAACGGTCGTTACCGATTTTCGGAAATTATTTTTTAAATAAAATTCCAACCTACCCAAATATGCCACGAGGATTGCTCCATTTTGGACTTCCGAAAGTTCAAGCAACGGCAGCAACCCAAAGAATTCAAGAATGTAATTTCAATACTTTTCTTGACCATTAAAAAAGTAACGGTCGTTACTTTATAAATGTGCTGTTTTCAAATGTCGGAAACAAACATCATGTATTGTAAAATTTTGCGCAGGATATGCCGAGTAAAATATCTGATTATATTCTTTGAAATGTTTTGTTTACGGAATGGATTTATTTTCAAACAAAAGAAATTAGTTACCAAAAAAATTTTTTTTTTTTAAGTAACGGCCGTTACATTTTAAAAAGTCAACAGTTTTTGTGTTTAAATTCATACTCAAAGTAGCATATTTTTGTTAGTATAAAGAAAATTAAAGTTAATCTTTTGGAAAATTACAGATACATTTATTTTGTATAATATTAGCGGAAAAAAAAATTAAAATAATAATTTAATTTTTCTGTGGAAACACCCATATTCAAATACATTTTGTTTGGTATTAGACCGCAAACAAGGCAAACAAATATTAGTTTAATTTTTTTGCGTTGTGAATTTGTACACTCCATCTCTTCGCTCTCACACTCTATTTTGTTTATTTGACTTTTAGTTAACTACGCACTTTTAAATTTAAAATTTCATTCTTGAAAAAAAGAAATAAAGAGCTTAAAAGGAATCAATAAACACATGCGATCGATTCATTGATCTACTTATGTGTTATTATTTCATTTGTATGAGTAAAGAGAACCCCAATAAATACCAATAAAATTCTAATTCAAACAATACATATTCTAATGAGTATGACCTTGTAGTTTCCAAAATAAATAAAAAAAATTATTCGTTCAAAAGCAAAAAAAAATTAGGCATCAGACAAAAATATTTAGTAAACATTTTGTGTTTTGAAAACGAGGAATTTTGATCGTAAAATGGGTTTTTTTTTCTTCCTTGGTTAGGTAGAAACGCTGATGCAAAGTCAATCCACCACCCTCACCAAGAAATCGATATAGTCCATTGTTACGGCATCGGTTGTAAATAAATGTATCGTTAAACTGCTTGCTACTTAATGTCGACATAAATGTATTAGAGCGATAAATTGATCGTTAACGATTTTGTTTTTCTCAATCTACCGACAAAAACATTGTTTTCAGTATAAGAGTTTGGAGTCAGTAAATTAAATTAATTCATTTTGCATCGATTTGTATTAAACGGGAATTCCCGGGATCCCGGGAAATTTTAAAATAAATCTCGCATTCTCGGGAAATGAAAAAGTCCGGGAAAAGAAAAACTCTAGTGTGTACACACATTGTACAGATTTTAACTACTTATTAAGAGGCTGCTTAACGTTTTTTTGATTCAATTACCATTCTCATCTAACTGCTTAAGTATGCCTCAGAGAAGTCCTTGGCTCTTTCTCATAAAAGATAAGATGCACACTCCTTTCTATGAGAAGGGTGAAGAGAAGGAGTACAATTTGTATACCTACACCACAATAGTGCTGATGTGTGTAACTTATGTTGTTATTCTTGAGTGAGTGTTTTAAAAATGAAAAATTTAAAAACGTTGACAACTAAAAATTTTTTGATTTTTTAAAGACAATTTTCAAACAAAAATGTCTTCCCCAAAAATAAGTAAGTTTGGGAAAAAGAATGCTGGGCTATTGGTAATTATTTATGACGAATATATGTGTGTATTTTTATTGTCGATTTTAAGGATGAATGAAACAAACAGATTGAGCAAGCGTATAAATTGGCTCATTCGAAAAGAATTTAAAAAAACATGCCAAAACCAGTCGCTACAAACAAAATAAAATAATTTTTTTTTACTTAACATTTTTATTTGGAAATTGTTGGGGATTTCTTAATATAATTTTTCTTATTTGATCAGAAAAAAATATTAACTTTTTAAAGTTTTGTTTTTTAATTTGGGGTTTTTTGGGGATTTATTTTTATTTTTTGGGGACAAGGAAAAAAGTACATACCAAGTTTACACTTATTTTCGTCAATTTTAAAACCTTTATGGGCAATAGCTTTCAACCTTTGGTGTAATATAATAATTTTAAACGGGATGGAATAGGAACACCTTTGACCTTATCGTTTATCTAGAAAAAAGTGTTTAAGTTAGCCCTATGAGGCATGAAAAGTAACATTAACACTGTTTATTTTATTTACATATATACATACATACATACATATGTACATGCAAATGTGTCAGGTTTTGATAACAAAGAAAAAAAACTTACGTACATATGTATATTCGAATGTAACGGTACAGTAAAAGTACATATTAAAGCATCTTTGCACATGTTTTCCCTTTTTTTATTCAATAACAAGATGCTATTAAAGCAAATTACCTCAGATAATTTCAATAAAAATATGATAAGATTTCTTACATTTATTTCATCAGACAGGGGTCTTGATAAGAGCAGCAGTAGTTTTTTTGAGGGTTTGCAAAAAATAAAAAACAAATCATAAACAAAATAAAATAGAAATCAACAAAATACCTGCAAAAAAAATTAAAACAACAACAAAATTAGAAACGTAATTTACCTCTAACTGAGAGTGTGAATTTGTCGTACGTCTGTCTATTTCCATGCCTAAAACAAAAATGTCCCACAGTGCTTTGTTTCATAGACAAAAATAAAAAGAAGAACTATTGTGCTTACATTTTTTTATTAATATACTTAATATACATATGTATGTATATACCACTTATATTTTTGTTTGATTTTAGGTAAAAACCAAAGAAAATCTTAACATGGTTATGAACAGGGAAACCAGAAATATGCTCTAAAATGCGCATTAACTGCCTGTTCATCTATTTTCGAACGAAGACTTTGATCGCTTAACTTACATTTAAAGCAAAAACAAATTTCAAAATATTGTTTTTGTTTTACATGTAAGTTAAGCGAACGAAGTCTTTGTTCGAAATCGATGAATCGGCCATAAGAAAGTCAAATCCCGATAATTCGTACCCCGATAAATCGTAATTCCTGATAATTCGTAATAAACTGTCGGTCCCTTGAAAAAATCTCGTTAATTCGTAAAATTTCCATACGTTTTGGTCCCCTCGCTAATTTTTTTTTCGAATAAAATCTTCTTAACCTCTTATAAATCGTAATTGTTTGCTAGGTACCACTTATAATTCGTAATAAAAAAAACATAAACATTGAAAGAATGATTTTTTGTTTGACGCTATTGTTTTGCATGGGTTTTTGCTTCTGCTTGTGTGTGCGTTTTCAAATAAATAAACATCTAAAACAAACAAAAATAATTTTTATATATTTTATTTTTAACAATTGTTTTCTAAGTTTTTTTTATCGTTTTAGTAAATAAATTGAAAAACCCCGTTAATTCGTATTTATTTTATTTTAACCCCGTTAAATCGAAACCCTGCTAAATCGAAAACCCCAATAATTCGTAAAAAATTGCCGGTCCCTTGCGATTACGAATTATCGGGATTCTACTGTATGCAGTAAAAACTTGAAAATATGCCCTAAAATTTTTTAAAAATATGCCCCAAAAAATTTAAAAATTCCTTATTTGAAAACGAAATATTTAACAATTTAATAACAGTTCCATTTAATAAAAACAATCCTAAAATTATAATCGGTAAAGCCAAAACTTCATAGTATTTACAGATGAATTTTCGAAATTTTACCCTATTTGGAAATGAAGGGCAGTCATCGGCTCACAAAGAGGTTAAAAGTCATATAAGAGTTATTTGTGCAGAATATTATTAAGATATAAAAGGAATTTTAGGGACAGTCGCCAAATTGTTTATTAACATTAACATTTAAAAGGAAGTTAAAGCTATTTATATATGGGAGCTTTGTGCAAATGTGAACTGATTATAAAAGAATTTAATTTGCGAATTTAATCAAAATATTAACATAATTAAATAGTTTAACAACACAAAGAGTCTAATTTGGATAAATATATTGTTTCTGCCTTTATTGGTCGCTCAAGGAAAAACATGCAATTTCATATTTTTGGTTACCCTATAGGGTAACTATAGTTATGACAAATTGAAAAGTACAATCGTATATAAAGGATGATAAGCAAACTTGCATTGGCAGTAGAGATGAGCCATTCCGAGCTTCTTACGGAATATAGTGATTAGTGAAGATGATTTAAAATTTCTCAAAGCTGTGATTGTGATCACGGTTTGTCAGTTTTCCAATTTTTATACAATAAAGTATCTATACTAGGATATGTTTTAGAATCTTTTTAATATTTTATAACAAGAATCAAGTGAATAGATTAAAAAAGAAAAAAACAAAATGTGTACTAACACACGTACATATGTATGTTAACAAATAAAGTTCTTTTCGAAATGTCGAATTAGCTCTCGTTTCGCTGCCACCTGTGCACGCACATCTTGCAAAATGCATTTCGAAGCACTTTCCAATGATACCCATATTGCTTATACCTAAGGAGATATTGTTAAATTATTCTAAAATTTGCCTTCACCCATAACTGCGTTGGGCCATCTGTTTAAAAAACTTTTTTATTTTTAATTAAATCAAATTGTTTTTGAAGACGAAGCATTGTGCGTCCGTCCCATCGTTAGGCTGTCTGTTTGTGAACGTATTGTTCGTTGTTATCATTATCATATTAATTTACTAGGTATGTCTGACTAGTATTTTTTTCGTGTTTTTGTTTTCATTTCAATATTTTGCTGTCACTGTTGCCTTTTATTAATTAATTGTTAGCGAGACAACTGCATTAAAGTATTTTATTTTTTTGCAAATTAAAAATAATTTGCTTTGTTTTTGCTTTTACAGCGTTTTTTTTTTAGTTATACTTTGCATTTGTTTCCTTATTTAATAGTGCTTTTTTATTATTTATTATTTTCTTATTTTAATACCTATTTTGCCGTCTTTTATCGCGTAGTTTGTTTTTGTTCGATGTGTTTTTTTTATTTGTATCACTTTTAAATTATTTCAAAACTAACACGTTTTTTTATTCTATCCACCCAGACACACATGTGTTTAACAATTTAACATTAAAAAATAAACAAATTGTATTTTGTTGCTTTATTTTGTATACAACTTTTACCACATTCAAGAATAAACAATATTGTTTTGATCATTTGAATTAAAAAAAACTTGACAGTTACAATTTTATTTTACAAAAATTACGCTGCATTTAAGTGAGTTTGATTTTATTTGTTGAGAAAAATTATTATTTATTAAAAAAAAAAAATATTGAATAAATATTAAAATTTTATAAAAACATCTAAATTTATAAAAAAAGTGCGAGTTTTTTTTCAAGGTAAAGGTTTTTTTTTTAACAAATATGTAGGTATTTCAAGGGTCTTTCATTAAATTTAAATAAAACGAAATGTTTCATTTCCATGACTCGCACAAATGACATGTGGAATGTTGACTTTAAGGGCCGCTAAGGTTTGGGGCTAATTCACATAGACATGCGATTTAAGGAAACCGTCCACAAAAAAGTCTTAACGGTCAAATCCAGTGTTGCCAAAATTTGGTGGCCAAAAATGACTAAATTTACGGAAGTAAATGGCTAAAAATAAGCTAAAAAATGGCTAAAAGTTTTTTTTTTTAAATAAAAACACATTAAAATTCAATTACAAAAAAGAAATAATTTTTTTTTAGTTGTTTACGATGAAATTGTAAGTTAAGATCATTTTGTTAAATAAGAATAAAAGTAAATTAATATTTTGATAGATATCTAAAATATTAAATCATCGATAAATTCGATGTCGTTGTTGTTTATTTCATAGGAACCACTCGTGCCTATTAGTTTTAAATAGTTTGAAGGTAAATCATAATCACTACAACATTTACCCAACCTTTTGAGTCCAGTGGCCGTATTCTGTAATTCGCTAAAGCTAAATCTCTATCGCTAAAAATGTAAAAAGTTGATTTAGCGATTTTTGGCTACGAATGCAATACTGTAACGTGCATTGCTTAATTTAGCTTTTAATGTCATCGCTAAAATTTTAAAATTTTGTATTCTCTAAAGCATTTTAGCGATCGAGATTTAGCTTTAGCTAAGCGAATTACAGAATACGACTGCAGATCTACAATATAAAACAAATAAGAAATTATAGTCGGTCAACCCCGACTATATGATACCCTACACAAGGTTTACATGGACAGCAGCGTTGCCGTTGTGACACTAAAGTATCACTTTTGACCCTTTTTCATGCCAATGACACTTTTTGTGACCCTTTTTCCATATTCCTTACGAAAGTTCTCATGAGTTTTGTGAACTTGTGAAAAATTGGTAGTACAGTGCACGCTCGATAACGTGAACTAATTAAAACCAAAGGAGTTCACGTTAACAAAAGTGTTCACGTTTTCGAATGCCAAACAAGTATGAAGTGGATATGCATATATTAACACATTTAAATTCATATTTTTTTGTTTATTTATATTCAGAATTATATACAGAACTATAAATCGGAGAAATATTTTTATTTAAAAAAATCAGTCATCATTTTCTAACAACTGAAACACAACTTTCTCCCTTAGACGTCTTAGTACATTCATATCGCTTTGTTCGACGTCTTCATGGCTAGCCCACTGTATAGCTTTGTTGAAAATTTTTACTGCTTCACTGGGTTTAATTTTCTCCGAAGCTTCTGAGATGCAGTCATCATCGTTGGATTTCTCCTCCTCTTGACCAAGTCGGAGCATGGCGTGTTGTAGTAAAAGAGATCCGATTCTGACAAAAAGTTGTTGTATTCTTTGTTATGACAGCACAACGCGAAAATCAGTTAATTTTCAAAGAAGAGACAGAGAAAAAAGAGTTCGAGAGAAAAAGAAGAGTACAAGAAGGGTACGAATTAAAACAAAAGAGAAAACAGTTTGATATTTATGTTGTGCGATCAAAACAAACACCGATAAAAAAGTTCAAGTTATAGAGCTTTCTTGCTTTGTTCACGTTTTAGAGTAGTCAATGCACAAATAAATTTGTTCACGTTTTGGGGCGTTCACGTTTTAGAGTGTTCACGTTATAGAGCGTGCACTGTATGTCATAACGGCCAGTGTCATAGTGTCCACGAACACTATATACAAACAACCTTAAATTAGCAACTTGTGAGTCCATGCTTCCCTCTCTCCAATTTGCTCGAATTGGAGCTGGAAGAATGGACTTCAAGTGAAGAATAAATTTTAAAATATACAGGTATGTTCTAGGTTTCGACTCGAATTGAAAACGAAAAATTTTTTGAATCCGCATAATTCATAAATTGGTGTTCTCAAATCCGCATGTTTTTGTTATTTGAAGTTTTTGGTTGAAAACACTTTAGTTAAACTAAAGATCACTAATTTGCTAACAGCAGCATGATAGCAAAGTCTAATATTTATTAAAAATCATGAAAGCTGTAGGAGTATGGGCCAAATTCGCGAAAAATTGCAAAATTTTAAACAAACACTATAATTTATTTGAAATCGCTAAATGGGTTGAAAAAGAAAAATGTCGGAAAATAAAAAAAATTAATGCAAAATTTGCAAAATTAGCGAAAATTTGAAATATTTAAATTAAAAGTTCCTAAAACTATAAGAATGGCAAAAATTCGGTAAAAATTGCTAGAATAGCGGAAATTCCAAAAAAATTGCCAACAGCGGCATGAAAGCAAAGTCTACTATTTATTATAAATATTAAAGCTGTAAAGAATCAGAAAACTTACAAGAACAAATCGCTTCTATCGCGAGCATGGCTAAAATTCGCGAAAAATTTTAAAATTTGAAACAACCGAAAAAACTAATTAGAGATCGCTAAACCGATTAAAAAAAAAAACAAATTGTCGAAAACAACATTAAAAGCGTTAAAAAATTAGCTAACAAGCTTGTTCTGCAAATCACTTTTACTCAAATCACGTGATTTCAAATCACATGTGCCTACTAAAATCTCACGTGTGATATTTTAGTGCCCCGCTTTTGTGTGTTTTGGTAATTTGAAAAAAATTAGCTAACAGTCTTGTTCTGCAAATCACTTTTACTCAAATCACATGTGCCTACTAAAATCACACGTGTGATATTTTAGTGCCCCGCTTTTGTGTGTTTTGGTGATTTGAAATCACGTGATTTTCAGAACAGGCCCGATAAATTACATCAAAATCAATGAAAAAGACGATTTTAAATTTTGCGATTGAGGTAACGATTTATGTTTGATTAAACTGGACCAAGAACATTTTAAACTAAAAACAACTTTTTTTTGTTAAAAATTTTATCACATATAAGAATAAAAGTCGATTCGTTTTCCTTTCACCAACCCCTTCCTACTCTTATTGAAAACGAAAAAAACATGTGGATGTGAAATGCAGAGCACCAAAAATGCTGAAGTAATACACTTTCGAGTGGATTCGGATTCTAGAACATACACGATAGAATAGGTATTTCTAAAAAGTGATTAACATTATCAAAGGTTTTTGTAAAAGTAACTTATTTTTTGGATAACATGACTAATATTAAATGGTTTCTTGGTTTTAACATTGACTTATGATTCAAGTATGTATAAGTACATTCATTTTAGTCTTATGTATTTAATTAATACAGAATAATAAACTTGACCCTATTTTACTTAAAAATACCATTTTTTACCCTTTTTTTTTCTTAAATACCCTTTTTATGGCACTTTTTCGAAACTTTCAACGGCAACCCTGATGGACAGCCAGCCAGCCAGCCAGCCGGCCAAACATTGTTAATTCGACTCAGAAAGCGATTCTGAGTCAATCGGTATACCTGGGTATACGTTAACATCAGCACAAACGCATAGTACCCTCTCCACTATTGTGGTGTTGGTATAAATGTTTTATTGTTATGGTAAAAATATTTATCTTATTGATAAAATCGAATTAACGGTTGCCAAATGTAACCTATTTCTCAAATTACTTTTAACGAGGTTACTTGGCTAAATACCCTCTATTCTTTAGCATTAGACCATTGGAGTGAGAGCAACTTTATAGTCAATTCTGAAATTTCTAAAAGTTTTTGTAAACCTGTTACTTGCAAATTACCGTTAATATTACTCTCCTACACACCTTAACGCCGTCTAAATGCGATACAAAGAGTCAGCCAATGGAGAAACGTTGTAAGTTACTAACAAAATTATTATTGAAAACCGCTTGCGTAGTGGAACAACGTCTTAACTGACGCTATCCACCCTTAAGTTAAAAACAGAGAAGGATAATAAATAAATAATAAATGCTCAATGGACCACATCGGTCTCCAAGTGAACGTAACATAGACAAAATAAAAGACGCAACTCATTTTTCCACAAATGAAGGCGATATGTTGATTTAATGTGACACCTCTTGATTGTTTTCAGTAGGGCTGTGAAGTCCCTGGCTTGATAAACCAGCATTAATTGACTTCTTGGAGGTCAACATTGTTAATTTTATTCGTGACATTTGTTTGAAATCAGTTTCAATTGGTAATGCCGTGTATTAATCTGCGATTAAAATTAATTTTTTTTGAGTTGTCTACCATTTTAAATTTAATGGTCTTAAAAAATACGCTTTATACCTTATTTAGTAAACAAAATTACTAAAGGACCACTATGTTAGACAACTTTATCCAATTCTTAGGGTATATCTTGCGACATTTATAACCAACCTTTTGAATATATATATATGTATAATGATTGCAGACTTTTCTAAAAAAGACACCGAGACTTTGCTTCAGAAGACTGTGCATTTTTTATCAACAATATTTAAAAATAAATAAATGTCATCACTGATATCGAATCTTGATTTTATTTGGGTATCTGAAGAAAGACTTTCAATTTACATCAGAATTACACCTAACAGCCATACCTAAACAAGAGCGGAAAGCGTTTTTCTAGCTGTCAAAAATTCTCATGCTCATACAATTTGTATGAAGCATCCCTAAATAGCGCGGCGTCAACGCTTTACAATTGGAAAATCCGATTTTGATAGCGCGTTTAATAGTGAAGTTGGCCGCTATTAATATATTTATATTGTGATGGATATAAAAACTTATTGTTATTCGTTCGTTTAATTTTTATTTAATAATTATTTTTTCTTGCGCAAAATTTTCAACAACAAAAAAATTTAGTGTTGAATATCGCTGGTTAGTACAAACTTTGCATTCAATATTATTAACACGCTAAGTACACATTAGTGTTGAGTGTAAAACGTAACTAACCAGTTGGCCTCCGTATTTAAGACATCCTCGAAGACGGATGCACGACAATGTTAATTCCTGCACGACATGAGAGGGACAGCAGGAACAAATCGTCAACGACATTTTCGGACAAGTGTCGCGAAAATCGTGCACGACACAAAGACAATGTCGCCTACTTTGTCGTCAACGACTATATGCATGACAATGTCGTCTATTTTGACGTCCACGCCAAAAATTATTATATGATTATCTATTTCAGACAGTTTTTTAGTATAGTTGGAATTTTAATTTCTTTTATGTTTTATGTCTGGCCAACTGGGTATTATTTTGTTCTATTGTAACTTAGAAAAATTTATCACTTTGTAAGTATCCTGCTAAATATATTACACAATTATAATGCATTATTATTTTTTAGAAAAGAAAACACCATTATTCCTTACAAAAAATTCCCCTGAATGGAAAAAAGAAAATTTGCTTAAAGAATAGGAACTATTATTTACTTCTACTTAAGTTATTTATAACAAAAACCAACCATTACTAACATTGATTTTATTGAATTAATATGACAGTTGAATGTGCTATTTATAAATTCAGATTTACCTAATTCCCCTTCTGCTCCAATTAGATAAACACTACCACCTTCTATTAGTTTATTTTTCCCCTAACAAATTCGTTTCTATTACAAATCTAATTGCCCCCCAATTATTGTTCGTAATTTTTTTAAATAAATTCCAAACAAATCGGTAGAATAAAAACGTGATAATATTTCACGTTGATTTAGATTTAATACAAAATTATTAAACGAAACAAATTTGAAAAATGATTTGTATACATACATACTTATACATAATTTCATTGCATTAAAAATAACAATCTGAACAATTAGTCTAGCTTTTTTGTTTAATCTTTATTATTAACATGCAAAAAAATACATATCGTTGGTCTCATGAACAAAGAGCCCAACTCACATAATTTCAACTTTACGGGAAAAGGTAATAACCTAATACAGTAGATAAGGGATATAAGAACACATTATATAAGATAAAATCGCTTTTAAGAAAGCATTTGAAGAGCACCGTGACTTTTTCCGTTATATATTTCCATATTTAATTCTGCCTAAGAGAACTTTTTATAAGAACAAAAAAATCGACACTAAAAATATTTTGCCATGCACCAATAATCAAAATACGTTTTTAAGAAAACAATTTTTACACGGCAATACTGTATTTGCTTACATAAAGCAAAATATCCACACAAGAACGTGCATACTTGCTTGCACAAAATATCTAGCCTAGTGTATACAATTGAGTAAAGAAATAAATTTCTAAAAAAAATATGTAGTGGCTTAAAAGAAAGAAAAAAAAACGTTTTTGGCAATAAAATATATATTTTATAAATTATTAAAAAAAAAAATTTTTAAATCCTAAAAAATAAATTTATTCCGAATTGCTAAAATCCGCCAAAAATATATGTATATATATATTTTGTTGCATTTTTATTTAGAACAAAGTAACAATGATAAGTGAAGACAAAATATTTAATAGTAGTGTAGTTAAAGCAGCAAAGAACGAATTACATATTATGGTTAGTATTAAACAAATATGGGATATATGTACATATGAATGTGGTGGCAGTTCTATTATATGTCTAAAACGCTATACAGTTCACCGACAAGACCCCCTTCTTGTCTTCTTTTTTGGAATACATTGTAAAGGGAATTAAATTTATTCAACGAAAGTAATAACGCGTAAAAAAGTTCTTATAACGTTCCAGTTCGAAGGCGAGTGTTAGTGGAGTCCATTATACCTTCTCAACACAGGCATTTCTAGTAAGAACTACCAGCATAGAAAGTACAGACAAAGCTAGTTTTATAAAATGGTACGGACCTGCCGTATCATTAAAGATACAAAATTTTGGCCAAAACTGATTAAACTTAATGGAATATCGTTATTTAACTATTTCAAAAGCAAACAAATTATTTTCTCGAAGATTTCCTAGTCTTCATCGACCATTTCAAAATTAAATCATTGAGTTTCTAATACTGATTATGAATGCTTGAAATTTCATACGTAAAAATACTGAATAAAAATAATATTACTTTTTCGTATTGAATTTAACGAATTTCAAAACAAATTCATGGCTTATCAAAGATAGCCAAAAAAAACTCGCCAACTATTTTATAAATCGCCATGTCGCCAAACAAGTTTGAAAATCGCCACGTTTGGTGAGAAATCGCCAAATCTGACAACCCTGCTCAAAAACATTTCTTATGTGCATATGCAATGTGAAATAATTGCTCAAACATTTTAAATTTTAAAAATTTATGCTGCTTTCTAGCAGCAAAAAATTAAACATTACTTTTTTGGTTGCCAAGTTTGATCACTCGATTACCAAACGCATTACATAAAATCATAAAAATATAAAGTAGTAAAAGAACTTATTATTCAAGTGGTTTAAAAATGACTGAAAATATTTACTGTAAAATGAAAAAGAAAGTATACGAATTTCTTCTGTATTGCCTACATTATCATTTTGTATAAAAATGTTACTACAATTTTTCTTTTATGATTAAAACAGTTATGAAAGTAATCAATTCTTAAGGTATGTTCAGGCCTAACAAATATTTGACGAAAAAATCCAAAAAAAAAGCGTGACCAGTAATTTAATTAAACTTTAGCTTTTTTTTTTAACAAATTCTATTGGTTTACTAAACTTTCTTTATAAGAAGATCAATTAATAATGTAATTTAGAAATTATTAAATGTTGTTTGATTTAGCCAAACGTTTTGCAAAAGCAAATAATTTAAAAAAAAAACTGGGGGTTACGTGTAGGACGTCAAATATTTAATAGGTTTGAACATAACTTTAGGAACTAATTATAAAAATAATTAATATGGTAATCCAGTTTAGAAGTCATTCCGCTTAAAATGCTTAATTACAAACACGATTATCTTTTTAAAATGTTTTTGCTTGGTTAAGCTTGTACATTAACATTTTTGTACTGTTCTTCTACCGACGGTATGGTTTATGTTCAGAAGTAAATTCATTTCTTACTTCATCAATCATTTTATTGCAAGCCAGGAATGTCAATCAGATTATTTATACCAGGCGAATTAGTTCTATTGAAGCTTCAAATTTGTTATTTGGGATACAGTCATGTGTAATTTCCAAATTCTTCATCGGCAACACTGATCAAAATGTAAAATTGCTTGTAAACCGTTATTTTTGATTCTTTTGCATTAAATTTTTGTGACGATATGTATTTGTGTCAAATGTATTGAAATCACTAAAAAATTAAATTTCGAGGAAATTTCAACTTAAGACCTTTCTGCATGCGACAAACGATATTTAACTTTATCAGTCATGAAGCAGAGAAAAAACCATAAAAAAAGAAGAAATATAGAAGAAAAACTCACTTTCATAAAAAGCATTTAATCCTCTAAAGGTTAAAGATTTTGTATGTGTTGTTGAGTCACTGACTAAATGCACGTAATCTTTATTAGCAAATAAATAATATATATTTTTTTTTTCAATAACAACAATAAAACAATTAATATATGTAATGAAATTTATATACTGTGTGGTAAAGAAGTCAATAAATAGATTTTAAATAAAAACTTAAGGATATGGATTTTAATATTTATGGTTAATTTAACCAAGTTCAGTTATAATAAACTGTCAGTTATAACTGTCAAAAACATATTGTTAACTGTGAGTTAAAGTAATAGTTAGTTTTAACTGAACTTGGTGAAATTGGCCGTTAATTTCATTTTGAGAATTTAGTAGTTTTCTTTATGGTTTTATTGAATATTGAAATCTAATTCTTCTAAGGAGCAAAACTTTGAGTTCGATATGAATTAAATGTTCCCCGCATAAAAATAATCCAAGTATGTACACTTTTTCTGCTACAAATGGAGGTGAAAAAGCTTTTATATTAATCATGTTTTTTATTGTTACGTTTTTATGCTCTAATCCCATAATGGTGAATGAGGGTATACTAAGTTTGTCATTTCGTGTGAAACCTAAAAAGTATATCGTTACCTAAAACGCAGAAGGCGCTTACTAACAAAAACTTAAAAATCGCCTTTTTGTTAAATTAATATTTTAATTAATTTAAAAATAAAAGCACTCTTACTTGTAACCTTAAAAAACAAATTCCCTGGGAGTTTTTCCCATTTTTACAATTGAAATAGCATAGGAAAAATAGGAGAAGGGAGAAAACTCCCGGAAAATTTTTATTCACAATTGGGCTGATAAGTTATAAATTTTAACTACGCCCACTTCTCCAATCACGTCTTTTTTCCGGAAGTTATGTATTGATAACAAAGATGCTTGTATTTGGAAACTTTGGCTCCTACCGTTCTCCAGATATACAGAAAGCTATGATACCTTTGTACGGAAGGTGCCACCTCCACTTCTCCAATTCCGCCCATATTTTTTATATAATTACCTCTTACTGTTTTTTAGATATAAAAAAATATTTTGTGCCACACCTACTTCTCTAATCCCGAACACATTTTGTGCGATGATTGTATCTAATTTCTCCCGATATGCTGAAATCAGTAATTTCTTTGTATTAATAGTGCCATGCCCACTTCTCCAATTCCGCCCATTTTTTCAGAGAGCTGTATTGATAACCAAGATGCTTGTACCTAACTTGTAAACTTTGGCTCTTGTCAAACAACAAGGGATTTATGGGCAAAATTTGAGGTAGTCGTGGTTTTTTGCTCATATCTAAGCCAATTATGGACCGCTCTGGCTGAATTTCAATATCAAACTTTAACGGAGTATACGTGACAGAAATATATGTATAATAATCTAGCCCTCATAGTTTCTGCAGTCTTCGGAAAAACCATTTCAGTATACCAGACGGACATTGTTAAATCAACGCTACTCATAATCACCCAGAATAAACATATCGCACCCTTAATACTTAAGGGTATTAACTCAAAATTTTAAAATTTTCAGTAGAAGCAAGACAATTTTTAATTTTACATTACAGGCATATGAAAAAGGATTTTTAAACCAAACTTTTATTACCAAAAAGTAGACAAAATAGCATGATAGTTTTACAGCGGGTAGATACGGATATTTGTGTCGATTTCTTCCAAAAAGTGATAAAATAAAAATTTTGGGTTAATACCCTTTAGTATTTAGGGTGCGATATGTATATACTTTATGGGGACCTGAGATCAATATTGCAGACATTACAGACGGAATGACAAGCTTATACGTATGCCCTTTTACCTTCGGTGAAGGCTATAAACACATTGTGTTTGTCGCTTTATTAATAAACATAAACACAATATTTTTTTACAGCTGATACGTAAAAACTAAGAACAATTTTAATTTAATTATGTTCATCTGCAACGCAATGTCACGTTTACGTCAAAGCAACGGAAAAGCTGATCCGCAACGCATACGTTTACGTAAGAGTAGCGAGGTCTTTAGTTCTTCCATTGCAAATTGAAATTAAACCCAAACTTATTTACTTGTCAAACAGTTGTATCTACTTACATTCAGCGCCGTGGCTCGCCGTCTTGCACTGTATCTCTAACTTATCTGGGACCTCTAGAAATTTTTTGATCCAAAACTATAAGCAATGACTCTAAAACTATTATTTTATTTTAAGGACTATTTTAACGATACAATTCTAAGGGCCATTATTACAACTCGCTGATACTTAAAGGTAGGGTTTTGTCCCATGTATAAAAAGTTTTTTACTATTAAAACTATGCTTTAAGCTAAAGTGAGGAATACGTTAAAGGCAAGTTCATCCTACCAGGAAGGTAAAAGTTAAGTTGTAATAATGGCCCTTACTGGAAAAATCTGTACAGTAGTGTTAACACAACAATTGGGCATAATATTCGTATACTAATAAAAATTACAAGCTTAAAAGCTTGTTAACAAGTTAACTATAAGATAACTTATAACTCAAACTTCATATAATTCTTAACTAAAGTTTATTTCGTAACAATATTTAATCTCATTTTAGGCGTCTTCTTTGTGGAGTTTGGGCAGCCTTAATTGGAATTTGTCATACTCTGGCCGTAATTCCTATAAACAACGTCAGAAATCTTCTAGAAAGAGGTAAGTAAATAAATACATTTAAAAAAAATTTCATAATATAATTAATTTGCTTTCATTAATTAAAAAAACAAAACTTAATCATTTCCTCGTTGTTATTGTTATTGTATTTTGCAACAATATAAATATAAACAATATATTTATTTTTTATTTTTTGCAGTTTTAGTACTTTACAATATCAATGCAAACGTTCTAAAACACAATGGCATAAACCTTTAACAAATGCCATTTTCAGTTCACACTTTAAAGAGTCGAGTCGTAACGAAGAATTTCATATTGATCAATTGGTAGCTAAGGGTGCATTTGGTGTTGTATTTAAAGTAATTGATAAGAAATCTGTTAAAGAGCAACAAAGAAAAGACCAACAATTGTTGACATCTAGAGCATCTGGTTCTGCATCACCTGTTTATGCTTTGAAAGTCCTAAAGAAATCTAAAGTATTTATAATTGAATTTAACTATAATCTTTTTTATATGGACATTCCTAAATTTTTTTTAAATTTAATTTTTGTCTAGATTATCTCGGAGAATAGTTTACAGCAAATTAAAGACGAAGTGGATATACAAAAACTTTGCGGTCATCATCCGTTTATTGTTAAACAATACGATTTGTGGCAAAACCGTCGTAATTTACATATACGTAAGTACATACATGGTTTATTTTTAACAAAATTGTAAAAGGAATATGTTAGAAGAAATATGTGGACAAGGAAAGGAAACGCAAATTATTTTTGGCAGTGAAAAGATAGTTTAAATGTTAAGATTTTATATATGTAAGTAACCGTTCTATAAGGATTTCTACGCAGAAAAAGTTTGCTACGAATGCCCAGGATAAGGCTGATTCAGCCTTATTATGGTTCTCGTTGTCGGTAACACCTAGAGCTTTTTCCCGGAGTTTTTCGATTCCCGGGAAAGCGGGAATTTTTTTTAAATTTCCCGGGATCCCGCTCCATACAATTAATACAAAGTAAATTTGTTTTTAATAAATGAAAAAAACTTTTAAAAACAAACGTAAGGCAACTTGTTTACAAAAAAAGTAAAAAAAAAAATTGCGTAAATACTACAAAAATTAATTTAAGATTGAAAGCGGAGCTTGAATTATTAATACCTTACGGCTTTATATGTAAATTCCATATTATTATTCTCTAGATACAAGATATTAGAGTAGCGGATGAAACGGTATCCTTTTTAATGATTATCTAAATAACAGATTTCAGTAAGTACAAATAAAGGATTCATATAGTAATTTATTACCTGTTTATTATGGTGTTCCTCAGGGGAGTGTTTTAGGACCGTTACATTTCAAGATTTATATAAATGATTTGAAAAACAGAAATTTTTATGGAAAATTAATAATGTTTGCCGACGATATTTGTTTGTTTTACAAATATAAGCACGAAAAGGTACTAAGAACACAAATATAATATGATGCTGCGATATTAGCGGAGTTTACTCGGTTAAATAAGTTAGTACTTAACTCAGCGAAAACAAAATTTATAAGATTTTGGCCTCATGCCAATAGAAATGAAGAAAAAATGACTGTTCACGTAGATGGGTCTCTTATTTATGAATCAAACGTTGTCCAATATCGAGGAATACAATTAAGCTACAACTTACGGTGGGAAGCCCACATTGCAAAGGTCAAAGAGAAAATATCAGCAGCAACCGGAATATTGTATAAATTTAAGAACAAACTCAACACTAAAGTCAAATTAATGATTTATAAATCTCTTGTACACTCTTATCTAACATATGTATTTGCCACATATATATCAATGTGGTACGTCGACCTCTCTAAAAAGTTTGCAATCAGCACAAAACAAAGCTCTTAAAATAGTCATTAACTTACCAATGCGTTATATTCTACTATGAACTTATAAAAATACAAGGCTATTAATATCTTGCCAATCCGAGGTCTATAAAAACAACAAATGCTATTGTACATATTTAAATCTTTAAGGCCGGGTTTTTGAGATGTGTTTTAAGTTTAAACTTAGTTTAACGAAGTGTGAAACTCGGATTTTTCCGACGAAATGAGATTATTTATTATGCATTTCATTATAGAATAATGTTTGAAGCAAAAATAAGCTGTTCCGTCAAAATTTTGTATACAAAATTGGTAATGACGGCACAAATCTGTATTCAGATAAACTAAACCTAGTTTAACTGAGATTTCAAAAACCCAACCTAAAAAAATAAAAACACTTACAATGCAATGTTTCTGTTGTGTTTGTATTGTTGTAGAATTGCTGCCACCGTATACATAAATTCGCATTGGTATTTATTAATTTATAACACATAAAAAGAGCCATGCAATGGAAATCGAAATCAAGTGAAATTGAAAACAATGAAGATTAACATTTTTTGAAAATTACCGTAGTTTTTTCTGATTTTAAGATGAGTTCTAATAAAGATAATCTGTACTCGCACTATAAAGTATATAAAACGAAATTATTTAATTAACTTTTAATTTCACTAGGAGTCGATTTCCAGAACATGGCTGATAACTATTTGTTAAGCCTTATATACATACAGCTGTATTCCTAACAAAAAGTTAGCCACAGTTTGTGCACTACGTACAAGGAGCTGCTAACTAGAATGCCGATTAAGCTTAGCAGCTTGTTGGCACAGAGTTAATTCATAACGAACTTCTCTCCATTTGCCAACTTTTAATAAATCAACTCTGAATTTTTTTGATGCCACATTGTATTACTCAAAAATGCAACACGTTTTGAATTAATCATCGCTTAATTTGACATTTTTACCTTTTTTTTATTCCCTCACATATAAAAATTTTAAAATGTTTTTAAAATTAAAATAAATTAAGTAAAAGACAGTAAATTAAAAAAAAAACAGTTAATTAAAAAAAAAAAACAAAATTGTTTGACATCAAACGGCTGTTTTTCACAAGTTGGCAAACGCTTGGCAGCTCGTTAATAAGAGTTTAGCAAATCGTTAGCCAGAGTTTGGTTAGTGTATTATGAATAAACTTTTGGTTTGTATTGTTATTTGCAAGTTTAAAAGCTCTATTCCTTTAGTTGTAAACAAAACTGTTTGAAACATTTTGCAACTTTCATCACAATTTAGTCTAAATAAAATTGAAACCTTTATTCGGGCTAAGGAATGGTTTCTTGTGAGTAAAGATTATTAAAAGTCCTTAAGTCCTTTCACAAAAAGTATTGCTTATTGGCATGTACATATAACAAACGAGATCAATTTATATAGATTTTGTACGTTATTTTTATCGCATTTTTAAAAACTGGACCGTATCATGTTAATTGAAATGTCTTTCGGCAAATTACACTTTTTTCTTTACAATTTTTGTCGTAGTATATGATAATGTTCTGTACAAAATATTAATTTAATCATTTAAAAATATTATTAATAACAAGTAAGAGTGCTATATTCGGCTGTGCCGAATCTTATATACCCTTCACCATTGTGCGAGCAGAATACATAGCAATTAGACAGAAACTAAATAAAACTGGTAAATATTTTTTTTTTAAATAAGAGACAACCGGTTTTGAACTTCGCTTTTCGTAAGGGCCCAGAATATATATACTTTATAGGGTGTAGGATCAATATTGTAGAAATTACAGTTATACATATATACCATTTTTAACTTCGGTGAAGGGTATAAAAAGAGTAATTTTCGGGAAGTTAGGGGTCTAATCACCCCTGCATACGATAGACACTGGCGTATCGAATGAAAACTCGATAAATGTAATGTCGAGTTACTCGATGTCGAATGGTATTATTTCAAATTCAATACATTTCATTCGATATCGAGTTTCAAGATACCAAAATAAATAATTTCGATGGATTTTGCTCGATATCGTATGCGGTGATTAGACCCCAGTATTTCGGTTATAACTCATACAAATTTCCGACATTTTGGTATATAAGTCATATACATAGGGCATATGGCAGCCCTAAAATTTAGGTTTTTATAAAAATGTTGATGTTTTTTTGCCCATTTTTGGAGTATTTTGCTCATAAATTACCCATTGTCTAACCGATTTGATATTTTTAAATAGGAAGAATTTTACCATTTACTTAAGTTATATTTATATATAAACATTTATATATACTTGTATACATATATTTTAACAAAGTTAATTATAAAAAAGAGTAATTTTTGGGGATTCAGTATTTCGGTTGTAACTAACCGATTTGGCAGATTTAAATACCGACGTGTTGAAGAAGAAATTTACCATTTACTTTAGTTATAAAACTTGGACTCGGGGAGATCTATGGTTCCCGAAAGTGGGTATTTAAAAAAAAAAATCAATTTTGGTAATAACTTTTTTGTATCTGAACCGATTTTTCCGAGTTTTTTATAAAATATGTTCTACTTAAAATTTCCGATATTTTTATATATAAGTCATACCCATAGGACATATGGCAGCCCTAAAATTTAGGTTTTTATTCAATTTTAAATTTTTTTTGTACGGGAGGTACCACGCCCACTTCCCCAATCCCGCCCACATTTTGTAGGATGGTGTGTATTAGCAACCTAAATGTGTGTACCTAATTTGGAAGCTTTGGCTTTTGACGTTCCCTAGATATACAGCAAAAAGTAATAAAAATACAACAACCACAAGGGATTTTTCGAAAAAATTTGAGGTAGTCGTGGTTTTTTGCTCATAACTCAGCCATTTTTTAACCGATTTGACAGATTTATATACCGACGTGTTAAAGAAAAAAATTTACCATTTACTTTAGCTATAAAGCTTGGACTCGGGGAGATCTATGGTTCCCGAAAGTGGGTATTTAAAAAAAAAAATTTAATTTTGGTCATAACTTTTTTGTATCTGAACCGATTTTCCCGAGTTTTTTATAAAATATGTTCTACTTAAAATTTCCGATATTTTGATATATAAGTCATACCCATAGGACATATGGCAGCCCTAAAATTTAGGTTTTTATACAATTTTTAATTTTTTTTGTATGGGAGGTACCACGCCCACTTCTCCAATCCCGCCCACATTTTGTAGAATGGTGTGTATTGGCAACCTTAATGTGTGTACCTAATTTGGAAACTTTGGCTTTTGCCGTTCCCCAGATATACAGCAAAAAGTAATAAAAATACAACAAACACAAGGGATTTTTGGAAAAAATTAGAGGTAGTCGTGGTTTTTTGGTCATATCTCAGCCATTTGTGGACCGATCTGGCTGAATTTCAATAGCAAAATTATAATAAGAATACCTGACATAAAGATACCCCAACCAAGTCCCCATCATATCTGGGGGCTTCGGAAAACCCATTTCAACAGACAGACGGACAGACGGACAGACGGACGGACGGACAGACGGACAGACGGACGGACGGACAGACGGACAACCGGATTTGAACTTCGCTTTTCATAAGGACCCAGAATATATATACTTTATAGGGTGTAGGATCCATATTGTAGAAATTACAAACGGAATGACAAAGTTATATATACCCTTTCTACCTTCGGTGAAGGGTATAAAAAAGTAATCTATACTAATATAATAAAGCTCAAAAGTTTGTAGGTTTCTTTGTTTGTAATAGGTAATCTCCGGAACTGCCGGTCCGATTTTAAAAATGTTTTTAACAAAATGAAGAATGGAATATCCTAACGGACATAGGCCATATACGGTTATTAAATGCTTAGGATAGGGTCCAGTCGCGTTAAACCTCCTATACTCAGAAAATATTAATTATCGTTTTACAATTTTAAATTTATTAAACCAATAGTTTTCGTATTCAAAAGAAAAAAGCCATTTTAACGTGACTACGCTGTTCACTCTCCATTCCGTCTCCAGTCTGTCTGTCCTCTATACCGTTTCCTGCCTCTATGAAAATATCTAATTTTGGTGAAGTTTGAATCATAACTAGATAGATCAGCGTAAATAAAACACACAGATGAACAATTTCTGTCTATCCGAAACCGATTTTGATAAAATTTAAAATACATATATCGTTAGCTTAAATGCAAAAAGGCGTAACTAACAAATTTATAATTTTACAGGAGAAGAAAAAAACTTTGTAAAATTAAAACTATAAACATGTCAGAAAAACATGCATTGATAAGTCTTCCATGGAATTCTTCAAACAATTTTCACAGAAAAAACCGTAATTACTTGTAGTTACGTCCCTTGGGTTTTTGTCAATAAAAACGTTATTTTTGATCGCTGAAGTGTAAAATTTTGTCAAGACTTGTAGTTTAATGGCATTCATAATAATCATTCAAAACCTCGATTTTGAATTTTTTGTTAGTTACGCCTTTTTGCATTTTAGCTAACGAATATATTGCCGCCCATAAGTACGTATCATCAGTTTTCTTTTTTTTATTTTTTATTAGAGAAGCAAAAAAAGTTATAAAATAAAAAAAAAAAAAAATATTTCAGATATAAAAAAGTTGATGAAATATGGCATTAAAACGAAAAGCATGGATCGGATTAACCGCAGGCTCTCCAATTTGTTTCCCTAAATTTTGAAGTAATTGTTTAAAGTTATATGTATTTATTTTATAATGCATACTTAACCTGGTCGAATCGATGTGTATTGCTTAGGACAAGAAAATAATAATGTAAAGGAAATGGGTTTTTACGAGAATCCTTTATTAGGTCAACAAGTTGTGAGGGTAAATTTATTTTCTTGTTTTTTATTCTTCGTTGAATAAGAGAGTGAGTCGAATCGCACTCCATTTGCGTGGGCCCTACGATTAAATATTTATGTTTAATAGAGATGTTTTTTTCAAAGCTAAAAGAAATCAAAGCATTGGATAACAATACATTGCGATTTTGGTAAAAGCTTCCGTCTGAATATATAATTATATGATGAAAATTAGGCGTACGGATGATTACACACAAAGGAAAAATTAATGCTTGTTTTGTTATTTAAAAATTCAAATATTTTATTATTATTAATATTTTATTAAGCTTGAGGTCTCTTTTTTTAAAAAAAATATTAATTTTATTGAACCAATATTTCGGCACTCCGTTGTGTGCCTTCTTCAGGGGGTTTTCTTTAATTTTTGACAAAAAATAACAATTTTTAACAAATGAAATAAATTTAACAAAAAGTCATAAAACAATTTTCAATTAAAAACAAAAAAGGCTGTTTTTTGTGATGAAATGTGTCTATCAGGGGTGTGCTGGAAATCGCAAACGTAAAACGCAAGAATTTTAAAAGTCGTTTTTAAATAAGATTTTTGTAATAAAAGAATTTTATGACAAATATTTAACAAATATTTTTCTATTAAACAGGATTTTAAACCAAAAATTGTAAGAATTAGGTTTAACGTTTATTAAAAACAACTTTCAAATTCTTGCGTTTTGCGTTTGCGATTTCCAGCACACCCCTGTATATTTTTGATCTGACTTATGTTCTGCTAACCTAGTTTTTAGTTTATTCTTTATACTTTACCACTTTGTCCATTAACATTTCCCCTACAAGGTATTTTATAAACTACATTCGACATTTCCAACTTATTTATTTTATCTTTCATATTAGTAAATAATCTACCTATTGTGTTATAAGATTTATGCGCAATTTTATACCTTTCAGTATCATAAATATTAGATTTTTCTAATCTCTCCGAAAATTTTGGTACATAAGTTAGCAATTTATAAACTTTTGGTTCCGTATTACCGTTCGAGTTATTTATTCTATGATTATTATATTGTGTTAATAAATTAGATATAATTTCCTTCGGAAAACTATTTTCTCTTAAGGCTCTAAAAATTTTCTCCTTATTATTCCTATGGAAACAAGAATCACTTATTTTCAATACTGTATCTATAAAATTTCTAGCCGTGTTAATAATAATCCTTTTAGGATGATTTGAAAAATAATTAATTATTCTACCAGACGATGTTGGTTTTTGATACCAATCAATCAATAAACTTTTTCCCTTTCTTATTATCAAAGTATCTAAATAAGACAATTTAGATTCAAACTCCTTTTCCATTGTAAATTGTATATCCGCATGAAAGGAATTAAATGCATCCAAAATTTTTGCTATTTCTGATTCCTTAATTACGCAAAATAAATCATCCACATATTTTGTCATAATTTTAGGTTTAATAGTCAACTGTTCCAAACACCTATCTATTAATCTCTCCATAACAATATCTGCTACAATTGGAGATGCTGGTGATCCCATAGGAAGTCCCCTTAGTTGAACATATATATTACCGTCCAATTGAAAATATCTATTATCAATTATACAAAATTTCATAATGCGTAAAAATAAGTCCTTTTCCATGTTAGTGTGTTCTTCTATCTTATCCCATTGCTCTTCTATTATATCTACAGCAAGATCTACAGGTATACTTGGAAATAATGAAACTACATCAAGAGATATTAATTTCTCATCATCATTTAACTTAATATATTTAATTTTATCTTTAAATTGAAGAGAGTCCCTTACATTATATTTAGAATTTTCCGTTATATTCCTAAGAATTGTTGTAATATATTTACAAAGTTCATATGATGGAGAATTTATGCATGAACATATTGGTCTTAATGGAAAATCAATTTTATGAATTTTTGGAACCCCATATAATCTAGGTGCAGTTGCTATATTAGTTTTAAGTTTATTCTTTTCCGTAATTGTTATTATATTCCTCCTAAAAAGTTCCTGAACAAAGTCATTATTTATCATTTGTAATCTATTAGTAGGATCCTTACTCAGTTTCTTATAAACTGAATTGTCCCTTATAATATCATTAATTCTTAAATTATAATCTGTTCTGTTCATTGCCACTGTCGTATTACCTTTATCTGCATTCAAAATAAGAATATTCCTATTAAGTCTTAAAAACCTTTCCGTTTCCTTTACTTTGTCGAGAACAAATTTATCCATATTAGTCAATTTCATTTTATTTATGTAGCTATCTATACTTGTTGTTAATTTTGTCCTAGCTATTTCCTGGTCCTCCTTGTTTTTCAGTGTTTGAACTAAATCCTCCCCTTCCGTTATAACTTTTAAAATTGGAAAATGTTTTCTTTCTGTTGGTAAAATGTGTTTGTGTCCTAACGAGAGAACCCATTGTGCATCTACTGGTATATCTATCTTAGTCTTATTTATAAACCACTTATTGTTTAATTTTATACCTAATTCTTTTCTTTGTAAATTTACCAGATTTTCAAACTTTCTCTTATGTCTATTCTTGACCTTCTCATTAAAGTTCCTTGCTACTTTATCCTCAAAATCAAAAAATTTTTTGTATTCTTTATTAAAATTTCTTTGTAAATTGTCTGTGGTCATTCTGTATTCCTTTTGTACTTCCCTCATTAATTGATGTTGTTGATTTATCCTCATATTCAGAATTTTATGTTGTAGATCTTGTAGATACTTGGATATTGTTTGATGACATGATGGTAAACGTTCATTCTCATGAAAAATATTTAAAATGTTTTTAGTTGAATTTTTTATAAATTTAGGGGAAATGTTAATGGACAATGTGGTAAAGTATATGTTGGTACAACGAAGAATAAACTAAAAACTAGGTTAGCAGAACATAAGTCAGATCAAAAATATAGACACATTTCATCACAAAAAACAGCTTTATCAGCTCATTGTGCAATTTAAACCATTATCCTTGTTTAATGCTTGATAGTTACTTTATTAATGATACATGTTTATAAGAAGAGATGCCACATTAATGTATGCATAAGTATGCATGAACTTCAAACTATTAATTCATTAATGTAACATCTTTCTTTTACAAAATACAAGAAAGAATATATAAAAAATTATAAATAAGGAAAGTTAACAAAGTAAGTAACATTCTAAATTAAACTTAAAAGTATAAAAATCAAGAACAAAAAATAATAAAACAAGAGAGCAGATTTATCAAACATCTGAACTAATCGAATGAAAACCGTCTCGGTGGTCTAACAGTTCTACCAGAACCCGTCACATAAGGTTCACTATTCCCCCCACTATCCTGAATGCAACCACTCCCATCATGAACGCCACTACTTTCACTGCTTTCCCCTGCATCATCCGCCATCTCAACTTCAGTCCCTCTATCACCTTTAGTCGCCGGTACCCTATTAATATGTTCCCTGTTCCTACGATAGATTGACCCTTCATCATCAACAACCATAAATGACCGAGGCTCCTCACATTTTTCGACCAACTTTCCCGGACACCAAACAGAAGTGGGCGTTCGCTTGAACATGATATTTTCACCCGGAAATACTGGTTCCAAATCAACAGTTTTCTTATTATAGTATTTTTCGCATGCTAATTTTTTCTTTTCAAGAAGTCTTTCATAATTCTCTAAATCCACTGTCACAGGTCTATAATTAGCACCAATGGACGGAACTTTTGTCCTCAATTGTCTGGACATCAGTAATTGAGCCGGGCTTGGCATAATTTCCTTCTCTGTAGTTCTATAGTGTAACAGCGCTATGTAAGGATCAGTTCCATCCTCCAAACATTTCGTTAGCATTCGTTTTATAATCTGTACAGAACGCTCTGCCAACCCATTTGACCTTGGCATATACGGACTTGACGTTGTGTGTTTTATGCCCCATTCATCACAGAAATTTCTAAAAGCCTTCGAATTATATGGTGGTCCGTTGTCGGAAATAAGTTGCTCCGGTATCCCATGTCTGGCAAAAATTGACTTCATTCTAGTCACGACCTCTAAGCTTGTGTATCCATCAGGCAACAATTCAATTTCAATGTATTTCGAAAAATAATCAACTATTAACAAATATTGCTTTTTCCGATATTCAAACAAATCAGAACCAACTTTAAACCATGGTAAATTTACGATCTCATGTGACATAAGTTTCATTTTAGGATGAGAATTACGATATTTCATGCAAATTTCACAATTTGATACTAAGTTAAAGATATCATTATTCATACTTGGCCAATATACAGTTCTACGAGCCAGACTTTGACACCTATTAATTCCGAAGTGACCCTCATGCAATTTGTTCAATATTTTTCCACGTAAGACCTTCGGTATGAGAATCTGATTGCCTTTAAGTATTATTCCATTTATTAAATTTATGTCATCTTTGACCTTATAGTACGGCATAATTTCTTGATTGACTAGCTTTTTGTTCTTTGGCCATCCAACTTTAAGATATTCTGTAACTTTCTGCATTAGTGGGTCCTTGTTTTGTTCTATCCTAATTTCTTCCAGATTATGGTCAGATTCAGAAAGGTGTAGCATTATAAGATTACAATGAAGTTGAATTTCGTCATCAATATTAGCCAATTCACTTGGCATTGGTGCGCGCGATAAAGTATCTGCTATGAAAAGATATTTCCCAGGTTTGTATCTAACATCAATATTATACGCTTGTAATCTTAGCATGAAACGTTGCAATCTTGCGGGAATTTTATATAAAGGCTTTTTAAAAAGCGCTACCAAAGGCTTGTGATCCGTCTCAACTACCACTTTAGAACCATACACATACTGATGGAACTTAGTGCAACCAAATAAAATTGCAAACAACTCCTTTTCGATTTGTGCATAGTTTACCTGGCAGTCTGTAAGTGCGGCTGAGGCGTATGCAAGAGGATGTTTATCGTGTGAAATTGTTGCACCTACAGCAAATTTCGAGGCATCCACAGATAAGACTAATTGTCTTGTTTTATCAAAATATGTTAGTACTGGGGCCTTAGTTAATTCGCGTTTCAAATTTTCAAACTCTTCTTGCTGAGCCGACTCCCAGTGCCATAGTACATCCTTCTTTAGTAAATTCCTCAAGTGCTGGTTCTTTTTGGACAGGTTATCTATAAAACAACCTAAGTAATTTACCATGCCCAAAAATCTGTGCAGGTCCTGAGCATTTTTTGGTACCGGTAGTTTCACTATTGATTGTATTTTTTCATCATCCGGGCTAACACCTCTCTCATCAAAAATATGGCCAATAAATTTAATTTTCCTCACACCCAACTTTGACTTTAATCTATTAAATTTCAGACCAACGTTCCTAGCTCTGTTGAGAACCTTGAGTAAAATATTATTATGCTCCTCCAAGGTAGACGCATGAATTAGGAAATCATCAATGTAAATAATCAAACCCTTGATGTCCCCAAATAATTTTATCATTTCCCCATGAAAAATTTCGGGCGCCGCGTTTATTCCAAACGGCAGTCTCAGAAACCTATATCGCCCAAATGGGGTGATAAATGTGCACAATCTCGATGATTCATTACTCAACGGAATCATCCAAAACCCTGAATTTGCGTCCAAGCTGCTAAAATACTTCGAACCACTCATTTTTGCTTTACAATCATCAATACTAGGGAATGGATAATGAGGGCGAAGAATTGCCTCATTAAGGTTCCTAGGATCCAAACACAATCGCAGTTTTCCATTGGGTTTCTTTACCAAAACTATTGAACTTACCCACTCTGTTGGTTCCGTAACGGAAGTTATAACTCCAAGCTGTACCATCCTTTCCAATTCAATTTTCAAATCATCATGCAAACAAAATGGGATTCTCCTCGGAGGATCAACAACCGGTCTAACATTATCCTTCAACTTTAAATCACACGTATCCCTCAACAGACCCAGCCCAGAAAACACATCCATATATTCATCCAAAACTTTATTCATTCCTATAGAACTAATCTTAGCAATAAGACCCATTTCTACAGCCGTATCTAAGCCTATAATATTACTGCAAATCATATCAAGAACATAAAATCTAGACGTATAAGACTTATCCCCATACTCAAATTCAATGTCTACCACACCAACTAAAGGTAATACTTCGCCACTAAAGGTTGAAAGTCTTCTACTAGAATTAGTAATAAACCTATTAATCTTAAGATAATTAGCAGTACTTATTGATAAAATATTCGCCTGTGCTCCGGTATCAATCTGGAATGAGATCCCCTGATCCATTATGGTCACATCGACTCTCCATTCTGATGCTGCTTTAGATACTCCCACTTTGCTCACCGCTAGTTGCACTACTCCAACAAATAACTGATCATCTTCTTCACCGTCATTATCAATTACAGCTTTGACATATTTCTTGTTGTTGTTGTTATTATCGGTGCCTTTTTGTCTTGCCAAACACATTCGAGCAAAGTGATTTTTTTTTCTACAAAAATGACAAACCATGCCAAATGCAGGACATTTTTCTTTATGTGTAGTACCACATCTGTTGCACGTATAATTTTGTGAACTAGATGCTCCTCTGCCAAATTTATTTAACGCCGCTACTGTATACATCTGTTCTTCAGAAAACTCTTCCTTCAGCTGCGATGCATTTTCTTTAACAATCTGCATATTTTTAGCTATCTCAATAGCTTTAAACAACTTAATTTCACCCTCACCAAGTAAACGCTCTTTAATGTACGAATTTTGGGTAGTCAGGCCACAAATAAAAATGTCTTTTATTAAATCTTCTCTTAAATTTTCAAATTTGCAGTTTAAACTTAAATTTTTAAGTACTGTTACATATTCATCAATACTTTCTTGTGTCATCTGCTTGCGCGTGAAAAACTTGTGTCTTTCCATTGCTATATTGCATTTAGGTAAAAAATACTCATCAAATTTTGCAATCAAGTCTGCATAAACCACGTTGTCTATATCCAAATCAAAAGAATTAAAAATTTGTAGAGCCTCCTGGCCCATGTTATGTAGCAATAATGCCACTTTTCTTGTATTTGATTGAGTTTCTAAATTAGATGCCCTCATAAAAATCTTAAATTGATTCTTCCACGATTTCCAAGTATCCGCCATATTGGACGCTTTCATATTTAATGGCAGCATGGTATTGCTAATAATTTGCGAACTCTCCGGTATTTGCAAACTTTGTTCTGGAATTTTATTAGTTCTGTCGGCATTAATTCATTAATGTAACAATCCTGATTTTGAAAATACAACAGTTTTAAATACGGAAAATAATTATAAACGTAGGTTTATGTTAGAAATGTTACAAATTATAAATGTACCGACAATATCGAGAATTAATTTTAAGTCAGATACTGAAAGTTTAGCACAAAATTATAGGCATTTAATTTGTAAAAATATAAACGGAAGTTAATAATTTATTTATAATGTAATAGATTAGTTTTTAAATTGGAAAACCTTTTTTGTTTTTAATTGAAAATTGTTTTATGACTTTTTGTTAAATTTATTTCATTTGTTAAAAATTGTTATTTTTTGTCAAAAATTAAAGAAAAAAACCCTGAAGAAGGCACACAACGGAGTGCCGAAATATTGGTTCAATAAAATTAATATTTTTTTTTTTTAAAAAAAGAGACCTCAAGCTTAATAAAATAATAATAATAATAATAAATTTTATAAAGGTCGAATAAAAGTCAATTTATATTCAAATATTTTATTTGCATTTCATACCTCAAGTTTGATGAAACGTTCATTTGAGTTATGAAAATAATGCAAATGTTGATACGTTATTTTGAATTATGGATATAAAACCGTTATTTTTTATCGCAAAATTCTAAAAATTGGTAGAGACATTTAAGATAACCTAACGAAAAACTCGATATTGATTTTTTGGATTTTGCACGACGATATATGTAAAGTCAAAAATTAATTCTGGGCAGGCAACGCCGCAAGCACGGCTAGTTTTTTACACTAGGGATATAAATTTAATTTTAAAATTTTTTTGCCAATCGTTAGCTCATTATTGTTTAATTAATGTGTTGAAAAAGGGGTTTGCCATTGTAAGTTTGTAGTTTTGTTTTATTATCGGAGTATTTCGGAAAAACTTTGATTTATTCGTATTTTAACAACTTTTGCTGTGCTTTACACATATAAAGTTTATAACCTTTTTAAAATCTCAATTTTCTACCCCAGATTTAAAATAACAAAAACTTAAACTTGCAAAATAAAAAACTTTCCATCCAGCAAAACAATCCGACGTCTTTTAGATATCTGAGAGAAACGTCGACAAAAATAAAACGGAATCTCATACGAATTCTGTCAGATTTCGGATCCAAAAATGAATGAAGTGGTGGACAGGAATTCTGTCACACATGTCGTGGAAAATTCTGTTTTTTTGACGGAATTTCTAATAGATATCTATTAGCCGACATTCATATTGTTTTCTGACAGATGGCTGAAACAAACAAATCGATCAGAAAGCGGCCAGACAATACGTATATACAAACATTGAATTTCAATATCCTTCTGAACGAAGTCCCTAAGAATGAAGACAGACATTTGCAAGAAGTGTCTAAATCAGACAACGTTTGAGTATTTTGCTGGCTGGGTAGTCTCGCTCGACAATGGTTAGGTTAGGTTCAGAAGGGTTATGTGCCCAAGGGCACACTTCCACTCGGAGACCAGTACGGTCCATTGTGAATCCCTTCAACATGATGAAGAATAGATAAAGAAGATAGAAAAAGAGAAAGGTTAAGAAAAGAAGTATGAGGTAGATAGAGTATAGAATATAGGAAAGTTAGTAGGTGATGTGAAGAACAAAATTCCCTCTCTACTGTCCCCTCAACAGAAACAACCGCACTATTTCCCTGACAAACCCCAGTAGATCAGCTGGACTACATCCAGCGATGCACCCCAGTTCGTCGTGAAACCTATTTCCTAGCCACTTCTGTCTGAGGCCCTGCACCCTGGGACAATGGCAAAGTACATGCTCGATCGTCTCCAGCTCCTCCGAATCCTCGCACAATCTGCAGAAGTCCGGTATGGCATTGTCCCATCTGCCCACAAAAGCCCTGACCGGACAATGACCCGTCAAGAACCCTATAAGCGTTCTAAGACTACTCCTATCCAATCCCAATAGAACCCTGGTTGCCCCCGCGTCCAATCCGGGCCATAATGCCCTAGACACCCTGCAATCCACTCTGTCCCCCCAGGATCGGTATAATTCTCGCTCGACAATAGTGTTAGCGATATTAATTTTTTTTAATAAAAAAATTTGTGCAACATTATTTCCTTTTTTTATTTCTAACAAATTTTATTTTGCAATTGTTATGAAATTTCCAATCACTTTAGAATTCACTAGTATCATTAAAATTAATATAAAAATAATAAAAGTGACTTAAAATTTCATTTAAATATTTACAGTATCGGAATACGTCCCAAACGGAGAACTTTTCTCTACAATACGTAAATTTTCTATAAATTTAATACGTCTTTATTTGGCTGAAATCGCTTTGGCTTTAGGTAAGTCCAACTAAAATTAATAAAAATAACCCTTGTTTTAAACCAATTTTATCAATTTCCTTCTAAATAGATTTTCTACACAACGCTGGCATTATTTATCGTGATGCTAAGCCCGAAAATATACTATTAACTCAAGACTATCATCTAAAATTAACCGATTTTGGTCTCAGCAAGTGGCTTAAATTCGGCTTAACTACAAAAACAATGTGCGGAACATTTCAATATATGGGTACGATTTTAATAAATATTTCTAATTATTTAAATTAAAATATTAAGCATTAATTTATAGTAAAAGAAATATAAATAATAATAACACTAAAAAAGTGTATAGTTAGTTATCAAATAAGAAAAAATACAATAATAGAAATAAAATGAATGCCCGATCGCAAGTATTCGATTTGACCATGGAAGGTCGTCAAGTGGATGAAGCTGTTGCTAGTATTTTTCATACGGTGCTATTCCATCGCTGCCTTGGTAAATATATGTATACCGGAGATGCCCAGTACTCTATAGGCACTGTGGGTTATACCGATGTTGATTGTGATTTCATTGACTTTACCTATGTCTGTTGTACTTCCGACAGTCTACAGCGTACCGTCAAAAGGGCCATCAATGTATTCAGCGAAAAGCTACGCTCGAACGAAAGTTGCGGTTCGGGCCAAATAAGTTTGGAATTCTTTCAAAAGAAAAAATCACGATGGCCCTTTACAGCCGAATGTATACCGTGGGAAGTGTGGACGATACATTTGGATTTGATAAAGCACGAGAACGAAGACGAACGTCAGATGTGCCGTGAAAATGTGGCCGATTTGTTGACGGATAAAGTCATTTACATTACCGAAATAATGAATAGACATGATTATGTACCTAAGACACCAAGTCAAAGTGAGTTGGATTTAATATTTGACACCACTTACCCGGATGTCCAGCCATATTTGTTTAAATTTGTTTCATCGACATCCGATACTGTGGCACCCTCCATGGGCAATGCCGTAAAGAAAATCATCAAGGAGACGCTTGCATTGTGACGCGTTGTAAAACCGTTAATATTAACGAAAAATCCTCAAATACAAAGCCCTGAAACAGGCCTTCATCAAACGTTATGCTTAATACGCAGTGATAAACAAAAGTGTATTAAAACGAGTTATAATATCAAGTCTCAAGTTTATTGTAAGCTCTACACAAACGTTCAAAGTGATATTGGAAACAACGTTTATGATGGTGATATTGACGATAATGCATTCGCCTATCGAGAAGAAGATGACAATGTTAGCTTATTTATGTTCCGTACAAAAAAGAAAAAACACATGATTGTGTACCATGACCTCTCAAGGAAGATAACTTCCTCTCAGTACGGTGGCGGTAGTTATTTCTTACAAAATCTGGCTCATAATTTTATGTTTCTTTGTTTTTGTCGCTCTTATCATCAATATCCACCCAGACGTTCGGGTACTTTTTAATTTGCATATTAAAAAACTATAGTTACATTTTTTTAAATTAAAGTTGGCTTGAATGGAAACAGTTCTGTGCCGCAACAGCGAAAAAGCAATACACCCACTCAATCACTCACGAACATAAGTCTTTTTACACGTTATTTAAAACTTTTGCTACTCCACTAGATTTATAGAACTGTTTCTCAAACTTGAAAATGTATTTATTAATTTTCTTTAAATTAGTTGAATCTTAAAGAATTTAATTTAACAAATCAAGGTTTTTTTTTAATTATTTTTGTTATTTTATTAACTAAAACTATAGAAAACGTGATAATGAAAGTAAATTATGTCTGTTTAATTTCTTTTTCTTTTTTTTTTTGTATTGCAAAACTTTTTATCATTAAAAAAAATAATAATAAAAAACAAATCGTTAAAATATATATCTTTTCTATTAGATATTTAAGTTTAGCAATTATTTTAACGAGTTAAATTCAAATTATGTTTAACAAACAACAACAAAAAAACCCATCGTTTAGTTATTTAAGTACCTTAAAACAAACACAAAAGTAAAATTGTTGAAGGTAATAAATTTTGCAATTTGCTTGATTTTTTCTCCCAATTTATGAAAAAAAAAGCCCAAAACAAAAATCAAAACACCAATTTTCAAATGGACCATTGTAGACTAGATTTTATTTATAGTTTTCTTTTTTATTTTTCAGTTTTTATTACTACTTATACTTACATTTAAATTAGAAGTATAAACTGCCACATTTTAAATAACAAAGATATTTACATGTTTAGCTTTGTAAAATAGATTTCTTTTGGAGTATTTTTTTTTTAAATTCATGTATGTATGTAGATTATTTATATCTGCCATTTCTCGTTCTCTCCAAATAATACGTTAATTTATATCTCTCAAGACTATTTTGTTAGTGAAAAAAAAAAAAAAAACAATCATTCATAAATACTACATATTTATTAGACATTCAAATTAGACGTAACTTAACCATAAACATACAAACCAATTGAGTTTTGGTTTCTGTGGTCATCGTTATGGCTATGGCATTATGTTTATTATGTCACGTCTAATTTGACCTTCATTTCTAATGTATTCCAAATAAGAAAAAAATGGAGAATTAGGAAACAGGATTATTTATAATGATACGTTTTCAAATCTACTTTTAATATCTAAGAATTCGGGTCAGTAGTTTACATATATTAGTTCCTTTTACTCGTGTACGGATTATAGAGCTGCATAGGGTTTCGGTAATCGGGTTGTTTTTAAACTGAATGACTGATTAGGCCAAAGCGTTCGATCCTGGTACTAAGTCTCTAATCGACAGTGAGGGTGAATTCCAAAACGGCATTAGCAATGCAGTAGTATAACAAAAAACGACAGAGCCGTTTACGCCAACGACATCCGTAATAAGGCTGAATGTCATATATAAAACGCTTTGGCCCTAGAATACCAGGTTTGTTCGAAAATTTCAAAAAATAAAATCCAACTGCTTAGTCCTCGCCCATGTTAAGAAACATTTGCTGCGTAATATGTATTTGAGTGAGGTGATGAACGGGGGAAGACGAATGGAAAAGTGTTTCGTGTACAAGCAGTTTTTTGAGTTTCATATTGAGAGGAAGAAAAAGAAAGAGAGAAGGCATACAAAATACTTAAATGCTGAAAAACAAAAGTTTCATTGTATGAACAAGAATTTAAAGACTTTCAGTTAGTCTTCTTTTACACGTTTCATCTTTTGATGCTCAACTCTTATGTTTTTAGGTGAGAGAAAAAGGAGGAAAGGGGGTTAGTACGCTTTGTGTTTTTATTCGTTGGTATATGCACAACGATGGCTGCATGTAATTTTTTTCTTTTTCTCTTTGATTCGCTATTAATAAAATTTTTGTTGTTTTATACCGACAAAAAGTTGAAACCGATTGCTGCGTGTGAATATATTGGCATCTTTAAAAGGGAATTGAAAAGAAGTTGAGCATCAAAAGATGAAACGTGTAAATTCAGACTTACATAGACTTATAAGCTACTAGCTGTTTGGTCCCGGCGCTGCTCAGGATTTTCTAAATAAAAATGAAATACTGGAGAATTTTGTTAATAACTTGACCCTAGCGCTATCTACCATCAATAAAAAATTTAAATATCACGACAACAGCGCCACCTATCGGGAGTTTTTTTTATAAACCATCAAAGAAAGTAGACCTTTCCAACGCATGTACTTGTTTGAAAATCTGTTGAGTGGTTCTCGAGTTATAAAATGACGAACATAGGACAACTTATTTTTATATAAAAAGAAGATTTATAATGGTTCAAAACAGAATTGATGAAAGTTTCTGCAGCAACTGTTTTATAATATGGACGAGGACTTATAGAATTCTTCAAGTTGTTTGTAAATTTTCGATTTTGAAAGAAAATAATCGAATTCGACTGAAATTTAAATCGAACAAATTTGTAAAATTATTAGGTTTATTTTCGTTTTATTTTTACTCAAATATCATTTCTTCGATATTTGTTGTTTTGAATTAAAAATCAAATATATAAAGTGGCTAAAAGAGGTAGTTACATTTTGGTTTTGAGGGAAATCTATTTATATATTTTGTATCCAAAATCGACGGTATGTCCTGTTTTACTTATGTTTTCTAATACGAATTTCTAAAATAACAATTCCCGAAAAATTTCTTAATATCAAATAGTTTTCTTAGAGTTATTTCTATTCACAATTTTGCTACAAAAATAGTTCTTAAATCATTATTTACTTATGAGGACCTAATTCTTTGAATATCATTAACTCATCAGGACCTCATTCTTTGAATATCATTAACTCATCCATTGTTTATCTTACTCCTGAAATTCAAATTATATATAAACAAACTCTTTGTTATAATAATAATAATTTTTAGTCTGGATGTTATTTTAAAATAAAATAAATATAATGCGCACATTTAAAAAAAAACCCAATAATTTATTTTGTATAAATTACAAAAAAAAAAGATTTTTAACAAAAAATTTAGAAAATATCAATTGGCTATAGTATGCAAAGAAACCTTTTAAAAATTTAAAAGCTTTAAAAATCCAATTTTTTATACTGAAATTTGTTGTTGAAAATGTAAGACTCCTCCTGTCTTTTAAAACTCGAATCACTCTCTTAATCTTTCGTATACAATATTAAGCAAATTTAAATAGTTCAAAATCTTAAACTACAGAATTGATAAAAAGTTTTTTGTCTCTACTGATCATTTATAAATTTTGATATAACCCCCTTTGGAGGAACCAGTGCGATATATTTGAATGTTTGTCATTTTAAATATAAATATGAACTAATGGACTCTAAAATTTTCAAATAAATTTGAAATCGCTCGTGTTTAGAATTGGTAAGCCGAAGGTTAAGGTGTAATGAATTTTAAACGATTTTAAAACCCGTTTCTAAAACAAAGTTTAATTTTTTTTTTGATTAGAGAAGGGGTTTATGAAAAAATCAATTTTGATAAATTTTTAGCTGTGCTTTTTTATGATTTAGTGTGCGATATGCATTATTGACATCAGTTAGCAATGCAATACGATTTTGAGATCAGTTTTCGAAAATAAACACTAAATATCGCTCCTTAGTGTTCGGTAGATTTGTGGAAAGCACAAACGCTTATAGTGTTTGTGTGGAAAATCATTAAAAATTATAACGTTTCCCTGTTAGTCATCTTTCGAACACAAAAATAATACTGTTCGTATCCAACTCAACAAAAGATGAGAACATTTAATTCCGTTCGGTTTTTTTGTGAAATCCACAAACCTCATTGTGTTCGGTTCGGCTCATTCATGTTCGTCCAACATTTTTTACAAAAACCAAATACGAAAATACGAAATACGAAAAAAGGCATCAAAATAATTTTACACAAACAAAACATATACACAATACACACACAAGCCTTTTGTGGTCGTTGCTAAAATTTTTTGTTTGTTTATTTCTTTATTAATGTAAAAAAAGAAACATTATAGAACATTAAAATATTATGTTTGTCTGCAGTATCACTACAACTGTTCTGTTTTTTTAATGAAGAACAGCACACTGTATAACGTTTGGCTCTTTCTTTAAAATAGTTACGAACGGTATTACGGGTTGTGTTCGTCAACACAATCACTGACAAAATAGATATCGTTCTTGGGCGTGTGAGCCGAACGCTGGTTGAGATAAACAGAATTAGCAAAAAAAAATTGTTTAATAAAAACATAGTAGGTGTGATCCCCTACTAAACGTTGGGAGCCCGCGGGATACCAATCTTATCGAAAATTGTTCCCGTACTCAAAGTTTGGTAAAGTAAGGGGGTTTTTGTAGAGACAAATAATTTCTTCTTGCATGAAGTAGCCCGTCCTTTTTCTTTGGGCTGATTGGGAAAATTGTTAAACAATCAGCTGTGTCTAAAAAATAAACAATAAAAAACTACAAACAAGTATTATCAAAAGAATTTAAATAAAAAAAATTACTAAAATAAACAATAAAAAATGTTAAAAAATCTAAGTACATACTCTTGTGTCAATGATGTATTTATTTGAACGTTTTCATAGCAACGTTTTCTTTTGGGGAAGAAAATTGGATTTTATTGGTCCAGTACTTTTGTTTAATCACCCCTATTATGTAAGTCGTCGTCGTCGTCGACATTGATTTTAAATTGTTTTCACATCAAGTCGAAGACTACATCACTTATTTCCTCTCATTTTACCGAACCTTATCCAAAAAGTACGAGATCGCTCCTAGTATGTAGGTATTGTGAACCAGTGATGCCAAACTGTCGACTTAAGAGGGGCCAAACACCTTTGATAGGGTCGAAATATATTGTCCATTTTTGAGTTATTTACATGTACTACAAACTTTTCCCCCGCATTCATTAACTATGATTAAATTTAACAAACGTTTATTATGAACAAATAGAAAATTCGTTTTGTAAATTCTTGTTTAATTAAAAATATTATTATGAATACAACAGTTTTTGTTTTACTTAAAAGCAACACAAAATTTATCTTAACTAAAAAATATTAGCGCTTAGTTGAATTTTGACTTTTAAGTGTATTAAATAAAACGCAATTGTTGTTTTATTATTATAAACTAAAATTCTCTTTTTGTTTGTTCTTCAAATAAAAACAAATTCAAGACTACTAAGTCAAGAGAAAAACTATTGACGACGTCAAATAGTTCGTTTAATTCAAAATACTGTCGAAATATAAAACGAGGTGTCAAGGCCAGAGTTGCCAGATATTCAACGAGAGGGCGTGAACACTACACCACCCCCTTCCTGAATCATGGTATCCAGAATATGGAAGTTGATTAAAAAATCGAACCTGGCGAAGCTTTAAGTAACATTTCTCTAATTCTGATTTTGGGATGTCTTTCGAGGACTTCATAGGGACCGTCGTTAGGGGCTTTTAAAGGAGCGGGTACTGTATCAGCTCTGAGCAAGAAAACGTAAGTCCTTAGGTATATAAACCGCCTTTTTGCCATGTTGTATAGTTGCAGTTGGGTGTATTTGAATATTGAAAATTCAAAAGTGCCTCTAATGGCCTAATTTTGCCACATGTTGCATCACTGTTGTGAACGTTACATTCACATTTATCGTGGTTGGCGAATTTAAAATACGCCTGCGACTGTTTGCTAATAGATGGTTTAATAGAACATAAACTTATTACCTTTAATATATTACCAAACAGTCGCAGGCGTATTTTAAACTCGCCAACCACGATAAGGGCGATTATTTTTTATTATCTTGCCGTACAGTGATTACAGGAATAACGATTTTTTCCCCATTTATATACATAATTGAATTAAATGGTGGTTTTTTTTTAAACAACAGAAATTTTGTAGAGATAATGGAAGTTTAACGGAAGTTTTATCTATTTATAAATAAAGCATGTAAGAAAGTTTGAAAGATTTTGAAGCTCCAAATTCCTCTGTGGAGGGTTCAGAGCTAAAGCGAACCAAGTAAAAAAAGAAAATTTGAAAATATTTTCAGCTTGAGAATGTAAACTGCCATTAATTTGTGAAGCCATTGACTTGTGTTTATTGCCGTTACCTTTGAAACGCAATACTATTGGATTTAGTGCGTTACAAAACTAGATAGAGTTAAACTTTGCGAAGAATTTTGCACCAGTCTTAAAATACATATATGTATGTATGATATTTTATAACTTGGGTCGGTTCAGCTCTTAACCATTGATATGTAGTTGATAACTAAAAGCATATAAGCTTGAAGATTTGTTTCTACTCCTCGTTTATGTTAAAAAAAAATCCCGAAAAATTGCAACACCCTAAGTAAGTTTATCCTCAAAATACCAAATTACCACTGATTTCAGTTCTGAATTAAACTTTAATAACAATATAAAACAATTAAATATGTATGTAACAAATATCTATGCAACAAAATATGATATAAAAGAAGTTTATTTAAAAAAATACTTAATTCTAACCTTAAAATTGAAATTAATAAAAAAATTATTATAAAATCAGTATAAACAAATAAACCAATAAAATCTTACTTTTATAGAATATAAGTAGAACGTCTATATTAAAATTTTTTTGCTTAAATATAAATACTAAAAAAGAAAAATCAAGAAACAATAATTAATAAAAAAAATTTAACCTCCAAATTTTTTTTTATATACCAAATTAAATTTTGAGGTTAATCAGAAAAAAAAAAATATTGAAAAACATAAATAATAATTGTGATTCATATTTCAAATGTTAAAATATTAAACGTCTCAAAAAAAAAATCAATATTTTTCAATAAGCAGAAATGAAGTTTAGTAGTGTATAAAATTAAATTTAGTATATTTTTTTTTTGTAAATTAGGTTTTAACTGACTTTATTTTTTAAGTTTCGACAGCATATACATAATTAGTTTTAATTTAAAAAAAACAACTAAAATAAAAGTGATTTAGATTTAATTAAAATAAAAATTAACACAGTTATTACAAAAAAAATGAATTATTTAACAAAGAAAACACGTTGAAGTTTAGTTAACTTTAGTAATTTGAATTCTGTTTAAAGCTTTATGCCCTTTTAAATAACTTTAAAAAGTATAATATTATATATTCTATTAGTTATTAAACATTTACTATATAAAAAAAGTTAAAATAATTAAAAAACCATTTTCAATGTGATTTGCTTGTACATTTAAAAATAAGAAATAGTTTTTTTTTTGATAATTATTTAAACCCTTAGAAAATTAAGAAAAACAAAATCAAAGGAAAACAATATAAATATGTAATTGTTATAAATAAATAGTTATGGAAAAAATAAACTTTAAAAACTAACTTTTTCTAGTAGTAACTTAAGTAAAAATTATTATTAGTTTTACAATTTATTATTAACAAATTAAATCCTGTGTAAATATTATTATTAATTATAAATGTTTGTGTAAATTTAAACAAAATAATTACGAAAAGATGAAAAACTAAAAAAAAAAAATAATGAAATCAAAACTTATATGAAAAAAGATTTGAAAATTGTGTTTTATTTCTATTTTGAGTTTGTGTGTTTTCAGAATTTTTGTTAAAATTTTTATTTATATTTTCGTTTGTTTTTGTTTTTTTCTTTGCTTTAACGGGTAAGTAAAATATTTTTATTTTGATTTCTTATTTCAGCTCCCGAAATTTTACGTGGTGAAGCGTACACTCATGCTGTCGATTGGTGGTCATTAGGTATAATTCTTTGTCAAATGTTTGTCGGAAGGGTAAGTCACGTTTTTTCTTCAATCAATATTTTGTTGAACAGTCTATCACCAGAGTGTAGAAAAGTTAATGCAAATAAAAATATTACTCTTTTTCTAATTCGGTACAAGTCAGTCAAATTCAAATTGAATTTGAAATAAGTTAGAAGCTATATAAGAGGCTAGCGTGCATTTGTCACCTTGGCTTTACATTGACGAATTATTAATGAATTTTATAATAGCGGCATTGACAACGGTTTACTATTTTAGACTTTGTACATCTTGTAAGTTTGGCAAATCTTGATTTAAAACACGACAAAAACAAAACGCATATGAGATAAAATATATTAATTTATTTAATAAAATAAACAAAAATTAAATATTTATAGTGAGAAAATTACTTACATAAATTTGTCAGCATTTCGTACTGCTCAGATGTTATTGTTTTTCAACTGCAATAAATTAAAAGTTTTAAATTTAATTAAAAAAAATCCACAATTAAAAAATATTTATTGAAGCGTTTTCTAGAATCTCAATTCACTCGAAATTGGATTACTTTAGCATTTCACATCCAGATATTTTTATTCGTTTTTAATATAGTAGTAAGATCTTGATGAAAGTAAAACGAATTAACTTTTATGCAAATTAATATTTTATTTATTTAATTTAAGCCAATGGACAAATTCCTTACAGACTATCTTAGTAAAGTAACATAATAATCACCCCTATTGTGAATAATTTTTTCCTCGTAATAATTCCCCTTTTCACATATTTGCGATCATGAAAAATCTCATAAAAAAGGCAATTCAAATGAGAATAATAACGTAAAAAATGTTAACGGGAAAAATTCCCCTAATCGTGAAAAGTTTTTTCCCTCGTAATTTGTTCACATTTCCCTTAGGTTTTCTCACTTTATTTTTGCTACGGAACAGAACATGTATGTAAGTAGTTCCTCCAATAAATCGGTTATTAAGGGCTAGATCCGTTAATATGCCACAACCCGATATATTGGTCAATAAAATGCATAACAACAGGTTTTTTGACTGCGGATTTGTGAAGCTTTCGAAAGACGTGGTGGCAGAATTTTGGAAAATACATATTTTACTACATAAAATTTAAAAAGTGCAAAAAACTAACGTTGTAATCAAACTATCCCTTCAATACTAAATATCTTGCTTTATTATTTAAATTTTTCTTTAATCTTTCTTATTTGTTACATTCACTGAAACTGATAGCGTGAAACATTTTTCACATAAGATTCACGATTGCTTTTTTCCCTTCGAGGGGAATGAAAATTTCTTGGAAACAAAAATTCCACTTGTTATTCACGATAGGGGTGAATAATTTATTTTTTTTTATGCAAAGAAAGAAAGATTAGAATAAACATTATTGATTTAAATATGATATGATATGTAATAACATTTTTAACAAAAAATAACTTTGGTTTTTAGTTTAAACTGTTCTTTATCCAATTTAATAAAAAATAAATCGTTACCTAAAACGCAAAAGCCCATAACTAACCTAAAATTTAAAATCGACTTTGTCATTGATTTTTCTGTAAAATTAGGGGTTGTTCTGGAAATCGAAAACGCAAAACGTAAGAATTTTAAATGTCGTTTTTTAATAAGACTTCTTTAATAAGAGAATTTTATGACAACTTTTATATAATTACTTCTCTATTAAACAGAATTTATAACAAAAATTATAAAAATTAGATAGAATAAAGTGTATGAAAACCGACTTCCAAATTCTTGTGTTTTGCATTTTTGATTTCCAGAACACCCCTGGGTCGTTCGAAACGATGACAGAGGTTGCATAAAAAAAAATTGGGAAATTTGATGAAAACTTTTTGTTCGCAACGGAGAGTGGCTTTTGAAAAATGGATTTTTTGTTTTTTATAAAGTATACAAATCTTCCGTTTATTCGAAACAAATATTACGAAAATCGTAATACACATTCGAATCGAAAAACGCGGTAACCCCTCTGTATATCTCGTTTTTTTTTTGTTATTTTCCGACAATTTGTTTTTTTAATCGATTTAGCGATCTTAAATTAGTTTTTGGGTTTATTAAAAATTTTGCAATTTTTCTCGAATTTTAGTAACGTTCGCGATAAAAGCGATTTGTTCCTGTAAGTGATTCTTTACAGCTTTAACGATTTATAATAAATAGTAGACTTTACTATCATGCCGCCGTCAGCAAATTTAGCAATTTTTACCGAATTTTTGCCATGCCTTATAGTTTAACGGACTTTCAATCATTTTTAAGGTTGGTTTGAAATATTAAACATTCTCCCGAATTTTCACAATTTTTTTTATTTTCCGACGTTTTGTTTTTTGAACCCAACTAGCGATTTCAAATAAATTTTAGTGTTTGTTTAAACGCTTGCAATTTCAACCATGTTCGCGATAGAAGCAATTTTTTTGTGATTCTTTACAGCTTTCAACAATTTATGAATTATGCGACTGCAAAAATTTTTTGTTTTCAATTCGATTCGAAACCTAAAACACACTTGATTGTCTCTCATTTTACTTAAATTTTTTTTATTACACATTTTTTGTTAAACGAAATGCACAAAAATCGAAAAACTTTCCGTTAGTGAATAAATAACTTAATAAAACGTAGCTACGATCGTAACGCAGAATAAATACAAGGGTGAGTGATGGTGAGGGTGATTGAGTAGCTCAATAAGACGTTGTGTCGATATGATTGAAGTCGATTATCTTTGAAATATGTATTGGTGCTTTGTATCTAGGCTGGAGAATTGTATATAAACAACATGTTTCATTATTCTCTAAACCTCCAAATCTTTCATTCAGAGTTAATGCTAATTAGGAGGCCGCACATGACGCTATCATTTTGAAACCGACTGGAAACGCAGTATAAGTTGGTTTTATTGAAACCTGCGTGCTGGAAATACGTATTTTGCGTTTTATCTGTTCTCAAAGAAACCCGAAATGATTGTAATAATTTCATAACATTGTGGTACAATTGAAGTTGCTGGGTGTGTGGAAAACGATTGAAACTGTTTTTTAAGCAATCATTTTTGGGACTTTGACTTCGACGGCAGTTTGTCCAACAGGGATTTTAATACTATGGTGCAGTTTTACAATTTTTTAAAATTCTGCTTTGAAATTGCACAAGTGTTCAGATTATGAAATTCTTTAAATATGAAAGCTATTGAAAATACATTTTTAATACATTAGCGATCTGGCAAATAAAATTTTCCAGCCGGGAGATGGCGGATAAACTGTATGATAATGAGAAAAAAACGCTTGTCGCTCTAATTTAGGTAGCTCAGTAACAATTAAAAGAAGCAACTCTATTTTTCCGTTTTTCTTCGTTATTATGAAAAAAGAAAATAAAAAGAAATTGATAATGAAATTGTTTGTTAAAAAAGTATCGTCGTATTGACAGTAAAATTTCGCTAATACCAATAGATCGGCAAAGCGGAAGTATCGCCGATATATCGTTAGCGGTTACATTCCTATTCTAAAGTTATTTCAAAATAAGTTTTCTTGTTTTCTCAAACAGCCTACGTACCTTTTTTTTAATCTCACGTGTTCTTATTTATTTTCACTAGACAATTTTAAATTTAGGCTTGTCTTGAGTCAAATTTTTCTTAATATAAATCGTATTTTCTGTTCCTCTTTTATTATTTAAATAATATTTATTACCGTTTTTGTGTCATTTAAATAAAACGCAAGTCATTATTTAGCTGTGTGTGGCACTAGACATGTGAATTTTTTTCTTTCTTTTATTTAAGGTTTTAAATGGAAATTTTAAAGAATTTGTAGTTTTTTAATTAAAATTCTGACATTTAAATTTATCTTATCGGAATGTGAAAAGTGTTGTGATGCAGAATATTAAGGAACTTTAAGATTAAATCACGTGATTAGATTTAATTTGCATATATTTAATATTAAAATTGATAGATTTATTAAGCATTTAAATTCTTTTATCTAGAAAGATTTTTGTGATTTATAATAACTCAACCTATTAAGAATTTTAAAATTCTTAATTAAAAACCAAAAACTAATTTAGTAGGAGGAATTAAGAAAAAAATGTCAAACTTCGATGTAACTAAGGCCCCTATTACGGTTCACAACTCAACTCAGTTGAGTTGTAATTTCTTAATTTCTTAATTTTTGTATTATGGTTTACAACTTTGCTATATTGCGCTGAACAAAAACATAACAAAAATTACAACTGATAACAACCAGTTCTCTTAATTACAACTCAACTGAGATAAGCCGCATGGCTTCTCGGGAATAGTTTTAAGAAACAATGTAATTAAGAATTAGGAGTTGTAAACCGTAAAAGGGGCCTTAGGGTAAGCTGCATGAAGCTTCCTTTTGTTGTTCTAAACATCGACTCAAAAATCCCTGTTGTTCCATGCCTGCTAAAAAAAAGTTACATGGTGACAAAGGTCTAGAAAATGGGGTTGTGTAAAAATCAGGTTTACGGTAACAATTAGGTCAAAAATATGAAATTTTAATTTTCGTAGTTGTATATTTCCTTAACTATAAGACAAAAACTATGCTTGTTGCTGAATGTTTTATAGAACTCGCCTAGAACATTTCACTCACAAAAACTTTTTTAAGGTCGGTCTAAATTGAGAAATCCGGATTGTTTTTAAATCCTGTAATACCCGAGGTGCCCTGCTTTGGGAACCTATGTCGGCACTCCTGATATGTCTATAGACCGCAAATCGAAAAATTCAACTCGAATACAAGTTCTTTAATGCCTTCTGAAATGTTATTCCATTCGGACTTATGGTCAAGAAAATTCAGATTTATTTCCATTTTTTTCTTTAAATCTCCAACTGTGTGCCTTTGGTGCGCATACTGAACGTTAAAATTGTTCGAAACGAATTTTTAGTTCTACGAAAAAATATCAAAAGCTACACATTTAATGAGTAGTATTTTTTCGTTAAATGCTACCACTAAGCGCCCCATCCGTTTTACAATATTATTGTATTTATATGTTATTCACCATATTGTTCCCGCTGTGCCCTTAAAGTGGCACAATGGTTTTAGTTCAAATATGACGCAACTTTCATTAAAAAAACAGCCTTAAAGCAAAACAACATTGTTCAATGTTGCCACAAACTTCACAGTATATTGGACTTATTTTCGTTGCTCAATAAAAATCGGAAGTCTTCTCAGTGTTGTCAATATATTGTGCCACCTACGAATATCACGTACGCATTGACGATAACAATTAACAATTACAAATATTGAGAAGGTATTGCTTGCTTTAAGCAATTATTGGTGTTAAAAATCCAATATCTTTAAATCTAGCAATAAAATTAGAGCGCAAGGTTTTAGAAAAGTTCAAATCAGTTCAAAATCTATTTGGAAAAATTAATCTATAAATATTTAATTGCATGTTTTTCCTTGTGCGACCAATAAAAGTAGAAACAATATATTTATCCGTTTTAGATCTTTTTATGAGTTTTGGCATCGATTTGTTAGTGCATATTTTACCGTTTGCAGCATTTTTTGCATACGTTAGTTTAAAGAGCCTTTTTTGCAGGATATTTAAAATTTATTGATAATTTTTCATTCTTGACTGAGCTGGGTACCGAACCCAGGTTTTCACATACAGGTTGCTCTAACATGTTTCGATCTACCAATGTTAAATACCATTTGGTTTAAAGATTGATGTGGCGTTAACGGCAAACCCCTCTGAAGAGATGGAATTGTTACTGTAAATAAATTTTATTTTGCTAAATTTTGGCTTTTGTTTTTTAAATACACTCACAATATTATTACAGTAACGGACTGTAGTTTATTTAAGAAATATTCCGTTCAGTCATTTTTAAATAAATAAACATTTAAAATTCCAAGCAAATTTATTTTTAACTGATTCTAACAGTTATTCAAAAAACTAAGTGCATATTAATACGGATTTTCAGTTGCAGTTAATATTGTCCGTTGATTGAGTTATTCTTCTTCTTTATGTTAAAGTAAATGAAAATGTAATTTAAAGTAACGAAAAGTTCATTTAATTTTTACTGTCAAAAATTCAACACCATATTCCGTAAAATCAAATAAATATTCAGTTATTTTGTAAAATTTTACTGTCAAAAATTCAACACCATATTCAGTAAAAACGATTAAATATTCAGTTATTTATTAAAATTTTGCTGTCAATTTTTTACTGTCAAATTGACCCCATATTCAGTAAAAACAATTAAATATTCAGTTATTTTATATAATTTTACTACCAAAAATTAATTTTTATTTATCTTTAAAAAATGAATTGCTTGTTTTGTGTAAGCAATACCCATTTTCTATTTGTTAAAATAATTTAGTTAAATACATCAAATTTCAAAAGTAAAATAATTGCGAAGCCATATCGGTCATGCTGCTGGTGTCTTATAATTGAGAGTTCTTCTGTAAACAACGTGGTCAGTACAACAAAAGTAAAACAAACGTGTGTAACTGGGTAAGTAAATAAAAATATTCTCCCTCTCTCGCTTATAAGAAAAACAAGCGGACAGGTGTCTGTCTGGAATTTTTTAGAAATTCGGATCTTTTGTGGAGTAAACGAAAATTTAATAAAATAACTGAATATTTAATTGTTTTTACTGAATATGGGGTCAATTTGACAGTTAAAAATTGACAGTAAAATTTTAATAAATAACTGAATATTTAATCGTTTTTACTGAATATGGTGTTGAATTTTTGACAGTAAAATTTTACAAAATAACTGAATATTTATTTGATTTTACGGAATATGGTGTTGAATTTTTGACAGTAAAAATTAAATGAACTTTTTGTTAAAAATAAATGAAAAATAGGTAGACCGGTTTTTAATTGAACTTTCATTTATTTTATATTACAATTTCAGTTAATTTTACGTACAGAATATTGTGAGTGTACATATCTGTGCTCTAATTCTGGCCGTCGTGATCGAGTACTTTCTCGATTCGAAAGCAATTTTATTTCAGTCGATACTGAACGAATCGAAATTATTTTTTCAGTATTGTGAAACTCAAATTAATGCTTTAAAACACTGGAAAAATACTTCCGATTCGTTCAGTATTGACTGAAATAACTAGATATTAACTGCCTGTTTTTAGAAAACGTAAACAAGTGAGTGAGTGAGAAATTATATTGAAAACAACAATAAAAAACGAAAATTTGTTTTTGTTTTCAATATAATTTCTCACTCACTCACTTGTTTACGTTTTCTAAAAACAGGCTGTAAATTGCTTTCGAATCGAGAAACTACTCGATCACGACTGCCAGAATTAGACCCCTGTATACCCAACGTGTTGCTTCAATTTTCCCATTCACGTTTTTTTTTTACTCGAAAATTTTAAGACAAAGCAGGTTGTCTTAAAGATACATAAATGTTATTTAAAACTTTAAAATTTTATATATAAATAAGCAGAAATTAAGGAAAAAGCAAATATATATGTACATACATACGTTTTTGGCAATGTGTGTAAAACATAGAAATCTAAACCAATCCTTTAGTATACTGTGCCCATGTTCTGTAACTCTTGCGTCGAGAAACTTTTCGTCTGAAATGTGTGAAATGAAACAAAAATGCCACATATTGAAGCAAACAGCTGTTTTTCTCACTAAACTGTGACTGTAACTTTTTTTTGGCGAGTACTAGCTGTCACGTAAGGAAATAACTCGCCAATTCACAGAAAAAGTGTGTCTGTAACATTTTTGTCAGAAAAGTTCCCGCTGTCAAAAAAACTCACGAATAAAAATGGGGCGAGAAAAAATTTCAACACTAAAAACAATTAAAAATACAAAGAATAATATTAATAGCATTTTGTTGTGACGAAGTAGAAAGTAAACCTACTTTTCGCATTCAACATCCATGTAACTTGCCACGTAAAACAACACGGATTCTAATTTTTTGACAGCTGCGTAGGCAGCGAAAAAGAGTAGAATGCATAGTGTGGACGTCCTGCTTAACATTTTTCCAATAAGTGTTTGAAGCAAAGTGGCGCTACGACAAAAAGCAGGTTCCCACGTTAATCTAGATTTTCTTCAGCCGAAAACAAATAGACTTGTTTGCATTATTACACCGCTTAAAAATAGCTAGCAGTGAGTTTTTGTCAAGCGGAATCCTATTTTTTGCTAGAAGAATTGGAAAAAGTCATAGTTAGCTTCGCAAATCAAATAAAGCCCTAAAAATTATAATTAACCGTTTTATGTGAAATATCATGTTAATAAAAACTCGATAAATTTCGCATTTTAAGAGAAATTTACCGGTATGCCTTCTGTATTGCATAACGAGATTAATTTGTACCCATTCCCATGGAATTAAAAAAAAAATAATTTTTTTTTACTTTAAAATTTTATTCATTCTTCAGTCTATGTAAAAAAAAATCATCATACAAAAATTATTAATTTACTTTACTAATTCGTTGAATCCTCAAAATGTACAAACTTTCGAAAAACTCTTATGGGACAAAACGATCAAACGTACCGACCGAATAGTACTTAATAAAGAGGCACACGACATTAAAAATATGTCGTTTAATATAAAAATTGATGATTTGCGAAATTCGTAAAGTTCATACATTGAGAAGTCTTAATGAAATTAGAAAATTTTTTAAATTAAATTTAACGAATTATAAATGTTGTGTGTTGTGGTTGTTGTTGTTGTTGTTGTGTTACAAACAAATCAATCAATTGCATATGCCAGCAGAGAGTAAGAGTTTTACACAAAAATAAAAATAATATAATTAATTATTAATAGTAAATAATAAAAATATATAAAGAACTAAAATTAATTATAGTGCACGAATACAATACAAAATTAAAATAATGTTTTTACCATTAAAATTACAAATAATACAGTGGGATACAAAAAAGAAAATCTGGGCTTTTTTTTGGAGGGAGGACAAAATTAAAGTTATGTATGCATTAATAATAATTAATAATTATTTATAAAAAAATTATAATAATTTTACGATTTTTGTTTTGTTTTTTTTTTTTAAATATTTATAAGTATATTGCTTGTATTTTGTAAAATATTTTTTAAAATTATGCCATCATATGGGTTTGTCCTTGCTTTGTTGTTTTTATTATTTTTTATAATTATTTTTTGTTCACTGTTTTTTTCTCTTTTGCTTGCGTGTTTGTTTCTATTATAACGGTGTTGTTTTGTTTTGTATGTTAAGTGTTAAAAATGTGTTATTGTAACTGTAAACGTATGTTGTTGTTGTTGTTCTCTATTAGTTATCACTGTACTATTTTCTAAGTGTTTTGTGTGCTTTTTGTTTTAAATTTATGTTCTCTATTTTCTTTTTCTTATTCTTTTCCTTTCAATTCTATTCTCTACTTCTTGTTTTTTCTTCTATTTTCTAATTTTACGATGTTTTTTTTTCCTGGCGGTCCCTTTTTTGTCCGTTATCTTATCTTCTTCTCTTGTCAAAGTTCTCTCTTTTACTTCTTTTCTCTTAATTATCATCCTTGTTTATTAAGCTTTTTGTTTGTTTTAATTTTACAACTAAAATAACTAACTAGTATTTAAACTTAAGAGTTTTGAGCATCTCCTCTTTTCTCCCTGTTACCTCTACAACATTTCCAAATGTATTGAAAGAGAGAGTTAAAAGGAAAAAAAAATTGTTTGGGATGATGGGAAATTGAATGGGAGTGTTTAGGGTGAGTTTGTTTGTTAGTAATTTGGAGAGGAAGGTTAAGTGAACCTTAAGCGTTTAATAATGGTAAATTATCAATTCTAATTAGATTTGTTTTCTTCTTTTGATTCTTCGGATTCTTTTGATTCTTCCGACTCCTTAGATTCCTCGGGTTTTTTGCTTTCATTGGATTTTTCCTCTTCGATAGCTGAGTTATCTTCTGGTTTCTTTTCTTCGGTTTTCTTTTGTTCCTCTTCAGGTTTGGTGGCCTTGGTTTCAGCAGCTGGGATATCTACTGGTTTGATGGGTTCGGCTTCATCGATTTTCTTGGCTTCAGCAGGTTTAAGTTCTTCTTTTAATTCTTTGGGTTTCTCTTCGGAGGCCAAAGCCAAAGGTTCTTCAATTTTTTCAGTAGGTTCGGCTTGAGCTTCTGGTTTGGCTTCTTCGGCAGCTTTAGGTTCTTCGGCGTTTAAGCTCTTGACTTCGGGTGCGATAATACTTTCAGCGGGAGCTGCAGCGGGAACGCCAGCTAAACCAGTTTCAGATTTCTCTTCTTCCTTTTCGAGGGTAGTACGTTCTTGGCGGGCAGGTAATTCTTCTTTCTTTTCCTCAGCAGGCAATTCTGTTTTTAATTCTTCAGCCTTGATTTCGGGTTTAGCTTCAATAGACAATTCCTCTTTCTTTTGTTCAGCTGGTGCAGATTTACCTTCGAGTTGAATTTCCTGTACAGCGGGTTTTACTTCATCGACAACTTGTTTGGGTTCTTCGTTTAAACCAGCAGCAATCGGAGCTACAGCCAAGGGCAAAGCTTTAGCTTCATCAACAATATCTTCGCTGCGTGTTTGTTTTTCAGCAGACAATTCAGGTTTCTTTTCTTCTTCCTTTTTCTCTTCTTTTTTTTCTTGTTTAATTTCCTCCTTTTTGGGCTCTGGCAGAGCTTGGGGCAATTCAGAGTCTGGAATGTTGGCTGGCAAAGCTATTTTATTGTCTTCGGTTTGTTTGGCAGCTTCGGATTTGCTTTCCTCATCGACTTTTCTTGATTCAGGTTTGGCAACTTCAGCTACTTTATCTTCAACTTTTTGTACAACTTCAGATTTGACTTCGGCCACAGGCTGCACAACCGGTGAGACTTCCTCATCGGGTACTGGTAAAGCGATGGCGCTTACCAAAAGGGCGGATAAAATGACTAATTGGAACTTCATGCTAAAAGTAAAATAAAATAAAAAATATAATTAAAAAAAATCTTTATTTGGCTTAGATTTCGATTAAAAAAAGTTCTCAGTAAAATACGATTAAACTTAAACTTGATGAGTTTAGGTCATTTAAGCTTCTTTTTTTATTATTTGCAATCTTTTAAGTCAACTACAAACTTCTTGAGCAGTTTAAATAAAACACAATATAAAAATCATTAATAAATAAAAAAGAACTTCCGCCATACTCTCTCGTTCAAACTAATAAAAATCTTTGAGGGCACTTAAATCGCGCCAAAAGATCAGTTGGCCAATTTACAAAAAAAAAAAAAATGAACGATTTAATCAAATTAACGGCTGAACAAACGACAAAATTAAATCAAATTCCATTTGTGATAAAATTTACACTGATAGAGGGGGACTTTGATGACAATGGCGGAGATGTTAATTGAGTTTGATGTTGATGTTTTCAGTGTTGTAACATTTAATCAGTTTTACGAACGAAGGCAGAATGGGACAAGCCCACTGCTAGTTGCAGTTTAAAATGATTGCGCAATTTTTTTTGTTGTCTTGAGTTCTTTATTTTTTTAAATTTTTATCTCAAATTTGTAATAACGACAACCACAAACATTTTTTTGTAACAACATCATGACAATGATTATGTAGAAGAATTAAAAAGACAAAAAAAAAAAAAAAAAATTAAATAAAAAAAAACTTACAAAATGACAGTCAGCTAGTCAAAACCATTTATCCATATTCAGATTTTATATCTTCTGTGACCTCTAGGAGATCAGCTTTAGGCAAAGTCGTTTTATTTTTCTGTCATTCTGTTGTTTGGTTTAATTAATTTGTTTTTGTGCATCGTTATTATGGCGATCATCACATCATCATAATGATGGTGATGATAAAAATTTTGCAGTAAAAAATTTCAATCGTATATAAAAAAAAAACCACAAAATTTTTTCATTTGAGAACATTCAAAAGAACTTGTACAAGTTTTTATGTAACAAAGATGTTTTATAATTTGTTATTTATTTTTTCTAATTTTTCGCTAACCTTATGAATTTAAAATTGTTTGTAATGAATTGTTGCTGTTCTTGTGCATTTTATTATTGATTATTATTCTGCATTTTTGTGGCTTTCACAGAAGACAATTTTTATATAAAAATTTAATACTAATTTTGAAGGTTGATTTATTAAAGAAGATACTTTGTATTTCAAAGTTGCATTCACAAATTTCTGATCAAACCTGTTTTTCGAAATAAAGTTAATACTTTAGTACCTTTTTAGTGCTGCGGTCTGAAGTAGACGTTTGCTTGGGGACATGTTTTTTGTCTAAAGATATTTGTTGACATATTTGTGCGGCAATTTGAAGTTGGATATTCGGTATCCAATAAAGCATTAATAAAACCGGCTATTTTAAATTTCTTACCTAACATAAATTTTGTCAATTTACTTTCCGTAGATTTTTTATACATATGTACCATAAATCAAAATATTTTAAATTTTTCTTAGAAATTTAAAGTTGTGTGCGAAAATGTCTAATTTTAAGCAGACATTTTGCCTTCATTTTACGTAGATTACAAATCAGGTATCAGAAGTCGGAAAGCCTGTATTAAGAAGGTAAAAACGACAGAAAATTCACAAAAAACGAAAATTTTAGGGTGATCCATATAAATACATATGTATTAATTGAAATGATTTGAAAGAAATAGAAATTTCAGTGAATATTACCTACTAAAAAACATTAAAGTTTCCGAACATTTCTGTTATTAAATTTTTCGCTTTTCATGAAAAACAATTGGAAAACGCTTCTACTCATAAAAATATGCTCCTTCTACCACTTCTCTATATACGACAAAATTTACTCTCTTACATCATTATGCTCGTGCACATATTTTGATGTTGATTAAAACCCGATTGAAATAATAGATCTTTAATATTCGGCCATGTTCTGGAAATCGAAATCACGTGGAATTGAAATCAAATAAATTTTCAATTGATAAAAACATTTCTAAGACTACTTTTGAAATTTGTATCTTGACGGCAATGGTCAAGTGGAAAAAGTTCCACTCTAAAATTTGTGACACCAGTGATGGTGCTGGAAGTTCCAAAATCATCATGATGTTGTTATTTTTGGTGCTGTTTGAAACATGTAGAAAATACGATAAGATGTGAAGTGGTTTTCTGCATATTTTAGGACCCTTTTAATGAATTAAAAAATTTTTTTTGTATTAAAATCAGTTCGTCACGAGACAGAAAATATTGTGTTTTTTCTGCGAAAGCTGCCCTTTTTGCATTTTTTGTTTTGATTACGCAATTCGTGTTGATAGTAGCGGCCTGTTTTGACACATTGCCACTTTACTACCAAAAAACATTTTCTTTCTCTTTCTTCGAAAGCTGCCCTCGCAACTGATTTGGGCCTTTTTCACACGTCACTTTTCACAGTTCTGTATATTCTGTGGTGTGAACATTGAAAAATGGGAGGAAAAGGTATTTTTCAATGCTTTAAGGACTAACCTAAACAAAAACATAATTTTTAATATCCTTGCAATGCAAGCCATATATCCTGATATACTCAAGTTGAAGAGATTTATGGGTAATCTTGTGTAATTTATGCGTAATCAGGGGAGCTACTCTTTATTGCGCATATGTTTGTCAGCTGTTTACCGCAGTTAAAACCCAATTGTCAAATTTCGTGTATATGAGCCAAAATTGGTACATGTGTGCGTCAAATTGTTTTTGTTTTGTATGAAGACATTTTTGACAAGTCGGTTATATTTATAGAGCAGCATGTCTTTACTCCCAAATGAGTCTTTCCAAAATTGTTGGAAAACGAAGAAACACTGACAATAAAAATTAAAAATGTCGCAAAATGTTCTTTAAAAATGTTTAAATAATCGGTTTATTAATTTAACTAGTAATACTAGACATGTAGCACCGCTCTTCCCGCCAGGCAAAGTAACTATAAGTCATTAAACTTTTCCTAGAATCTTTTTGAAAAGGTATGATTTTTTGACGCGTAAAAATGTACTGTTTTTGTTGTTTTTAAAGTACATGTATATATTTTAGATTTTTATTTGTTTATTGTAAACTGTTTAATATTCACCAGGGCAATACAATCCTGACTATTTTTTACCTATTGTGCCTTTTGTTTTCTATGTTTACAATCGAAAGCTTTTTTTATCTTTACTTTATTTATTTTTAAGATTTGATCAATTTCAAATGTATATACCAATGTCTTTTTCCGATACCATTGATTATTTCAACACTTTCAGTCAGTGTTGCCAAATCGTCACGACAATGATTAGCTAAATTTTAAACACAACATTTTTTAAAATGACAAATTAATTCTTTTTATCTCGAAACTTATTAATATTATTAAATAAAAATTGATAAAAAAAAATTTTTTTGCAAAAAAATTTAAAATAAAAACACTTTTTCATACTAAAAATTAGTATAAGTCATGATGTAATTATTAAGGGTCGAATACACTTATCAAATGCTTGTCCAGCAGGCTAATTCAATCGTGTACGTGTGCTGGACGTAATATTCGCCGTCATATCTAAATTATTAGATTTTCCATCCAGCATCATCGGTGTGACACATACAAACACATTTTCACTAATACTACCACAATGCTTGATGAGTATTTTGATCAGTGTATTTGGGCCATTAGAAGTTGAAGTCAAGAGGACCTTCTTAAACCTATTAAGAATTAAGCTTAATCCCAACACAATTGTTGTTGTTTACAATACGAAGTGAGTAAATAAATAACTATTGATGTTGAGTATTTTCTAAAAATTTAAAAATTTGTTTATGCACACTCCCACACAACAACTTAAAAAACGCTTTTGGCAGGATCTATCTTAGAATGAAAATTGGAATTTGTAATCAGGGGTGTGCTGGAAATCGAAAACGTAAAACGTACGAATTTGAAAGTTGTTTTTAATACACTTTTATTCTAATTTGTATAATTTTTGTTATAAAATTCTGTTCAATAGAGAAATATTTGTAAAAAAAATTGTCATAAAATTCTTTTATTACAGAAATCTTATTAAAAACGACTTATAAAATTCTTACGTTTTACGTTTTCGATTGAATTTATTTTATTAAAGATATTCTTAAAGAACTTTTTCAAGAAGGCAGGGTGGAATGAAAAAAAGTTCTTTAAGAATGCAATTGTAGACAATCTTAAAGACCTGAAAAGTAAAAGCGCTTACAATTGTTTGCGCTGGGATAAAGTGTACATCTTGTTTTCCAATATAGAAAGTGTTATGTTTGTTATAAAAAGTTAAATTTCTGCTTTGCCAATTTTGATCAGCCTTCAAGTTTGCTGTCATCTGTGAAAAATTAGTTGCTCCAAAATTTGACGAAAGCAAGTTGGACAAAAAAAAAAAAAACGTAGAAATAAGAAATTCAACGGGAAAATACTGTATAGTGAAGCTTGATAGGGTTCGCTTATGTAATACGTCCTAAAACAGATTGGATCAATAGTCCCTCAATATAACTCACCTACACATCTGGGAGCATTTGGACAGACAAATTAAAAAAAAAACATTAGCAGCATGCACTCTCTGAAGAAAATTCTGCAGGAAGAGTTTCTTAAAATGTCCACTGAGCTAAGTTTAAAATGGGTGGAATTGATGCCAAAGAGACTAGAAGCCGTCCTTAAAGCAATAAGAAGTCAAACAAAGTATTAGCCGTTTCACTTTTCTTAGTATATTAAAACTGTACACTTTTTTGGACGCCTTAAAGACGGAGTAAATTTGTTTTATATTGTACTGTTTTTGTTGTTTTTAAAGTATTTACAATTTTTAAATTTTAAATTGAAATAACATTGTCCAACGCTTGAATTAATTTTTATATTGGAAAACCAGTTGTACACCTGTTTAGTATACCTGTTTAGTGTACCCTGATTACAAAACGAAAAAAGCTTTGAATTACGAAAAATTTACAGAAATGAATTTTTTCATCGAATTCATGTTTTAGTCGTACGTATCTGTGGCATTTTGACAACACATCTTAAGTCCAATTTAAAAAGTTAAAAACAATGTTGTTAATCATACGAGTTTTCATTAAAAAAGTTTGTTGTTTACGTTTTATAAACGAAATTTTTCTTTAATTTTGGTTTATTTTATTATTTGCTAAAAACGATTTTTTCACCGAGTTTTTTAAATTTTTTTTGCTATCCTATCTATACTTAAGGTGTTTTGTCAAAATGCCAGAGATATGTATGTTAAAAATTAGAAAAATTAAAGTAATTTTTTTTTAAACTTAAGGAAAAAAATTCTGGCAAAATTCTCTTTTTCATTGCTAAACAAGATGAACAATTTATTTTTTTAGCTACTAAATGGTTAAATTGGCAACACTGCATCCAATGCTCTGCAATTCTCGCTAAAATATTTCACAACGCTGTGAAAGCACTAAAAAAAAATTGTTGCGTTAAATTAAACAAATGAAAACAACAAAAATACCGGCGTATTTCACATTAAGCTTTTTTACGCAAAAAGCTTTTTTTACCTATAAACATTAAATATTTCGCTTTGAGTATAAATATTAATTGTAAGAGAAAAGTTTATTTAATACAAAACGAGTACAACAATTAAACGCAAGTCAGAAATTCTGCTAAAATCATGGAACCAACAAATGAAGTTCTACTAAATGAAAATCAACAAAGATTTTCAAAATTTATTTTAATTTGTGGTCTTTTGGGTGTAATTATTTTGATGACTTTAAATCGTAATGAACAACAATATTGTATAACAGATTTGACAAACTGCCGGACCCAGCAGAGGAAACCAGCAGCAACAGCATCGGACAACAGCTGTTCAAATTCATTAGATAAAATTGAGGCAGAAAATCATGGCATTTGGCATGCATGGGTATTCTGGAGCTGAATGGAAGGCATCTTAAGTTAAGAAAGATGACTTTAAAGGAGATAATGAAAAATATTGTAAAAAACGTAAAAGGGGTGTATACACAATGAAAATGCTAAACAAGCTTGTTACACCGACAATGTTGGATGAAAAATCAAACCAATTTACATAGATTTAACACGACAATAAACATTTTGGTCGTGTATAGACCTCTTTAAAGGTTTTATAAAAGTATTATGAGACTGTTATACCTACTAAGGTATCCAATGTATAACAATTAACAAACTTTTCAGTATTAAAAGTTCATAAACATTTTGTTTATTTTATTTGATGTAAAATACACAACTTTTTTAATTAAATTAAGTTGTGAAATTGGAACAGTGCTTAGCAAAAATGTTCGTCTAATATTGTATGTACAGCTATTATTTTTTATTTATATTAGATTAATACTTAATCTTAAAACAAACATAAAAAGCAGCAACAACAAAATGTTGTATGCAAAGAAAAAATTCTAATATTTATTTAAAAAATTACAAAAAAAAAAAAAATTAAAAAAATTATCGCTTTATTTAGAGTGATAATAAAATTTTAAAATAAGCCAAAATGATTTCTCAGAAATTTCTGGTAATCAACTAGTTATATTTAAATCAAAGACATTTCCTAAACATAAACAAGTAAAAAAGAATAGTCGACAAAACCCGACCATATAATACTCTACACCACAGAATTTAGAGACAAATTTTCGAGAGTGTATCTGTGGCCAGTAACCCAGTCAGCATGTGGATGATTAAATCACCAAACTGAGTCTTTTTAGACTATCTTAGATGAGCAAAAATGATTAATCCGTTGAACGCTTACAACAAGACCCGAAAATGATTCCCAGAAATGCTTAGAAAGTGACTTGTTTCAAAAACAAAATGTACACAATCATAAATTGATCAAGCAGATGATCGAAATATGACTGTTTAAAATTCCTCGCTGTTGTCAAGATCATACTACTACATAGGCGAAACAAAAGGCAAAAAAACAAAAATACGCATGTAGTTATAAGGAAAATGTAAACAACTTTTGACATCGTTGGAACACACCAAATAAACATCTGGCTTGTTGCGTAGACCTATTGGATAGACCTTGGTTAGTGCTAGCACAAACTGTCTCGAAAATGAGTAATTGATCAGAAACGCGTGTCATAAAAGACTCTTTCAGAAGAGTCGAGGGTAGGGTACAATTTTCTTCTGAATGAACAGACATTTTCGACTCAAAAACGAGCGAATCTATGATTATTGTAATCGCACCAAGTCAAAAAAAGACTCGAATATAATCAAGAATATCATAAAATGCTGGCTGGGAATGGATCCGCCAAAACAAAATTATGTTATGAGGAAAAATTTTATGCCAGTACCTACATTAACAAGAAAGTTATGGCATTAAAAGTAGTATTTGTATGGTAGCTTTGTTCAAATATGGACAGATTCCAATAAATTTGGGTAAGATGATTTAGATTAAGATAAATAAAATAAGTTCAGAAAAAATTTAAGCTAAATGCGAACATAATAATCTGGCTTATGATAACAAAGACTCTGTTCTGAAAAGAAGATTGTATGGGTGCTTGGTGAAATTATTAACCGATTGTCACCATTTTTGAAAGCCTTGGTCCTTCTGACAATAAGAAACTGTGTACCAAATTTTGTCATACATATTTCCAAATTTGCAACCTGCGCTTTAAGCAAAAGGTAAACGTGGACAACCAGCCAGCCGAATGGACGGACGGATATCGTTCGAACGTATCGAAAAGTGTTTCTCAGTCGATCGGTATACCAAAAGTTAAATCTTGGACTAATATTTTAAAGTGTTACAAAAATCAGCATAGTACCCACTCCACTGTTGTAGTGTGGGCATTTAAAAAGAATATTTCCTATGAGAAATAATAGAAAATAATTATAGATAATTTTGATAACCCTGATGTGACAATAAAGGAAACTATTAAAGTTTTTGTTTATTTCGAATTATGTTTGATTAACAAAGAATATAACTACCACTACTCCTACTACAATTTAATAAATTATAACATAAACAAACAATCGAATTAAAATAAAAATAAAAAAAATTTAAATTGTTAATAAAATTTAAAAAGCATTAAATTATTAATGTAATTTGCATAACAAAACTGGGTTAATAGGTTTTTTTTTTGTTTTTGAATATTATTAGAGTTCAAACAGACATTTCAAACGACGCGTTCGTGCGTCACTTACGTTTTTTTTAAAATTAGATACATTTAGGAGCAAGTTTTTTTTTTGGATTGTATGGATGTTAATTCTATTGTCTATTCGTCACATTAATTTTAAGTCGATTATTAAAACTCAAATAAAATATCACTACATTTTATTTTTATGAGTTAAAAATGTTCAAAAGAATTTTTGCAAAATATTCCATAACGATTGAAAAAAATTAAATTTTCTTCGAAACATGCTACCGAAAAACGTGTAGCGAGAAAAAAAAACTGTAAAGTTTTATTGACGATAGGCGAAAAATTTATATTTTTAGTGCCAACTTTTTTACTGAGATGTGTCAAATATCAGAAAGAAGTTCTGAATTTTGTATATAAACGCCCTGGTTCTGGGGGCTTATTCTGTATTGCGATGCGAAAGTCAATACGACTCGAAAATAAATAAATGCAAAAAATTGCTATTCTGTCTTACGATATTCGCAAAGTACGCTTTCATATAATATACGAAAAAGTGGCAACTCGGTATTCTGTAATGCGAAAACAAATGTCAAAATCGCAAAATTTATTTGACGGCAAAACAGCAATCACAAAGCGCAAAAATACAAGTGAAATCTAAATATTAAGAAAATTATTCTTAAAATCTAATCAATTAAATAGAAATTTTTATTTTGTCTTAATTAAACTAAAATGTTTAACCATAAACCGGAGTTTAAACAAATCTTTAAAAGATTTTGAAAACCTTTTCCTTTATTTTATCTCCGTAATTTCTCTAAGTGTTTATGAGAAAACCACTTTAACTTTATTGAATTTTAAATGGCTTGTCGTTTAAATTTGTTTTTTTTAACGTTTCTTATGCGTCCAGACACATTTTACAGTTGATGTTTTTTTTGTTGCCGATTTTGTTAATTTTTTTTTTATCAACTTTTATTTATTGTGAAAAAGCCGTTATATAATAAATAATAATAATGTACCGTGTCTGTCGTATCTGATAACTTGATTAAAACACTCACTACTAACTTAAATCGCTTCACTGTTGAAACAGGTTTACCACGTTTTAAATTTTTGCAACGTCATTTTATGCTTTAAAAAATGCCTTTTAATAAAAAAAAATAAAAAAAACAAAATGTTTAAAAGGATTTTTTGCTAGTCTGCTACTTTAATTGATTGATTTTTTTGTTAAGCATCTTCTTGAAATAAAAAAAAAAATTATTAACAATCAATACAACAGATACTTAGACTCGTGCTTAAAGTGCATTGACTTTTTCTAAAAGAAATTGTTTCGTTTTTTTAAGAACTTGTTTCATAAAAAATGCGTTTTAAAAAAAAGAAAATCATAAACAAGTTAAGTGAGGGGTTTGCTGTTGCTTTGCGTATTTTTTTCTAAATTCCTTTTTAATAGGAAGTGGAATTTTTGTTAAGTCATTGTTTTTTTTATTGTTTGCTTGAATTGAAGGATTTTTAATGGAAATGACATTTATGCAAAGGCTAAGTGTAAGAAAAGTATAAAAAATAAGATTAAGATAAAACACATAAAGACTTAAAAACATTTTCTTTATGATGTTTATTTCATTTTTTTTTGTTTATTTGCCAGAAATAATGGTCGTATTTAATCAACTTGAAGTAAACAAATGTTTGCATTAGCAAACACTTTAAGTTCACTTTAAGTTAGTGGTGGACTGGAGAACACACACACTACGAAATACTACGATTAGTAAAATGCATTTTAAAGAAATTACAAAGCAAACTATTAATTTAAAAGGCCCTGCATAGACGAGATTAAATTTTAAGTGAACCATTTATGTTTTGTCCATCACACACAGTGTAAAGTAAAATTATCTGGCATACAATTTTAACGTGTACACAGCTTTGTATATCTTGGGACCATTACTAGCACTTGGCGTTAGTTGTTATCCGGCAGATAACTGTAAACTTAATCTTAACTTGAGCTAACTTTAAGTTGTAATAATGACCCTTAGGTTCGTTTTCACATCTTACCGAAAGCTAAAGGTAGGATTTTATCGGCCGTTTAAAAAATGTTCCATTATTCCAACTTTACTTTTACCTACCAGGTAGGATGCACCTTAATTTAGTCTATCGCTCACTTAAGGCTTGTTTAGGGGTCTTGACACGATCAAAATACTTTATGTCAAACTTGTGTACGCGTGCTTGACGTAATATGCATTGTTTGCCACAAAAACAGCTCGTTATTTAAACCACTCTTAACTCCAAGTTGTTTTCCTTTGTTTTATAAAGGCACAAGTTTAAATCATAATAAATCAAGGAAAAATATTTTTAATATCAACGAAACGGCCTTTATAGGAAAGAACATTTTATGAAACTAATCTTTAAATAGGATTTCTGCCATGTGGCCGCCGCGGCTGGCGCGAAGAAGGCGCAATCTGGAACACCAATTTGCAACAACATATGGGCACATAAAGCGCACCAACAGTAATTTTCTGTGGATGGAATGGTGTATCGACAAAAGCTTGTGGACTATTATCACTCCAAATGCGACAAATCTGCTTATTTTCGTACCCATTCAACCAGAAATGTGGTATTCATCCGAAAATAAAATTTTTTAATAGATTCAAAATCAATATCAATTTGTACTTCAGCATATTCGCCGAATTATTTTGTTGTTACGCGATGTGCCAATCAGGGGTACTAACTCCAAGTTGTGACGCTCTAAAAAAACACCCTTGATTTCTCCTCCGTTTTAAACAAACAGCAAGCAAAATTTCCGCAGCACTCATTGAAAACTAAACAAAATGAAAAATTAATGTTTATGTTGTTTATTGGCAAACATTAAACGGAAACAAAGTGTGCGTTTGATAAGCCATTTGCGTCGTTTATTTTTCCCTTAAGGAAAAGTGATACACAAAAACTTGTACTTGTATAAACTCTTTTGTTTATTTCCTAAATTGGATATGTTCATAAGACGTTTGCTCAAATAATTCTAAAGATAATATGCAATACACTTGGCTTAGAAAAAAGCGATTGAAAACTTAATTTGCATTTTCACCATTTCCGCAATACGAATCTATTGCATTGAGGTATCGATATAAAATTGTTTTTTTAAATGTTACAAATTTCCTATCATCTTCAACAGCGAACAATTTTAATTTTATCAGGTTCACCCACTCCGCAACGTAACGCTTCGTAAGGGAAACGGAACTACTGATCCGCAACGTATACGTTTACGTTAGAGTTACAAGGTCTTAAGATGTAGAGAAACGCAACGCTTTTTAGCCTTTTTTGTTAGTAAAATGTTTAAAATTGTTTATAAATTTTGTCAAATAGCAACAAAAAAAAAACATTTCGAAATAGTTGTTATTTATTTCATATGTAAACAATTCGAGGTGTATAAATATTCCTTTCAAAACATTAAATATTTTTTGAAAATGTTCATACATATGTATGTTCATTTTTTTACGTTTTTAACTTAAGAAAAGAATCGTTGTAAAAATCTATGTTTATTTGATTTCTGAGAGCTAGTGTAAATAGCTCTTAAGAACTTGTTTTATTTAACCTTTAAAGTGGTTTCATTTGGTACAAGTTTGACATTAAAACCATATAAGTTATTAGAATTCTTATTTTTTTATTGCAAGAATTGTATTGAAAGTTTAAATGTTTTTATTTTTTTTTTGTTTTTCAAAAACACAAGTATTTTTCCATTCAGACTGTCAGCTTGTTTTTCGCTTTTAATGATTTATAACTAAATTTAAATGCAATTAATATGGCCGACCAGACCAACAATTACTGACTATTTCTTATGTGGTATTTTGTAGGTTTTTTATTTTATCTTTAAAAAATCATTAAATATTCATCCAACTAGTGCCTGTTTTAAGATGCAAATTTTATTAAAAAATAAAATTAATTTTTATATTATTTAAATAAAACTGAAAAGATGGCATATATTTTTAAAGCTTAATATGGCAACGCTTTAGCAAAGTAACAAAATTATTTTTTAAACACTGCGCAAAATATCTATAAGACCACAGTGCTTATTGCTTATTGCCTCCTCTATCTATCTACATATAATGTTTAGTACAACTTTTCGACAAAATATTGCTGTCTCTACTTTTCTTTTCCGTGCACCTTTTTATATAATTTTGTAATTTGTTGTTTTTCTTAATTTCATGGGTTTTCTTTTAGTGTACTTAATGACTTTTTAATGACTTTTTCATCCTCAAATTGTTTTTCTCTTTCTGTGCGTGTTAAAACTTGTAATCGGCTTAATTTTATTTATTTCAACTTGTTTTTGAATACATATTTACAAGATCAATGTCAAGGTTTAGGTAAATTTGTTTACATTTTTTTTAATCCACTTCCAATATTATCTCATGACTTTTTTGCACAGTGTTTTTGGGGGATTTAAAAGAAAATAGAAAGAAATAAACAACAACTTTAAAAATTTGCCTTTTAAGTGTAAATCATTTATATATTTATTTCAAATAATGTCAATGCCAATTTTGAAATTATAACGCCATTTTGTTTTAATCTAAATAGCAGTTTTTAAATTTTTTTTTCTGTGTAGTGTGCACATTAGAGAAAACCGTTTAAATATAGTTAATTTCTTTATTCGTATACCATGTGCGGAGATAACCATAATTTGCTTATGACTTCTTGATGGAGTACTTATTTAACCATAATATGGTTGCCGGTGACAATAATATGGTTAAAATTAACCATGATATGTTTACAAATTTTTCGTTAAAATTATTTTTATTAAAGATGACCATATTGAAAAATCTTTTTCTCTGGGTAAATATTTTTAATTTAAAATTATTTCCCAAAGGGGAAAGAGAACTAATACAAAACTTATCACGCTACAGATCTAAAGTGGTAGAAACAAGTGCTAGTTCTAGGTATAACATTTTATATGAAGTTGTCCTGTCACTTTAACGTGTAACGATGTCCTAGGATGGAGTTTATTTTCACCTCTTTGACACTTTTTTTGACCTGTGACGTCACTGAAATAATCGAAATGGACGCATTTAATTTCGGGTAGTAGATTTTGTCCCGAGCGAACCATGTTAATATTATTATCGTTTATATAAAGTAACAGAACCTGATGATAGAATTTGCCCCTACACGCACAAAATCTAGTCACATGACTAGTTTTGTGTTCTCAAATATTTGAAAACAAAATAAGAGGAGAAATTAACAACAATTTTAATAATTTCTAAGTTTATTTTCAAAAGAAAAAAAATCCGTTTACGACGAATTTGGGTGTAAATGGAGCGTGTTTTTACGAATTTACGGCAACACGTCCTACGTTCTTACGCCGTTAGACCCAATTGTAGCCCCATTATTAATTGAATACAATTTTTGTATGCGGTTTTGGAAAAAATATTGAAAATAATTTTGAAAAATTTCCAATATAATAAGAAAAAAAAATTTTTCTTTGTTTAATAATTATCAGAATTCAAACTTAAAAATATAATTTTAAGCAAACATTAGAATCTTTTTGAAATTAATTATCAAATATTTTTTTAAATCAAAAAATTTGTAATTTTAAATAATAAATTGTTTTTGAAAATTTACTAAAAAACATCGAATTTGAATTCCAAAGAAAATATTTGATTTTAAATTGACATTTTGGCTTTCTCAAGACAAAACTTAAACAATTAAAAATATTTATAAAAAAAAGGTCAAATAAGACTAAAAAATATTTTGGCTAACGTTAAAAAATGTTTGAAAATGAGTTTATTTACTATTTATTCAAAATAATAAGAAAACATTTTCTCCGTTTTCTCAATGAATGTAAAAATTATTTTTACATCTCAATAATTTGAAAAATATTTATTTAAGCTAAAAATCTGACTTCTATTTCAATTCAGAAATACAAATTTTATAAATCGTAGTCTTATTTTTTTCAGACGAGGACTAAAGTTGTTCTTATTCTTAAGCTGTTCTAATTTTAAATAAAATTGTTCTTGAATTTAAACATTAAACTCAAAAACTTGTAGTTTTCAGAAAACTTAAAATATTTAAAATTTTTAATAAAAATAAAAAAAATTCATGGTAAATTTAGTTTAAAAAATCTATTTTATTAAGAACTTCTTCAACTTAATTTAAAAAAATAGTAATACTTTTCTTAGTCATTTAGTATCTAATTTTGTTAATTACTAAATTTTATTTTCAAAACAATTTTATGAAATGTTCTTAGTTAAAAATTTACCCAATTAAAACAGTTAACTAATTTTCTTTTTTAAAATATCAAAATTATTTTTATTAAAAAATTAAAATTTTAATTGATTTTAAAAAGTATGAAATGTCAAATCCTAAAAAAAAACTCAAAACTTTAATAAAATCACTTCGGCCAACATTAAAGACTTTAATTAAAACAAAATTTAAAACTTATCAAACTTTTTTAAAACTTAATTAATTCTAGAAATCTTTAATAAATATAAATATTTTTCATAAAAAAAATTGTTTGAAACTCTGTTTTGCAACAGGACACTTTATTTCATTAAAATTAACGAAAAACTTTTTTTTTCCAAAAATAACTTACCTTAAAATTTGCACTTTTTTGTTATTAACTTATGCTTTAATTTATAAAAAATATCTTTTAAAAATCTTTTTTTAACAAAGATTTCAAAATTTTTTTTTTAATTAAAAAAAATATCACAAAGTTTCTTCGTTTGTTTTGCGTTGGTTGGAAAAAGCACCACAATTTAAAAATTTCTTTAAAAAAAAATTTTTTGTTTTAATTTCTTTTCGGGATGTGTTAAGAAAAACTTTCCACTGTTCTTTTGAGCAAAAAATATTCTTTAAAAATGTCTTTCTTTTCTTTTAGAATGGAAATCAAATCAAATATTTTATGGAAAATAATTTGATATTGTTGTTGTTTGTTGTTGCACTGCTGCGGTCAGTAACAAAAATCACTTTGAATGGTTGCAGTGATGCTCAACTGCTTTTATATCCCTGTCAGTGGTGAATAACGAAATAAATTTATTGTTGTGATTTTTTAGTCCGACAGTAATTTTTTTTCTTCTTTCTGATGTTCTTCATCTATAATCGAGTGTTAGTATGAGAATTTAATGCTTGTGCGTGTGTGTGTGTAATATGGTGGCTATTCGTTGGTTGTTATTGTTATCGTATTAGTAATTTTTAATGTTAAAGTCTCTCTTTATTGTCTTATTAAATATTGGAAACAGTGTTGTCGAGAGAACATTTTCTTAATTTTTGGAAAATAAGGATTATCAATTTTTCGGTTTCAAAAGTAAAGTTTATTAATACGCACATAAAGCTCTGATTTACATTAAACTTTTATTTCATTATAAAGCTTGGATCTTGCCATTATGCACGAAATACAATGACATTAAAATGACAAAACTTTCACTGGATGACAGATATTTAACAGGTGATAGCCTTGCCAGACGGGTGCTTTTGAAAACACTAACTAGACAACCCTGTATATTTCCAATTGTTTGAAAATAAATTTATACAACAATATATATTGACTATCTGGATATGACTATCGATAGATGGAAGAAACGGGGTAGCTGCTGGGCTACCAATGTAACGTGGCCCTCATACGACATGAATCGCTCTGAGCGATTCTTAACTTCAGCTGCAGGGACATTTCGAGGCTGGTGTACGTACTTACTGGTCACTGAATGATCGCTTAGTACGCTGTGAGACTCATTCTCCCTTTTAATGAACCTGGAACTGAGGAGACAGTATTTCATCTCATATATGATTGCCCAGTGTTTAATTCAATACAATATGGTTTATATGGGAATTACCCTCTACAAGAACTCTCTGAAATATCTCAACGCAACAGGCTGGCTCATTACTGTTAGTTTTATTTGAGTTACGCAAAGTGAATGTTATATGCACACATTTATGCTTATTGACCTTTATCTTCCATTCTTTTAGCCATATTTCCAACTGAAATATATGATTCTGTAAGTATCGAGATGGTTCATAACGGTTTTCGTGTACCCTTAGAAAAGCTGTATCATCAGCAAAAGTTGATGTTTGGGTGTAGTTGTTTGTTGGCATGTCTGAAGTGTATATTTAGTGTACTAAATGGCCCAAGATGCCTCCTTGTGGGATACAGCGTTAATTAGCTGAGGAGAGCTAAAAATCTCCTTCTTTATTAAAAACTTTACGACCGACCAGGGTTCTCGTTGAGGATTTTGAAAAAGTCGAAAAAAAGTCGTTTTGAAAACAAAAAGTCGCACAAAAAAGTAGTTTTTTTCAAATTAAAGTCTCACACTTTTTTAACATTTTAATTACTTTAGGCTTACCAACACCCACCCTGGTGACAAACTCGGTTTTATTTCTTTAATAACTCTCTCAAATTTGCTTCAGTAAAAAAGAAATTTTTACTAACTGAACAAATTGTTTTCTTTAAAAAAAAACTGAAAAAAATTTGTGTGACGAAAACTTCTTAAAAAAAATATTAAAAAAAGTTTTATGACGATAACTGCTCCTTATCACTTACTGAGCTACCTAAAAATCATTTGTAATTTCAAAAATGTATTCGTATGATTTATTATTGAATTTACTTTCTAACAACTCAAATTCGTTAATAAAAGCCTGTGTCATTTATAACATTTTTATATAAAGATTTGAAATCAATAGCAGTAAAAAATTGGGTTTTAAAACGCTTGAATATAAATGGCGTTCATCCTAGATTGGCATCTAAATTCAGTGATCTCGATACAAAACAAGGCAAATAAAATACAGTTCGGTAGTTGAAATTGTTTGGATATAAAATAATCACCTGCTCAATCGAATAAGGTTACATATTCGGGAAAATATGTGAAATTATTCAGCATATTTCTATGAAAAGAAAAAAGGGGCAAAAAGTCGCAAAAAGTTGAAAAAAGTTGCAAAATTAGACGAGTTTAAGAAAGTCGTACTAAAAGTGTCAGAGCGTCATAAAGGTTGCAAATTGCAACTAAAGTCGCACAACGGTAACGCTGCGACCGACTAAGTAACTTTCAAAAAGCTTGTGCGACTTTAAAATAAACACGACATTTGATGTTGGGTTTTTTGAACAAAACAATAACAATAGTGTCGGAAAGAACGTTCAAGTTCTGTGTCGGAGTTCGGCAAAAAGCTATGTGCGGTTGATGTTCGTCGTTCGTTACCGAACTTTAAAAAAATTATATCTTAGTAGGTTGCTGGTTTGCCGCATGACACATTCTTGTCTACATTATAAAACGTTCTTCTCTATGAAAAGAACATGACTCATAAAAATAAGATTCATTTGACAGATCCTTCAAGTACTAGAAACTGGATAAATACTGGAATTCTAGTCTCTTTATAAACGCTAAGCCACTAGCCGAAGGTACCTATATGAAAGATTTCCTTCTGCGTTTTAAACTCAGACTTTCTGATAAAAAAACTTTTATAGTGTGAATCGATACTATAAGCACCAACAGCAAGCGGTTCTAGTGAGGAGCTTTTAAGAGCTTTAGTCCGACCGAAGAAACAATTTACTGGGCATAAATACAAGAAAGAGTCAATTTCGGGTTTGATTATTATTCGTTGCCATATTTATTTTTGAAAAATCTGACAATTTCCAAAAAAAAAAATGTTTTTATTTGAAAAAATTGCTCCTTAAAAAAAGTTAAAAAAAAGGATAAAACCATATCTGTGTATTTTAAATTTTATTTTATTCAGGCAAAAAATCATTTCTATTTGATAATACATATAAAGAAATACATATGGTTTCAAAAACGTAAAAGGCCTTAACTAACCAAAAATTAAAAATCGATATTTTTATTAGTTCTGATGTATTGCATCGACACAAATGTCAACAAATTTGGAATCATTCGACCAAAATTAGCGGTTTTATTAACAAAAAACAAACGGCCGTTGCTTAATATGCAACATTACCAATTTTCAAAACAACTGGTAGTTTTTTGCTTCTCCTGTAAAACTTTAAAAATGATAGATAATCCCACTAAGAGATCATAAAAATGATTTAATTACACATATAAGTTGTGCATATTCTTATTGAATTTGATTTCCATATTCTTTGTTTGTACGAATATTTGTGCAGTTAAAATTATTTTTTCTTAAAAAGTCGTTGGTCCTTAAAATTCCACATAGCGTAAGTAAAATCTTCTTAATTAATTCTTGTATTATTTTTGTTTATAAAAATTTGCGAAAATATCCTCTCAACGTTGGCTGTAGACACTTGTTTTGACAAAATTGCTTATTTTTTTTTTATTTTTTAATTCGTAAATGGCGCTGAATCATCGCAACATTTTGTACTAAATATCAATTAAATTTTTTCTTTTAAAATAGACTACAAGTTATAACGTTGTTGATTTAAAATAAATTATTGTTGATCATATAAATAATAAAATGCTTATTTGTATGATTTAAATACATTTTAAAAATTGCAGAGATTTAAAAAAAAACTAAGCTAAAATACTAAAAAATAACACTCGAAATAGTTCCATTTCGAGCGCCTGCATGACCTATTTGTGATGGTTGTTCATTTATTTTAAAATCAATTAATTGTCACGTGTAAGCACGAACCACTCTGGAGTCTTTGTTTTTAACGCTCAGGGTTTTTAATCATTTTGCTTGTCTTTAAAAGTACTGAGTGATTTCAGCGATTTGTTAAAAAAAAACTTACTGCCTGTTCTTTGATATCGAGAACAAAACTCACTCAAAAACAATTTTGTTTTTCTTTTAAATGTGAGTTTTGCGCTCGTCATCAAAAAATAGGAAGTTATCCTCTAAATTCAAGCTGGGATCTAACAAACAAATTGGCAACACTGATTGTACACACACACTTGTAACGACACTAGTGCACTGTGTACTTATAAAAAATGTAAAAAATGCTTGTTTTATACAAAGTATCTTAAATGTTTTTGTTGTTGTTGTTGTTTCGTAATATATAGTAGCATAATGTTATGCTACTGTTAAATATACATACATACAAAGTTCTACTATTCAAGTGAACATAATGTAACAGAGGAGATTATGCGTTTGTGTGCGTTTGATCATTTAATATTGATTTACATAGATTATTTCTAATGTGTCTCGCTCTCTAATAATCTAGAAGGTATATAAATATGTACTCAAATACACTTGGATTTGAACCACAGTCAGCTCTCATTTAAACACACATTTCTAATCTTCTGTTAAAATGTTTAATTAAAAGACCGGTCGGTCGGTCGGTGGTCGTTATACTTACATTAACGAGATATACGAAAAACGACTATTAGAATGTGGTGAATTTGTGATAATTTTTTTTTTTTTAGTTTTTTTTATTCATAAATAGTTTATTTTATTTAAGTTTTTATTGCAAAATGTTTTTGTTACTTTAAATTATGTATGTAGATTCTGGTGCCTTGTGCAGGTCGTAAAAATTTAAAAAAATGTAAAGAATACGAAAAAAAATGTTAGAAATAATTCTATAAATTTTCAATTTAGGACAATTTTTATTTTATCAACATTATTTTCTATTTGAAAAAAAAGAATCTGCAAATTTTCAATTCTTTTTGTGGTTTAAAAATTTTTTTTTTACCAAAATACGTGTTTAGCATTTAGAAAATTCGCAAGTAATAAATTTAACAATTTGCGATTATTTTACGCTAGCGAAAAGTATATTTTGTAACTTTTATTAAGAAATTAAAAGTGCAAAAAGTGTTCCACCATAAAAAAGCAGTTTATTTTTTGATGGATAGTATCTCTTTTAATTTCTGAGCCAAAACTTTTGTTTTTGTAATAAAAAAAAAAATTATTTAAAGCAAACTCGCCTTGTTAATTTAAGTTTAAAGTTGTATTTTGTATTTGTTTTTGCAACATTGAAAAGTTGAATAAAGTTTAAATTTAAATAAATATTTATTACAAGTACTTTTTTTTTTATTTATTTGAACTTTGTTTTAGCGATCTTATGCATTTTTGTAAAGTTTGCTTAGCTTAAACTATGGATCTTTAATAATGCTGAGAAGAATAAGTTTTAAATTAAAAAAAAAAAATTCTAATAATAAAATATTTTCTGGAACTTTGTATAAAAAACTTCCATCCTTGTGGTGTTGAAAACCCCTATTCAGTTTAAAGCAAGGCGAATTCATCTATAGGAGGTGGTGAAGGGCCATCTGACTTTGACAGATCGAACCAATATATTCTGGTTTTGTTAGAAACTATTGACATTTCGAACTGTAAACACTAACAATGCAATGCAAAAAAAACCTCTGTTGTTTCTGTTATTTTTAGATTGTTGTAGTATTGCCACCACCTCTAGTTAAATTCCCCTTGGTTTAAAGTTAAATAAATACTACTGAATGTATCAGAATTTGTTTATTTATTTCTTATAAAGTAGTTCTTGGAAATTCGTATAAATAACTTTTATTTAAAAATAAAATTTGTTTCAATACAAATTTTAAACTCACATTAAAGAGAATGACTTCAGATTTCAAAATTTGTATCTTTTTAATTGTATAACAAACAAGTAAGAAGGTATGGTCGGTCAATCCCTACCATATAAACCCTACACAAACATATTTATAATCTAAGTTTCGAGAAGGTACCCTATTTGGGACCAATGAGCAATCATAAGCCCGCAAGAACTCATGTTAAAGTCCTTTTTACCAATTATTATTTAAATATATTAACCTATATAAGATTTTTTGCCTTTTAGTGATTTAATGAAGGGGGCTTTTATGAGACCTTCGACTAATTTTGGACCTGTCAGCACAAATATGCAGTTATCATGACATAGAAGCTATCAAAAAAGTTATTGCCCCCAAATTTTCTGTCAATACCAATATTTATAAGAAAGTAGTAGTACTAAAAGATATTTTCGGGAGTACTATTTGTATGGGAGCTATGGTTAAATTGGGACCGATTTCAATAATATTTGTTAAGATTATTGAGAGTGCAATAAAATAGGTTTGGACCAAATTTAATCTAAATGCCAACATACTCAGAGGGATTATGGGTATAAAGACTCTATTCCCTAAATAAGCTTGTATGGGTCTTTGTGAGATAATGAACCGTTTTTCACCATTTTCAATAGGCTTGGCCCTTGTGACAATTAGAACCTTTGCACCAAATTTTATCAAATTGAGCCCCGTACTTTGCGTACAAGATTTACATGGAGGCAGCCAGACGGACATCGTTAGGTCGATTAAAAAGTGATTTAAGTCGATCGGTATGTAGAAATGTCTAGGGTCTAGGACCAATTTCTTAAGTTGTCACAAACATCAGCACAAAAGCATACTAATCAAATGTGGGTATACTAATCTCGGGTGTGTAAAAATAGTTTTAGCTTAAATTTTCATTTTATTTTTATTTTGTTTTATATCCATCATCAACAAAGGAAACACGAAATAATCATCGGACAACATATTTAGTAAATTTTCATTCACTGTTTATTGTTGGTATTCTGTTTAAGCTTTGATATTGTTGCAAATAAGACTTATTGAGTGCTTTGCAGTTTTATTTGCATATTTTTTTTTAAAGCTTTTCTTTGGTAAGAGGTTTGCTGATGATCTGGCCTAAGCAACCAGCGAAACGTTCATCCAGCTTAAGCACCAACAAAAAATTTCAGTGTATTTATCAAGAGTAAAAATTGGGAACTAAGCACGACAAACAAAATCTTATTAAAGGCCGTTACACATTATCCCACAAAGTCTCAAGTATTTTCCAAAAATGCTTTCTTGATCTAATTATTCTTTGAACATTTTCAAAAAACAATAACAACTTATCATGACAGGGTTGCATTTTCGTAAATTACTAAAGACTTTGTGGAATAGTTTATAACGGCCTTAAGCAAATTTTTAAGACAATTGTGAAAGTCCAAGACGATCCGGCTGACTATTGAGAGCACGTTAGAGATCGCCATAAATGATTTCGATTGATAAAATTTTTAAAATTTTGTTGCCTCGGGATTAAGACTATTTGCATGATAGTGGCCATTCGGATTGAACTTTAGCAACGAAATTTATATAGGAAATGTCAGATAGCAAACATACATATGACCATTTTTTCATCTAGTTTCTAACGGTTGAATAGTTTCTTTGTGTTTTATAATTTTACGTCATTTTATTTAAGTTACTAGTGTCTTCATTCAATTTAATCTTTTGGGAAAATGTGTAACTTATTAATTTTTTTGTCTTAGGGCTCGAATGTGGTTTAATGAATGTTGTAGTTTTGTTTGAGTTTTGCAGTTTTTCTCTGGGTTGGTGTTGACAAACTGTCAAGATGGAATTACAGAGTTATCTGGTAGACCGTAACATAAACTAATAAAAACGACAACAGGTGGGTGTTTTTCTAGGTTTTGCCTTATATTTGCATTGCACCTGAGCAATGTTTACATTATTTCAAACTTTGGGCCATTATTACAACCTAGGGATAAAGTTCCTGATAGTTAACGCGGACAATAGCTATCGTGAACGATGAAGTGACCATTAAGCTTTCTCCATTATAACTAACAGTTGTCGGCCAAAATGAAAAATTTAATTTATATACTGTGGCAACATTGCAGTAGATACCGACTACTTTTAATCAGTGTTCGAAAATAAACAGTACATTACTTAGCGTTCGGCTCACACACCCAAGAACAATATCTTTTTTTTTAGCGTTTGTGTAGACGAACACAACCCTTAATACTGTTTGTAACTATTTTCAAGAAAGAGTCGAACATTGTATAGTGTTCTGTTCTTCGTCAAAAAACAGAAACATTATATTTTAATATTCTATAATGTTTGTTTTTTTTTACATTGATAAAGGAATGAACAAAGAAAAAATTTAGCAACGACCGCGGCACGAATAGCTTGTGTGTGTATTGTGTATATGTTTTGTTTGTGTAAAATTGTTTTGCTGGCTTTTTGTTTTTTTTTCGTATGTGCATTTTGTTTTTATAAAAAATGTATGGTTTTTTTTACCAGCCAACAGAAATAAACGAAAACTAATGAGCTGAACCGAACACAATGAAGTTTATGGTTTTAAAAAAAAACCGAACGGAATTAAATGCTCTCATCAATTTGTTGAGTTGGATAAGTACAGTATTATTTTTGTGTTCGAAAGATGACAAACAGGGAAACGTTATTTTTGTTAATGATTTTCTACACAAACACTATTAGTATTTGTGTTTTCCACAAATCTACCGAACCGAACACTAAGGATCGATATTTAGTGTTTATTTTAAAACACTGCATAAAACTGCCATTGCAGTAACCACATCCTCAGCAGTAAATATGGCAGCTTTAAATTCTTTAAGTTAACTTGTAAAGTTGCCAAAAAGATACACCTGCGGTTAGCTTAACAGTCACTTGATAGGTTTTGTGCCAACTGGTATAACCAAAACCCAGTTTTTTGGCCGCTGGCATTCTAAAAATTACTATTTGTAAGTTGTTGTTATTATAGCCCTTAGGGCCATTGTTACAACTGGAAGTTAGCTAAAGTTAAGTTGACAGATAGTAATGTGTAATCTAGTTATAATAATGGCCCTTAATGAATTTACTTAGCACAGGAAAGATCACAGACATTGTTGACGATAAAGCTAAACAAATCAGTAAATTAATGGACGTACATTTTTCGAAGCTGAAAGAAATTTTGATGAAAAATCGTCTTTCAAAATAAAATTTAAATAAATAGAATGTGGAAATTTATTATATATTTTTAATATTATTCGAATGTGTATTCCAAGTCAAATTACACATTCGAATAATAAGAAAATTAATAGAATAAAATAACTCACTACAGGGAAAATTGAGTTCATTATATTTTGCATTACTTTTCACTTATGATTTGGCTAACACTTATTACCCAGCCTATTCGCCAACAACATATTGCGAATAAATGCGAAGTACTGAGAGTTTAATTTTTATTTTTCTTAGTTTCTTAAACAATTTTTTTTTTAAGTTTTACCAGTTCTCAATAATTATGACTGATAATTTTGTCATTTACTAGTACCTTTTATCTATTATTATTTTCCTCTTATTTCTTATGCCATGACTAGATTTGACCTCTTATTAAATTGATAGGGGGAAAAATGGCATAACATTTAGCTAATATTTTCTCTTAAAAGTCAATTCTTTCAGGCATATCATATCAACTTTTTTGGTTGAAAATTTTGATTTGGAAAAAGATTTAGCCGTTATTTGCGAAACCTCAAATCATAAATAAACTCAATTTCTTCCTCTTTACTCTAATAAAACAAATTCTGCTTTAAATTTAAATGATGCCAGTTAGTTTAGTTCTCTTTTTAAAATCTGTATTTTATTTTACAATAAAACTTTTTATCCCACAATTCGATTATCATTTAAAAAACATAATTTTTAAACCGAACTAAGCAATATTTTGCTTTTTCCAATTTACCTTAAAGATTTCCATCAACCACTGTGTGTTTTAAATAATTTCTTGGAATATTTTTTTTTCGTATTTTATGTTATATAAATTAATTCTTCTTCAATATTCTTTGCCATCTCTCTGGCTCATTGCCGAAGTGGTTAACTGTCATACATTTGAAATAATTTATGAGTTTTTGTGCGGGATTTGAAAATTTATTTCTAAAAATAAACGACCATATTTTTTCGTAGCGTGTATTATTAGGAGTAAAAACTTAAAAAAAAACATTTAACGAAAAAAGTGGAAAAAATTAAAAAAAAAGAAGTTTAAGAAAGGAACCGGTTCAGTTTACTTTATTCAACTGACCAACCAACTATTTATTCCATTCCATATCTTTTGATGTTAAACATACGACGTGATTGCTTTTATTGCCCACAATTTGATCTCTTCTATTTTTGTCTTCTTCAGCTTTGGATTCTTTTAAGAATTTTTTTCTTATTTTCTTTTTGTTCTTTGTATAGTTGTTATAATTTTGTGGTTTTTGTTGTAAGTATGTATGTTTTGCAATCAAAATCAAACAGTAAAACCTCGATTATTTCAAATCCGATCTTTAAAATTTCTTAAGTACTTCGTAAAGGCTAGTTTACACCATCCCACATCTCTACCGTACTCCATAATACTTTGTGAAATAGAAATCTAATGAGCTTTGTTGCGACTGTCAAAAAATCTAATTTAACATAACAGTTTGTGTTCACACCATCACACAAAGTATAAACACTCACACATGAAATAATATGCAACCCTGGTCCAATGAAAAGTATTATTGTTTAGAAATTTTTAAAAAAACGATAAAGTCGTATGAGATGTCAAACTTTTTTTCATAATACTTGCCATTTTCATCACACATGCATTCACACTAACAGACTTTTAAATATTACTTGAGTTTTTGACATGTTAAACAGTTCGATTTAAATAGCATGTATTAAGGCGAATTTATACCAGGTGACCTTATCTTGCTACGTAAGCAACAGCTGATTACTAACCTTGTGTCAAAATGAATACGGTTCTAGGGAATATTTACTAAATTTTACCATTTCCGTTTAAAATTGTGAAATTTTAATTTTTTTTGAATTATTACATTTCAAAACAAACAATTTAAAATTGAAAAGAAAATGAAATATTTGTAAATTGTTTACTACAATGTTGCATTATTTTTGACACAACGTTAAAATACTTTGCAGTGTTGTTAACGTTTTCAAGATAAGACCACCTTGTATGAATTCGCCTTGGCATGTATGTATCTAAAAAACTAAAATTGTTTTCCTATAATTTATGATTTCCAATTTGTTTAATTTTCATATATCGAGTTGCTACTGTATGTGTGTGCTGGAATATGTGTGCATTTTTCCAGTACATCATCTGAATGTATTAAAATGCCCAAAGCTAAATTGTGTAGTTTTTGTTAGTTGCTTTTGTATGCAATTACAAGAATGGACAAAAAACAAACCGAAGTGAATAGATACTTTGTCTTTTTTTGCGCATACAGAAAAAAGTGATGTCAACTTGGCCAGATTGGGGAAAAAGTTAAATTGCGTAATGATATGTTTACCATTCTGTTTATAATATTTTGCATATTTGCGGAATTTTTGTGTACATATGCGTTTTGACAATTTGCGTAGTATTAAAACATACCTGTTAGAAAGTTGAAACAGTATTTTGGCGCACATATTGGAAAAAATCACCAAAGGTAAAAGGATATATAAAATTGTCAATCCGTTTGCAATTTCTATAATATTAATCTAATACCCTAAAAAAATATATATGTATTCTGCCCGTCTGCCTGTTGAAATGGGTTTTCCGAAGACTACAGATATGATGGGGACTTGGTTGGTTCTGCGTTATGTCACGTATGTTCCGTTAAAATTTGCTATTGAGATTTAGCCTAATCGGATCAAAAAAACCAAGAAACCAAGACTGCCCCTTAACCCAACTTAACCCAAAAATCGAACAGCAAGAGCAAACGTTTCCAAATAAGGTGCAAGCATCTTGGTTACCAATACACAACATCCGGCAAAATGTGGGCGGGATTGGAGAAGTAGGCTTAAAATTTATCGTTTCATTATATCTTCTTGCCAGAATTTATTTTATTTAAAAATTGAATTACTTTTTTTTTTTTTTTTATTTTTTTTTTGACTGTTATTGTGTCAATTTCTTTATAACTAGAAGTTTAACATCCAGTGTAGTGTCTCCCAACACCAACGTGTGTGCAAAATTGGCCAATTGAAATTCTAGCAATCGACTGTCTGGAGCATGGAGTATCTAACACTTTGTTAAGATTCAAAGCTATTTTATCATCACTGTTGATGCGGTTTATTTTTGGATAGTAATAGCGCACAGAGAGATTTATCAGCAGGCTAAACTTCGTGCACATAAACTGAAATCTTTCCGATTTTTTTTCGGGATTTGGAACTAAAAGACAGTCGCCGCGTTCTCTAGTATAGAACTTATATTGTCTTAGAAACTATTTCTTCTTTAGGTACCACATTGGACTTTAAATCTTTAATTCAGCTTAATTTAGGCATATGCGCCAAACCAATATTGAGCTGACGATATAATAATTATCAACGATGTATTAGAAACTTTCAGCGGGTAAAAGTTACAGGGCTACCTGATGTTTTGGAGGATTTACTGTTGACCTGCCGCTTGTAAAGTCGAGCGGAGACAACACCAAGATTTAAGGGTTCCTTTGTCAAACTAATTTGCTGTTTAAGCCTGAAAGCATTCACGTTCATACATGTTCTTCGGTAATTAAAAAAAAAATTTATACGTTCTTACTTCATAACAAAGTTAAAATTGATTTAAACGATGGCGCAATTCGGTTTTCGCAACGTCCAAATAAGTATCTCAGAATTGTCAAATTATTAGTGCTGAATAAATGAAACGTAGTTTTGATAGATTTTTAACAAATGAGTTAATGAGATGCAAAACTCGTTCTTTAGAAAATTAAAAAACGAGATGACAGTTCTTTTGGCGCCTTATGGGAAGAAATATACTGATTTTAGCAATGCATGACCTTGGAAAAACATGGCAAGGGACATGCATTGATACAAGCAGTATATTTTTTTCTCATAAAGCGCCAAAACAACTGTGAGTATCAATTGCAATCTCGTTTTTTAATGTTGTAGAGAACGAGTTTTGCATCTCGCCTACTCAAATTCACTTATACTACATTTACACCTACGCAAAATCTAGTACATACGAGATTTCGAGCCAAATCTAGTTGTTTTTGACTAGATTTCCCATACAAAACAAAATCTACTTCGTGACTAGATTTCGACGAAATCTACTCAAAATCAAGTAGTACTTAATGATGCAACTATGGTTTTTTCAATAAAGCACTAAAAAATACTTCCCTGCACAAGAAATATGTCATTTAAAAAAAACAAAACAAAAATTGTTAAAAAAAAATTAAAAAGTTTTATAAAATAAATAAATAAAAATGTGTAAAAAAAAGACGATTAATGTAAATGTAGTATTAAACACAACAACGCTTTTTAAGGCAAAATTTGTCTTTACTTTCTGTTTCTGTTCTGTTCCGTGCCGGTCTGTTACGAAAATTAAATAGTAACTTTTTCTGTACACGTAGAGAAAAAAATATGGTCACCTCTAACCAAACTATTTTTAAAGAAAATTTTAAACATATTATGTTTAATATAACCATATAATTGTTAGCGACAACCATATTATGTTTAAATTTGCCCTCCATCAAGAACCCACAACCATATTATGGTTGCCTCTAAAAATGTTATGGTTAAACATGATAATAATTTGTTTTTAAATTTACAATAGTATTTTCCAAACATGCTATTGTAAGTGTTTAACAAATTTTAGTTATTATTGATCATAACATGTTTGGAGGTAATAATAATATAATTGAGGCCTCTTGATGGAGACCTAATTTAACCATAATATGGTTACCGCTAAGAATAATATAGTTATATTAAACATTATATGTTTAAAATAGTTTGGTTGGAGGGGACCATATTTAAGCATGTTTTTTTCTGCGTGTAGTGACTTATCAGCTATTTATGACAAAATTATTAGTTTTGAACTGTCCATTGTTTTATTTAAATAATTTTAATGCACATAAATTTGAAGAAATTAAGATTTATGAATTCTTAAAATCAAAAAACAGTTTATTTTTTCGTTATTTATTTTGCTGTGACTTACAATTACTTAACAAGTTTTTGATTTAAACAAATTGGACCGCAACAGAACAGAAAAACTAATCAAGCAAATCAGCTGATTCGTAACAGAACAGAAAGTAAAGACTAAAGGTTCAGTTAGCCGGGAGTAACAGTAACGTTGCAAATCAGCTGCTACATTTTGTTGTATGTAAAGCAATTAGAACGATTATGGTTAGCAGTAAGATGTTACGTCTCAATCTGTAAGAAATAGATTGATCTTACTTTTTTACGGTAAGGTTACTGTTACTGTTACTCCCGGCTAACTGAGCCTTAATTCAGCCTTTACAAATCTTTGTTAAAGAAAGTTACAAAATAATAACGTGCTGTTTGTTTGGGCTTTAAAAAAATTTTGAAAAAACACATTTTTTCTTGATTCCTGACGAGCACTCAAATTCTTGTAACTCAGGAAAATGTCTTAAATTTATGTATGTCAAAAACTTAAGGAATTTTTTGCGGGATTTTTCACCCCAAGAAGGAGGTTTTGTTACGAAAACAAAAACTTTTTTGGCGTTAGCTCTAGTTAGAACGTGATTATGAACGGCAAACTACCGATTTAATACGAATTCCCAACCAAAGTGGTTTGGCGTTTAAAAACCCGCTAAATTAGCTTAGTAAACATCGAATGTCCATTGTTGCATAAAAAACTTTTTACAAGAACAAGTTGATTTGCTGCATAAGTTTAGGGAGGGGTTGATGTAGATGTTGCATGGAAAAAAAGTCAGAAAATCAGTTGAAGGAACAAAAAAGAAGTCTTATGCTGATCATTTACAATTCTAGCCATGTTTAGTTTATGTATCGTCTAAAAAGACAATGCCAACAAAAACAAAAGAAAAAAAGGAAAGGGAAGGGAAAAATTAACAACAACAACAACAACAACAAAACAAAAAGAAGTAATAGCTAAAATTATGTGTATAAAAAAAAAGAGTGATAAGTTAAAGTGGTGGTCAAGAGAGTGGCCACTCAAGTACCTTGCTGGTACTTGACTCCAGTGCTTGTTGGTATTAAATACTTATCGGGCTTTGATTTCGACTTAAAGACATTTTTGCCGACATCAAGTACCAATATTCTTTCTATGGATCTTTTGACTTGATATTTATTTTAATTTCTGACATGTTCTTTTTTTGTTTTTATTTTCATAAAACCTTACAACAACAATAAGATGAGCAAGGAAATGTTAAAGAAGAAAAAGACTTTTAATATAATTCAATACTTGTTATTGTGGTTAGTTTTGTTGTCAATGTTATTATTATTTTTTTTTTGTATTTTAAACATAAAAGAAGTTTTGAAATCAAACCGAGCTGCAGCTACTGTCATCAGGAAGACTCTAACGCACACACACACTTACGTCCTTTATTAAATCAGCCAGCCAGTTAGTCAAGCAGACCGAACCAGGACTGGCCAGATTCTTGATAGTTTTTTCTTTTTTTTTTTTTATTAAAATAAATAAGTGTTTTTATGGATAGAATATGTGTACTACAATTTCTTTACTTTGCTCGTACTTATTTTAGTTGACAATAATGATGGTGATGACGATGATGATGATGGTGTTGATGATGATGATAAGATGGTTTCTTGCTTGGCTTAATTTTTGTTGCTTCTTTTCAAGAGATTTGTTTTCGAAAAAGAGTTTATGTATTTTATATTAAATATACTTGCTATAAAGTGTTTTTTCTGTGGCTAAAGATTCTGGTTTTTCTAGCCTTTAGCATTATAAACAATTTTCCTATTTTATGCTAAAAAAAGATAACAATCCAATTCTTTAGATTTGCAACAATTGCACTCGTGGAAAAATGTTAATCAAAAATGCTTTTGCGAAAATTTTTTATAATTTTTTTTAGTTTACTACAGACAAAATTTAAAAACCCAATTTTATGCATCGAAGTTACAAACAGTTTAAGCATTCAATAGGTGCGATCCCGTACTTTTTGGATAAAGTTCGGTGAAATGAGAGTAGGTAAATAAAAATTTATTTCACTAATATACAAAAATATGTATGTATACAAAAGTACGGAAACAATAAAAACCAAATTTCTAGCCCAAAAGAAAACGTTTCTATGAAAATCTCAAATCAAGGCCCATTGAACAGGTCTGCGCAAGAAGACTGATAATCATTTTGTTTTTTCTTTCGAGCTGTCAAAAGTTGTTTACATTTTGCTTACATGTGCATGTATATGTTTGTTTACGTTTATTGTTTTTTCCCACACAAATTTAACCACCATCGATGGTATGCCACACATACACGTTTTTTCCATTTCCTTTTACACAAACAAAATACATGTCGTTTTTTGTGTTGGTACAAGAAAGCTGACCTGATAGATGGGCCTTGGTTCAAAAAAACACATACTTAAATACAGGGTGATGTATAAAAGTAAAATTCAAGCATCTTCTTACGTTTTTTAAAATTTTCTATTGTTTTTTTTATTTTAATTTTTTTTATTTCAATTCTTTTGGGAATACTTGTTTGTAATTTTTGTTTGTTTTTTTTTAAAACAGCTGAATGTTTAAAAATTTTTCCAATCAACCCAAAGAAAAAGTACGGGCTACTTCGCGCAAGAAGAAGAAGAATATTTTTCTCTTAAAAGCTCTCTCACTTTACCAAACTTTGAGTACGGGAACAGTTTTCGGTTAAATTGGGTTCCCGCGTGCTTTAAACGTTGTGTCACGGCTGCCAGATCTGACGATTTATGGTCATTTTGATGATTGTAGGGTCCAAAAATAGCCGATTAACGATTAGACGATTTATACGATATTTCATATGACAAATTTTTTACTAATTTACCTTAGTTTTTAATATTATTTCGTATCTTCGAATTAATTACACTGATCAACAAGGTTTTTCCCACACGGATTCTGTATGCTAATAATTTCTTCACTATATGCCATTAATTATTAGTTGTTTTTGTTTGGCTGCAAGTTCAAGTTTTTTATTTTTGGTTTTTTTTTTAATTCCCTAAGCTAATCCCACGAAGCTTGTCACTTGTCTATAGGAATGAAACCAGAGTCTCTGGCGGGAATCGAACCCGCAACCCCGGCGCTGATAAACTAGCTCACTACCAGCTAGCCTACCGGGGCACACTAATTGCAAAACACAAACTAATTTGTTTCTGTCACGCACAGATTTCTTGTAACACCCACTTATGATTTTAATTTATTTACCGTTTATACTACTGTACATACGGTTTTATTGCATCAAGTTTTCATTTAAAAAAAAGTTACATATGAAGAGATATATGTTTTACACCCCCGTCTTGTCGGGCCCACAAGAGTACTTTTACCACCACTAGATATTAAACTAGGTTTGATAAATTTTGTCAAAGGCATCAATCGCAACAGTTCCGGTTTTACTTCCTTGAGAGAAAAGTTTCCTAAAGTTAGTGACGCAAAAATAAAGGTAGGAACCTCGGATCAAGGAATTGTTAAAGGATAACATATTCGCAGAAAAATTTAAGTTTGTCAGAGAAATCTGCTTGAAAAAGTTTTAAAACTGTCGCACAAAATTTTTTGGGCAACCACACAGCAAGTAACTACAAAGATCTGATAGGAGAACTACTTTCGACGTATCAAGCATTGGGTTGTAATATATCACTTAAAATACACTTTCTACACTCCCACCTCGATTTCTTTCCCGACAACTTAGGAGCCGTTAGCGACGAACACGGCGAAAGGTGTTATCAGGACATTTCCAGCATGGAAAAACGATACCAGGGCAAATGGAGTCCTCGAATGTTGGCAGATTATTGTTGGACACTTGCAAGAGACCAGCCTCAGGTCAAATACTCAAGAAAATCATTGTTTTTAGTTTTAAAAAACAGATTATCAAGTATAATTGTATGTAAAGTATCAGTATTTTTTATGTAATATAAAGTTCGCGTCAAAAAAAAACTTTGGGTGTCAAATTTTTTCAACCCCTGTTTTCCACCTAAGGAAGTCAAAATAAAGTAAACAGACCAAAAAAGTTCATGTAACAAATTTAATTTTTGTCAATCAGTGTTATTGGATACCTTCGTTTATTAAGTTGACAGTAATTGCCCCGTGTAAGCAGTTCATAATACAAATAAAAAAATATAATAGTTTACGCTTGGGGTTCTGGTAATAGATACATTTTTTCAACCATTTGTCTAAGCACTTAAACAGAGTTTCTGATCGGTAAAATCGGTGTTCGATATCTTTAAGTTCATGGTCAATTGGAGTTAGAATAGCGTTTTTATTTGTTGAGAATTTTTGAAAAAATTAATACATCTATAATTTTTTTTTTCAAAACTAACAAAATTCACTGTTATTTTACAATGACTATTTCTTTGACGATTTAAGTAAGTCAATTTGTTGATTTTGACGATTTTTTTTTGCAAAATTTGCCGATTTTCCATACATTTTATCTGGCAACTATGCGTTGAGTACGGGATCACACCTTATATTTATAGAAAAGTTAAGACTTCTTAGTTGTGCAACGGCTCTGATCAGTTTTAACCAAGTAAAAACTTCGCCTATTTTTTTAAAATTAATAGCTTCTTTCACTCATAATTTAGTAGCTCTCTTCTATATTACTGCTTCTGTAACTACTTATTTTACAGATGTTTGTAGGTAAAAATAATGACTTGCAATAAAATGCGTTCATTTTGGGGCATTCCTTGTAAAATTGATTGATTCTTTCAGTAAAATTGGAAGAAGTAATTTTGCTTTTTCCTGATTTCTTAACACATTATATTGTCGGCGAAGTTTTTACTGCGAACTTAGCAAAATTTAGACATATTCATTCTAATTGTAGACACTGAACTCCACGTGGTGCTAGCTGAGGAGCTACATTTAACACCCGTTGATGGTAGTGAGCTAACATGTGACGCGCGTTCACTTATTAGAACGATAAACAAATGCACTAGGGCGACCCCTGCAAACGTTTTAAAAACCATAAACGAATCTGCGCCTGGAATATCCGGACTCTGTATAGAGTAGTTGCAGTTTCGCACTGGTAGATGTACTTGAAAAGTACAAATCCTATTTTTCTGCCATACAGGAATTCAGATTTAATGAGAAAGGCGTTACAACAACACCAAAGGGCGAAGCACTGCATTAAAACTGCCTTGAAACCAGATATGAATTTGGCTACGAACTTGTAGTTAGTTGAAGGCTCAGACACGTTGTCTGCAGATGCACTCCGGTAGACGAGAGGCTAGCTACAACACGCAAAAAATAAAAATTCTTAATTATAAGTCATATCTGCGCCCATGCAGCAAGCGAAGACAAAGTCAAGCAGATCGAAGACATTTTCTAGGAGTGCCTGAAGAGAGCATTTGAACTCTGCTCTGAACACGACATTTTAATGCAAATATAGAAAGGGAGAAAATCTTTGGTCCAACGGTTCAAAAATTTAGACTCCACGAGGAAACGTCCGATAACTGAATGAGACAATTAGACTGCGCCGCAGCAAAATACATGGTAGTAAACAGCACCAGATTAAGACATCTCAATATACCTAAGGCCAAGTGATTGTCACCACATCAAGCAACAAAAACCAGATAGTCGACGTTGTAGTAGACGGAAAGTACTCATACAGTGTGTTATACGTACGTTAGACCCGATAATCTTATATCGATCCGGAATACTACCTTGTGGCAGCAAAGGTTCGCACCCGACTTAATATACGAGAAACGTTCGCACTGACACATCACGGAAGCGGGACGTCGAGAAGTTGCTCACACAACTGACGGAACGCAGCTAGAGTCGTAATTGGATGCCAAAAGCCTCCTCTCGAGAACCGACATTATGGCTGCCACCGAACATGTTATGCTTAATAATGATAATATGTTTCCTTATTATTTTAACGAATTTTCTTTTGAAGACATTTTTTTTGGCGCTGCGAAATATGGCCCCAAAGTAAAAATTGTGATTTTATTTGGGCCATTTTAAGCGAAACAAACATGTGTAACGGGTACGTAAATAATATATATTCTTTCTCTCTCTTATTCTCTTTCTGGTTCTTTGGTGTAAGTTTTTAGGTTAGCATTGAACTCACTTGCGGATTATTTCAAGTATGTAGTCGGGAGTTCTGAATCAAGCATTTTGTACTTGATTTGAGTATGGATGGATTAATTTTTTTTCAGTGAAGGACCACTCCGTATAGTTCTTGCTCAAAAATGTATGAAGCCATACCACTGTTTAACGCGGCGCCTTGAAACTTTTAAAACTTATGCATGTTTGAAAAGGATGGCCCTTTTCAGAAAAGCAATTTTTTCTAATTACTTCCGCATCAGTTCGTCAAATTTTGGTATCGCTCTCGTAGGAAATTTAATCTATTTTTAATTAATATAAATCATTCCGTTTGCAATGCTAATTTTCTACATATATAATTACTCATTTCATGTCTGTTCTTAGATCTTTTCTCGGCCGTTAATAAAAAAAAAATTCAAATTTGTATGCTTCAAATTTAAATAGTTTTAGCCTTAAATCGTTATTGTCTTTTTTTCTCTGGATAATGATCAATAATAATTTTTTTTGGTGTATCAAAGAAAATAAAAAAATTAAAAAGTCTATTTGATATTATCGCTAAATTATTGATGATGTCTTTTTTGCGTTTTTTTTTGCTTTTTAAAGTTTGTGTGTCTGTTTTATGTGTTGCAAATGAAAGACCCAAAAGGTCTAGTGTCTTGAAATTGCCAATAAACCTTATTTGAAAATCGTGAGCTGATGTTTTTTTTTTTTAGATTTTTTTTAATTCTATTTTATTTATATTTTTATATTCATCTTAACCATTTGTAGCTGAAGCTATTTATAGTTGAAACTTGCTGGTATCTTGTTTTTTTTTTCGTAAAGTTTAGTTTAGTTTAGCATGTTCCAGTCAGTCAGTCAGCACTCGTCGTGTACTGGTTGTTGGTACTTGTACCATTTATAGTAAATTATAATTTCTTTGGTATTGAAAATTTGTTTAATAGCAATTTTTTCTTTCTTATTGTTGTTCTTTTCTATGAAGTCAAAGACTCGTACCACAATCCAAAAATATACGAGTCCAATCTGCTAAAGAAGGTGGTTTGGCTTGGTTTGCTATGGCTTGAAGAAGAGCAACACCAACAAGAAGGTGTTTGTTTGGCTTTAAAGACCTAAAAAAAAACTTTAACAAAAATAAACTCAAGTTGTGGCTGTTTTTGAGAAAAATTGAAGAAGAAAAAAAGTCTTTTGGCTTCTGGGAAGATGTTTTGATATTGATGATTTTTTTTTTCTAAATGGAAAATAATGAGAGAACTGTTTTCCATTCAATGTTATTAATAGAAAAGAATGTGGTTGCATAAAAACTTGGAACAGTGTTTAAGTGGTTTTTCTTTTTTTCGCTAAAGAGTGCTAAAAACAATTATTTTACACTCATGCGATAATTTTTTATTTTTTTTATAAAACAGGTAATTGAAAACTTAAAAAAACACGAGAAAAGAAAAATTATGGCAATTTTCTCAACATTAAAATTGAGAAAAAAGCGTGTGTAGGGGTTTAATTAAATGAATACCGGGTGGTAAATTAATCACTTTTACTTGATTAATGATTCAATTATATTTTAAGTTAAATTAATTTGTTGTTTTGTGTAGAATCCAAAGTTTTTTTTTACAAGAATTTTAATTTAAAAATCGTAAAAGTTTATTTGCAGTTAACATTTTTATATACTCGTTGTTCTGTGCCATAAGATTTGTGTGCGTTAAGAAGTTCAGAGACCAAATCGTCAAATTTGGGGTCGAATAACTTTGTATCGAATGAAATTGCGTGATGCATCGAAACCCGGATTGCGGGGTCCGTTTTGTTGGTCTAACTTGAGTTAACAATAACAGGGCCATTAAAACTTAGGTATCAGCTATACTGTTACGTTTAGTCGCTAGAGGTTTCCAGAAAACTGTTGAAAATTGTTATTTGGTTGGCATGTGCCAAAGTATTATATGTAAGCGTTGAAACAGAACTGCATATAGACCTGATTTTCCATGCAATTTTACGTAAAAATTTGTCGTGAAATAAAATCTTGTTTATTTTGAGAACGTTTTTCTAAGGGGGCCTTTAAACGACGTCTTTCCAGACATGTCTTTTTTTTGACAAAAACCTGTTTTCATATCTAATAGTCTAATATAAATATACATACAAATAAAAAACACGAAAACTCGTTTCGTTTCTGTTTGGCAACCCCTCTTTCTTCTCTAACCCGATCGCCTACAAACAAAACAGACGTGTTTGTTAGACATCTCTGAAATTACATAGTGTAAATGCCTCCTAATGGTCTCACACGTAGAGACTTATTCTCTCAACAATGCTACCATACTTTCATTTAATTTCATACATTACAGCATTTGTGCAAATGAGAATTCACGAGTGATTGTTGAACGCATCCACAAAGAGTTTGGTGCGGTTTATGGGCTGGCGGCGTCATCGGGCGGTACACTGATAGAAAAGGCGTCATAACGCTGATGTATTTTGACATCAGTACTATGACAACTGTCTTCGTTTTTGACCTCATGACGCGTCTCATCATTGTGATGTCAACCTTAACATCATTTGGCCAAAGTGTCATCAGGGTCAAAATGAAATTATGCCATAAATGGGATGACACATCGGCATCACAGACATGACGAACATGTCTTCAGTGCGATGACACAGTAACATCGGAGAAAGGATACATTAGCATCAATTTCATGACAGTTTGTCATTAAGTCAAAGTCATTCGAATTGACTTAAGTCAAAGGGTGAGAATATTATTATTTACTTACCCCTTACAGATGTTCGTTTCACGTTTGTTGAATTGCGACCTTTGTGTACAGCAGAACTCTCAATAATATGACACTAGAACCATGCCCGATATGGTTTTCGTAATCATTCTACTTAACTAAATAATTTAAAAAATAGAATATAGGAATTTTTGCTTCTTATAAAACATTGTAGTCATGAGAACAATGTTAATAATATACAAAATGTGGCATCGAATTGATGTCACTGTAGTCATAAAATAGGTGACAAGTAAAAAATGACAAACTTGTACGTAGACGTTAGTCATTGGATTGATGTAACTTTTTGCATCATTGATGCCATTTGTAGTAACATTGATGTCACAATTCTGATGTTCGGGTATCATCAATATGAAGATGAATTTTTCTATCAGTGTACTTCTTTAAAAATGAGGTCGGCCAAGCAGTTACTGTAAATGGTGTTCTCTATCGCGAGATGATAACGAACTTCTTGTGCCAGAAATTGAGTATATGGACCTGGACGATATGTGGTTTAAGCAGGATGGTGCCACACAGCCAAAAATTGCACCAGAAATTCAATGGCCTAAATATTCAAGAACTAAAGGATGAGATAATTCGGCACATGAACGACATAGAACCTCAATAATGTTTTAGACTCGTTGAAAATTATGTACCATCGGATAGAGGTATACCACCGAAGCAATGGCGAGCATTTGGCCGATATTTTGCTTCACACATAATTGTGAAAATCCTTTTATAATAATAAAAAATATTAAGAAATTTCTCTGAATATTTTTGTTTTTTTTGCGTTTTGGTTGAACCACCCTTTATAAAAGTTTAAAACCAGTTGCTTTAATTTTTTACTAACAAAATTTTTGCAATTGATCCCATTGTGTGCGCTAGATAATAATCGTTTTTAAATAATATTCGTCATTTGCATTCGGATTTTTAGAAGCGCTTAAATAGCTTTAACTATTAAACTGACAATCTGTGACAGCCATTTTATGCCGTAAATAAATGTGAGGTGTTTACAAATTCTAATTTTAGAAGAAAAAAATCGTATTGAAATAAAAATTTTAATTTTTTATTTTCATAAAATAAACATAAACCAACTGTACCAGTTGGTATCAGCTACAGTGACTTAAAAATATTAACGTGCGGGTAGAAATTCAAAGAAACCTTTGAGAAAAGCAAAGCAAATTGAAAAAAAATATGTAAAATTAATATTTAAAAAAAGGGCAGTTACATATAGAAAAAGAAAATAAATTAAAATTTAACACAAACAAATTTTTCTAACTATCACACACATATACACAGTCTTTCTTCTTTGATCTTGGAAAAAATATCTCCAATTGAATCTCTTAAAGTAAAGTTGGGAATTAAATAAGGTAAAATATTAAATAAATTAGTCATTATTTATCATTATCAGAAGTCGTTATTTTAAACTATAAAAAAATTTCCCCTATAGAGGGAATTCCATTTGAGATAAAGTCTTTTGAACTTTAATTGAAACTCGGCTCTCTAGCTAAAGGGTGGTTCATTAAGCGCTTGCTATCTTTATATTTAAATAAAAGAGAATATGTGGGAAATATAATTTTTTGTTTAAAAGGCATACCGATGTTATTATGTGGATTCGCTGGTTGGTGTGTATCCGAAATGTTCTATTTTCATTGATTTGTGCATTAATCAGGCTGAATTTGACCGATAACATAATGGTATTTTAACTTTGAGCTCCGCTGTAGTTTATGACTTGTTTGGATTGATCTGCGACCTAAGAAAACACCACAAAAAATAAGTCTTACAAGCACGATATCGATGACGTGACATGAGCTGTGTGGAAACCACATTTTATTCAGGCCAAAAGTAGTTGATAGTCAGCGTTACTCGGTGACAGTGATGGGGAGGACAGTATAAGAGAATAATAACCAGTCAATTCTGCTGAAGTTGCTTTTGGCCCTTATGACACTACAATTTCTATTCATTGAATTGATATTGAATTGTTAGAAAGAGACAGTAAATGTTGGAAAGAGCAAACTATAAAACATGTAAACCAAAAATTTTTTTTAGTATTTCTTTTGTTATGATTTTGTTTATTTTATTAAGTGTTGTCAACTTTTTGTTTATGAGAAGCATAAAAACAAAACAAACAAAAAGCGGTAAATCGCTAAATTTGCCCATAAACCGTTGGTTTAGCTTTTATTATTTTAAGCTTGAAATATAAATTTTAAGTTGAAATATTTTACATTTTTTTTGGCATAACTTAATTTTTTATCCATAACTTTTTTAAAATTTTTGTCAGTTGGCTATTTATCTTAATACAGATGAACTTTTTGCACTTGGTAAATTTTTCTATTACATTACGCTATCATCTGTTAAAATTCCGAAGTACTTATTGGAACCCCCTTTAGGTCACTACAAATTTTGAATATTTTAAATAGAATTTTTATATAAATTGAATAATCTTAAAAAAAATGTCAAATTGGATTTTATTTTAATTTTATTATAATTTTATTGCCTTATAGACGCTGGGCAAAAAGTTCATTAACCTTCTTACGTTTTTTCTCTCTTTCAGTTTAATCTTATTAACGAGATTGTATTTTAGTTTGTATTGAAAGAATTAAAAAAAAAGAAACTAATAATAAAACTTTCACCCATTACAGTTTATACAAATATAAATAACAAACTAAATAAAAAGTTATATTATTATATGTAAATTGATTTTATTTATTTATGTATCTGGTTCTTTCTTTTTTTTTTTTTAATCAAGTAATTCGATACCAAAATGCATAAAGAAATTTAAATCAGGTCGATTTTACAACAAAAGTGATGAGAAAAAAAAACAGAACAAAACGAGAAAAACCACTCATCCCATCATCATTCGGTGCAGAAGAAAATTTCCAAAAAGAAACCTACAAATAAAAATTATAATTTTTGAATATAAAAATTGAGACTCGCACGCACTCGTGTGTTATCAAATGTCAATGTCAACTAGCGTTTAATTTTTTTCTTCTTATACCCACATCACAATAGTGGAAATTGTATTATAAGCTTGCGCTGATATTTGTAACACCTTAAAATGTTGGTCCTAGACCCTAGACATTTTAATATACCGATCGAGAAGAATCACTTTTTGAATCGATCTAACGATGTCCGTCCGTCCGTCCGGCTGGCTGTCTGTCTGTCTGTCCGTCTTTCTGTCCATGTTAAACTTATGCTCTAAGAAGTCGTGGACGATATATCTACATACATCGATGATTTAAAAACAATACATCGAAACAACCCGATGTGTTTTTTTACTCATCAACAAATTTATATTGTATAATTATTAAACAAAGGTTCTCAATACTCAACATACATATCAACATACGAAATTCAACATATCGTGTAGACACAAAAATTGTATGCTAACTTATATGCTGAAATATCATTTGCTGTCATATGTTGAATTTGAAAAATTTTGTATTTTCAGCATATCGTCTAGACACCTAACATATTGCATATGCTGATAGAGGCATTTGTTATTATTTTTAAACATGTGAGTGTAAGCATACATTTGCTGATTCAACATATCGTCTAGACTAAGCTTTAAGCCTGGATGAAATAATGAACCGATTTTTACTTATTTCCAAATGTACACAATTTTATCAAACTATCTTTATACATACTGCGAATAGTATCTTTATCCAAAACTATACAGCCTATTCCATTAGATCTTTGATTAAATCATAAAGTATGTACATTAGAGCCTTACAAGGAAAAAAAGTTCGCCAAACACCATCAAATATGAAGTATTTTTGCAAGGAGTTTTCGAAAAAAAAGTTAACGGTTTTTTTTAGTTATTTCAATAAACTAAACCGTTTTTGATTTACGCAAATATATGCTGTGCAACCTCTTACAAAACTATACAGCCTATTCCATTAGATCTTTGATTAAATCATAAAGTATGTACATTAGAGCCTTACAAGGAAAAAAAGTTCGCCAAACACCATCAAATATGAAGTATTTTTGCAAGGAGTTTTCGAAAAAAAAGTTAACGGTTTTTTTTAGTTATTTCAATAAACTAAACCGTTTTTGATTTACGCAAATATATGCTGTGCAACCTCTTACATTTTCACGGTAATTCTTGAAAACAAGAGGCAATCTAAAAAAACGGTAAGTCCCACTGGATTCAGCGTGCCCCAATTAGGGCAAAATGCAAGGTGCGCGGCTGGTCTGTTTTTTGCAACTAGCACAGTGTACTTATTGCTCCAAATTACAATATTAAAATTCTATTTTAAGATTATTTTTTCAAAGGCTGCGAAAGAAAAAATTTATATCTTAAAAAAGAAAAAATACACCTCCTTCAAAGTTTCAGGATTTTTTAAGAACAGTTTGGGGTATTATATAAAAAAAATCAGCCAAATAAAAAAATAAGTTTTTGACTTGGTCCCTTTTTAAAATTTAATATTTTGCAGATATTACATTTTTCAAAAAAATTATTTCGTTTCAGTATATGGTTTGTAGTCCCAAGTATTCTCTTTCAAATGACATTTAAATCATCTTCGTATGTCAAGTAGTTTTCGAGATATTGAAGAAATAAGCTCAACACATTCGGCCAAATCTGCGAATTTATGACATTTTGAATATGACATAACTTTTGAAAAAAAAATTTTAAAATTTTTTTTCGTTCATATATGTTCCTTATAAGATAAAAGGAACCTTCTCACCAAATTTTATTACAATCGGAAGAGGTCGTGTCCCACTCTTGGTCGTTTTGACATGGAATTACCCATATACTTTATTATTAGGTTAACTAAATCCCTTATAATTAGTTATTGTTTCACTAATATATCCGTAATTGGAAAATTTTAAGGGCCGATGTTGAATGTGAACCACACCTAAACGTCAAGTTTTTTTCTACATTTCATTTAACATTTCGAAATCTTAGGCTAACCCAATTTGAACCATGGAAAGATACACAATCGAGCAACGCATTCAAGTTATTCAGACTTATTATGAAAATGCATATCGTGCACTTTGTGATTTTTTCGGTCAATATAATCGTCCAAATGTGCGTACAATCGGAAAAATCGTGCAAAAATTTGAGCAAACCGGGTCTGTAGGAGATGTGAACACACCAGTGCATGATTGTACAGCTCGTACTGCATAAAATATTGCGGCTGTTCGCGATAGTGTCGCTGAAAAGCCGTCCACCTCAACTCGTCGTCGTGCCTAACAATTGCACTTCTCATGCTCGTCGTTGAAGAACACTATTCTAAAAGACTTTCATTTACACGCTTACAAGGTGCAATTGACTCAAAAACTAAAGCCTCTTGACCATTCCAAATGTCAATGGTCAGAATGGTGGCGAGTTGTGGAAACAGTGGATGATAAGTTTTCGAAGAAAATCATCTTCAGTGAAGAGGCATATTTTCACCTCATTGCAATCGTCAGTAAGCAAAAGTGCCGCATTTGAGCGAATGAGAATCCAAGAGTGATTGTCGAAAAACCAATGCACCCACAAAGAGTGACTGTTTGGAACGTATTTTTCCAAAATGAGGCCGTTCAGGCAGTGTCTGTGAATCGTGAGACGTTAACGAACTTTTTATGGCCCGAATTGGAAGATATGTGGTTTCAACAGGACGGTGCCACTTGCAACACAGCTAACGAAACTAACTGCTCTTTTGCGCAACAAATTCAATGGTCGTGTTATCTCACGTTGTGGCGATGTTTATTGTCCGTCATGATCATGTGATTTGACACCGTTGGACTTCTTTCTTTGGGGTTATTTGAAAGAAAAGGTGTACGTCCATAAGCCAGCAACAATTCAAGAGATAAAGGATAAGATTATTCGACACATTAACGGCATAGAACCTCAATTATACCTCAGCGTCATCGAAAATTTGGACCAGCGGATAGAGGTGTGCCGCCGAGGTCGCGGCGGCCATTTGGCCGATATTTTGTTCCATACATAATTGACCCATACCAATATTATCATAATAAAAATAAATGACAATAATTTTCTAAATAATTTGTGTTTTATTCAAAATTAACATCGGCCCCTGAAATTTAACCACCTTCTAATCTTCATTTATTGAGATTTATTTGCTTTTAAGTGATATTGGGAAGTGGATTTATATGGGATCTATGGTTACTTAAAGACTTACCAGCGCATATCGGCCCTCCGATGGTCCAAATTTTCGAGGTGCAATTGTTGGGCACGACGACGAGTTGATGTGGACGGCTCCTCGGCCACACTATCGCGAACAGCAGCAATATTTTCTGCAGTACGAGTTGTACGAGCATGCACTGGTGTTTTCACATCTCCTGCAGACCCGGTTTGCTCAAATTTTCGTGCTACAGTTTTAAAATTTTTCTAAAAAGGGTAAATATATACAATTCGGTAATTGGCAAATATGTACAATTTATCTTTAAGGGTCTTCGGTAACATTTTTAAATTTTGTATTCCCTTACTTGAGGGTTATACGATCAAGTTTTGCCTATCAAGTTTTAATACACTCACACTTTTTTACCAATACACTCATACTTTTAAAAATTGATACGAACTTGCCTCTAAAATTCTCTTGCCAGTTAGTGTATCAATTTTCGTTTAAGAAAACAGCTGATTACAATTCTTTTGAAGTTGTTTTTGTTTTTTTTTCACAAATATTTTGCCGGCAAAAGCTGAAGTTCTTTTTTTTACAAATTGTTGCGGGAATTTTAAAATTTTAACTTAAAACCTAAAAAAATAGTGAAATATGTTTATTAATAAAATTAATAAGCAAAATGATGTTCTGCGATTCATAGAGCTGTACAGAAGCCATGAAAAAAACTTTAAGTGAGGCAAACATTTTGAGTTGTTTTCTCGGCGACGACATCTTGAAAAAGTAAATTGCTTTCAACTTGCGTGCAGCCTACGTCACAGCTGTCTACTTTTGCATATTTTGACAATCAGTATATGTAAAAGACTATCAATAAAATCTTGATCGTGTGGCTGCACTGTTAGGCATTTAAGCGATCGAGATTTAGCTTTAGCTAAGCGAATTACAGAATATTGCTGCAGCTCGCTACTTACGAAAGGCTTTTAATTTATTTGAAAATCAAACACACAACAAAATTCAATGTGTGTGCAAAACTATGATTAATATGTACAATGCGTTACTGTTCGTCGCACAATTTAAATATTGTTGTGAAGGTACCGGGTCTAAATAGAGCCCAGACATTTCTTGTTTCCTTCAAAACCTTTCAATACAGTAACAATTTTTTGCATATTCTTCAAGTATGTATTTGAAAATTACCTCGTTCATGCTGCGAGTATTTGTGATGTTTACTTGTCTGTCACATCAGGGCTAAACCTACAAACTATTTCTTACCAACATATCCCAAACTCACATTGAAACAAGTAAGAGTGCTATATTCGGATATGCCAAATCTTATACTTATACCCTTAACCATGGTGCGATAATAACAGAGAGTTTTAAATGCCGTAGATATAAATAAATAAACTTTTGCCACGCCCACTTGTCCAATCCCACCCACTTTTTATCGGATGTTGAGTATTGATAACTAAAATTGCTGTACCTAATTTGGACATTTTAGCTCTTGCTGTATTCCAGATTTACAAAAAATCTATAATGTATTTTTATAGGAAGTGCCAAACCCGATTGGCCCAGTGGGTCCACATTTTGTCGGATGTTCTTAACTGATAACCAAGATGCTTGTACCTAACTTGGAAACTTTGGCTCTTGCCGTTCTCTAGATATACAGAAATCTATAATGTCTTAGTATGGGAATTGCCACTCCCACTTGTCTAATCCAGCCTACATTTTGTCAAATGTTGTGGTTTGGAAGCCAACATGCTTGTACCTACCTAATTTGGAAACGTTGACTCCTTACGTTCTCCAGATAAACATTAACATAAAATAAACAAACAACAATAACAAGGGATTTTTGGGTAAAATTGTGGACCGATCAGGCTGAATTTTAATAGCAAACAATTCTGGACTATATGTAACATAATCATATATTAACACCAAATTCCCATCATATCTGGGATTTTAGGACCCATTTCAAAGGCAGACAGATATCGGTAAATTAACTTCGCGCTCCCCATAAAGACCCAGAATATATAAGTTTAATATTGTAGAAATTACAAATGGAATGACAAACTTATATACACCCTTTTTACTTCGGTGAAAACAAACTTTTGTGTATTTTTTGTTTCCACACTCGTTTCAGCGTGTATTTTTCATTCCCTTGTTAATTTGTATCCTTTCAAGTCATCGATTCACTTTCCCTTCAGTCCTACAATAAAAAAATAATTTAACAATATTTGATGTTTAAAGAGTTGTAAACACTTTATGGTTAAATACAAACAAAATGTGTTAAATCGTGACAATAGTAATGTTAAAAACAACAACAACAGTTCATTCATTCGAGGCCATTGCGGGCACCATTAATTCATTTTCATAACCATATTTCAACCAAGTTTTTTTTCTGCGTGTAGGCTAGTAGTCGCTTTGCTATTAACGTTATTTCGTCGCAAATGTAATATATTAATTATGTGTTTTATAACAGATTTAATTTGCAAATTATAATAATTTTTTTAAATGTTTTAAGTGACTCATTTTTTCATTATTTCCGTTAAATAGGTCACAAGTTTTTATTATTATGATAATAAAAAAGTTTTATTTAATTATAAATTCTACCCCTAGAAAAAAGTGTGAAATTCGTTTAAATGATTTTTTTAATTAAAATTTAAATTTAAAATTCTCATGGATGATCCATCTACTTAAATATTTATTTATTTACATGCAACAAATGTTTACAATAAACACTTTAACGAAACGAAATGTAACTTTATATTTAGTTTTAAAATTCTCAATACTGGCAATATTGAAAAAATAAACAATGTTAAATAAAACCAGCTTGCCGGTTTCAGTTAGACATTCGTAAAAAAAAAAATGTTTAAAATAAAATTCACATTAAACCATAAAACGTAATTTGTTTAAATTAAGCGTTGAAAGATAAAAAAAATATTTAAAACAACAGCTCTTAAACTCACGTGTTTCAAAAATTTTAATACCCATACCACAATTGAGGAAAAGGTATTAGTGTATGTGTTGATGTGTTTAACACTAAAAAATATTGGTCCTAATCCCACTTTTTAGTATACCGATTAACTTACTGCCTGTTTTAAGAGCGCGAGCGCTAAAGTGACTCCTTTAAGGGTTGGTTTACACTATTATACTTTATATTAAAACATGTCAAAATCTCAAGTTATATCTAAAAGTCTGATAGTGTGAATGCATGTGTGATAAAAAATACAAATACAGTAGAATCGCGAAAAAGTTAATCTCGCGAATAAGTTAACCGAATTTTAGCGTGCCTGCGTCGCTCTATAAAGTCAACTTTTAGTTAACTTTTCTGAAAGATTTGATAAACAACATCGGAAATGAGCAGAAAGTAGAGAATTTGAACAAAATTAATAAAGATATTCAGAGAAAACTAAAAGCGTTGGATTATGTATCTCAAAAATTAGAAAAAAATTGAAATTCTCGTGGCTGTGGCGAATAAATATGGAAAATCCGAGTTTCTTTTTTGTTACTATGAAAACTAAGCCATTGGAATAAGTTAAGTGTGTTATTTCTGAAAGATCCATGTTTATCATTGTATATTTTTCAAATTTAAGCCCGCATAGAAAAGTGCTTAGGTTGAAAAAGTTTAAAACCCTTGGGACATTTTTGTTAACATTTTCGCGATTCTACTGTATTATGAAAAAAAATTTAAATTCTCGTGGCTGTGGCGAATAAATATGGAAAATCCGAGATTCTTTTTTGTTACTATGAAAACTAAGCCATTGGAATGAGTTAAGTGTATTATTTCTGAAAGATCCATGTTTATCATTGTATATTTTTCAAATTTAAGCCCGCTTAGAAAAGTGCTTAGTTCGAAAAAGTTTAAAACCCTTGGGACATTTTTGTTAACTTTTTCGCGATTCTACTGTATTATGAAAAAGAGTTTGACATACCAGATGACTTCATTGTTTTTTGAAAAATTTCTAATACACGAATCAATTCAATTGTCAACTGAGTCGGTTGTTGTCCAAATCAAAGCGTGTATGGCTTTGTGAATTGATTAGTTTGACGGTTGTCGAGTTGGTTGAAGAACAATCAAAAGATTTTGATTTTTTCAAGTTGACTACTAAAGCTGAATGTACACGATATGTTTTTGTCATCTGACATGCCAAATTTTAAAGTCACATGTAATTTTGCATGTCTGTCAAAATTGCTGGTTTGCATAAGGTTTATAATATTCGGTCGGTCACAAACGTTCATGTAATTTGCTTCTGACATCGTCTCTGTTTTTTTTTTCATAGTAATTGCAGTAGTTCTCGGTTTGAAAATAATGTGCTGCCGCCACAAAAATTTTTATTTGCGCCGTAAAAGTGATCAGCCATCTTAAAATTTTTTTCTTTAAATTCGAAGATGCCAATTTTGGGTATAATAATGAACGTTTTTTATATACATATGTGTGTACGTTATTTCTATTTAAAGGTTAAAAAAACATACATATATCGGTTTTAGCCTCAGCCGGCTAATCAAATCGTCAATAGTGGAAGCCGCTGACGGTTTATTCCCGGCATAGATTTCTGAAGTCAGATGGTTTGTCAGAAGAAAATAGAGCACGCTCTAATTGAAATTTTGTCAGATGACTTATATTTTGCAGTGAGAAATTTGACATGCCAGATGACAAAAACAAGCCATGTACGGGCGCCTTAATGCCCGTAATTTCTACAAAAAGAAAACAGGTCGTGTTCGTACCTAACAGTTATCTTTACCTATTGCAACGTTTATGTTGCCTACGTGTTACCTTCAGTTTTCCTTTAAGATATGGCAGCTTTTACACCATAGATTTCTATGCACAGCTAGATTTCTTTTTGTAGAAATTACGGGCATAAGTCTTTTAATTCGATTTTACTGTGTGTGCTCGAGTCTCTTGATCACCTGTCAAATTTGATGATTGTAGTTTTCTTTTGCAAAAAAGTTAAGTATTTCAAAAATTGTCTTTTATTTAATTAAATTTTAAAATTAATTTAAAATCTCTCAATTCAGTTGATGAAGTGTGTGGCCAAGCATCAATTCATTTGAAAGACTAAGTCTGGGTTCACACTATGAAAGTTTTTTTTCAGAAAGTGAGAGAGGAGAAAAGAAAAGCATGTTCTCTTCCCCTCTCACCAATAAAATGAAAGAAAACTTTCATTGTGTGATCCCAGACTTAGTTGACAATTGAATTGAAACGTGTTTGGGGCGCATAAGCAATAATAATTCATTGGATCAGGGTTGCATTTTATTTCATGTGTGAGTGTTTAAACTTGGTGTGATGGTGTGAACACAAACTGTTATGTTAAATAAGATTTTTTGACAGTCACAAAGTATTATGGAATACGTTAGACGAGTCACTTTTGCGCTCGCGTTTTAAAAACAGGCAGTTAGAATCACAAATTTTTTGTTCTTTGAAAATTTATAAAAAAATAAAATGCGACAAAAATCACAGTTTAGGTCTCAAAACATTTATCTTAACATAATTTCGAATGAAAAAAATAACATTTTAAATATTTGTGTGTCATGAGCGTTTTTCCTTTTTGCATGGAAATCGATATTCAGTTTTCTCAGTAAATTGTGAATAAAATCAAAAGTTGTGCACCGATTACAATTAAATAAATTAGGTTAAAATAAATGTTATAACAACAAAACTGTGATTTTTTTTTATGAATTTTTAAAAAACAAATATTTTTATTATTTTAAATTATCCTTTTTTTCAAAAGTTCAACGATATTTCTGAAACTCGAGGGCAGATTAAAAAACAATGTAAGTGTGGCTAAAATATAATACTGTTACCGAGTTTCGGATTTTTTTTTAACTGTATATGGTCAACCGTTGTCAAGTTATTCAAATATATGGACTAACAGTTTATCTCGAAGAGTAGATCTGATAGAGATAAATGGAGATTAAGTTTGAAATCGTCGACCTCAAATTAGTAAAACTTTGCAATCAAATTCCAGACCGCAAAATGACTGTTCTGCAGTGTAATTTATGAAATATTTTTCACAAAATTCTATTCTATAGATTTGGTTTATTGCTTTGTTTGTTAACTCCTTTGACCCCTTTCACACTCGACAAGTTACATGCGCAACTCTTGGTTTGTAGACGTTATCGGTTAGGTCGGGCTAAGGAACAACAATTTTGTAAAGGCCTTGTTGTTCTCGGCAAGTAACTTGCTTAACACTCAAAGTAGGGTGAACGTTGTAATTGAAATTGTAATTACATGTTTTAAAATGTTAGCTCTAATCAAAATTTTTTAAAAAATCCAGAAAAAAATGTTTAAGGTTTTGGCTAAAATGTACCTCTGTGGATTGTATTTATTAATTAATTTTATTCGTCTATTGAAATTTTGTTTTCATTTTCTGCTCATCAAACTTCCTGTTTACACATTTATTTTCTCATGTACTAAATAAATTAAATAAGTATTTAACAAATTTATTGTTTTAAGACTGTTTTTTTTTAATTTTGTAAATACATATTTCGTGTTTTGAATTAATTTAAGAGGAAGAAGATTAATAAATTTTACGCGCTTCCAAATTAACATATTATTCGGAAGTTGGAATTGTTAATAAAAATTATTGATAAATAAAAAGTTAAAAATTTCTGGCAATTTTTAAATAATTTCGAAAAAGTCCTTAAATAAATTTTGGAATTTCAAATCAAAAGAAATACAAATCGATGGAGCAGATTTTAAGAGCAATTCTTATAAAGATAAATGATACTCGAAGTACAAAGTATCTAAAAGGGTATACATTTGTTTACTTTCAAATAGGATTTTTTTTTTAAATAGTTTCCTATGATTTTCAGAACATATAACAAGGAAGCGTTGCCACTTTCTGAATGATTATTAAAAACTTGTACTGTTTTTGTAAATTATTTGAATAATTTATAAACCATTGCATTTTTGTCTAATTTTCGTTATACTAGAAACTTTTGACTTTTTTTTTTTACAAAGTTAAGCAAAATTAATTGTAGCTGAATTTATATTAAACAATGAAACTGTTAGTGCCGGTTCACACACGTCAAGTTTTACTCCTCAAGTCTTGAGTTTTTACGAGAAAGGGGAACGTAAATGGCATTCTCTTTTCCCATCTCTCCTAAAAACTCAAGACTTGATGAGCCAAACTTGACGTGTGTGAACCGGCACTTACTGAACCAAATAGGTGAACGAATTATTTTAGGAGGACTGATTTTTGTTGGCCGCCGGCATTGCCTGATTAAACCACTTTTAGGGAGTACTTCAAGCTAGTGCTGGGAAACTATCAATACTATCGAAAGTCTTAGAATATCGAAAATATCGATAAGAAATATATCGATATCGATATTATTATTATTTAAAGTACAGCTTTTTTTATGAGGTCATGTAACAGCAGCTATACACTATAGTTTTTTACTTGATATTATTTATTCGCGCTGAATTACAGCAATGAATACAAACAACAAGAATGGCAGGTGGTATGGATTGCTTAGATGTGCCTTTTTACTGCTAATTAAAGGCCTTTAAGTCGAAATTTGTATGGGGACTGAACATAGGGACTGAAATGTCAAATATTTTTGTTATGTAAAAAAATTGCAAATACAAATGCAATTGTAATTGCTAGTAAAGAATAAAGCAATGATCGACCCATGGAAGAAAAGTCCGCTAGATTGAATACCTTTTGGATTGAGAATCAAAACCAATTTAGAACATTATCTAAAGTTGCAATAAAATAACTTAAAGTCCCTGCCAGTTCGGTTCCTTTAGAAAGGTGCTTTTTAGTAGCACAATTTTTAAAAACTGTCATCTAAAATAACGTGCGTACATATGTACATACGTCTCATACGTTCAATAAAGTGATAAAAGCAACGAACTGTTCCCTGATAAAAAACCAGTTAAATTTTTCATGCTCAAGTACAAACATTCAGTCGATAGTAATATCGATAGTGAAATCTGAACTATCGATAAATATCGATAGTAGAAAATATCGATAGTATCCCAGCACTACTTCAAGGATTTTTTGTACATCTACTATAGCATTTTCACACTTGCATACATTTTGGAGGAACACATGGAAGATGTTGAAAATGTGAAACTTTCATTAACACTTGCATCATTTAACAAATACTATCAACAAAAAATTTCTGAAAAAATTTTTTTTTTCAAACTTTTTTTTACAAATGTTTAAAGATAACACCAAAACATATTTGGAATTCATTTTGTTTAAAAATATAAAAAAAAAATTACACAAAAAAAAAAAAAAATTTTGCAAAAGAGGAAACTTGACAAGTCGAAACGTTCCTTTCAAAACAAATGTCATTTTGTCAGCGATGCAACATTAAAAAGGAGCATTATACCCTTTGCACACTTGCATACATTTCGGAGAAACGCATAGAAGATGTTGAAAATGTGAAACACTCGTTCACACTTGAAACATCTACTATCAATAAAAAATGTCACCATTTCTGAAAAAAAAATTTTATGTTTTTTTAAATACTTTTTTTCTACAAAAGAGCCAAAATTTTAAAGATAACTCTAAAATGTATAACGCTGCTTTCAAACCAAATACCATTTTGTCAGTGATGCCACAATACTAGTAGAAATTATTGCCACTTTTCTAGTGATTACACTAAAATAATCGGAAGATGTAGAATGAAATCCAATGAGATAGGAACATCTTTTAGAGATGTTGAATATGTTAGTTTTTAGCCCTATGTATATCTTATGGAAAGATGTTAACATCTTCGCAAATTTATGTTAAATGTTAAATGTTGACAAGTGTGAAAAGGCTATTAGCCACGGATTCGAGCGATAGCTACGCAAACCTTGAAAAACTTCTTAAGAAAAGTTTTTGAAAGAGCGAGATTATGCAAAGCTGCCGCACCGTTATTTTCAAGGTCTTCAAACCCCTTTGTTTCATTTGGACGAGTCTGTATGAAGATAGAAATATAAGCATTCAAGTGCTTGTTAAGCATTTCGATTGTGCATAGACAGACTTCATTAGATTTTAGCGTCAAGCACACATACACGAGCTTTATGTCAATCAAGCATTTTGACAATGTATCCCGCTCTTAAGTTCAAACTAAAAGCCTAAACTTAACGAATTTTAGTTAAAAAGTAGGGTACATTTAATGTGTGTTAAGCTCAAAAAATTTGTCAAAAATTAATTCCACTTAAAAAAAAACGTGCAAAAAAGTGATACAATACATTGAACCAGGAATGTGTAATTGCAAAACAATGTTTAGAAAAAAGCGACTTTTAAAACATAAATCTAAGCGACTTTTTTTTTTTGAAAGTGTGAAAGTACGGCATTTAGAGAATTTATTAGATTGGAAAGTATTAGACAACACAAATAATTATAAATGAAATAGTAAATATGTAAACCAATATTATTAGTCACTATACAAAGTTTGTAAAAATAAACCTTTTAAATACAATTTATTTAATTTACAAAAGAAAATAAACAAAATTAACTCGCAATATTAATGATTACGAAAAATTTGTATGATAATTTTACATCACAAATTTCCATTAATAATCGTAAGAATACGCATGAAAGCACTTCGACTCGTCTCTGTTTTTGCATTTTAATGGAAATTTTCTTTTTTGTTATTTTTTTTTTAATTTTATTCTTTTATTGCAGAGATCTTAAGAATTTTGAAAAGTTTCGAAATTTTGTTTATCTTTGTTGTCTAAAAACTTCCGTGCGCCATCAATTGAACTTAAAAAAATCTCGAAAAAAGTCATAAATGACAGTTCATTCATTATTCACCATAATTTTTATCATGTGGGATTAAACCGTAAATTGTGTAAAGTATGGACGAATATCATACAATTACCTTTACCCTCACATTTATGTACTGGTCATATTGCATAGTATACTTATAAAACGAGGTCAGGCTTAAAATTCTTACATATGTAAACAACTTTTCAAACTTTTCTTAACAAATGTTTGAAAATATTAATATAACTCCTCATTTACATTGTACTGGACGCAATAATGACAGCAGCGATCCGAGAAACAAACGGTATAATCTTCTTCTTCTTCTTTTGTTGCCCTTGACTGCCAGTAAAGCATTGGGCCTCAATCATCCTTTGGCTGACGTCAATACATGTGTAGTTGGCTGCTTGCAGCTCCGCTTCTAACGACCTTCTCCACATTATAGCAGGCTCGTCAACACGCTGGCCTCTTTCATGCAGATTCCACCAAAGCATTGCTTTGTAATCAGTAGAGGCTACACAGCTCCGGCTTTAAAGTAAAAGATGAGCACATAATTACATTAAGTGGGATAATCTTGAATTAACAAATATGAGTACATTTTTGCACATGGGGCCTTGTTTACTCATGTGTTTGCCCGGTATTGAGAGTTCCGAACACCATTGCCGTTTCAAGCAATGTGTTAATTGATTTAACTAAATATAGCTCAGGATTTGACAATTCCCAATAACAATTCTAAAATTTTAAATTATTTTACTTTAAACGAAAAAATCAATTAAGATTTTTTGTTATTTAATTAATATTTAAATTAGAACTTTCTTTCAAAACAACTACAATGTTTATTAAATCAACGTTATATTTTTAATTTTCTTCCAACAAAAAAATAATTGATTCAATTATCACATTAATTAAATTAAAATACTTTTTAAAGAATTTCATTAACTGATAAAAAAAAATGATTATTTTTTCTATGTATAATTAGATTTTCTTTTTAATCTTTAATAAAAAAATTTTATTTATAAAAAAAAGCAGTTGGTTTTTTTTTGAAACACAACAGAACCCTAAAAGAACCCAACGCTGAAATTCTTAAAGTCTTTTCCCGTTTTACCTCGCATAAGCTTATAATATATTTTGGAAAAGTCGCGAAGCTCGTTTTGTGAAATGATTAAATGTATTTATGAAAAGAATAAATAACTAAATAAACGTCACTAATATTGTTGGCAATGTGGTTAACGTTCTCGTTCATACGATTATCAAGAATTTCTTTCGGTATATTCTTTCACTAAGTACCCTGCAAGCAACTCAATTAACTTTAAACTAACTTTAAGTAAACTTTTTTTAAACGAGTTGTGGTTGATGCCTGGATTATTTTTAATGGAGCCAACTGACTATTTTAACATTGACATGTCATAGGAATTGTCCGACTCTGCATGACTTTTCAAATAACTTAAAATTAGCTACTTAGTAGTTAGCTTAAAGTGAGATTTTAGCTAACTTTATGTTAATACACCAAAGCTTATGGTAAAGGTAAGATTTTATTTTTAATTATTAAAAACTATTTCAATTTAATATTTTTCTTTTTATTTTGAATTCAGTTATGTTAATATTTTTACGGCCAATTTCACCAAGTTCAGTTAAAACCAAGCTTTAGCTAAAGTTTCAGTTACCAATATGTTTTGACAGCTATAACCGATAGTTAATTATAACCGAACGTGGTGAAATTGGCCGTAAGTATTGTACAAAACAATTAACAGTTATAAAAATCAAAATTCGAAATAGCAAAAGAAATCAGACAAGAAACAAACGAAAATATTAACAAAAGAAAATAAAAAAAATTGCCGCACAGAATTCACTCGCTTTGATTTCGGGGAATTTCTGCATTTATTAATAGTTAGATTATAGTTAAGCTTCGTACAGACGATGGTCAGATCTGACAAACTTGTAAGCAGGCGTTGCCAACAGCAATATTTTTCTGACAATGGTGCAATTGTCAGATGCATTATGATGCTATAAGATATTTTAGCCAATTTTAATGCTGTTTAAGCAACGCTGCTTACCAATATTGTAAGATCTGACCATCGTCTGTACGAAGCTTTAGTTGCTAAAAAGTTAATTATTAAGGCGTTATTGTTGTAGTCGACCACCAAATTGCTTGCAGGGTTTATAGTGAGTACCAATACATATGTACACATATATAATGATCTTCGGAGAGAGTGTTTGTGTGACACTTGAATATTTCTCAAGCAAGTAATTTTTTTTTAAATAAATGATAATGTGACTTAATTTTCGTGTCATAAATTGAATAAGAATCGGTTTTTTTTTGCTTTTCACTTTGTCTGAAAAGAAAATATACCCAGTAAAGTGCGATAAAATGTTGACAAATCATAGCATTACGATTAACATTTATTATCGTCATTATCATCATTAATTTTATCGTTTTAATGAAGTAGAATTATTTGTTTTTATTTATATTTGTTTTACTGCCTTTCGCCACATGGCAACACTTTCACAAATTATTTTAAGGCGAGTTATTTTACATTTTTTTTAGAATATTTTCTGTTTTTTTTTAACAACTGATTAAACTTTCAAAATAAATTGTTGCCATTAACTTTTAAAGAGAAAACACAATTTGTCACAAGCAATAAATAATTTATGGATTTATCTTAAAATGCTGTTGACTATTTTACTCAATAGTGGGTCTACCTACTACTACAGAGGCTTTAATATGAAGACGCATATTAAAAAAAAATTTCCATTTATAATTAAAAAAAGTGTTTAAGAGAATTAATGCTCGTAACCAGGGTAATAGAAAAGGGAGAAATTTTTTTATATAAACTTATTTACACAATCAAAATATCTTTTAGATTTTGATATTAAATTTATTCAATCAAATATTTTTGTATATGAAATTTTATTTAGTATGATGTCTTGAAAATTCAACGATGTCGTTAAAAATCTGATAAAAACGTTTTTTTTTCGAATATAAAACCCCATGATATTGACATTACTAGGTTCCACCAAGGCGCCACATAAAAGTTAATTGGCCTTATTGTCTAAGGCGTTGGGGTTAACTCATTAGTTTTTTTTGTAATAGATTAAAAGCACAACAAAAGACTTATTAAATTAAATTATTTATTAAAGTTCGCCACTAAAATTCCTAAGCCGAGACTTTTTTTAATTTAAATAAAATACTGGGATTTTAGAAAATATTGGACACGTAGACTCTGCGCCTGTTAGCCATGTTTTGCCCGTCGTATAAAGCTATTCGGATATTAAATATTTGGGTTAATGACCCGCACAAAGTATCTTTTATGCTGATAATTTGTTAAAAAAAGCAATGACTTCAGGCCACCAAAAAAATATATCAATCAATACATATTCTACAGGGGCCTGATTCTGGCAGTCGTGATCGAGTAATTTCTCGATTCGAAAGCAATTTATTATCTAATTATTTCAGTCAATACTGAACGAATCGGAATTATTTTTTCAGTGTTATAAAGCATTAATTTGAGTTTCACAATACTAAAAAAATAATTCCGATTCGTTAAAATTGCTTTCGAATAGAGAAAGTACTCGATCACGACTGCCAGAATTAGGCCCCTGGTCTAAAATTATAAGCAACATTCTTTGCATACAATAACTGAAATATGTATGGAATATAAGACTGATATGGCACTGCTTTGAATTGGCCAAAAGATTGGAATAATTATATGTGAATTACATATACAATGTATTATGCCATGTTCGCACGGTGCTTTGGATTACTTCGCTCTCTGTTTTTATTACTTATTTGAATTACCATGTTCGCACGGCATTTTCCTAATCGGTTTTGACAGCTCTTCGTCTTCTTTTTATTTTTAATTAATTTTGGTTATTGTATAAAGAATGAAAAAAAAATGTATGTAAAAAATATTATTTCAAAGAAATACGTACATATGTACATACATATAAAATATTTATTTTCTTTTTTGGATTCCATTAAATTTTATAATATAAAATTGCTTCCTTTACTTTTGTTTACTTTCTTTATGTTATATTTTGTTTGTTTTTTAGTGCTTTGACAGCTGGTGATGGAAAAAACCCGATAAAAATTAGAGATTTTAAAGTAATCCACAGGGTAATAAAAATTGAATTACGTACAAATGATATAATCCGCTCTCAAAATTTTGTATGACGAATTATGTAATTTGGATCATAATTAGGCTGTGGATTACGAATGAGAGAGTGAATTACGAAAAAACGCTGTCGTGCGAACATGGTATTAGGTTTTTCAAAACTCGACGTCGAAATTTTCCACCTCTCCAAGGCCATTTCAACGTGACTACATGTTAAAAGTGTAAATAACCAAAAATCGCTAAAAAATTATTAATACCACACAAAATCTGTAAAATATTTTGGCGATAATTACAATTATGAAGTCAAATTTTTAAATAAAATAGCTGATTTTGTGATAATGCGGATTCAAAACTTGTTTTGTTTTTGTACAGCTTAGCAGCTTGGCATCTTGTGTTGTAAAACTTTTACTTCCTCTCTCCCGAAAAACGTTATCTATATGAAGTTTATTTCTGAAAACGTGTTTAAATTAACAACATCAGTCCCTTATCTAAACATTTATTAAGAAGAAGGTAAAATAACTCATATTTAATGAAGAATCCCCAGAATATCGTTATCCTTCTCGTAATGGGTATGCCATTCATTTTTATTTTAAGCTTTAATCAAGAGGACCAAAATAATAACGGGTCCGCCATCTAACGTTTTTTTCAACTATTCCTTATTTCGTGAATTCTAACACTTAGTTAGCTCATGTCTGATTTGACAGATAATTAGTTTTATCCTTCCGCTGAACGAAAATGGTTGTGTATATGCTTGAGCAACGCTGGGAAATATGCGTTTTCGCTTCGCTAAGTGGGCCTGCGATCGACTTTCAGAAGATGCCGATTTTGCCAAAAAAATTATCTTTTCAGATGAAGCTCATTTTGATCTTGGCGGTTATGCAAACAAGCAAAATTGTCGCATTTGGGGCACAGAAAACCCGCAAGCATATATTGAAAAGGCGATGCACCCAAAACTAGTCACTGTTTGGTGCGGATTGTGGTCCAGAGGCATAATTGGGCCATTTTTCTTCGAAAATGAGCAAGGAGTGTCCGTTTCAGTCAATGGCGATCGTTATCGGACCATGTTGAATGAATTTTTGTTCACAAAAATTGAAGAGGAAGATATTGGCAACATTTGGTTTCAACAGGACGGCTCTACGTGCCACACAGCCGAAGCTACACTCGATGTTTTGCGCCCTGTTTTTGAAGATCGCATTATCAGCCGCAGAGCTGATGTCGTTTAGCCAACTCGGAGCTGCGATTTGACACCGTTGGACTATTATTTGTGGGGTGCCGTCAAAGATAAGTGTTACGCGGACAAGCCAGAGACAATTGACGCTTTCAAGGACAATATTCGTAAAACCATTGGTGAAATACAGCTGCACACAATCGAAAATGTGCTTAAAAATTGGACCGATCGTGAAGGCTACTGCATGGCCAGCCGAGGCAGCCATTTGAATAAAATTATTTTCCATTATTAACCGGAAGGATTGTACTTTCAAATAAAAATAGAAATTTAAGAAAATATTGAGTAGTTTTTTTTATAGCATTTTCAAAAATAAAAAAGTTATTTGGCGGACCCTTTATTTAATAACAATAATATGTTCGAAATTATAATATTTTTAAACATTGTATGATTAATTTTAAATTTTAAATAATAAGTTTAAAAAGCAACAACATTCTGGTCATTTGCATTTTACTTGGTTTGCTTAAAATTCTCATTCATTTTATTTTAATTATTGATTTAAACACATACATTTACGTAGACAAAACTAGTAGTTGAACAGAAAAAATGGTAATATGAAAATGAACGAAAAGGGATTTTTTTATAAAAGTGGAACGTAACGTAAAATTAAATAAAATTATAATTTGATACTTAACAAACAAATTAAAAAAATGGATTTACCATAATATGATTAGCATTCACCTTATTATTTTTAATCCTGACCATAATATGGTTACTTTTCTCAAAATTCTGGGTAACTTTGACCATATTATGGTTAATTTTGAACATAATATGTTTAGTTTTGACCATTATTAAGGTTAATATTGACTAAAATATGGTTAATTTTGATGGTTGATTTAGGGAAAAATTTTGTTTATTTTAAACATACTATGGTCATATTAAAACATAATGTGGTAAACATTGTTAAAAACCAACCATAGTATGTTGCTCTTAGAATATGGTTACCTCCAACCATATTTTTTTCTACGTGTACATAGTAAGAATTAATAACACTTTTTATTAAATAAAAACAAAAACAAAACAAGTAAGAAATTATAGTCCGTCAAGCCCGAACATCTGATACTCTACACCACAGTATATACAGTCAAATTTTCGAGAGTGAGACCCATGAGCAATCATGGACCTGCAAAATTATGTTATGAGGTTAAGATTTATGTAAAAGTTTTTGTGTCGACTTTTATTAAAATATCTTCATCTATGTGAGATTTATTTGCCTTTAAGTGATTTAAGGAAGGGGGTTTACATCGGGCCTATGGATAATTTTGGTCTTAACTATTTTGGGTACTTTTTTTGCAAGAAATATTTCTCCATTCATTGACATATACGTATTAATTTTTGGGCTTCCACTACTATATTGAAATTCTTGATACTTTAATGGGGAGAAAAAAAGTACCAAAAAGGTGTAAATACTTGAAATTATATTCCTCTCTTTACCTGATTATTTTACACCTGGTTCTTTCTTTAATTATAGTTAATGTTTTACCTATAAACATAAAATTCAACATGCAATGTCCTGAGTGGTTAAGAACCTGTGAGTAAATTTTTTGGTACTATTTTGTTCTTTAACTGGTATTTTTTGAATTTCCGTTAGTATTGGACCTAGAAACATACAATTAAACATGCAAGGTTCTCAGTGAATGAGAATCTGTAAAAGGGATATTTTTGGTACTTTTTCGTTCTTTAACTGGTACTTTTTTAAATTTTCGTTACTATTGCACTTATAAATATAAAATTAAACATGCAATGTTCTAAGCGGATGAGAAAAGCTGTTTGGTACTTTTTTGAATTACAACTAGTTATTTTTCCATTTAGAAACATAAACTTTGGCACACGCTCACGAAGCACCGGAATTAATGCTAGTTAAGAAATAAAATTCTAACAAAATTAAAAAAAAATACCATAAATTTATTTAAAAAAAATTAAAAACAGTGCAAATTAACTACACTACAACTGTCTTCCTTCGGAAAAATCTGAAAAACCTTTTTTCTAAAACGTGTATTAAAATATCGAAACAAATTATAAAAGATTAACAAGATCAATTATAATCTAAGCTTTACAACATTTAACATTAACTTTTTACTTGTAAATACATTTTTTAATTCATCTGCTTATTCAAGTCTTTGACATTTAACTGAACACTTTGCTATTCTGCCTTAAAAAAACGAACTTTTAGATAAATACTGAAACCGGCAATTAAATCCAAAAACACATGAAAATTAATTGTTAAATAAATTGTTTAAAACCGCAACATCCCCCTTATTTCAATTTAATCTTGAAAATTCAAGGGAAACTTTAACCACGGTAATAAAATGTTTATTTGATTTTACAAATGATAAAAATAATAGTGAAAACTATAAATAATTTTCGTAAATAATATTTAAATTTATGCATATTTTATTTGTATTTAATTGATTAGAACATGAATATTTTAAAGCAATTGTTTTTTTATAGGGTTAAATGAGCAAAAATTTTTTAGAATGTTAAATGAAAAATAAAATATTAATTTAATTGCCAGTTAAAAGATGAACTAATAAAATTTAGTTTTTAAAATGTATTAATTAAAGTGATTTCAGGTTAAAAAATACTCTCAAAAATTTACAACGAAATGAAAATTACACGCAGCAATGAGACTGGGGGAAAAACATATTCTTTATAAGTTTGGGATATGTGTGTACGAAATATTTTGTATGTTAATTTCTTTGAAAACATTGCAGAAATAATTCTTTGAATGCATACGCCACATACGACACACATTAACACCACAAATTCTCGCAGAATGTACGAGGTAAATACAGGCAACCAGAATTCAAACACTCAAGGCAGTATTTGTTTCTTTCAACACCATTAAAAAAATTAAAAAAGTTTTGCCTGTAATCCTTGTATTTGAAAGGTACCTCGTGCAGTCTGCGAGAATTTTCAAATAATAGGAGGCGAAGGCAAATTTTGTTTACTGTATTGAAAGGTTTTGAAAGAAACAAGTACTGTCTGGATCGTATTCCTTTGAATTCTTGTACATTCACAACCCTATTTAAATTTTGCGCAATGACCTAATAATCACGGAGGTTTGATTGCAACTTTAAACTGGTTATAAATCAAACATTTTCTTAAATGACTAACGTATGATATTGATTTGAAACTCATAACATTCTTAATAAAAGGGGAAATTATTTTTAAACTGAGAAATGCATTTATTTTCAACTTGCTTTCAAACGTTCTTCTCAATGTTTTTCAAATGTGAATTTTAATACAATGTGGACCATAAATAAAAATATTTTAACAAACAAAAATTCTGATAGTGCATCATACAAAATATTCCTGCAAAATATTGAAGGAATATGACTATTAAAGTATAAAAGCTTTTGAGGATTGTAATTTGACTAAAGCTACGGTCACACTTGTCAAATTTTCGACGATTAAAACGGAACCAACAATCAAATTAAATAATTATTTCCTTTATTTCCAATATTTATTTTAATTATAATTCCACATCTTACAGAAAACAGTTTTTTGATTTATTTTGTGACATTAAGAGTTTGTTGAATCTCACTAACTATTAACAAAAGTAGTGGTTACACTTATTTGGTCAAATATTTAAAAAGTGTGACCGTAGCTTTAGAATACACATTCGAATAATATGAAAATTTAAAAATATTTTAAATATTTAATTTAAATTCATTTTTTATTTGAAAAAAACTGTGAGATAAACATTCGGCACCATCGCTTAAAGTCGAAATAATGTCCTTTCCATCCTCTAATTTTTGTAAAGACGAAATAATTGACTCCCTTTTATTTCCCGTTTTATTTTGTTTTAATTCGTATTCTTACGGCAGAATTAGTCTTTACTTTCTGTTTCTGTTCTGTTCCGTGCTGTTCGTTTCGGAATTGTAATAGTTACTTTTTCTGTAGCAACTTATCAGCCATTTATGACAAATTTATTAGTTTTGCACCGTCCATTGTTTTATTTCAATAAGTTTGAAGCACATAAATTTGAAGAAATTAAATTTTATGATTTTTTAAAATCAAAAAATAGTTTTTTTCAATAAAAATATGTATTTTTTATTATTTATTTTGCTGTCACTTACAATTACTTAACAAATTTTTGATTTTAACAAACTGAACCGCAACAGAACAGAAAAACTAATCAATTTCACAGGTTTTTTAATAACAAAAACAAATCAGCTGATTCGTAACAGAACAGAAAGTAAAGACTAACTGAGCCTTTAATCATTGTAATTACTCAAAAATAATTTTTATTTTTCACAAAAATTAAATCGTTCACTTGTAAAACACAGTTAACCACGAAGTAAAAAATTATCTTAAATCGCCATTTTTAATGTTTACATTTATTTTTCGCTTTGGTATGGTTTAGTTTTGATTTGAATTTAACATTTGACTTAAAATTTATAAAACATTTGATTTCAAATGTTTATTTTCAAATCATTATCAATTTGAATTTACATGTTAAAATCAAGCAATTGAAAAACGTTTGAGATTTGTGTTTGATGACAAATGATAAAGTCATTTTATATCAAAGGTTTGACTTCGTGTTTGACGAGAAGTGGATTTTGTTTGTTTGTATTAATCCCTGAAAATCCTGAATACTTTTATTTTACTTAGCATTTTAGACTTGTTACTTTTATTCTAACTCTATATTTGTATATTTCTCTTGCTTTTTTTCGGATCATAAAAACGCAAATGCGAACAAGTTAGAGTGCTATATTCCTCCACCGACAGCTCAGTGGGCTTTATATGGGCCTGTAGTAAATTATGAACCGAGCATCACGATATTTATTAGTGTGAGTAGTGAAGTATTTAATTTAATTTTGATAGCATTATTTATTACGACTTTAGGCGTACTAAACTGTTTTCCGGGAGAAGGGTTTATTTGAGGCCTGGGGTAAATTATGGACCGATCATCACGAAAATTCACAGTGTAATTTCTAGTACTATAAAACTGTGTCGTGCCAAATTTTGTTATGATAGCATTATTAATTACGGTCTTAGGCGTACTAAACTGTTTTCCAAGAGTAGTGTTTATATGGGGCCTAGGGTAAATTATGGACGGATCTTCACGAAATTTAACAGCGTGATTTCCAGTCGAATAAAACAAATTTTTGCAAAATCGTATCTAATTCCGTGCCTTGTTCCACCATTTATGTTATTTTTTGAAACAAAATTATCATTTTTTTAGGTGGTGATTCCACATTTTGGTTCATAGCTCTGGCCCTACTGCACCGATTTTGCTGAATTTCAATCCCAAACTGCTGAGGATAACTACAAGCAATTTGGCACCAAGTTTGTTCATTTCTTTTGAGTTGTTCGAAAGTGAGCGTGTTTTCAACAGACGGACAGACAGACGGACATGGCTAGAACCGACTTAGAATCACTCAAGGACCCAGGATATATATTTTCACATGGAATGACAAACTTAATATACCCTCTTCACAACTAATTGCGGTGGAGGGTATAAAAACATTAAAAGACAAATAATAACGGGGAAAAAATACATTTAATAATTTGAAATTTATGAAGGTTATCGAACAAAATAATAACAACTTAAAATGCTTTTAGTTAAGTTTTTAGGCATTAACCTGACAAATAACCTGACTTCTTACTTTAAGTCGGACAACTATCCGACAATTAGACAATGTGATTAATGTTTAATTTTCGCTGCCAAACACTTATTCATCTATCAAAGTCTTAAAACAAAATCATCATCCTACATTTTCGTTTAGCTTGCAAATCATTAGGAATTATTGATGGCGTTTAGCCGGCCATTAGCGCTACTTTATTTAGATAAATGTTTGTATATGTTTCGATTCCAAAACATATTTTTTTATTTTTATAATTCTTTGAAAATTTTTATAATTTTAATACCTCGTACTTGTAGTGGCGGCAGGGAAATTGGTTTTTTTCAACAGAGTTAAAATAGTACTTTTCGCGATCAAACTGAAATGATCAAATTGTTGGTGTCTGTATTGGTATCTTTTTTTTTTTTGTAATTTTATTCTTTTTAGTGATTTATGATGGTTGTACCTTAATGATAATGAAGATGATTTTGCACTTAACTTAATTTTGTTTTGTTTTTCACTTCTTTATAAACTTATTCTAAAATTAAAGAATATTTAAAAAAAAATTTATTTTGGTTTCGTAACAAAAAAAAAAAATTATTAATGCAGTTCAAGATTTATAATTACAAAATGATTATATGAAAGCTTATTTCGTAATAAGAATCACTTTGTTTTAATTTTTAAATTAAATGCTATTGACTTTTTAAAATAATTATTGGAAAGGGGTTGTTCAATATTTTGGTATTTTACTGCCTAAAGCCTAGTACTCTGTTCAAATTTGTGAAAAATTATGAGTACATTAATTATTTCACACGAAAATTTTGACATGTATCAATGTTACCTATCATGCGAGTTTGTACGATTTGACGTTTTTATTCCTGCAAAGTATGCGTATGTAAACAAACCCCACATGTATTTAACTAAAAATAATTTTTTTTAATAAAAAATTTAATAAAAAAAGAATGAAATATGGATAAAGAACTGTTACCGGTTGTGTTATTTTAATTTTGTATTTTTTATTTAATTATCAGTTCATACTTTTTTGCTTTTGCTACAAAATTCCACGTGAAATAAATGCGACTTGCATTATTTCGCAGTTGTATAAAAATGTTGCCAGCTTACAAAAGTGAAAAGTAATCCTAATTTTTGCATCTAACGCCTCAACACAGATTCTACTTTTTTGACAGTTGCGTAGGATGCGAACACCGGTAGAATGATTGGTGTGGACCTTCAGCTTTATAATTATTAATACTTTTTTTAAGTTAGGGTATTAAGTTTTTCGAGCTCAATTGTAGGTGCAATTATGGCAGGGCTGTATTTTCCTCAAAATAGGTACAACTTGTTTAAGCTTCCCTTAAACAATAGTAGCTGCCGTATTCATAAATTTTTTTTTTAATTTATTAAAGGTTTACAAAACAAATTTTCTATGCAAATTTTACTTAATAAACGTTTGTTAAGTTTAATAGTCGTTTATGAATACGGAGGTGGTAATACTATTAAATTGATCAGAGTTGCATTTTAACAAAATGAAATAAAATTATTATTTCATATGTGATAATGCGGATACAAACTGTAATGTTAAATTAAATTTTTTTGACAGTCACAATAAAATTCTTTAGATTTTTTATCAAAATTATTTTCGTGGGAATACAAAATTTAATTTAAATGATTTTGTTATTCGTGCTTAATTCCCAATTTTTATTATTTGATAAAAACACTGAAATTTATTGTTGATGGGATAAGCTATTCCTATGCGCATTTCACTGGTTGCTTAGGCCAGATCATTAGGAAACTTCATCCATAAAGATTTTAGCAACCCGCTTTTTAAATAAAGCGAGTTATTTTTGTTCTTATTTTGTTTTTTCTTAACCTACTTACAACTACAATTAATGTTGGAAGAATTCCAATCAATTGTAGTGGGGAATGTAAGGAGAGATAAACTCACTGTTTATTGTTGATGATTTTGTTTCAACTTTGATATTGTTACAAATATATCTGTTTCTGTAATTCTTATACGCTTAATAGTTTTATTTGGTTTAATATCTTTAGTTTTTCTAAAATCTTTATGGATGAAGTTTCCTGATGATCTGGCCTAAGCAACCAGTGAAATGCGCATAGGAATAGCTTATCCCATCAACAATAAATTTCAGTGTTTTTATCAAATAATAAAAATTGGGTAGTAAACACGAATAACAAAATCACTTTAGATTTTTATTCTACAAACTATTATGGAAAACGTGTTTCGCTCTCCCATTCCTGTTTCGCGCCCCAAACATGATTGAAAAAACATGTTTTGCCATACAAAATTTTGAGAGAGAAACAGGTCGTTTCATTTTGAAACATGTTGCGAAAGAGGAAGTACTATCATCTCCAATTTTGATAACTATTATCGTTAGTTTATCTGCACTAGCTCTCAAAAAAAAAAACGAAAAAATTATAAAAAACATTGATGTTTAATAAAATAGAGTTTTAATTATAAAATAATAATATTAAATAAAATCACACTAACAACACAAAAAAAGTGTCAAAATGAAACAAGAATAAATCGTATGAACAGCATGTTTGGCAATCTAGTTTTAGAGAGCGAAACGCGTAGATTATATCGTCGTTTGAACATAGCATTAAGGCTCAAGGCTAAATTAGCCTTGACATTTACGCATATGAAACGCAGTGTTGCCAAAAGTAGATAAAAAGCCCTACATTTTTGATACTAAAATAGGAGCATAGGGAAAATCGGACTGATTTGTTATATTCGCCAAAATGTAGGTATTTTTTCTCATATTATATACGAAATAAATGCTAAAAAATTGATTTTTAATAATTATTAAGTATTTAAAGAAATGGAATTCTAAAGACCCGAACAAGATTTTGAACAAAAAAAAGATGAGTACAAATGTGAGGGATTGTCTTCAGAATTAAACAATTTAAGTCTCAATGATCTCGTGTATGAATCGAAAACAATCGCACACAATTAATTTTTCTGAAATTGTGAAATTTATATGGGAAATTGTGAAATTAATATGTTTTGAAACATGGAATTGGAACTAGGAATGGGCAAAAAATATCGATATATCAAAATATCGATATTTAAAAAAATATAATCGATATATATCGCCGATATTTTAAATACCGACATATCGATGTATCGGTATTGAAATACGACTATCGAATTCGATATTTTTTAAAGTCAGTCTTCATTAAGAACTCAAAATTTTAGCCGTTTTTCAAACAATACATTTTTGAAGAATTGGAATCATTGCATGCATCATAGGGCCTGTTCGTAAATGCATCACTGCAGTGCATCATACAACCAAACATTGCTTTGCACGGCCAATCTAAGTTTGCTGTTGATCTTTTTTGGTAGGAGCCATTTCTCCACTCCGTATTTTAAACTTGGTTGTGCGTCATCTGCTTAATCAAAGTATTTTAGGGCATTTAAATTTTCATTTGCAGCGCAGTGATGCATTTACGAACAGGCCCATATGTTTTTTTTTTAACAAATATGAAGATCTAAAATAATTGGCATTTATAAAAAGCAGTGCCGGATACAAGAAGCAGATTGTCTGGAGTGCACATAAAACAGAGAGTGCTCCTAATGTCCATATCTGATGATTACTGGTTTGACTAAAACCAGTTGGTTCTTTTTGGATGCAATTCAAATTTTAAGGAAAGTTGGTACTTCCATGACTTATTTACTTTCATTTAAATTTTTCGTAATTTATTTTTTTTTCTTATGGTTTTTTTGTATTCTTCCCTTTTGTTTTTGTTATAATTGAATTTTTTGTTTTGATTAAATTTTTTTGTTTTTATTAATTTTTTTAAATAAAATGAAACAATAAAAACTAACAATGTAATTACACATAATTTATTTGTTAATACATATGTTTGTACAAAGGTATACTGAATTTTTTAATTTGGTAATAGTTTCAGCAAAATACGTTCGATATATCGATATATCGATATTGTTGAAATGATATATGTATATCGATACTCTAAAAAAATATCGATTCGATATATATCGATATATTTTTTTAACTTGCCCATCCCTTTTTGGAACAGTTTTGAATAAAAATAGTAAAATGAAAACATTAAAGGTATTCACGTCAATTTTATTTTTTAAACTTGAAACTGTGCAAAAAAGCATTTTTTTTAACAACGCATGCATTTGCGATTATTTCAAAACATTTTTTTAATAAAATTCAGTCGCAAGTTTCTTGAAAATTACACAAACTGAATAATTTTATTTATTTACAAGTCGAATTAATAACTTATCTATCTAAAAAAATTGTTCAAATAAGTATTCCAGTATTTTTAATATTACTGCTCCTTCCTTTTTTTTACGCTTTTTCTCTTTTAATTGTTTTATTTTTTACAAACACTACAATACATAATATTTTTCAATTCAAAGAAAAAAATGTACGTGAAAATGGTATTTCTGCGTTGTTATTGAGTGCAGAGCTTAATTCATGAGTACTTTTGAAGCATTTTTATCAATATGGCAATGCCATCAAAAGTTGCGAACATTTTGTTCCTTTAGTGCCGGTTCACACACGTCAAGTTTGACTTGTCAAGTCTTGAGCTTTTAGGAGAGAATGGAGAACAGAATGTAATTTTTTCCCCTCTCTCCCAAAACTCAAGACGTGACGGGTCAAACTTGACGTGTGTGAGCCGGCACTTACTCTGCTAATCTTGCACTTACTCAGACCCTGACAATTTTGTTGTTGTTATGTTTTTGCACTTTTGCTTTTTCGCAATAGTGCAACTTTTGACGTGAATACCTTTTAAAATGACTAGAATTTATTTCCCATTTTATCGAAACTGGTACGGCTTTTGTTTGCTTTACTCAACAAAAGCAAAACAAATTGATCCACACAACTTAAAGTTTAATTTGTATTAGATCATTTTCGCAAAACAATCGAGGAGGCTGCATTATTTTCGAATGCACTAATGGTCACTTTAGAAAATCCAGTGCTAAAGAAATACATAATGTGAAAAATAAATATATAATTAAATAAATAAACTGAATTAATTTTTTTTGGGATTTTTATAGGAAAATTTCGGATTTTTTTTAGTATGCTAATGTATTTAAAAAAAATCGTCTGGCAACACGGATGGATCGTTATAAACGAAGATCGCGTAAAAATAGTTAAAACTTGCTGCAAAAGTGGTGAATCAAACGTGGCCATTTTTCAAGCATTACGGGCACGGAGTCATTATGGTCGTAATAATCGATATACTGTGCAAGGAATTGGAATGATTATACAGTTATTTGAAGAGACTAGAAGCGTTACAGCTGTGGTTAGGCCTGTGAAACATCGCAATAGATTACAAAACTCTAAAAATAATCACAATTACTTCAGATCATCGTAAAATAATCAAAAGTAATTTAAAATAATGAAAAATAATGAAACTATTTCAGAGATTATTTTAAAAAATAACCGAAAAAATCTTCTAAGTATACAGTTAGATAATTTTTTATTTATTTTACGATAATCCTAAGCTTCGTAGTTATTTTCAGATTATCTGTTACAGTAATCAATTGTTAATTATGAATTTTATCTATAAAATTATCTTTCCATTACGATTAATTCAAAAATAATCCAATTGATTACTAATTAATCGTATTCGTAATTAAACATGAAACCAGTTTCAATTTAAACAGTTTATATCTTCGGGCACAAATAATTTTACTTCATAAAAAAATATATTTGAAAAAAGTTCTTTATCAAGGGTCGTAATTAAATTCGTTTTTAATATTTTTCCTTATTGCCATTTTGTTAAGGCCGTAAATGTCCACTTTTTTAATTTGTGTGCAGATTTAGCCAAGTTAATGGTAACCATTTTCAACATTTAAAATGTCAAAACATGTCAAATAAAAAAATACAACATTGTTTTTTATTTAAAAATTTTTTTGAAAAGAACACAAACATGAGTAAGACATAACGTTTGGAATCGTTTTCTTTTAGTATAAAGCGATGAAAGAAAATGACCAAGTAGGAAATATTAAAAGTTAGAATTAGAAATGTTTTCGAAATATCCTAAAACTTATTTTTAAAGCAAAAAACTTGGGAAATTTGCCCTGGTCTAAAGCACCCAGGGTGTCCTCGATTTTATTTGACTGGCGATTATTTATATTCAAATCCCGAAATGGCATTCTATGACAACGTTAAGCCTCTCTGTGTGCTTTTGCTTTTGTTTTTCTCTCAAGGGTACGTTGTTTTTACCCGGCAATACCAGCACTGTAAGCAAGAGTCTAATGGCATGTTTTCCACGATAATCCTTAAAAATGTTATTAAATGTAGCAAAATCAAGCTCAAAAGTTTTCATTATATTAACCATTTATTCAAATTATCCATACAACCTAATCGATGTGAACTATGCCGCCAAATTGTGGTTACGCCAATTCTCCAGCGTAATATTATGGATCCAAGTCTTATTTTTTATTTTAAAATATACAAACTTTAAAATTGTCACAAAATTGAAGTTGAAGTTTATTAGTGTGAAAGCAATTTTGCTCAGTGCTAACATCCGTAAGAGAATAAACGCCAGCAACCAATCGTTTTGCCGTCTGAATCCCAATTGGCAATCTCCTTATATATCTTCAACACTACACTGCAAAAAAATATTCAACACGTGCGTTAAACCTGCGCTACTGTACGGATGCGAACCATGGAATGCTGCAATTTAAGATGTCAACGCAATCCAGACACTCGTTAATCGATATCTACGACGCATCCTAAGATAGAATAAACTCAAGATACAACCATTCACTTTGCTTTTGGCTTTTTAAAGTGTAGTAAGGTCAATAGACATTTCAGGACAAACAGACTAACCTAAATTAGAGTTTTTTATCTGTCAAAAATTCTCATGCTCAAATAAAATGTTTAAAGCAAACCCAAATAGCGCGGCGCCACGCTTTGTAATTGAAAAATTCGATTTGAGATTGGTGGTTTAACAATTTTAGGTCGATGTAGCTGTTTTATCTCGATTTTAAATTCTATTTTATGAGTTTAATTGAGAAAGATAGGGTAACATTACTGTGATGTCAAGAGACTTGAATACCTGTCTTGCGACTCAACTTCACGGTGGATCTCAACTACTTGGTGTGCTTATAATAAGCACTTACCAACTGTCCCTGTGTGAGCACTGGATCATTTGCACACACAGGTAGCAATTCGAGTATATAATTCACCAAAAATTATACACCCATCCCTTGTTAAGGAGCTGGAGCTATCTAATCCGACTACTCTTGATAATCCCAGCAGCTTCTGTTAAATAGCAACGGCACCATGTACCATCCACAAGGTGCAGAATCAGTCTGCCATTCAAATGTAACCATACCCGCGTCTTTGGGTTTAAACCACAACTACCACGTGCACCACAATAGTATCTCCTCGTCAAAAAAGTGGTTCTTCGGTGAACAATTATGTAAGTTCATGCCTTGAAAAAAGAACTCCCTAATCAGACTGTGCACAACTTACTAAAAACTCTTGTTCCATCAAAAAAGCAAGGCTTCAGCAAAGACAACCATCATAAAATACAGAAAGCATTTCTCGCAAAAATAATACTATCGGAAACATCACTAATAGTCACGCCGCTGCTTGCACCCATCGGGGGCTGCTCGTTAACTCCCGGGTCACCATCATGTAAGCACTGAGGTGCATCTTTGAACCAGCATGAAGCCCATTGGACCCCAAGGAGTTCTTTCATTTGGATGGTTGGTGCATCTCTAAATGCATTCAACTGTTTTACGGTAATTTTCAATGTCCAAGGAGAGAATATCGATACAACGGAAACTGCCAAGCACCTCTTACCCGCTACCATTTCTTTGCTCTAAAAGAACTCCATGGAAGTATATTTATAAAACCTGTACGACCTGTTGCCGAGCACTAGTCAATTTACGGCATTGACCAAACCGGTAGCACATCCGCTGAGGGGAAGGTGCAGGACATAACGCTAACGCTCTTGTTTAGGTATGCCATTTCAAAATAAGGCTTCACGCTAAAAATGTTGGGCTTAACTTGTGGTTGTACGATTACAATAGAAAACTATTATATATTATACATACAAGTTAATTATTTTCCACAACGAAACTTCACATACTTAATAGCTACGTGTGTACGTATGCGAACTCAGTTAGCTGTGACGTCAGAGCAATCGAAGTTTATATAACCGCTCTAGATCCCAAACGAAAGCGAAGTATGAAAACATAGCTGGAGATGGAATGTTCACACTTTGCGGTGGTTTGGAATCATTCGAGCAACGCGATTGCAAGCCACACCTTGCTTTGACAGCTTAACATACAAGCAGCAAAAACAGGCACATCAAGGAACAAGCGGAAGCCTCCGGCAGCAGGTAAAAGAGAATGGAACGCAATCGAACACTAAATATCAATATTCCCCATACTGCCGTCAATTTAAAGACGTCATTTCAAATATTTTGAATAAAAATTGCAACTTAAAATTTAATTTTCAAGTTAATTAATAATTTCGTTAATAAAATAATCAATAGCGAGAAAACATTTATGTTAACTAATGAACCCTCCGTCCGTATTACATCTTATTATCCTAATGGGTTCGATCATGTTTGAAAGTTAAGAATCTTGATAATGATGGAGCAACAATTGTTTTATTGAAACATAAGCATTTGCCTTCTTTTAGTTTTGGTTTTGATTTTCAGTTTTTATTTTCCTTTTTCCTTTAATTTTCATCATTCCATGTACGCATTTTGCTAGTTTGGTCAGTCTGGCTGATTCTTTGTTGTGGTTACAATAAATATTTGTGTTGTAAGCACAATAAATTTTAAAGTTTTACCCCTTTTTGGGGATAATGGAATGAATGGTAGTGCATTTTAAAATAATGTGCATTGGCTTGGCTTGTCATGGCTGAAGAGTACAAAAACAGATAATGATGGCGATGACGATGACGACGACGACGATGACTTTGGTCAATAATGTACATGTTGAGCGTAGCGCAAGTCTTTTATGTTGGCTGAGAGCCAAACAAGCCCATCAACTAAGAAACCAAAGTAAACGAAATCAAACTGAACCATAAACTAAGTTGGCTGGCAGGCAGCGCAAGCAGTCATCTAAGAGTAAATAAAGGTAATTTGGTTTAGGAAGAAGACCTGAAGATAATGACGATGTTGATGGTGGCATTGGTTTAGGTGGTGGGGGGAGATTAAAGTGCACAACAGAACTAAAGAAGACTGCGTGCGGTGGTAGTTGACGTTTTGCTTTGGTTTCACTTGGAGTTGAAGTTGAAGTTTATGAAACCAGAAAAATCTCAGTTCTCTTATGGATATGTACGATTATGTTTGCAAGCAAGTATTTATTTCTTTGACTTGAGCTTCTTTTTTCCCTTTTATGCTGCCATCCAACCAACTAAGCATTCAGCCAGTCGGCCAACAAGCAGGCACTCCAAAGATGTGGCAAATATAATTCTTCGTTATTGGCCTTGAAGATCCTAAGCACGGAAAAAGAGGTCATTGTCATGGCATTACAACTTTTTTTTTTGAGCCAAAGCCAAAGCCATATTCGTACTATGGTTGGATTTTACCTCTGCCTCTTACAAAGTTTTCTTAAAATATGTTCTGTTCAGTTGTTTGACTTGGAATCATTGCAGTCGTGGATGGTTGGTCGGTTGGTTGGATGTTTGGTTTATTAAAAAGGGAAATCGTTTAGGTTTTTTCCACAAGCTCAACTACATGTTTCTCCTACTAGATCAAGAATATTTTTTTCCTTTTTTACAATAATAGTCTATGATAGCAATTAGTAATTAAAGTTAAGTTTTTGCTTATTTTTCCCGCAATAAAAGGGCTTCTGTTGGGCTGTCCACTCAACAACTGCCTGAAAATTGTTGTCCCATGTTAGGAGTTGTTCCTACACCACTCTATTGTTGTCTTCGCATTAATTGAAATTTACATTTACGCGTTTTTTCCCTCAACTCCCATATTATTTTACATTAACTAGAGAATTTTTTTGTGAAATGTTTTCCAGCGTGTTATTTACATGATCGTGAATGTTTAAAACTGATTGTTAAGATAAATTTAAGTTGATTATACAAAAAAAAAAAAAAAAAAAAAACATTTGGAGTTTGGCTTTTTCCCCCTTTTGTAGAGATTGATGATGGGGTGTATATTCTTGTCGTGGCATGCACCTTTTATTTATAGTTTCCAACTCAACGTTAATTATTTCGTTGGGAATCTGTTGTTAAGCATGTTTTTTCCTATTTAGCATTTCAAAAGTCTCTTATAAATATTTAATTATATAAGTTTACATATCTTTTACTCAACATTGATAAAATTTGTATTCGAGATCAAAGATAAGTTAATTAAAATGTTAATGAGTTTAAAAGAGAACCAGTTTAAAAGTCGGAATATACATTGTGCAAGTGCGTAGCCAAAGCGCAACATTGGGAATTTTGGAAAACTATTAAAATTTTTTTTTTAACAATATTTCTTAAGCCCCATTATTATTTTTTTAAAATTAGAAGGGAAACTAAGTCGGTTTATTTTTATTTGAGAACGTTGATTTTGAAAACAAAAAATCGTAGTGAAATACCGAAATTTGATAAAACCTGAAATAAGAAAGTCCCAAACAAGGCGAATTCATGCTGGTGACATTTTCGAGTCATCCGTTTATTGTTTTTTTTATTTGTGTGTATGCTGAATGTCTAGCTTTATTTACATTTTGTGTTAAGATTAGTTAAAATTTCAAACTCAATAAAAATATACATACATATGTATGTAAGTACTTAAAAAAAACTTATTTAAAATTTATAAAACAAAAAAAGTGAATATGTATAAAATATCAACACAAGGAATTAAAAGGCGTGAGGAATAAGTTGAGCACAAATAAATTTGCAATACAGGAGAAGGATTTACCTTCTCAAGTAATTGTGTATATTTTATAAACAAATAATTCCCTTTTTTCTATTTTCAACAAATAATTTTGACGTTCACTCTAACTTTTTACAAAAATAAAATATGTACATAGTATTTAAAAAAAGGGAAAGTTGGCACAACTCTACCTGTATGAATTTGCCTTGATCCCAACTATGGATGCCAATCCCGATCCCGAAAATCCCGGGATTTTCGGGATTTTGTCAATCCCGCGTATTTTTTCCCAAACGAGGCCGGTCAGGCAGTTACTGTGAATGGTGTTCGCTATCGTGAGATGATAACGAACTTTTTATGGCCCGAATTGGAAGATATGGATGTGGTTTTTATGACATTATGTTGCACTGCTATATTACTAATGACGAAAAAAAAATTAAGAACCAGACGCCATCGTTTCCGGAGGACAATCAGCTATTTTACCTCGCTGTCATCTAAAGGCTTCGCTTACAAAAATAAATGATGACTTATTTTCTATTCATAAGCTAATTCAATGTAAATAAAATGTGTTTTCTTTTTTTTCAAATGTTGTTTGACTCTTATGCGTTCTGACCCTAAGTTTCCATATGCAAATAATTACTTGCAAGTGGTGTATACATACGTATTATCAACTAAAAATCAAGGAAACAGCCGATTGGCTGAACAAAAACTTTGAAACGTTTTTACCAAATTCCATTAAATTATCTTTAAAATGGCGACCTGTTCTTTGCGCACAAGGTTACATGGTAGTGATGGGCAAGTTGAAAAATATATCGATATATATCGAATCGATATTTTTTTAGAGTATCGATATTTATTGTTTCAAAAATATCGATATATCGATACATCGAACGTATTTTGCTGACACTATTACCACCTAGTACCAACTAGTACCAACTTTCCTTAAAATTTGAATTGCACCCCAAAAGTACCAACTGTTTTTAGTCAAACGAGTAATCATCAGATATGGACATCAGGAGCACTCTCTGTTTTAAGTGCACTCCAGACAATCTCCTTCTTGTATCCGGCACTGCTACTTATAAATGCCATTTATTTTAGATCTTCATACCTATTTGTTTAAAAAAACATATGATGCATGCAATGATTCCAATTCTTAAAAAACATATTGTTTGAAAAACTACTAAAATTTAAAGTTCTTAATGAAGACTGACTTTAAAAAATATCGAATTCGATAGTCGTATTTCAATATCGATACATCGATATATCGGTATTTAAAATATCGGCGATATATATCGATTATATTTTTTAAAATATCGATATTTTGATATATCGATATTTTTTGCCCATTCCTATTACATGGACAGACAACCAGCCAGCCGGACAGACGAAAATTGTTAGATCGACTAAGAAAGTGATTCCGAGTCGATCGGTATGCTGTAAGGTGGATCTAGAAACAATACCCTCTCCACTATTGTGGTGTGTGTATAAATATTATAAATTATAGTATGTATATTTAAATGTTAAAAATATTGCATCATAGTCTATTAAAAAACTTCCCTTCTCTATTATTACTATCCCTAAACCCTATTAATTTTCCTTATTTTTTATCTTTTTTTTTCAAGACGCAGTTTTTATTCTATCACTCACTCTACTTTCTTTAGGCATTTCCTTATCAAATTATAAAACGTCATTTTTTGAAATCGCCGCATTTCGAAATAAATTTTGTTTTCACTTATCATCCCTCTAATTACGCAAATTAAAAGATAACTGAACGAAATAATAATAAAAACTACAGCTACTGTTGCTTTTAAAATTAAATTTCTCGTACAATATCTAACGATATAAATGAATCACATTGAAAAAACAACTGAACAGCTTATAAATTATTTATAGATTAAAAATAAGAAAAAAAGCGAAAAATTGTATTTACATTATGAAGGCGCTAATGCATGCAAATTGACTTTAATTATCATTCTAGACAATAAAATAAAACTACGCTTCTCTGAATTTATAACAAATATTGCCGAAATTTCATGAAAGTAAGTGGTTCTAGAGAAAAAAATTTTGCTTTAAAATTTATAAAAGAAATTGTTGAGTAAAGAAACAGCTACGTAATCGATAAAGTGACGCCTTTAACATGGTATTGAAGGATTGGATAAACTTTTCCAAAAAACGCAATAAAAGCGTATTTAAATTCAAAAAATATCTTTTGTAGCCCATTTACTTACGCGATTTTGAGAAAAATCTAGTTGTTTTTTTTTACAAGAAAACCCATAAAAATGAAACAAAATCTGCTTCGTGACTAGAGTTAGCAAAAATCTACTTAATACTAGTAAGAGTACTATATTCAGCTATGCCGAATATTATATACTCTTTACCATGGTGCGATAAAAACAGAAAGTTAAATAAATTAGAAGCTAGCTTTCCCTAAACAATGAATATCAGTGTATTTATCAAATATGAAAAACTGGGAATTAAGCACGTCATACGGAAATCGTATTAATAATAAATTTTGTATTCCCGAAAATATTTTTGATAATTTACGAATTTAAATTTTTAATATTTGCGAATACGAATATCTGTTATATGCTTAATTAGGCCTAGAAGATAATATTTTACAGAAGCAAGATGCTGGCAAAATCACCCTTAGCAAAATCGCCCAAACAAAAAAATTACCCAACTTGGTAGAAAAATGGCCCAAAAAATACAAATGGAAATACATTATGACCAAAAATTGTGAACAAATTTCCCAAAAATAAAGAAAAATCACCTAATTTTTTATTGTTTAATTTTGGCAACATGCTTAATTTTTGCGAGAGCAATAAAGCAGATTTTTTTTTTTTTCTTAACTGCCCGTCTATACCAGAGATCAATATTGCGACATATATTGCAGCAAATGTCAAAATTTTGTTATCTTTAATGTAAACAGCAATTTTTTTGTAAATATTTATTGCTAACAATTTATGTTGCAATAATTGTAAGTCCATTTTCGTTGACAATTATTACTTACAAAAAACGTCAATTTGGTTGTCAGTTGAAAAAAAGAAGCAAAAAAGAAAAACAAATAGAAGCAAATTGTGTGGGAAAGATATTAAGTTTTTTGAGATTGTAGCAAATTATAATTGTAGTAAAATAATTAAATTAAAAAATTAAATAAACACTAAAATAAAATTGCAAATATTATAATTTTTTCCTTATTCGATCTTTATTATTAAAATTAATATTAATTTGTTTAAGTTCGAGTTCTTTTTTATATAAAAATAATAATTTTACACTAACAAAAATAAAAAAATTAATAAAATTAATATATTTGTATTAAAAATGCCCTCAAGCTTAAACAAATTAATATAAATTTAAGTAATAAAGTCGAATAAGAAAGAATTTATATTAATAATAATAATTCTTGTAAGATGCCGCCATTTTTTACACTGCACCTTCTTCCTTAATTTTTTTCAAACTATGAGTTAACATAAATACGTTTTCCCATGCCTTTAACATAAGCTGAGCAATACGAAATATTGCTCTGTTATTCTGCCGACGTTATTGCCAACTTGCTGAGATAATTATCTTTGGTGTAGACCTAGGGTTAATGTAGACAGCAGTTTGTTGTGGGTGGTTTTAGTGAATATGGCAAACATTTTTTTTTCGAAATTTGAAAGTGCTCACGTCTAGAAATGTTCCATTTAGTGTTAAAATACAATTGTAAAAGTTTTAGCTCAATCGGACATTGCTTTCCCGTGCCTAATGAGCCCCAAAGTTTTTAAAAATTACTGTTTTTCACGAAATAGCGCATTTTTCTGCTGATGAATGCCATAATTTATTACAATAAATTTACTATCAAATGAAAGGTAATTTTAATGACTTTACGTTAAATTCTAACCCACTTTCTTCAAAAATATATAATACAAAGAAAAACAAAAAGTTATCAAAGTTGTATTTATGTATATTTACAAATGTCAGAATTCATAGTTAAATGAAAAATAATACTTAAAAATCTTAAAATAAATACATATATAATATACATACATCATATACATATACATAAAGCATCAGCTAAAGCAGAAAAATGGCGCTATTTCGTGAAAAACAGTCATTTTCTAAAACTTTGGAGCTCTTTAGGCACGGGAAAGCTAAGTCCGAATGAGCTAATATTTTCGCAATTGTATTTTAACACTAAATTGCATAATTCTAGATGTGAGCACCTTTAAAATTCGAAAATCGATTTTGAAAAACCACCCTATTGTACATATTTATTGCCGGCAAATTATGTTGCAATAATTGTTAGTCCATTTTTGTTGACAATTATTTGGTTGTAAAATTTACAAAAAGAAAAAAAAAATAGAAGCCAATTGCGTGAGAAAGAAATTAAATTTGTGAAATGGGAGCAAATTAAAATTGTAGTAAAAGAATTCAATTAAAGAACTTAATATTCTTTATATATAAAAATGGTGTAAAAATTGTATAGTAATTCATAAAATGAGAACGGCTGGGCCGATTTCTGTAAAATATTTTGTCAGTTGTTCGTATTTTCGAGGAGAAGGTTTTTACGGAAGAACATTTTGGAAACAATGTGAAATTATTCCTTAATGGCTTTCCAAATGAAAAAATAGAAAGTTCTCAGCCAAAATCCAACAGATGACGTTAAACGTTGACTTAGACTTTGCGCAATCAGACAGGTGTCATTTTGACATTGTAATTTGCTACAGTAAATGTGCTATTTTTCTTGCTGCAATTTATTTATTTTGATGATAATTGTGGAAATCTTTGTGATACAAATCGTTTTGAGCTCGATTATACGGATTTTTTTCGGTTCATTTCGTTATTCGTACCGTAGTGAAAAATCGAAAAACGTTGTTCATCAAATCGCTCTTTACTGATCCCATTCAAATGGAATATGGAATATGGTGTTGAATTTTTGACAGTAAAATTTTATAAAATAACTGCATATTTATTTGTTTTTACGGAATTCGCGGTTGAATTTTTGACATTAAAAATTAAATGAATTTTTCTTTGCTTTAAATTACATTTTTATTTACTTTAACATAAAGAAGAATTTAACTCAATCAACGGACAATATTAACTGCAACTGAAAATCCGTATTGATATGCACTTAGTTTTTTGAATAACTGTTAGAATCAGTTAAAAATAAATTTGCTTGGAATTTTAAATGTTTATTTATTTAAAAATGACTGAACGGAATATTTCTTAAATAAACTACGTTACTGTAATAATATTGTGAGTTTAGAATTGTTTTAAGTATGTGTTTGTGTTATTCGTACTTGAATTTTTAAATACGACTCGTACTTAAATTAAGTAAAAAAACTTATGTAATTGATCCCGAGTATTTTTCTTTTTGTGTAGCGATTTGTGATTTTAAAATTCGACATTTTTGAAGTCGGGATTTCGAATTTGGTCAAAATAAGAAAAAGGAAAAATCGCCCAAAAATGTTTCTCAACTACATATGTTAAAAATAAATTATTACCCGATAATGACGAAAAATCGGCCACAAAACAATATAATATTTTTTAACCCGGATTCGTATGGAAAATTTTTGGGCGATTTTTCATATATAACTTTGAACGATTTTGCTTAGAATCATTAAGCTAGCAGCAAAGAAGTCGATCGTTGTACGACAAGAAAATTTTACCTTCGCTCCAGATCAGAAATAAGTTTCAAACACTTATGTTAAAAACTTTTCCTTCAAATAATGCAAATGGTTTGTTTGAAGACATGTTATCTAAGTAACATATTCACCGGCTGGCTATTGATCAAGGTCCTTTGGTAATCAGTGTCCATGTTCTGTAACTCTAGAGAGAACTTCTTGCATCGAAAAGATGTTACGTTATAAATGTCATAACATTTCACTCGAGCCGATGCGACTTTGAATACGTTGAGAACGCCAGTAACACCAAAATTTACTAAAATTAAAATTTTTTTAACTACGGCGGCGAAAATACAAACAATTTAAAGTGCGTCTTTAATGTTTGTAATTTGCAAACGAGCTTTAAAAACATTCGTGTATTTATAAAAATGTTTAAAGCAAAAGAATTAAACAATAAAAAAATGTGCCAAGAACTTAATATTATTATTATTATTATTATAATTTTTTGTATTTTGAATTTTAATTGTCTCTCGCCCCTTTTTTTCGTGAGTTTATTTGAAATTTCAAAGCGTGAACTTTTCTCACAAAAATGTTACAGACACACTATTTCAGTAAATTGGTGAGTAATTTCCTTACGTGACAGCTAGTACTCGCCAAAAAAAAATTTCAGACACAGTTTAGTGAGAAAAACAGCTGTTTGTTTCAATATATGACAGTTTTGTTTCGTTTTACACATTTCAATCGAAAAGTTTCTCGACGCGAGAGTTACAGAACATGGGTTGGTAGTGATTTACACTTAAATCACGGAAGAAAATTAAAAAAACTTTTGATTTGGAGCTTGGTGTGGTCTACAACTCAATGTTTATCTAGTTCTGCTGAAGGATCATTATTCGATGTTGCTTTTAAAGTTGAGGTTAGACAGTTTCTGTGGGTTGAGAGCGTTGTTTTCTCTCGGTTTTAAAAGGAGTTAACTAGCTAACATTTTTGTTATGCTAACAGTAGAGTATCCAATTATTTGACTTTTGCTTTTGTTCGAGTAAGGAATTAATCGGATTTTAACTTTAAAAATTGCTCGATTAATCGAGTAAGGTTTTCAAATTGTTCAAATAACTCGAATAACTCGAACAATTAAAATAAGTTTCCAAAAATTTAATCTACTGTAAAAAAACGACAATGTGTATTTGGTTTTATAATTTTTTATTTAAAAACAAAAAAAATACAACACAAAAGTAAAATTAAAAAAAAAAAATAAAATCACAATTCATTTGTACTACGTATACTGCGTTATTAAAATTATATTTCAAAATATGTTTAATAATAATGAAGATACATATTTCAGTCACATCTTTTAAAAAAGTCTTTTAAAAATAATACAGAATTCAGGTGTTTGCTCTTTAAACGGTTTTTTTGTTTTGTTTTAATAAAACTTGACGTTGAAAACACCCTTTCACTTAAAGTCGATGTTGGTGATAACGACAAAATTGCATTAAAAAGATTGTCAAGTTTTTCTGATCTTTTCTTTGTTTTGTCTAAATACATGAAATCATCTATTATACTTATACTTTTTGTGTTTGATTGTTTAAAATTTGCAATTCTTTGTATTGTTTTGTTAAGCTCACCTAGAAGATTGTTTTCGTTTGGATCCAGATCTTCTTCTAAAAAATCATCGTCTGATACATTTTGGTCGGGTTCAGTATTAAACAATCGATTGTATAATTTGATTGCAAACTCTTTTGTTTCGGTTTTTGAGCTGTATTTTAAAAAGTTATCGCTATTGGGAAACCTTGCGGAATTAAGGTAGAGTGTAAGTGTGTTAAGAACTTTAATTCGTCTTTCGTTTATTCTTTCTTTAAGACAAGCAAGTAAATCTTTTGAAAAAGAATTGTTTGTCTTCTCTAAATTGTTGATTAAAAACTTAATTATTCCATCCAACTCAATAAGTGTTGCGGAATCTTTACTGAGCTCCTTGATGGCAACATCCAGCGGTTGTAAAGTATTACTAATTGCAGAGAGTATAAGTATTTCCCTGTCTGTGAAAACAGGTAACCCATAATCTGCCAATGTATGGTTTACACATTTATAAATGCGAAGAAACTTTTGAACCATATTGGCTAAGGACGACCAACGATGTTTAACGTCATGAATAAGTCGAATTTCTTTTTTTTCTTGAATAATTACATAGGTTTGTAAATTTTTTTGCTTTTCGGTAGACTTGTTGAAAAATTTGCAACACTTACGCACGCGAGTAACAACACTCTGTATTTCAGATTTAAGACCAAATCCCTCATCTATGTCAATTTCGTTTTCTTTTTCAGTTATTTCAATATTTTCATTTTCGTCATCACTTTCATCACAACTTTCCTCTTCATTCACTTCTGGACTTCTAATAACTTTTTTTGAATAAAATGTATCAACGACTGACAAATGAATAGCATGGTTCAAACATAATTGCGACTCAGCTAGTATATCGTTTCCATATTTTTTCATTGCAGCGGCGCCATCATGCGTAGATCCAACTATATGTTTGTTAAAATTGATGCCAAATTCTTCAAGTTTTTTGTTTATTGTAGAATAAATATTTGCAGAGGTTCCCCTTTTTTTCATTTCTTCAAGTCCTAAATTGAACAGCTTAAAATTCTTTTTTTTAGAATCATAGCATCTTAATGTTACGTTTACATATTTTATGTACGAAATGTCCGACCACTCGTCTACTACAATGGAAAATCGTACATCATTGCTCAACATATCGTTTATTTCGTTAACAAGTTCTTCTTTTTTCTTAGTATAAAAACTATCAATAAATTTCCAAATGGTGCTTTCGCTCTGTGGCATTAAAAGGCCTTTTAACTTCAAAAATGATATTATCACTTTAGATTTGTTTAACGAATGCACCGACATACCGTCTTCAGCCACACACCTACAAATAATTTCTTCAAGGGACGACTGTGCATCATTTTTAAAATATTTTGTCAGCGGACCGTTAGTGGCTTTTGCAGAAATTGTTGGTTCTTCATCCAATTTAGTGTTGTGTGCTTGACGCAGATGATAAATAAGGGAAGATGTGGCGGAACTTGAGCATTTATACATTTTTGGACAATTGTTGCACTTAGCATTGTTTCCATCTTTAGTAAAATATTTCCAAACGAAGCTCATTCTAAAACAAAAAATTTAAAAAGTGTACAAATATGTTTGTCAGTATACTCATTTTTATTCACTTGTCTATTTTTTGCAACATTAAACTTACATGATGTTAATTTTAGTTACTTCTTTGACAATACTTTACTTTCTTTAAAAATTATTTTCGCTTAATAAGTTTATTAAGACATTTGCTTTCTTTTTTAAGCATCAATAAAAATCTCGTTGATTTTAAAAACTTTAACTAAAATGTCAAACAAACCATTAACAGCTGATCTCAGAGCAAGCAAAAATGAAGTGATAACTAAACATGTCTCATTTTTAAACATAATTTTAACGGATAAATAAGCGTAAACTAAATAAACATGAACATTGCTATTTTACGGCCTAAATTTTGCACATAAAATTTGCTCGATTAATTGAACCACATTGTTCGAGTTATTTGTTAATCGAAATTGGCTATTTTCATTATTCGATCAAATAATGGCAAAAAAATTCTTCGATTAATCGAACAACGATTAATCGAGTGGATACTCTAGCTAACAGTTAATTAATGACTTATTTAATTATTTTGTGATATATTTTTAATAACTTTAATTACTAGATTTTAATTAATTTTAAATGGTTCTGATTTGATGAATTCCAAACTATTTTTTTTTAACTTATACAATTAATAAACAACTATTTTCATCGTGACGCATTCATTGCAGTAGTTTTTAAATATGAAAACAACAAAATTTTAAAAAAAAAACTCTCAAAATGCACTTATTATTATGCAGCTCACTAATTTGATGATGATTGTTGATGTCAAAAAAGGTTTTGAAAAGAAAAAAAAAAAAATTATACATATATTCTCCTGACATTTCAGTATTAATAAGAATTTTAATTTACATTGTGGTTTGTTGGGTTATTTGCATAATTTTTTATTGTTGTTTAATGTTTGTTTATTATATACATATTGTTGTTGTAGAATTGTTGTCTATTTTGTTGCCTGCAATTAAACACCATTCAAAGTAATCATCATCATTGTAATAATGACAACAAAAAGAAAAATGAAAATTACTAGATTAACAGTGGGAAACAGAAGTGATTGTGTTCTGCTTAGTGCAAAATTAAAAATTAAAAAAAAAAATAATTTAAAACAAATATTTATCTTTGCCATATCTCTTATCGTCACCATAAATGCAAACGGACGTAAATGCTCTTATTTTTTTTTCTATTTTATAGGGGAAGCAAAAAGCGTTGCGAATCAACCGTGCTTACCGTTTTTTTAGGTTAGCTCTTGTTTTCGAGATATGCAGTTATTCCAAAAAACGGAGCAGGTTGCCCAACATATCGCTCCTTTATTGCAACATAGTCATATCTCAAAAAATCCAAAATATTAAGTTACTTAAGCAAAACTGCTCCTTCATACTTTTTCTATATGTAAAACAAAAAATCGGTGTTTTATCTCAAACTGAACTGCAGTTATAGCAAAATATATTTTATTGAATCTGTATAAAAAGGTACATTTTGAAAACTTTATCGCATTTTGCCATTAAGACGGACATCGATAAATAAACTTCCCAATTTATAATGATTTAGAATATATACACTTTATAGGGTCTATCATCAATATTTTAGTAATTGAAATTGCAAACGAAATGACAAACTTATATAGACCCTTTTACTTTCGGTTAAGGGTATAATAAGAAACAACAGCAAGGGATTGTATGGGAAAAATTAGAGATATACGTTGTTTTTTGCTCCTTCTGACTGAATTTATAGAAATTGAAATAACTGAATGACATAAATATATACTAACCAAGTCCCCATTATATCTGGGTCTTCGTTAAACTCATTTGAACAGACAGACGGACATCGTGATTTGAACCTCTCTTTTTATAAGGACCCATAATATATGTATATACTTTACAGGGTATACGATCAATATTGTAGAAATTACTAACGGATTGACAAAGTTGTACTCTTCGATAAAGAGTATAAATATATTCTAACTCACGGGTGGGCGAACTTAAAACTTGTATGATCGACATTAATTTTTCCTATTTATGCGCGATCGACTAAAAGAACGGGTTTAACTAAAAGCAAATAAAAGTTAAATTAAAGTCTTAATTGAAAATAATATTCATATCAAATACATTAAGAATTTTCATGATATCGCTTTAAAGTCTCGCAATCTGTGCATTTTCACGCCCTCGCAAATTAGATGTCAAAAATTGAACAAGAATTAATTTACATAAACTTCGTAAATTTGTCTAACAATTTTGACTCGTAAACTTTGCGATCGACCATTTGCCTACTCCTGCTCCAACCTAATTAACCGAGCAATATACGTTGCTATTGCTTCCTTCATCTTGTTGTCGGTTAACAGATCAGAAATTTTTTTTGGGAATCGAACCCACAACCCTCACTCTCATAGACTACTCTACTACACTACTAGCCTAAATAGGCAAAAAGTTAATTATTCTTTTATTTTAAAATCAAGAAAATAACTGTGCTGTTGAGCCATAATGTTTAATTTTGATCGATATTCACTGCCCTGGACTCCAGAAGGTAACTTTGTAATTTGATTTGAAAGTGAGTAGCTTAGACAGCAGTATAAACATTTCACTTCTTATGTCCCATACTGTAGATCCTAGTATTTTATGCACATGTTGCATGTTTGCTGAAAACTTTAACAACGAAAATGAAGCAAAATCAAGACCAACAAAAAAACACACACTTAAATTTTAGCTAAATGTCGGTTTGTTTGTCTGTCAAACAACACAAGCGGACTGAGGAAATTACGACCTAGACCTTAACTACCCGTATATTTCATGGGTTTATTTTTATAATTTTTCTTTTACTGCTTTATGAGTGTTGCGTGTAAATGCGCTTGCGCATTGTTCGCATGTGTGTTTTGTGGTACCGTGTTTTTGGAGTTTTATGCATTCTAAAGTTTTTTTTTTTATGGCTGAGGATATAAGCTGGGTCTTAATTGTACTTCAGACACGCCAAAGTCGTTGTCAAGTGTTTTGTTTATTATAAAATAAGGCTAATATATTCTTCAAGTGACTATTACATATTACAAAAAAACCTTAAATGCAAAATAAAGTTTTAAAAAAATAATCATTTTAGAAAAATAAAAAATTAATACACTAAAAAAGAAATACAATTTTAATAAAAATAAATTTCCGGCTAGAAAAAAATTAATTTTTTCATTTTGAATAGTGATAATAAAATCAAATTTAATTTAATGTGAGTTTTGTTAAGATTTCTTTTTAATATTTTAAAATTGGTTTAAAAAAAACTTCATAAGAAATTATCGCGTTAAGCTACGGTCACACTTGTCAAATATTTGACGAAAAAACGGGACCAACAAGCAAACTAAATAATGATTTCCTTTAATTCCAATATTTATTTTGATTCAGAGAGAATTTATTTTGTATTTTCATTTAACATTTTTCTGAAGTTTTATAAACGAACTTAGAAGTTAATAGCATTTTGCTCTTGTTTTCTTGTTGTCATTTTGTTTTGATTTCGCTTTAACTACTTCGTTTTCTTACGGAAATGTAGCAACGAAAGAGTGTAATTTTTTTTATGAGGAATTTTCTGCATTCGGCTACCAGTTGCTTGTAGAGCAAAACAATACTTCATAAACTTTAAACATATAGTTGATATGAAGCAAAATGAGTGCTTAATATCTCAGAAACCATAAAAGATTTCGTGAAACCGTTTCTGGAATCAGATAGGGGGTAGTCAAAATATATTTATCCCATACTTAACTCGATTTTTTTTTAAAGGTCGGTGGTCAAACCAATAATGAGCTGACGTTATATTGAATTTACTAAGGAAATTATTTAGCGAACAGTTCAAAGGTTTGCTTTAAATAGTTTGAATAAATGCCATTAAGATTAAACATATTTTGTTATTTATTGGTTTCTGGATTTTTTTTTTTAATAATTTCGCATTTTAATTTGATATTACAATAACAATGTTAATACAAATTTAACCTTTAAACAATGTTAAAGGGAAATCTTAAAAAATTAACCCAAAAGAAGATATTTTACAAGATCATTAAGGAAAAAATCGTTATTTTATAAAAAAAAACCAGCTTAAATTAGTGTTTAATTTAATACATGGATTTTTTTTTGTTTTTTTTAATCTGCTTTACTTATAAAAAAAAGTCATAAGCCAATAAAAAAATATTTTAAGGAAGCCACAAACATATTATGTATGTATCCGATCATGTTATTGTTTTTTATATTTATTACTTTTTATGTTTAACACAAATATAGTATGATTGTTTATCAACCATAACTTGTTGCTCTTAGAAACAAGAAAATCTTTATTGTATATAAACAACTACATATATAATTATGTGTGGTAAACATGTTAACGTTATTATTAACCATAACAGGGGCAAAGGCATTTTAACATGGTTGTGGTAATGGAATTTCCTTGGAATAAAGTTATATTGCATATAACTCCCATTTTGGGGGCCATTAAGAATTAGTTTTTTTTCAATGTCTTTTTCCGTAGGATTTTATCCATCTAAATTATTTCATCATTTTATTTGAGTTTAAACTCAATTTTCTTTAAAAAGAAAAGTGACTTAAATAATTACTAAAAATCATAAAAATTTAATATTACCAAATTGTACAAATTCAATTTTTTATATTTAAAACGCAAAAAATTAATTGATATTTTGATTTAGTTAATTAATATTTTCATTACATATTATTTTTAAAACAACTAAAATGTTAATTGAATTAAATATACATATATTTTAAATTGTTGTTCAATGAAAAAGATAATTGATTCTATTACCACAGTAATTAAATTGTAATAATTTTCTAACAATGTATTCAATTGATAAAAAAACTTATGGAACTTTTTTCTGTGTAGTTCTTTCCCAATTTGTTTATTATTAGAACAAATCAAAGCAGTGTTTAATAAAATTAAACATTTAATTGTCTTAATAATTGGTGGTTTAAAGTTTAAACAAAAATATACACGAAGCAAGTTTTCAGTCTTTTTTTTGAAAAAAAAGTTTTTACATATTTAGCAAGATAAGAAAATAATATAAGTATGTTCTGACAATTGCACAATTTGAAATTGCAAAATGCCGGAGTTATTATATGCGTTTTGCTTGCGATCTATAAAAGTTTCTTAAAGTTTCATTGAACATACTTTTGCGATTGCGATTTACAATGCACCTATTGCACTGTGCTGGTTGAAAAAACCCGACAAGCCGGGAACCGTTTTTAGGTTAGATCTTGTTTTCGAAATATACCGTTATTTCGAAAATGGAGGAAGTTGCACAACATATATTCGCGTAATTAAAAAAACGGTTTAGTTTATAGAAATTACTCAAAAATTCCGCAAGAAAATAACTTTTAAGCAAAGTTAAACTTTTATCTCGTCGTTTTAGAAACATAATTTTTTTTTGGTAAAAAAATTATTTCTTACCAACATTTCGAAATTTTTCTTCTTTAAAAATCCATAAGAAATTGGAAAATGCAGCTATGCTTATAATTTTTTCCAGAAGTTGCAAGCAAAACAATCCAAAAATTTTAAAAATCTGTTAACAACTTTTGATTTTGTTCACAAAAGACGAAATATTTTAATTAATTTAAGAATTTCATAAAACGGAATATTTGTATGTAAACCCCCCAAAGAAGAGAGATGGAGAGAGACAGAAATATGTCTTGAGAAAATTTTAAGGACAAAAACTAATTGAGGTCGGTCATACATTAAATTCCCCTAGGGGCGACTCCTGGGCGGTTATGGGACTTTTTCTTAAATATATTTCTATTCTGTATTGACCATTTTCTATGGGAGCCCCTTATGATAGATAAGAAAACAAGTTAGAGTGCTGTATTCGGCTGTGCCGAATCTTTAATACCCTCCACCGACTGTTCGAATATTTCAGGAGGGATATCTATATGATGTCTATTTAATATTAATTTATCTTTATAAAAACAGACATCAGCATTAAAATTGGTTGGTTTGAGGTTAAGATCTATATTAAATTATTTAGCAATTTAAACTAGCTTGAGTAACAGTTTCAATTCAAATTTTGTTATGATAGCATTTTTTTTACGGATTTAGGCGTACTAAACTGTTTTCCGGTAGTAGGGTTTATATGGGGCCTAAGGTAAATTATGGACGGATCTTCACGAAATTTTACAGCGTGATTTCCAGTCGAATAATATAAATAAATTTGCAAAATCTTATCTCATTCCGTGCCTTGTTCCACCATTTATGTTATTTTTTGTAACAATATTATCATTTTCTTAGGTGGTGGTTCCACATTTTGATTCATTGCTCTGGTCCTACTGCACCGATTTTGCTGCATTTCAATCCCAAACTGCTTAGGATAACTACAAGCAATTTGGCACCAAGTTTGTTCATTTCTTTTGAGTTGTTCGAAAGTGAGCGTGTTTTCAACAGACGGACATGGCTAAATCGACTTAGAATCACTCAAGGACCCAGAATATATATACTTTATGGGGTCTGAGATGAATAGTAAAAAAGTTTCACACGGAATGACAAACTTAATATACCCTCTTCACAACTAATTGTGGTGGAGGGTATAAAAATATGCATACAATATTTATGTGCATTGTTCAACATTATATGGCAAAAAATCCACTAATAAATCGATGCAATTTTTCTGTAAAAATTGTGATTCAGATAAAGAGATAATGGGTGAATTTTTCTCTTTCCAAACACTTTTACAGATATTTTAGTTTTTTTTTTAACTTCTTGATGGAGGACTAATTTAACTATAATATGGATGTAGGCGACGGTAATATAGTAAAAGGAGACATAATATGTTTAAAATGTGCTGTAAAAATAGGTTTGTTGGAGGTTACCATATTTAAACATTTTTTTCTCTGAGTGTAGCTTTAGTTACAGTACACTCGGGAAAACGTCAACGCTCGTTTACGTCAACATTCCAAAACATCAACCCTTTTTTTCATGTTTTTTATTTCAACATTTTACATTCGAAAACTTCAACAATTTGTTAAACTTCAACACCTGCGGTTTTAATTAGTTGACGTTTTCCCGAGTTCACTGTAAATATAAAAAAAATTTTATACTTAAACATAAGCGGTGTTGCCTGATTTCGCTACTGGCAACAAAACTTCAGTTGTGTTGCCATCCGTACTCGACCTATTAATCACTTACGGCCTCATTCATTAAAAATAAGACAGGCCTTTAAAATTCTTATGAAACGAATTTTATATGAAAATATGCCACTGTTCGATGCGTTATTAAAACAAACGTCTTAAAGTATTTGTAAATTTGGCAGACAAACGCAAAAATATATTGATTTTACATATGACAAATTCACTGCAAAGTAAATGTCGTCTAAAGCCAGCTTTATCTGATAAAGGTGCTTTTACACGATCTGTATTGAGCAGGGTACTTGTCAAATTTCCCTCTCCAAAAGGCATACATGTCGTGTAAACACAAACAACATATTACACATATTTTTTAAAAAAACAAAATTTTTAATTAACTGAAATACTATTAAAAGTATATAAAAATATAAATATGTAAATAATTTGCTGTTATGAACGATATTAAGTTATGTCAGATCAAACCAAAAACGAACGTGTGAATCATAAGCCTTTTGTGTTTGTTAATTTTGACAGGCATGTAAGATTACATATGGATTTTATATCTGACAAACTCTTTGCAAAAAACAGATCGTGTAAAAGCACCTAAAATGTGACGTACATTTAGTATCTTAGCGTCAACGCTTTGCTATTGGAAAATACGATTTTGACAGCGAGTTTAATAGTGAAGTTGGCCCCTATTGGTAATAAATAATGGCAGTTTTGGACAATCCAGCGCTTTTATCTCAATTTTTTATTTCTATTACTTGGGTTTTGTTAAAGAAGAGAGTTAGCATTACTTTCCTGACACAGCGTTGATGCTCTTGTTTAGCTTTGGCATATTAGCGTAAAAGCCAAACGGCTGTAACAGTTTTGACATTAAAACCTGAGAGAAAATTAAGGAATTCGATATCGATCGAAATTACAATACAATTGAAATGAAAATTTCGATCAATATCGAATGCCATAATTTGCCATCTGGTTTTAACTTTACGTGTGTAACACTATAATGAAAATAACATTTGAATTTGTTTGCGTCAATTGAAAATCATGAATTTTTTGCATTGTATTTGTTTTATTGTTTTTTTTTGCATTTTTTTTGCAGTGTTTGCGCAAATAAGAACTTGCCCTGACAATTATTAGATTTATAATTAAAACATTTCAAACTCTATCACGTTTGTTATTTTTAAACACTCGTCTGCATATTATTACAAACTAGGTTTAAATACATTTTTTTTTAGAAAAGAGGAAGCTTCAGATATTTTTCATTCTAAAATAACTATTAATTAAAACTGAAAAAAACTGTATGCTAATTTGTAGTTTAAAACTTTGATGGTACACCTGATTATATACTAAAAGAACTTTAAAGGCATCATCATTATCATCGTCATCATCATTATCTTATCAAGATGGAAACAACTAACAACAAAAATATAAAATTTAAATAATAAAATGAGAAAAACTCCAACAAGCTTTGAAAAAAAGGACTAAAATCTTTTAACAAGATCTTTTTTTCTACATTCATTTCCATTTATGAGGTGGATTCTTCAGCCTTTTCCACTCCATATCCATAGAGTACAAAGAACGTTTGCACATGAAGTCTTGTTCAGTTTTTTATAAGTTGTTTTGCCATTTATATTGGCAATTAATAATTTTAAACATGATTGCCAGTCTACTCAACTCATACATAAAATTTTCTAAAGACCCAACATGGACTTGGTAGGATACTGCAGGTACATACACTCTTCTGTTTGATTGCAATACATTTCGGTTGGTAGTTAGTTACGTTGGTATGTATGTATGTATGGAAGTGGTAGAGTGTTCTTAAAATATTTTTTTATAAAAATAGATTTTCTTCTTCTTAGTTTAGACACTAACAATTCTAGTCGAAGATAAAAATAGTAATCGGTCGTTAAAAAAATTAATAACAAAAAGAAAATAAAAATAATCGATATAAAAAGGAAGTTTAAGTTTATGTTTAAGAGATTTTTAATAGCAGGTGCAATTGAATACACTCAGAGAAATTATTTTCACTTAAAAGCAACTGTTTCGATATTTATTTCTAGAGTCCAGATGTAAGACAATTTATAACCATTCATTTGCCTAAACATCTACAACCCATAGACCAAGTGGACAATGCTGGACATTTAAACGCAAGCAATAGGAATGAGCTATTAAATTCTAGAGATCCGGGAATCAAATTACTCGATGTGGATAAGTTTTTACCCGAAGAAGTTGCTAGCTTGTGTCATGAGGCAAAAGATGTTTTAAAACGTCTCTTGGAATTTGATGCCCAGAAACGTATACGATCTGTTCGAGCTTTGCAAAGAATCGCCATGTTTAAGGATTTCAAAATTGAAGCTCAGAGCTGCTTGCAGGTAATTTATAACTTATTACTTTGGTTTTTCTTTTAAACTTGAATTCAATTTTTATTTGCAGATTCGTCCTGTAGACATTATTACTGCCGATAAAATTACAATTAAAGAAAAATGTGAATCTCTAGATAATTTCCATAATGCTGATAAAGCATTTAAGAATTTTTAATAATTTACAACGAATGAATTGAACAAATTACAGAATTCTACGTGCCTTATTAGTTTGTACTCAAATATTTTTTTTTAAATCCGTCTTTAGTATCAAAAAAGAAAAAAAAAAACATCACTTTGCATCAGATCAATTTTAATCTATAGAACTTTAAAAATTTTAAGTTGAATATTTTATGTTTATTATAATCTTTTATTTTGAACACGAAATCTGGTCTAAATAAACTTAGCTGTTTTTACTTAAGATAAATTCACTGGTATAACATTTATTTTTAATAAATAAATTAAAATAACAGTATAAATTTCCGAGGCACAATTTTGATTCAAATAATCATCAACAGGTCCAAACAATTATAAAAGATGTTGAAAGTTTTGACACCGATAAAAGTGTTATACGTTTCTTCCTGTCAAAAAATAGAATTAGTGTTGTTTTTGTCTCAAGTTCAGTTAGCCAAGAGTAGCAGTAACTTAACATTTTACTGCTAACTATAATCGTTCTAATTACATTACATACACTGATAGAAAAATTCATCATCATATTGATAATGCCCTAACATCAGAATTGTAACATCAATGCTGGCGTCAATGATGCAAAAAGTAACGTCAATCCAATGACTAACGTCTTCGTACAATTTTGTAATTTTTTACGTGTCGTCTATTTTATGACTATAGTGACATCAATTCTATGCCACATTTTGTATATTATTAACATTGTTCTCATGACTACAATGTTTTAAAAGAAGCAAAAATTCCTATATTCTATTTTTTTAAATTATTTAGTTAAATACATCAAATTTTCAAAGAAGAATGATTTCGAAAACCATATGGGGCTTAGTGCTAGTGTCTTATTATTGAGAGTTCTGCTGTAAACAAAGGTCGCGATTCATGAAACGTGAAACAAACATATGTAACGGGTAAGTTAATAATAATATGCTCTCACTTTGACTTAAGGCAATTCCAATGACTTTTTGACTTAATGACAAACTGCCATTAAATTACCGCTAATGTGTCCTTTCTCCGTTGATACTTCGTCATCGCACTGAGGACATGTTCGTCATTTCTGTGATGCCGATGTGTTATCCCATTGATGACATAATTTCATTTTGACCCTGATGACACTTTGGCCAAGTGATGTTGAAAAGTGTCATGGGGTCTAAAACGAAGACACTTGCAATAGTACTGATGTCAGAATACATCAGCGTTATGACGCCTTTTCTATCAGTGTACAACACACTGAAGCAACTGAATGGTTACTCCCGGCTAACTGAGCTTTAACTTTCCACCATTGTAACCGTCCCAAGCAGCGCTTAAACAAAACAGCTGATTTTGACAAATACAATTTTATTTTTATTTATATTTTGGTGATGCCGCATAAAAAGCGTTGCATGTAATTTGAAACGTAGAACGCAAGTAAGGCATGAAAAACATGCAATACTGCTTGGAACCGTGGTGAGGACCTCCAGCGTTGGTCCCATCTTTACGAGCCCAATATTCCTATGAGTTGCAAATCTGTTGTCGATTACTTTTTTTTAAATATTTATTTTATTTATTTTATGTCCGTCCTGCCATTGCCAGATACAAATTTTCTTCATCACGGATTCTGTTCACATACTATAAAGGGGTTTAACGCTCATCTAAATGGGTAAGTGATGCAGTGTCTCTTCTCCTTAAGTGAGTGTGGCCGCCATGATTTTAAATAATTTGAGCTTGCGGATGTGGGTGTTGTGCAAGCCTTTTTAAAATTGTAGTTTACTGCTCAATTCGTAATCATAGTTTTAACTAATGAAGCATTGAGATCCTTGTGAATATTTGAGTTTTTTACATACCAGGGAGCAGCTGTGATTATTCGAAGAAATTTATTTTAGCGCTTTTTAATTTTTTCAATATTAGAGGCCGAGGGAGTGCCCCACAACTGAAACCCATAGCATCAGATTGGTTAAAAGATAGAGTTGTAAAGTAGAAGTTTGCAGTCGCGACTAATAACATTGTGGATGGCTTTTAGTTTCATTTGAGTTAATTTTGCCTCTATATGGCTTTTCCACGTTAATCGCCGATCCAGATGTATACCGAGATGTTTTACATGCGAATGTTGAGAAATTATTTGATTATTGATTTTAATAGGGGAGCATGATTCCCGACGCAAGGTGAATGTTATATGTACGCATTTTTCCTCATTGACATTTATCCTCCATTGTTTTAACCATATTTCTAGTTGAAATATATGATGCTGTAAGTAACGAGATGCTTCATGACGGTTTTCGTGCACGCTTAGAAAAAAGCTGTATCATCAGCAAATGTTAAAGTTTGGGTGTAGGCATATCCGAGGTATATATTTGGTATAAAAGTGGGCCCAGGATGCTTCCCTAAGGGACTCCAGCATTAATTGGCTGAGGAGAGCTTAAATAATCACCTTCTTTAATCACAAACTTTCGACCGACTAATGCCCGTAATTTCTACAAAAAGAAAGCCGTTCGTGTTCGTACATAACAGTTATTTATACCTATTTCAACATTTATTTAGCGTAGATGTTTTATCCTTCAGTTTTCATTTAAAATATGACAGCTTTTACATCATTGATTTCTATGCACTGCTAGATTTCTTTTTGTAGAAATTACGGGAATAAGTAGTTTTCTAACAGCTTGTGTGTGTTTACTGGTAAGTTTAGCTTCAATGTGCACATGGACCCGTTTTTTAGTTTTCTCTCGTATCGCATTAAAGTGACCTCTACATTATCTCTCCATCGAACCAATGCAAATTTACAGGCTTGCGCCTACCAATCAGTTTGCGCGGATTGTGCCATTTACACAAAGACCTTTTTCTTTTAGAAGGCAAAGTAAAAAAAATTGTCGAAATGAACGCTATGCTGCCTTGGATTCTCACAAATCGACATTAGACTCATAACTACGCTAGCAGCATTGCCCAGGTGTTTATCGTAGGAGCTGGAGCACCGCATATGGTTAAAATTGGAAAAGATATCCTTTGAAAGAATATAAACACCAATATTTGTATCCGAAGGAAATTGGTTTCCCCCTGATAAATATCTTGCAGCTATGACGACTCATCAATAGACAGATTTGGTTCAAAAACAGCAAAATGCATGCAGCTTTTGCATAGACTTGTTCGACCTAAGTTTAAAGTGAATAGTGTTGATGTTTATTATTCGAATTAAAACAAAGTACTACAGTTGATATTAAGACTTGTTTTCAACAAGTTATCAAAAAAAAAAAAAAAAAATGGATAAGAATAAAAAAATTTTGTGCACTAATTATCCCAGTGGTCGACATCTCGACCAGCTATGTTCAAGGCTGTCTGGCGGTCAGCAGGAGTAGCAAGTCAATTTTAATTTGTACACGAAAATTCATTTGAATTGTTGGCTATTTAAAGCAATAATTTTTCTTTAATTTTTATATTTTATATAAGTCGTTAGAGTTTGTTTGGCAATGGCATATTTTTAGTCTATTTATGTGCTCCCCAGAGGGGTTATTAAAAGGAGGAAGGTTTGGTAAAAAAAAGTCCTGAGCAGAAAGCTAACAAGCCAAACTAAATTATTAATAATAAAAATTGGCAAAAGTTTGTGGTCGACATCTCGACCGCTGGTACAAAATGGATTAACAAATAAAATTATTATTCAAAAACTTGTGCGTTATTCTTTTAAGTCGGCAGTATTTTAAAGGTTAATCATTGTAGGAAATGCCAGACAAAACACAATATTAAATCCGTTAATTTTTTTTTCCAATTTTCGAAAAATGAATTTAAAATCATATAAATTTTAATATAAACATAAAAATCTCATAATTTGAAAAAAATTTTATTTTTAAATCAAACTTATACCAACTTATACAACTTTATATAATCTAACGTTTATAATCCCCTATAGCTGTCTGTCAAAATTAACTTACTACCTTTTAAAAGCACCCCTGTTTTTAACAGCTGTATTATACCGTTATATCAATTTCCTTTTATACATTTTCTACTGTTGCTATTACTAAAAGTGTGTGTGTGTTTGCGTGTTGGTGGCATTAAAGTAGAAAAAGTCATTTTACGAGTGAAAAAAATCAGAAAAATTTATATAAAGAAAATAAATTTCTAAAAAATTAGGGAAACAAGAAAATTAATTCAACTGAAAATATATTATAAATTAGTAATAGTTTAGATGTTTAAAAAGTTTTAAAATAAATGGAATTGTTAAAAAATGTATTATAAAAGGTAAATTTTATTTTGAACAAGACAAAAAGGTTAAAGAAAATTCCGATACATAATTTTTTTTTGCAAACTTTTTAATTAAACTAAAAAATTCAAAAGAAAATGGTGGAAATTTTAAGAAAACTGCAAAGTTTTTGAAAATATTTAAAGGAATTACTAAAAATAATAAAATTTTAAACAAAATTTTTAAATTTTAAAGCTAATTTTATTTGTTATTACGGTTAAGGAATTTTATGTATCTCGCCCACTCTATTTATTATTAATGTTGAGGAAGACATGGCAGCTGTTGAACATACCTTCCATGGTACTTGGGAGGTGAGTAGAGTTGAAGTTTCTTTGTTTGAAATTTGTTGAATTTTTTTTGTATTAAATTGTTTTGTTTTTATTTTTTTTTTTTTAATATTTTAAGATTATTTCCTGTACCTTTGAAGGCAAAAAAGAAACATCCGGTTTAGAGGGGTAAGTGTGTGTTTGTTGGTTTATGGAAAAATCAATTATTATTATTATTATATTTTACTTCTTGTTTTTTATATTTTTTTTTAGCATTAAATTTCGTTTGGACGATACCAGTGATATAACATGGTATAATGATTTGGTGAGCCCGTTGCCAGAAACAAAAGACTGTGACACATGTTGTGATTCGGCTAGTGTTCTATTCAGTTGTGAAACCTTTGAAGTCAATGAAAGTAATCCACGTTTGATATTTGGAGCGTTTGCGGGACACAGTATAGAATTCAATGTAAGTTTCTTTATGTAGCCCATTTACACTAAAGCGAAGTCTAATATTTACGAAATTTCAAGCAAAATCTGGTTATTTTTTACTAGATTTACGATACAAAACAAATTTTTTCCAAATAACCCACAAAATACATCCCTGCACAAGAAAAAAAATTAAACTTTAATAAAAACAATCCAATAAAAAACCAGCAATAATGGTGGTTTGTTAAAACTGTTAATAATTTTTTTAAAATTTTAAGAAAATAGTTAAAAAAAAATGCAAAAACAAATAATATTGATGAAATAAATTAATAAAAGCTAATTCAGCCTAAAAGCCTATTTATTTATTGTATTGTATATATTATATTGTATACATACATATGTATGTAAATATTTTGTCGGTCAACTGCTTTTGTTATGAAAATAAAATCTCGCTAGTGTCAAAAAAGTATAATGTAAACGCACTTGATTCTGAGCAAGATTTAAAATTAAATCTCCTGGATTTCGTTGTAACGTAAACGGGCTATTTTATTTATACACAAGTTGGCGCATAAGTGACGTTATGAATGATAAATTTGTTCTCTCTGACTTTAGTTAACGTTGACATTTATGAAAATGTAGATTATAATTTGGAAATATGGGCATTTCCAGCAAAAGTCTACTTTTTGTCACGTAACGCCAGAAGTATTTTAAATTGTTTCTCAAAAAAATGTATCGTTTACTTTTTTATATTTTGGTGTAAAGCGCAACAAGCTCTACATTAAGTAACAAAAGGGATAACGATTAAACAACATGGTACGAAAATACAACCTTATTTGCAATCTGGCGTTACATTAAAAAAAGTAGACTTTTAGCTGAAAATTCCCATATTTACCTTAAAACGAGCAAAGATTTTTAAATTTGATAGCTTGAAAAATAAATCTATATAAGTTCTAAGTTTACTAAAAAAGGTTTTGTACAAAACTTCTTGCTCAATTCGCAGTATTTTTCAGTTTTGTAATGCAATCAAAACCCACTTCCGTTTTTTTAACGTCACGCCAGGGCAGATTTTTGCTTATATCTGCAAATCTTTAGCGTCGATTACTGTAATTTTTTTTTCTGAATATAGAGCTACTTCATTACTTTGTATATATAAAAACCCTTTTTACAAATTTGACTTCGTCATTTAATTTTTTTACATTTTGTGCTACAAATATCACGACACGTCAAAATAGAAATGCCCATATGTTAACATTTAGTTAGGAAGATTAACTGCCGTATTCATAAAAAATTAAAATGGATTTGAAATACATTTTAAGAAAAATTTGTATGAAAATTTTGCCTTAAAACACATTTCAAACTAATTTTATTTTTTATGAATACGGCAGAATATCTTTCAAATGGTTCCCATTGTTTGCTTTGAACTGACATACTCTTTCAAGATCATTTTCCATAACTATTCTTAGAATTTCAGGTTCAAGCTCCTTCACTTCTTCTCGGATATTCGCCTTAAGCTGTCGGTTCTTGACATAACTGGCATACACCTTGCCTATGAGGTAACCCCAAAGACAAGAAATCGGGCAAACGCGGAGGCCAGATAAAATTAAACAAAGCGATATTATTCGATCGCCAAGAAAGAACCATAGTTGAAAGAGCTGTGTGAGCTGGTGTTCCAGCTTGTTGCAACCACAATTCTTCCTTGCTCTCTATCTCGGCTTCTTCAGTGCCCATGTTCTGTAACTCTCGCGTCGAGAAACTTTTCGATTGAAATGTGTGAAATGAAACAAAAATGACATATTAAAACAAACATCAGTTTTTCTCACTAAACTTTGCCTGAAACTTTTTTTGGCGAGTACTAGCTGTCACGTAAGAAAATTACTCAGCAATTTACTGCAATAGTGTGTCTGTAACATTTTTGTAAGAAAAGTTCCCGCTTTGAAATTTCAAATAAACTCACGAAAAAAAGGGGCGAGAAAAAAATTTAACACGAAAAAACAAGTAAAATGCAAAATACAAAAAATAATAATATTTCGTTCTTGGCACATTTTTTTATTGTTGAATTCTTTTGCTTTAAATACATATTTTTATAAATACACGAATGTTTTTAAAGCTCGTTTGCAAATAACAAACATTAAAGACGCACTTTACATTGTTTGTATTTTCGCCGCCGTCGTTGAGACTTTAGTAAATGTTGGTCGCCGTCAACGATTTGAGCTACTGGCGTTCTGAACGTCTGCAATGTCACATCGGCTTTGAGTAGGATATGAAAGTTTTCGCCATGAGTTACAGACACACTTTTTTCTTACTTTTCGAGAAACGATAGAATATTTTGTTTCACATCTTTTCGATGCGAGAAGTTCTCCCTAAAGTTACAGAACATGGGTACAGGTTTAAACTATCAGGCGACGATATATGCATCTAATTTGTGCAATTTTGTAACTTCACTTGACCATTAAGGTAAAAATATGCCTCATTGCATATTATTCGATATGAAATTTGTGTGTGAATTATCGGATGCTGACTTTTAAAATAAAATTTAACAACTTTGTTTGTTTTTTCTGCGCTGAGTCGTTTGTGTAGGAAATAACAAGCACAAATCGCTCGTCTGTGGGCAGCTTAAGAAAAAAGTACACACTATCAAAATAACATATTTAAAAATCAATTTGGTATTGCTATCGCAAGTTTTATCAAATAACTAAGATCTGCACATAACTAAGCATCTTTACAGTCTTAATTTAACTTTTTTTTAATAACCCGAAATTACGTAAAATACTTTATATTATAAAGTACGGGTGGCAACCCTATGAATAACCCATGACTAACAGAATCTTAAAAAAAAGATCGAAATAGGAACTAATTTCTGGAATAATCGGGGCATTTTTCAAGGTCTGCAGCTCCAGTTACAATATATCGTTTTTCGCTAGGGAATGACAAGCTAAAACGATCGCCCGCTAATCTTAAGGAAGGCCAGATATTTTGCAGTTAAAGTTATCGGCTCTTTATTCTTAGCTTTCGTATATGGCGAAAGTTTGAGTTCGCTTAGGAACAATTAAATACAAAATGTAAAGTCAAATCTAAAGGTATTTTCTTTTGCACAGCGGCATGATAGCAAAGTGTAATATTTAAGAAAGCTGTAAAGAATCAGAAAACTAAGAGGAAAAATTGCATCTATCACGAACATGGCTAAGATTCGCAAAAAATTGCAAACTTGGAAACAAATCCTAAAATTTATTTGAAATCCCTAAATCGGTTCTACAAAATATCGAAAACTAACATAAAAAGCGTTAAGAAATTATTTATAATGATAAAGCAAAAACTTTTCGTCGGGTGTTAAAAATAGGGTATTCATTCCATTTTAACATCACTTGCGTTTTGCTCTCATCAAATAAGCAATAGAATACTACAGGGTTGGCAATACATTTTATACTTGCAGCTTTTTAGAAAGTGATATTTTTTGTGTAAAAAAGAAAACACCACAAGTAAAGCATCTGCCATAAAACTAAAGTGTGTATGAGCCAGTGTCTAAGTAAACAATTACAACTATTTCAAAACTGCTTATCTCTGTCGTTAAGAGGTAGATGTAGTCAAGGACCAGTTCAAAATAATAAAAAAAAATTCTATTAAAATGACAACCGAAATAAAATACATCTTTTGAGATAGCAGTTAGTTATATTAATTTAACATAATATTAAAAAGCTTAGACACTACTCTACTGGTAGTTGGCAAGGTTTCACATTATACGTACATATACATATATCAATCAGATACTTTGGGTCCCAATATTGTATCTGTTTTAAAACATAAGATTTTTATTTATATTTTTTATTAGACCTCTACTCTTACTCCCTCTGATTCATTGGTACTGTACTGTGAGAACTGGTATGCCGTGGAATGTAAACGTTTAAAAGAGGGCCAGGCTGCTGGCCAGGAAAAAGAATTCTCTTTCGCCGAAGCCTTAAATGAATCATACTTTAGTGATGTCATTATCAAAAGTTCAGATGGTTTTGAGGTAAGTTTGAATAAAAAATTAAAGTTCTCCTAATAATTATATTAACTTCTTTTACAGTATCATGCTCATGCTTCAATATTACGTTTAAATGGTTTTGATTGCAGCATGTGTGTACAAGCAACTAGCACCATATCATTGCCACAAGCTGTATGTAGAAATTATGATTCCCTTACCATCAAAAGTAAAGAGAATGCTAGTCTACCCAATTCACCAAATCCCATTAAAATATCTGTGACAATGACTAGCACTAATACACAACCGAAGGAGCAGCAAAAATCTTTACCCCGCCTCAATTTATCACCCATTTACCTACAGCCTCCAACAGAATGCCATGAAAATGGTTCAGCAACCTCTTTGAAAAATCAACATCATACACAATTGTCTTCATCCTTCAATTGCCTATCGACAAAGGCCCAACTGAATGGCAGTAATACCGTGCATCTCCTTAATCAGGAGAGTGGTTCGGGCATGAAACGCTTTCCTCCCAACTCCCATTCGGATTCGCATTTGGAAACTCATATTTTACAGCCACAATCAAAAAATATATTTAATTTTTGTCAAGATCTCATGTTGCAACACTCTACGGATGTTTGCAATACCACGGGTTGTAATACACGTAGACCTCCTTTGTCGCCATATCGTGCCAGAAGTCCCTCGCCATTTCCTAGCTCTATGGATACACCGCCATCATCACCCTTGACTCCGGTAGGGGTTTTATATGATCTGCCTGCATTTCTTTTAACGCCCATATTACATTGGCTTTATACGGAATCGTTGATGCCCGATATGAACGAAGATGTTTGTGAGAAACTAATCAACTTTGCCGAGAGTCAGCCTTCTCTAATAAAATTGGCAGAGCCCGCTAAGAAATATTTGAAAATGATTAAAATGAAAAAGTGTAAGTGTGTAGCAAAATTATGAGACTGGACAACTTAATTGCTCTAAAATTAAAGTAGGCTTCTAGGCAAGGCGAATTCATTACAGGTGGTCTTAAAAGCCCAACATTTTTTTTATTATGATTTTACAAAAACAAATTGCTTGTGGTTTATTTATGAGTTGTACTTGTCGTAGTACCGCGATTACCTGTAATAAATTCGCCTTGCTTCTAGGCAGTTAAAAAAAGGAAGTTAGTTTAAATTAAAGTTATGGTGTTTTCTATTCTACAAAAAAATGTGATTTTTTTTAAAAAAAATGCAATTTGGTTTCTGTTTCTTAAAAATTTTGCTCCCGAAAAGCATGAGTTTTTTAGAAAAAATTTTTAAGAAAAAGACACCAAATTGAATTTTTTTTAAAAAAAGGCACATTTTTTGCAGAAAAGAAAACACCATAAGCTTATATTAAAGGCGAAGTCGTTTTTTAGGTTGCGTTGAAAACACTGCTGAGATACTTTTTTGTCTTATTAGAGAGAGGAATCTCAAAAGTTGCTTGTGTTTTTCACCTATCGATCAACAAAAACAACAAACAAAATAAAATGTTGTAGATTCGCCACTATCGTTATCATGAATTCGCCTTGTTTATAGCCGAGTTTCAAGGCAATGAAATTTGAACTTATTTTTCCTAACCCCTTGGGGTTAGGGATGCAAACGATACATCGATGTTTAGAAAATATCGATGTATCGTGCATAAACATTAATGTAAACATCGATGTTTTGATATACGATATATCGGCGATACATCGGCTTCAAAACTAAAAACATCGGCATCGTCCAGTTAATAATATAATTATTTTATTTTTTTTATACTATTTTTAAAATTTTTAATTTTATTTAAAAATATAAAATAGTGTATTTCAAAGCACATATCGCTCGTTTGCTGCAAGACCGGCATAAATCAAATAATACAATTTTGGTGATAGTGATGCAGAATTGTTCGCTATGTTTTTCTTTATATTATGTATACAATTCATCTTTATATCATTTATACTTTCCCCATTTGAAGAGAATGTATCGTTATTTTTTCTAAGTGATTTGAGCAAATCCAAAATTTTAAACGCGTTTATCTTGAAATGGATTTTTTTGACTTATGCCAGTCTTGCAGCAAATGAGCGATATGTGCATGCATATGTATGTGTATACATGCATACCATGCATTGCATAACTATATGTAATTAGGGAAAACCCATTTTATAAACTAAAGAAATGCTAAAACAATTTTGGCGACTGTGTGAACAAGTGTGAAAGCCCAACTATAATATGCTTATGTTGGCTTTAGCAACTGTCTGAATACATGTAAATCATATGTGCCAAACCATATTGTACATAAGAAAATTTTTGTTATGTTTTATGAAACTGGCATTTGCTTAGGAAAAGTGCGAAACATCGATGTATCGTGTTTTTACCGATGTTTTTTTAACAACGATGGTTATCGTGAAAAAATCGATATTTTTAAACATCGATGTTTTTCACAACGATGTTGCATCCCTACATGGGGTTCTTGATTGCTCAATTATTTATTTTCAAATCACTAAACCTACTTTCAGTTGTTGTCAATATAATAATGGATTTACATAGTATTTTAAATCGTGTCATACAAACCATTAATCCAGTTATTATATCACATGAACCCGCCTTACTATATGCCACATTTAAGGATAGTCTAAGAGAATGTTCTATAGGTAAGTTTGCTATTGATATAAAAATCTGTGTGAAGTTATTTCGAATTTTGAATTTGACAATCTTTTGCAGGATGTGCCAAAATTTTACAATTTTGCAATATATTTATTAAGGATGCCGCCGATATAGCACGTTATCAAAAGAACGAAATAATTAAATATGTACGCACACGTATACCTATTTTTATGTCACAATTGCATCAGCTCTTACGCAATATATTGAATGTATTTTTAAGTCTAACACCTGATGAAAAAGATGAATTAGCAAATTACTTGGTACCTGAGGTAGGAAACGAATTTTATCCTAATCTAATTAACACTGGAAGGTTACCCTTCATTTAAGTACATTAAGTTTACTCTTCGTCGAATCGACGAACTATTTTAAAATTAATTTAAGCGTAACGATTTTAAAATTAAAAAAATCAACAAAAAACTTTTTAGTTTAGCATTTTATTAAAAAATGGAATAAGAGGAAGCATACAAAATAAAAGTTATTTTTCTCTCTCAAAGCTCGATACGAATTTGAGCACTATTTTGTATTTTAAAATTAAGTTACTTTTTAAAGCTTTCGTCATTAGCTAACGTTGATAAGAAATTGTAAATAAGCTTTATCGATTTGACGAACGGTAACCATCCAGGGTTAAGATCTTAAAATAAATTTTTACCTAAGTACCACAAATTAATTTGCAATTTAAATTCCAGATTGAAACAACTTTATTGATTTTAACTAGTGTGATAGAAGAAATCAAAAATTCTTTAGAAAAAATGTGTAAAGTAAGTAAAACTAATAAATTTCTTCTGTAAAATGTGTAACCCCTTTAAATTTGTTCATTTATTTACAGGACTTGAAATGCTCACATTTAGATTTATCTTTGAAATATGCTACCGATGATGCAGTAGCAATGCAAATACAAAATAACACTTTTATTACCGCCACCAATGCCATTGATGATAATACCGTTAGCACACTTTTTAGCCAGCCACCCCTATCGCCACGCCCACGCAGAGGTCCTCCCATAGGTCTTACACTTTATGAAAATCCCTCGGATAAACAGGGTTTAATGAGTGCTGAAAACGATTTGAAATTTGTTCTATACATGTATGAAGTGAGAAAAATGAGAGATATATATGGACGAATATCAGCTGCTTTGGAAATAATAAGAGATAAGAAGTAAGTTACTTTAAAGTATTGAAGGAAGTTACCATTCTAATTATAAATTCTCCATTATTTTAGAACAACCTATTGTGACATGGATTTCTTAAGTAAACGCAGTACCATTAATCAAAATTTAGAACAGTTAATTGTCGATATACCAACTTATATATTGATTATGGAAAATTTATCCGACCGTTTGGAGGAAAAATTGGGCTGGAAAGAATTTAAATTTTGTTTTAAATTAGCGACATCACAAATTGTAAGTTTAAAACAATTATTGCATCGGGGTTTTGCGTTAATTTATCATTATTTGAAACAAATTTAACAAAAAGTTAACTTTCTACAAAAACTCGTGTAAAAAATCCGCGTTTTTACATTTTACGAAAATTCAGCTTTTATAAACATACATACCGGGTTTTCCAATAAGGACTTGACAACTTTTTTTAACGTGTGCTGTGTGGGTCGTGGCACCGTCCTGTTGAACCCACATGTCGTCCAAGTCTAAATAACCGGTAATCATGGCGCGATAACGATCGCCATGAAGTGGTGATTCATGAAGCACATGTGGATTTTCACCAAACCAATAACGCCTTTTTTGCTTAGACGAACCCATTGAGCCAAAAATGAGCACCTTTACTCAAGATGATTTTGCGATGAAATTCATCATCTTGGCGCATCTTCTCCAGAGCCCAAAGAGCATGCGTTGTTCGTTCGTGTACTTTACCATGTTGAAACTGATGAGTTTACTGAAAAAAAGGAAAGTAACAGTTAGACGATCATTGAAATAGCGCGGTCATAAATTAAATTCAAAGTTGTCAAGTACCTATTGCAAAACCCAATATTTGATTTGACATAAAATCTACTTTTTCACAAAATTAGACTTTTCAACCAAATTAGACTTTTTTACTAAATTATACTTTTTACAAAATACTTGACTTTTTGCTAAACATTAATTTTTTTACAAAAACTTGATTTTTTATAAAAAGTAGGTTTTTCACAAGAACTTGACTTTTTCAAAAAATTCGTTTTTTTTAACAAAATTTACTTTTATAATCAAATGAGATTTGATATTTTAATAACAACTCAACTCATTCAGAGAAATCTCGATTTTATTAGAATTGATTTTTTTTCAAAAATTTTTCATTAAGGGTAATCACGATGGTCATTGTGCAAAGTTGATTTATGTACCTATCGTGAGTTTATTTTTTGTGCAAATGTGCTATTTTTCTAAAAAATTATTATGGTAACATAAAAACCTTCTGGCAGCACAAGCAAAAGCTGTCAAAAATCTTCATTTGTTTACAGTTACACACAAGCATTTTAGCTTTTATTATTCCGTATGTCCAAAGTTGTAACTGAGTAAATATTCACTAATATTTTTGCTCAAGGTTTTTTTTTAGTGAAATCGAAACTCATCCCAAAGTTTTTCCTGTGATTCAAAAAATTTTTAGTTAAGAAAGTTTCGTTTAAATAGGCTTAATTCCCATTTCATACTAGTGATAAACTGAAATTTATTGTTGATGGGATAAGCTATTCCTATGCGCATTTCACTGGTTGCTTAGGTCAGATCGTCAGGAAACTTCATCCAAAGATTTTGCAAATAAAACTGTTAAGCGAATAAGAATTATAATACCAAGTTTTACTTATAACAATATCAAAGCTTAAACAAAAAAAAAACAATAAACAGTCCCGACTACAATTGGTTGATTTTTTGTCAACTCTAAGTGGGTGAAGAAAAAAACAAAAATAAAAACAAATTACTTTATTTTATTTTGCCAGTTCAGTTTTATTAACACTGCCTCATGCATATTAGTTATCAAAGTTTTTCTTGAGATTAAATTTTTTTTTTATATCCCACCAACAAAAAATTTCAGTTTATCAATAGTAATTATTGGGAGTTAAGCACATTTAAACAAAACCTTGTTAATGAATTTTTGCCTCCCAAAAAAAAACATGAAGTAAAATGAAGCAAATTGCAAATATGTACAGTACTTCACGCATCAGTGAGTTTGGCGCTTAAATAATTCTAAAATAAAACATTTTCCTTGATCCATTTAATTTGCGTTCATATTTTTCTCTCAATTTCATCCCGCTTAACTGCGTTACACTTATAAATGGGTCATATATTTTGTAAAAAAAAAATAAAATATCAAACAAAATTTCACGGTTAATTGCATGAACGAATTTCTCGGTTTGATATGTTTTGTTTACAACTTTTAAGGAATTTTATTTTTCTTTGTGTCTTAAAATATTTAGTCAATTAGCAAAGTGTTCTATTCTGTCATATTGGTTTTAATTTCTATTATTTTATGATTGTCTTAAAATTGTTGTTTTATTTTTCATATTGAAATGTATAATGAACAGGGCAAGTTTTCAATGCTGTTGACATGAAATATATGCATATTTCCTAAGGTTTCCAAAAAAAAAAAACATTATTTTTTATATATTTTGCATATTACGTACACTAAAAGAAAAAGCTTCATTCCAGATGTGCATTTCGTCATTGGATCAATGAATTTTTTCATTAAAAGTGAACCAATGAAGCATTTCATTGTTCCAATGAAGAACATTCATTATGCTTCATATATAGTATGAAATGATTTAAAAGCTGTATTATGAAACTCTTTCATTAATGGAATGAAATGATTCATTGATGCATGATATATAATCATTGCCTACATGATATTTTTCATTAATAGAATGCAGTTGTTTCATTAATTCAAAAACTTAGTTACATTAATATAATGAAATTGTTACATTCATTTAATGTACAAGTTTCATTACAATCAGAAAATTGCTTCATTCATCTAATGAAATTACAAAAAAATTGCTTTTGTGTCAATCAGTTGCAAATACAGAATAAAATTGGTTATAAGTATTCGAGAAGAAAATTGAATTCGCGACTTATTTTTTAGTTGGTTATTTTGAGGCATAATCATTACATAAATATTAAAATAAATTCCTTTTTTCAGAATGGTGTCATAGTGAAAATATTCGACCACAAATCCGCTTTAAAAGATGCCATGAGCCAGGTAAAGTTTATTAACTAATAAAACTTAAAAATAACGAGTGACAAGTTAAAAATTAAATCTATTTTACTTTCCTTTACAGATCTGCAAACTGGTGCAAAAACAGGAATTTACTCAAACTCTAATCGATTTGGGCTTATTAGAACCTTCCAATATTCTAGAAAGTGAATTGAAATCTTTGCAAAATGACGATCCCTTCGAATTGAGTTTGGATCCTTTGGTAATGGAAAGGCAACACAACTATGATTATAAAAATGTTAAGGTACAGAAATCTTTTGTTGTTTTTTTCACTACAAAAACCACAATTTTAATTTAAAATGTTGGCTTTATGCAGCTTAATCTTATACGGCACTTGTGTGAACCACCCATAGCTGTTAATAGTAATTTATCGAAAAATGCTTTGCGTCTGTTGCACTCGGCCCAGTTGGCCGATATGGAATTCGAGGTGCATACATTTCACAATTCTTCGTTAACTGCACCAGAAGGTACGGTAAATAAAAAAAATACTTTGGATATACGAAGCATGGAGGCTCATAAAGCACCTATACAAGTGCATACATTTCGGGCCCATCGTGTTATCGTGTCGACACGCTGTGAATGGTTTAAGAAGGCCTTAATGTCGGGCATGCAGGAAAGTTTAACAAGGTATGAAAACAATTAAAATTTCTAGCGATATTTTTTGTTTTGTTTTTAATTTATTTAATATTTTTGCAGAAAAATCATTATCAGTGATACTTCTCCAGTTATCTTTCGTCGTTTAATATTGTTTCTATACGGTGCTCCAATTGATAAAACTGTTGGTGCTGAACAAATATGTGAATTGATGTTGTTAGCTGATAAATATTCTATAGAAGACTTAAAGGTGAGTAAACGTGCATATTCTGACAGTCGCAAAACTCTTAACAGTTGCGATATTCTGAAAATCGCAAGACGTTTGGCGACTTCAAATTGTGTGCCCAAGGAAACTACAATATTTGTAAAAAATTTTGGCAGATCGCAAACAAAACAAGAAAATGACCCAAAATAATGAATTAAATAGTTCTCACTTACATTTTTGAAAAACTTACACAATTATCTTTAATAGTATTTAATTGAAATTTTTAAGTACGGTTTTTGATGAAATCAATCATTTAAAATTACATCTATTAAATTTACATTGTTCGGTTTTAATCGCTGCAATGCTTCTTGTTTCTTCTCTAAAGTTACATTTGCGTTTACATAGTGCAATTTTTACCACAGCAATTTTCGGTTGTAGGTGTATGCATATATTTTTAGTACTTACACTTAACAAACAAATTACAAATTTGCAAACGATCTTAAATAAATTATTTGTCAAATGAAAGAACAATAACAGCAAGAATGAGAAAACAAAACGAGTACGAACCAGTAATGCCAAGTTAGCCCTTTTCGGGCTTAATTTAGCCCCTTTTGAGACGACTGTAACGCGAACATTTTTTTCATTCCTAAACTAAAAAACGCACCACCTCGTCCCTTTTTGCTATGATTACTTAGCCCATTTTACTTTTGTTTCAGTATGTTTCCAATAACAATTAAATTAAACTGGGCAAACAATATAATTTAATTGACTACAAACATTGTAATTAAAATTTTAAATACTTTCATTATACGTAACATGTACTAATTAAGATAGTAATTGAAATGTCATTAAACCCTCCATCAACTGTCGTTTGAAAGTATGTAAAACAAAATGAAGTTAATTTATTTTTTTTTGTTTGGTTTTAGGAATTATGCGAGAACACTTTAAATTCTCAAATAGATGAACATTCTGTTCTTTGTCTTCTGGGTATAGCCGATCATTATATGGCCTCGGCTTTAAAATCTAAGTGTCTTTCATTTGTCTCACAAAATTCACAACTCACAAAGGCTGCTATGTTTAAGGAACTTTCAAGACCGTTACAGGTAAAAAGAATAAAAGAAGTTTTTGCTCAAAATTATATACACAAATAAGTTATTTTCTTTTCTTAGCTTGAAGTTATGGATTTGATACATTGGTATGGTCGGGTTACAGAACCCTGGACAGATTCTGGTGGTTTCAAGCCACGCAGCTCTTCCAGACACAGCCTCAAAAGTCCCTCAAAACCACGCTCACGTTCTAGAAAATCATCACCATCTTTTATGTGACACTGACTTTTTTTAAGACAAAATGGCAATTAAATGGCAAGCAAATATTCAAAAAAAGGTTTGAAATAAAAACAAAAAAACTCGCAAATTATCTCTAATGGTTTCTTGTTTTCAGGAAAATACTTGAAGCAATTGTTCGGATATTCTTCTCAATTAAGTTTACTACTACTACTATTGATGTTAGTATAAGTAATTAAAAAAACAAAAACAACAACAACAACAACAACTTTTTCTAAAACATATACAACATTTTAATAGGAGAATAAAATAAAATTTAATTTTATTAAACTACAAAACATGAAACTTAAGGAACCGAAGAAAAGAAAACCCATTTTGTCCATGGCACTACTTATTTTATTTTTTACCAAAAAAAAAAAAAAAATCCTGAAACTTTTAAGCAAATTTTTAAACTAAACCAAAATTAATATATATTTTTCAGTATTTTTTTCCTAGAATTTATTTATATAAATATAAATGTTTTTAAAATAATAACAAGAAACAAACAAATAAACTAAACACTTACACTCTCTCCCACATATCTTAAATAAGAGTTTTTTGCTTAAACGTACCTTAAATTTCAGAACTATTTTAAGACAGAATTTTTTTAAAAAAAAGGCAAAATATTTAAATGAAAGTGTTAAAAATTTTCGGTGTAATTTTTTTTGTTCATGGTTTAGTATCGGCCATGTTCTGGAAAACGCAAAATGAATTTCAGTATGTTCTGAAACTGTGAGATTTGTTAGCGTTTTGCTGTTTTTTCAAAGATGTATTTGATCAATGAAAACATATGTTTTATCATAACAAATCATAAAGGCCGTTTTACACTAAAATAAGGGGTCCAAAAATTAAGGTATCATTTTAATTTTAATGAAAAATAAGAGTTTTTTTTAGATACTAAACATTTTTTTATTTTAGCTTATTACAAATACATACTTATGTTCCGGTTAAAAATAAAAAATTATGTCGGCCAAGTGCCCCCCCCCCCCCTATTAACTCTGCAGGCTTCCAATATTTTACCAAAATTCTCAATCACGTTTTTCAATAAACTGTTGTCAATGGTTGATATCTGTTCGATTATGTTGTTTTGAAGCTCTTAAACTGTGGTGAGAGTAATGCTGTACACTTTCGAAAAAATATTCTAAAGGCCGTTTTCTCATTACACGATTATCTTTTTCCCCAACGAAAAACTGCACATTAATGAAATTTGGTGTTCTCAATGTCTCATTTGCTTCTATTCTGTCGCAAAGCTAACCACAGCACTCATCTGCCAATTATTTATTTTCCTTTTATTTGCTGACTCCCAACCTTTACATGTATTTTGAGAGGTGCTGCCAACTGAAAACAATGTATTTTTGTCGGTATATTGAGAAACCCAAAATCATTAACGGACAGTTTATCGGTCTAATAAATTTATGTTAACATTAAGTAACAGACAGTTTGTCGATACATTGCGAAAATGGCCATAAATGTGTCAAATCGCACGAACTTGGTAGCTAATTCACTCCTCCTGTACGAGAAATAATGCGATTTCGAACTTTTCTTTCAGAATATCCATTGTTTCTCGTGCTGTGTGGCAAGTTTCAACATCCTGTTGCAACCACGTATTCTTTTCGTCTAAATCAAAAAAATTTCCCGCTGAATCCTCGAATTTGGACACCTTTTACAAGTCTTAAGTATTTTGCAGAAAATGTTTCTCCGATCTAATTATGGTTCGAACATTTTCAAAAAACAATAAAAACTTATCATGACAGGGTTGTATTTTCCTCAAAATATGTAAGACTTGTATGATCGTGTAAAGAACCCTTAAGCAAACAAATACAGCGCTTACTTGCTATATAAATAAGCTTTATAGCTTTATTAAGATACAATCAAACGAAGTTCATAAGTGAATTATTGAGACAGACAATTGACGAAAGTACATAATATTTTAAAATCGATTTCTTGAAATAAAAAGAATTCGAACTAAATTTTTATTGCGCATCGTTTAATTTTCTCTTTAAAGTGCAATTTTATTAAAAAATAGACCAAATTGTTTCAGTGAATAAAAGCGGTTTAAAAACGCCAAAACGCCAAATTTCGAGCGTTTTAGATCAACGTCCAGACTTGCAATTTTTGTTGCAGCAATTCTTGAGTTTATTAGTGAGAGGGGTGAGTGAGATGATTGGAGAGGGGTACTCTACTATTCTCTGTTGTTTTGCAAATCTCACACTTTTCAACCTGAAGTTGGCTGTTGGTGTATTTGTATTTACAGTAATAAAAAATATGAAAAGAACAAAATCAAAATCCAAAAGTTGCAAAACTAGAATATCCTAGTACAATTTCAAAGCAGAATTCAAAAAATTGCTAGTCTGGACGATGACTAGTTTGTCAGAACACCTGTTTGGCGTTTTAAAATAAAAAAACGCGATTTTTAAGCGATTTACGTTTTTCAGAACATGGCCATATATGTTTTTAATACTCGTATAAATATTTTTTTTTAACGACATACTTTCTAATATTTTAAATTAGAACAATTTTTTTTATTCAAATATTATTTCAGAAGGAATATATTTTCTATAAAGACAAATGTGTATTTTCTTAAAATAATTCTAAGATATATTTTAATTTTTAAAAGAAACTCATTAAAAAAAAGTGATGTAAATGATTTTATTCTTATTTTTAAAAGAAACAAAAGAAAAAAAATCTATCCATCATTAAATGTATGTATGTCTCTGTATTTATTGTTGTCTTTTTAATTCTCTTTAAACAAAAACAACTAATAAAATTTGAACATTTACAAAATATTGAAGAGGATTTTTAATAAAAAAAAAAAATGCTAAGATATTGTTTCTGTATGCAAAGTAAGTTGAATTAGTATCCACCTTTTTTTATAAGATTTCGTGGATGGATGTTAAGTTTTATACAAGGCGAATTCATTACAGATAATCTCGGTACTACAACAAGTACAACTCTACAAAAAACCACAAGCAATTTGTTTTTGTAAAATCATTTTACAATGTCAAAAACAAATGAGGTAGGGCGAAAATATAAAATATTAAGGCCCATCCCCACGATGTCGACAAGAACAATTCTTTCCTATATTTGTATTGAAAACAAAAACAAATTTTTTTTTTATTATTGTTTTCAATATTAATATTCGAAAGAAATGTTCTTGTCGACATCGTGGGCCTGACCGTAAGTTAAATCAAAGTGAATAATAATAGTTAATTAAGGATTTCAGTTTTGGAATCACTTAAGCAAGGCCCTCAGCAAATTGGGTGATAAGCAAGTAGCCCATACAGTTAAAGCAGGGTCATATTGGTTACATTGGTTTTATATGGGAAAAATATTGGAAATTTTAGTTCCAGTTCTTTTTTTGAGAAGTTAAATATTTTAAAATTTTGATTAAAGTTTTTGATATTTTAATAAGGCTTAATTTCATCAAATTTAATTTTTATTAAATAATTTTTAGTGAAGGAGGGAATTTACAACATGAAATGATTTAAAATTTGTTTTGATAATTTTATTATAACTCGGGTCGAATTTACATGTTTCGAGAATTCTGATGATGGAAATGTGGTAATTCTCACATTATGACTGTTCTTAATTCAAAATTATTACAGTGGTTTCCCGGCTTAACGAACTCTCGCTGTAGCGAATTCGGGATTTAACAAACAGTTACCTTAGGTACTGTGTATAACGAATTAATATCCAATATGGTACTCGATGTAACGAACAAATAAAAATAGTATACAAAAAATTCGTAAAACTTATTGAAATAAATAGATGGACTAGTCAGGCAAACAGTTGTAGTCTTGACACACACCTCCAGGCATATATTTCGTTTGGTTTCCAACGAATTATGTACGATTGCCTTAAATTTTTTTTTTTTTTTTTTAGTTTCTGATAAACAAATCGTTTAATTACAGTTTGAATTTCTTTCGTAGCCTACTAAGACTTTTTGGTTTGCATTTCTTTTTGATCTTTTATTTACTAATTTGGTCACTACCTGTTGTGAACTTGTGTTGTAAACTTTAAAACTTATGAACATTAAAAAATGGATAAAAGGTAACGATTAACGTTAAAAGAAAAATTGAAAATTGTAGATGAATATACAAATGAGACCGAGGTATGTACATGCAGAGGAAAACAGCGCCCCTGGTCGGTAAATGGCTACAGAAAGAAAAAATTTGCTGCTATGTTCTAACGCAAGCGGCTCCAAAATAATTATTCCAATACTCTTTGGAAAAGCACAGAATCCTCGCTCGTTTAGATGCAAAGCTTTACTATTGGATTACGCATTGTCACATATGTATGTAAACAATTTTTGACAAATTTGTAGAATCAATAAACGGCAGATGAGGACGAAGATGCAAAAATTAATGAACGATTAGAAAAAGATGTACCTACTGATGAAGGGGTAAAAATAAAACACAGCGATGTAATCAAAAGCTGTGATGTATGTATCCAGAGGGGACAGGAAAATAATATCGATATATCCAAGATCTTAATTTTACGTGAGCTTTAAGAGAAAGCAATTAAAAAAAGTTTAAAGAAATCGCAAAAACAAACGTCAACAACGAGTTTCTTTAAATAATTATTTACTTTTTTCCTATTTTTTTTTAAATAATTACTTTTATCATTAATTATGATATGATATGAATCGTTCTGTTAACTTGTTGTTACATTAATAAATATTTTTTTTAGTACTGGATTTAACGAATTTTTCAATTTAACAAACAGGGCTGACAATCAATTGTTTGTTTAATCGGGAAACCACTAATTGTTGTGATAGAAACGCCTAGATAAGAAGTTTTCTTCATGTTACTGTGCCAGTCAAAATCTTCATACATCATATTTTAAGAGAGATAAACATTGAGACCTTTTAGGCACCCTAAAAGAAATTGTTGATGTAAACTAACCCATACAAAACTTAAAACAATTGCAATTTTGTATTAAATTCACGTATATATGTATATTAAAGTTCCCAAGTATGAGTGGGAAAAAATGCCACACGTACACGAATGTAGACATCAGTTTTTTCAAATTGCCCATAATGAAATGATAGAAACTTCTGTTGTATAAACACATCAGCAATGCCCATCAGATGATGCATCAAATGACAGTTATTGTTCTTGTAGGTCTTAAAATTTAAACAATTTCCGTTTTCAACCGGAAATTGAAAATACTTAGTACACCTAGTAGTTGCGCAGTGTTGCATTCTTCTTTTCAAGGTGCTGCCATATTGGTTGCAAGATTTTATATGTGGCAATGCCTTCTTTAGTAGTATTTTTGTAGTACGGTAGCTATAAAGAATAAAAAAGCGCAGTAAGGTATGCTATGGTTTTAATAAATTGTTTCTTATTTTACTATAATTTAATGTAACTGAAAATAAAACTGGAAATTTGGTTTTACCGTTACCCCTACTACTTTAAACTGTTGGCCAACACAATGGGCACAATGACAATACTTCAAGTAATAACATCTCTATTTTTTAATGCACTTCAATTTTTTTGTTGTATAAATACACACTTGTTTATCTCAGTACCAAAGGATCTTTGGATTTTTTTTAGTTATTTTTATGTACACATGTGTGTTAGTAAGTATATAATTTCATACATACATATGTATGTTTACAAAAACACACACATTTACTTTTCATTATTTTTGCACTTAAGCATGACTTGTTTTGCTAAATACGTGTTCTGTGGACAATTTATAACATACAAAAACTTTTGTCATTAAAAAGTGGAAAGTCAAACCAAAGGGGTTATTTGTGTTTTTTTTTTAACAATGGGAAGGAAGAACTTTGAAAGTTATGTTGAAGAAACTTAATTTATGTGATGGCTAAATGCAGGGAAAACCGTTAATACATTAAAGTGCTCAAAAAAAAAAAAAAAAAAAAAATAAATTTGCGAACTTAGACCGTCCCCCACTAGAGGCTGAAGTTTGAAGGTGCATTTACAAGAGGGAAAAAATAAATTTTTTTCTATTCACAGGTATGAACGAAACAAATAACTTTTTTACGGCAGTTTCAAAGCGACGTTTTTAAATTTTGTTAATTTTTTGATTATCACATAAGGATTTATTTAGGATATAAAAAGGAATAAAAATAGAAAAATATTATGTCAATACTTCAAATAGTTTTTTCGTACCTGCAATTTAAATTTTGAGATTTTCGGGAAAAACAATTTTTTTGGCCATATTTTGGCGTACTGTATGTGGTGAATTTTGAGTGAAATTAATTCCAAATCTTTTAGTCCAATTAATTTAAAATATGTATATACATACACTAAAGAGTTTCCTAAAATCGGAAAACATTAACCCTAAAATCAAGAATGTCAAAGGTCAAATTTTAACATATTTATAACTTCTAAAGGAAATATAGCGAAATATTTGGGGAATTCAGAAAGTGTGCCATCAAGTCATATTGTCATAATATCCTAAAATTTGACAATATGTAGTTTAAACAAATTATTGTTTATTGTTTTGTCATAACTACTCAGCAGAGAGCTAAATTATGTGGGTGCTCATATTTTTTTCTTGTTAAGACATACGACTTTAGGACTGACTACCTTGTAAATCCCCCATTTGTATATTTTTGTACCGATTTCTATGAAACTGAAGAAAAAAATATGCTCTAAAGTCAAACGAAGTCAAAACAGTGCAAAAATAATGATTTACCTCTAAAGGCACTTGGGGCATAACGGCCTGGGATGGGTTGGATTTCCCAGTTTTTTTTTTGGCCTTGTACAGTTACCAGCTCAAATACAAATTGTCTTGTTAAAAAAAATATCTTTATATTCAAATAATTGTTTTTTATTAATTGAAGCACAGCCGCGAATAACGTTGTAAGTGACGAAATAATTATTGTTCAGGAGAGCACAAAAACGTTTTTAGAAGGCAGGATTACCTTTCTTTAAATTTTTGTTTAGATTATTAAAATATCAAGAAATTTCATTTTTAAAAGAAGAGTTTAAATTAACAGTTTATAACGTTTTTTTTAGTGGAAAAATGTTTCATATCCACAATCGCCATGTCATTTAAAACGTTTTCCACTACGCAAGCGGCTTTAAAAACGTTATTCTACGTTGCAAAATCATTAGTTTCTATATTTTTTTTTTAGTAAGTTATAACGTTCTTGCATAATTTTGGGTGACATGATGTTTAAACATATCGAACCCTTTGCGCGAAATTATCGTACATGCTAATTTTTTTGAAATATAATTTTTGATGCAGTCTTGTTCTACATTCAAAGAGACGTCACAAGACAAAATATTGTAGGCGAATTCCACTTCGATGCGGCAAAAATTTAATGTATATTTTTATTTTGATATTGCAAGCGAAAGCAGAGAAAAGTAGAAATACGATAATTTCGCGCAAAGGGGTCGATATAACGATAATTTTCAAAACAAAGATTTTTCAAAAAGTGGCTTTTACAACGTTATTCACGGCTGTACTTCAATTATATACCAAATATATATCTGTGGCATTTTGACAAAACATCTTTAGTCGAGACAAGATAGCAAAAAAGTTTTTTTTTTTAAAAAATTGTTAAAAAATCATTTTTATTAAATAATAAAATAAACCAAAATTAAGAATCATTTCGTTTATAACACAAAATTTAAAAAACTAAAACAAAAATGTTTTTTGAATGAAAATTCGTATGATTAACAACACTTTTTTTTAACTTTTTAAATTTGACTAAAACCTTTAAAGCCTTGAAAAATCTGTAAATTTTTAAGATGTCCATCATAATTAGATTAATAATGAAGGCAAGCTAAGCAATTTGTATTGTGTGTGAAAATATGAAATAAACACTTATCAAACATGGGACCAATTTGAGCCAAACCTTTTTAAAACCGAAAAAATGTTTTTAAATACAATTTTTTAACTTTCATACACCAAATGAGCATGAAACGGTTAAAATATATTTTCAATTGGTTTTAAAATCTTCAATACAAAAATTATTAAATTTATTGTACAAATATCAAATTATGTATAAAAACATTTTTTCGTTTTAAAAATGTTTGGGTCAAATTGGTCCCATGTTCGAAAGAGCCTTAATTTCCTTCATTATTAATCGAAATACATATGTTTAACACCATTCAAATTGAAAGATTTTTTAAAGTTAAAAAAGTTTGGCATCATTTTGACACCAAGTGCAGTTAAGGGTTAAACTCCCGGTTTTGCCTTCGTATGACTTTAGAGTATATTTTTCTCCAGTTTCACAAAAATCGGCACACAAATATACAATATTTCTTTATATTTCCTTTAGAAACTCTGAATAGATCAAAATTTGAATTTTGATCTTCATGATTTTAGGGTTGAATTTTTTCGATTTCAGTAAAACCCTCAGAGTATATTTTAGATGATCTTGACTTTAATATTCTGTGTAGGTTTTACTTAAAATTCATAACAGTGAGGAAATTGGGCTATTTCGCCAAAATATTACAAAAAAAATTTTTTCCCGAAAATCGCAAAATTTTAATTGCAGGTACGAAAAAACTTTGAAAGGTATCGACATAATTTTTTCAAATTTTTATAATCTTTTATACCCTCAATAAATCTTAATGATATGATCAAAAAATTCGGAAATTTGTTTAACAAAATTTTTAAAATTTTGAAAATCGAGTTTTGAAACTGCAGTTAAAAAAATTATTTTGTTTTGTTCAAACTTGCTAAAAGATTAACAGTATCCTACGAAGACGTAGGATACAGTTTATTTTACTTCTCTATATTGAAATCGCAACTGTGCAAATAAGTATTAAGATCTGACACCGTGACAATTTAAAGGCTATCGAAAATGAATTCTTAAAAAAACTGTTCAAATATTTTACGCGTCACCAAAGTTTTCCATACACAAGTAGCAAAATTATCAAACAAAAAAAAAAAATTCTACCCGTTAGTAGGTACAACACTAAAAAAGGACGCAAGTGAAAATGAACAAGAATTAAAAATATTAATTTACGAAAGACTTTTACTAAAAACAAAAACAACAAAATTCATTCATGCACAGATAATGGGAAATGAAGATACAAAAAGAAATAAAAATTATAAACAAAAAAAGTGGGTGACTAGAGCACAGCACAGCTGTAATAATAGAGAATAAAATTTTTTATCAAGAAACGAAGGAGAGGACATAAGGAAAACTACAATAATAAAAAAACTATAACGAGAGCCAAAACTTTTGGAAAGAACAAAGCAAATGAAAAGCTTTTACTTTCTCTTTACTATGGTAGGCATCCGCCCTAACGAAAATTTACACAAAAAAAAGGAGTATAAATTTAAGATAAGATGAGCAAATTTACCGTTATAATCAAAAGCGTACTCACCAAATGTAGTAAAATAAAATGTTACCATGGCAAAATATCCCCAAGAACAATAGAAATAAAACAGTGTACAAGTGAATAAGTAGGTGAGGACAAATTTATAGAAGACCTAGTTGTTTTTGTTTATTTTACCAACAACAACAACCAGAAATAGACAATGGTACATTAATAAAAGGTAGCCGCGATAGGCAAGAAATGTACAATAAAATGAACAACAGCACAGTGTTGCCATTTTAAAACTTAAGAAAAGCGTCGTCTATTGTAAAAACGGGTAAAATTGGTAAAAAATTATAAAAAATACCGAGAAAAAAATGAGAATTTGAAGACAATTCTTGCAAATTGTTGTCCCATTAAAAAATTGTAAACTTAGAGCAACATTTTTAAAATTTTTTAAAGGAGCACACCGACCATCGGCGAAATTTAGCCCGCTGTCCGGATATGTCCGTTAAGAGAACTTTTGGTTTTTAGATGTCATAAGAGAATTGTGAAAAGAGACCAACAAAACGGTCCGCTTACACTGATAGAAAAGGCGTCATAACGCTGATGTATTTTGACATCAGAACTATGACAAGTGTCTTAGTTTTTGACCCCATGACACTTTTCATCATTGTGATGCCAACCTTAACCTCATTAGGCCAAAGTTTCATCAGGGTCAAAATGAAATTATGCATAAAAGAATAGAATAAAATAATTTTTGCTTCTTATAATACATTGTCATTATGAAAATAATGTTAATAATATACAAAATGTGGCATCGAATTGATGTCACTATAGTCATAAAATAGATGATACGTAAAAAATGACAAAATTTTACGAAGACGGTATTCATTGGATTGATTTTACTATTTGCATCACTGATGCCATTTGCAGTAGCGTTGATGTCACAATTCTGATGCTAGGGCATCATCAATATAAAGATGCATTTTTCTATCAGTGTATGAGTGCTGTCTGGGTAGAGGACCTGTCCGATAATAGAGCATTCGCTGTATATCTGTTGCATAATCGTCATCATGGGGCCACAAAAGGGTTGAATGAAATACTTATATTTGTTATAAGTTTGTTTGAATTAAATTTAATTGAATTAAAGAATTTGCTTTCAAGTAAATTTTTGACACTTGTCGCAAGTAAAATGACAAATTGAAAAAAGTATTACCGTGGATGAGGTTTGTATCAATTAACTAGTAATTAGTAAAATAAAAGCTATGTCTATAACTAATTTCTGTGTTTACATAAAAATAAAAAGAACACAACTATACAACAACGCATCTTAATGGTATTTTTAGACATAAATTTCAGGAATTTAAAAAAAAAATCAAATCGAAATATTCTTTTTAGTAATTTTATGATATCGCAAACACGGCAATTCATATATTTTAAAAAATAAACATAACTTTTTATTAAGATTTCATAAAAGTGAAGTAAATAAACAATTATAAGATTAATTAATTTATATCGTAGCTATGAGTAGAGTCTATAGATGCAACGATTTGAAAATAAATGCTAGAAGTTTAGTTGATGCCGACATATCAAATATGAACTTGCACTGTCTTGTGTAGCCATTTACAAAAAATGTTGTGTTTTTTTTTATTTCTCCTGATTTTTGTAATTAATACGAATACACTACTAGCAAGTAATTACTTGCATGTGGAAACGTAGGGTAACCCCCCGTAAGGTAACCCCCCGCAAGTGCAGGTTCGAAAAACTCAATACAGTCACAGTTTTTCACTAACTTTCACACAATTTTTGTACTTTCAGCCAATCGGTTGTTTCCTCGATTCTTCGTTGATAATACGCATACACTACTTGCAAGTAATTACTTGCATGTGGAAACGTAGGGTTAGATCGACTCGTTGCTAAAAAAGCTCTTAAATTGCAAAAAACTAAAATCACATGGTTGTAACAAGAAGCACTATTAGCGCTAAAAAGATATGGATAAAGCATCAAAAATACCAAAAATAAAGTGGTAGCGATTCCAAAAACGGGTCGTAATATACCGAAAAAACTTCAAAATGGCAACACTGCAATAGGGCATTTTAACATTTGACAAATCATATTAAGAAATAAACAAATAAAGGATCAAATAAGAAAGTATAGTGAATAGAGCACCACTATATGATTTCCAACACACCGCAGTATTAGCACACACATTTTCGAGAGTAACCCCTATTTGGGACCCATCGGCAATCACGAACCCTCCTTTACATTATACATTGGAATGAAATCCACAGGGTAGCAGAAGGTAACGAAACTGGCAAAAGCATTATTTGCGAATAATTTTGGACCCATGGGCAATAACCAATGCAAAAATATGTTATAGGGTTGAGATTCATATAAGAGTGCCAAATATTATGTAGATTTCTTCATCTATAAAGATGGGATTTCTTTGTTTTTAAGTTATTGTAGGAAAGGGGTTTATATGGAACCTTTGGTCAATTCTGGCCCTTCCAGTACAAAATATTCGCATGACATACTAGCTGCCATAAAAGTTCTTGTGGCCAATGTCCTGATGGAATACGATAAAAATTAAATGGACTTTGCGCACAAATTTAAATCAACAGCCGGTCGGACAGTATTATATCAGTTCAAAAAGTGATAGTAAGTCCATCGGTGTGCTTATATATTCAAGGTACTACACCATCAGTCAATACATCATCCCCTTTCCACTATTTTGGTATAGGTTTATTAATCAGCTGGCTCTTCGAGGCTACCTTTTATTATTGTACCATGCAAAAGAAAAAATATCCGATTAGTGGGGGAAAACGCAAGCACAAAACGAGAAACTAACCGTTATTTCGTGCTAAACGATGGGGTCTGTTTATTGTTGTTTTATTAAGAGAGAGCAAATGCATGTTCGGAGTGTCTACTAATCAGACAAACAAATTCATCTACCACTATTGTTCAGACAAGGCTTTGACTTTCGTCTTAACGGCGGACGTCCTTGTCGTGCGTGCGTGTATATTATTTTTTAAACGCAATGTACCGTTAAAACGTCCTGTGCATAAGAAAAGTACATTAATAAAAAAAGTAAAATTTATATGAAACTAAATAAAAGAAAAATGTTATACATTTGAATAAAATTAACAAGTTTTACCTTAAAAAATTAAATTTACAAAAGTGTTGAAGAATTTCGTTAAAAAAATAGGTTGGTTCAAAAAATTTTTGCAAAAAAGTAAAATAAAAAAAAAGAAAATAACAAAAGAGCAAACTTCCTTGACAAAGAAAAAAGAAATTTGTAAAGTGTTTATCATGAAAATTAAAATTTTCCAATACTAAAAATGTTCCTGTATACACAAAAAATTTGAGTTTAGTTTAAATAAAAGAAAAACCTCCTAAATTGTTATTGAAAAACAAAGTGTTGTTGTTTTATTAATTGTAGTACAGTAATTTTTAAATTTTGGAAAAATTTTGTAAACAATTTGTGTGTGTGTGAAAACTGTTGTAATATGCGCAAATTTTTTTCTAGTTATTTTTTTTTTAAATTTAATAAAAAAGAACCTGGCTGCCATTTAACGCAATGCGTCGTTTATTCCTTATATGTATGTTACATGTGTTTGTGTGAGTGTGCGTTTCTCGAAATCTATGGTATGCTGCCAGATTGTTGCGAAAAAAGGAGCTGTTAATAAGTGGGCAGCGCTGATAGCTTAGATATAGCATAATCTAGAATTAATATCTGCAACCATTTTTTAAAGCATTTAAATAAAATGTTAAGATATCTGAAGCGCATTTATTTATAAGAATTAAAAACAACAAATTATGAATTAAAACCAATCAGTACCCATCTTCTGTAACTTTAGTGAGAACTAAAACACATTAGTGAGAAAAAAAATCATTCATTCCATGTTTCTGTGGTTTTTATTACGAATTATAAGTGGTAGTTAGCAAGCAATTACGATTTATTAGAGGTAAATAAGATTTTATTTGAAAAAAAATACAAATTAGCGACGGGAAGAACATTTATGGAAATTTTACGAATTAACTAGATTTTTTCACGGGACCGACAGTTTATTACGAAATACCGGGAATTACGATTTATCGGGATTTGACTGTAATATATAATCAATACCACCTGTATAAATACGCTTTAATGTAGAAACTCATTTATTTTTACACCTCAATTTTTGTGAAAGCCATTTTTAATATTTAAAATAAAACTTTGAATGTTTTTTGTTCGAAAGTTTTGGGGTTCGACTGCAGTATTTTAGACCCTGTTCTTAAATAAATCTTTACGTATTTTATTTGAACCTTCGTGGTACACATCGTTACCTAAAACGCAAAAGGCCTTAACTTACCAAAAATAAAAATTAACTTTTTCATCGATTCTGATGTATTGCGTCAACAGAAATGTCTATTAAAAGATTTTATTAACAAAAAAATCAAACGGCTCTATCTTCAAAAGATTATATGATAAGATCTTAATTAAAGTTTGCATTTTAATTGTCAAAATAGCTGGTTGGTTTTGTAAGAAAAATATATTATAAACAGTTAAAGGCAATTTATCACTTTAAATACTTGTTTGTTTCTCCTGTACAATTTTCAAAATGTTAGTTAGGGCGTTTTGCGTTTTAGGTACCGACCCAGTTAAAAAAATTTGGGTTTTTTGAAGCACTTAAGAGAAAAAGCTCATAATCGAGCGCTTCAATAAGATAGCTTTTATATAGCAGTAAGTGATAAAGAATAATATATAGAAAAAAGCAGCTATTTTAGTGCTGACAACAATGAGGTTTTAAAGCGAAAAAAATACAAATATTTAATGGTTTACGAAAATTATTGAAACAATGCATTTAAGCAATTAAAAGCAAAACATCAATGAATATGGAAATATAGTTATCCATTAAAAAAGCGCTGTAGGAGTGCTTTGTTTGCGCTTATTGTCAGCAGTAAATAGTCCTCCAAACCGGGAACACTCCATACAAAAATCAGGCATCTTATCAGCAGGTTTGAAGCGATTTGAGGTATGCATTCATACATAAAACCTGCTCCTTTTGGAGCACATTTTTTACTGGGTATGTTCCAAAAAGAATCAAGTTCTTAATAGGGTTTTATTTAGTTGTTTTATTCAGTTATTTAAATAAATTTTTGTCGTTATAAAAATGTAATACTTTAAAAAAAAGAAAAATATTTTTTTTAATTGACACCAGCACAATTTTTCGAAAACTGTCATCTAAAATAACATGCGAAAATATGTACAAACAAACTACCTCTTATTAAAGAAAATATAAAATAAAATCAATAAATTGATAAAACAATGCACTGTAGCCTGATATAAAAATAGTTATAGTTTTCCTACTCAAGCGCAAACATTCAGTTGATAGTAATAGTATCGATAGTGAAAATATCGATAGCATCCCAGCACTATTTCATCCTTATAAATCTGTTCTGGATTAAATTACACATTTGCTGCTTCAGCGATACAAAATAGAGCAAAAACACACATAATGCAACGATTAACTAAAAACAGCAACCCATTGACATTGACACTTTTAGAACCAAGCCACACCAAGCCTTTCCTAATTTTTTATTAGGAATTGCCTCTTTAACACCCCTTAAATGGCATCTATTTTTTATTAATATATTTCTTTTTAATTATGTTTATGTATATCCATGTATTAGCCTTTCCTACTACCTGTTTAAAAATTTCTTATTAAAAATTAAATCTGGCATCTCTTCTTTTTATCAATATTTTACACATAGAAAACGATTATAACGGAAAGAGAGGAAGAAAAAAACAAACTCAGCTGTAAGAAAAACATATTAGAAAAATTGTGTTTATTTTGTTGTTGAAACTTTAAGCGTTAGGATTTTTAAGATATTATTTTTTATTTTTTTAATTTAATTTAATTTTCTATTTTTGCCAGAGAGTTTTCGTTCTAGTCAATATTCTATGATATTTGGTTTTAACCATAGTATAATAAGTACCAGGTTTGTTCATTAGGGAGAGTTTTCATTATTTACCCATGGAATGTCAAATTAATTTATTTGATTTTTGACGCTTGTTTTAATTTTTTCCCATTTTTTTCTTTTATTTGACGTTATATGGGTTTTTAAATTGCGAACAAAATTTTTAATGACCATACCTTGTACTTATTCTACCATGGTTTTAACGAAACTTGTGAAAACAAATTCCATTCATGGAAGAGAGTTTCACAGAAAGAGTATTTTGTTAGAGTAGAAGCAAGGGCTGCCAGATTTGGGTTCTAACACGAAATAACAGGAAATTTTTGCTGTTGAAAAGGGGGGTTGGGGTGGAAATTGGGGATATAAAAAAAAGGATATTCACAATGGACCGCATTGGTCTCCAAGTGGAAGTGTGCCCTTGGGCACATAACCCACAAAAACGTTCTTAAAAAAAAGAATTAACTTGGGGAAATTTTTCATAAATTGTAGTATTCCTATTAATATTCAAAAAAGTAAAATTACTTTTAAACTTATGTCTAACAACACAAGCTCTAATCACATGCACTTGTTGTACCCTACATTTATCTTAAGCTTATGATGCGGCTGTAGAGACAATTTTTATGCAATGGATAAAAAAAACATTATTTTTTAATATTTGCAGCTGCTGAAAACGATCATGCTGCAAAGGTGATTAATACAGAGATAAATGATAACAGCAACAGATTATTTCTAATTTTGTTTAATTCAAATCATAAACGATTTAGGTTGTATAATGCAATTAGGGGCAAAGGCTTGTAACTTTAAAGATGCATCTAGCACAAAGCACTATATGGTATTGACTCAGACTGTTTTCAAAATGCTTTTAATACCAATGAATTTTACAAAGCCAGAAATCTGCTATATTTTTTTTATGTGATTATGAATATAAAAAGTCCTCTTTATACGATTAAAATAATCCACACTGATACATAGAACAAAAATAAATAAAAAATAATTGAATGATCTATTACATATTAACAATTAAAATAAAATACTTGATTTAAAGTGATTTCTTTGGGGTTTTTTCTTTATAGAGGGGATATTTTGGGAACTCTTTTTTTAATTTAGGAGATGAAAAAATAAAAAATATATCTGGTAGCCCTGGCAGAAGTATGCAATTTTTACTTTCGTTGTTGTTATTTTACATTGGCACCATATTTACATTTTTCGGGGGGTGTTTTTCTTTTCGTTACTTAAGATTTCTCTTTCTCCACTGTGCATAAATTTGGGAAAATTTTCTCTATAATTTAAATTTTTCTTCTAACTTTTTGCACATTTATTGTTACATATTTTTTTTATTATTATTAATTTTTTTTTGGGAAAATTAAATGAATCTTGTTCGTTGATTGTGTATTTGCGAACAAAAAGTTTTTTTTTAATGTAATAAAGTTTTCTTCACTTTATTGTTGTTATTTTTGTTGTAGTTTTTAGATATTTTCTGTATTTGTTATACCCTTCACCGAAGTTAAAAGGTATATATAACTTTGTCATTCGGTTTGTAATTTCTACAATATTGATTTTAGACACTAAAAAGTGTATATATTCTAGATACTTATGAGAAGATTAGTTCAAATCCGGCTGTTCGTCTGTCCGTCTGTCTATGGAAATGGGTTTTCCGAAGCCCCCAGATATGATGGGGGCTTGGTTGGTATATATTTAAGTCAGGAAAAAAAAAAAAAAATTTTTTGGACTGTCATATGACATATGGTTATACCATAGATCTTTCCAAGTCCAAGTTTTATAACCCAAGTAACTGGCAAATTTACTCGGTATATAAATCTGTAAAATCGGCTAAAACATGGGCAAGTTATAAGTAAAATGCTCCTATACTTTTATAAAAACTTTAATTTTAGGACTATCATATGACCTATGGATACGACTTATAATCAAACGATCAGAAATCTTAAGTAGAATATATTTCCTGAAAAATTCGGAAACATCGGTTCAGATTCAAAAAAGTAATGACCAAAGTATTATTTTATACTCATTTTCGGGAACTATAGATCTTCCAGAGTTGCTATACATTAAATAAATTTTCAATATATTATCAAAATAATTTTCGTGGGAATACAAAATTGAATTTAAATGATTTTGTTCTTCGAGCTTAATTCCCAATTGATAAAAAAATTGATAAAAAACACTGAAATTTATTTTTGTTGGGAGCTATTATATTTTTAATATATTTAATGGCACGCAAGCATGTGAAAATAATTAAATAAAATTAAGCCATATATGTATATATTTACTTCTGTTCTTTCCGAACAATGGTGAAGGGTTTATAAGATTCGACATGGCCGAATATAGCACTCTTACTTGGTTTTTATTTTATTTTCTATTTTACTAGTTTATCCCTTTTCTTATTTCTTTATTTGCTTTAAGAGGAGGTTGTGGAGTACATGACAAGGTCGTTTGAGATTTTTAGATTTTTCACTTGTGCTTTTGCTAACTGTTTGACTAGTTGGCATTTGTTAGCAAAAAAGGGTATGTGGTTTTTAGCCATCAGAAAAATATAACCATTTTTATGATTTTTTCCATATTTTTTTTATTTTCTGTCAGCGGATTCATATTTATTAAGCTTACAATATATTTGTATGTTAATAATATTGATCTGTAGCTCTAATGGGTCGAAAGGTTTCGTCCAAAATTGTGCATTTTTATGTAAAATAGAGATGAACGCATATTATATTAAACCCGATCAAGGGCTTGCCAGCAATCTACATTAAGTCAATTCACAAAGTGTTTAATTGCGCCATATTGTTTGTAATTGCTTTACAAATTTTCATAAATTTCTCATTAATAAAATGATATGAAACAATATAACACTTTGTGGATTGCCATTAATATTGTTTTAGAAAAATTTAGGTGCTGCTTATAGCCAACTTATACAGTTTGGTTGTGGAAATTCAAAAGTAAAAGAATTGGTACCGCAATCAAATCATAAATCTTATCATTAAATCTTATCCTAAAATGTCGCCCATAATCATATGATGCTTATCCGCATTTATATCCCAATCATTTATGTTGTGCGAACCATAATGTGAACGCGACGTACATAATAAACTTTTAATGCGAACGGACTTACAGACAATCGCACGATGTCACACGTTAACGTTCGAATAGAAAACAATATTTAAAACAATTTCTAAAATTTGTGATTTGCTTTGCGAACGTTAACGTGTGACATCGTAGGATTGCCTGTTAATTAATAATTTTATGTGTGCGATAACAATAGTTTGCTAACATCAACTAAAATGTCGATAAATTATCTTCTATTAAAACTATTGGGGGATTCACAAGGTGTCATCAAGTCATATGTCTTAAAATAATAACATACGACTGTTGTGAACATCCCCCCATAATTCAGTGTGCTTTTTTGAATTTACATATTTACCAAAAATAAAAATATTTTTTAATTCTAATCCATGGATTAATAAATTTAACTAGATCTTTCTTGACTATTTTCCATTTTCAGACGCAAATCAGAAATTCATTTGTGAATAAGAAAATATTGATACAAAATTTTATTGGTTATTTTTTTTTGAGCATTGGTAGAAAATGTAATTTTAGCTGAATGTGCCGCACACCGGGGCAACTACCCCTTTCACGGGGATCATTTTTTGCCCATATTTTTAAAGACAATTGTTCATAAAAATTCCGTTTAAGATAACATTAGCTGCTTGTTATAAACCAATTAAGTATTGATTTATTAGATGGTTGAAACTAATGAAAAAACAACACATTTCTTTTTCTTATTCCTCAAACGAAACACGAAAACGATATATTGCATATGTTTAAAATAATTTTTTTTCTATTTCGCTTCTTAAGTACTCGGTTCAAATGTATAAAAAATGTTGAGCAACATTAATTATTTTACACGAAAATTTTGAAATGTATTAATGTTACCTATCATGGGAGTTTGTACAACTTAACGTTTTTAAGCCTGCAAAGTATGCGACATTGTTTTGCGTATGTTAACAAACCCCACATTTATTTTACTAAAAATTATTTTTTTTAATAAAAAGTAAAGAAAATATGGATACAAAACTGTTACCGGTTGTGTTTTTTTTATTTTTTATTTAATAATCAGTTCAAACTTTTTTGCTTTTGCTTAAAATGCCACGTGAAATAAGTGCTGCTTATATTATTTCGCAGTTGTAAAAAATTGTTGCCAGAAACATTTCGGAACTTTTTCACAAAATGATGAGTACAACTCTATCAACATTATTTGATAGATATTCCGCATGAAGGATTCGTTTGTCTCATATTACGGTTCCATACATGGTATGACCGCATAACTAAAGAAGCGACAATAATTTCGTTAAATGTATTATCCTATGTTCTGAAATATTGATGTTTATGTCATATATATCATATTTATCAAATAAAAACATCAATTGATGGTGCGATCGAACGAAAATTTGTGATATCGAAAAACGACCAATCTCCCGTTATCTTGATATACAAGACATCAAATATTTAATTTATAAAATCCAGCACGACTTAATCTAGTTAAAACATGAATACCTTACAAATATCAAGAGATAATCCCCACTATCGTGTATACTTTTTGCCTCGTAATTTTTTCCCTTTCTACATATTTGCGATCATGAAAAACTCCCATGAAAAATAGTTTTTTCTCTCGTAATTTGTTCGATTTTCTCACTTTATTTATACTGGGGAACATAATGGGCAATATCCCTTAATAAGGCACAAGCTTATATATTACTCAACAAAATGTACAACAACGGGTCAATTGCCTACGGATTTGTGAAGTTTTCGAAAGACGTGGTGGCAAAAATTCGGCAAATATTTTAGAAAGCGCAAAAAACTAACGTAGTAATTAAACCATCACTCCAATATTTAAAATTTTGCTTTATTTTTTTAACTTTTCTTTTAAATATACTTGTGTCTTTTTAAAAAAATATTTCATTGATTTTTAATTTTGTTTAATCTTTCTTCTTTTTTTTGCATTCCCTGGAAATGATAGTGTGAAAAATTTTTACTTGGAGGAAATAAAAATTTCATGGGAACAAAACTTCTACTTGTTATTCGCATGTCTTTAAATTTCATGAAGTCATAGATGGAGATGAATCATGGCTGGGAAAATATTCCCGGGAATATCCGTAGTAAAGTATTTCTTTATAAAGTATTAGAGTAGAATAACATTTGTTGAGACATAAGACGGTAATACTGCCAGTTTAACAAAGTCTAGTATAATTTACATAGTTTACATAAGAGTTAAAAATACAACGACAAATTATTTTTTTACTTAATAAACCAAGTCATAGTAACATAAACCTCCAACCCGTTGTAATGTAATAGACCAGAGTATCTGGCGGGAATCAAACCTGAAACCCTCTCACTAATAGACTAGCACACGGCCAACTACCCAACAGACCAAAACAGAGAAAAATATAAATGAGTTGTAGAACAAGCTTATCAGAAGAGATTTTCTACAACATGAAAACAAATATGATTGCAAATGACTTATTCTCGCTATAGTTTTGTAAGTGTTTTTGAGAATGCTGTCCCGTTATCTGACGCGTGCCTTTATTTTGTATTATTAGTTTAAGTTGTCAGGCTTTGTGTTTGGTTCGAAGAGTGAAGTGTTTTAAATTGTTGTTAACAGTGCAAAATTTAAAAAAAAGTAAATTAATATTAAATAAGTAAAAAACCTTTTGTAAAAATGCCATATAAATTTAAATAGAATGCTCGTAAAAAATGTAATTAATCTTATTAAAGTTTAGAAAAGTATTTTTCTGTAAGCTTGTTCTAATATTAGACTCCTTAGCTTTCATTATATTATATCCAAGTAATATTATCACAAGGGATCAGTTTTCATTATTAAATAATTGTTTAAAAGCCTTTTACAAGAGTAATCACAACTCTTTTCTAAGCTTAAGGCATACGCTAGTAAGCCTGCTTCAAGTTCTTTCTAAATTGTTTTGGTTTGTTGGGTAGTCAAACGGGTTACCCACACAAATGCAATAATAAAAGTAGAACATTAAAAATGCAATATATTTTATTAATCTAGAACAAACTCATTCGTTCCATCTTAATTCCAAATAAATTTATTGACCGTAAATAATGGTATTTCGTTTTCCGAATTTCTTTTAGAGTTAAAAAACTTACAAAAAAACAAAATAAATAACATTTTAAAATGGCTGTCATAAAATAATATGAGTCCATTAAGAGAATAAACATTAAAATAATATTTTTTCAAGCTTGTGTGTGCTGCTACGTGATTTTGCAACAATTGCATTTTGGATTTGACTTTGTGTGAGTTTGTACGTACATATTTGTATTAGTGTCTGTGTCTGTGCCTGTTTTTCGTTTTTATTCTTCTAATAAGGGGATTATAGACATTTTACTTAAAGTAAATGTAAACGAAAAGAAACAAACAAACGATAAATATGTAAATATGTAGATACCCAGTAGTTAAAGTAATACAAAATTAAAGTGTCAAGTAATGCAAAGGGATTTTACTGAATTTTGGAACGTATGTATTTAAAACCATTTTGTATTTTTACACTTTTGATAAATATCAGGTTAAACTTACATAATTGATTTACACAACTCCACTTAAGAAGAAAACAAAAGTTGCTATCCCTCTATTTGATGCGAGGCGAATTTGGGGCAGTCATATGAATGAACGCTTTTCAGTGTCGCTTATTTTCAAGTTCTTACAGCCTGGCCCAAGATTTCGAACGACAACTAACATAAAATATTTTTAATTCAGGAACGTTTAAAAACTTTTCTAGTTACAAAAAACAGATAAAAATGTCTCTTTCACTCAAGTACGTTAAGGCTTAATATAATATTGTAAGTTCAATAATAAGGGGTGTTTTTACAGGATGACACAAGTTTAAATCATAATAAAACAAGGAATTATTTTTTTAGTATCAATGAAAATGAAATGAAAATTTTATGAAATTAATGTTTAAATATGATTTCTGCCATGTGGCCATCAAGGCAAGCGCGTATAAGGCGCAATATGGAACACAAATTTCCAATTCAACAACTGTTCGCATTCTGAAGACATATGGGCCAATGACTCCGCCAGCCTTTAAAGCGCATCAAACAGGAATTTTCTGTGGTTGTAGTGGTGTTTCGACAAAAGCTTGTGAATTCTTCTCAGTCCAAATGCGACAATTCTGCTTAGTTACGTACCCATTCAACCAGAAATGGGCTTCAGCGGAAAATAAAATTTTGAATGGAAACTTAAAATCAATATCAGTTTATGCTTCAACCCATTCGCAGAATTATTTTGATTATAAATTTCAACATCTTGCACACGTTGCTCTAGTGTAAGTCGATTCATTATGAAATTTAAAGCAAACAAAATTAACAGCAACAATCAGCTGATAAATAGGTGCTAAAATAAGGCAGTGATGCCGACTCAAAGTTGTTACACTCTAAAAAAAACACTTCATTATAAAGGAAAATCAGAAAGTACCAATTGACAAACAAAAAAGTTGGATCTTATGTTTCTATGTTCAGTACTAATACAAATCAAAAAGTACCAGTTTAGTAGCGAAAAAGTACCAAAAAGATCAATTTTACAGATTCTTATTAACTCAGGATCTTGCATGTATAATTTTATGTTTCTAGGCCCAATCATATTGGATTTGCAAAAAGTACCAGTTACAGAAGAAAATTCCCTCTTATGGATTCTCATCCACTCAGGATATTGCATGTTTGGTTTTATGTTTCTATGTCTAATATAAACGATAATTAAAAAAGTACCAGTTGTAAGACGAAAAAGTACCAAAAATATCATCCTTACAGATTCTTATTCATTCAGGACAATGCAATTTTAACGAAAAATTATAATTTTTTTAATGATCAACGAAAAGAATTAAATTTTTTTTTGTATCTTTACCCTCTTTACACACTCAGATCTTAATAAAATATTTATTATTCACATACTTCTTTCTGTAAGTAACATAGCGGCCACACGATCAAGTTTTGCCTTTCAATTCCATTCAATTTACTCAACTCTCTCATTTTTTTACTAACACACTCACACTTTTTAAATTGACCACGAGATGGCTTTCAATTTCACCTTTCCATTTGTTTGACAATTTACTTTCAATTTAACAGCTGAGTACATGTTTGTCTTTATAAATTGTTTTTTTTTATGGCATCTTGAAAGTAAATTGAGTGCCACCTACGTCACAGCTCTCAATTTTTGTAAATTTTGACAAGCAGTATATGTAAAAGACTATCAAGAACAACTTGATCGTGTGGCCTCAGGGTAAATACCATTCAAATGGTTCATCAAATTTCACTGTTTTGACGATTTGAATTTTTTGAGGTTTTTAATCGCAAGCAATGTTGCCAGCGTCGTGAAAACATTTATTTAAGAGAAAAGTTTTTTTTAAAGTAGTAGTCCATCAGGAACATAAGCTTTTTGGATAGAATCTCTATCTTTCTCTGTTAATGTCTTTCCGGTTTTTTTTTAGAATAGTTCTTCTCCAGGTGCTTTCTGGTGTTCCTCTGCTTCCTCTACCTTGTGGTTTCCATTGTATACTCAGAAAAAAATCAAGTTAAAAACGTAGAAAACAAGGTTGATTTAAAATTTTTCGGTGGTGATTTTGCTTCATACGTTTTTCATGTTAATTCAACCTGATTTTACAATAACTTGCGAACAACATTTTTTCTTTTAAAATAACTACAAATCATGTTAATTTAACATTGCAGTAAAGTTAGAGCAAAATGTCATTTATATTGAAATAACAATTCGAATCACGTTGAATGAAAGTTATTTTAAGTTGAAACAAGGTGAATTTCATGTAGAATCAAATTGGTTTAAGTGTGATATAACAGTGTGAAGAAGCTTCAGAGACATCATATGCATTTATTTATGAATAATTCAATACACTTACCTCTGTAACACATGCTTCACTTATTTTGTATTCTCTTTTGTTAAAAAAAGCACCAGCAGAATCGCCCGCCATAGTTTTCGTCATCATTCTACTTTGAAAGCTTTATGTACTATTAATTAATTAAAAGAATACGGGAATTGTCTTCTTTTTAAAATATATTTTAAACATGAATATACAAAAATATGCATTCTTTAGTATGTATGCATGTTTGTTTAACAAGATAAACTTTCGATTTTATTATAAAACAAGTTTTTATGGATTCAATATTGAACAATGTTATTTTAACAGTGAATAAAATTAAATAAACGTGATTTAAGGTTATTTTAATATTTTTCATTTAAAATTAATATGAAGAAATGATAAATTTAAATCAAGAGCATACTTTTGCAGAAATTTACTATGATTCTCAATCAACATTTCGCCATTTTAATTAAACATTGTTTTTTTTTCTGTGTGTTTTGTTTCATGGCATATTTCGGCGAATGCCTTACGGAGTGCGTGGCCGATCTAGTTGTATTTTGGCAGTCTTATTTGTGTTTTGATATCTTCTTGTCAGCTGCAGATGTTGTTCGTTTGGTATTTTCTTTAGCCATTAACATAGTAAGTGAATACTTTCAGTTTGTGCTTAATGGATTTTTTTTTACTAACCAAATCTTAAATTCGTATAGCAAAATGGACTTGACGCAGGCGTTATATACATATCTTAGAGAAGCTGCACTTAAGTTCCAAATGTTTTCCAGACAGCAGAATGCCGTTGTGGCTTTTGGATGCGCGTAGCGACGTCGTTAGTTGCTTTCCCGCTCGTGTAAATGTTGTTACCTAGGAAGCAAAAGCTACTGACATTCTTAATTGATCCGTTGTTGTGACGAAATATAGCCGTTCGATTTGGCTTAACAATCATGCATTTATGCATAGGCCAAGTTTCGAAGCTGGCTCAGATGCGTTTCAAGCACGATGTCCCAAGTGTATTCGAGCTCTTCAAGGTTATGATCAAGCCCCCATGATATACTCTTGTTTTGATTTACTGAGTATGTAAGTATTTCGTGCAGAATGGTAATCAAATGAGTGGGGAAGCGGCCATCCCTGTTTTACTCCGCTGATGGTTTTGAAATACAAGCTGGTTTTGCCGTTGTGGAAAACCTTGATAGTTGAATCGGTGTATTGGGCCTTTATAAGATTTATTATCATGGTAGGGACGTGTTTGTTCTTGAGCGCATTCTAGATCTTATTTCATTTAATAGCATCAAAAGCTTTTTAAATTTTGTTTTCAAAGCGGATTCATTTTTAGATGGTGTTGAAACAGCTATGCTCAATTTTTTTCATACATAGAGAGAAGAATGTCAAAAATTGCTTGCGTTTTTGGCACATCGACCAACGAAAGAAACAAATAAAATACATGGTTTTATTTGTAGTGTTGTACTTGTTGAAGTATCAACACCACCGTTTATATGAATTCGCCCTGGTAATTTTATTAAAAATTTGGTAAATTTTGGTGACTCACTTGCATTTTGAATAAAACATTTGTATGGATAAATGTTGGGAAAAAATCATAGAGCAAAAATTGGCGGGTTACTACGCATTCACCTCTGTACTTTTGTATTTTCTGATGACATACAAAGAGAAAGCACTAAAAAAAATATTAATAATACGTAACATGTAACATTCTAAGAAATATATTTTTAAGTCAGTTTCTTTAATTCAATATGATATTGAAATAATTGCTAAAGGTAATATACGAGGGTTTAGTTTAAAAGAAGAATTTCTCAAAGAGAGAAAAATTATGTTTAAATTAGAGTCATATTTAACAATAAAATGAGTGTTAATCAAACATTATTCGTAAATTTTTGGAAGTATTAATTTTTTATTTACTTCAAAGGTAGTTTAAAAAGATGCAAACTTTTTCAAACACCGTCGTACTTTTCTTGGCTTTTGTTAGAATGTGGAGATATAATATAAACTTCAGTTTGCAATTGAATAAACTATTTTAATGTAACATAACATCAAATGCAGATACATACGTATATCAAAATCCCAAATACAACAGTGTGACAAAAATATTTTACACACATTAAATTTCTTTAAAAAAAAATTTTTTTGCAAATATATTTTACAACCCACTGTAAATTATAAACTAAAACGTTACCACAACAATTCTCATGATGATAATAAGAACTTGAATATGATGGAGTACAAAACTATTTGTGTGTAGGTTTTAAACTTGAAAACATGTGTGTATTTATTTGTGGGATTAGAAAATATGAAATTTTGTAACAAAATAACAATTCTCAGTTTAATGCAGACAAATTTTCTGTGACATTTTAAAACACATTTAAGTTTCATTAATATTATGTACTCGTTTGAATGTATTTAGAATTTATTTTTAATTTAAAATGTAATAAATATTCATAAAGGTTTTAAGTAACAATTTCTTGTTTATAGCAAAATGGCTATTTAATTTCGAGATAAGTAAAAAGAAAACTACAACATCATTCTATTTTTTTTTAAAACTAAAGGGGGTTATTTCATATATCCGATAGCTAAAGGTAGGACTTGTTTTGCGGTACAAAAGGTGTAATTTAACCTACCAGGTAGTATGCACCTTCCTTTAACTTATCGCTCGCTTTGGGTAAAAATAAAGTTATAATCAGGGCTGGGCAGTATTTCAAATACATGTAGTTAAATATTAGTATTTAAGACATCAATGCGTATCTTGTATTTTAAATACAAACCTAAAATATATAGCGATATATACTGAAGGAACCGCTTTTTGATACTCTTACCTTTCAGAAGGGAGAAACGAAGTTGTTCAGTCTTTTTTTTTATTCTTGCTAACATTCGTTACTCCTTTGCAAAAGCAAATATTATTTTAATTTAATAAGCTAATAGAATTAAAAATTTTAATCGTTTTTTTTTGTTGCTCGCTACCATTAAATCGCCGTACAAAATTTTTTTTTTTATATTTTTTTACAAAACCTAAAAGTAATTAATTATATAAATTATGAAAAATTGCATGATATTCTTTTAACGCATTTTAATACTTTAACGTATTTGTGGTTGCTACCAACCATTGAACTCGACCGCAATACTCTTCAAATTTTTTTTTAAAAATCCTTCATCCGAAAGCATTTTAGAATTTCTGTCAAAAGAAGGGAGAGTGGAAGGGCTTAATCCCAATGAGAACCTGTGTAAAAAGTAAATTAATATGGAATGCGGTGAGAATGCTTCTGCCTGATAAATAAGGCCTTCTATTAGACCTCTTCACTCATTCTTTATACGCTGGGGTTGTACTTTAAATACGTATCTACAAAAACATTTACTATTGATAAATAACAAATAAGTTGTCGCACACATTAAATTCTTTAGCCAATACGGACAAAAATAATTTCACAATAATTCTCGTATTAGAAATATTCGTTGTATATGCTAAGTGTACTTTTTTTATGGAAAAGATCTACTCAGAATCACATTCTGAGTCGCTCTATCGATGTCCGTCCCTCCGGGTGGCTGGTTGCCTGTCCATGTAACTTTGTGCGCCAATAACAGGTTGCAATTTTAAAAATATTTTGATAAATTTTATTACATAAATTTCAATTGTCATTAGTACGATCTATAATTTTTCTTTGTGCCCACAAACTATCTTATTATATTGGTATTTGGATTAAATTTGGTTTAAAAATATCTTATTACAAAATAAATTTTTTCACAAAATTTTTTTTTTTTAAATTGGTCCATATTTGACCATAGCTCGCATACAAATACCACTTCCGAAAAAAGCGTTAAATGTCAAAACTAACAAATCACACGCCCAAATCCCAAGCTTAAGCGAAGATAACTATTAAGACAATTTTGCACTGCTGGCAACAAAATTGAGCATAGGGCCTATAAAAACCACCTTTCTAAAATCGCTTTAAGGCAAACAAATCTCATATAGATGTGGATATCTAGATAATCGAACCTTTTATAAGAGTCGACGTCGAAACAAGTCGACGCGAACGGAACAATAATTGTATTTTCTTAGTCGTTATTGACAACAATCCATAACTATTGAGGATCGCTTGGTATTTTCTACGGCGCTTTTACATCAACGTCGAATCAAGTGGAATTTACTCCGTTTTAGTTGACAGACAATTTTGCGACAACTCAAATTAAAGTTAAAAATATTTTATTTAGAAAGTAAATATATTTATGAAATACGTCTAAGATAAAAAAAAATTCAAATTTAATAGAACTTTTGGTCACAAATTTTTTTTTAAAAATTGGTAAAATTAAATGGGTGCATTAGGCCAGCCAAAGTTTTCCAAGCACCTGTGTTTTCAATTCATAAAATAAATGTCCACTATGGAGTTGCACTAAACTAACTTAAGCCGTCAGGATAAATACTTCACTTTTAGTTTTTCTTTAGGTTTTACAAAAACAAACTTTTGAATTTACAATTTAAAACATAAACAAACATTTAACGTTAGAATAGCAAAATAATTTTCGATAAGTAGAAACCGACTCAACATTCTTTAGGTGGATTCATCCATGCGTTCCGAACCGATTTTTGTTCAGAGAAACATTTTTTTTACTGAGAGTGTTCTGCAGAACGTTTCACCCATATCGAAAGATTTGTCCGGAAAAACAAAGCTACCATATGGTTTACAGATGACAACAATTAAACAAAATGGTAGCATAAGTAGCAAACAACTTTTATTGAATTGTTTTCTAAAAGTGTGTTAAAGATAACGGATGTAAAAAGCAAAGTGACTTTATTATTTTTAATAATTCAGCAAAAAAAAAAACAATCACTTCAACTTTAATGTACAAATGGAAAAAAGTGTTCTAAGCTAAAATTAAAATTAAGCCAATTCAAAACGCAACTTGACGAACAAAATAATTTCTCTCTCTCAGAAGTAAGACGTCAAACTCAATATAAAAAAAATGTTTTCCGGACAAAAATATTGTTTGGAACGCATGGGTGAATCGATCTTTAGAAAAAAACTTGATGTGAAAAATTCTTAAAATCAGTGTTTGAAAATAAGCCGAACAAAATTTAGCGTGCAGGACATACACACGCACCCAGAAACGATATTTATTTTTTTAGTGTTTGTGTATTAGTACACAACAATCAATACACGGTACAATTGTAGTGGTGCTATATAAATACATTATACTTTTGAGTTTTTTCCACATTGATGAACAGAATATTTTAGCAATGCCTCTCACTAGTATTGCTGTTGTTGCTTGGAAATTTGCACGACTTGGCGGGGCTTGTATTGTCTACATGTTTTGTTTTTGTAAACATTTTTGTTGATTTTTTGTTTTCGTTAATAACATGTATAAAAAATAGATTTTGTTTTGTTTTTGTAAACCTTGTTTTGCTATCTTTAACAACCATAAAGGCGTTGATCACAGCTTAAACGAAAGAACATTAATGTGCTGAACCGACGAAGTTTGTGGTTATTTACGAAAAACAGAACTTAATAAACTGTTCTCATCTTGATATTGCATTGGATTAGAACAGTATTCTTATTGTGTACGCAGACCCCAAAAAGTTAATTGTTTTTTTTAAGGGGTTTACTAAACAAACACTAATAGCGTTTGTGTTTTCAATATTTCTAATGTACAGAACACTAAAGTACAGTATACATTTTAAATTTTCGAACTCTGCTTAAAATTAGCGTCGACTGAAATAATAGAGGCCAATATTCGGCACATATAACTTTTATATGAATCTTAAGGGGAGAGAAGTTAAGCACTTCTCATCAAGCTCTATGGTACATAGTTTTAGTACATAGTATTAGTTTGTATGTGTGACAGCGACGATCATGGATGGAAAATTAAATAATTAGATATGACGGCGAATATTGCGTCCAGCAAACATACACGAGTGAATTTGCCGTGACGTCAAGCATTTTGACCGTGCACAGACCCCTTTAAACTTAAAAAATAATTTTGTTTAGTCGGGACCCCGATTGCCTATGGGTTCTAAAAACACTTTTGAATACCTTATTTTATATACTGTTAGTTGTTTGATCTAAATAAGAGCTAAAAGCTCAAACATCTTTAAAATCGGAAGATAAGCCAGATCAAAGCAAGCAATTAAAATTTTAAAAATATTTCAGGTATTTCATTCTGAAATCCAATAGTTCGACTTCACACAAGTATGTGGAGTCCGTCAAAAAAATTTTTAGCTCCAATTTTCCTCTACTGTCCATAAAATAAATGTTGATTCTGCGACGAGACTCAATTTGATGGTCTTGTTTTGATATCTTAAAAAAGGATTTAGATTGTTATTTTTTTTTTGAAATATTGCTGTTATTTCGAACGCGGTTATTTGGTTACTGTTTTGTGCTAAAGCAAAATGGTTAAAATACTCCCTAGACCATCTGAAGACTAAACAATTTTTAAATTTCTTTTCGGAGATGAATCATAATTTACAGTTTAATAATTTTCTTATAAAAACAAAGCATAAAACTTTTAACAAGCAAATTGTAACAATTGACCATGATTCTTTAAACTTCTTCAAGTGTTTAAATCTAAAACTTTTGTAAAAAACCCTTACGAAAGAAATAAAAACAATAAAAACAACAGCAAGAAAACTAATAAAAAAAAATCTTAAAGATATTAAAGAAAAAAATAATTATCCAAACTTTTGCTTTTCAAAATTTCTGACATTTGCAATAAACCATCCAAGAAAACTAAAAGAAAAACAAAGTAAAAGAAAAAGCTGCAGAAAAAATAGAAAAAAGAAGGACGAAGTTATAAAAAATATTTAAAAATGTAAAGATTGTACAAGAGATTGTTAAGATTTTCAAGATTTTCTTTAAGTGTCTGTTGAACTATTTCTGTTGCGGGAATTTATTCTTCATTGTTTTGGGGCAGCAGCAGACACAAAGAAAAACAAAAACCACCACATTTTTAAGGTAAAAAGAAAATGTTAGAAAACAAAAAAAAAAAAAACTTGACGAGAAATAGTGGGAAAATTCCAAAGCTCTCTTCTGCTCTCTGTTTTATTTTACTAGAGCATTGTTTTTGTTGCTCCTGTTAAAATGTTTATAAAAAAGTTGTGTCTACAATGAAATAAAAAAAATCTTCTAGCAAATCATAGACATTATAGAGTAGAAAAATAAAATAAATAAAAGAGTAGAAAATATAGAAGAAGCAGCGGAAAACTACGAAATTCGCACAATGAAGTGTTACCATACGTTTGCCGATGAGAAAAAAGCGCAGTGCTTTGCCTGCGTCCGTCCACAAACATTTAAAAACTGAAATACCGCTAGACAAGCAAATGCTTGGAGAAGAAACATCAAAAATATTACTTTTTTTTTTTTTTTTTTTTTTGGAAAATAGACCAAAATTTGTGAAAACAGAAAAAAGTTTGTAGAAAAAATTAAACTAAAATCGCAAAAATGTTTTAATACTTCAATATTAAATCTATAGATTAAAAGAATATGTAATAAAAAAAAAAGAATTTTTTAAAAATATGTGCGTGTGTGTTAAGTAAAATGAAAATATGTTTTCCAAAATTTCTAGCAATTTGCTTAATGGTCTTCTACCATTAAAGTTGATAATACGTGTTGGCCATTTTGGTCATACAGATTAACTCTTATAAAATAAAATAAAAATTACATATAATACAATAAATTACCCTTAAGAAAATAATAATAAAATCCAATATAAATGAAGTGAAACAACAAAAATACCCATAAAAATCAACTAAACATTTTAAATCTCAAACAAAAGTAAAGAAGAAAAATATTCATTAATTGTTAATGTGTGTATGTGAGTGACTGCCCTGCAAATAATAGGACCAGTCCAAACACGCGTGTAAAGAGTAGTCCACAAAGGACCAGGACTAGTCCAAAAGTAACCCAAACGTATGGAAAAAACCTGGTCTATTTAACATTACGATGTCCTAGGAGAGGATCATATAACCCACATTTGGACCACTAAGGAGTAGTTTTAAAACTACTCCATGGTATATAACCCACCTTTGGACCACTAAGGAGTAGTTTTAAAACTACTCCATGGTATACTCAAGAGGATTAGTTTTGAAGTCGTTTAAAAACGAAAGCACGTCGTTAAAAAACGAAGACATGTCGTCTCACTACAAACACTTTTTAACAATGACATGGTCCATGCTTGCATTACATCGGACCAGTCCATGGAGTAGTCCATTTTATCAAAATGGGTCAGGTGGTCCAATTTTATTTGCTGGGTGTGTCTACGAGTATTTAAGACTGATCAGTGTTGCCGTAATCCAAAATTAATTTTACACAGACAAACAAAAAAGTTTAGCGCCGAATGAGCTACATATTTAGTTTAAACTGTCAGTAACTTTTTGATTTAAGCGAATTATTTTTTCAAAAAAAGTCGCAGAACCTTTTTGTACAAGCTTTGGAAAAAAATATCTAATAAAGGCCCTTTTACACTATAATACTCAACAACATGTCAAGAGCTTAAATAAATTCAAAATTATTTGTTTCCTATACTTCTAATCTATAGGGTGATCCAACCAAAACGCGCGATGTTAATTATCTTAATATTTTTTATTACGATAGAAGGATCTATGACAATTATGTGTGCAACAAAATATAGGTCAAATGCTCTCCATGGCTTCGGTGGCAAACCTTTATCCGATGGTCCATATTTTCAATGACTCTGAGCCATAATTGAGGTTCAATTTCGTTAATATGCCGAATTATCTTTTTCTTTTAAATATCCCCAAAGCAAAAAGTGCCAACGGTGTCAAATTACAAGATGGTGCCAATTGATATTCTTTGATAACACTGCCATTGAATTTCTCGCACAAAAAAACCATTGTTTCGTTGGCTGTGTGGTAAGTGGCACCATTCTGTTAGAACCACATATCCTCCAGGTCTTTATCATCTATTTTTGGTCACAATCTCGTGATAGCGAACACTATTCACGGTAACTGGTGGGACGACTTAATTTTCGAAGAAGTACTGCCGCCAGCCCCACCAAACAGTCAATCTTTGTGGTTGAATCGGCTTTTCAACAATCACTCGTGGATTCTCATTTGCCCAAATGCAGCAAATCTGCTTATTAACGAATCCACTGAGGTGAAAATGTGCCTCGTCGCTGAAGATGATTTTCTTTGTAAAGTCACCATTCATTCCTGTCTATTCGACCAACCATTGAATTTGTGCACCTCTGCATGGTTGAATTTGTCAAACACCAACACAAAGAAATGTCAAATTAAGTTGGGCAAAAAACTTGACGTTAAGGTGTGACTCACAATTAATATCGTGCATTGGACAACCCTTTACATGGGAACATAGAACAAGAGTCTTACATTTATTTTTCCTCTGAAGTTCGCTTGACATCTTTTTACACCAGATATAGCTTAGACGTACGGGGTGACGGTTACACTGAGTATTTTATTCTAAAGCTGTAATTGATATGTCGTAAAGTATGTCCTATATGACTCCAGTTTTTCTTATTATTTGCCGTATTATTGGTTCGTTGATTGATACTCTCCAAATGTCTTTGTTTCTAATTGTATCTTTTTCTGAACGCACTTAGTTTTGTTAGATTTACTACGAAATCAAGATCCTTAAGTGCTCTAGAAAGTTCCAAACGATAAAATTTTTCTTTTCACATTGCTTTGACATTATTTCATCCAAAACAATGCAAAAAGGAGGGATGACAAGGGACGCCCCTGTTTCACACCAGCATTTGTTCAAAATTGCGAGATATGTAGAAGCCATAAGCACCACAACCAAGAGGATCTTTTGTGCAGCCTGTGTTTCTCACCAAACATGTCAGGTTCAAATTACGTATAAAACGAATTTTCCTGCCTGATGAAATATCATATCTTTAGCTTTTCTAAGATCTTTGGATGAAGTTTCCTGACGATCTGGCCTAAGCAACTAGTGAAATGCGCATAGGAATAGCTTATCCCTTGAACAATAAATTTCAGTTTCTCAATAGTATGAAATGGGAATTTTGCACATTTGAAAGAAACCTTATCATTAATTTTAGTTTGGTTCATCAATTGCCCCCGAAAAATATGCGTCCTGCCAAGGAGGGACATCAGTAGAGCAGTTGTCCAGATGTTTCGTCATCAACCTGACAAAATCTGCATAACTTGGTATTAGCATTACCCATTATAAACTGATTTGTTGAGAATGATTTGCTTATTATCCAGCAGTGTCGGACATGTAGAGTAGAGTAATCCTGCAATGCCATTATTAAGTTTATTATTTTTGTTGAGGTACTTCTGTTGCAGAGCCTCATATACATATGCTTAAAGGCAGAATTAGTCTTTACTTTCTGTTCTGTTCCGTGCCGTTCTGTGTCAAAATTGTAATAGTTACTTTTTCTGTAGCAACTTATCGGCCATTTATGACAAATTTATTAGTTTTGCATCGTCCATTGTTTTATTTCAATAAGTTTTATGCACATAAATTTGAAGAAATTAAATTTTATGAATTTTTAAAATCAAAAAATATTTTTTTTCAATAAAAATATGTATGTATGTTTTATTATTTATTTTGCTGTCACTTACAATTACTTAACAAGTTTTTGATTTTAACAAACTGAACCGCAACAGAACAGAAAAACTAATCAATTTCACAGGTTTTTTATAACAAAAACAAATCAGCTGATTCGTAAGAGAACAGAAAGTAAAGACCAAGGCCCATCTATCAGGTCTGCTTACTTGTACAAAAACAAAAAACGATTCTTTTTAGTTGTCAACAATTTACTACCACATATACAAAGCAAAAGGAAAAAACGTGTATGTGTGGCATACCATAAACGAAAACAAAAGTATACATGCACATGTAAGCAAAATGTAAACAACTTTTGACAACTAAAAAGAACATAAACAATGATCATCAGGCTTCTTGCGCAGACCTTTTCAATGGGCCTTGGTAAAGACTAACTGAGCCTTTAAAAGTGTGAAAACAATTTGTTATGGAATGTCAAAAAACACGTTAATGAATTTGACAATAAAATTTTTCATTTCATCTGAGTTGTATTTTCTTAGAATAATTATACAGAAATCGGCAACGCTGAGTGTGATGGAAATTTAGTTTGTAAACAATTTTTGTTTTTACTAAAGTTTTTCTTGGGATTCAAAAAATGAACTAACAAGGTTACGTTTAAATGTGCTAAATTCCCATTTCATACTATTGATAAACTGAAATTTATTGTTGATGGGATAAGCTATTCCTATGCGCATTTCACTGGTTGCTTTGGCCAGATCGTCACGAAACTTCATCCAAAGATTTGCTTTGCCCATGAAAGGAAGGTCGTTCTAATGAACATGAGTTTTATTTAATTACGACATACCTGAATATTGTATTTTTGTACTTGTGAATGGAATTTTAGTGTTTATTTGCTTTTGTTGTCGACTTCCTAAATTTGGATAACTAACTCGCAGTTTTCTTATCACAAAAAAATCAATGTATACCACACCACCACACACGTTATTCATGGTATGTTTTGTTTCTTGAATTCTACTTGAATTAATCCTGCCTTCATAAGTGTTGTATTCACTAAAATTAATTATTTGCTACAGTATAGAGACATATGTATACAATTGGATTGTATTTTCATTTGTGACATTCATGGCAGGGCTGTTTGCTTTGCATTTTTATTTTGTGTAAAAACATGTCGGTAACTTATATTCATACTCTTGCCCTGAATTTTGATATTTAAAGTTACTATAAATATTAAACAATTTTAATTCTGATGTTTTGCATAAACTCAAATGTCCACAAAAAAAAAAATTTAGAATCTTTCAACCAAAATTAGCCATTTTAACGCAAACGGCTCTATCTTCAAAAGATTATACGATAAACCTTAAAACTTACTAATAGTGCCCATTATTGTCAACTGTCAGAACAACTAGAAGGTTTTACTAGAAAAATAGAAGCAAAATAAATTTTAACCTGTTTAGGGCATGTTATCATTTTAAATAGTTCTTTTCTTCTCTTTTAACATTTTCAAAATTTCTAATCGCTTTTTGCGTTGTAGGTAACGATATGTTTATGTCTTTCACCAAGGGTTCTCTACCTTTACATTTTAATTAGAGATATTTTTTCATTTTTTATTCGTTTGAAAGGTCTTTCAATAGTGTATAAAATAAAATATAAAATTGTGCAAATGCCCTCCGCGGTAGCTGAATTTGACCAAAGGCATGGATTATGTTGGCTTTCAAGACCGCTGTGGTTCATACAGACTCGGTAGCCAGGTCCCTCATTACCTTCACATGAGATGACCAAACCTTCAAATCGCTGGTGTAGAATGTCCAGTACCAGCTGTGTGTCACGTACTTAGCAGCATCGTTAAAACCGCATGCCATTAGTGTCCGTATCATCTTAGTAAGGCCAAAAGAAACTGGTAATCTTCGCCTGGCAGTGCTCGCCATTGACGATGATAATCTGAACTTAAAGAAAAATGGACGGATGACGACGTAAGGCGAAAGAAATATATTGGCTGCTGACGCCGCCAGTCGAAAATTCCCGCCCCACTGTGACTTTTTCGGGTAGCATTAGAAGCTCTTGGATCTTATGGAAAATAGCATCGTTCGAAATCCACAGTCCACAGTTTTGCTAGTTGATGCACTTACAAAATTATTACAGTAACTGATTGTGGGTTATTAAATTCGTTTTCCGTACAGTTAAAATCGAATAAAAATATAGTTATTTTACGAATAATTTTATTTTTCAACATTTGTGTTTGTTATTCAAAAAACAAACTACCAAAAAATAATGTTTTTCCGTATTTATTTTGTTATGTAGTTTGATTTTTTCGGTTAAAATATATTTTTAAAAAGTAAAAACTATTCAATTTTACGGAATATGCAGTTTAATAAATAAAAAATTAAAAATGAATGTAAAAATCATTTGTTTTAAATGAAATGAAAATGATCCGTTTTTTAAATGAATTTTAAGTTGTTTCAAATGAATTTTCGTTTGAATTTAACTACATAATTTTTTGAGTGTGGACTTGTTCATCAAGAAATGGGCCTTATCCCTGAAGATGCCTACGATGACAATCAGGATTAGTTACAGATTTGATTTATTTCGCAAAATAGATCGAATAAGAATATGTAGGTTTCGTTGTAAAAATAGCTTTTTCTTCAAATCATTGTTTCTTATTTTTTAAAGTTTTTCGTATTTGCGGGCTCCTAAAATTACACATCTGAAAAGCAACTGGATTATTACACTGTTAAGCGAAATTTCCAAAAAAGTAGAATTTGTGTATGTGAAATTGTTTTCTCAATAAATTTAACAAATTTAAGACGAATTTTATAAATTTAAACTCGTTAGTTTAGTTAGTTAGTTTTTTTTTTATATTTCGCTATATGTACGTATGTATTTAAAACCACTTTTTTAAGCCATTGTTCATTGTGCAAGTTTATGTAAGTGTGTATTCTTCGCTTGTTCTCTTTACATTCATTTTCAGTTTATTCGGTTTAAACGCTGATAACGCATTTTGTTAGAATAAAACTCGTTACGATTGTGTTTGTAACTTATAAATGTACTAAAGAACGATTGTTTTTGTGTGTGTGTGTGTGTGTGTTTCGAAATATATTTTTTTTACTTTGCTGTAATTTTGTTTATCTTCAGAATGCAGGCAAAAGTTCAAGAAAAAGTTTTTTATTCTCTATGATATTTTTCTGAAAATGGCAGGTTCTTTGGTACAAAACTACATTTTCTAATAATATTAAATGTTTGTGTGTGTGTGTGTGTGTAAAAGAGAGTGTAGGTGAAAGTGAGCTTGTGCATGTAGAAATCTTAATTTCAAACAACGCTAAAAGAAAAAAAGTTTTAAATTATAGTTTGAAAAAGTTAAAGAAAAACGTAGCAGCAATTGCAACAGCAACACGAAAAGCTGTTCAAAAATTAAAAGTATACTACCAATCAGAAATTCACTAACGAAAAACCAAATAAAGTGGATGCAAAGGAAGAAGCAGCAACAAAAAAAAAAAAAAAACAACAAAGTCAACAAAAAAAAGTTATCATCTTTAACTAACCAACAACCAACTAAAAATAGAAGAAAACAAAAAAGAAAACTAAAGCACTAAATTTCAAAATCAACAAAACTTATTTTCTTCTAATTCCGCTCTACCAAAAACGACTGATTTGGATTCAAATTTCTTTCATTCATTTATCTATCCATTTATCTTTGTTTTTGTAACACGTAAGTACTGAATTCTTTTATTATTATTTTTATTTGATTATTGAAATCCAAGATTGCCTTCGAAAAATCTTTAGAATAATTTTATCTATGTATCTACATGTGTCTCTATGTATTTATGAATGAATATTTTATGTGGTTGGATCCCAGCGGTAAATATTGAATGGAGTGCAAGTGGCAGGACCTTTTGAAGGCCTCTGTACTCCTTTCTAAAAGATTTGATTATAATGATACACTGCCTTCGGAAAAATGCCCACCAGAAGGTACAAGTTTCTTTTAAAAAGGCTTTCAAAAATATAGCAACCACATTTGCAACTCCCTTCTTTAACTTGAAACGAAGTTGTTCAGTTTTCCCTTCTTTGAGAAGGGAGAGAAGTTGTTATATTTTTATATATCTGTAGCATTTTTACAAAACATCTTAAGTAGAGATAAGATAGCAAAAACAGTTTAAAAAAACTCTGTGAAAAACTAATTTTTATCAAATAATAAAATAAACCGAAATTAAAGAAAAATTTCGTTTATAATACAAAATTTTAAATTCGCAAAAAACAAATTATTTTTTAAGGAAAATTCGTTAATTCGCATTTTTTAAATTTTTTAAATTTATCTTACGATGTTTTGTCCACAGAGCACAGATATATGTATATTTTGTGGTCTAGTTTCTCTAACGTAAACGAATACCTTGCCGATCAGCTGTTCCGATTTCCTTACCAAGCTTAGTTGAAAATGGGAACTCTTTTGTAAACGTGGCGTTGCGTTGCGAATGAGCCTTTTTTCACGTATCAGCTGTAAAAGAATTTAATGTTTAATTATGTTTTTTTAAAAAGCGAACATTTCATCGCCATGTACATGATGTTTTTTAAATTTTTATACAAAACGCACAAATAACAAAAGCTTAAATTTATTAATTACTTACGTTTACTTACTTACCGGGACTACGTTCAAGTAAAAATAAAAACCAAGATTTTGAGAAAAGGGTGTATCCTATAAAAACTTTACAGAAATAAATTTTTAGTTTCCTACATCTTTACTTATTTTATGTTAAAATATTTCAATAAACAACATATTAAAATTAAGGGGACTTTAAATATGTATGGCCCGGCAACAGGACCATATCTAATCTGTATACCAAATTCATCAAAAGGGGAAACAGTACCAATTTATCTCGTTTTTACATCATTAAAAGCACTCTATATTTTAATCTGAGCCATATATGTATGTATGTATATCAAATTTATCAAAAATAGAAATATGACCAATTTTATCCTATTCTTACCTCTTAACCAATACCAATTTTATCACTAAAAAAGTATTTTATTTTTATGTTCGACCGCATGCAATCTGCAAACTCAAGTTATGAAAAAGAGAAAAAGTATCAAAGTACCAATTTTTTCCCCGATTTTCCTCTTTAATATAAAACTATATTTGAATGTGGGCAAACCAAATATCATCCATATCCATTAAGCGGTTTTCACGTGATTAAGCCACAAGCTAACGAACATCTAAAAATTCAAACATTCAAATATCTAAGAATGCAAACTTTCACATCTATAATTTAAGTCGGATGTGTCCCTTTTAACGAATTTTAGCACGTTAACGTATTTTGACTACCTACCAACCATTGAAGTCGACCGCAATATTCCTAATATGTATACATTTTAAAAAGAAGCGAGTGTAGAAGGGAAACCTGTATATAAAATAAATAAGTATAGAATGCGGCTATGAGAGCTTTTGTCTGCTAAATAATGCCCTATAATAGGCCTCTTTACTCATTCTTTTCATCGCTGGATTTTATCGTTTGATTTCTATTCACTTAACACATTTATATAAATAAGAATTCCAAAAATTATAAGAATTCCATACATTCGAATTTATTTCTATTTTTATTTATTTTAATATAATGAATTTGCTTTAAAGACAAACTACTTAGTAAGAGGGTCATTGTCGGCTTTGCCGAATCCTACATATATACTCTTCACAAAAAAAAACAATTTTTTTTTCAATTAAACCATCAATTAAAAATAAAATCTGTTTTAATAAAAAACATTAGGTATGTTCAGACCTAACAAATATTTGACGAAAAAATGCAAATAGAGCATGATGACCAGTCAATTTACATACAAACTTTTAAGATTGCACTTGGAACCGATGGGAAGTCATGGGCTCACAAAAATAAGTTTTTTTAAGGTTAAAATTCATATACAAGTTATTTGTGCCGAATAAATATTATCAAAATATGGCCCCAAAAGGAAAATGAAGATTTATCCCAAATTTATCGCATATTTTTCATAATGAAATTTTTTTTTTAACGAAATGATGTCACCCCAGAAAAAAAAACCCAAGAAATAAAATGAAGTATGCCACTTAAATAAGGATAATTATTCATTATGAAAAACTACCTAAAAAAAAACAATTAAACTTCACATAGAAAGTCATTAAAAATTTGGCTTATTTTCACATGCACGAAACTTAAAATCCCAATTTCGAAATCCCGAATTTCAAAATCCCAAGTTTAAAAAATCCTGAATTTTAATATCTCGAATAAATGTTTAGTTTTGATTTTTAAAATTGGTGTGGCCCGGCCGCACTCAACGATTTTCTCTATGCTATAACGAACACTGGCTTCGCCTTAGGCCGGGCAAACGGCGTTTCTCCTCTATGTGATAAGAAGCACCGGATTCACTTACTTAACAATCTCTAAATCTCCGCATTTTTCATTCACTTAAAGTGAAAAAACCCCCAAAAAAAAATGAAAAACAAAAATCAAATATGAGTATAAAAAATTGCCCCAAAATTGCATGTTGTTATGTTTCATGTAAATTTTTAGGGCCATTCATCATTTCCTTTTTTGGGCCGTATTTCCTGGTGGCATATTGCGCACCGTTAATTGCGGCAGCTTTTCGACCATTTCAGGGTGATTATGGTCTTCATAGTCGACCTACTGTGCAAGGAATTGGCAAGATTATGATGAAACTGGATGCGCTTTAAATGTGGTCAGACATCCGTATCATTGCAAATTATGTACTGCCGAAAATATAGCTTCTGTTAGTGAAAGTAGGGTGGATAATCCGACTTTATCTATTCCAAGGTAATAAAGCTTTTCCCGTATGACAATCGACTTTTTCGTGGAACTCTGCAGCGAAGAATATATTTAAAAATGTTCTTACTAACTTACTAAAAACCTTTACAAATCATACAATCTTTAAAAGACAGATAGAAAGACTTTTTTGTCTTATTATTTTTACAACTTCTTCTTTGCCCCGAAGAATTTCTCAATATCATTAAATCGTTTCTTTGAAAATGGTTTTCAAATAATTTCTTGTTTATCATACGCCACAGGTAAATTGGTGATGGCCACTTAACAAAACCACAACTATTGGCCTTTTTCATTAGAAATCGGCATAACCGAAAGCATGACGATTTAATAGTGAAACAAGCAATCTGCGGTCAAATGCAAAATGGCATTGGTTAAATAAGAAGAAAACTGTTAAAATTCTAGTCAGAATGAACGAAATAAATTAATAATAAATGCAGGACATTGGAAATATGTGCAATATTGTGTGAACTTACTACACTAACCACAGGGTAGCGCAGAATGAGCTTCATGGTTTAAATGGCTTATAACTTTTTTATTCCTTTCTTTTAAACAAACAATATTATTGGGGAATTTTCTTAAAATTAGATTTGAAATATTATGCCCTGTAAGTGATGTGCATTTTCTGCTTCGAACATACATACATACCTGTTTTTTAACATATTTTTTTCCATAAGTTTTCGCAAGATTTCGGGTGAAGTTATTTTTATTCGATTGTATAGTGATTCATAAATAATTCCCCAAGCCTTCATCACAAAATGCTGGAGAAAAACAAAAACAAAAACAAAAAAAAAAAAATTGAAGAGATCTATCTCATTCTGCTCCACCCTGTTTAAGAAAATTAGTAGGGCGAGCAATTTTAGTGTGAATCAAATTTTACACTGTTACCGACAAACAATTAAAAAAAAAACAATTTAAAAAAAAGCAAAATTCAAATTTTTTCCATATAAAGAGCAATTTTTTAAGAAAAAGTATCATATTTCCAAAAAAATTTATTATTTTGGCGAAAGGACCTTTCTTTAATTACAAGAATTACAATAAAATTAATTTTTTTAAATAAAACAAAAAAATATCTGTGAAATAGAAGAACATTTTTAAGCAAAAACAAGTAAGAGTGCTATATTCGGCTATGCCGAATCTTATATACCCTTCACCATGGAAAGAACAGAAGTTTATATATATATACATATATATAAATATGTATATTTAAATATGTATATTTATAAAATATATATCGTTTAGTTTTATTTAATTATTTGCACATGATTGCGTGCTATTAAATATATTAAAAGTTTAATTAATATATAGCACGTTTAGTTTTGATCGAATTTCAGTATTTGGTCATGCCGACATCTTAAAGTATAAAATTACCATTTACTTTGGTGATAAAACTTGTAGTCGGGAAGTTCTATGGTTCCCAAAAATAGGTATTAAAAAAAAACTATATATTTGACAATCCTTTTTTTTACCGATATTCCGAGTTTTTCTAAAGATTTCCAATATTGTGTTCTTCTAAACAAATCCGATATTTTGATATCTAAAACGTATGAATTGGTCATAATACAGCTATAGAATTTTAGTTAATGCTTTCAATCCTTTTTTGGAGTATTTTGCACATAACTTAACCATTTTTAACTGATTTGGCAGATTTATATACCAACGTGCTTAAAAATAATATTTCCATTAAATTGGCTTATAGGCATATATGTATATATACCTACATATATGTACATATATTTAAGCAAACTTAATTATAAAAAAAAACAAACTTAATTATAAAAAAATGAGTAATTTTTGGGATTTCAGTATTTTGATTATAACTCAGTCATTTTTTAACCGATTTGACAGATTTGTATACCGACGTGTTTAAGAAGAAATTTACAATTTACTTGTGTTATGAAACTTGGACTCGGAAAGATCCATCGTTACCGAAAATGGGTATTTTAAAAAAAAAAATTTAATTTTGGTCATAACTTTTTTGTATCTGAACCGATTTTTCCGAAATTTTCAGAAAGATTTCCGATCTTTTGATATATAAGGCTTAGCCATAGGCCATATTAAAGTCAAAAAATTCAGGTTTTTATACAATTTTTTATATTTTTTGTATGGGAGGTACCACGCCCACTTCTTCAATCCCGCCCACATTTTGTGGGATGGTGTGCATTTATAACCATAATGTTTGTACCTTATTTGGAAACTTTGGCTCTTGCCGTTCTCCAGATATACAGAAAAAAGTAATAAAAATACAACAACAACAAGGGATTTTTGGAAAAAATTAGAGGCAGTCGTGGTTTTTTGGTCATATCTCAGCCATTTGTGGACCGATCTTGCTAAATTTCAATAGCAAGAAATGGTGGACTATATGTAACATAAATATAAAACAACCTAGCCGCTATCATGTCTGGAGTCTCCGGAAAACACATATCAAACGTAAGACGGATAGACGGACGGATATCGTTAAATCAACTTCTCTCCTCATAAGGACCCAGAATATATATACTTTATAGGGTCTAAGATCAATATTGTAGAAATTACAAACGGAATGACAAACTTATATATACCCTTTTTCCACCAGTGGTGAAGGGTATAAATATATTTTGGAGATAAGTTTCGGTTGCGCCATAGAGATTATTATGTCGTAGACTTTAATCAGCGCTACTAATAAATTAAATTAGAAATTAAGGGGGGCGATTGTTTCCCCAAGAAGTATCTGAGGTAAATTACCATATTTGAAAAAATTACAGTTTAAAAAAAAGGGAACTTTATCGAAAAAATATTTTTTATAAATCTAAATTTACCTTAAAAATTAAAGCATGTACCTTGTTCTAAAAAGTATCTTATTGTGAAAAAGTACCTTGTTCTAAAAAACTACATTTAAAAAAAACACCTTGTTCCAAAAAAGTACCTTTTTATAAAATAGTGCATTCTTACAAAAAGTACATTTTTACAAAAAGAACCTTTTTACAAAAAGTACATTTTTACAAAAAGAAGCTTTTTACAAAAAGTACCTTTTTACAAAAAGTATCTTGTTACAAAAAGGACCTTTTTACAAAAAGTACCTTTTTACAAAAAAAAGGACCTTAATACAAAAAAGTACAATTACTTAAAAAACACCTTTTCTAAATGATGAAATCTTCAATACAGACCCTTAACTTCTGCAACCATACTACAACCTATTTTTAAGAATATTTGGAAGACAGAATCTATTCCCCATGATTGCAATAGAGCCATATTAGGGTGTTTCCACAGAAAATGACCCCTTATAGCTCAAAAATGAGATTATTATGTTGAATTTTTTTCCGCTAAAATTATACAAAATAAATGTAGATGTCCTTTTCCGAAAGAATAACTTTAATTATCTTTATACTAACAAAAATATGCTACTTTGAGTTACCCATAATAAGTGAATTCAAACACAAAAAACTGTTAACTTTTTGGAATGTAACGACCGTTACTTTTAAAAAAATAATTTTTTTTTGGTAATTAATTTCTTTGGTTTTAAAATAAAGCCATTCCTTAAACAAAACATTTCAAAGATTTTAATCAGATATTTTACTTGACATATCCTTCGCAAAATTTTGCAATACATAATGCTTGCTTCCGACATTTGAAAACAGCACATTTATAAAGTAACGACCGTTACATTTTTAATAATCCAAAAAAAGTATTGAAATTACATTTTTTACGAATTCTTTCGGTTGCTGTCGTTGCTTGAACTTTCGTTAGTCCAAAATGGACCAATCCTCGTGGCATATTTGTGTAGGTTGGAATTTTATTTAAAAAATCTCCGAAAATCGGTAACGACCCATTAAAAAAAAATTACAAACGTATTGACAAAGTATATCCATTTTACCTTAGGTAAAGGGTATAGAAATAACAAAGAAAGCAGCGAATAAAGAGGAAACGCTGTTGCACCATTAGCATGTTAAACATTCAACCAGGGCTGTGGAGTCGTCAATAAATAGTTATATTTCTGACTCCGTCTCCTTCCGCTGAAATTTTTTATGTACGACTCCGACTCCTACTCTAACCTTGATACTAAATGAATTTAAAATTGGTTCTTATTTGACTTTAAACTCTGGTTCAACATATCCAGAAAATTATTCTTTAAAAATTTCAAATCGATATTTTAATTCTAACTTGTGCCGCATTGAGTTTTAATATAGTTATTTACATATTCTTTCTGTACAATGTTAAAAATATTTCAGTGTTGATGGTTAACAAATTCTGTTTTAAAATTATTGGCAATTCCTGTCATATTTTAGCACAAGTAAATGACCTAAAAAAACCACACATCTCTTTTTCTCACTAGATCAATTACTGAGTAAAAGTTTTGCATTCGATTTAGATTCTTGTCCGCATTTATAAATAATATATCCAAATAATATAAATTATTACAAACTTTTATACTATTTAAATATAGCACTTGAATGAACAAACTCTTATAAAAAATATTACTACTTATTCAAATTTATCTTCAAAATATTGCATCGAAGAATTTTTAGTTTGGAAAATATTAAAAAAAAATTTAAAATTTTTTATGACGGAGTCGGAGTCGCAGTCGCGAGTTTTTGTGGGTACTTCGACTCCGACTCCGGTACAAAAACCTTAATCCCGACTCCGACTCCACAGCCCTGCATTTAACAATGTTTTATCAAACCGTATGATCGGTCCGTTTGACAACAGCCAACAAAAGGAACAAGCCGAATTTCGCTCAAACCTTTTGTGAGTCGACCAAATAAAGCGCTTGCGTCTGATAATAGAGCAATGTTTTTAATATAGCTCTATATTATATATGACATTTATAAATTTCGAAAAAGCTTTTCACTAACAAACAAAGTAACCTAATTAAGACGCAATATGAAAACCCCAAAATGTGAGAAAATTACTCAGGGAAATCCTGTGAGCCATTTCATACCATAATCTTGTCCCCAATATTGTTTTTCACAATTTTGAATGAAAAACTATCATTCGTTTCATCTAGAGGTCTACTGCAGCTTGAATACCTCGACTATGATGTCTATTTCATTTTGAAAACAAACACGAAAGATGATATGCAAAATAAAATAAATAATTCCACTTTAAGAGCTTCCGAATACGACCTTCGTATAAGTGCAGTCAAAACAAGGTATTTCAACAATGTTTTCACGTTCACTTAGCTTATAAATGGATTTTTTCTTAAAATACGGCACAATTTTGGAATGAGTACTAATATTTTTTAAGATCTTTCGTTTTAGTTTTATGTTTTTTTTTTACATTCAGGTCGTAATACAATATTTCGTTTTTACGGTCTCAATGTTTGTTTGGCCTACCTGACTTTCTTTCTTAAATAAGTTCGAACTGTTGAAGGACACATTTCAAGAGCCTTTGAGATTTTTCGTATGACTTCTTTCTTTTTATTTCTAATTTTTATGATAACCTCTCTTATCTTTGCAGGAATTTCTTTCCTTTTTTGCATATATTGGGGGTTCTTAGGAAAAATTTAAAAACAAATCTGTTTTAACCATAAATTTTATGTCGCAAAAAGAAATGACATGCCTTTTACTTGAAATGTGTTCTTTTCGATCTTTGTACAACCTACATATATTTCTGAAATAGGGCCTAAATTATTAAAAAAAAGTGATACATATCTTTCTAAAAATGTTTTTGAAGTTTTTATTATAAAGTTTTTTTTGGGTCTTTTTAAATCTGAAATATTGTTTAATTAAAATCTTTTTTTTATTTTATTAAAATCTTTCTCTATTTTGTAAAAAATGTTCATATCCCTTTAATTTTTTTTATAAACAAATTAGGTTTTTTTATTAATTACACTAAACCTTAGAAAAAAGAGTTTTAAACTTTTACAAACAGTGCTAAAAAAAATAAATCTGCTTTAAAACCCTAAACTATAATACGTTTTTAACAATCAACATATAAGTTTTTTTTTAAAAAAAGGAAAAAAAATAAATTAAATAGAGCCGCAAAAAATATTTTGCCTAAGTGTACGAGTACTTTGGAAAGTACTTCCGTTTGGCATAATAATCCAAATCTTTGTTGTGCTTTTTTTTTTTTACTAAATATTATATTTTTAGGAATTTGTTTGTTTAATTTTATATTTTTATTTGCGTACTTATTCATTTTCCTTGAAATAAACTCATATAATGAAATAACTTTTTTTTTGCATATACATTTTTTTGCTTTATTGTCGGTTTTTATCCTTTTTAGCAGGGATAATAAAATTTAATTGAAAATGTTGTTTGTTTAAAAACAAAAAAATGATATATTTATTTTTTATTTGAAATTGAGGTTTTTTCTATTAAATTAACTCATGATTCCGTTTTAATTAATTTTTAATTGATTTTGAATAGTGTATTAATTGTGATGTGCTTTGAATAGGCAGGATTAAGGACTTGAGGTGGCATGGCTAGGGAAACAACACTATGTTTAATATAACAATATATTGTTGTCGTACACAAATAATTGTTACTTTTCTTTAATATCAACAATATTATAGTTACTGTAAACAAATCAATGTTTATCGCAATTATTAATTTGAGTATTGTTGACCGAAAAATAATTATTTTTCTAACAACTAAATTATGATAACTTTCTAAACATAGTATTTTACTCACAACCATATCATGATATTTAATAGCCATAACATGATAACTTTCTATACATTTATCATATTATGTTTAAGATGCAATCAAACCATTTTTACTCTAATAATATTATGTTAGCGCCATTTGTAAAATAATGTTGTATCAGTTGTGTCGTTAATTTTATATGTGAGCGGTTAAACAATTTAAAGATAAAATAAGCTTAAAGAATTTAAAAAAATTAAAATATTAGCGGAGTTCATTCAGTTTAGTGATTTAATAGTGCAAATGGAAATTATCGTAGTTTTTTTGTAAAATCCAACAGCAAAACACATAGAGATTTCGTTATATTTTACAAAAGTGTTTGATATGGGCATTTCCAGCGAAAAGTCTACTTTTTGTCACGTAACGCCAGAAGTATTTTAAATTGTTTCTCAAAAAATTTTATATGTATCGCTTACTTTTTTATATTTTGGTGTAAAGCGCAACAAGCTCTACATTAAGTAACAAAAGGGATATCGATTGAACAACATGGTCCGAAAATACAACCTGATTTGCAATCTGGCGTTACATTAAAAAAAGTAGACTTTTAGCTGAAAATTCCCATATTTACCTTAAAACGAGCAAAGATTTTTAAATTTGATAGCTTGAAAAATAAATCTATATAAGTTCAAAGTTTACTAAAAAAGGTTTTGTACAAAACTTCTTGCTCAATTCGCAGTATTTTTCAGTTTTGTAATGCAATCAAAACCCACTTCCGTTTTTTTAACGTCACGCCAGGGCAGATTTTTGATTATATCTGCAAATCCTTAGCGTCGATTACTGTAATTTTTTTTCTGAATGTAGAGCTACTTCATTACTTTGTATATATAAAAAAACTTTTTTACAAATTTGACTTCGTCATTTAATTTTTTTACATTTTGTGCTACAAATATCACGACACGTCAAAATGGAAATGCCCATATTACTCGATAATTCATATTGAGTTAGTCTGAATTTGAGGAATGTCAAATGAAACCACCCGTTAGAAAGCTTCAATATTCTGTACTCATTACGTCATCAGCTTCAGCTTCTCCTACAACTATTTTATTCTGTTCCAGGCCCAAATCCTTTGCTCCTCTTTACAACGTAAAAAACGGTTAAGTAGTCTGATAATCCGTTTGCTAACAAGAGGACCTGCGATCTTGTTATCACATACATTTTTGAACCATCCGTAACGAACGAAAACGTATTGTCTAAGTTTGTTAATTGTGGAAAAATATTTCCTATTGAGGCTTGGTTATATTGAAAAGATTTTAATAACAAGTTCTGTTGTGAAGATACAAAATTTTTTGAGAAATAATTTTTTTTAACAAAATAGGAAGTACCTTTTGGAATCTGCCAACTCTATTTATGTTTCCCTTCTAGCAATTGTTGCATATTGAACCAAGTTTCATAATTCTATTTCTAGATATATCGCACTGGTTCCTCTAAAGGGGGATAACTCAAAAAAACGGGTTTCTTTTAATATGTACTCTTATACAACAAAGGGGGATACAATTGTTTTTTTTTGGCAAAATACTAAAGAAATTGATTTATGATTCTTACAGTGCGTAGATATTATCACTGGACATCGGTTTCTTGAAAAAAGTGAAAATTAAAAAATTTCGAGTTGTTTTGGGTAGTTATAGTAAATGACGAGAGCTTTCGAGCCGTGCTGAATAATCGATTTGTTGCACGATCAACTTGGTGACAACTTTAGTACCACAAGTGCTCGTGTTTATTGGCCACCTCAATCATGCGATTTTAAGCAAGATAAACCAGCAACTTGTGAAGCATTGGAAGCCAATATTTAAGCCACCATTGACTTCATTGTTTATTCTAGAACGAGTACGTACTCAATTTGAAGACTAGTGCTTAGTATTAGCATTTTTTGGTCGGTTCCTTTGTTTTTTTTAATAGAGTCAATATAATGCTCGGTGCTAACTACCTAGGACCACTTCTTAAATTTTTTTGCATTGAAATGTATGAAGCCATTCCACTCTGCGGCGAAAATTGTTGCAAAAAACCGGTTTTGTCTGCTATTTTTTTACATAAACGGATACATCGTTCCAAATACCTTGGCTACATGGCTATCAAGGGTCACTGTGTGACAGGCAGGATGGAGGGGAAAATGGGGTCTAACTTGTCCGATATGTGCGGGTTGTGTGAGAACTCGGAGGAGCTAGAGACTGTTGAACACATTCTGTGTCCCTGTGCCAGGCTACAGAGCAGCAGGCTGAGGTGACTGGGTACAGTGCCAGCTCGCTAATTCGAATTAATGATTGCAGACCCTGATTAGGATTAACGAGATATTCGGATGTGCTGTTATTATGTATTATAATTTACTATATCCGAAAATTAAACACAGACCTGGATTTTAACCCTTCGTCTTACTCATGAGTCTGGCCAGACCTTTTTCGATTTTAAATGTTATTTTAGTATATTTAAAACACAGGTAGGGACTTGAAATTTCAGGTACCCTTCCAAAATTTAGTTTACTATAAAAAGCTGAAAAATATAACCTGGAAAGGATATATAAGGAAACTTATTCCAATATTTTACTGCACACATCACATTCGTAACACATGTGGTCTGGCCAGACCCATATATATTTTGTATAGAAGATGACGTATTTTTAACTTTCTTTCTTGCTGTTTTTTATTAAATTATTTATTATTTATTTATTTTTATTAAGCACACAAACTATTAGCTCCATCTAGCTCTACAATTTAACCCTCCCTATTACACATGTTTTTTAATTTCACATTCGTAACGCATGAGTCTAGCCAGACCCAACAAACTTTTGAATAAATAAAACCAATTTTTTTAACTAAATGTTATATTATAAAGAGTTATAATTTAAATAAAATTTTAAAATATGAATTTAAATTATAAATGTGTATAATATAACATTTAGTTAAAAAAATTGGTTTTATTTATTCAAAAGTTTGTTGGGTCTGGTTAGACTCATGCGTTACGAATGTGAAAATAAAAACATGTGTAAGACGGAGGGTTAAAACATATTGATTTTATTTTAATTAATCAAGAATGAAAAAATTAAGTTTTGTATTCTAAAAAAATAATTAAGATATCAAACCAAGGCGAATTTACAATAGGTGACCCTTATCTTTACTAAATTGTATAATTTTCGATTAAAATTATGAAATTTAAAATTTTTTTAAGTTATTATATTTCAAAACACACAATTTAAAATTAAAAACAAAATTAAATATTTGTTTGAATATTTGACACAACATTCAAATATTTTACAGTGTTGTAAACGTTTTAAAAATAAGACCACCTTGTATGAATTCGCCTTGTATCAAACGTATTTTCAAACAAAATTTCTATTAAAATTTTTCTGAATATACATTTCAAGACCAATTTAGTTTTAAATGAAAACGGCAGTAAAGCTTGTTTTAAATGTTATGTTTTTTTTGTTATACATAATTTGTGATGTAGTGTTGCTTCTCTTGCAGTGCACATACTCCCACGAAGTATTGCCAGATTTAATAATCCAGCTAGGAATTTCCTCTTCAGAAATTTACACGTCATTATTGCGGTAAAATTAGTTGCAAATTTTCAAAGTTTGCACAGAAAATCGGTTTTTAAAATTATAAAAAAAAACAGAAAAATAAAATAAATAAAAATTCGGTTCAGCGAACTTGCAATACGGATTACTGGATAATTCTGATTATACACCTTCGGATTAGCGAGCTGGCAGTTTAGTAGGTTCTTAGGGGAATTCTTATCTTATAGGATTCGTAGTGGGAATGAGCTGGCTGCGAAACAGGAGACGGTACGGAATGAACGTAGTGCAGTTTTTGTTAAGTAGGGTTGTTTTTCTTCTTATTCCAATCTTTTATATTCCTTTACTTTATCCTTTAACCTTTGATTTCATTTTATTTCTGTGTCCCGTCTTACGACCTAAGGCGTCACAATGTATCATAAATTGACACGTATTTTTTGACATATGTTTGGCTGATATTACCGATTTTGTTAGCAGTTTGGTGAGAAATACCTTCGATTTAAAAACTAAACATAAACAAAAAATTTTGAATTTATTATGTTATTTAGTCTGAAATACTTAAAATACTGTTTGTTTATAGTAGAAAAACAAAACAAATTAATTCATATTTTAATGTTTATTATTCCCAGACTATGTAAAGATTACGAACTTGATTTTAAGCATATTTGCAAGTCTCTAATTAAATTGTCAATCCCTGCTTTCTTCAGGCAATACAACATCTTAACTTCACCCTTAACACATTGGAACACACTAATACACCAACTTTTTGCGGAAAAATATGAGAGAAATCCAAACAGATTTTTATGTTTTTTTCCTGCTTGAGGCAAATTAATTTTCTTGTAATCAAGACAAATGAAAAAATCTTAAGCGACTCGAAAAGTGTGCGTATGAATCGTAATCTGTATGTTCGAATCAAAATATAAATTATTTGATCTGTAAAACTCAAATTCTCAAAATCTTTGTATGTTTTCTTATGGATGGCGGTGGGTAGCGGTTGGTTGTTTGCTTAACGCCTTCGACTGCTTGTTCTTCAATTTATTTGTACACAAAATTAGTTTTTGTTATTTTGCCTTACGATTATTTTAGCCATAAAACCAAAATTAATCATATTCGGACAATTATTTGCACGAGTATGAGAAACGAAGTGAGAAGTTAAACAAATTTTATAAAATTTATTTAAAAAAAAATTGTTTTTCGTTTTCTTTTTCTTTAGCAAATAAATACTGTAGTAAAAGTTGTTGTTATTATTGTGCTTTTGTTAGTGTTTTATTGTTATTTTTACGTAAACGAATTAGTGAGTCGTCGTTCTTGTATTTGATTTAGTTCCCCTACACAAAAGGCAAAAAGAACGTGAACAAATAACAACAAAAAATACAGATAAACAAACAAATATTGATACTGCGACGGAACAAATACTCTGAACTTCACAGTGAGTACACGGATACAAGTACTCGTAGTGAGTGTTAGTGTGTCCGACGTGTACGTACCAGCAGTCATCTAAAAAAGTTTAATTTACAGATAGTATGCAAACTTACAGTGGGCTAGAATAAAATCTTACAGAGTTAAAGTTAATTCCAAGTATTTTTTGAGTGTTTTTAAATTTTTATAATAACAAAATGTGAAGTTTTAAAAGACGGTACAATTAAAAATACCTAAAATAAGTAAAAAATTTTCAATAATCTCTTTAAAATTAAGTTTTTTAAACAATTAACATGAGAATTTGTTGAAAAAAGTACAATTTTCATTTAAAGTTTTCTTTTTTCTTTAAAAACCCTTTTCAACAAAAAGTACTTTTTTTAGAAATATTGTCTGCATAAGGAAAAAAATCATCTTGCAACAAAAATTATTGGTTTTACGAACAGCTCATTAAAAACAAATCTCTGGAACTATTTAAATAGAAAGTAGTAGCGTTGTGTTTAATCAGAATTTTTTTTAACGATTATAACAAAAAGGTACCATTTTGTACAAGAAATATTTCTTTGAGCGAAGATGTAACTTCTTTTTTAAAAAATTTCAAATTGAAAAGTAAAATTTCTGCAAAAGTTTCGTTAAAATCGTTTTATTTATCTTTTTTTAAATTTCCTAAGCTAATCCCGCGAAGCTTTATGCTTCTCTGCAGGAAAGAAACCAGAGTCTCTGGCAGGAATCGAACCCGCAACACCGGCGCTGATAGACATGCTCGCTACCAGCTATCCTACCGGGGCACAATTGTAACAAAAAAGGGAATATTTTGCACAAAAATTATTACTTTGAACAAAAAAGTAACTTCTTTTTAACAGATAACATACAAATTTGGATAAAAATTTCGTAAAAAAATTAATTGTGTTAAAAAAAAAACGAAAAGATATGTCCCATTATTTATAAAAAAGCTCACAAAAGCCTTTAAAGCTGTCCAGTCTCCACCTCTAATACTGGCGGTTATAACTCGCCCTTAGCCTATTGGGAAACACGCCCAGGACTAGGGCTAACATACAATGACCTGTATAGAAGTTGTAACGACGTGGAAGCAGATGAGTCAATGGAACTTCTTCTCTGTCCTTGCCCGGCATTCTTAGACCTTAGACTCAAACTGCTGTCGAAGAACTCTTAGGGCCATTATTACAACTTGCCAATAGTTAAAAGTCGGATTTTCTTGGACCGATAAATAGCTTTGCATTATTACAACTTCCATTTTTTATTGCTGTTATTTTCAATAATAATAATATTTAATAGATGAAAACATAATAAATGAATGTTTTATAATGCAAAGCTATTTATCGGTCCGACAAAATCCGACTTTTAACTATTGACAAGTTGTAATAATGGCCCTAAGTGATAAAACTTGTCTCTCTGACATTGATTTGAAAAGGATCCACTGGGGGACAATTTTGGTAGCCAGGTAATTTAGGACCCCTGGGAGACAGAGAAACGGGAACTTATATCTGGGCCCACGCGAATGGAACGTAACGTTAGCCGATACTATTACGTATAAAGGTACTTTTTAGAACAAATACAACATCCTTGTGTAAAAAGTATAAATTTAAACGAAAAGTACTATTTTAATCAAAAAGTACTTTTTCTAGCATAAAGTACCATTTTGTCAAAAACTGCATTTTTATAATTAAATCTGATCGAAAATAACCTTTTAGAGAATAAAATTATATTTTTAAAATAAGATATATTTTGAAAAAGGCCAAAGAAATGAGGTGACAAAATCTATCAATCCATAGTAATTTTCAACAAAAACATATATGTATAGAGTACATTCAATTTAATAAGTACATCATCCAAAAAATAGTACTTTTTTAAAATCAAAAATACTTTCTTAACGAGAAATTTTTGAAAATACTTTCTAAACCAATAATTTTTAAAAGTTATTCTTGTTTTTTTTTATTCGGCCTTACTGTGCAGCTACTTAGAAAGAAAACAAGAAAAGGAATTATTTCCCTGTTCCGCAAATAAAATGCGAGATTTCTATTTGTTTTGTACCAGAAGAGTGTATCAGATGCACTTTTGAATAAATAAAATATTAATTATCTTAGAGCATTCTTTTGCCTGTTTATTTATTTTAGCGGTTAGTGTAATTTCGTTGGCCTGGCAAACGCAGTGCCGAAGGGGCGGAAATAATAAATAAGCACAATGATTTCCATAATGATATATTGAAGAAGTGAAAAAACAATAAACAATTGCTGGCCATTTGTTGCGGCTGGGGAATACAGACTAAAAATGTGGTGACCACCATTCAAGGAAAATTGTTGATTTCGAATTATTTCTGTTTTTTTTTTTTTTTGAATCTTCCAATTCGACAGAATAAATCTATCAGAAATATTTTATTTACATCTTGTGTTTATTTATGGAATATTTTAAAAGCGAAAATGATTTTTTTGGTACTTTTTTTAATATAATTTTCTATGCGAACGTTGACGTTCGAAATCGTTAAACAGGCAGTAAAATAAAAAAAGTACTCGTTGTCTTGCCAGGCGAATGATGAATATTTTTTGGGAAAAATATTTAGGAATTTGCCAGTCATTGCGTATGAGTATTATTGATAAGAAATTTTGTTTGAAATATTACAAGAGAAGGCAGAAAAAAACGACTGGAAGAAGAAGATGCCGTGCACATTTTTAATTTTAAATCGTTACAAAGAAATTTATGTTAAAAATTAGCTTAGTACATTTTTAACGAAAAGTTATATTTATATACGTTTAACAAATTTCTTAATTTAAATCTACTTTTTAAAACAAGCAAAAAAGTTACTTTTTTTTGTATAAAATGGGCCAGATAACTAATTAGATTTTTTATAAAATTGTTTGAAAACAAAATAAAACCCTAGAAAATAGTTAAAACAAAATAACAACTTTAATTGTACCACAATGTGTATGTATTGGTTAGTTTATGTATATAAGTGTGTGTGTTTGGCTTTGTGCTTATGTAAATGAAAACAATACATGCAATAATGTTTGTGTTTAATTTTCTTTTAAAACGGAAACTAATTTGCCAGTAGTTTTCATAGTTACATCCGGTGTAACGATGTCATTTAATGTGAGTTTTTTAACTTCCGATGTCGCACAACCGAACCAGCTTAAAAACAGAAAATAAAAAAAAAATCATGGAATAACTAACAAACTATACTATAAATAAATTTTTGCACAATATGAAAAACACAAAAACCAACAGTCGGCCGGCCAACTGTCAAGAAGTTGAAGTACAAAATACTAAACAAGGAAAAACTGTTACTAAATGTTAATTAAAATTGTAAAAAAATTTTCGCCAAACATAAAAACTAAACTGATGAGAAATGCAAGAAATAAAATGAGAACATTTTAAAATATCGCAAACATTTTTGATTTTGGAAACAAAAAACATAAGAATGCAATTCAATAAATATTATGGCAATTCTATCTTCTAACCAGTGTTCGAAAATAAACATTCAATATCGTTCTTTAGTGTTCGGTTCGGAAGATTTGTGGAAATCACAAAACAAAAATATAACGTTTCTCAGTTTGTGATCTTAGAACAAAAAAATTATACTGTTCTTATCCAACTCCACACAGAGATAAGAACATTTAATTGCGTTCTGTTTTATTTTTTACAAAAACAAAGTACATAAAAAAAAACAGAAAGCCATCATAACAAGTTAACACAAACAGAACATGGTCGTTGTTAAAATATTTTGTTTGCTCATTACTTTATCAATATAAACAAAAGAACACTATAGAACATTAAAATATAATGTATGTCTACAGAACCACAACAATTCAATTGTTCTGTTTTATAAAGAAGAATATAACACTAAATATAATATTCGTTAGTATCTTAAAAAAATAGTTTCAAACACAATGTAGACATCTTTTCTATGTGAGTGAGCCGTACGCTAAGTTATGTTCTGTTTAGTTTCGAACACTGCTTCTAACTTTAATTACCAGGGCAAATTTTTGAAGCTGCTTTCTTGTCAAATAAGCTTTTGCATGTGTTTATACGGCAAACAAAAAGGTACCACAGCACCAACACAAACAGTATTAAAGCCCCCATCAAGATCTGATGGAAAATTGCGGCGAACATCTCTGAAATACGTATTTGAAATTTAAAAACCGTATTTTGTATTTTATTTTAAATACATACGCAAAATGTATTTTGTATTTAAAAGCTATCCAATAATAAAACGCGTATTTTTACAATTTTTCACCAGTTTGAGTTTATCCGGAACCGATTGCATGTTTTTTTTTAATCGGTTGCATTAAAAGACTGCTTGTCTGGTGGCAACGGATGAACGTCTTATTTTCTTAATTTGTAAACAAATCCAGACTGATGAACTCATCAACGTGTAAACCACACGAAACGGTTTATTTTTCTGGAAATAAAAGGAACTGTAGGTTCCGTTGTGGATTGGTCTCAATTCATGTGTGTCAATTTAGTTAATTTATGACTGATCGATTTTAAAAGTAAATTTGTAAAATTTGGTAACGTTTTTCAAGCTTGAATCAACTTATGATGATATACTGATCGTACATGTCAAAAAGTGAGTGCAGTATATCAGTTTGACAGCTAACCTGTTCGATACTTTTATCGGGCTAAAAAACACCCTTCGCATTCAAAAAAATTCAGTGTTAATGAAAGGAAAAACTAGTTATACGCTGTGACTGTTACATATTTGTGTTTTATATTTATTGGTTTGAATACAATATTTAAATATATTTTGTTTTTCAAATAAAAGGTCGATATTGATTTTGAATAAAACACAAATTATTTAGGAAATTATTGTAATTTCTTTTTATTATGATTATATTGGTATGGTTCAATAATGTATCGAACAAAATATCGGTGGCACACCTCCATCCGATGATCAGAATTTTCGATGACGCTGAGGCATAATAGACGTTCCATGCTGTTAATGTGCCGAATTATCTCATCATTTAGCTCTTGAATTGTTGCTGGCTTATCGACGTTTGTATAAATTTTCTTCTTTAATTAAATTTTTATAAAATTTTTTTTTAAATAAATTTTTATTGTTTGTTTGTTTACATTTATCAAATCATAGTGTAATCATGTTTCAACAAAAAAAAAAAAAAAATTATTAAAAAAATAATATTGACCAAAATTGTTTAAAACATGATTATAGTTATGTATGTATATATAATTAAAAAGGGCATAATTATCTCTATAATGCATTAATACATATTTAATAAAAACTATTTTTAGAGAAAAATTTAGATTATTGCTAAACCTCTTAAAAAATTCCAATAAAAAGCGGCGAATTTTTTTTGTCCTTCGCATGACGATTTTTGTTCTTCGCAATGATTGTGTGCATTTTCATATGGACCAAAAAGTTCTATTTCCGACGACGAATAACTAGGGAAATTTTGGAAAAAAAAACAATTTTAATTATCAAAGTTATTTTCGGGAATACAAAATTTATTATTAATACGATTTCCGTATGACGTGCTACATTCCCAGTTTTTCATATTTTATAAATACACTGAAATTTATTGTTGAGGGAAAGCTAGCTTCTATGCGCATTTCACTGGTTGCTTAGGTCAGCTCATCAGGAAACCTTTTCCAAAGATTTTAGAAAAGCCAAAAATATTATACAAATAAAACCCTAAAGCGAATAAGAATTATAAACACTCAAAGTCTTACTTGTAACAATATCAAAACCAAAATAAAACACCAACAATAAACAGTGAGTTTATCTTTTCTTACATTCCCCTACAATTGGTTGGGTTCTTCTATGAATTTAAAAATTCATAAAAAATATAAACGCGACAGTTATGTTCTGAAAACATTTAGCTAAACATAATTTCGAATGAAATGAGGTGTGCTTTATTGAAATCGGTGCACACTTTTTGATTTTATTCACAATTTACTGAGAAAACTGAATAGCGATTTCCATGCAAAAAGGAAAGAACGTTATTCAGTTTTCTCAGTAAATTGTGTAAATTATTTCTTCAAAAATTCTACGATATCTTTGAAACTACAGGGCAAATTTAAAAATAATGTAATCACGGCTTAAAGATAATATTGTTGCCGAGTTTCGATATTTTTTACTGAATATGGTCAACCGTTTTGAAGTTATTCCAATATATGTAGTGAAAGTGCCTTAAGTTTGGACATAACGGTATATCTCGAAAACTAGAGCTGATGGAAAACGTGGAAATAAGATTTGCAATCCGCGGCCTCAAATAAGTAAAAATTTGCAATCAAATTCCAGACCGCAAACTTACTGTTTCGCAGTGTAATAGTAGCATTCTTAAAAAAAAAACATTTTATGAAAATTCAAATTCGGATGTTTTCACTAAATATGCCGTTATTTCTTAATTCTTTGTCCGACGATAAGAATTGTTCGCTTACTACGTTTAAAACAAAATATTATTTAAGTTACATGTTAAAAAAAAAATTTTCATTAAATTATTTTTATGAAGAAAGGAATTTTACAACATGAAAATTAATTAAAATTGTTATTGATAATCATTCATTCTTGACTGACCTGAGATTCGAACCCAGGCGGCTGGTTACCATGACATGTTTCGATCGCAACCCGTCGATCTCAGATGGATTTGCCGTCTTACACTCGCAGCCATCGACGACTGCTGACGTCAATAGTCAAACATCAATCCTTAAACCAAATTGTATTTTAACCTTCGGAAGATCGAAATTTGCATGTTGTAAAATTCCTTTCTTCATAAAAATAAATTAATGAAAATTAAATTTGATGAACTTAAGCCTGATTAAAATATTAAAAATTTGGATTAAAAACCATAAATAGTTCAACAAAATTACCACAATTTTAATTATTTTTAAAATTTTTTTTTATTCAAGTGGTGAATTTTGAAAAACATAAATAATCAAATCTTTATCCGATCGACTCAGTTCGGATATGTTCTGAAAGAGATATCTATGCAAGATGGTGAATCTTGTAAAATTCAGGTGAACAGTTCTAGAGATTTTTCAAAATACCTAAAACAACTGCACAAAACAGAACACGATTTTCGTGTATATCTCGAAAATGCTTCTTGAGAAACATAAATGATGAATAATCACATTCGTGATCAGCAGCCCCAATTCATCTTAGAAAATATCTAATTTTTGAAGTTCTTTTTTTTGGCATAGAGTAATTTGTCGTTCGTCCCAGTTGTGTTTCTGGCATGAATTATTATTTTTTATTGACATTTTTTGCCGTTAAAGCGTCAAAATATTTTTTTGTAACTTGATTTACGGATGTGAAATAATATCTTAACTTTTTTTTGACGGAAGATTAGGCGCGTTTTATTTACTTCTACTTTCAGAAAAATAAAAAAAAAAAAAATATTTTAAGTATATTTTTTAATATTGATGCGTTTTTGTTATTTTTTGTAGACGTTTTTTATGTTAAATTTTTCTAATTTAATGGTGAATAGTTGGCAGCACAGGCTGCAAGTAAAATAAAGTTAAAAAAAGTAAACATAAAAGCACGTGTACGGAGAGATTTGTTGGAAAGAAAACAAAATAGAACAAGTATTATTTAGTTTATTAAAAAAACTTATGACAAAAATAAACATGTACACGAACTGGATAATTACATTTTTTATTTCTTATTCTTTGACTCTATTAACATTTCGTATACGAACTCGAGCGTAATTAAGAAGAAAGTTAGGAGATAAGAGAAGGAGCAAACAAATTAATTAAAACATAAACAAATGTACAAAATACTTTCTACCTTTTTTAATATGCACGTTAAATAAAAATATGGTACTTAAACATGTCAGTAGTTCTAAAGTAGGGTTGGAAATTGTAAACTTTGTTCACATAGAGCACAACTGTTTTTATATTGGTACGAAAAACCAAATCATAATTTTCGCTGCAGACATGAATATAAAGATTGAATTTAAATTACCGTCTCAACCATTTTAATTACCCACGTCCTGTTTTCTTTTGGTAACGCAACGCCTCGATAATCGTATCACCCCAATTCTTTACATTGGTAACTCTGTTAACGCAACTTTTCGAAAAACAAAACCCCAATTTAGAAAAAAAGTTTGGTTTTTTCACTTTCTGTTTGTTTTTACTTTAGTTTTTTTTTTTATGAATGAACTGTAAACGTACGTACAATGTGGCTTCGATATTACCATAAATACAAACCAAAATACAAAAACAGCAGGTATTTTGTGTTCTGATTTATTTTAACATGCCGCAAAATGTGTTTTTTTTTCTAATATCTTAAAGCAAATTATGTGTGAAATGAAAGTATGAGAGTGACAGCCCTTTAAGTCGCTGCAGCTCATGTGAAAAACGCAATTGGAAATTTCAAACGTTTTCGTTATAAACTTGAATCCTAAATTTGAAAGAAAAACATAGCGAAGAAGAAGAAAATGTTATTGTGCATATAAAACCAAACCAGTGTTCGGAGCCAACCATAATATGGTTGTGGCTTCATTTGGTTGTCGGTGATAATAATATTATTAAAGTAACTTTATAAATATTTTGGTTCTTTAAGTTCTTATAAGGAGCACAAGGTCTCATATTTTTTATTGATGTTTTGGAAATCGGTTGGATTAAGATGAGTAGCTGATTGGGATTCTGCATCTGATCCTGGAACTGGCATCAAGAATAATTGGTAATCATCAAATGCACCCACTAAGATGCACAGTATGGTACAGAAAATGTCATTGGACCAGTGTTCGAAAAAAAGCAGAATATTTTTTAGCGTTAAGCTCACACACTCACGAGCGATATCTATTTTTTAGTGTTTGTGTAGATGAACGAAACCTTTAATACCGTTCGTAACTATTTTCAAGAAAGAACCGAACATTATAAGTGTTCTGTTCCTCCTTAAAAAAACAGAAAAATTGTAGTGGTACTGTAGACAAACATTATATTTTAATGTTCTATAATGTTTCTTTTTTTCCATAGATAAAGAAATGAACAAACAAACATTTTTAGCAACGATCGCAGCTCGAACAGATTGTGTGTGTATTGTGTAGATGTTTGGTTTGTTTAAAATTATTTTGCTGGTTTTTTGCTGTTGTTTTTGTATATGTGTTTTGTTATGGTAAAAAAGGTTTCTTATTTTTTTACCAGCCAAGAGGGTGCCATGCACAACAGAAACGAACGAACATTAATGAGCTGAACCGAACACAATGAAGAAGTTTGTGGTGTTTGAAAAAAAACCGAAAGGAATTGAATGTTCTGAGTTAGATATGAACAGTTATATTTTTGTGTTGGAAGGATGACGGGAAAACGTTATTTTTTTAATGATTTACTTCACAAACACTAGTAGCGTTTGTGTTTTCCACAAATCTACCGGACCGAACACTAAGAAGCGATATTAAGTGTTTAATGAAGAATATCATTTTTCGAAGACGACCAGACAGTTGCGGTTAGTGCGGGTGTACATAATTTCAAAATTTTGTACTCAAAACCATACAATGGTTTTTATTTATTTATATACTTTTTTTTGGGTAAATTAAAAATTTTGCATTTTAAACAACTGAAATTTTAATTATACAGATAAGAGAAAATGTTTATAAAAATATGTAATAACGAACATCGCTATTGTGAATGAGTGGAAGAGAACATTTACATTCATGTAAAGTAAATTAAAATCATCATATTGTAAAGTTCTTAAATCATTAAAAAAGGAAAGTTACCGTTAAATTGAATCCTTAAATTTGTCTTACAAAATATTACCTAAATCATAACGCTACAATTGAATTGCCTTGTACACCATAAGTTTAGTTAACCTTATTGAATAAACTAATAAATTTGTGAAATTAAAATTTAAACCGAATTTGCTTAATCATTCCTCAATTCAACCCAAAAATTTATAAGGTGAGCTCACATGTGCCCATATACCGCATTACTTCTGAAATCAAACACTTAATTTCTTATTTTTTGCACGTTATCCTCGTATAACTTTTCACACTAACGAGAAATTATATGGTAATAAATTGGTGTTTTCTCTAGCTCCATCATACAGTCCACTCTACTCCCACACTCCACCAGCTAGAAACACCAAATTTATTCACCAGAGAATAGAACACTTGTTTAGGCACGAGGTAGAGAGCAATCCAGAATTGTGGTTCCAACAAGAGCCACACAAGAGCCACAGCTCGTCCAATATGGCTCTTTTTTTTTTAGCGATCATAATGTTACTAAAGCGTCATCCTATATTATGGACAAAAATACAATTTTTTAATTTTCTGCAGCAACGAAGTATTTTAACAAAATTTTATTTGATACTGTTTTTTATTGTGACCAAAATTGGTGATTTGTTGTTATTTGCAGAACTCGCAATTTTTTTTTTAATTTTATTTTTAAATTTTAAATACATATTTGTAAAAGGTTTTAAAAGTTCAAAATTTTTCTGATTAATTTCAAAGTTTCCATACGAAAGTTTTTCGTTTGCACCTCTAACTAAACTTTACATACTTTTTAATCAATTAATTTTTTTTGTTCTTGAAAACAAATCAACTACAGGAATGAAAAAAACTATTTCGTAGAATTTTATCGATATGAAGTTACTTTTTATGTCAAAATATGCAAAGTGGTTTTCTTTGTGAAGAGTAGAGCAGAAGTGAAATGAAATATTGTAAAGTGTTTATGTTTTGCACTTCTGTTAAAGCTGCCCACATACGAGTGATTTGTTAGTGTAATTGAAAGTGTTCAATTGTTTGTGGCTTCAGATTGATTTTAACCTTTTCGCCAAATTAAATGTCAAAAAACGCCACAGCCTTTATTTTCAATGTTTTTATGATAAAATACACATTTAAAAAATGTTTAAAAATAAAAGATTTTGTTGTTTGTCGTGCTTAATTCCCAATTTTTATTCTTGATAAAAACACTGAAATTTATTGTTGAAGGGATAAGCTATTTCTATGTGCATTCCACTGATTGCTTAGGCCAGATCGTTAGGAAACTTCATCCAAAGGTTTTAGAAAAACTAAAGATATTAAAAAATATAACTGTTAAGCGAATAAGAATTATAAGCAACAGCTTAAATTGTAACAATATGAAAGCTTAAACAAAAACAATAAACAGTGAGCTGATTTGTTCTTACATTCCCCACTACAATTGGCTGGAATTCTTCCCACATTAATTGTTAAAAAAAAGCAAAATGAAAACAAAAACAAATTGCTTTATTGTTTTCGCAAAAGATAAAGCATGTTGCCAGTTTAATTTTTTTAGCCGCGCACTTGCCAGTTTATTATCATAGTAATTTCTTGGGAATATACAAATTTTTAATTTAAAAGATTTTGTTTGTCGTGCTTCAAAAATGTGTATTCTAAGTCAAATTACAATCCTCAAAAGCTTTAATACTTATCAAGTTTTATTCCTTCAATATTGTCCAGGAATATTTTCTATGCACTATCAGAATTTTCGTTTGTATATTTCTGTTACGAGGCTTAATTTTTTAGCTATCTTTTGGCCAGCAATGAAAAATATTACAGGAATAAAAGCAGAATTAGTCTTTACTTTCTGTTCTGTTGCGAATCAGCTGTTTTTTTTGTTATTAAAAATCCTGTGAAATTGATTATTTAATCTGTAATATTAAAAACTTGTTAAGTAATTGTAAGTGACAGCAACAGAAACAGAACGTAAAGACTAACTGAGCCTTAAGACTAATAAAGAATAAAAGCTTTTAAAATTGCAATTTGACGTAGAATACACATTCGAATAATATGAAAATTTATATAATAAATGTTACTCACCATGAGAAATAAATTCCCAGATTTTATTTGTTAAAAAAATACAGTTAAATACATAAAATTTACGATAGGCACTATCCAGTTATTGTACACAAAGAATGCTGACGAAGGCCAAAGCGGGCCAGAAAATACATTACATTCTGCTGGTATCTAATAGTTGTATAGATTTTCTTTACAATTTACTTCATTGCTTGACAAAGGATAGCTAAAGTAAGCCTCGTAACAGAAATTTACAAACGAAAATTCTGATAGTGCATAGAAAATATTCCTGGAAAATATTGAAAGAATAAGACTGTTAAGTATACAAGCTTTTAAATTGCAATTTGACTAAAAATACACATTCGAATTATTATGAAAATTTATATTATAAAATAATTTAAGCTTGTAGAAGTGTTGTTGGACATTTTCAAAACCTGTACATACTATAATTAATTGAATCAATCAAGACATTGTTTGAAACGGCAAAGTTTTTTGATAATTTTTTTAATTAAAATTAAAAATGGGAATTTAGCACATTTAAACGTAACCTTATTAAAAATATAATTTATTAAAAACAAAAAAAATTATTCAAAATTTTAAAATTTTTACAGTTTTTAGTAATCTATATAATCATTTTGGTTATGGGTGCAAAATCAGCACATAGTTCGCTTGATTCTATAAATTTAATATGCATTTTGTGATTAGAAACAATGTGGTTTATTCTTCAATAGCTCTGAATGTTCCCGATATCTTTTTGAAAGTTTTAGGATTTTTTAATTGCTTAGTAATTTTTAAGAATGCTTTTCTATTCAGACCATATAAACAATAAATCATAATTCTGTTTAAATTGTATTTTATTTTTAAACTGTTCATTTTTAGTATCGTATTCTTTCGTATGTCTTAAAGATATATGGATGAAGATGGTAAGAGATGGGGAGCGGAAGAGAGAGAGAGAGATTATTACTGAAACTTGTTTATTAAGTTAATTTTTGCTGGTAAAAGTTAGCAACCAAAAAAAAAGGACATTTTTGGTAATTTGTTTTACAGGATATTTTCATTTATTAAAACGTCTTATAAACCTGAAAGGGACTTTTAATTTATAAGCAGCAAGAATTTGTATATCTAAATGTTTAATGTTATTTATGTGAGTCAGCAAGTTGTAATATGACTTATTTGAAATTTTTTATTATGGTAATGGAACTTTGTATCACCTAAAAGAATTAAAAACATTGCCTTAGAAAACAAGTAAGAGTGCTTTATTCGGCAGTGGCGAATCTTTCATACCTTCCACCGAGAGTTCAAATATTTTAGCGATCTTTATAAAACCTTGCCTCACAAAAAAACTTAGTTAACACCAAATTTCAATACAGTCATACAATTTTTCTATTAAAAAAAATGACAAACTAATAATTCGTAATGGTTTTAGATTTACTAAAGTGCTTTCTGACTGTCGGCTTTATATGGGGCCTCTAGTTAATTATGGAACAAAATTCATTATATTTATCAGAGTGCTTTCTAATCTTATGGAACTATGACCAGCCAAATTTTACTGCAATATCAAAATTTTTTTTTTGGTTTATATATACATACATATATACTTGCCGTTAAGGCTGTCTCTGTAAGTCAGGAAGGAAAACTACTATAATGTAGGCCTCGACGTCAATGCAATATGCTTGGCAATTGTTGGCTTCATTAGGGGCTTTCAGAATTAGCGGAAATGTAAATTCACACAATTATGGCACACCTTTTTCCGTCTCAATACTCCGCTCGCAGTCAAAAAATCTTAGATGCGACTACTTCAGGCTATGCTCCATTGTTAGGACCAGTCTTCGAAAATAAACACTAGATATTGCTTCTTAGTGTTCAATTCATTAGAATTGTGGAAAACACAAACGCTAATAGTGTTTGTGCAGTTAATCATTAAAAAAATAACATTCCCTGTCTGCCATCTTCTAGCAAAAAAATAATACTGTTCGTATTCAACTCAACAAAAGATGAGTACATTTAATTCCGTTCGATTTTTTTAAAAAAACCGCAAACTTCATTGTATTTGGTCCAGCTCATTAATGTTCGTTTTTTACAAAAACAAAACACACATACGAAAAAAAAACAAACATTTATTTAAAATAAAATCATTAAAAAAAATAACATTCCCTGTTTGCCATCTTCTAGTAAAAAATAATAGTGTTCGTATCCAACTCAACAAAAGATGAGTACATTTAATTCCGTTCGATTTTTTTTAAAAAAACCGCAAACTTCATTGTATTTGGTCCAGCTCATTAATGCTTGTTTTTTACAAAAAACAAAACACACATACGAAAAAAAACAAACATTTATTTGTCAATTTAAAAAAAGAAACATTATAGAACATTAAAAAATAATGTTTGTCTACAGTATCACTACAATTGATATCTTTCCTGGGTATGTAAGCCGAACACTGTTTAATTCTGAATGCTAGGCAATTTTCGGCTTCCTTTGTCATTAGGGGCTTTAATATAAGCTAAAATTAAGTTTTGCCACCCCCATTTCTCCTCTTAAATGTCCGCCCACACCCATTCTGACGTTAGGATTTGGCAGTTTTAAGTTTTCTAGCTCATCACTGGGCTTAAAAAAGCGCTGAATAGACAAAGAAAGATAAACATGCAAATGAGGAAATTATATGTACATATATTTTTATATTACTCCTTTAGGACTAGAGGGCTGCGTTATTGTGTTAGGTCTACTAAATTATTTTTCAGGAGTAGGCTTAATATGAGGTTAATTTTGGAACGATCTTCACAATAAAACGAATTTGTGCAAAGGTAAATGAGAATCAATGCATTGCATCACCTATTAATGCAAGTTTTTTAATGATCTTTTACCTAGCATTTACACGTGAAAGTAATTTCATGAAAGTCGCAATACACTCACACTTTTTCACTAACACATTTACATTTTTTTACTTTCAGCCCAACTTTCAGCTTGCTTTCAATGAAAATTTGAAGAAAGCGATTTTTTGACAATTGCATGAAAACAAATGACAATAAACTAAGCAGTGTTGCCTATTTAAAATTTGCATTTGAAATTTCAGGATTGTGTTAAATTATAGTTACAAAAGCAGCATGTTTTGGACGTATATATAAAGAATTTTAATATATTTTTTTAACTACAATTATTTGAAACACAACTATTCTAATTAAAATGGATAAATATTAGGAAAATAAATAAAAATAAATATTAATTGGAACGAATGCCTAAAGTTCGGCGTGAGTATTTGTCTTGGCAACTCTGAAATTACAAATAAGAAAAACAATAAAAATGGAGGCAAAATTAAGCAATAAACAAATTAATAAATTTGTACCGATCCCACCCCATTTTGTGGGATATGAACCACAAATCCTACAGAAGGAACGACATTAAAAAAAATCGTATGAAGCTATTGCAGATGAAATGTGTTTGGACGTTGAAGCCATAAAGAAAAAGATCCGGTCGCTGCGTATTACATATACCGGGGAAAAATTCAGTAAATTCGCTTCCACATCGAATTATCATCTTTTTATTAATAATGGCTTTACCCACTGCCTCCTATTTACGGGTTTTTTTTTATTTCATTTCTTTTTTTTTTGTTTTGGTTTTCAATTTCTAGTTTTTTTTAGTTCTCAAACTAAAACAATTTTTGCCACTTTGCGCTTTGACGACATTTTTCAAATGAACTTTCACTTTCCTGTGTAATCGAACAAGAAATTTTCAAGAAAGTCGTCTATTTCATTGAAATTTTTACTTATAATACGTATACAGAAATTTCATGAAAGAACTTTCATGTGTAAAGGCAGTGTTATTTGGATTCATAATTTTTTTCAACTGACCGCTTGTGCTGGATTTCAATTCCAAGCTGCTTAGGAGAACTGGAGAGAATACGATATTAATACCGTTTTTTCTGTTGAATCTTTCGAAAGTAAGCAAGTTTCCAACAGACGGATAGACCGACCTAGAATATACATACACATATACTTTGTGGGGTCTTAGATAAATAGTAAAATAGTTTCAGATTCAATGACAAATTTAGTATCCTCTCATTCACGACTAGTGGTTAAAGGTATTAAACAATGGCAAAATGTCTTAGGGATAAAATGTGAGCAAAACTTTTTAATTAGAGCATCATTGAAAATCAAATTTGTTTTTAAAACCATTGAAAAATACATACAAATAGAAGGTCCTTTTGAAACTCTTATGTATAATTGTTATTACCTTAAAAGTATCTAAAAGTTAAGGGCTGAACCGAATAAACCATTTCCGAATATTTATTTCTGTTGAAAATTTGTTTAAAGTAATTAACACATACAAAAAATATTTTCTGTCCATTAGAAGAACTTTTTTTTTTGAAAAAAAAATTTTAAACGTCATCTAAAATGCAAACGGACGTAACTACACAAACATTTGAAATTGAGTTTTTGACTGATTTTTGTTCATGCAAATTTTTAGAGCCTTGTTCTGATAGAAAAGGCTTCATAACGCTGATGTATTTTGACATCAGTACTATGACTTTCGTTTACGTTTCCGTTTGACCCTTTGACACTTCTCATCGTTGTGATGTCAGCCTTAACCTCACTTGGCCAAATTGTCATCAGATGAATTTATGTCATAAATGGGATGACATATCGCAATGACGAATCGTAGCCCGTTTAATAAAAAATGCCATCAGTGTAATAACTCAGTAGCACCGTACACTCATTAGGCATTAAATTGAGTCATTGGGATTTACTAAAGTCAAAGTGAGAGAATATTATTATTAACTTGTCCGTTACACGTGTTTGTTTCACCCTTGTTGTATTCCGCCCTCCGTTTATAGAAGAACTCTCCGTTATAAAACACCGGCAGCATGCTTAATATTGTTATCGTAATCATTCTACTTTGAATATTTTATATTTTTAACTAAATAATTTAAACAAATACAATATGGGAAGTTTTGCTTCTTATTTTACTTTTAAAACATGAAAATAATGTTAACAATATAGAAAATGTGGCATCGAATTGATGACACTGTATTCATAGCTTTAATGACGCATAAAATATGCCAAATTTTTGATGATGTTCGTAATTGAATTGGTGTCACTTTTTGTTTCATTGATGCCACTTGTAATAACATGTTAGGGCATCATCAATATGAGATGCAAATTTCTATGAGTGTGCGGTCAAAAATGGCGACTTTAAGAAATTCTAACGCCAGGAACACATTGTTATTATCAATTTTGTTTATTTTTTTGCTTCTCCTGTAAAAAAATTAAAATGTTGTTACGTCCGTTTGCATTCAAGGTGACGATATGTACGTATATAAGGCTCTTGTACATAAAATGATTAATAGTTTGCATTAGTGTTTGTGAGCCCAAAACATTTAAAGAAACTTAAAAAAGAAACAATTTGAAAAGTTTTCTTTTGCATAATTGCTTCAGAAGAAAATAATGAAAGAGCAAGAAAAAAACTTAATAACATAAATTAAGCTTATAGCTAAACATTTTCGTTTTATCGTACCTTTAAGCTTATTTTTCATTAAAAATACCAGCCGAATCAACAACATCATTATCAAAAATGCTACTCAGAGCCACACAAACACACACAATTTCCAAGCAACTCATACATTTAAGGGAATAAAATGGTACTTTTTCAACGCAAAAAGTACCAGTGGTTTGCATACTTTTATTAGCATGAGCATTTGGTACAATTAAAATGCAAATAAGGAAAAAAAATTTACTGAGTGGGTGGAAATGTCCATCTTGACTGTTAGATTATGGGACATTTAAATGCCATTTGGTATGCAAAAAAGTGTCCGCATTTAGCTATATGGGGCTATGTCCAGCTCAAGAGGCAAAAATTAAAAAAAAACACTATAGATTTTTTGGGAATGAAAAAGTCTCCGTTTATGGGAGGTAGTATTGCCTTAAAACATGTCCTTGCCACTTAAGCAGAAAGTACTATTTCTCCATTTTTCTTCTTTCACTTTTCCGTCCTTGATAAACCTGCACACTCACCTCAAAACGCCCTTAAAAAGCTAAAGAAAAACCTTTAAAAAATAAATGTGTTTTTGAAACCAAGCGAAAATATTACAAAAAAAGAACTGATAAAGAAGTATTTTCCTATTTTGTTTTTATAAATACACATTAAAGAAATGTAATAAAAACATGACTGCTACGGCAGCAAAAAGTTTTCACCATTTTTGTTTTTTTTTATTTGGAAAACACGGCAAAAGAGCTAAAAAGATAAAAAGAAAACAAAACATGTACATAAATTGTAAAATGTCGCCTTTAAGACGCGACATAATGTTCGTATTTAGGCATTCGTTCTTTCATTCACTCATTTACTCACTTATTTATTTCGTCCTTCATGTAGCCGTTCATTTATTCATTCATTAAAGATTGAAATTGAAAAGATGATTTTTTTTGTTAGTTAGACAAGACGACGTATTTTTATATTATTTTTAACACAAAGTAGGCACTTTTAGTACATCTTTGAAATAGTTACAGAAGATTTTTTGAACTTAATGATCATACATATATGCATGTACATATAATTTTGTTTTTTCTGATTACAATAGATACTTTCGCGAGGAGAAAATGGGATTATACATGCGGCTCTGCTTAAAAAATCGTTTATCAAACGTTGTTGTGATTAATTTAAATAATTTTGGGTACGTGTTTCTGATCGTTTATGAGTCATTTGTGAAACTTTTACGAGTTATTTTTATACCCTTCATCGAATGTAAAAGGTTACCAGGGAAACTAGAAATATGCTATAAAAATGCGCATTAAATATGCAGTTAAAACTTAAAAATATGCCCTTAAAGCTGTTAAAAATATGCAACAAAACAATTTTAAATTACTTATTCTAAAACAAAATATTCAACAATTTATTAACAGTTCCATTAAATAAAAGAAAGCTCTTGTAGGCACTATAAACTTAAAACGAAAATGCTGCAAAAAAGCTCTTTTTACTAAATTATGCCAAAAAAATGCTGCAAACGGTTAAATATGCAAAAATATGCACTAACAAATCGATGCCAAAATTCATAAAAAGCTCTAAAACGGATTAATATATTGTTTCTGCCTTCATTGGTCGCACATGCAATTGCATATTTATGGGTTCCATGCATATAACTTTATCATTCCGTTTGTAATTTTTACAATATTAAAGTGTATATATTCCGGATCCTTAAGAGAAGAGAAGTTCAAATCACGATGTCCGTGATCAAAATTGAAAAGTAATGAATATATGCCACTGAATTAACATAACTATGAATTAATCACTGTTTTATAATGTTACAAATTGATATTTTTGAAATCAAATATTTTAATAAAATTACCGTAAAATTATTGAATAAAACAGCGTATACCATACAAAATAAAATAGTGTATCAGATTCATCATACGAATTCCTTAAAAAATAAAATAGCCTATATGGAGGACTTGCACTTTGAATGACATATGGATGGTCTTAAAGGATGCGTAAAATAAAAAAATTGGTCAATTCAAAGACAAGAAACGGTATTATGTATTCCAATATGAAGAATTTTTATTTACCGCGATATTGAGGTTTTAATAGACATCCGATTTGACATAAGTCTCGTTGTAAGCCTGAAAAGCTCCCTAGAATAAATGAGGCATAACTACAGATTTTTGCACCTTTTAAAGTTATTATTCCATAAAATTTTTTAAAAAAAGAACGATTGAGACGGTATCTCTTTTAAAGGACGTTTATTTAAACTCAGAAAGTATTAAGGTTTTTGACTGGAAAATAATTCACACAGAACAACGCTCTAAAATACAGAACTGTTTTTTTATACTACAGGACGGATGGTCACAGTACCGATTCAATCACTTCTGCAAAAGTTATCGTGACAAGGAGCAATAAGAAAAAACTCTGCTTAATTGACTGTGTCAATATCATGGAATTTAGGACATTAAGAAAATATACCAAGGAAAAGCAGTGTTTTTCTGTTTGGTTTTTGGTTAGAACTAAGGCTTCTTTGTTCATTAGAAACATGAATTGGTTGCGATTTGCACACACCCAGAGAAAAAATTTGTTTTAATATGGTCACCATTTTGTGTTTAATTAAACCATAATATTGTTACCGAAACCCATATTTTGGTTAAATTAGTCCTCCATAATGAAACAATAAACGTATTATAGTTGCCTCAAAACATGTAATGGTTAACAATTACTTAAATGAGTCTGTTCATCATGTGAGGTGCGGCATTAAGCAGGTGTCTAGGCTTGCATCCAGCGGCTCGCTAAACAAACGTGTTATTAACGGCATGACTGGATGCTTGACAACACCAGTACGGATCCACAAACGTATTTTGTTGTTGCTCAGGATTGGTAACCCTGTTGTAAAATTCAATCTACCCAAGAAACGGAACAAATTAATGAAATAATGTTAATATTACATATTAATTAAGGAACAAAAAAAAAAAAAAAATTAAATGTTTAACACTTATAATACCATGGTTGATTTTCATCTATAACATGTGGCTCTTGGAGAAGAGTAAAATACTTTTGTTAATTTAAAAACAAGTAATTCTAAGATTTAACCTTAACATGCTTAGAGCCAACCGTAATATGGTTGTAGCATCTTGATGGAGAACTAATTTAACCATAATATGGTTGTTGGTTACAAAATTTTGATCAAATTTAACATGGTATGTTTAAAATTTTCTTTAAAAATAGTTGTTTTTGGAGGAAACCATATTAAAATATGTTTTTTTCTCTGCGTACAGGCATTTATAAAATAGTAGCTGCTCATAAGGATGGTCATTGGCGCAGGGTATAACAAAAGGCAACTGATGGACCCAAGTATGCTACCCAAGGAACCTAACCTAATATGTTCACGAGGAAAATTTATATGTTGGTGGCTTTAACCATATTATTGTCACAATCAATCATAGTATTGTTAAACCAGCCCTTCATGAGGACACCACAAGCATATTATAATTCTTAATAACTATAACTTTATAAACTCTATAAAGAGTTAATCACAAATAATAGTATTAAACACAACATGCTGTTCCTAAGAATAGTGAAACATTTTATTGTTAAATTACAACCATGCAAAGATTTGTGTTAAACATATTATTGTTATTATTAAACACAATAATATAGACACAACCAAAACAGGGTTGTAGATTTTCTATAGAGGACTTATTAAAACATAATGTATTTGGCGGTCACATTATGTTTAAAGTATAATAAAAATATTTTAATTAAAAATTTTACTACATAAATAAATTAAATTTTATTTTCCTGCAGTCGTTGATGTTTTGTATTTTCAATTAATTAATTAAAAGGCGTAAGCGTAAAAAAACTTTTTTTATATGAAAGAATAATTCCAACAAATCATTCAACATGGAACATATCAAGATGTTCATAGTTTGGATTGAAAATCGACAGATAAACACAGATAAAAAAAATATACCATTGGCATTTCATTAAACTAAAAGCAATTACAAAAACACATGCAGATGCAGATGCAAGCAAATCTTCCTGATGCTGCTGGTAAACTTTAGTCAACCAAAAAAGTTTTGTTTAAATATTTCTATTTTTAAATGAAAACTAAATTTTAGAAAACAGTTTAAAAAAAAAATCAACAGTTGCATACATACATACCAGTAGATTTGTATATTTTAAATATTTGCTTTGCTTTAAACTAAAATAAAACTTAGAAATTCGGTTTTTAGTTTTTATCTGTTTGATTTATGCAGAAAAAATGCTGGTACCTTGAAGAACATTTGAATTTGAATGCTGCTGCTCCTTGGGACATTTTTTTAAAGCAATTTGTGTTGCTTGTTTGGAAATTGCACTTAAATTGTTCAATTTTGTAGGTAAATCTGTATTTTGTATGGATGAAGGCATCCAGTGATTTTCTATTTCTCTCTCTCAGTCATTCACCATTGATTGAATGCATGTCAAATTTGTATTTAAATGAACCAGCAAATGAAATTGTTTTATTTTTTGATTGAATTTTAGTGCTTTATTATTTCAATTTTGGGCACAAGATTTATTTTTTAATAGAAAAACTATTCTAATTCCAAAAGAAAATAAATTAAATGTGTTTTTTAAAGGAATAAGTTGAGAATTCGGGTATTGTTGTCTTGTAATTGTTAGAAAATTATAACTAAGAGTTTGGCAATTAAAAGAAAAAAATATTAAAATAAAATAAAAATTGGCGAGGCTTACGATGTTATTACGAAGAAAATTTCACAAAAACATTGAAATGTAAAAAAGTCAATTATAGTCTTTTTCAGAAACTAATTGAAAAATATCTTAAATCTTTAGGGGATGTTGGGATGGTTAAAATCAATAGGAAAAAACATAAACCTTGTTTTTTTTAAATAAATGGCTAACAGCCGTAACTCAATAAGAGCGGAAAGCGTCTATTGTTAATACATAATGGCAATTTAGCTGTTTTTGTCAACCTAGCGGTTTTTCTCTTCTTTTTATTTTTATTATGTTGGTTTTTTTAAACTACTGTTTGTGTCACAACATTTACGCTCTTGTTTACGTATGGCATTATTAAGGGAAAAAGTTTTAAGTGCCTGAGCCAATCTAGCACAATATTCTTCTCTTACTTACCCAGTTAGCATTTTGTATCATAATCTAATCTTTTAGGATTCAGATCCAAGAGCAAAACAATTGCATACGAGCTAACTTTTCTATCATAAATGACACTCTAATTGTGAGAAAATGGTACCCAAATAAGCTTTTGTGATACGATTTTTTTTCGAGCATATGAATGAACCATATGTGAATTTCTTTTCAAACGCTCTAGTGATAAATCACTTATTATTTCAAAACATTCAGCAATCATTAATCGCGCAAGTGTTAAATCAGTTTTTAATCATCAAATGTAATCTGAAAAGACTCAGTTAGGAAATTTATACAAAAAATTATACCCAAATGCTAGCTGGGTATATGTGGAGAGGGTATTATGTGTTAAGGCAGTTAAATAAAGGTAGACCCGCCATTTAGCATACAGATAATCAATTTTAGAATCGGTTCATTATTTTACAAAGCCCACATAAAAACTTCTTTACGGAATAGAGTCGTTGTGCCAAAAAACCGTCTTATATTGATGATATGATGGTTTCAATCAGTGTTCGAAAAAAACATTAAATATCGCACCTTAGTGTTCGGTTCGGTAGATTTGTGGAAAAATATACTGTTCTTATCCAACTAAACAAAAAGATGAGAACATTTTATTCCGCTCGTTTTTTATAAACTCTACAAACTTCATTGTGTTCGGTCCAGCTTATTAATGTCCGTTCGTTTCTGTTGTGCGTAGCTCCCTTTTGGCTGGTGAAAAACCAAACATTTTTTACAAAAACCAAATACACATACGAAAAAATACAAAAAGCCAGCAAAAAAATTTTACACAAGCAAAACATACACACACAAGCTGTTCATGCTGCGGTCGTTGGTAAAATTTTTTGTTTGTTCATTTCTTTATTAATGTAAAACGTTATAGAACATTTAAATATAATAGTTGTCTAAAGTATCACTACAATTGTTCTGTTTTTTTAACGATGAACAGAATACTATATAATGTTCGGTTCTTTCTTGGAAATAGCTACGAACGGTACACAAACACTAAAAAAATAGATATCGTTCATGCATGTGTGAGCCAAACGCTAATTAATGTTCTCTTTTTTGTTTTCAAACACTGGTATAAATGATCCAAACATATTTTGTGGCAACCGAAATCATCTTACCATATGTTATTGACCATGGCTTTCAAGCACATACACTTCCGAAAATAGATTACAATAAGTTAATTTCATGACAGCTTCTATGTCATCTCTTATAGCCTTTTTACAGTGATCAACATCAACATATTTCAATTGTTTTAGTGTCATCATTAGAAAAGTGGCAATATGTTCTTTTATTATTGTAACATCACTGACGAAAAGACGTTTGTTTTGAAAGCAGCGTTACCATTTGTCAAGTATTTTTTATGTTTTTAAGCACATTGAACTTTAAATACATTTTAAATTTTGGCACTTTCGTAAAAAAACATTTTTATACCCTCCACCACAATTAGTTGTGAAGAGGGTATATTAAGTTTGTCATTCCGTGTGAAACTTTTTAGCGATGTCCGTCTGTCTGTCTGTCTGTTGAAAACACGCGCACTTTCGAACAATTTAAAAGAAATGAATAAACTTGGTGCCAAATTTCTTGTAGTTATCCTAAGCAGTTTGGGATTGAAATTTAGCAAAATCGGTACAGTAGGACCAGAGCTATGAATCAAAATGTGGAACCACCACCTAAAAAATGATAATTTATTTATAAAAAATAATATAAATGGTGGAACAAGGCACGGAATGAGATAAGATTTTGCAAAAATTTGTTTTATTCGACTGGAAATCACGCTGTTAAATTTCGTGAAGATCCGTCCATAATTTACCCAAAGCCCCATATAAACACTTCTCCCGGAAAACAGTTTAGTACGCCTTAAGCCGTTCTTAATAATGCTATCAAAATTAAATTGAACACTTCACTACTCACACTAATAAACTTCGTGATGCTCGGTCCATGATTTACTATAGGCCCCATATAAAGCCCACTGAGCTGTCGGTGGAGGGTATCAAAGATTCGGCACAGCCGAATAAGCACTCTAACTTGTTTTTTCAAAAATTGTGAAATTTTTGTTTGATGTTAGATGTGAGCAATGGAAACTCGTTTCCTACTTTTTTTTTGTATTACGAATATTTACTATACATTTTTTAACTGTATTTAACAGCAAATTTATCATTTTTGTGGAGCGCTACCGCTTTTGTTTACCGAGTACGGAATAATATTTAACGATAATTATTGATAACTAACGAATTTTTACTACTTTACGACAAATTTTTGTTGTCAAAATGTATAGAATTTTAGTACTGATTATCAAAATATATGTTCACATTTAACAAATATTTGACGAAAATTACAAAAATGCGTGACCGTAAAATTTATCTACATTTATCTATTTCTATTAAACTTTATTATTGAAAAAAATAAAAGAATTATGTTATTTATAGCATGTTAAATGATGTTTGATCTAGAAAACTTTATGCAAAGTCATACAAATGTTTAATTAAAATAGTGGTTACGTGCTGAGGGTCAAATAGTTGTTTAACGTGACCATATCTTAAAAGTTTACTTACTCTACCCGAAAAAAATGTTGTACTAATTTGTGCAAAACATTTTTCTCTTTCAAACGCTCTAATCTACACAATTTTTAGTTAAGGGAACGCTTTTAAGTATCATTCAGATCCTGTCAAATTCAAATATCAGTAACGGAACAAACCTTTTTTTAAGTTTATTTTTTTAAATAAACTCGTAAAAACCGGCTTGTTTTTGATTTAAAATGAAATCATAATTTTTACGCGCGAATTGAAAATAAACTTGTATACACTCTCAATATTTTCTCAATATAGATTACAATTTCAGTTAATTTTACGTACAGAATATTGTAAGTGTTCATTCTGGAGTATCCGGTTTTCGACTATTGGGTTTTTTTCGAGTATGGAACTAATCTATTTTTGAATTTCAAAATTCTTCTACTAATCGAACAACAAGTGATTGAGTGGATTCTCTAATACATGCACAGAAAAAATTATCGCCAAATTTTTCCAATTAAACCATTAATCAAGAATAATATTAGTTTTAATACAAAATTTAATCAATTGAACATTTTTGGGTGAAATTAATTAATTGTTAATATAAAAAAATATTTATTTATTAAGTTTTTAATCTGTTTTGTTATTTTTATTATTATTTTGATCTTGACCGACTTTAATATTTGTTTATTTTTTTTTTTACTTTCAAGTATTTTGTAAATATTTATTTGACACAAAATTTACAATTCAGCCTTGATGACAGTGAGTAGCGTTAAAGCTCTTTAAAATTAAAGTGGAATGTAATGAAAAAATCTTTCAACTATATTTTTTAGTAACAATAAAAATAAATATTGGATCTTTATTTATGAGACCATAGAGTAGAATAAAATTAAAAATAAAATAAACTGAAAACAAAAAAAATAATTAGAATTTTTTTTGAGGAACGTTTATGTATCTTGTTGGCTTTGCAACTTTTTAGCTTGAGAAGTTTTTTTATTAAAGTAAAAGCAAATTTGTATTCTATTAGATAAGCAAATTTAAGCCATTAAAATCTTGTAGGATTATCAGGCTGAAATTAAGTAAAAAGAAGTTAGAGTGATAAATTCGACTGGGCGGAATCTTTGTTAATATGGACCGATCTTGAAGAAATTTGCTAAAGTGATTTATAGTCATAAAAACTGTGGCGAACCAAATTTTATTACATAAACATTATTTGTTACGGTTTTAGGCTAACAAAAATGTTTTCCGAGAGTAGGCTTTATATGGGGCTAATGGTCAATTATGGACCGAACTTTAGGAAGTATGTGGAAGAATTAAATTTGTGTAATTTTTATCACATTCTAAAAAGATTTTTAGAAATTCACCAAACAAATCGCAAATTTTCAGGCATAATATGAAAATAACATTTTTCAAAACACAAATACAATATTGTAAATTAATACGATTATACGACGTTACTACAAGCTTGTGAATTGGACAAATATATTGGTGTCATATTGTTCTTTTCTTTAAAGTCGTTTGAAAGTAAGTAAATAGATGGACATACGAACATGGCTTAATCGACTGATGGACCCAGGATAAATATACTTTATGGGGTCTTAGATGAATTAAAAAAATGTTCACACGAAATGACAAACAAAGTAAACCCTCTTAATAGCTATTTATAGTGGATGTTATACCAAGATAGACAACAAGAGTTAGGTTTTTCTCACTTTTTTTGTATTCATTTTGTATGATGTTAATAAAAGGACAAAGCATGCTAACGAGTACAAATATCTATTTGTCAACCCCCTTTTCTTCTTTAAAGTTGAGCAGCAAAAGATGAAACGTGTGAACCACGACTTACAAGTTAAAAATTTATTTCAACCCACAAATATTTCTTATAAAAATTCTGAATTTGATTGCATTTCAATTTAGTCAGTAGCTCAATTATTTTTTAATTTGCGGCTTATTTTACGCGGTTCAGTCAAAACTAACTATTACTTTAACTTTCAGTTAACTGTATGTGTTTTGCTAGTTGTAAGGAGTATTTGAAAATAAACACTTAATACCGCTCCTAAGTGTTCGGTTCGGTAGTGTTTATGTAGAAAAGCATTAAAAAATATAACGTTTCCCTGTTAGTCATCTTTCAAACCCAAAAATAATACTGTTCTTATCTAACTTTAAAAAAAGATGAGAACATTTAATTCCGTTCGGTTTATTTTTAAACTTCATTGTATTCGGTTCAGCTCATTTATGTTCGTACGTTTCTGTAGCGCTCTTTTGGCTGGTAAAAAAAACCAAACATTTTTTACAAAAACAAACTACACATACGAAAAAAGCAAAAAGCCAGCAAAAATAATTTTACCCAAACAAAACATACAATTCACTCACAAGCTGTTCCTGCTGCGGTCGTTGCTTAATTTTTTGTTTGTTCATTTCTTTATAAATGTAAAAAAAGTAACATTATAGAACATTAAAATATAATGTTTGTCTACAGTATCACTACAATTGTCCTGTTTTTTTTGACGAAGAACAGAACACTATATAATGTTCGGCTCTTTCTTGAAAATAGTTACGAACGGTATTAAGGGTTGTGTTTGTCTACACAAACACTAAAAAAGTAGATATCGTACCTGCGTGTGTGAGCCGAACGCTAAATAATGTTCTGTTTATTTTCGAACACTGGTTGTAACTGATAGTTTATTTTAGCTGAACATGATGAAATTGACTGTTAGTTTTAGAATCAACCAAACAAACGTTTTATTGCATTAAAAAGCATAAAATAAAGTCATAGATAAAAAAAGAAACGTTTTGTCAAGGTAAAAAACAAACAAATTTATCTCCATTTTTTCTGGGGAAAGTGAAAAATCATCATATAAAAATCAAACGAATCTAAAATATCATCAATTTAAATTGTAGCAATTTAAAAAAATAGAAAAATCATTGTTTTGTAGAAATGTTTGATAAAAGACCACAATAACTTGTGCACATCAAATGGAAAAAAAGGAAGAGGAATGATAAACGTTGCAAAATTTATATGCAATAGGGAGAGCCTTAAAAAGTTTTCAATAAAAAACTGATTTTCTTTTTTATATTTTATGAAAAAAAAACCTTTTTAAAATAACGCAATTTAAGGCCAAAGAATTTTACAAAACTTTATTTGGAAAATTTTTAAACATTTTCTAAAATTTATTATGGTTTTCCAAATAAGGAAACCCCTAATGTCCTCCCTCCCTGGATAGTAACATAAATACAGATTTCCACATGCATTCATAAATGGCTACGTGCATGGATACGTGTAAGCACTGTGCAGTTGTTTCGAATGCGTGTTTGGGTGTATGCGTGTGCCAGTTCTTTAAAGACCAAATATTTTGAATGTACTTCCTTCATTCGTTTTGTTTTCAGTATTTTACCAAAAAATGCAACGTAGATGTTACGTGCATTGTTTCTTGATTATTAAATACAATTGTGTACATTCATAAATACAAACGAACAAGTACCGGAATGTTGTCTGTTCAAATATGTGGAAATATATTCAACACATGTTAAAGAATTTTTTTTTGTTTTTTTTTTTTTAAATATTTTAATGAAGGAAATAAATAAAAACTATTTCTGAGTTCACTTTGGGGTTTAATAATGAAAAACAATAAAAATATTTTATGATCAACATAACGATATGGTTTCGTATAAACAACAACATAAACATGTTTAATGAAAACCTGTGTCCATTTTGGAGCAAATAAAAGAACATGTCAAAACAGAAATCTGGCAGAAAGCAAAGCAAAAAAAAAAAGAATCAAAATACCTTAACTGCTAATAAATTTTAATCATTTCTTAAATTTATTCATTTTCTAATTTTTATTTTTATTTTCTAAACCTCGTATATAAAACCAATATGAAAATATATTTTATTTTATTAAAGACAAGTTACACTGTATCCCAGCGGTAGCTAAAATGAGTTAAGAGGCTTACTATAAGGCCTTATTTAGCAGACAACAGCTCTACTCGCCGCATTTCATACTTAATAATTTTTTAAACAGGTTGTGATGTGGGCACAAGCTCTTCCACACTTCCTATAATAACAACTTCGATCACTTCCCAAAGAAGGGGCTAAGGAAGGTCACTAAAAATAAAAAAAATAAATAATAATGAGCAACTTTTTTTTCTCCCTTCGTAAAGAAGGGAATAGCGAAAGTTCACTGAATATTTTGGAAGGTCTTCTAAAAGAAATTTATACCTTCTGGAAGGCATACTTCGGATACCATACTAAACGAATCTTTAAGAAAGGAGTATAGAGTCTTTCAAAAAAGACTGCTACTTGAGGTCTTTCGAATATTAGCCGCTGGGATAATGAAACCGTTTTCGTAGTGGGAATGACGCGATATGTTGGCTCAAAAATAATGCAAAACTTCGTTGCAGGAATAAAAACAATCGGTATATAAACGAAGGTTTTTCTCTAAGTGTAAGTTGTGATAGTAACGACGACGGCGATCATGGTTATTTTAATGGCTTTTATATGTGGTGTCGTAATCTCATACAATAACATTTCTTTTACCTTAAATGTAACATAATGAAAAAGAGTGTTTTTGATTTTCAACTTTTTCTTTTTTTTTGCTAAAAAACAATAAAAAACAGAAAGTGCAACATTTACGGGTAATTTCCACTTGTAACTGCTGTAAAAGTCATTATTTGGCATTGACAGATTTAATGAATTGTAAAATAGAAGTTTGATGTTAAGAAATATTTTGTTTTCGATTGATAAGTGTTTTTAACAGAAAATACAAGTAACTGAAAAACAAGTTAAATTTTTATTAAGTCAATGGCCACAATACATTATTTATGAACATATTTTCAAGAATTTTTTTTATTTATTCATCATATTGTTATCCTGTACAACAAGACATTAACAGCCTTTTCATGGATTTCGAACGTTAACGTTCGCATAGAAAATTGCATTGAAATTTTAAAATTTGTTTTTGTTTGAAATATAACTGTCTATGCGAACGTTGGCGTTCGAAATCGTTAAACAGGCAGTTCGTCTTATAATTACAGTGCAGGATTACAAAAGGTCAATGGAAACTTGCAAAACTATATTTAACAAAATTTTAACAAAATTTTAAGTTACATACATACATATTTGATAATTACATAACAAAGAATATATCGAGGGCTATTTTTCAAATAGCGCTATCTGCAAAACCGCAATTTACAGGAGAGCGAAAAAACGGACTTTTTCGATAACTCCAAGAGTATTAACTTAACTTTATTTTAGAATGTTACAAAAAAAAAACAAGGTCTAAATAATACATACACACAGCGTTAAAAGTGACACGATAATGACACCATATTTGGTTACACCATATCTGTTTATTATGGAGGTATTTTTTATATTTGCAAAAAGTCATATTACTTTTCTTCATGTATCGGGAGATTCATCGTGAGGTTTAATTTATAGTTTATAATATAAAAACAGTGAACTTAAAAATTTTATTATCGGTCAAGAGAACAATTTATGACATTTACTGTTTGGAAATGATATCATGTAAATATTGGCCATGACTTGTCTGAGGTGACCCATTCGAACGGTCCAATTTTGGCGGCTCGTTCGAGTTTGTATGACCCGATATGTTTATAATAATTGTGCAATAGGAATACTATACATATATTCCTCTTACTCCCACTGGAGCATAGGGCGCCTTAAAGGCGATTCGTAAGCAAATTGTATTTCGAACAAGTGGGTTGCTGGCCCTCCTTTCTTAGATTGGTGATAGGGCTGCTATCTTCGTGTCCATTTCCACGATGCAGTCATGCTTCAGCAAATATTCATGTAATTTGCCTACTTGCCTGAGACGTTAAGATGTACTTTAAACATTCACGTTACATGACTGGGCGCCTTCTCACATTAGCTAGCTTTCAGAGGAATCTGAAAAGCCTTTGCCCCAGAAATACTTGGTCTAGAAGTGAGTAGAGAGGAATCGGTACTGGTCACTCCCAATTGAATGACAGTCAGAAAACTTTCCGCACTACGTCCACCAATGCTAAAAGTCCCATGCCCCCAAGAATACTAAGAGCCATTAATTTTCTTAAAAAAAAACAAATTTTTGGGGATTATCGGCTGTTTTTTTGAAAATTGTGGGATTTGTTTTGTAAGTTTAACATTTTTTTTTAGCTGGCTTGTTTTAAGCATTAAAAAATGTATTTACTTGTAAGATTTTAATAAGATTATTAGCTAACTTTCAGGTATGGTTTCGCAATTATTTTACTTTTAACATTTTAAGGGCCGATGTTGAATGTGAACCACACCTAAACATCAAGTTTTTTTCTGCATTTAATTCGACATTTCTCAATTTCAGACTAATGCAATTTGAACCATGGAAATATACACAGTCGAGCAACGCGTTTAAGTTATTCAGGTTTATAATAAAAATGGGCGTTCAAATCAAAACGTATACCGTGCACTTCGAAGAAAATCCTCTTCAATGATGAGGCACATTTTCACCTCAGTCGATTCGTCAATAAGCAGAATGGCCGCATTTGGGCGAATAATAATCCAAGAGTGATTGTCGATAAACTAATGCAGCCACAAAGAGTGACTGTTTGGTGCGGCAGTTACTGTGAATGGTGTTCGCTATCGTGAGATGATAACGAACTTTTTATGGCCCGAATTGAAAGATATGGATGTTGATGATATGTGGTTTCAACAGAACGGTGCCGCTTGCCACTAGAGTTTTTCTTTTCCCGGACTTTTTCATTTCCCGGGAAAGCGGGATTAATTTTTCAATTTCCCGGGATCCCGAAAATTTATTATTTAAGTTATTTGAACAAATAGCATTTCCTGAGATCAATTAAATAAGTTTATAAATGCATTCAACTTTATTATTTCTGTGACCAAAAGGAAAAAGTGCTTAATGGCACCTTAAGATCTTCATGTTCAAAAATACACATGGGCAAAATTGTAATTATTTTTTAGGATTTTTGAGTTGTAGCAAAATGACTTTTTGGTTATTGGTTCTCAATGTGCCATAACATTTGGAATAATAAAAACTTCTTATCTGTGACATTATTAATGTTTAGGAATAAAAACTTAAAAATTAAAACCGCAAAGAACTGATGCTTATATTAAATTCGCAGTAAATTTCCAAAAGCCACCTTTCAAGTTTTAAATTGTTCTTCTATAAAACTAAATAAATTGACTTAAGCACTTATTGTCACAGAATTACTTCAAAGCCAACAGTAGTAATATTAAACCAAAAAAGTTAAATTCTTTAAACAAATTATTACAAAACATTTCTTTTAAAAAAGGATTTTAGTTCAGAATAAGCATTTACAGAATCGTTTGAAAGTTTATTTCTAATTTTTATCAAGAAAATTTCAATAACAAAACACATTTGTTTCTACGGATGTTTGCCTTTATTTCCAAAGGAACATTTTATAATTTCTAGACACTTTCAGTTTTCTTAGCACTTCCTTCAAAACTTGTAATTCCCGTTATAAACAATATTATTTTCTTCAAATCGAATAAGCGTTTTCTTTATTAACAACTTTTGCCATCATCTCTTACTGAATCTAATCCGAAAAATCTGTTATGCAGCTGTTCTGCATAAAAAATCATTAAATTTTTTGAAGCAAGTTGGAAAAACTTTTTTTCGTTTTTATAAAATAAATATGGGTCTTTTAACAATTTAAAAATTCTGTACATTTTTATTCTTCTTCTTTGGAAATTGCAGAGCATTACACATTAAAAATTGAATTAACATCTCTTTGGCGATTGGCAAAAATGTCTTAAGTCAGAAACGTTAGCTTTTCGTTATATTAAATCAAAAAATATTTATTTGGTGTATTTTATAGACCTTTTTCCTAAGAGCAAAAATCAAATTGCGTTTTTTTGACTTAAGAGTTTTTTGCCTAACGGCACAACTTATTTACAATTTTACATATCAGCAGTAAAGTTGTCATAATTAAATTAAAAAAAATTCCGGGAATTCCCGCACAAATTTCCCGGGATTTTTATCCCGAAACATGTGCGGGATCCCGAGATTTTTGTCCCGGGAAATCCCGTATGAAAAACACTACTTGCCACACAGCTAACGAAAAAATGGCTCTTTTGCGCGAGAAATTCAATGGCCGTGTTATCTCACGTGGCGGGGATGACAATTGGCCGCCAAGATCATGTTATTCGACACCGTTGGACTTCTTTCTTTGGGACTGTTTGAAAGAATAGGTGTACGTCGATAAGCCAGCAACAATTTAACAGTATTAAAGGATGAGAAAATTCGGCATATTAACGGTATAGAACCTCAATTATGCCTCAGCGTCATCGAAAATTTGGACCATCGGATGGACGTGTGCTGCCGAGCTCGCGGCGGCCGATATTTTGTTCCATACAATATTGAACCATACCAATATTATCATAATAAAAAGAAATGACAATAATTTTCTAAATAATTTGCGTTTTATTCAAAATTAACACCGGCCACCACCATTTTTATATTTTTTTTCATTTGAGATTCATAACATGTTTGTTTTACTTATTTTATTTTAATTTGCGTTATTCGTGTGCCTCTCTGCAATATGTTTGGATGATATCTGCATGAGATTTAAACCAATTTGAAGACAATTGAAATTTAGTTAATATATAGTTAGTGTTTTTTGCTACTGACTTTTAAAATGCATTAGATTACTAGTAAATTTAATACTTGAGGGTTACAAGTTCCAAAGGCGAATTGAGTGTAATGTTCGGTATTTGACATGCATCAAATCATTGGAACTTTGTTAACGTGTAAACGAGAGTCTCCTATAGAGACACATATGTATACGCTATTTTATAACTTTGTGCAACAGAGTCAATTTTCTTATTTTCAATAAATCGATAAAAGTTACTCCATACAAGTTACTTCCATATGATGTGATATGATCAAGTCTCCTTAAACCGTACACATATCTAATCACTGCATTATAACTAAGTTCCAATTTCCTCAAGCTGCTTGAATCACTACTTCCACAAAATTCACAAATAACAATAAATCTTTCTTTGGCATTCTATAAAACAAATATATATTAAATATAACATCCTTAATGTTATCAGTAGTTTCTTAATAAAATAAAAATCCGCCATAAAAATGAAGTTAAATTTATGAAATAAGTTTGATTAAGTGTTTTACAAGACCCCCGCAAAGTCGCCACAATTAAACTGAGGTTTTGTTTTATCCACATAAAAATTTGATAGTTATTGAAGGTTTATTAATGGCTTTTCTAATGTCTTTTCTAATGGCAAATAAATTCTATTTTTTGACAAAATCTTGATTCATCTTTGTTTACTTGAAAAAAACAAATTTATTTACAGGGTAGCGCAGAATAATCTATATGGTTTAAATGTGTTATTACTTTTTTTATTTATGCGATTATTTTTTTTTAATACAGTTCATTATTGGGGAATTGTTGTTGATCAGCTTTGAAAAATTATATCCTGTAGGTGATGTACACATACGGGCTCTTTTTAACATATTTTCCAAAACTTTTGCGAAATTTAGGAGGGCATTTTTTTGTTTGACTGTAAAGTTATTCATAATTAATGTTGGAGTCAAACTAATGGATTATTTCAAGTAAAAATTCAGGATTAAAACAATTTAGAAATTCTTGAATCAAGCACACTTTGAGATTAATTTTAATCTCACTTTTACTTAAGTCTGTCCCTTTTTGTAATTATTTCAAGCACGGGGCACTTCAGTAATTCGTACTTGAATAAAGCATTCTGCACTTAGGTTAGATTGGGCTCCATTTGCAACCGTTATCAAGCACAGCTCACGTTGGTCCATTGATTAGTTTCCGTTGTGCTACAATGTTACACCGCCTCCCAAGGATCCTTTATTGCCTGGCTGCTAATATTAAAATTTAGCCACCCGATTGATTCAGTAATTGAGTTGAACCTGTTCAAATCAATATCAGAGAGACTGGATTTATTCCCAAGGGTTATTTGACCAAACAGTTCAAGTCTTAAATCTGCGAATGGCCGACAATGACAGAGAAGAAGTTTGGTTGTCTCTTTCTCCTCCTTATCGTCACCGCATCCTTTACATACGTCATTGTAAGGGAGCCCTAGCAAAGCATGGGCGTGCCTCCTAGGTGCTGTATGGGCAACTGTAATGCCTGGGTCATATTTTCTTGGTTTCCCGACAGGTAGTTTCATTAAACCATCTCTGCTTACTCTTTGGGAGTGAAACACGTTTATTATATGTTGAACCGTCTTGATTCAAGGTGGTGCCTGCATACGCCAACGAATCCGCCATGCAGTTTCCATGAACGTCCCTGTGTCTGGGGATCCACTTAAGGGTAACCACTGAATGTCTCGCTATCTCATCCAGAGACATCCGGCATTCTTGGCGATTTTCGATGAGATGAACACAATTCTCCAGGGATCTTTTGGTCACCTTGCAATCGGTTATAATGTAAATATTCCTGTCAGATATCTCACGATACAAAAGAGCCATTGTATTCTTGGCTGTGTGGCTAGTTCCACCATCCTGTTGGAACAACATATCGTTCAGGTCCATGTCTTCAATTTCTGGCAACATAAAGTCTGATATGATCTCGTGATAACGAACACCATTCACGCACAGGTGATTTCAGATTTCCTACGGACCCGGTTTGATGAAATTTTCGCACAATACTCCCGGTTGTGGACACATTTTGTCGATTATGCTGACCAAAGAAATTACGAAGTGCACGAAATGAATTCTGCTGTTATCGTAAAAGGCTTCAACAATCTAAACGCTCTGCTTAATTGTGTACCTCTATATTGTTGAATTTATCAAACACTGAAGCAAAGACATGTCAAATTAAGTTGGGCAAAACACTTGACGTTAATTGGTCTTATTTGTCAGTGTTGAGCGTTCAGAAAATTATCAGTCTAAATTTTATATAAATTTTATAAGCTGCCTCATTTTCAATTTAATTAAAGGGTGGTTATGTGGCCGATGTTGATTTTGAATAAAACACAAATTATTTAGGAAATAATTGTCATTTCTTCTTATTATGATAATATTGGTATGGTTCAATTATGTATGCAAAATATGGGCCAAGTGGCTGCCACGACCTCGGCGGAACATTTTCATCCGAAGGTCCAAATTTTCGATGACGCTGAGGCATAATTGAGGTTCTATACCGTTAATGTGCCGAATTTTATCATCCTTTAGCTCTTGAATTGTTGCTGGCTTATCGACGTACACCTTTTCTTCAAATAACCCCAAAGAAAGAAGACCAACGGTGTCTAATCACATGATCTTGGCGGCCAATTGACATTGCCACCTCGTTAGATAACACGGTCATTGAATTTTTCGCGCAAAAGTGCCATTATTTCGTTAGCTATGTGGCAATTGGCACCTTCCTGTGGAAAACACATATTGTCTACATCCGTATCTTCCGATTCGGGCAATAAAAAGTTCGTTATCATCTAACGATAGCGAGCACCATTCACAGTTACTGCCTGACCGGCCTCATTTTGGATAAAATACGGCCCGATGATGCTGCCAGCCCATAAACCGCACCAAACAGTCACTCTTTGTGGTTTATCGACAATCACTCTTGGATTATCATTCGCCCAAAAGCGGCAATTCTGCTCATTGACGAATCGACTGAGGTGAAAATGTGCCTCATCACTGTTGCCATTTCTTGCCACCATACTGACCATTGACGACGTTTGAAGATGATTTTGCACGATATGCATTTGATTTAAACGCTTATTTTATTAATATGCCTGAATAACTTTAACTAAAATAAAAATATTCCCCATTTATATACCGTATTAAAAAAATAATAATAATTATTTCTTAAATAAAAAGTTATAACGAATTCAAACCCCTTCGTTAATTTTGGGATACCCTGTATAAGATTTTAAAAATACCGCACACACCCTCTCAATTCAAACTTGGAAAACTTATAAGTGTGTTTGTATGTGTTAGTGAATAACTGAACGAATACATTTAAATAAATATGGAACCGTATAACTAAGTATTTATAACAAAAACAAAAACAGGAAAAGTCTTGGATTACGAATTGTTTACGGTAATTGATGTTTTTTTGAAGATTCTTTGACTCTGTTTAACATAAAAATACTACTTAATTCAAATAACAAAAAAATACAATACGTAAGACTTAAAAGTTCATTCGCAAATAAAAAAAAATATACAAATACTCTCTCTAAAATATGCTTAGAAAACTTTTCAAGCCAAACTCTCATTTCTTAATTCCCCTGGTAAATCTTCGTATACATTTCATTAAATTAATGACAAATTTTGTTGATTTGTTTTTTGTTCATTTTCCCTTATTCATTTAAATAGTGCGATAAATACAAGTTTAGAGTTTTTTTCTGTTTTTATTTTATTCTCAACATTTCATTTGGTTTTTGTTTTATATTCTGCAAATGAAGTGTGTAGAAATTTGCAGAATACAATACAAATTCAGAATCATAAAATCTTTTTTATGTTTGGAAATCAACAAAATAAACGTCGTTTTTAAATTGACAGGTTTATTTTCTGGCATAAATGTGCATAAGGAACGAATTTATTTTTATGGAAAATGTAAAACACTTCGTTTTATTATAACAAAAGGAAAAATTTACATAAACAATAAAAGTAGTTCGTATTTTTGCTACTAGAGAGACATCATGAGAAATATAAGACAAAACCAGAATTTTGGTTTAAAACACTGAAACATTGAGATGCCACAATTGCGGTGTGTGGATTTTATTAAAATATTTATGTAGATATTTTTAATCAAAGATTTTGCAAATGCTGGCAAAATTTACGCAATTATTTTAGAATTTAATAAATGATTTTATTGAATTTGTGTAAGTTGATTTCAAATGACTTTTTGAAGAGAACTTAATAAATGATCCTGTCGTTTGGCAATAATGTGCAAAACTATACACAGAAAGAAAAATAGTCGGGATGTACCCCATTTGGGAGCCATGGAGAATCATGCTTATGTGTCCATATAAATATGGGTCTTTTTATGTTTTAAATTTCTTTAAAATCAGCTAGAAAGTTTGTGAAAGGCATAAATTGCCCCTACCTCCCCTTGTGGTCCTATTTTTTAAAAGCCGTATAGCTTTATCCCAGGAAAAACTTTTTGAATTTTGGTAATGGGTGGTAGTAATTTCATATATTACCTGGTAAGTAGTTGTCATTACAATTGTGATTATTCTCAAAACTTCAATAAGCACTTACTGGTAATGACCTCAGCAACTACTTATTACTTCTATTATTTTCACTACTGAATATTTGCTTACTAATAATCAGCTCAATAACTACTTATAAGTTGTGTTGTTTTCAGTACTGAATATCTACTTACTGGTAACGAGTTTAACAACTACTTATAAGGTCTCTTAACTAGTGATTTTTTGGCTTTAAGTATGTATATTGTAAGTACTTACAATTCAACTTACTCGTAGTTAAATAATAACTAGATACTTTTTTACTTCTAGTAAGTGTATTGTAAGTACTGAATTCTGTGGACACCTCGAACAAAAATATGTAGTATTGTATTTTTTATTGTATTGTATTGCGAAAACCTGCAGCAATAAACGTAACATCAGATAATGAAGTAGAAGATTTAAATCTGAGTTTTAATTCGATAGGTGATACGAATATTAAACTATGAGTTAAATCACACTTAATGATTTACATAGTGACTTAAACTTGTCAAAATTTACCTTGAAATTATTCGCTTCGTGTTTGAAAGAAAACCCCCTTTCTTTCGGACACAGATACGCGCGTTTTTTACTTTCGAAATCGCCCTAAGATATATGGAATTCCTTTCAGAAGGTAGTAAGTAGAGTTTTAGGAAACAACAGAAGCCATAACGATTGTCACATAATTCCAAATAAGATGGAAGACTTTTATGCCGTGGGTGTATATCAAATAAATAAAAAATCCGTATTATTTGAGAAAAAACATGGTTGAAATATGGTTAAAAAAACATGTTATGGTCCTTGCAATGGCAACAATCAAACTTTTGTTGATTTTAACAAACATTTTTTCACAATGGATAATATTTTGTGTCTATTTTACAATAAAGTGTTAACCTCCCTTGAAACTTCAAATATGTTTGAATTTAACAATATAATGTTTAAATAAAATAAAACTACAACGTAACACTTAAACATATTATGGTTACCTTAACCATATTATTATCACGGCAACCATATTATGGTTAAATTCATCTCTCCAAAAGCTATAATCATATCATGATTGCCTGCAAACGTGTTATGGTTAATAATAAATAACAATAATATGTTCGAAATTATAACATTTTAAAGCATTGTATGTTTTATTTAAAATTTAAAATAATAAGTTTAAAAAGCAACAACATTCTGGTCGTTTGCATTTTACAATAGTTGCTTGGTTTGCTTAAAATTCTCATTCAATTTGTTTTAATTATTGATTAAAACACATGAGTTTACGTAGAATTTTTTATAAAAGTGGAACAGAACACCCATCAGGTATAAAAAATTAAATACAATTATAATTTGACTGGAAGGACAAATGTACACATAGAGCTCGTGCCTTAGCTTTAACAATAATTAGAATTGTGGTTATTTTTTTGAACTATTTATGGTTTTTAATCCAAATTTTTAATATTTTTAATCAGGCTTCATCAAATTTACAATTACAAATTTACACACTTTACAAACAAATTGAAAAAATGGATGAAATAAATAACTATAATATGATTAACATGGAAACTACTATCGTTATTTCTGAACATAATATGGTTACTTTTGTCAAAATTCTGGGAGATTTTGACCATACTATGGATAATTTTGAAAATAATGTGGTTAGTTTTGACTATTATAATAGTTAATATTGACCAAAATATGGTTAAGTTTGACCATACTATGGTTGATTTCGGGAATTTTTGTTGTTGATTTTAACCATACTATGGTAATATTTAAACATAAGCCTGCAGAGTTCCCCGGTAGGCTAGGGCTAGCTCGTAGCGAGCTAATCTATCAGCGCCGGGGGCGCGGGTTCGATTCCTGCCGGAGACTCTGGTTTCTTTCCTGCAGACAAGCATAAATCTTCGCGTTATTAGCTAAGAAAATTAAAAAAAAATTTTAAATCCAACCATAGTATGTTGCTCTTAGAATATGGTTACCTTCAACCACATTTTTTCTACGTGAATTAATAAAAAAACCGTATTATTTGGAGTTTGTAATTACAGGAGCACACATGCCATTGATATTTTGACTTGTTTTCTTGTGACGAAACATGTGAAAGATTTCACAGAGGTCTCTCAGTAATAGAAGAGCATTATCAGCGCCATTGGGATCATACCATGATGTGTAAACATTGCTCGAGGCAAATTCGTGAAACGTCAACGCAACATAAAAGCATAAATCGAAAAGGAAAAATATTAAATTTTTACCAAAAATAGAATTATGTAAACAAACTAAATTGTCTCTTAACACTTAATACTCTAATTCAATCAACACAACCGAAACAAACAACTTTGATAACTTATATGAATGTGGCAGTGTAAATAAAACCGAACTGGCAAAATAAAATAAAGTAATTTGTTGTTATTTTTGTTTTTTTCTTTACCCACTTACAACTTCATTTAGAGTTGACAAAAATTCAACCAATTGTAGTTGGGACTTTAAGAATAGATAAACTCATTGTTTATTGTTGTTGTTTTTGTTTAAGCTTTGATATTGTTACGAGTAAAATTTGGGCTTATAATTCTTATTTGCTTAACAGTTTTATTTGTATAGTTTTTCTAAAATCTTTGGACGAAGTTTCCTGACGATCTGCCGTAAGCAACCAGTCAAATGCGCATTGGAATTGCTTATCCCATTAACAATAAATTGCAGTTTAACAAAAGTATGAAATGGGAATTTAGCACATTTTAAGGAAACCTTGTTAATTAATTTTTTGAATCCCAAGAAAAACTTTGATAATAAATTTTTTATTGAAAATTCAAATTTGGATGTTTTTGCTAATTTTATATTGCAACTTTCTTATTTTTTGTCCGATGATATCAATTTTTTTACAAATAAGTTTTGGAACAAAATTGTCTTTAAGATATGGGCTTAAAAATTAAATATACAATTTTGTTTTGCCTTAACGGAAGGTCTGAAAATGTTGAATTTTGAAAAAACGTAGAACGTAGAAAAAATCGTTTTGTTTCAATCTTAAGGCATGTAACTCAGTGAATTTTTGTCCGATAGAGACAGTATGGGATGAAAAAGATATCCTTGTTACAATGTCAACTTTACGTCATTCTCAATCCGTTCTCAAGATTGTTGCAAACAGCCTTAAAAAATTGGGGTTTCGCGTATGTCTTTAAAACGCTTCTTGAAAAAATATATGAATGTCATTTTCGCCTTCAGCAGCATCTCATTTTTGAGGCTTTGGCAAAAAGTTTAAAATTTGTGAACCGGTGTTATCGATGAAGTTTTGACGCCAATTCGAGCAAAAATATAAATTTCCTTTTGAATAGTGAAATTAAATTTTGCTATTATAAATTAAATTTTGCTTTTAAAAATATTACCATCAAAATGCCGATACCCTTAAAAAAAAATATGGAAACCGTTAATCACTTCCGGATATTTCAATGCAATTTTTTTTTAATAAATTCAATTAAAAAATAAAAATTTTTAAAACTCTAGCACTCTTACCTGTTACAAAGCATTCGCTTTCCAAAAAATAGAATCTTTAGTAGAATTTATTTTCGATTTTATTTTTCCGTTTAACAAAAGCACAAGATTAATACATAACAACATTTGTAATAAACACACGAGTATGAGTAATATTTACTTTCAGTAAATTTTATTACGTATACGCAATCTCTTGTAAACATTTTTAATTAATGATGAATTTTAAAATAATTTCATTTTTTTCGTTGCGAAACCAATGACGCATTATCATTTATTTTACCGTAAATTCTATTGAAATCAAATTTGTTTGAAAAATATAAACGATTTAATCCCTTAAAGGAGTACAGGGTGGGTAACGAATGGTGACTCCTGATTAAGAAACTCATACACTAGATCTTATTATAATTCAGATGAATTATATTATCTCTATTTATTAGAAATAAATACATGTTAAATGCGTTGCTTTTAAATAACTTATAACAGCCTTTAAGCTGGCAGCGGAATTGCCTTTAGTGTTGTTTTAATGTTTTTGCTTTAAATCATACAATCATTTGGTGGTTTTTGTTTTTAAAACTGCTCGTTTGGAATAATTCAAACATTAGGCGCAGTAAGGTCAGAAGACCTTGAGAGCAACCGGAATATGCAGTTTCTAGATATTTTTTTTTTGGGAAATTTTCATTGCAATTCTGTCATAACAGGCCTGGCTACATGAGACTTTGCAGCATCTTGCTTAAAGTACACAGCGTTGAAACAGACTTGGATGTATTTTAAATGACCTGCAGTTTCGGCTGTGGTACCTTTAAATTACTTTTCTTTTTACCGACTTCCAGATAAAGCTTGCATATTTCAGGCTGAATTAAAGTCCATTAGAAAACTGTTCGGCATACTTTATGAAAAGAACATTCCTGGCAAAATAAAAATATTTGCAGATAGCCAGGCTGCACTACTGTCACCAGAAACACATATGCAACAAGGAGTTGCATATATCGTAACATGTATTTTCTCTGCACGCATTAGACCCCGTCCATCGTCGTTAGCCAGTATAAGATAGAGTTATCCAGACTGTAGGTCAGTGAAAGTTAGTCTGAAAGCAAACATACCCAAAACTAAGGCAATGAAGTTAATGCGGCAATCTCATCTAAATTCTCAGTAAACGAACAATAAATCGACGATATTAATAGCTTTGAATGTATTGGTAGAATTATCAGCACAGATGGCGCAACGAAACTCGAAGAAAAAAACCGGCTGAAGATAGCAAAGGTCAGTTTTGATATGTTAACCACGGGCCGGAAACCAAACACTATTTGCAATACAACGAAGGATAGAATATTTGAGTCTTGTGTCAAATCTACATTCTTAGATTCCTAACGAAGACACTTATTTGGAAGTTGCAGACATTCATCAACAGATGCTAACGTAACATTTTAAACATTGTCTAACGATAGTTTACTAAATATAACTCGACAAACTACAATCGAAAATGAAAAACGTTTGGCTGTAAAACAAAATCAAAAAAGATGAAAGCGAAATAATGAACTCTGGCTTGGAATGGAATCCTCAGCAAATCGTTGAAAGTCCTAGAGCGACTTGGAGAAGAACCATTGGCAGCGAGACCAGAAAAACCTACGTAGCTAGGAATGGAACATAGTCGGAGAATTTTGTAAAATATATGTATGTATATGTATGTGATAAGACTAAGTTCGATTATTCATGAATTGTAAATAACGAAAATGTCATAATAATAATCCAGACTGAGCCATCTATCTGATAATACCTTAACTTGTTGCCCTGCAAATAGAGATGCTATTATGGTAAGAAACGGGAAGAAGAACTAGTTATAACGGGGTCTGCTTTAAATATAACCCAAGTTTTGTCAGTTACAGTACCCCAGGAAGCGAAACCATTAATACACAGAAAAAATTCTTTGTAGTTTTTTTGTCAATTAAAAAAAATTATTTAAAAAGTTTTAAAAAAACTTAATTAATGTAATAATTGAATCAATTATTTTATTTGTTGAACGAAAATAAATAATATAATTTTGATTTAATCAACATTTAAGTTGTTTTGAAATAAATTTTGTTTTAAACTAAAAATTAAATACCAAACAATTATTTCGTTTAAAATAAAATTCTTTAAACTTGCGAAATTTTTGTTTGAAATTTTCAAAATCAATTAACACATTGTTTAAAACGGCAAAGTTTTTTGATAGTTTTTTTTAATCAAAATATTAAAAATTTAAATTTTTTATTAATCAATATAATCATTATGTTAATAGGTGCAATATCAACAAATGGGTTGCTTGATTCTATGAATTTGATATAAAATTTGTGATAAGAGGTAATTTTTAATTTTTTCTGTGTAGATAGTTTATACACGCAGAGAAAAAACATGGTTGAAGTATGGTTAAAAACATATGTATTTAAGTCCAAGCAATGGCAGCAAATAAACTGTTGTTGTTTTTAACAAAACTTTTTTCAAGAATGATAAAATTTCAAATATGGTTGAATTTAACAATTTAATGTTTTAAAAAAATAAAGTTACAACTATACACTTAAGCATATTATGGTTACATCAACCGTATTATTATAACTACAACCATATTATGGTTAAATTCATCCATACAAAAGCTAACGGGTCCGCCATTTACCGTTTTTTTCAACTAGTGCTTATTTCGTGAATGGTAACACTTAGCTCATGTCTCATTTGACAGATAATTAGTTTTATCCTTCCGCTGAACGAATATGGTTGTGTATATGCTTGAACAACGCTGGGAACTATGCATTTTCGCTTCGCTAAGTAGGCCTGCGATCGACTTACAGAAGATGCCAATTTTGCCAAAAAAAAAAAACATCTTTTCAGAAGAAGCTCATTTTGATCTTGGCGGGTATTTAAACAAGCAAAATTGTCGCACCATTATTGTGACTAACAGAAGGGAAGTTCTTGATGTGTATCCAGAAGTCGCTGAACGATATATAAGCACACTAGCGAACTCGGTCTTCCTTTTGTCGAATTCTATTGCAGCTGCAAAATACTTGGAAATGAAGAGATATTATTTCGTATCGTAATTGATTCCCCAAATTTTATTTAAAACAGACATGGGTTATTAGGCAATCATCGTTTACAGGATTTCCCTCTACTATCGAGGTCCTATCAAAACGGAGTCAAAATCTACTCCGCTTGATTGCTGGCTTAGTCTTTTCTTGCTTCCACGTTAATCAGCCATTACCGAAAATTCAGTTTTAAGGAACTACGCATCGCATTGAAGTTATCTCTCATGGAGCGTCTATAGGCAAACTTGACAGTTGTCATTACAAAAGCCCTCTTCGAACTCAAAAAAGCGGTTCAACATGTTTTTGTCCTTAGCCATAATTTGAATGGCCTTCTGACAACATTTCAAACGAATCGATAAGTCTTCAGGATTGATTTTGCTTGTTATGTGCAATTTTATAAAAAATTCAATTAAGTTCCTTATGCAATAATATCTATAGCGATTGTCTGCTGATTCGCATTTGAGTAGTGATAAGTTACTTGTCGCAACTGTAAGATTAACTTGTATTTCAACAACTGTAGCTGCTGATAGTTTTCTACATCCCACCTGAGGGATCACGACGATAAAAAATAAGCCGATTGATTACACAAAAAAAATTTATATACGTTTTTTTTGTGCCAGCCACCCTGTATGTATTTTAATAAATAACCATCCTTTTCTTTTATGCTCGGGGTTTTAACGCATAAAATCATAAAAATAAAACCTTTAGAATACTTTTTTTTGATTTGCGTTTTACTTTTTCTGTACACACACACACACACAGCCACACACACAAATACTCTTTAGCTTATATAAGTGTTAGTACAACGTTTAAGAGTACACTACACAGAAAGGTTCAAGGATTTCGCAAAAATAAAACCCAACAAACAAGGTCAACGCCAACAATTTATAGAATGAACAAAATATAAAAATTTATTTAAAAAATAAAAGAATTTCTCTCTCAGGATTAATGTAGTGGTGAAATGTCTATTTTTTGCAGTCAAACCCAAATACAATTGATGAAAGCCCATTAATTATAAAACATACAAATTTTATTGGGGGAGTATTGTGAGTGGCTGTATAAAAAAGGGGTTTTTAAAAATTAATCAAAAATATGAATCAGAATGTTTTGCATAATTGTAGTGCTAACACCACTTTGCAGAGTCTTTTAGATATACTTTTTTTTTTTTTTGAGAAAAGTTTATTTATTAGATCAATTAATAAAAAATTCAGCATAAACAAATATTGTTATGTTTTCTCTCTACACACTGGTCCACAATCGAAGACTCTGGCATTATTAAAAAAAAAAATTAATCAAGATATTAAACATATTCATTTTGCCGAAAAGTAGTTTTAATGTCATATTTTGTACACATTTTTTATAATTTTACATAAATAATTACGGCAGAAGCTTCAAGAAACTATTAGACATTTAAGACTTGGCATTAATACAGGGACAGAGGGTGACTCATTTATTTACATGGTTAAATTGACAACCAAATAGAACTGGTGAACATTGTGAAGTGTGTTTGTTTTAAAAAGTCTGCTAAAGTGAATAAATGTGTGTTAAATTTTCATTGGCAATAAAAAAAATCAGGGTTTATTTTATAGAAAATAAGCCACCGTGGACTTTGTAAAGGAAAAAAATCAATATTATTATATATTTTGACCACTAAAAAGGCCCATTTACACCCGAGATACGCAATGAGTAGTGAAAATGTGAGTAGAGCTGAATCATGACTCACAATTTCATGTACTCATACGCACTCATACTTATTGCAATGTTATTCAAGCTGATATTCACACAGAAAATTCGATTTTATTCATCTTAGTGCCCATTCACATTATACGATTTTAGTCGTTGCGATTCTTACCTTATGGCCGAGAGGGGAGAGAGGAATTAAAAGGGGTACACAAGCGAGTGTACTTTTCGATTTTTTTTTTGTTCGCTCATTCGTTCTCTCATTTGACGAAAAATGTATTGAAAAAGTCGTAAAAATTTTTACAATTTAAACATCAGGCCGACTTCAAAGAGGAAACGACAATAATTGCAACGACACAAATCGTATAATGTGAATTGGGACTTACTCATACTTAAGGCTTGTTTACACTATCTCTCACACAAAGTATTCAGACTTACACATGAAATAAAATGCAACCCTGATTCAATGAAATTTAGAAATTTATCAAAAAACGATGAAGTCGTATGGGATGTCAAACTTTTTTTCATAATACTTCATAACACATGCATTCACACTTTCAGACTTGTACATTTTACTTGAGCTTTTGACATGTTGCTCTTAGCAACATTTGTAGTGTTTGGTTTAGATTCAACTTAAGTCAATGTGTATAGGCGGATGAAAATGCGAGGCTGCCAGATTTGTCCCCGAAATATTAAAGTGATGATTTGGCAATTACAGTTAACAAAGTATCATGTATGAAGTCGACGAAATGGATGGATGAAATTTATCTGGGAGAGCTGATTATGAAGTTGTGTGTTCAATCTGTTGTGTACGGTAAATGCACGTAGAGAAAAAAATATATTTAAATATGGCCACCTCCTACAAAACATTTTTTCTCGAAAAACATCGACATATTTGGTTCAATTTAACCATATTTATGTCACCCACAACAATGTTATGGTTAAATTAGTCCCCCGTTAAGAAGCCATAACCATATTATGGTTGTCTCTATGCATTTTATGGTTAAATATGACAATAATATGTTTTTAAATTAACAATAGTATTTTCCCCTTTTATTAGAGCAACATGCTATGATTGAAAACAAACCCTGCTTTTATAAGTGTTAAACATATTTTAGTTATTATCAACCATAACATGTTTGGAAGCAACCATAATATGGTCGTGGCTCTTGATGGAGTGCTAAATAATATGTTTAAAATAGTTTTGTTGGAGGTGACCATATTTAAAAATATTTTTTCTCTGGGTGCACAAACCAAACATATACACAAAGCACTCAATCGGTTCGTGCTGCGGTCGTTGCTAATTTTTGTTTGTTAATTTCTTTATCAATGTAAAAAAGTAACATTATAGAATATTTAAATATAATGTTTGTCTACAATTGTTCTGTTTTTTAACGAAGAATAGAACAATATATAATGTTCGGCTCTTTCTTAAAAATAATTACGAACGGTATTAAGGGTGTGTTCGCCTACACAAAAACTTAAACAAATAGATATCGTTCCTGGGTGTGTGAGCCGAACGCTTAATAATGTTCTGTTTATTTTCGAACACTGAAATAAAAATTTTCTGCAGAAACTTTCTTCAATTCTTTTTGAAACTGCATTTGTGTCCATAAAATAAAACTTTATTTTACAGCATTAACATTTAAAATGTCTGCACTACTGCACATACATATGTGGTGTTCTTAAACAGAAAACAGTTTGCATTAGCGTGCCGTCAACCCGCTGGAATTAAACACTTACGAGCAAAATCGCGGAAATTGTGAACCATATCCACACAGAGTTTGGACTCAAAAATAATAAAATTGTGCTGTCAACAACAGACAATGGGTCTTACCTTTGCAAGTCTAATAAAGAAATTGGCATATCAAGTTAAACACACGTAGAGAAAAAACATGGTTGAAGAATGGTTAAATAAAACATATTATGTTCCCTGCAATGGCAACAAACAAACTTTTGTTGTTTTTAAAAAAACTTTTTTCACGATTGATAATATTTTTGTGTTTACCTCCCTTGAAACTTCAAATATGGTTGATTTTAGCAATATAATGTTTAAATAAAAAAAAACTACAACCATACACTTAAACATATTATTGTTACCTTTACCATATTATTATCACGGTAACCATATAATGGTTAAATTCATCCATCCAAAAGCTATAACCATATTATGGTTGCCTCCAAACATGTTATGGTTAATATTTAATAACAATAATATGTTCGAAATTATAATATTTTAAAACATTGTACGATTAATGTTAAATTAAAAATAATATGTTTAAAAAGCAACAAGATTCTGGTCGTTTGCATTTTACTTGGTTTGCTTAAAATTCTCATTAAGTTTATTTTAATTATTGATTAAAACACATAAATTTACGTAGAAAAAACTAGTACAACAGAAAAAAATGGTAATATGAATGTCGTCACAGTCTGGAATATGAACCAAAGGGGATTTCTTATAAAAGTGGAACGTAATACCTATCAAGAATATAAAATTATAATTTTACACTTAACAAACAAATTGAAAAAATGGATTAACCATAATATGATTAGCATTCAACATATTATTGTTAATCCTGACCATAATATGGTTACTTTTCTAAAAATTCTGGGAAATTTTGACCATATTATGGTTAATTTTGAACATAATATGTTTAGTTTAGACCATTATTATGGTTATTATTGACTAAAATATGGTTAATTTTGACCATATTATGGTTGATTTTGCGAAAAAATTTGGTTGATTTTAAACATACTATGGTCATATTTAAACATTATATGGTAACCTACAAGCATAAACATTGTTAAAAACCAACCATAGTATGTTGCTCTTAGAATATGGTTACCTCCAACCAAATTTTTTTTTCTACGTGCAGTTACCTATTTATTACTGTTTTTTTTTGTTGTTTCTTATGGAATTCAGTCTTGAGATTTTAATTAATGCACAAAAATAAAGACAAATCAATTTAAACATAAAATTGAATGCAAACTTTTTAGGTTGCACTCAAATGAGTGAAGAACAAGAAAGTTGTGATTGCTTTATTTTTAAATCAAACAAATTTTTTTTTGAGTGCAAAATTTTTAAACATCACTATCACTCAGGTTTAGTGAGGCTGCAAATTTTCGATTTATCACTCAACATCAACAAAATGATTGCAACATTTTTGCACCATCACTACGTTTGAATTGAAACAGCAAAATGAGTGCACTACCCCCATCTATGCTAAACAGCTATTTGCATTCTAATGAGATTTTTTTGTTATTTGAAATTATCTTTTGAATTTCTTTTTAGCAATCAGACCAAAAATCATTGGATTTTGTAGCGATGAAATCTTAAAACTTGTAGAATAGTGTGAAAGTTGCTTGATTGCAGGCAAATCGGTGTGCGCATAAGTCATACTTAATAACAGGGAATTAAATATTAATCATGCGTCACCAATTATTAGGTGCTATGAGCAAATTAAATTAAAATTGTATTGAAAATGAGTATTTTTTTTTGGTAAAATATTATCAATATTAAGTTTTCAAATAGAACTAAGCATGGTACAAATAATAAGGTTACCCCTTATTTTTTGACTCGAAACGATTTGAAAAGTTTTGAATAAAACTAGAACTTACTTATGGGCCATTATTTTGACAAAGATTTAAGAATATTAAAACATCAAACAATTAAAACTGTTTTAGGCAATTTTTTGCTTTTGATATTAATTTGAAATGCCATATGATATCGTAAACTTAGTTCAATAGTGACTCAACTCAATATTTTCATATACTTGTTAATCTTTAATCTTGCTAAAAATAGTTATAAACCATATAAAAAAAAATATTAACCATATAAGCATATAAACCTACTAATACCTACACTCACAATATTCTGTACGTAAAATTAACTGAAATTGTAATATAAAATAAATGAAAGTTCAAATAAAAACCGGTCTACCTATTTTTCATTTATTTTTAACAAAAAGTTCATTTAATTTTTACTGTCAAAAATTCAACACCATATTCAGTAAAAACGATTAAAAATTCAGTTATTTATTAAAATTTTACTGTCAATTTTTTACTGTCAAATTGACCCCATATTCAGTAAAAACAATTAAATATTTAGTTATTTTATAAAATTTTCGTTTACTCCACAAAAGAGCCGGATTTCTAAAAAATTCCAGACAGACACCAGTCCGCTTGTTTTTCTTATAAGCGAGAGAGGGAGAATATTTTTATTTACTTACGCAGTTACACACGTTTGTTTTACTTTTGTTGTACTGACCACGTTGTTTACAGAAGAACTCTCAATTATAAGACACCAGCAGCATGACCGATATGGCTTCGCAAGTATTTTACTTTTAAAATTTGATGTAGGTATTTAACCAAATTATTTTAACAAATAGAAAATGGGTGTTGCTTACACAAAACAAGCAATTCATTATTTATAGATAAGTAAAAATAAATTTTTGGTACTAAATTATATAAAATAACTGAATATTTAATTGTTTTTACTGAATATGGTGTTGAATTTTTGACAGTAAAATTTTATAAAATAACTGCATATTTATTTGTTTTTATGGAATTCGCGGTTGAATTTTTGACAGTAAAAATTAAATGAACTTTTCGTTGCTTTAAATTACATTTTTATTTACTTTAACATAAAGAAGAATTTAACTCAATCAACGGACAATATTAACTGCAACTGAAAATCCGTATTAATATGCACTTAGTTTTTTGAATAACTGTTAGAATCAGTTAAAAAAAAATTGCTTGGAATTTTAAATGTTTATTTATTTAAAAATTACTGAACGGAATATTTCTTAAATAAACTACAGTCCGTTACTGTAATAATATTGTGAGTGTACTCTTTGTACATAATGAACGTGCTGTGCCACAGTTACACATACATATGTAGCTCAATTTGGTAAAAAAAGGTATCCCAGAAAAATTGTAAATATAATATGTGAGTTATATACACAGTATACAGTACGTTTTAATGGAAGGGAAAGCCAACCCTTTATCCTATCTCCAACTCGTTTTCTTCTGCTTTTGAATAGTTTTATGAAAGAAACCAACATCGAAGCACCTTTTGGAATCCGTTGAAATTTGGATCAATACCTAAATGGTATTGACTATGCTGATGACATTTGTCCAGGGCTGTGGAGTCGTCCGAAAAAAGTACTTACTACGACTCCAAATGCTGACAGTTTTTAAGTACTACTCCGACTGCGACTTCTACTATAATCTTGATGCTAAATGTATATTAGACTCAGTGATGTTAACTTTAATTTTTTCATTACCGTACGGCCTTCTAAAAATTAGAGTTTTTGAGAAGAAATTACCGTACGCAAACATTAATGTGCTGTTTCCAAATAACAGGCGATTGATTATATAGTAAAATTCTATCGCCTGTCATTTGGAAACTGCACATAAGAGCAGTATTCATAAACCATTTATTTAAATTTTAAATGTGTTTTAAAAAGATAATTTTTATTTTGGAAAATTTTTTTTTAAATTTTTTATGCCGAAAAACTTTGGAGTCGGAGTCGCGAGTTTTTGTGGGTACTACGACTCCGAGACTCCACAGCCCTGCATTTGTCTTATGGCACATCGTTTTACATACATTGAGGCAAAAATAACGAGACTGTCCGTAAATGCCAGGAAAGTAGGACTGAAAAAAAATTTCACTTATAGTGAATGTCAACTAAATCGAAGATATCTAGCCTTTCAATTAATTGGGATAGCTCTAAGAGAATTGATAAAGCTCGCGTTGCTTTTTACAAGTTATATAAGGTCTGGCACTCAAACAAAATCTCACAAAAATACCAAGTTGAGAATATTTAACTGCAGTGTAAAATCGGTTCTTCTGTATATCTGCTATACCATGTTCTTCTTGAACTTTTTATTAATATTTAGATAAATAAAGGACATATACATATAAATGGGTGTTTCTCTGGTTATGCACGCGACATTTGTACTTGTTTTATTGTGTTTGAATATTAAAAAAATAGAAGTGGATTGGAATTTTAGAATGAATTCTAGAATCGTTACAATGTTAAATGAGCACTGGGTACCCAAATGCCATGCAATCAAAGTTGACTAACTTACGTGACAAAAATAGAAGTGCCTTTTAGGACCGTAAGAAAATGTGCGAAAGTAAGTGAATTGTAGGAGGTTTTTATTTCGGAAAAAATGTTTTTATAAAGGTTAGTAATGGGCCTTTATAATCATGTTTTGTTCATGGGTTGGCGAAGAAAAAAATAAATTGTAAATTACGCACGTGACATTACGCACGTGACACTTTTTACCTTCATACATATTTTAGAAATTTTACATATATTTTCAGAAGTTTTAAACATAAAAATTAAACTTTTATTCAAAAATGAAAAAAAAAAATAAAAATATACTACAAAATTATTCCAACTTAATTAAATTAATAAAAAAAATTATGCTAGCGCTTTGATTTTTTAAGTCACGGTGGACCATTTCAGAGAAATACCCATATAAGCATATAAAACAGAAAAATTAAAATTTTGAGTTGAGTCACTTTTGAACTAGGTTTGCGATTTATTCAAATGAGATTAAATTTAAGTGATAGCATGGCCTTTATTGGCTTTGAGAGTCGAAATGATTTGTTCTCATTCGCATACTCATAGATCTGCAACTTTAAAAACCCTACAAGAAAAAATCGATCTGGGTTAAATCGCACAATCCCGGTGCCCAGTTAACATTGCCTTCACAAGAAATCCACATTTCCCTCAAAACTATCATGAAGAACGCCCAACGTGTAATAAACTTTGAGGCAAGTAGCGTCGTTCGGTTGAAACCACATGCCGCATGTGTCCATATCATACAATTCATGACAAACGAATTTGGTTGTCAACGACATATTTAGCTTGCCGCTGTCAGTGATGGTCAGGTCAGCTTCGTTCTCAAAAATACATTGAACGATAGAACCGTCAGCCCAAAATTCATACCAAAAAGTCCCGCCCATTTTGCATTTCTAGAAGGCTCCTGCATTCAGTTACGTATAAATCGAAAAAGGCATGACAATAAAAAAACGAATTGATAGAAAATGAAGAAGCCAAGAGTTTTTTAAACCAGCTCTTTTGCTATGAAAAGTATGAAATCTGAACAGAAAAATAAGCAATTTTGAAAATATTTTAATAAAAAATTAAATTCAGTGATTAAAACTAAATTATTATTGTGAAAACATGATTTAAATTAACACATAACCTGTACCCATGTTCTGTAACTTTGGTGAGAATTTTTCGCATCGATAAGATGTGAATCAAAATACTCCATCATCTCTCGAAAAATGAGAAAATTTGTTTCTGTCACTCACGTCGAAAACTATCAAAAGAGATTACGTGGTAACGTTATAAATGTTATAATATTCCACTTGAAGCCGATGATAAAATGCAGACGTTGAGAACGCCAGTTACACATATGAATTACGGCGACCAAAATTTATTAAAATTGAAAAATTTTCAACGACGGTGCCAAAAATACAACCGTCGCGACGGCCATACAAAATAATGTAAAGTGTGACTTCAATGTTCGTTGTGTACACAATAGATTTGAAAATATTCGTATAATTTTCAAAAATGTTAAAAGCAAAATAATTAAACATTGAAAAAATCTGCCAAGAGCAAATTATGTAACTCTTCCGTGTTTTTATTCATTGCATTTTTATAAATTTCTTTGTGTTAAAATTTTTTATCACTCCGTTTTTAATCGTCAGTTTATTTGACAGTTTAAAGGCACACTTTTTCTGTAAATTGACGAGTAATTTTTTTTACCTGACAGCTACTTAATACTCGCCAATGTTAGAGCCGCAGTTCAGTGAGTAAAACATGGGCACTGATTACGGAAGGACAACAAAAAACGTAGGACATAATTAAGAGGTATTTGTAAACAATTCATTAGTGCCGGAGGAGGGTTTTAAATTTTTAATTCATCATTGTAAAACAAAAACTTGTTTCCATTTTTTAATTTCAAGAAGAAAAAAAATGCAAACGGTAGCAGCAGCGTTGTTGCTGGGAGGGGAGAACAACGTGCTACAGCAGAGAGACTCGATACTCTTTTGTTTGTGGCCCTATTGCTTATGAAATCTAGACGCATTAAATTCGCCAGAACTTTATTCTGCTAAATAGTAGCAGTTTTCGAATCGAAAAGAACCGCACAATAGGGTCATTAACCTCTATAGGATGCATTGAATGCTCATGGATATGTTGTGACCGGCGACACCGAAGAGTCCAATAAATTGTTTCCGTTCAATGCAAATAAAAGACCTCAATACTTTACTATAGAACTTTTGCAGGACCAGGGAACATTGTCGGAATTGGGCTTTTAATTTTTTTTATATATATATATTTTTTATTTCTATTAAAAAAAACTAAAAACTATTAAGAAAACATAATTCATTTAATTTACAATAAAAACTCTAATATTTAATAAATCAAGTAAGAGTACCGAACATTAAAGGTTTAAAAGAGCTGTAAAAAATTGCAATTGATTTAGTTGCAAGCACATACATTTTTCCTGAAAGTTAAAGATTCTAAAAAACACCAGTCTTTTTTAAGAAAAAAAAAATTGTTAAAATTGGTTGAAAATATCCAATCAATTTGACGTTTTTTTATCCTCTTGTATAATCGCTTAACAATTCACTATTTTGTTAATACATCGATACAAAAACAACATCAGAAAACTTAGGAGCTAAACAGTGACCGAAAAAACTTCTAAGTATTTCCGTAATCTTTATAATCCAATAAAAGAGAATTGCTGTACAATAACTTCTGTACATTTCTTGTGAAGCACCATCACTGCTGCCAGGGTTAAATGACCGTAAATGGCTGAATTTCAAAAAATTACTAAAAAAGGGTTTTACACGTGAAACTTTAACAACAACAAAAAAAAATAAATAACATTGTGCTCGAAATTTACACGTTTTTACACATGGCACATGGCGTTTCAACATAATTCGGGTACGCTGAATCCAATGGTGATGACCGTTTTTTTTATGTTAGCTCTTGTTTTCCAGATATACAGTTATTTCGAAAATGGAAGAGGTTGCACAGCATCTATTCGCGTAAATCAAAAACGGTTTAGTTTATTAAAATTACTAAAAAAAATGAAATTCCTCAATAAAATTTACTTTAAGAAAGGTGATATGCGCAGTCGTTTTAGAAACATAATTTGATTTTGAAAAAAATAAATTATTTTTTTTTTTATCAAAATTTCGAAATTTTTGTTTTTTAAAAAATCATACAAATTTGGAAAATGCAGCTAGACTTCTTCTTCTAGACGCATAGAAACTGCAAACAAAACAATCCATAAGTGATTAAAATCTGTTAGCAACTTTTGATTTTATTCACAAAAGTCTTATAATTTTAATTTCTTTAAGTATTTCATAAAACGCAATATTTGTATGGGAGCCCCCCTAAGAAGTGGAGAAGGGGCAAGTATGTCTCGAGAAAATGTTTAGGACAAAAAAATAATTGAGATCGGCCATACATTATATCCCACAAGGGGCGACTCCTGGGAATTTATGGGACTTTCCTTCAATATATTTCTAGTCTGCATTGAACATTTTGTATGGGAGCCCCCTTAAGGAATGGATATAGTGGGTAGATATGTTAGAAATAAATGATTTAGATGAAAAATAAAATGGGGCTGGTCATACATTTGACCCATCCAAGAGCATCCTTTTTTATGAATTTTTAAAAAACAAAAATTTCGAATTTATGTTTCTAAAATGACTGCGCCTATTAGAAAAAAGTTTTACCCTTCTTAAAGGAAATTTTATTGGGGAATTTCGGTTTTTTTTTAGTAATTTTAATGAACTAAACTGTCTTTGATTTACGCGACAATATGCTGTCCAACCTCCTCCATTTTCGAAATAACGGAATATCTCGAAAACAAGAGCTAACCTAAAAAACCGGTTGTCACCATTGGATTCAGCGTACGCGAATTATGTTAAAACGCCATGTGTCCGGTTTGTATGTTTTTTCAACTAGCACAGTGTAATTAATTAACTACCTGGCCTATAATGTTGACAAGAACATGTTTTCCGAATATTTATATTGGAAACAAAAACAAATTTTCTTTTTTTATTATTGATTTCAATATAAAAATACGAAAGAAATATTCTTGTCGACATTGTGGGCCAGGCCGTTTATTAACTTTTGACAATAAAATTCTAAATATGATTTCAATTTTTTACAAAAAATATACAGATATAAAAAATATACAAGAATAAGAATGGGAAATTTAGCACAAACAAACAAAATCTTATTACAGAAATAAGATGGATTAATATGTAAAAAAGGTTGTCGATAAATTCTATGTCGTTATTGTTTAGTAAAGGGGTGCATAAGTTAAATGAAAAATCAAACACACAACAAAAATCAAGTGTGCATACGAAACGCAAACATATAACGCAACAGATTTTATACAACTGTTGAATATGTAAATTTTAGTGCGTTTGGTGATGTGGTGGGATTTTCAACATGGTTCAGTTGGCCATAGGATTGATCGGCAACGTCCTCTTTCGGCAACAAGTTTGAAATGGCCAAAGCTGGATGCATTAATCGTCAAAGATTTTGTTTTTAAGATATTTATTTTCCAACCACATCTTGCTGCTCCGGTTTCGACGCCAGTAACTTAGACTACATGTCGTTAACTTTATGTGCTATCAAGCAAATGTCGTCAGCATAGTCTAAGTCTTCAAGACGACAACTTGAGTACCAGAAGATTCCCCTTGGTTTTAAGGTTACTTTTGAAATGACGTTGTCCAGAACAGCGTTGTATAGAAGTGGTAATAGTTAAGCTTTATTGGGCCACTTACTTCGGCTTCGTGCATAATACGGCAAATAGCATTTTCACACAGTGCTTTGATAAGGGATATGATCTGTTCGGGTATTCCAGGGAAACGGGAAATGAAGTGCTTTCCAGATTGCAGGTTGGTGTATTGTGTCGAATGCCTTTTCAAAGTCGATAAATGTTAGGTATAACGGCGAGTGCCATTCGACAGATTGCTCCGTAATTATTTTTAGACTTTTCACCTGGTCGATTTCCAATTAATTCGGTCGTTTCAATAATGGCACGCACAGACAGGGTTTAAAAAACTACAGTCGAAAACAAAAACTATCGAACAAAAACAAAAATGTGTCTACAATTTTTCGCTTTTTGATGTGGTTTAACAGGGACTGTTTACATTTAATGAATTAGAAAATAAAACCAAAAGTTTTTTTTGCCAATGACAAATGAGGAAGTAGTTTTTTTTACTTTGACTGCAGTTTTTTAAACGCTGGGCACAGATGTATTCATCGGTTTCGCTTTTATTAAAACGTTGTGAGTTTTAAACTTAGTCAACGTTGAAAGACAAACATTTCGATTAAAAACTTTGCTAAACTTTTCAATAAATTTTTTATTCTGAATATTTATTTTAAACTTTTTCTTTTACCCCTTCCATGTAAAGCACATAAAACAAAACGGAACGATCTAAAAATTTTCTAAAATTTAAGTTTTTTTTAGTTTCCTTTGGTATTTTTAAATTTTTAATTTCTTTTAAACACCTAAAATTATTCAGTAGCCGTTTATTTTAGAAAGACTTAAAGACTTGTCTTTAGACATTTAAGACAAGTGAGTGAGAAATTATATTAAAGTCAAAAACAGATTTTTGTTTTTATTGTTATTTTCAATATAATTGCTCACTCACTTACTTTTTATGATGTTGTTTAATTCTTGTGAAAAATTTCGATATATGAACATCCATATGGAAGAAAGGACCGATATTTTTGTATTTTGTAATTGCAACAGATTGACTCAAAGGGAATTCTTTTCTTAGACTCTGCAGCCAACCGTACAACTAGCATAAACAACTTGCCCTGCCGATTACAGTGTTATTAATAATTTAATTAAAACCAAATCTTAAAATATTGTTTTTAGTAACTATCGTATGTATTTTTTTTTTTTTAAATACATTTACTTTATTTATAATATTATGTACCACAATTAACATATACATATACTTGTCACATTAAATTAAAATTTATTTTTAATTTAGAACTGCTTTTAAGTTATTCGCTGAATGAACAAAAAAAAAAAACATGAATAAGCATGCATCGAAGCACAAAAATAATAAAATTAATAACAACAAATAAACAAGCAAAAGAAAACATCAGAATATTTAAATTTCTGTACATCCACATAATCACACATTGGGAAATTTTTTTAAAACAAAAAGGCACAAATGCAGATACGAAATGCAAACTCAAGTTGAGTTTTTAATAAAATGGCAAAAAAAAATAACAAAAACCTATTGGCACTTTAAACGCAAACGGACTTAATGTCACTTTTTTTTACAGGTGAAGCAAAAACTGTTACCAAAATTAATAACAATAAAGTATTCCTGGCGTTTGAATATTTTTCATAAAGTTTGCGTGAACTTGAATTTTGATAAAACCAATCAAAATCAACTCAAAATTCAAATTAAAATTTTAGTATAGACGATGCATTTAAGATGACGATATGCGCATTTCCACAAAAATTTCAACCGCAGTCAAAAAAATAAAAGTCTATAAAAGTATGTTGTTTAAACATATTAAAAGTATGTTGTTTAAACATATTTTTATAAGGAATCTATCAACTTTCAATAATATAAACAAATTTTACATTTATTCATAACATATTTTGAATATTCTATTGAACGTTTTGTTTTGCTAAATGATCTTAATGAGAAACATTATGCATTGACAATTGCTTTTTAAATCTCGGTTTATATTCAAAAAATATAAGAAAAATGTAAACGGAACGATGCGATTGCCAGTTACGGCAATTTCTTTTCTTTGCTTTACCGTATATTTCGATGTAGCGTGCGACATTAAAAAAGAACATTTGTTATCAGTGCGTCGAGGGTTCTTGTATTATGCTCATCAAATATGCAAATTTAATAAAAAAAAATTTGCTGGAAAATAATCAGTGCTTTTCTCTTGATACTTATTTTTAAATTTGTAGCGTGCGACATCGTAAGTGTAAAATGCATAGGGTTTTTGTATAATGCGCATTAACTATTAGTAACAAACACATATTTTTGTTGCAAATTTAATAAAAAAAAATTTGCTGGAAAATAATCGGTGCTTTTCTCTTGGTACTTATTTTTTACTTGTAGCGTGCGACGTCGTAAGTGTCGTACGTGTTTCAACTGTTTGCCTTAAAGGCGACTTCTGTTTTTGTCGCATGCAAATGCCTTGGTTTTTATAAATTAGCTTGAAAACGAACAATTGCTCAAAGTCAACTTAAACACAAATTATAGTGCTAATCAAGAGCTATAAGTTTCGCCTTTTGTCTAAAAAAATAATGTTTTGGCGTACGAATGTTGCATTCGACATTGGAGAAATGCCCATATAAATACATTTTTGTAAGATTATTTTTTGATCATTAACTCAAGAGACTTAGAGATAATTAAGATATATTGTGTATCATGTTTACTTTAAAGGAAATAAATATATAAAAAATGTCCGCAAATAATAAAAAAATCCTTAAACCCCTTTTATTTTTTTCGTATCGAAATAAACATAATTGCTCGTAAAACTCTGGCAGTGCGGTATTTCAAGACAACACCTTTTTTCTTAAAAAAACCTATTTATCAAAAAATATTTGTCAATTAAGATCTCTCCCATTTTTCTGGCAACGCATTATCATGTATTAACGCCCGTAATTTAACATCTTCGAAATTTGTTTGCTGACCTTCGATTGGTTTATCATTCGTGTCAAAATCACCACTTCTAAATCACTTCTATTTTGTACGTTGAAATCGATGGAAAATATTTTGGAATAAAATTCAGTAAGCAATCGCTTAAAATTACCATACAACTTTGATATCTTTATGAATGTAATTTTGGATGTCCTTTCGCCAGAAAACTTTAAAATTATTAAATAATTTTTGATATTTTTAGTTAAGCTTGAGTTCATTAAATTAAATTTTCATTAAATTATTTTTACTGAAGTTCCTTCCTTTTGCAACATGAAATTTATTAAAATTTATTGATAATGTTTATTCTTGGCTGAGGTAGCGATAAATTTTAAATGAAAATTACAGCGAATTTCAAACCACCAGTACCACTGTTTAAATATAGATGTTGGACCGTTGGCTGGCAGCAGGCACCGCAGTGGTGCAGTGATTATAACGTCAAAGAATTTTGATGATAGAATGTGGTGATTCTTGAAACATGTAAATTCAACCCGAGTTCGATCCCCAGCTGAGCCAAAAATAAAAATTAGCAATAAATTTTAATAAATTTCGTTTAGAAGCTTTAAATTTTTGTTCTTTTAGTTTCAATAAACCCCCATTGTGCATCATCAGCATCATAGTAATTATGATTATTAAAATTTAAATACAAAACTTGAGTGAATGAATGTTTGTTTGTCTGTGCGTGAGGATGTTGAACAAAAACTAAGGCTTGACATATTAAATAGAAAATGACAGATTGTCATACAACGATAAACATGCCTGCTAACATGTGCATTAAAGCAAACAAACACATACATATATTTATAAGTAAGTTTAATACCCAACAAACATTTTGTTAAGCAATTGGTTATAAAATACAAGGATATGTTATGTCCTTTTCTATTTATTTTAGAAACGTAGAAAACGATTATCTTTTAATCAATAATTGGGTTAGAAATGGGACCCATTGATAATGAGTTGCTGAAATTGGGCCAGACACACACAGATTCACCAGGGAACCTGCACTTAATGTAAATAATTTTCTTATAGCGAACATAAACCTAAGTACTTACAGAATATGCGCCTAGTTATGAATCCATTTTGTTGAAAGTTTTGGCCTTAACAAAACAATTGAATGCAAAATTGTATTTTTAGAGTTGCCTTTTCAAAATAAATTGACAAAAATTGGATACTGGGTTGAAACAGCATTTGTAAGCAAATTGAAGTACTTTTTATTGTTGTACAATACTGTACATGCTTTATGCACTCATACTCAAGTGTACAACATCATGATGTTGATTATAAAAAAAAAAAATATAAAAATGAATAAACTTTTTATTTTTATACTCTTCACATGCACAACAACAAGTAGAGCGAATAATGAAAAAAAGAAAATACTGCATACACAAGCTGTTAAAACCAGAGAGTACAATAAGCAACCACAAAAATTCATCAAATATTAAAAAATACTTGTAACAAGGAAAAAATAAAAAAGACACTGAGAGGATGATGATGTTAAAAACAATCTTAAAACTTTATAGACTTACATAGAGACAATTTCACTGTCACTCACACAGACAGACAGACAGACAGTGAAACAAAATTTTAAAGAAAGAAGTATAAAATGAAAAAAGTACATTTTATTGCTACAGGCTGCAGGCAACAACTTCAACAGCAATTACGATCTATTAAAGCAGGGCTCTTAATGGTGAAACGCAAATTTCTTTCTTTCTTTCCTTTGAAATTCTGTTTTGTAACTTGTTTTATTAAAAGCCCACGCACTTTTGCGCACTAATACACTCACATACATACGTACCTAGAGTTTTGATATTTTAAATCAGGGATTTCCAAAATTTTTTTGGTTGTGTGTTAGTGAGTACCAGAGAGTAAGCAAATTGAGAGAATGCATTTATTTACAGCCGAAATAAAATGTTAGTAATATATTTTATAAGTTGTATAACACAAAGGTACAAAATTAAAAATTTTTTGTGTTGATAAAAAATTTGTAGCAATTCTTTACCAATTCAATGTCGCTGATTTTAAAACTACACTTTTTTTATTCGGAAGCTTTTTGACTCCAAATCAGTTTCAAATATCTTATCAAACAATTGTAAAAAATTAAAGATTTTTATGTTTTAAAAATTCATAAAAAATAAATATTGCACGCAAATCACAGCTGATAGAAAAAAAGTGCAGTTTTAAAATCAGCGACATTGAATTGGTAAAGAACTGCTACAAATTTTCTAGCAACACAAAAAATTTTTAATTTTTTTCCCTTGTGTTCTACAAGTTATAAAATAAAATCTTCTAAATATATACTTTTATGGCAGTTTTGTAATAGTAGAATGCTTTTCAAATGGGATGAACTTAATTTATTACGTTGCTTGGAACAAATGAATTTTAAATCCGAAAAAATTTGTTCGCATAGGTAAGTAGTGCCGAATAAAGAGAGGCACGTCAATGAATTTTTTTTAGTTCAGGATAGAAATGGTATTCACGGTGTTGGGTTGCTCATACTTCAAACATCTGTGCATACATTTTTATTCTAGCTAATGGTATATCATAACTTTTTAGAAAATACCAAATGTGCACATGAGTTTGCCTGCAAAAATGTATAAAGTCATTATAACAGGTCAAAGTTACGTTTAATAATTACAATAAATTAGTAAGGTTAAAGGCAGAATTAGTCTTTACTTTCTGTTTCTGTTCTGTTCCGTGCCGTTCTGTTTCAAAATTGTAAAAGTTTCTTTTTCTGTAGCAACTGTAGCCATTTATGACAAATATATTAGTTTTGCACCATCCATTGTTTTATTTCAATAACTTTTATGCACATAAATTTGAAGAAATAAAATTTAATTAACGAATTTTTTATTATTTATTTTGCGGTAACTTACAATTACTTTACAAGTTCTTGATTTTATCAAACTGAACCGCAACAGAACAGAACAACTAATCAATTTCACAGGTTTTTTAATAACAAAAACATATCAGCTGGTTCGTAACAGACCAGAAAGTAAAGACTTACTGAGCCTTAACTCTTTGGGCTCGGTCAAATAATTGTAGCATAAAAAAGTAAGCAATAAAAATAGTGCGAAACAATAAAGTTTCATTAATACATCAATAAAACACATCTTTTTACCCAAACATTTTACCTACTGTCACATTTGCTTTTATGTGTACAGGTTATTTACACATAAATTGTAGCAAAACAAGACTTTTTTACTTGTTTTTTAAATATTTCTACTTACTTAAGAAAAGGGTTTTCAAAGAAAGAAAAAACCCAACGACGCAATTGGTACAGAAACCAAAATATTTTTACAAGCAAAATACCAACAAATTCTTTTGGCTATTTTTTTTCTTAATAATTTCTGCAATTAGGTACGTCTTTTTAAAGAAAGCAAAAGGGACCCTTTTACAGGTAGCAAAGAATTTTTTTTCACAAACAAAACACATATCGTTAGCTTAAACGTTGCAGTAAATGTTATTGTTAAAAAAAGTTACTTAATAAAATTTACGTTAGCTTTGCTGTTAAATATTTTCAACAATTTAAATTATGTTAAAATTAAATAGAAATGTTATATTACTCTGCATTTAAGTCTTAAAATTTAGACTCTAAATATTGCACGCAAGGCATTGGATGTTACCAAAAGCATTTTTGACCGCACAATATTTTTGAGTGTAAGCTGAAACAAAATAATATAGCATCCGCTAAACATGTACACTTGTCGAAGTCACACTGACGACTGAATTGAAGAGCATAAAAATATGTGTTTGTAGTGGTTTGCACAATTGTGCAAAGAAATGGAAACCCCTGTTTTAAATGCACTTTTTGTGAATGGCTGCAGGTTGATTGTTATTGGTTGGAAGAAAAAGTAAATTCTGTTTTATACAGTAATTTTCGGCTATCGTCACTACCGTTTTAGTCACATTAGCAACATGTTTCATTTAATCTTACGTTCTGCCGCTTTTAGTAAATTTAATAGAAAGAAAGCATTTTAAGTCATAGTCCATTTATCGATAAAAGCATGTTTGCCATTTATTCCATCTATCAGCGAATAGTTAAGGTAAAAGTAGAGCAAATTTTTAGTGTTATAGTCACATTGAAAACTTGTACCAGGATCCATTTAGTTTTCGAAGTAACAAACCACAAAGAAACCATAAAATTCAAGAAATTTTTAGCAACACAGTTTGCAAAAAAATAAAATTTTAGGTTAACAAACTTTTTATTTGATTCAACGAAAAAATTTATCAAAATTGCAAAAAAGCACTCAATGCAACACATTTAACATAACATTTACACATGAAAGTAAATTTCTTGAATGTCGCAATACATTCACACTTTTTTACTAACACACACATCATTTTTTCTTCGATTTTTCGTTGATAATTTGTATACTCTACTTGCAAGAAAGTACTTTCATGTATTAACCCCAGGTAATAATGAAATTAAATATTTTTTCATATTCAATAAAAAAAATATTTGAATCAAAGTAAAGACAGTACTTCTACAACTCTTATACATTTATTAATTGCTTTGATATTGTTGCAAGTTAGACTTGAGTGTTTACAGTTTTATTTGATGATCTAGCCTAACACATGCAAGTAAATTTCTTTAAAGTCGCCATGTACTCAAACTTTTTCACTAACAAACACAAATAAATTTGGTACTTTCAGCCAATTGGCTGATGTTTCGTTGCAAGAAAGTACTTTTATATGTAAACCATAGGTAAGCAACCAGCGAAATACGCATAGGAACTAGCTTATTCCCCAACAATCAATTTTAGTGTAGTTGTCAAAAAATAAAAATTTGAAATTTAGATCATCATAATTAATGAATAAATACCCTGCAGATAATATTGGACTACGTGATCGATATTGATGAAATGGACTACTCCCTGGACTGGTCCCAGGTTATGCAGGCATGGACCATGTCATAGAGTTGGGTAGTTTATGAACGAACTAGTTCAATTGAACATGTCAGTCAGATGAACGATGGACCGTCTTTCAGTCTGATAGTTCCTTTTAGTTCATTTTAAGTCACTTGGTATTTTGCGTCAATTAGTCTTTTTAGTCAGTTCATTTAGATCAGTTCATTTAGTTCACAGGTTCATTTACAGCAGTTGCTTGTCCACTTGATTTCTTAATCTTTACCGAACTGATTGAAAAGAAACAACAATATTATTACTGCCGTATTAATTAAAAATAAGATAAGTTTGAAATGTGTTTTAAGGTAAAATTTTCATATAAATTTTTCTTAAAATGCATTTCAAATCCATTTAAATTTTTTATGAATACCGCAGGTAGTGTTTTTATCAGTGTGACCCTTTTAGCTTCTTTCGAGCTAAATTAAGCTTTATTTTTTCCTGTTTAGCATGAGATATTTAATTTAGCTTTAAGCTTTTTCCAGCTTGTTTCAACGATGCATTTAGCTTTTCCTAGCATTTTTTAATTTTAATTTCGTCTTTATTTATATTTAAAAATAAATAAAATAGTTCATCCGAATAAACTTATGTGCAATTTAGTTAAAAGGGTAATCGTCTGGCAGCGCAGAAGAAATCGCTGTTTCAGATTTGATCTACAACATAACAGTGCTGCCATGGGAAGAATACAAAAGTAATGATATTTTTCAAAAAATTAAGAATTTTTGTCAAAAGTTACACTTCGAAAAATTTCTTGAATAAAGAGTTAATTTATGTGATTTATAAGAACAGAAAACATTCATCTTTCTATTCCATATTTCAGTGATTATTTATTTTATTTATTTATTAATATCGATTTTCTAATACAACAAAACAGGTATATCTTATAAATTACAGTATTAGAATCAGAGCTGTTAAATAATAATATAAAATGTCAAAAGTTTTACAAAATTTTTGGGAAAAAAGAAAAAATACATTAATTTTTGGAAAACAAAAAAAATACATAAAAAAATAGCATGATCACAAATCAATTATTGAACAAAAGCTTAGCTTAGAGTAAGTTTTAAGCTTATGCCTATTGCATGAGAATTAAAAAAAAAAGGTTTGAGCATACAGTACTTTTCGTTTATACTCACTACAGTTTTTAGTCACTTAAGCGATAGATTCCAATTTATCTGTTTTTTCTGCCGTTATAAGTAAATTTAATATAAAGAACTCAGTTTAGCGATGCAAGCATATTTGCCATATATTATATTTCCATCTATAAGCAGGCATCTAGGGCAAAAGTAAATCGAATTATGGGCGTTTTAGTTACATTAACAAAACCCTCTACGTTCTTTGTAATTTTCGAATCCTCAAGCTATTAAAAGAACTATTTCGAACGTTAGCGTGTTATTTAAAATTAAATCGTCTATTTTTTGTCATCAACACTCAACATGAAAAAAAGTAGTTTTTGGCTTAGGCATCGGGTTAAAAATATCTTGTTTGGCCATCTTATGAGTGTTGTTGTTGTTGGGGTCGAAATATAGGCGTTTTAAAAATTAGTATTATGATTGACGCAAACGACTTATGTGTTTTACATTATCGTTGTCGTGATTTCGAATTTTAAACTTGATCACGACAACGACTTCCGTTAACTATTTTTTGAAAATTTCATGAAAATTTGTGAAAGTAAAAATTTTACTAGTTAAACTATGTTCATAAGGGATATAACTTCTTAACAATTTTTTAATATATCAAAATTGGCTTTGCACAATCCGATAGAGCATGAAAAGTTATAAGGGAACGTATATTTATTTTTTCGCTATGGTAAAAAAAGTTTTGAAAATTTTTAATTTTATTTTTGGTTAAGAAAAATTAAAATAAATATGATTTTTTTTATATTCTATATACTACGCCTAAATAGATTTTATTCGAATTCGCTTATATTCCACACAGTGGCATATCGATGCCTTACTTCCTCAACCTCGTAACTTAAAAAATACGGTTTTGACTTTTTCATATCAAACGACTTCTATTTTGTTCTAATACTGCAACAACTTATTATTTCAATACAATATACATAGATGTAATCAATTCTTTAATAATTCCATTTTAACTTTAACCCAAACACCGAAGTATACAAAGATGAAACGTTTTTTTTCTCTCCTGAAAAATCGTATTTTTTTTAAGGTACAAGGTTGAGAAAGTAAGGCATCAATATATATGTTAATTAAACTTATAACAGATCATTCAATGCAACTTCAAATTGATGGTCCTTCATAAGACGACAAATGTCCGGTCCATTAAGAATTCCTGTCAAATAAAAACATTATGATTTGAAATATAAATCTAATTTAATAACGTAATAAGGAATTTCGGTTTTTTTATTTTTTTTTGATAAGCTAAAGCTTTTTTTAAGTTACGCGAAAATATGCTGTGCATCCTCCTCCATTTTCGAAATAACGGTATATTTTGAAAACAAGAACGGCTAGCATCACTGGATTAAGCGTACCCAAAATAGGTTAAACGCCATGTGCCCAGCTTGTCTGTTTTTCCAACTAGCACATTGTTATTAAATTATTATTATTATACGATTCGAAATAATTATTTGAATTATTTTGCGATATATTTCGTTAATATTTGTTAGATATTCGGAAATACTATAAAATTTTAAGAATAATTTCGATATGAAATCTATGAAGAATCCAATAATCAGTCAAATGTATGTAAGTAAATATAAACATAAATATGTCCCAAAATTAACCAGACAGTATTTTTTTTGTAATTATAACACTAGTAGTGATGTCAATCTAATGTAAACGATGGTTTTTGAACAACATAACACTTACATATCATTACACACATTTTTATTACAGTCTTAGAGCTCGAAATAATTGGGGAATTCACAAGGTTGTCATAAAGTTGTAAAGTCATAAATATATATGACTGCTGTGGTCAACCGCTAATAATTTAGATTTCTTTATTATGACGAATCAATGAAAAAAGCATTAAAATTGTTATTTTTTTTTAAAACACAACAATATTTTTTTAAAAAATTGTAAAATAATTTTAAGGACGTTATGTCGTCATAATAGCACACTTTGTGAATCCCCAAATTTGTTTTAAATGTTTGCTTACATTTCGAAAAATTTATTATTTTGTACAGTTTTTCAACAAAAATTCCATAAGATTTCTTTTGCATTTTTAATTTTTTTGTTTTGCCTTTTTGAAAGTTAATTTGTAACTACTAATTTTTTTAAACTTTTAAGTATGTTTTTATATTATTTTTTAGGTTAAAATTTACCGAATTATAAAGATTACTGGGTGCCCCGGTAGGCTAGTTGGCAGTGAGCTAATCTATCAGTGTTATTGTATTTGTAACTCTTATTAAATAAATAAATAAATATAAAGGATAACTTTTCGGACATCGCGAACAAAAATAAGTACTTTTTCTAATAGAGAAATAAGAAGTCTTCTCGTCAAGCTCTCATTATTTTTCTGCTTATTTTGTAAGAAAAGTTTTTGCTGGGTTTATTTTCTCTAAAGACATCCTAAAATATATCATTTAACATACTGATACTTTAATTGAGTTCTTATTTTTCTTCTATTCCAGTTTTATCTGTTAAATGGTTAAACACAACAAATTCTACAGGTATGTATCGTCTAGTAAATATAATTTTGGAATATTTTGAATCGTTTATTTTTTCGGAATTATGCTTTTAAGCCTTTCGCGAACACTGACGTATAGAGACGTCAAAACAATTTTTTTCTCGTTTTGCCCATTGAAGCTTTACGAGCTAACATTTCCAATTTGGGTAAACAAAGACGCTGAATCCATATCTACACTTAGTTTTTTTGTTTTTGTATCAGCTTGACTTTTCGGAATATACCGTTATGACCAAAATTAAGGCACTTCTGCTCAGTTAAAAAAATATGATTTTAAATTTGCCCAGTAGTTTCAGAGATATTGTTGAAGTTTCGAAAAAACAGAACAGTTGTTATTTTTCATTGAACTGATGGTTTTTAATTGAAGTTTTTGATATTTTAGCTTGGCTTAAGTTCATGAAATTTTCTTTAAATTATTTTTAGTGAAGGAAGGAATTTACAACATGAAATTAATTAAAATTTTTTTCAGATAATTTTATTCTTGACTAAACTCGGGTCGAATTTACCTGTTTCGAGAATTCTTTGCCGTTATACCGTTTGCACCACTGTGGTGCCTGCCGGTCTATAGTCAAACATTAATCTTTAACCAATGGTAAAATGGTGGATCGAATTTTGCTGTAATTGATTATCCATTTTAAATTTTATTTACATGTTTTTTCCGTACAATTTTTAAGAAGAAACAAATAAAATTATCATTCTTTTAAAATTCATAAAAAGTAAAAAAGCGACAAAAATCACAGTTTTGGTTTAAAAACATTTAATTAAACATATTGCGAATCAAATAAGTTATTTCATTGTTTTCGCTGCACAACTTTTGATTTTATTTACAATTTACTGAGAAAACTGAATTGATAAAAATTGCGATATCCATAAAAAATTTACATTTTTAACCTGTTTGTTTGCTGTTGTTCTATTTATGGACCATTTTTGTTTTACTTTAAAATGTGGCACCTTCACAGAAATGTGAATAAAAGTGAAACACGTTCATCGATTTTTATGATCGACTTATATCCAATTTTGCTCATACACACAGAAAAAATCAAGTTAAAAACGTCGAAAACAAGGTTGATTTAAAATTTTTCGGTGGTGATTTTGCTTCATACGTGTTTCATGTTAATTCAACCTGATTTTATAATTGCTTGCGAACAACATTTTTTTTCTTTTAAAATAACTGTAAATAATGTTAATTTAACATTGCAGTAAAGTTAGAGCAAAATGTCATTTATATTGAAACAACAATCCGAATCACGTTGAATGAAAGTTATTTCATGTTGAAACAACGTGATTTTCATGTAGAAACTAATTGGTGTGAAAAAGCTTCAGAGAGAACAATATACATTTATTTAAGAATAATTCAAAACACTTACCCCTGTAACACATGTTTCACTTATTTTGTAGTCTCCTTTGTTAACAGATCAATCAGCAGAATGGCCCGATATGGTTTTCGTCATCATTCTACTTTGAAAACTTGATGTACTATTTAACCAAATAATTTTAATTAAAAGAATACGGGAATTGTCTTCTTTTTATAACATATTTTAGGAATTAAAAAATCAACATACTTAACTATGTATGCATGTTAATTTAACAAGATAAACTTTTGATTTTAATGTACAGCAGGTTTTTATGGATTCAATATTGACTCCATATTTATTTATATTTTAATATTTTTTTTCATTTTTTTATCAGTGAATAATATTTAATAAGCGTGATTAAAGATTATTTTAATATTTTTCTTTTAAAATTAATATGAAATAATGGTACATTTAAATAAAGGGCATACTTTTGCAGAAATTTAAAATGATTCTCAATCAACATTTTTCCATGTTAATTTTACATTGGTATTTTTTTCTGTGTGTAGGCTAATTTAACTTCACGTGAAAGTAATGGCTTTAACTTTTAACACCTCTGGTGTTAGCCCCACAAAATGGTGCATTTTTCTGAATGTAATTGAATATGTAGGGTCTGTTGTCGATAAGTCTTAAATTTATTTAAATCACTAACGTGTCTACAAGCCGCGCTTATCGAAATTTGAAAAATTTAGTTGAAATGTTCAAGCGTGATCATACTGATTATAAATGTATGACAGTAGATTTGACAGCTAACCCCTTTGTTATATCTATCGGTGCCTAAAAAAACACCCTTTATACTCAAAATGCAATATGCAAAAAACCCTTTATTTTTCGCCCTCTTAGAAACAGTGTAGTTGACAAGTAATAACTTAGAAAATAATAAAACAAAAAACATTATTGTAAATACTCTTTTAAAGAAAGATTATAACAATATTTAAGACGTTTTCGTCTTAATAGTTTTATTGTTTTTAAAAGAGACTTGTTAATTGAAACTATTCTCTTTGAAATATTCGTAGGCTTTAGAAATCTAAATCATGTCTTGCTATTCAATTCAAAAAAAAAAACACTTGAACATTTGTCTATGAGGCATTTATGTGTGTTTAAGGAAAAATTCAAAAACTATTGAAAAATATAATGAAAAATATAAAACTTGGAAGACAAAAGAGGAATGTCTAAAATGTTGTCACACATTGGTACTTAACAAACAACTTGTAAAACAAAATATTCTCTATATTCATCACTTTATAGACATGTACGCTGCGAGAGATAATTTTCACACCCTTGGGTTCGTATACTTATATTGCAAAAAAGTACTTAAGCTATTAAAAAAAAAGTACTTTAAAAATTCATTCACGTTTATGTGTAAATATTTATGGGGAAATATGAACATGAACCCACACATACTTACGTATGCAGTATTTACATATTTTGTTTTAAGAAAGGACTGAGATTAGTCAATTCGTTTGACTGTTAGGTCTACAAGGACAATTTTAAAAGCAAATAAAATAAAAATAATTTTCTATTTTTTTGGTTCACTCCCACCTTGGAACTATTAGAAATGCTCTCCAGTTTCACTGCTCTTTTTCCTTATGTATAAATAATTTTTACTTTTTTTCATGTCGTATTTTATAAGCGTATTTTATGAAAACATTTTAGCACATGGAAATACACGTAGCTTTTGGAGAAAATAACAAAAGTTCAGAGGACATATAAATTGTTTTATTTACACGAATTCTTTTACCGCTAAAATGCAACAAATATTTTTCACTCCGTATACTTTTTTGTGAATTAAACTCGCAGGAAGTCATGGCATTAAAATGAATGTTCTGCCATTTGCTGTGTCATGAGGAGAATAATTTTTATTTAACATTTAAACGAAAATATACTGATGCAGCTTTCTGCAAAAATATTTTTTACTTAAGTTGTGCATCAGCTTGAAATATGTAAATAGGTATTGCAAGATAAGTATGTAACTGTATGAACATTTTTCTAAAATCTTACAGCCGTATTCATAAAAATTTATTAATGGTTAATTAACCAAATATAAGGCAAAATTGCTAAAGTTGTATTCACAAACGAAAAATAGTCTATTAAACCTTTAATAAACCATTCATAAAGTAAGAAAATTTATTGTTCGATTTACCCTTCTTTAAACCAAAAAAAGTGAAATTTTGATAAGTGTCGGCATTTTATGATATTATTTTTGTGAAATATGTTAAAAAATAATGAAAAAATGTTTTATTTATTAATATGGACATGTTAAATACATGTGACTAATTTTATTTTAGACAACCAATTTAAAGATATGCGGTTAATTATTTAAAACATTTTTATATGATTTAAAAGGATATGTTCAGGGGCAAATGCAGATATTATCATTAATAACTTATTAAATTACTGAAACTAGTTGTTTTTTTTGTTTAAACTAACGAATTATTGTTCAAAAATATTGAAAAATATACAATAAATAAATCATAATAATAGTGATGTTAATAAAAAGTAAACAAACTTTTTATTCGAATACTTTCTTATCGTATGTTTAAAAAAGGTTCAAACAAAAGTGTTTATGATACCTTTCGGCAAGATTTTGTTCAGAAACTAAAATAAAATGTAGTTTTATTTGATAAGAATAATTTTTAAGTTCTACAATTAAAAAAAAAACTATAAAAAACAATTTAATATAGAATATCATGTGAACCGAATAGAGGTTTCATGCATTACTAGCAGCAAAATATAAAGAAAGTTGCCATACTTAAACACAAAATCGCCACAAACTGTTAATGGTAATAAAACTGTTAATGTACGTTTATGAATACAAATTTTTATAGGAGGTTTATTAGACAAAAAGCGTTTGATAGTTATTACATGCTATAAGCTTAAAATAAGAACTTTTTATGTATATGGCTGTTAGCCTTTTTACATATTTTATAAAATTTATATTTTTAATATGTATTTTCTTCGACTTTTATTATTTTAATATATAAATTAAATATTCGAGCTTATGGTCTTATTTTTAATATAAAAAACTTTTTTTTTATTAATCTATTAAAAATCAATATTTCGGCACTTCTTTGAGTGCCTTCTTCAAAAATTAACAATTTTTTTTAAAACAAATTTAACAAAAACGACAAATTTTTTAAAAAAAAAAGAAAAAAAACCCTGAAGAAGGCATTCAAAGAAGTGCCGAGATATTGGTTTTTAATCTATTTATAAAAAAAGTTTTTTATATAAAAAATAAGACCTTAAGCTCGAATATTTAATTTATTTATTATAAAATTGTAAAATTTTGAAAATTTTTTACAAAGTTTTTTTTTAAAGAAATTTAAATTTAAATTACGGATGCCAAAACAACTGAAGTTTAGTTGCCAGCAGCAAAATAAGGCAATGCCGATCATGTTAAAATATACACGATTTTATTTTATATTTTAAAATGAGCGGCGTTGCCTAATTTCGCTGCTGGTAACTCAACTTCTGTTCAGTTGCCATCCGAAATCGACCCGAAGGCTATAAAAAGTAATCAAATATTTCGACTTTTCAAGAACTTGAAGTAGGAAAAAACGCCGTTTTATCTTTCAGCTACACAGTAAGAAGTTTTTTTTCCCAAAAGTAATCCATTTTGTTTCTTAAAACGAGAAAATCAAAAATCTAAAAATAATTTCTTGATTTTAACTTATTTTGTTCGTATTTTAAATTTATCATTATTTCATATTAATTTTAAATGAAAAATATTAAAACAACCTTGAATCACGTTTATTTAATATTATTCACTGTTAAAATAACATTGTTCAATATTGAATCCATAAAAACCTGTTTTATATTGAAATCAAAAGTTTGTATAGTTAGATTAACATGCATACATACTTAACCCATTAAGGACTAATGGGTATTTAAATCCCCTAAAACAGAGCCTTCGTAGAAAAATTCTGGCTAACTTCAGGAAAGAGGTATCGGATATTGGTTTTTACAGAAAGATAAAGAAAGGAAAGGACTACTTTAAAAAATTTTTCAAGTTAAATTTTACCCCTTTTTATTGGGAAAGTTAACGGCTTAAAAGTTAGAAATTTTACATATTTGGAAAAATTGATCGACAGCGGCTCTGGAGAATTGGATGAGAAGAAAATCGGAAAACCCTCTTGATGGCTTATAGCCTTAGGTGTGCTCTGCTTTAGAAAAAAATATTTGCTAAATTGGGCAAATAACGTTAACTACAGGTTTGATTCAATGACATGGGTATTTAAATACCCACTTCGCTGTCAGAGGGTTCAAAACACATATTTTTTTTTTAATTTTTTGGCAAGTAAAAATGCTTTGATTTATGTAAAATTAAAAATATTATGAAATAAATATAACAAATGTGGTCCATTATTGAGATAAATTTATCTTTTTATTTTTTTTTGGACACCAGCATGAAACTGTGCAAAACAAGCCTTTGGGTGTAACTATAATTTGCATTTTGTACAACGAAACTCCGTTTTACTTCACATTGACCAATACGGCAACGCTTCAAAATTTGGCTTATCATGTGGTCAAAGTTATCCTCATGATGGGAGATCCTTCAGCTTTTCTTAGCAAGCACAGTAATTTCCAGGCATACACCATACCAGCATCCAAAGCATTAGCAAGATGGCATCGACTATTCCCTTCTATACATTTTTTGTAAAAAATAATACTTTTTTTGATCCTGTTACGTAACTGTGAAAGAATCGAGGGCAATGACAACGTTTGTCAAAAAGATGCATCCAAAAGATGTGGCCTGACCACAAAGTCACCTGCCATGTTTGCAGCAACCTGCAGGACTCCTTCTTTGCAGACATGCGTAAAGAAGATATGTGCAGGATAGCTCCTAAAGCCTGAGTGGTACAGGTATTATTGGCTTCCGTTATCGATGCGCAGATCAGGCGATAAACCTTATTTAGTATCACTCTAGCTTTTACCTGTTTGGTCTTAGTCCACGACGCTAGGGCGGCATTGTTCAAGATTGGTCTAATTTTCGTAACAGAAGACCAGCAGATCATTCTAGGCTGCAGCTCTCATGTCATACTTCGCTAATTTTTTGACATTTGTGCTCAAGTTATAAACCACTTCGTGATGTTGAAGGCACATGGCTTCATTATCGGCTTAACGGGTTTGTTCACAAACACAATTGCTGCATTTGGAGTAGACCAATCCACAACAGACCCTACCGACTTCTAATGGATTATATCCAGAAAAATTTCCTGCGGTTTACACGCTAGACATATCTGCGCTTAAAAATGAAGAAAGTTGGACGTCCAGAATGCGTGTCGTCAAGAACAGCCGATATGCCCAATCATTTTCAAAAGTAATCCCGTGTATAACTTTTTCAAAACAAAAATATTTTGATTATAGTTTAATTTTTTATGTTATTTTTACTATTTCAAGTTCTATCAGGCTTAAAATACACCTTTCCGATGTACATATGTATAACAACCCATACTTGTACATCCAAAAGAAGCAGTACAGAGGCCTTCTACAAAGCATCCGTACTTCTTGCTTTTCCCGCTGGGACAGATTCTACGTACATAGTGAAATAAGATCACAACACTCATACCATACATGCAATAAATGCGTTTTTTAATTTTTTTGTTTTCAAAAAATCTTGTGTTTTTTAGAACTCTTTAATAGCGAAGTGGGTAGAAAAATACTTATAGTCTAGGAGCCAAAGTTTGACAGGCAAAAAAAAAAAAAACGCAATGTCAATATAAATGCCCACACAGAAAAAAATAACAAAAGTTATTAAGTAACTAAAGAAAATTTGTTAAATCTTTTTAATAATTTTAACAATTTCTTTAATTAACATGTTTGTAAATTGTCATATTAACAATTTGTTTTTTTTTTAGAAAATAAATGTGTATATCATAGAAAAAATATTTTGTGTCAAAAAGAAAAACCAAAAAAAAATTCTTTTTTTCCAATCTTTAAAAGAATGAACGATGTGGCGATTGTTCTGAAATTTTACCAATCTATACGGTCAGTTAACTTATTATTTAATTATTCATAAATAAATTTTAAAGGGTTTTCTATTAATTCTAGCTTTCCAAATAATACTATTAATGATGGCAAGATTCCGTTCTGTGTTGATGTCAGAAACTCGCATGCAGGACTATGTTTGTTCCTTAATGAGTTATAATGGTTTTTGTGATGTAATTTTTTATGAATTTTATTAAAACGGTAATAAAAACAACTTTTAAATGCATCTTTAATTTTAATTTAGTTAGTAACAAAGTATTTTGTTAATATGACAATTTAGTAATAAAAATTTATATTTAATTGTTAACAAATGTTTTATTCAATATTACAAACTCATTGTTAAAAATATTTGTTGAATTTTAACAATTTTCATTAACAAAATAGTTTTTTGTATTTACAAATTCAGTTGTTGGTGCCTTTTCAATTAAAAAGTTAATTGTATTGACGAATTTGGTATTCAATATGACAATTGATTTGTCGTAATTTTTTTCTGTGCCATAATATCAAATGTGTGAAATTTCATCAAAATCGGCCCACGAAATCGGGGGTCAGTCTTTAATGGGTTAAGAATGCATATTTTTGTATTTTCATGTTTAAAATATTTTAAGAAGACAATTCCCGTATTCTTTTAATTAAAATTGTTAAGTTAAATAGTACGTCAAGTTTTCAAAGTAGAATGACGAAGAAAACCATTTTGGGTCATTCTGCTGATGCTTCTGTTAACAAAGGAGAATACAAAATAAGTAAAACATGTGTTACAGGGGTAAATGTTTTGAATTATTCTTAAGTTAATGGATAAGTTGCCTCTAAAGCTTCGCACACTGTTATATCACACTCAAACCAATTTGATTCTACATTAAATTCACGTTGTTTCAACTTGAAATAACTTTCATTTAACGTGATTCGGATTGTTATTTCAATATATTTATGTACATTTTGCTCTAACTTTACTGCAATGTTAAATTGACATGAATTAAAGTTATTTTAAAAGAAAAAAATGTTGTTCGCAAGTTATTGTAAAATCCTGTTAAATTAACATGAAGTAGCAATGAAGCAAAATCACTTCCGAAAACGGTAAAATCAACCTTGTTTTCGAAGATTTTACTTTGCTTTTTTCTTGTGTGCACAAGTATTTAGAATAAGTTATTTTTGTCTTGGAAGAGATTCATGCAAAATTAGCTTGGTTCAAGCCATTTTCATTTAATAATGCTGTTTAGCTGAACGTTTAATAAATAATGCATTTAATTTAAAACAAACAAAAAATGTATTTTGCATTTATATTTTACATTTGAAAAAGATTTGAGAATAACGTTTGATAGCATGTTCAAAATAAATGTATTTCTCAATTTGAAAGTCGAGTTGGTAGGTGCAAGGAAAAGGAAAAACTCCCGGGGAAACACCCGGGGAATTTGTATACATAAATGAGATGTTAGTGAGAAAAAAATCGCATATAGATGAAGATGACTTAATAATATCCTCACAAAGAACTTGTTCTGGTATATCCATTATTGCCAAAAGGTCCTAAAGAGGGAATACTCTCAAAAAGGCGTCACTTTCTTACTTTTATTTAATGTCGTTAATGCATTTTTTTGGATCAAGGATGTCTGATATTTTGCCTTTATTATAATTATTATTAGTATCCCTCATTGTTATAAGGAACAACTTTATTTTGCCAATATCTTCTTCTTGGTGCTATTTTCTTGATTTAATTAAAGCTGCTATACATAATTGACTTACACAAGTATTGACATGTTCCGTTAGCAACGACCGCAGCACGAACAGGTTGCATGTGTATTGATTTGGCTTTTTGTTTTTTTCGTATGTTTATTTTGTTTTTGTAAAAAATTGGCCTGGCGACCATTTAGCCCCATGTAATACCTCTGTTGTTGTTCTTTGCTTTGCTCATAACAATATCTATACTACGTTGAAACAGTAACAGCGATGCACCGCTGTCGTACGCGAGCTTTAACGGAAACCATGTCACTTTTAAAATTCTGAAGAAGTAAAAGACAGTTTGCGTTTTTTATAGTTCTTGGATAATCTCCTTTATGTTTCTAGGTTCGTCTTTACATGTGAGAGCCTCCCAAATGGTGGAGTGGACATGTGTTTCAGAAGCTTTTTCGAAATCGATAAAGACCAGATAAAAGGGGATCTTCTATCCGCTGATTGCTAAATTAAATTAACAATATGATTTTCCTCTTTTTCCAAGAGCAACGTGCTATGGTTAAAAAACAACCATGCTTTTATAAGTGTTAAACATATTTCAGCTATTTTAAACCATAACATGTTCGGAGGCAACCATAATGGTTTTGGGTTCTTGAGGGATGGACAAAAATATGGTTGTCGGTGATATTAATATGGTTAAATTAAACATAATGGCCCATAATCATAGTCAAACGCTAGAGTCGGTTCTTTTTAGAAACAACTTTAAAATAAAAACATTTTTTTAATTTCATTGCTACTATATTCCAAATTGAAGTATGTTTTAAATTGAACCGACTTAAACTGGGTGCCACCTCAAATGTATAAAATTTTTTCATACAACAAAATATAAGCAAGTGGTAACTCTAAGTAGGCATTGAAAATTAAAAAAAAAAGCGTTGAACATTTTTAACACGCAAAATGAATTCATGTAGAAAGCAACAACAAAATTACAAACTATTTTGGCTTTGTTTTTACTGTCAATGTAATTTTTGGCATTGCGTTTGACATAATTAGGGCCTAAACATATGTATTTTGTGTTTCTTTCCGTAAAAGTTTTCCTCCAAATCAACAATAATTGCAAAATATCGGCCAATATCTTGTAACATAAACATTTTTAGCTTTATGCGAATACTTTTTTATTTGGCGAAAAACAGCTGATGCTGTTGTTAAATGAGTTAAAAACAGCTTCAGCTGGTTTTTAAATTAACATCGGGTTTGACGTGTAAAGAATGCTTTTGCTTGTATTTAGTAGATCAAAAGCATATTTTTAATAAAAGTTTACTTTAGTTAAACTTTAGTTAAAGTATGCTCTGTTTATGACTATAGTTATAGGCCAATATGTTTCAAATTTTCTTGAAAAATAGTTTTGTTGGTGGTCACATTATTTAACCATGTTTTTTTCCTGGTGTATATTAATGACCTTCTGGTATCGAAAATAAATCGAAACGACATAATTTTGCTTTTACACATAAAAAATATACTTCCTTTCTAAGAGTTGATACTACAACGATTTATGGTTGGTTGCAAACTTCGGTTCCTTTGTTGCCTTTTCAAGTTTTTCTTAATTTTTAATACAGAAATTTGGTTTTTTGGCAAGTGCCTTAAAGCATCCAAAATATTATTTTGTGAAAAGCACATTTCCTAGTGGCATTCATGGTTCGAACTGTATATTTCCGGAAAATAAACTATGTATGTAATAATAAATTATTTAAAAATTGCTAAAGTTGATAGAAATTTAAATGAACAGAAGTTATAAAAAATTTTAGTCAAAATCTAAACTACTATAAAATATACTCTTAATTTAAATTAATTTAAAAACTTTCCTACTAACTCGTTGCTGCCAGCTATTTTTTTCTCCAATAAAACTGTTAAGTAAAAACCATTAAGGATATTCCATTTTGTTAACATAAGGCTTGCAAACAGTATATTCTATTGTATTCAATACTTTTTTTATATTGCTTTATAACACTTAAAAGCACAAAAATCGAAAAATGTCTCCCAGAAGCAAAATAAAGTAAAACAATAAAAAAAAACTTACAGCAAGTAAAAAAAGGATGAGGAAGGACAAAAAAGAAAATCACAGTACTTGAAAATAGGAAAATGACTTGAAATCTGTCGTAATCATACTTTTTACATACACAAATACATGTGTTTGTACCTACACATGTTTTCTTTTTATACATATACTTAAAAATATTTTTTATATTCATGTATATAAAAGTTTCAGATACTTTCTTTTTAAATGTATGTATGTATATGTGTTTTATATATTAACTCTGTGGCATAAGATACACTAAACCGAGCGAAGCATTCAAGTAGAAAAGTGTTTTAAAAATTTTTTTTCTGCTGCTCTATTTTTTATGGGGTAGAACTAAATTTTATAGGGAAGACGGAAAAAATAAGAAAAGTAAAAGAAAACTGCCCCCTCCTTTTACCAAAATATGCAACATCGTTTAAAAAAAAAAATACCATCACTATTTATCACCCTGCGGTCTTATCGACCAACGACAATTTTACAAAAATTAAAAAATAAAGCATTTTTTTAACTTTTTTTTTTATTTTAAAGACATCTTTTCTTGTTACTTTCATACCTACAAACAAAGTGTTACCAACTTTTTATGAGAAAAATTAGCAAAATTTTAATATTTTTTTTTTAAATAACGAGACGTTTAAATAACTGTCCCAGATCCACAGTCATACACTTACCGTAGCCAAAGGTAGGTTTCTATCGGCAGTATAAAAGATGTTCGATTAATACAACTTTTCTGCTGATTAAGGGTTCTTTACACTTTAACCTCGGATGGAATTCAGGGTACAATTGTATTTTTTTTTGGTACATTTTGAACCTTGTTGGTACCGTGGTGCAACCGCGTCTCGTTTGGTACAATTTAAAAATCTCTACATTTTGCTATTTGCCAACTTTAATTTTGGTTTTTATTTCTCATTAATTTGCTGCCACTTTTTCGTACGGTCAGTAAAAATTGTTCAATTAATATAATTTTATCAAGGTTTCTTTCAAATTTGCTGTACTCCCATTTCATACTATTGAGAAACTGAACTTTAACCTACCAGGTAGGATGCACCTGCCTTAAACTCATCGCTCAGTTAAGGTCAAAGTAAAATTGTAATAATTGAACAGTTTTAATATGGCCGATAAAATTCAAACTTTAGGTAAACGTCTACGTGAAAACGGGCCTAAAATGAATAAATTCTTGAAAACACAAAGTAGTTCCTTTAAGCGGATGAAACATATTTTATGGTTAGAAAAGGGAGGAAAAACAAAATGTAAATAACGAGCGGTCTTGCCCATAATAAAATACATGCTTTACTGTCTAAACTATGACATTTAGAAAATGAGTTAAATGAAATTTTACCAGATAATTCAAGAGTTGTAACAGAATTTCTATCAATTCCACATTCGTCGGCCGACGTCGAACATATTTTTTCTTTCAAAGACAAATTAAAACAAATGCATGAAATGGACTACACGATCCTTCTGATTTCAATTTGATGAATATTTTATAAATAATCCTTATATTACGGCCTTATTTAAAATATAATAACCGAACACAACGGCTTGACAATGCCTAAACGACAAACCCCTCTGAAGAGATTGAGTGGTTGCAATCGAAACATGTAGGGATAACCTGTCCGTGAAAGCCTGGGTTCGGTTCCCCGCTCAGTCAGGAATGGAAGAATTATCAATAAATTTTAATTAATTTCATGTTGTAAAATTCCTTTCTTCATAAATATAATTTAATAAAAAATTAAATTTGATGGACTTTAGCCAAATTCAAAATATATCAGAATTTGGATTAAGAACCATAAACAGTTTAACAAAATAACCATAACACTAATTAAAAAATTATATGTTAAAGAATTTTGCTAATAACTTGATCACATCGCTATCTACCGGCTCAAAATATTATCAGGAAACAAATTTTTGTTTACTAAAGGCTAGTTTACACTATTATACTTTGTATTAATACATGTCAAAAACTCAAGTATTATGTAAAAGTCTGATAGTACGAATGCATGTGTGATGAAAATGACAAGTGTTAAAGAAAAAATTTTGACATCCCATACGACTTCATCGTTTTTTGAAAAATTTCAAAACAATAATACTTTTCATTGGATCAGGGTTGCATTTTTATTTCATGTGTAAGTGTGAATACTTTGTGTGATGATGTGAACACAAACTGTTTTGTTAAATAAGATTTTTTGACAGTCGCACCAAAAACTCATTAGATTTCCATCTCACAAAGTATTATGGAATCCGTAAGACTTGAGAGATAGTGTAAACAAGCCTTAAGTAAATTTTGTGAATTTCAGCCAAATCGTACCAAAAATAAAAAAAACTTTAAGTATTACGACAACAGCGCCACCTATGAGAAATCTGGCTCCCGCCTGAAATAAGATATTGGCCAAGTTTGGTGTTAATTTTAGGACCATATACACGGCACAATCGTTCTTATATATAAAGTTTATAGTCTGAAAGCAATTTTTAATGAAATTACAAAAAATACCTAAAACAATCTGACAGTCGTATGGCTCTCACCATTTTTTAGAATTTTTTCTAAACTAAATACTTCCTGTTCATAATAACAGAATCCAAAATTGTAAAAATTAATAAAATCTTTTCTACAAAAAAATTTAACATTTTATTTTAAAAAATGCAATTTGGTGTCTGTTTCTTAAAAATTTTGCTCCCGAAAAGCATGCGTTTTTTTAGAATAAAACAAGCCACCCTTTTCGGGAGCAACATTTTTAAGAAAAAGACACCAAATTGCATTTTTTTTAAATAAAATATCACATTTTTTTGTAGAGAAGAAAACACCATAAGTTTTCAAGCACTTCCTTTTAAATTTTTTTAATATTCATTTTCCATATTTTTTAAAAAAAAGTATGTAATCAAATGCGGTAGGGTTTTGGTCCATTTCAGTTTTGTTTGACTTCAACTATGTTCTATTTAAGTTTTTGCTCATCAAAACTTTTTGTCAATATAACATTTGTTTTGTTGACTTAAGAAATTATTAAGAGTGAAATGTGATGGCGTTTATATTTTATTTCTTGTGATTATGCATTTCTTTGGCATTAAAACCAAAAAAAAAATTTTGTTTAAGTACTTATTTTTTTTTTCAACCACAAAACATCTTCTACCCAAAACTTTTTTAAACTATGTTACATAAAATTGCTTTTCCAAAAAAAAAAAAACAAAACAGTATGATGCTGACTGACAAACGTCAACTATTTTTGCAAAACAACAAAAACCGTGATTAAAGTTAATGTTTAGTTGATGCATAGAAAACAAAAAACTGACGGAATGGCAACGTCAAACAGCCATTAAATAAATTGCAAGAAACGTGCGTTAGTGCTTTGAAATCTCTTATAAGAAAAGTTTTCCCTGAGTTAACGCGTTAAGTGCCGTATTCCTGTCTATGGGTATTTGCCAGTGTGCTTTAAAAATTTTATGACGTTCTGGAATTGTTTAGAATGGTTTCTAGTTTATTTCATTATGGCCAAAGTACTTGTAAGTTTAAGTTTCTTTTGGGATTATATAATTAGTTTTTGAAGCTACATAAATAAGTATTGAAGATTATTTAGTTTCTACTTAATTTTTTGGTATTTTACTAAACGGCAAGTTGTTGAGTTATAGCAAACCAGTGTTTAACACAGTTCACAGTTTCTTTAAAGTAGATGTAGTCGTAACAGAAAATAAAAATTTTTTGATTAGCAGAGCTTTAACATTTCTTTTGCTACTGTTATTGATACAATAAGGAATGAGTAGTTTCATAGATTGTCTAAAAATATAATCATGAGCCTAATTTAAACAGCTGAAAAGATAGTTTAATATGCAGCAATAAAGTAGCATTAAATGTAGCAGTACAAGTAGCATAAAATTAAGCAATAAAGTTGAATTCGATGTAGAAATAAAATAGAATATGGGCAAATAAAAAAATAAAATTTTCCACCGCAAACGTATTAGAAAGCGAGGCTTGTTTGCAAAGGTCTGATACAAAAGACACTTTTTTACATTTAAAAGTGCAATTCAAAAACAGATGGAACACATTTTTTTATATTGAATCAGAATTAATACCGATTTTATTTTTCTTTATTGCTGCATCTAAGACTACTTTTTGAGCTACTTGAACTACTACTTATAAATAACATTTTTGGAGTAAAAAAACCAACAAAGAAGTAGCAAATGATTTGATTTTATAACAACTGCTCTATTGGTAGTTATTTTATCTTTTTTTACTTTATAACTTCATTTCGACTTTTATATTTAAATAGTCGTCAAAAGTAATAATATTTAAATAGCTACAAAACTTTTTAATGCAAATGCTTCTGCTACAGAAATTTTCTGAAAGTATAAATAAATCTCGTAATTTTCGTGTCAAAACTGACTAGAGAAACCCAGGAAAAAATAATTCATACTGATTTGTGTTGGACTGGAGCATTCCTCTTAGGCCGCCGGCTTATTACAATGTTCAAGCCGAGATAATGACCATCTGTATAGCCGCCGTATAAATGCAGTATGATAAGATATCTGGTAGGTTTATTTGCATTGAATCAGATAGTAAAGCGGACATAAGATCCCTGGAGAAGTTGTTTATAATGTCTAGAATTGTTCAATCTGTACATGTTTTGGGACAACCATAATATGGTTGTGGCTTCTTAATGGAGAACTAATTTAACAATAATATGGTTGTTGTTGACAATAATATGGTTAAATTAAACAGTCGATTTTCAAAATTTTCTTTATTAATAGTTTTGTTAGAGGTGATCATATTTAGACATGTTTTTTCTCTGCGTGTATGGCTGATTCGTTGGGGCCTGAAGGCACCAGCTTGAATCAGAACGGTTTAATATGTGATAAAGGTGTTTTGCTCTCGAAGAGCAGCACACAAATTTCATTTTATTGCTTCTCAGAGGTTGTTCGATGAAACTTCCTTTGGGGAAAGCAGCAAAATCTGTTCCATTATAAAAGGAAAAAGGTCTCAGCGGGCTTAAGAGCTTAAGTGCTGCTATAACTCTTAATTGGCCCATTGGGAACAGGCCCAGAGGCTAGGGCTTCCTTCTTATGACGTGTGTAGAAGTTGCGTCATTTCGCGGTTTTTGGAGACATAAGACTCAGACATTGATTTGAATAGGATCCATCCTACATTAATTCAACCTCCTGACCGAGTAAAAATATCGGTCACCAGGTAAAGGGGCAGTTGGACCTTCGTGTGCTGTGCTAAATTGCGGCTACCAATTGAACCTACCATAATCCCAAATTTGTAAGTCTTATCTTCCAGACGCGCTTTTCTATGCTCTTTACTTTAAAGCAAAGAAGTTATAATGAAAGTCCATAGCTTCAATGCAGAACTCCCTTTACTCAATCCCTTATTAATTATTGAAAATCTCACGTACCTCAACAAAGAAAAGAGGGTCATAATTTAACAAAGACCAAATTTAACAAAACCAAAATTTAATTAATCAAAGATTTTTGAAACCTCTTTTTAAATTTGGTATGAAGTAAAATGCGGCACAAATAACTTTTAAATTGTGCAGGGCATCTTAAGATCGGCCTTAACGGACTAAACTTCCCTCATTGTTTTAAATAATATAAGTTTTTTGCCATAATGTATGCGACTAATAGACCCAAAATAATGTGTTTTCTATTTTTTTTACAAACATTTTTCAGCCTAACCTGACTCGTTTTTACGAGAGAGGGTCTCTGTGCAAAAGTGCCTTGGGTAACGGTAAAACAATAAAAAACTTTTACTCGTGAGATTTGTTATAAAATGAACAACGCCAATAGAATGTTTCTAGGTGTTGGTTGGCGTTTGAACACATATAAATATACAAAGATACATACGTACATCTTTATATTTAAACAGTAGTTTGTAGCAGCATGATGTAACTACTTGTAACTTGTTTTTTGTTGTTGTGTTAAATTGCTACTAAATTGTATAACATTTGCACTGCTTCCTTTTGCCAAATACACCCACGCCCTTATTCACTCATTTATGCACATACGTGTTGGCTGTGTGCTTGTGTGTATGTGTAAGTGTCAATAATTTTTGAAACATAAGTTTTCTTTGTTGCAGGTCTTACCAAGTTTTTACATTTTTGGAAGTAGACAGTTAGACGTTTGTACCAAAAAAAGGTTATAAATAAATTACTACCTTGAAAGGCATTTTTTTTTAGTTTCTGTTTTAGAGTCCTTTCGGCTGGATATCTTTTTAATGTTTTTTTTTTTTGTAAATTGTTTTTTAAAAAATATTATGAATGTTTTAAGTTTAAGAAACACTTTGCTCCATTTAGGGCTAATAAATGAGAGCAAGTTAAACTCTCTTTTTGGTTTAAAATGTGTTTAAACCTACAAATCTTTAAATCAGTGAACATATAAACCATCTTAAACTACCAATACAGACCATGTGAATTTGACAAGTTTTAGCGTAGTGCTGCCACATGTTAATTTTTTAAGCTACATAAAAATTTAAACCTAGTTCAACTAAACCAGCGTTTAAGCATTCACTGATTTATTTTTTATTTATTAATTAATTTTCCCTTTAAAAAAGTACTTTTTCAAAAAAGTACTAAATTACAAAAGGTATTTATTTTTAAAATATTTACTTTTTTAGAAAAGGTAATTTTTTGAAAAAGTTGATTTTGGAAAAAGGTTATTTTTTAAAAAATGTAATGTTTTGAAATACGTACATATTAATATACCAGTAGCATTCTCGATATGGTTTTTACTTTAAAACTTAAAATATAAACTAAATGAGAAGCAAGAGTTCTAAATATTTTTTTAAAACATGAAAATAATGATTTCGTCTTGTTCTGTTGTTTCTACTTCTACACACAACAATCAAATCGTTTTTTAAGTACTTGTGTGGTGTTGCTGTAGTGAATGCAACAAACTCTGATAAGTTAAATGAGATTAAAACGATCACTTTGTAATTTTACTCTCAGAGTGGCACTACCAACGAAAAGTTCAATCTTCTTTTTACTTGGTTTAAGAATTTTGTACTTATTTTAAGATATTCGGGGATTAATATTCGAAAGTTATCATTCGTACTTGCATTTTTAAGCACGACTTATATTTTAAATAAATGGTTAAGAAGAAACAAGTATTGGTTGGAGTGTATTGCTTAAAATATTTGAAGCCTTACAACACTATTTCAATTGTGAGACGATCAGTAAAGCATATCATTTTTATAACAGGGTTGCACACAAACATATTGTACTCACATTTGATTTTTGTTCAACCTCTTTATTATTCCTTCACACAAATTTTGCTGTAAACAGTAAATTCTTTTAAATTTCTTATTAATGTTGTCATGTTGTTAATTTTTTTTCCAAAAATAATTAATTTGTATTAAAAACTTTTTGCTCAAAGTTTTTATTATACTTTCATTCTGTATAAAAGAGCCTAGAAAATAAATTGTGCCTCTAATTTAATTTGTGTTAATTAAAATATTTTTTGCATCATGTATCATCTTATAATAAATACGAAAAGGTACCACAAAGGAGACATATTAGAAATATGTACCATAAAAAGTAGCTATTTTTGTTATAAGAAAAAATAAGAGTTGCAAGAATGAATATAAATTGTGGTAATTAAAAAGTTTTTGCCTAACATGTGTCAATTAATTTTTTTTGTTTTTCTAACTTTCTTTAAAATGAATGAAATCTTATTTTATTTTAATGAAAAGAAATTTATTGCAATTCAAACCTTTTTTTTTTTTGGTTAAAAATAGAAAATGTAGAAAAATTTTGGGGGGGGGGGGGAAAAGTTCTGCCATTAAGAGTTTAACTTTAATCTACGCAAAGATTTTTTTTGCTTGGAGCGATGGTTTGATATTTTTAATTAAGAAGATTTCTTGTTGTAGAAACTAAGTCATTTTGCTGGCAGTTGTACAAATCTTATAATTAACAAATTTTCATTCTACAGCTAATTTAGAGTACCCAGAGGCAATTCGCTTCCCACCCTTAATTACACTTGCCAACAAGGTTTTGGACTGGAGCAACCAAATATATTTCCTAGGGTAATTTGGTGGGCTGAATTCGAATCTGTAATTGGGTTTCCTCTATTCCGTCAGGTTTTCGAGACACAAAAGAATGTTTTAATTCGATGCCTTCATACAAAAATCACTTGTTTGTTTATAAATCAATGCATTTTTAAAAGTTAATGGCGTTATTTAAACGTTGTTTATATTTTGTTGGTTCGGTTTCACGTATAAGAGTCCAGCAATAGTCTCCCAGCATGCTTTTGTCTCAAAACCCTCGAAAAATTCTTTCAATTTTAATTTAATCTTGGTAAGCACGCTCACTGCACTTAGTTTTTTTTTTTTTGAAAAAATCTTAATGCAAATGAAGAATAGACAAAACATTATTGGTGTCCATTGTTTGTCCAAGTTTCTGACTGCAAAACCAAAATAATGTAAATATGCCAACTTTAGTCAACGTTCGCATAGAAAATTATACTTAAAACAAAATTCTAAAATTTTTTTGTTTTTGTTTTAAGTAATTTTCTATGCGAACGTTAACGTTCGAAATCGATGAACAGGCAGTTAGAATGAACATGTGTTTCTGTCAAATAAGTAATTGTAAAATTGTAGTGCCAGTATTAACTGTTTTACAGTATTTACAAGACGTGAAGCCCAATTTTTATGCCAGATTCGAATTCAGCGCACCCAGATTAGTTAAAAAACATGCTTCGTTTCTACAGTAAATTTTTTTCAAATTTGTAGACCAGTGTCATCGAGGGAACACTGCTGCTCGTGTGGAATAATATTCTGAAGAATTATGAAGTATATTATAACGAATATTTCATCTGAAGATTACATTACTGAATTTTCCACAGTCGGGGCAAAAAGAGGAAAAAGATAAAAAAATTAAAATTAAATTAAACCCTATCAAAAAATACAAAATAATTTTTTGACTTAATACCTTTTTGGCTCGGATTTGGTATTAGGAATTTATAATAAAAATTCAAATGCTAAGATTTTTTTTATTGCTTAAAAATGAACCATTTTAAAGATATTGACTTACAGCACTGCACAAAAATTGTTTATTTAAAATCTGAGGGGCAAAAAGGTTGAATTTGGTTACCTCATATCTCCTTAACTAAATTTAATAATGTTCGTTGTTGATTGAAAATATAAGCGGGCAGGTGTATGGTACTTTTGGGGAGTAAACGGATGTAACCCGTATCTTAATTTTGAAACAATAAACAAGGTAATAAAGATTATACGAAATTCATAGCTTATCTAAAAAATACAAGTATAAATTAGGTACTTTATCGGAGTTTTAACGTTTAAAGGGTGAAAATTGTCCCTATTTTTGGTACTTTTGTACAAAACTATGTTTTTCTCCATACATACATGCGTATTTATTTATGGGATCCCACTACAATATGAACATTTTTGAAACCTCAATGGAGAGAAACAAGAGCATCAAAAAGTGGAAATTCGGGAAATTAAATATCTTTCTTGACAAAAAGTACGAAAAACAGAAGTAAGGAAGAACACGTAAATCAATTAAAATAGATAATCATTCAAAACAAATTTCGATCTATCAAAGTTAAAATACCATTTGGCTTAAAGATTGATGTTTAACTACTGACTGCCATCAATCTGCCGTCAATAGCGGTGAGTGTTGAACGGCAAACCACTCTGAAGAGATTGTATGGTTACAATCAAAACAGGTTAAGGCAACGTGTCCGTGAAAACCTGGGTTCGATTCCCACTTTAGTCAGGAATGAAAAATTATCAATAAATTTTATATCATTTCATGTTGTAAAATTCTCCTGTGGAAAATTTGTGTCAATTGGTCCAACTGACTGGTCCTGGGATTTGTGAAAATAGAACAAGTACAAAAAGAAAGAACTAATGACCAGTGAAAGAAGAACCAATCCCTTAACTGGTTTATGAAGAACAATAAGGGAGTAAAAGTAATGAATTACAGTACAGTCTTCACCGGTGCTGTGACATATTTTTTTGTACCTTCTAAAATTTGATTCTTGAATTTAATTTTAGGATTTAATTTTAGGATTTGTTTTATTGAAATACTACTACATTGTATTGAAATGATACTACATTGGAGGAACTGACACTAAGCACGTTCATTGAAAATAGGTATGTGACTGGTCAAATGGTATCAATTGACCCCCTTCAATGACACGCCCATGTAAAAGTGTTAGAACTAGAACCGGTCTCTATCACCAAAGACCTATCACGGGACTACTTTGGTGTCAGTTCGATTCCCTCTAGGGTCCTTTCTTAATAAAAATAATTTAATGGAAATTAAATTCAATTAACTTCATTTTTGGACTAAATCCCTTAAACAGGCTAATAAAATAACCAGAATACTAATTATTATCTTTCTTTCACTTTTTCGTGATGCATGTGGTATTTTTTTAATTTTCTATAATATTGAACTTAAAAAATTTAAATTATAAGGTAGAGCGTTCTGAGTGAATGAGATCCTATAAAATGAAAAATGCTGGGTCTTTTTATTCTGCAGTTGGTATTTTTTGAATTTTCGTTATTATTGGGACTAGAAACATTAAATTTAACGTAAATGGTTCTACAACTGGTACTTTATTAAATTTTAATTTATATTGAACCTAGAAACATCAAATTAGACATGTATGGATCTAAGTTAATAAGATTCTGTAGACGAGAGAGTTTTTGTACTTTTGCGTTTTACAACTGGTATTTTTTTATTTTCGTTAATATTGGACCTAAAAACATATAATTAAAGATGCAATGTCCTGAATGGGTAAGAATCAAAAAGTGAACTTTTCGGTACATATTTTGATCTTTTAATGGTACTTTTTGATCTAAAACTATTGGACCAATACACATAAAATTAAACATACAAGCTTTTGAGTGAATAAGAATCTCTAAGTGAAATTTTTTGGTTCTTTTTCGTTCGGTAAGAGGTACCCTAAAGGGAATCGAACTGACACCAAAGTAGTCCCATGATAGGTCTTTGGTGTTAGAGACCGGTTCTAGTTCTAACACTTTATATAAATAAGACCTATCACTTTTACATGGGGTTGTCATTGGAGGGGGTCAATTGACACCATTTGACCAGTCACACATCTATTCTCAATGAACGTGCTTATTGTTATTTACTACAATGTAGTATTATTTCAATACAATGTCGTATTATCTCAAAAAAACAAGTCCTAGAATTAAATTCAAGAACCAAATTTTAGAAAGTCTCATAAAATGTCTCACAACACCGGTGAAGACTGTATTGTAATTTATTACTTTTTCTACCTTTAAGTTCTTCATAAATCAGTTAAATGATTAGTTAGTTCTCCTTTCACTGGTCATGAGTTGTTTCTTTTCCCGCAGGGTACTTTTTGATTTTTTTCTAATACTGAACCTAAAAACATATAATCAAACATGTTTAGTTTTGAGTATAAAAAAAATGTTTATACTAATACAGTTCTTAAAAGGTGATTTTCAAAAGTTATTACTAAAAGAATAGATGATAACCGTACTAGATTACTTCCCATAACAATAAATATAGAATAGGATTCGTAATGTCTGTTTTGTTTTTTTTTTTTGTAAAATAACTTGAAATATTACAGCTGATTTTATTTTGTAGTTGTTGTTTATGATAGAGCTTATGCCATTGTGATTACTCTTAAGGTGTGTTGCCTGAAAAGAAGCAAACACTAATGAAAGTCTGATAAAAGAAACGCGAAATGCCTGACTCACATACTCAAGATGTAACATTGTAAATTATGAATCCCCACTTAAACAATCCCAACCAAGAAACACATGTTATTAATGTGTTCTCTGAGTAGAACATCATGTATACATACGTGAACGAAGGCGGGTACATAACATGTGGGCAGAGGTAAAATGTAATAAAAACCTCGTTACCCTCTCAGTTAGACACACACTATAACAACAACATTTTAAACAACTTCATATACTTCTACTTAAATACGAGTTTGGCTATAAAGTTAACATGTTTATGTGATTTTCTTATATAAATATTTTTATACCCTACAGATGGGTGTTGAGGGCATTATAAGTTTTGCTGATGTTTGTAACACATAGAAATATTGCTTTTAAACAACCATTAAGTGTACCCCGATTGACTAAGAATCACTTTTTGATCGATAAAATGATATCAGTATGTCTGTCCGAGAGTACATAAAGTACATGAAATTTTATCAGCCGTATATAAAAAAGCTTTGCTTAAAATTCGTGTTAATAATCAGCATTTTAACTAATAAACGTTTTAACGTTTTTGAAATTGGATGATTTTATTTGTCACTTGAATTGAAATAATGCAAAAGAGCGATTACTATATTTTTTTTACTTTAAGCAGACACTCAGGGGATGCTTGTGGACATTTAATTTGAATTTTTCCAAATTGTTGCCGTTTTGAAAGACTTCTGCCGACCGAGAAATTAATTTTCTCTGTAATGCGTTGTGCGATACATTGAACAGTCGACAAAGAACGAATATGATCTGCTGGTAAGTACTACGAGCATGCACCCGCGTCTCTGGGATGAGTGTGACTTTCTCAGCTGATCACTTACCGTGAAAATATCGATAGAACAATGACGCACAACCCACATTAATCTCTATTAATTCCAAAAAAAAATATTTGGTAATCGTGTAATTTAGTTGACAATTTTATTGCTTACAAAAAATGTATTAAATAACGATTTTATTTTATTTGTTTACACGGCACTTGTTCATTTTATACAACTTAAATTATTTTTTAATTTTATTTGCAAAATTCCAAGGCGAATTGATTACAGGTGATCTTAAAAGCCCTGCTAGTACCTTTTTTTGTTAATTTTATGGTTGTGATGTCAAAATGTTGTATTATAATCTTTGTTTATCTTTTTTTTTTGTTTCTGGTTTGCACATTGTACAATTAGTTTACAAAAACAAATGCTTGTAAAACGAGTTGTACTTTTTCGCCGTGTGAATTTCATTTAATTTTTACTTGCATCGCACACTAAATAAAATATAGGCACAGCTCAAAATTAATCAAAGTCAAGGCTTAAGAAACTGCAATCGAAACCAAAAACTGTCGAACAAAGAACGAACTTTTGTCTACAACATTTCGCTTTTTAAATTGGATTGACAGCGACTGATTATATTTAATGAATCAGAAGTAAAAGCAACAGCTTTTTTTTTTGCCCAATGACGAATGAAGAATTGGAAGAAATGGCAGTTATTCTTCATTGACATTTTGCATTTTCATAAACCAGTTCACAATTCAAATATATAGCGACCACGAACATTTGTGAAACTTAATTTGATTAAAAAATTGCAACCATGTTTTTAAAGATACATATGGGGTATTCACAAGGTGTGCTATCATTTTATATTGTCATAATGTTATAACATTTTGAAATGGTTTACAAAAATTGTTGTTGCTTTGTAAACAAAAAGTGTCTTCAATTAATAGAACATTGCTTGGTATGTTTATTGTGCTGTCGTAATTATTCAGGAGAGACCTGCGCTGAGCGGCTGAGCCGAACCGCAATAGTTTTTGTAGCTGTCGCCGTTGATGGAATAGTTTTATCCGGCTAATATCCGAATTTAACCTGCGGCAAGAAATTTTTGCAACAATACAATTGCGGCGTCAAATTAGATCGGCTTAGGACTCTGATGTTTAGTAACTGAGCTACTTAAACAAGAGCGGCAAGCGTTTTTTTAAGCATGACAATCCTATTGCCAATACATTTTCAATAAAATAAAACGACCAAGCGATTTATCAAATAAGATTTCCCAGCCGGGTGGTGTTAAATTCGTGTTCTAAAGGTATGTTTCGTATAAACTGTGTAAAAATTAAAAGTTTTGACATAAAACAGACGCGTGCCGCTCTTATTTAGGTAGCTCAGTAAACAAACAAAATAAAATTTATTTGTGGTTTGCGTCTGAAAAATGGAAAATAGTCAGGAAAGATTAAAATATATTTTTATTTTTGGTAAATATTTATTTTTTATATTTGTTTTAAATAAGCTGACTTAAGTTTCAAAATAGCACACTAAATTATGAGGGGTTGTTCAGTCCTATATTTTCATGTTATTATTTTAAGACTTATGACTTTATGACACCTTGTGAATCCCCCAATAGTTTTCTGCTTCTCCTAAACGTTTTTGAATTTTGGGCTGTGCAAGGAAGGAAGAATTAACTTATACTAACAATATTTCAAATATTTTTACATCATGTATTCATTGCTTTTGTTAAGAAAACTATTTATAGTAAATAAAAGCGAGATTTTTATTTTCGAAAGTTTTTTAAAAATATATTTACTTTTTATTAGAAATGGAAAGTAAAAGTAACACAAAAATTATTAAACCAAACAATCACTCTTTGTGGGTGCATTGGCTTTTCGACAATCACTCTTGGATTGACGAATCCACTGAGGTGAAAATGTGCCTCATCACTGAAGATGATTTTCTTCGAAAATTTATCATCCACTGTTGCCATTTCTTGCCACCATTCTCACCATTGACGTTGTTTGGAATGGTCAAGAGGCTTTAGTTCTTGAGTCGAGAGCATTTTGTAAGCTTGTAAATGCAAGTTTTTAAGCATAATGTTCATCAACGACGAGCGTGAGAGGTGCAATTGTTGGGCACGAGTACGAGTTTAGGTGGACGGCTCTTCAGCCACACCATCGCGAACAGCAGCAAAATTTTCTTCAGTACGATCTGTACGAGCATGCACTGGTGTTTTCACATCTCCTACATACACGGTTTCCTCAAATTTTTGCACGATTTTTCCGATTGTACTCACATTTGGAAGATTTAATTGGCCGAAAAAATCACGAAGTGCTCGATATGCATTTTGATTTGAACGCCCATTTTCATAATAAACCTGAATAACTTTAACGCGTTGCTCGATTATGTATCTTTCCATGGTTCAAATTGAGTTAGTCTGGAATTTAGAAATGTCAAATGAAATGCTGAAAAAGCTTGACGTTTAGGTGTGGTTCACATTCAACATTGGTCCTTAAAATTTACAACAAGTACAACTCATACAAAAACCATAAGCAATTTGTTTTTGTAAAATCATTGTCAAACAGAAACAAAGATAATAAACAAATTTGTACATCCAACAATCATAAAGCTAAATAAAAAAAAGTTTAATGAATTTGAAAAAATTGAAACAATCACATAATAAAAATTAATTTACAAAGAAATTTTAATACGAATTGGTGAAGGGAAAATGAATAGCAATCAAACAATTCTAGAAAGCATTAAGGAAAATTTTAGGCTTTTAATTTAATCTGGTGTCAAAGGTATTTATTTGTATAAATTCCAAAAAATTGGTGTTAGCACCTTTTCTTAACGCACTTATTGTGTCTCATTTGACGAATTAACACAACGACTTCTTGCCGACGAATTCGTCGTGCTATGCGAAGTTCGTTGTTCGACCCAGTTGTGTTTATACCATAAACATTTACTGCCTGTTTGTCAAAATAAAATCGAGAATTTATATTGAAACAACAATTAAAAAACTCAAATAAATTTTTCTTTTCAATATAAATTTCTATATAAAACTTTAATTTAGAATTTGAGGGCGGTGAAATTCTTTTTCATCTTTCAGCAGCAGAGCTGGATATTTTTGGCTGAGAGCTTATTTTAGTGCATAACGAATTTAAATAACAATTCAAAGTTGAAAATCATTTGAGAATAACGTTTGAAAGCAAGTTGAGAATAAAAAAATTTCTTTATTAAAAAAAAAGATTCTTCCTTTTTTTGAGAATACTAAGGCGCATATTCATAAATTATCACTAAGTTTTAACTTTTTAAGTACCAATTTAAGTTATTCTCAGTTGGCTACTTTCAGCAAGAATTGTTAACATTATATTATGGGTAATGGCCCAACCAGAACATGCATGTATTAGCTTAAGCAACTGTCAAAAATTAGCGAAAAGTCTTTCAAATGCATAAGAAAATAAAAAAAGACTTTTAGATGGCCATAATGTACTAAATATCTATTTAACCATTGTTGCATATTTTCAAATTTTTACCAAATGCTTGTCGTTTGTGAAAGGTTTTGATTTCAAATCGCAAATTCGTGTTTGTTGGGATGTAAGAAAGTATGCATGTGTATGTCTGAGTTTGTTTACTGTTGCAAGGATATGCCTACCCAACAAACACGGAGTCAAACTTTTGATATGAAATGACTTTAGCATTTGTCATCAAACACAATTCTCAAACGTTTTTCAAATGTTTGATTTTAACAGTTAAATTCAAATAGATAATGATTTGAAAATAAACATTTGACATCAAGTGTTTTATAAAAACTAAACTTGGCAACACTAAAGCGAAAAATAAATGTAAGCATTAAAAATGGCGGTAAAAGTAAAATTTTTACTTCGTAGTTAAATGTGTTTTACAAGTGAACGATTTATTTCTTGTGAAAAATAAAAATTATTTGTGCGTAATTACAATGATACAAAATACGAATTAAAAAAAAAAAATAAAACGAGAAAGTGAAGAAATTATAAGTTTGTTGTATATTCGTGGTGCTACAATCCTCAAAAAAAAGGGTGCCAATTATTTCGTCTTTGCAAGAATTAAAGGTCCGAAAGAACATTATTTCATATTTTAGGTGCCGTATGTTTATCTCACAGTTTATTAAGATAAATAATGAATTTAAATTAAAAAAATAAAATATTTCTATTTATCTTCCACATTGTATTATAATCCACATTTAAAAAACCTTTGAGAATTACGTTTGAAAGCAAGTTGAAAATAAAGGCATTTTTCAATTTGAAAATACTTTTCCCTTTTTGTTGAGAATTCTATGATTTTCAAATCCTTATAAAACGTTTGTCGTTTGAGAAAATGGATTTGAAATCAAACCTCCGTGTTTGTTGGGTAGAACAGAAATCTTTTTGTGTTTCATATACAAAAAGGTAAAAATTTATTATCCTTTTGCAGTAGCAAGTAGCGCTAACATGTTTAGTCATAAAATTTTATTAAATAGAAATTTGATTTATATTCATTCATCTCATTTTAATTTCTTTAAATTTATAGTAGACAACATTTTTTCTCGCATAGAAAAATAAAAAACAAAAAATTGTAAAAGTTTCTAACATTATTTTGGCAAAGTCCTTAACAGTTTTTTTTCATAATATGATGGTGTGTGTTTTTATACCCAAACTAAATGGTGTTCCAGGTAAGATTTTTTGATTTTGTTGTTCAAAAGTTTTCAACAATATTTTCATTTATATGACGCTTTTGTTGTTGTTTGCTTTAGAATTAGTTAAAAAAAAAAATAAAAACAAATTTTTTACTTTGAGAATTTTTAATTGGCAGATTAAACAAAAAAGAATAGAATTTATTGTAGTAATTTTACTAATGAAAATCTTGTAAAATTTATAGAAAAACCTGAGATATTATAATTAATTAATCTATTCTATATGAATATATGGCACGGAAAGTTAAAAGGATCTATGGGCAGAAAAAAAGTTTTGGAGAAAAACGACTTTGATGTTAAAAAGTTGATTTTGATGCGCCTGAACGCTTTTTTGACTTGAAATTCGTTAGTCGGGGGCTTTCGCTTTGAAAATATACGTATATATTTCAAAAATGTTAAAAGAAAAATAAACAATGCTAAAATCAACATAGAACGAAATAGTTATCTCTTGTGTTATTATTCATTGGATATTAAATACATTTTTTTCGGCTGTAAATTTTTCTCATCCCATTTTTATTTGTGATTTTATTTGACAGTATATTATCATTTCAACGTTTAATTAATTTGATTTAACGTTTCATTCGCTTGATTAAAAGTTTAGTTCACTTGATTAAATTTTTTGATTAATGCTTTAATTTAAAATAAATTAGCGAGAATTTTTTCTGTGTAACAATGCACAAAAATTTAAAGCTGGGAAGTGGGCTGAACTCAATAATAAAGCAAATAATTTTCAAGATACTCTGAAAAAATGAATGTTAAGAATTTATGAAGGTGTTTACCATAAAGAAAAAACATTTCAAAATATTCTGTAAAGCTTTTTACACCTTTCACCGAAGTTTAAGGCTATATGGAGCCATTACCGCAAAAAAAACTGAAGCAACAAATACACAATTTTACAGGAGAAGGGGTTTTTCTCTTATATTTCATAAACATTTTGTATGGCGCTTAAGCTAAAATAGTTTTTGCTATAAAATTGTAACGGTACATAATGTGACTATAGCATTTTAAAAGATGATGCAAGTATTGCCAATTTATTCATTTATTAACAAAAAAAAAAAAATAAACGAAAATTTAAAATAATGTCGCTTAAGTTAGTTTTGGGGTAGGGGCTTAATATATGCATGTGTTTGTCATTCGGCTTGTAATTTCTTTAACCCTCCGTCATGCACATGTTTCGGAAGGCCAATACATTTCTATGAATTTTTTTGTTTTATTTCTTAGTACAAGCTAAACCACCTACCCAGAAAATATTAACGAGAAATAAAAATTTTTAATTTCAAACATATAATGGCTTTAAAGTTTATTTCGATTAATTTCAATTCATAAATTACAACAGCTACAGTGCAGAGTACAAATAAAATGCAGTTTCAGTTAATTTGAGTAAACAAACGCAAAAAAATAATAAAAAATGAAAATAAATACAAGTGTATCTGGCCAGATACATGCGCTACGTACATATGTGATGTGTAGATGAATACAAATAAATTGTTTTTGTTGTTTTTTTTAATTTTTTTTTTCATAAAACGATAGCTAGGAATATTTGTAGAGGGTACCTGATAAAGCATATATTCTAGATCCTTATAAGTAGCGAAGTCGATTTATCGCTGTCCATCTGTCCTTCCGTGTGGCTTTTGTTCTGTCTGTATGTCCGTTGAAAAGGGTTTTCCGAAGACCCCAGATAAGAATGACTTTCGGTTGGATTATAATTATATCAAATATATTCCGGAATTGGTTGCTATTCAAATTCAGCCTAAACGATCCACAAATGGCTGAGATATTAGCAAAAAACCTCGACTACCTCTAATTTTACCCATAAATATATAATTATTTTAATTTTTTTTTTAAATCAATTCTCATTATTTCAATCACGTTTGTTTCCTTAACCTTTATTTGATATTACGAGTTAAACAACATCGCAAAGGTCCCGAAAAACCCTAATCATTTAGTGTTTTCTTTTATGATGAATTCATGTTTTAGGTAATCAGAGGTGTTCCACCTATGATTCCGTAGCTTGGTGGCATGGCTGCAACATTCGGCCAAGGGTGTTGCGAATCCATGAACAAGCCCAACGTTTGCTATAACCACTTCCTGCTATAGTGGGATGTTTCACACGGTCCATATCCATATACTATATCCTTCTCTGTGGAAACTGGGTGAACCACGTAAAGGCGGAGGTTGACATTAAGGTCACAGTGCCTGTGTGTAAAGCGTAGAAACACCTTAAAATCCTGATAAAGCACATTCCATCTTTTGTTTCAATTGGACTTTTTTTTTTAATTATTTTTAGATTAGTTTAAAAAAACTTATATTGTAGATCTTGTTTTAGACCCTTTATAGGACAACATTTTAAAAGGTTCTTAATCGATTCATGTTTACGTTGTCCTCATACAAATGTCGCTCTGAAATAAGGATTTTAATATTTTGCTATCGTCATATAAAAACATTTATTATTTTTTTTTTCTTTTCTGAACAATACAAACCTTATTGTAAGACGCTGTACTGAACAACGCAATCACTGGCTAAAATCACTTACTTATGTTGATTCCAGGATAAAAATCACTTCCGAAAACACTTTAATTCGCAGAAATTGAAAAATATTCTTGTGCTAAAATTTCTTATAGATTGGCTCTGTAACACTTAAAATGTTGATGTCAGATTTTATGAAACTTCAAATTCCTGGTAGACGCTTTCAAAAATTATAAAAATCTTGCAATTTTTCTAAGTAAGAAATGGAAAATGTTTGTTAAAGTAAATTTAAAACAAAATATAACAGAAGTGCAATAAAAGTTCGCTGTACATTAGATCAACAAATTGTTAATTACATCCCATTGTACTTGGCTTAAATTAACTTATTTATTGCCTTATAAAGTTTACTGTCCACTTGAAATGTATTTTCATATTTTCATCCAAATTAATTTATTATTAAAATGGTTGCTTAAAAATTGTTGAAGATATTTTAAAATTCAAAAGAAATCCTTTTAATGCACCTTCTTATTTATTAATAAACTAAAAATGTACTTTTAAACATTAATCTCATCATGTCCGTTCAAATTCATTCATGCAAATGTTTGTTAAATTTTACTTCCTTTTTCCCTATAGAAACTTGAAATGTCTTTAATATTTTCGAAATATTTGTGAAAAGTAAAAAAGGCAAAAAACACTCTCACTCCGTCAGCCGGAATTTCGGAGATTTGGGGGTGGATTTGCTAAGTGTTGTATTTTTTTTTATTGCTTGTTTGTTCTGAAGGCAGTGCATAAAACTTGATATCTGACATCAGAGAATATGTTAAAAAGAAAGACATATACTTATGTTTGTGGGTATGTGTATGCACACTTCTTGGCTTTGACACATAAACTGAAAATGGCTAAAATATCAAAATAAAGAATATTCAGTAAACCCACAAATAAATGTACTATTTATGTTTCGATGTGTGTGTGTGTTAAAATATGAATCCATTTTAACGGTTTCGTAAGTAAGTAAATGAATGTATGAAGTTTATTAAATGTAAGAATGCATAAACGACTAAACATTTTATGTTGGTTGACGTTTCATAATAAAAACCATCTGCTGACGTCAAATATTAAACAAATGTTTTTAACAAACAAGTAAGAGTGCTATATTCGGCAGTGCCGAATCTCTAATACCCTTCACTGAGTGTTCTAATATTTCTGCAGTTTATATGGCTGTGGCATTTTGACAAAACATCTGAAGTAAAATTTAAGAAGTTAAAAAAAGTGTTGTTAAACAAAAACTTTTTTGTTTACGTTTTTAAAATATTGTATTAAAGGGTGGTTAAATTATAAGGGCCGATATTGATTTTGAACAAAACTCAAATTATTTATGAAATTATTTTCATTTCTTTTTATTATGATAATATTGGTATGGTTCAATTATGTATGGAACCAAATTTTCGATGACGCTAAGGCATAATTGAGGTTCTATGCCGAATTATATCATCCTTTAGCTTTTAAACTGTTGTTGGCTTATCGACGTACACCTTTTTGTTCAAATAACCCCAAAGAAAGAAATCCAACGGTGTTAAATCACATGATCTTGGCGTCCATTTGACATCGCCACCACGTGAGACAACACGGCCATTGAAATTGTCACGCAAAATAGCCATTCTTTCGTTAGCTGTGTGGCAAGTGGCACCGTCCACATCCATATCTTCCAATTCGGGCCATAAAAACTTCATTACCATCTCACGATAGCGAACACCATTAACAGTAACTGCCTGACTGACCTCATTTTGGGAAAAAATACGGCCCGATGAAGCCGCCAGTCCATAAACCGCGCCAAATAGTCACTCTTTGTGGGTGCTTTGGTTTTTCGACAATCAGTTTTGGATTATCATTCGCCAAAATGCGGCAATTCTGCATATTGACGAATCCACTGAGATAAAAAAGTGCTTTTTGATTTGATCGCCCATTTTCATAATAAGCCTGAATAACTTTAACGCGTTGCTCAATTGTGTATCTTTCCATGGTTTTAGGTATGGTTCACAGTCTTTAAAATTTAACCCTTTATATCTGAAATTACGCGACAAAAACACAATTTTATAGGAAAAGGTTGTTTTTTTATTTGATATAATATTTTTGCCATTTTTTTACCATTTCGCCCCTTCCTTTATTCATATTATTTTTAACTCTTGGACTAAAGCCACGTCCACATTGTTGTCAATGAGGTGGGTTACTAATTCGGTAGAGGCTGCTTCACACCCAGACTCCTTCTTGGTTCTCTTTAGAACCCTGTGAAGCTTTGAACTTCCACAGAGTCGTTTCGGACTCGTTCTGGCTGGCCAGTACTCCCAGCATGACTTCCACCGGTTTATGAGGAGACGCATGGTGACGACCAGTCTGGTCTAAGGACTAGCGATGACACATCTGTCAAAAGTGGCCTTTTGAATGAAGGTTGTCACTTAAGCTAAAATTTGTTTTGCTTTAAAATCGTAACGGTTTCTTAGGTGAGCATGACAAGTAAGGAGTCGATGCAAGTGTTGCCAATAAATTAATATATTTATTCTAGCAGCTCCAGTTTTAAATAAATAGTAATACTTGTTTTTGCACAATTTAAACCATTTTTTGTATTATTAGCTTCGCATTTCACAAGCAATCCTACAAGCCTTAAAATATTTTCTGAATTTATAATCTACACAAAAATATCTTTCAGTTGAGCAGAGTCACGTCGTTGAGGATAGATAATTTGTAACTATTGCAAGGATGTTCAAAATTATGTTTTTTTTTAGGTAAGTCCTTACACCTTTGAAAATTCCAATATTTTTTCGCCAATTTTTCAATGTATCTTTGACATTCTATTAAACTAATTTTAATAAAAAAATTGTAAAGCCCTTAAAAGGGTCCTGAAATAATTAGAAGACAACTTCACATTTTCCTTAGTTTTCTGCATGTTTTAAATAGAAGCAAACATATTTCTCTTCAAATTGAAAAAGGATATATTTTTTAAAATTTAGTTAACAGATTGCCTGTTTGTGGAACGCGAATGCAAAAGTGACTCGTTTAATTAACATTTAAAACAAAAACAAAAATTCAAAATTTATTGTTGTTTTGAATGTTAGTTAAATGAGTCACTTTTGCGCTCGCGTTCTACAAACAGGCAGAGAGTCAATGTGTTAACCTCCGGTTAACCTGGGTTTAAAGCTGAGCCGCACCCAGGGTCCTTTATTTACTTTTGTTAGAAAAAATATCTTGTTTTTAATTTGTTGTAATTGCTTTCTTTTCCTTTGTTTTATTTATTTCTTTAACATAATTGTATTCAAAATTTTCTTTACTCACACAGCTCTTTCTTGGAATAATTTTCAGCTACGTGAATATTTACCATCCCTGCCCTCTAACAGCCGTACCTAAACAAAAGCGGAACGCGTTTTCAAACTAGTTACCAAAAATTGTCAGCCCATACATTTTGTACGAAGCATCCTCAAATACCATGACGATTTTGATGCGCGTTTTATAGTACAAAAAAATGAACCTCAAAAATTAGCTAATTTCTAAGATAAATTGGGGCTGCTGATAACGAATATGGCATTCATTTATTTTTCTCAAAAACCGTTTTTGAGATATAAGCGAAATCGTGTTTTTCTGCAGTTGTTTTAGGCATCGAATGCGGTGATTAAACGCCTGGTTGTAAAATTAGTGACCTGCTTTGGTGTTACCAATCCAATATTTACTAAATACTGTGTATTGATTGCTTTGTTATATTTTCTTCCTACCGGCTCAGTTGCAACGTCTGACTTTGCATTCCAAATACCAAGAGAGCTACTTATTTTATAAAGCCACATAAATGTTTTGATTTGAAGGAGCTACATTTTGACATCCTTTGATTGAAGCGACAGCGGTAAACTGTCATGCTACGTTTGTGCCTGCTGAACTTTATCGGTTGTTTGCTTCAGTCTATCTTTTGCACTTATTGACTGCACTGTTCATACTCCTCTGCTGACGCCTTTCTTTTAACTCTTCTGTTGACTCTGCTCTGTAAAACTCTTCTGCTGACGCCTCTCTGTTCACTTATATGTTAACACTGTCGCCAGTATGATTTTTAACTATCCCTGGGTTAATTTAACCACCTGTATCCCATCGACCTCCGGCTTGCATGTAATGAAAATTAAGCAATGCTGGCAACTGTAAATTGGCCTACAATGAATGGATGCAATGCTCTATTTTGTTCTGCTGTGTTATGGATCGTTCATTACAAAATGGGCTTGATTGATTTCTAGTATTAAAAAACAACTAAATTAGACGAGATTTTAATACAGTATAACCTTTTTTTAGAATTTATTGCTTCTTTAATTGCTTTTCGGAAGGTCGGTTTATATGCAACATATGGAACATTAAATACCGACTATCAAAAAAATTGCATGGTGTCATTTCTGGCCATATAATGCTCAAATGGACCCAATTTTACCACAGTATCAATATTTGATACGGCTTTAGAAAATAGTGGTTAAATTTTAAAGGCCTTTGAAAAAAAACTATGACTCAATTTTACTCCAGTATTATTATTCGTTACGGTTTAAGGCGTACTAATATCTTTTCTATGACTGGACTTTACACTGTACCCAATCATCACGCAAACTTCTTATAAAACTGTAACAGACATTCACGTCATTTCGTAGTACGTAAGTCACATAACTAATTCGTCGTCATATAAAACGAATTTGTGGAAATTTTAATAAGAATTTGTACATTCTGTTTTCACGAATTTATGTTAGTTTTTGTAATATAAAAACATGAATCAAAAAAACAAGATTGCGCACTCAGCCCTACAAAAAATTTTCTGGTGCGCATCTTACGTCATCATAGACTAAATATGAGTGTTTGTTGTAAAAATGCAGGACACACACAAATGCACATACACAAAGTCTATTTCTTTGTCACACACAAAAATAACGGACCTGCGCAATGCGCAATTTTGTTTCTTTGATTCATGATATAAATTTATATTTTTTAGGGACCAATCGTATTCTTTTCTGTTAAGCCTTTTGAGAGTAAGCGTGTTTCAAACAGAAGAACAGACGGAGGGACCCACATATGAACAGACAGACTGACGAAATCGACTAAGCATTACTAAAGGAGCCGGAATATATATATTTAAGGGGTCGTTGATGAATATTAAAAAAAGTTTCACATGGAATGTTTAACTTAGTATGCCCGCATTCGCCACTAGGGGTGTAGGGTAAAAACAAAACAACAACAAAAACTAATAAAATAAAAAAAAGACAAAATTATGTTAAGTTTTCAGCAGAACACAACAAAAACGAAATAAATAAAATAAAAGTTTTAAAAATTGTTTAATGAATGACGGCCTTTTTTTAAGGAAAAAAATTAAAGAAAAAAAACTTAGTATGCCCTCTTCACAACTAGTTGTGGTGGAGAGTTTAAAAAAACTTTTTCTTCAATGTTCATAAAAAAAAAGGAAAAACATGGGAATCATACTAAATAAAGTTTGAACAAAAGCCATGTAAAATACTCAATAGACAAAAAAATAAACATTTTAAACGGAAAAATAAGTATTTCAAGAATACATTTCATAAAATGAAATGACAGATTAAACAAGATAAAATGGAAAAGGAAGAAAAAAAAGAAGTCCTTTAACAAATGACAATTCGTATGTATTTCAACGAATATCGATAAACATAAAAACTTGACTATCTCAGCCATCACAGCAGTAGAAGGACAGTGGGTTTATGAAGAAAAAAAAAATTGATTTAAAAAAATCTATTGAAATGATGCACCTCATGGTTTTAAATTGGCAAAAAGAATATTGAAATTCCTGGAAATTCTAGGATGGGAAGTATTGGAATATTGAAAAAACAGTTTTTGTTTTTAATGCCTGTTTTTCAAACTTAAATAAAAATTTTCGTTTAGAAATTTATATTGAAAAAAAAAATTTGATTTTTTTTAATGTTGTTTCTTAAAACTTGTAAACTTAAAACTCATGACACCTTTTAAAGTATTTTAAGTATGTCATAAATATGTGGCAAATAGTTTCTGTTAACCAATTTTTTTTTGCAAAACTTATGTCACATATTTGTGACATTTTTTTTATGCTCCTTAGTTTGGACAAAAACGCAAAAAAAACTGCTGAGTGGTGAACGTGTTAAAAGTGTGTTTAGAAAATTAACTTCTATTCTAATATAACTGGGAGGCCACACGATCAAGATTTGCCTTTCAATTCGCAATACAATCACACTTTTTCAATAGATCACGACAATTTCCCGTTAAATTTAACAACGGATCACTGATAAGTTTTGACGCTTCCTTTATAAGAACTGTATTTCTTCAAAAAAATATGTGCTTTAAAAAAAATGTGTTTTTAAAAATTCTTGTGCTGTTTTTTTTTTTAAATACTCAGAGTCAAGCCACTATTTTGAGTTGTTTCTTCGTCGTGGGCATTTTTAAAATGAAGTTAATTATCCAATTGAGTGCAGCCTGTGTGAACAGTTTGTGTGAACAACTTGAAAGTAAATTATTGAACGTGTGGCTGCAGGGTAATCGTCAATTTACAGCGGTTATAGTTTTTTTGAGTTTATATTTCTTAATATTCTAAGTGTCACAGATCGGAAGTTAGTTCTTATTTAAAATGTTATTGCACATTGAAAAAAATAACCAAAAATAAATTTCGCTATAGTTTAAGGAAAAATATCGTACAAAATAATTAAATCTTTGTCCTTGTATACTTTTGAACGTGATGTCAATAGAAGCACTTTAACCTTTTTGCCACAGGCTTAAGCAGACCGTACCTCGCTATTTGGCTGGCTATGCAGAAAAGCTTAAGTAGGGGAGTCCAAATTAGAAATTCGGAATTTCAGATTCGAGATTTTAAGTTTTGGGGCATATGACCCCCACCCAAATAAGCCTTCACAAATACCTTGAAAGAATTATGAAATAATATTTGGGTAATTTTCTTTATTTGTTGGGCCGTTTTTCACCATTTTTGGATATAATTTACATTTTTAATTTTAATTAGAATTGTGGTTATTTTGTTGAACTATTTATGGTTTTTAATCCAAATTTTTTTTTTAATATTTTAATCAGGCTTAAGTTCATCAAATTTAATTTTCATTAAATTATTTTTATGAAGAAAGGAATTTTACAACATGAAAATTAATTAAAATTGTTATTGATAATCATTCATTCTTGACTGACCTGAGATTCGAACCCAGGCGGCTGGTTACCATGACATGTTTCGATCACAACCACTTGATCTCCTCAGATGGATTTGCCGTCTTACACTCGCAGCCATCGACGACTGCTGACGTCAATAGTCAAACATCAATCCCTAAACCAAATTGTATTTTAACCTTTGGTTTTTATTTTTCGTATACGTTGGTCTATTTTTCATTTGAGGGATTTTTTCACACAATGCTTTGGGCGATTTTGCTTTGGGAGTTTTTCGCCTACAGCCTGAAACAACTTAAACAACGTGGAGCGAAATTAAAATACTTGCCAGACATAGAATTATATGGAGAGTATTTGTAAATGCCTTATGGTCAACGTGAACATTTTTTCTTGGTATAAAAAATATTTAATATTGTATGCAATAATTTTTATATGGGATGTATAAAGTACATATAAACATATATACTGTGCAGTGGCCTTAAAGCAGCTATTTGATTACTACTATTTGTGCCTTTGGCTTGACTGTGCAAAACCCACTGTTCATTACGTGTGTGATTTAATGGTTCTTCTGCCTATTGGTGTAAAATAATAAAATATTTTTTATGTATATGTGTGGGTACCTACAAACAAAATAAACAGGGAGGACAATAATTGTATGGACGATTTAAAGTATGAGTGCATGAATGCATTAAAAATGCCATACACGTCAATAATATACCAGTGCTACCTTAAATAACAGCCAAGCGACACGACACGACAACAGCAGTAAATGCTCATGATGAGACTGATGATGAAAAACCAACCCACATATTCATGTGAGTATACGCGAGTATCTGTGTGTGGTTTTGCTTGAGTGTAAAAGCTACCTGCTGTTTGACTTTCCTTTTGCTTTATTTTTATTGCTGTGAATGTGTGGAGTATGTGTACATGTGAGTAAGCTTTTGGTTGTTTTGCCTAAAGAAATCAAACGATACGCATGAATGCAGAATTGATATGACAAAGTTTATTTCATGCTGCTTTTAATTTTGTTAAGGGAGCAGATAAATTCTGCATAAACAAATTAAACAGAACACGTTTTTATAGTGAAGAATGCTACTGGATATTAAAAAAAAAACATTCCTAAGCAAATTCTAAAAAATAAACATTTTCTTGGGGCTTAAAAAAATTTTTCCAACTAAATTTAATTTTTGTAAGACAAAAAAAAAGGAAATGTTAGATTTCTTTTACTTTGAGTTAAGTTTAGATAGAGGCATTTTTCATTGCTTTAATGTAAAAAGAGTTTTAAGTTTTAGTAAGAAAATAAATAAAGGGAATCAGAAGCATTTTTCTCTCATTTTTCATTGGCCACCCACAAGTAGAGTTTGTTGATAACTTCTGCTACTTCGGAAGCTTGGTTGAGTCAGAAGATAGCGCAAAATCAGACATTAAATTCATAATTGGTAAGGCAAACAGTGCGTTATTTCAGTTTTGAAATATTTCAAAATCAACCAATAAATGCGTCAAAACTTAAATAAATATTTTCAGTGGCGAAACCTGGCTGAAGCCAATTGCATTGAATTTTAATCAACAGGGACTTACAAATCGTTGTTTGCTCTACATACTAAACATTTGGTGGTCAAACGTCATACACAATAACGAGCGTAACAGAAAATGCCAAATTGATTATATCCATATTATAAATAAACGAAGAAAATGGAAATGTATCGGAAACACTCTTAGAAAGTGGAGTGTGTCTACTGCCTTGTACATCAATAGATTGTTTTTTCTTACTTATAAAAAAAAATTCCTTGTCTTCTTACTCAGCGGTAACGAGAATGAGTAAAGACACCAGACCTCCTCGCCGCATTCATACATCTTTTTTTTACACAGGCTCTTATTAGGCGCAAGACCTTTCACACTCCCTTTAATAACAACTTCGATTCGAAGGAAAGTCACTAAAAATAAAAAATATATAAAAATGAACAATTTTCGTTCTCCCTTCTTAAAGAAGAGAGTAGCAAATATTTATCGAATAGTATAGAAGGTGTTTCGAAAAGAAATTTATACCTTCTGGAGACAGGATATTATTACAGATAATGTTTAAGAAAGAAGTATAGAGGCCTTCAAAAAGGCCTGCAACTTGCGGTCCTTTCAATATTTACCGCTGGGTAGTATGGTTCAGAAGTGATGAAAAGACTACAATCAGACGATAAAAATGCAAATTTAATGGAGGGATTCACAAGGTAGTCATAAAGCTGTAAAGTCATATGTCTTAAAATAATAATAAGAATTACATATGACTGCTGTGGGCCACCGCTTATAATTTAAATTTCTACTCTACAGTTATGATCAATCAGTGAACACTGCATTAAAATTTTTATTTTGTTTAAAACACAAAAACATTTATTTCAAACAAATGTAAAATATTATTTAGGACATTATGACGATATGACCTGATATCACACCTTGTGAATCCCCCAAATGTATTTTTGTTTTATGTTAAAACGAAGTAATACTCCGTTACTTTCATCGTCAAAAATATATGACATTCTCTCTCACCTACTTAAATAATGAGTTTTTTTTTCTAAATTACTCCCACATCTACACCCACAACACACAATTTATAAATACACTAAAATTTTACACCCATTTAACCTCTTCTTAGTTGTAGTAATTGCTGTTGTATAACAACAATTGATTTAAAAAATAAAGAATAAAAAATAATCCTGATTGTTAAAATAGAGACGATAAGATCCTTTCCATAAAATATAAATAATACTGTCTCAAATGCTTTAGTTAAGATTTTAAATCTTTTGCAAACATGTCAATCTTCGCACTCGTGCAAATGCATGTGTTTAACACGAATGTATATGTATGTATGAAAAAGTGTATACAATATTTAATACTTTTCTTAATACATACGTCTTTATGGTCTTTACCAAATATTTTATTATTGTACTACATACAGAGTCTATTCTTCATCTTTCAACTTAATTTTTTACACAAAAACTATAAAAACAAGTATTATGCCAAACAGAGGTGGTCAAACAAGTGGGGCGATGAGTTGTTTTTATAAAGTACGAAAGCCTGAGTTAAAGTTTCTCTAGCAGGTTCGGAATTTGATTTTAAATTAAACTAAAACTGAGGATATTTGATAAAATTGCCAGCATCATCCTTCAATGGAACCAACCAAAACGATATTTAAAATGAAACATGTGCCCTTGTCTTTATCTCAACGTCCTCTACGAGGTAGTATACGGGAAAAATTCTTAGTCTGATTTATAAATCTTTATATTCCTTTTCAAAATTTTACTGAAGAAGCAGAAAAAAAACTTCATTGTGTTCGGTTCGGCTCATTAATGTACGTTGCTCTTGGCTGGTAAATAAAACCCAAACATTTTTTACAAAAGCAAAATACAAATACGAAAATAAAATCAAAAAGCCAGCAAAATAATTTTACACAAGCAAAACACAAACAAAAAATACACACAAGCTGTTCGTGGTGCGGTCGTTTATCAATATCATAAGAGAAACGTTTTAGAACATTAAAATATAATGATTGTCTACAGTATCACTACAATTGTTCGGTTTTTTTGACGAAGAACAGAACACTATAAAATGTTCGGCTCTTCCTTAAAAACAGTTACGAATGGCATTAAGGGCTGTGTTCGTCTACACAAACACTAAAAAAATAGATATCTTTCCTGAAAGTGTTAGCCAAATGCTAAATAATGTTCTGTTGATTTTTCAACACAGGGGTCTAATCACCGCATACGATATCGAGCAAAATGTATCGAAATAATTTTTATTGGTATCATGACTCTCGATATCGAACGAAATTTATTGAATTTGAAATAAAAGCATTCGATATCGAGTAACTCGACATTACAATTCTCGAGTTTTCATTCGATACGTCAGTGTCTATCGTATACAAACAAATTCGATAGTTTATTCGATACGATAGAATCGAATGCGGTGATTAGACCCCTGATTTTAACAAGTATACGCTGAACCTGGATTTTTATTTTATTCGAACTTCTTGCTTGGGCGAACAACTTTGAATTGTTGCGGGTGTAAAAAGGTGAACATTTTTAATTATAAATACCTTTCTGTTTAACTTAATATAAATTTCATATCATAGAAAATAAAATATCTAAAAAAGATCTTTTTCACTGTTCATCATTGCTTAATAATTATGCCTTTAATCAGGTACCATTAGGATTTACAAAAATGGGTTGTTCATTACGGTGAAAGCGTTCACATATAACATTCATTTACATTGATAAACGAGCAAAGAAATAACAAAAAAAAAAAAAAATTAAATAAAAACAAAACTAAAATCATTCATTCATACGGCTATGGGTAATACAAAATGGATAGACAGTTAGATACATATTTATATAGATGGATGGATGAAGCATACATACATATGAACATGCATATAACAAAACTAACATGGTTGTTTTTATTGTTGTACATATATTCATCATTTCTATATTATGATGCTTTCAAAGATAACCTTCAAGTTGCCTTGTGAGCTTATTATGCTTTTTGTGTTAGTACAACAGCAACAACAACAACAACAACAATAAGATTTACTGAGTCTATAGGAATAACAGCAGTAACAAAAACAGCTATAACAATCACTACTCTACAACAAATACTAACAGCAAAATAAGAATAGAAAAATTAAAAGAAGAGAAAATAAAAAGAATAAAAGTTAAGTTTTCTTTTCGTGTTATTATCACGATTGTATAATCAAAAGAATCTTATAAATATCTGCTAACTTACACATGCACGAAATCTCTTGTAAAACTTAAATACTCACTCACGCAAACCCCAAAAACACACACTCGCATTCTTACAGCCTATAAATATGCAATCCTATTTTCTATTTTTTTTTTATTAAATTTTTTAGGTACCAGCTAAAGTGTTATACATATTTAAAGCCGAAAAAGGGATATTCTTTTCTCCTATTTTTGTTTTGTTAACTAAACCGTAAGTATTTTTGAACTCAAATTAAAGTTTATTGCCAGAAAAGGAACTAAATTAGAACAAAGGGGCAATTGACTTTCCTAAGTTCCAATATTAAGAAGAAAAAAGTTTGAATACAAGTAAAATAAATTAATTTTTGTTTTTACACCTCTGTCCATTACAATTGGAAATAATTTTTAACCCTTGGGACCTTAAGGAATAATAAAAAAAAGGGCTAAAGCATAATATAAAGCTTTAAAGTTTAATTTAAAAGCATAACAAGGTGTAATTTAGCTTTAACTCAACTTTTTTTAAATGCTTAAAATAAAAACAAAATTGTCACTAACAATAATACGAGTTTTACTCGATTTGTAAGGCATATGGGTAACTTTGTTCTCCTGAAAACTCCTACTTCAGCGATTAACTTTTGGCGATTGCTGCTGATAGATAGGCCGCGAACATTGATTGTAGGATTACTAGGCAATTGTGGCCCCGCATGTCTCTACTATCGATGACTTAAACGGATGTGTGACTTTTGATATCTGTAATCCCTGGACATTTACATATTTTAGATAGCCATGCAGATGCGTGGAACACCTTCGCTATCACTGTCCTGTATTAGCGTGGAGATAACTGACCGTAATGTGGTTCGCCACTTTAGAACTTTAGAACTTGAGTTCATTTTGAACTTCGCAAGAAATTCATGTTATTCTGTTAAGTGGAATTCTATGGCATCACAATGCATCGTTTGTGTCAGATAAGTAGTTACTACCATTTCTATCCAAGGTAAATTCGAACTTACGTGGTGGTACTTCCAAACATGGAAGGTGATTGCAAAAATAATGTTAGAAATAAATCTGTGAGCTTCTTGAAAACTTATCAGTGTTTTTTTTATTTATAAGATTTCTCTATGACATGCTTTATTCCCAATTTTTTCGATTTTCAAGAATTAAGAAAACAATGGAATTTCATCAATACTGGCCACGTCAACTGCCTACTGATCATGCCATCCTTGTCAATTATTTTGAATAAAAATTTTTTTATCCAAGCAGAATTTTTCAAATAGTGTTCATACACTTTCTAGGTTAAAAACTGGTGCATGGCGAGTTTTTTTAAAATGCCCAACGCCCATGAAACCCATACAAAATATATTTTTAAATATCTATATTATTTTGTTTATAATAAGTGAAAATGCAATGTATGTAAAACGGGGCTTCAAGAATTTTAAAAAATTTCAAGGCCCGGAATTTCGAAAATCCCATTTACATACATTGCACGAACTCTTGGTCTTAGAAGGCGCCTAGTGAAATTTGATGCAGAAAATATTCGTACAACATTTAACCCTCTAAAGTGCCGTTTTAGTGAAGAAGTTAAAAAATGACAAAAATTACCCCACTAAGTGAGTGTTAGAGGGTTGATATATTCTATGAAATTCTGAAATAGTCTTTTAGGCTAGAAGTAGGCCTTTTAAAAAAAATTTAAAAATTTTAAGGGACCATATTTCGGGAACCCGAGCTAACTTTTCGAAACCCTTGGCAAATTTGCTCTACTAGTAGTCTTCTTTAATTTCGCGTTGCCAGTATTGAGGCTTTTTTTTTGTTGCACAGTGTTATCAGTAGTTTTTTTTATCAATTAAAAAAATTATTTAAAAAGTATTTCATTTTAATCAAAGTGATAATTTTATCCATTATTTTTTTTTTGTTGAAAGAAAATTAAAAATTTAATTTTGATTTAATCAACATTTTAATTGTTTTGAAATAAATTTTGCATTAAAATATTAATTAGATTACAAAAAATCCTTAATGATTTCTTCGTTTCAAATAAAATAATTTAAACTTATAAAGCGTGTTTTTTAGAGTGTCACAACTTTAAATTTACATTACTTCGTTATTTGAGCACCCATTTAACAGTTGATAGTCGCGTATTGTTTAGTTTGCTTTGAAATTTCATTATCAATCGAATTGCACCGGAGCAACGTGTTAAAATTGTTGCAATTTTTAATCAAAATACTTGTTTTTTTCGTCAAACTCATCAAGCACTTCTTCCATTTTATGGCGTACATAATCGTCCTTCTGAGCGGCTTTTTCGAAGAACAATATATTGTTTTCGGACCACATTTACTGTTACTGATAAAGTGCATCCCGTGAGACGCCGAACAGTGCGCACTGAAGAAGCTGTTGCCTCTGTACAGGAAAATATTGAAGATTATCATAATCAATCAATTCTTCGCCGTTCTCAGCAACTGGGGTTGTGTCGTTCCTTTTTATGGAAGTTTTTACGAAAGTATTTTGCCTTAAAAGCTCTCAAGATTCAACTTGTGTAGGAATTAAAGCCAAACGACCATCGCCGCCAATTCGGCGATATTATTGATTTTGAAATTTCATTTAAAATTTTATTTATCGATGAAGCCCATTTCTGGTTGAATGGGTAGGTAAGTAGCAGAACTGTCGCATTAAGTGTGAGGAAAATCAATAAGCTTTTGTCAAAACACCACTACATCCATACAAAATTACTGTTTGGTGCGCTTTATGGACTGGCGGAGTCATTGGCCAATATGTCTTCAAAAACGATGACGGTCAGAATGTGACTGTTAATCGTGAACGGTATAGGAACATGATTCGAGATTTTTTCGTACCTCAATTACGTGGCATTAATCTTGCTGATATGTTGTTTCAACAGGACGGAGTCACATGCCACACAGCGGGTGCTACAATTGATTTACTCAAATAAACTTTCGATGAAAAATAATTTCACGTAATGGCCCAACTAATTGAACACCAAAATCGTTTGATTTAACCCCGTTGGATTATTTTCTTTGGTGTTATGTCAAGTCACTTGTCTACGTCAATAAACCACAAACAATCGAACACCTGGAAATCAACATTTGAAGAGTTATCGGCGAAATTCGGCGGCAAATGCTGCGAAAAGTTTTTGAAAATTGGTGTTTCAGATTGCGCCTTCTACGATCCAGTCGTGGTGGCCATATGGCAGAAATCGTATTCAAACATTAATTTCAAAAAAATTTCTTTCCAAAAAGCCCTTTTCATTGATATTAAAAATATATTTCGTTGCTTAATTATGATTTGAACTTGTGTCACTCTATAAAAAATACCCTTTAGAATTTAATTAGATCAAGTTTTTTGATAATTTTTAAATTACGATTAATAACATTATTTATTAAAAAATAAAAACAAATATTCACAGTTTTAAACTTCTACTATTTTTAGTAATCTATAAAATCAACAAATTGTTTGCTTGATTCTATGAAGTTGGTATGAATTTTGTTTTTGAGACAATTTTTATTTATTTCCGTGTAATAGGATACCTTGCTTAGTGTATATTATATATCAGCGACTTGGACCAGAATGAAATATCAACAATGTTTTTCAAGATACAGTTTTGCTGTATGCCAAGTATAGTTTTGAGCTTTTGCTAATAGAGTTTTTGGCCACAAGTTGCTTCTTAAAATATTTTTCCGAAACTAAATTTTTCTTCGCCAGCTCTGGTAATGTCAGTAACAAATGCAGAGTTAGAAAAAACCTTGGTTAAATTACATTTATTCTTTCTATCAAAATGATAAAGCCGCTATGAAATCGCTTTTTTGACATTTGATCTGATCTAAAGTAAGTGAACATCGCCACGACGTGACATAACGCGGCCTTAAAATTTCTGACGCAAAAGAGCTATTGTTTCATTGGCTGTGTAGCAAGTAACATTATTCTATTGGAACCACATATTGTCCAGTTCCCTATCCTCAATATCTGACTAAAAGAAGTCCGTTATCATCTCGCGATAACGATCATCATTCACGATAACTGCTTGGTCGACCTAATTTTCGAAAAAGTACGGCCCGTGACGCCGTTAGCCCATAAACTGTACCAAACAGTCACTCTTTGCCCAAATGCGAAGTGGACGAAATGCATTTTGATTTGAAAGCTCATTTTCGTAAAAGGCTTTAATATTCTAGACACGCTACTCAATTGTGTACCTTTCCATGGTTGAATTTGTCAGACACTAAAACACAGAAACGTTAAATTAAGTTGGGCAAAAATCTTGAAGTTAAGGCGTGACTCACAATTAACTTCGTGCATTTTAGCTGGACCACCCTTAATGTATGCAATATTTTTTTGCAAAAATTTTACGACAAGTTTCCTGACTTTTATCAGAAATTTTAAGATTTCCCTCTAGTCCAGAAATTTTCGATATTTAACCGAAATAAAACATTCCCGCCTTTCATTTTAATAAAAGAACGGCTTGGGGTAAAGTTGGACTAGATTTGTTTTTCGTTTTTTTCTAGGCGTTTATAGATTTTAGCATAAATTCTTAACAGTTTATGATATGCCCATAGTTTTAATTTATGGATAAAATGCTTTATTTTTAAAAGAGGTATATGAAAGCTAAATGGTGTTATTGAGACACTATAAATACATACATGTACCCCTTAATTTCGTGCCTCTGCTTGAATTTTTTAAAAACGAAATAAAATGTTTCTAAGCATATGAATTCACATTTCATACTAAAACAATTCTCTACAAAACTGCAGCATTCGATTTTTGGAATTTGCTCTTTTTAACACCAAAATCCCATTGTGCGATACGTATATGATGGCGTATGATCAATATGTATTTAATTTAATATGTTAACTACAGCTGCCGTTTTTGGTAACTTCTAACCAAAATTGGTAATATTTTTTTTCAGTGTGGAGATGTGAATTTTTTTTTCATTTTGGTTACCTTTTTCTAAAATAGATACGTACGAATATGTCTTTCTTGATACAATTATTTACGAGCTCAAATAGTTTGCAAAATATTTCAATATTTTATTGGCAGGTACTTATGAAAAATGTTTTCGAAGCGTTCCAAAACATGAGCACTTATAAATGTGGGTGCAATTTCTGTAAAGAAATCATGCAGGTAACTAACGGAAAAACCCAAATAACTAAAAAAGTGCACTTTCCTTTTTTCCTTTAAATTGTCCACTCACATTTATTAACGCTTATTACTTTGATACCGCAATCATAAAAATCAAATAACCTTTTGTTTAATACTTTTTTTTTAATTCTAAGAATCATAAAAAAAGTCATGAATGTTTTTTCCAAAGAATTTTGTGGATATCTCTAGCAAATTTTTGAAATTCATACCTTTACTTAACTGTTAATAAAAGCGAAACGCGTTTACCGATTTACATGATTTATGTCTCATTTTGTTCATAAGTTATGCGACTTTGCGTGAAAGTAATAGGACTTGAATCTTTTTTTTACCGTTTTGGATTTTTTATGAATTAAAAATAAAAAATTTAAATTTTTTGGGCAAAAAATATTTTTTTTCTTCATACATTTATTTATAAATGCGAAACTGTTTCTTATGTAGCGAAACGTTTTTTTCAATTTGTTTCAGCTAATTCGGACTAGAGGTTCTCGAGTTATGATAAACAAAAGAGCCTAAAACGTGACAAATTCCCCTATACGATACTTACTAACTTCAAATTAATTTTTAGATTATTATTATTATGTACCATGACCAAACTAATGATGCAGAAGTTCTTCTTTTTGGGTCTACTTTCATAACCAATTATCAGAATTGAGTCCCGAATCAATCACCTGAAAAATGTTGTACTGTGTTATTAACCGGAAGGATTTTACTTTCAAATAAAAAAAGAAATTTGAGAAAATATTCAGTAGTTTTTTTATAGCATTTTCAAAAAAAAAAGTTATTTGGCGGACCCTGTCTATTTATTTAATGTTTTTGAGATAATTATTTGGCATTATTTTTAATTTATAAAAAAACCTTTGACTGTCAGTCATATACTTTTTCCCCATTGAATGTTTGTTACGAAAGGCGAATTTGTTTATATTCGCCATAATTTTATCAAATAGAACAATTTTGAAACAATTATTAATAATAAGAATTATAAATTTAAAGCTAAACTTACAAGCAAGAGAAAAAAGTTTTTATAATATTTTAGATATACATACATATGTACATTAGAAAATATATTCATAAAATTTATATCGCCAATCGTTTTAAATTTCGCCAAAACAATCGGCCCATCGCAGAACTTAAATTTCCATCGGCAAAAGGATTAAAAAAATATCGCCACATTTGACAGTCTTGTCAACGGCAGTTAAAAAGCGGAAAACAATTTTACCATTTGTTATTTATAACTGTGAAGTAAAAATTTCGTTTATTGTAAACGAAATATTAAAAAATATTTTATTTATTAACTTTCAATATAAATACTGAATTTTGTATGGAAATTTAACGGGTTTAACTCTAATAAAATAAAAATATTTTTTACGAAAAAAGTCTCAAATAAATAAAAACTTTTACCCTCAATTTCACCCACACTCACAATATTCTGTACGTAAAATTAACTGAAATTGTAATATAAAATAAATGAAAGTTCAATTAAAAACCGGTCTACCTATTTTTCATTTATTTTTGACAAAAAGTTCATTTAATTTTTATTGTCAAAAATTCAACACCATATTCCGTAAAATCAAATAAATATTCAGTTATTTTGTAAAATTTTACTGTCAATTTTTTACTGTCAAATTGACCCCATATTCAGTAAAAACAATTAAATATTCAGTTATTTTATTAAATTTTCGTTTACTCCATAAAAGAGCCGAATTTCTAAAAAATTACAGACAGACACCTGTCCGCTTGTTTTTCTTATAAGCGAGAGAGGGAGAATATTTTTATTTACTTACCAAGTTACACACGTTTGTTTTACTTTTGTTGTACTGACCACGTTGTTTACAGAAGAACTCTCAATTATAAGGCACCAGCAGCATGACCGATATGGCTTCGCAATTATTTTACTTTTAAAATTTGATGTAGGTATTTAACTAAATTATTTTAACAAATAGAAAATGGGTATTGCTTACACAAAACAAGCAATTCATTTTTTATAGATAAGTAAAAATTAATTTTTGGTAGTAAAATTATATAAAATAACTGAATATTTAATTGTTTTTACTGAATATGGTGTTGAATTTTTGACAGTAAAATTTTTTAAAATAACTGCATATTTATTTGTTTTAACGGAATATGTTGTTAATTTTTTGACTATTAATTTATTAAAGATAACTGAATATTGATTTATTTTTACGGAATTCGCGGTTGAATTTTTGACAGTAAAAATTAAATGAACTTTTCGTTGCTTTAAATTACATTTTCATTTAATTTTACATAAAGAAGAATTTAACTTAATCAACGGACAAAATTAACTGCAACTGAAAATCCGTATTAATATGCACTTAGTTTTTTGAATAACTGTTAGAATCAGTTAAAAATAAATTTGCTTGGAATTTTAAATGTTTATTTATTTAAAAATGACTGAACGGAATATTTCTTAAATAAACTACAGTCCGTTACTGTAATAATATTGTGAGTGCAGTTCAGTTATAATTAACTATCAGTTATAGCCCTCAAAACAGATTGTTACCTGGAAGTTAAAGAAATAGTTAATTTACACTGAACTTGGTGAAATTGGGGGTTAATTAAGTTTCTCGTTATTTTTTAAAATGTAAAAGAATTTCATTTCTGGTTTTGTTTGCTTGACTGATAATTATTAATTTTTTACTATAAAGTGCAAATATCTAACCTTTGCATTCTAATGCAACTTTAAATAAATTTTAATGATTTCCTCAATTAATAAAAAATTTTGGTTGTAAAAATTATAGTAGTTGCGGCAGCACTTTTGTTAACCTAACATTTATTTTTTTTACCAAACTGCCTTAAGTCATATATGAACTCAACGCTTAAGCATTATGCAAATTTCCAACATATCTTTAATAAATTTATTTTGTCTTAGAATATTCTATTCATGTCCGAACTACAAAAACACATTATAAACTAATTAGAATTTGTTCAAACTCATGTGCAACATAAAATAAGTAAGTGTGCTATATTTGGCTATGCAACACCTTATATACACTTCACGATGATGCGATAAGAACAGAAAGTTCTAACAATACTATTCTTTAGATATAAATAAATTTACTTTGTGCCACGCCCTCTTATGTACATCAGCCCACATTTTGTAAGATTTTTTATATTAATTATCAACTAATTTAGAAAATTTGGCTGTTGTCGTCCTCTAGATATACTGAAATCTGTAATGTCTTTGTATTGAAATTGCCACGCCCATTTCTCCAATCCCGCTCCCATATTGTCGGATGTTGTTGTGTATTGATCACAAAATTGCTTGTACCATATTTTAAGACTTTGGCTCCTGTCGTTCTTGAGGTATAGAGGGTGTTTTTTATAGAGTAACATCAATGAAACGGGCTTTATTGGAAAGGAAATGTTATGAAATTAATTGGGCCATTACGTGAAATAATGTTTTTATCAAAAGTTTCTTTGAGTATATCAATTGTAGTGCCTGCTGTATGGTATGTGGCTCCGTCCTGTTGCGGAAGGACACAACTCCAGTTGCTGAGAACGGTGACGAATTAATTGATTCGGATCATCTTCAGTGCTTTCCTGAACAGCGTCTACAGCTTCTTCAGTGCGCACTGTTCGGCGTCTCACGGATTTTACTTTATCAGTAACAGTAAATGTGGTCCGAAAACGATCAATTGTTCTTCGAAAAAGTCGCTCAGAAGGATTGTAGTATGTACGCCATAAAATGGAAGAAGTGCTTGATGAGTTTTGATTAAAAATTTAAAAAATTTTAACACGTTGCTCCGGTGAAATTCGATTCATAATGAAATTTAAAAGCAAACTAAACAAAAAGCAACTATCAGCTGTGAAATGCGTGCTCAAATAAATAGTGTTTTCAATTTCGGTTAACCGATTAACCGTTTTTTATATCTGTAAAAATCGTCAAATTTCTATATTTTATTGTTGTGTGTAGTCAAGATAAACTTCAAAAGTATGTAATAGTACATGAAGTACACCAGATTCTCTTAAAATTGGACCTCAAACATCGCTGGAATTTAAAATTCTGGATAATGTATTGAACGTATTACAACCGCTCAATATTGCAGTTAATAAGTTTCCAAGTGATACTGTAACATCATTGGAATCTGAAGCAATTTTAAAATTTGTGTTCAAAAAATTGGAAAATCAAAAAGCAGTTTCGCACAAACTCTACTACTTTGTCTACGTAAGAGGATTTCCCAAAGAAGAAATATGACCCAAAATACCCTATTTTTATATTTAAATAGTGGTTGTTTTCTGAAATCCAACCAAAGACTTTGCTATGCAGCTCTACAAGAGACTTTTTTTTATTGTAGAAAATGAAACAATTGAAAGTGAATCAGACTCTGAAAATTTTGAAATTTTATCACATTCCGAAAGTTTAGAGGAAAAACTAAACTTGACGTTAAAATCTATTCAAGACTTAAGCAATAAATGCAAACGTGTCAATCTCAATAACCTAAAAGATGACTTCGAATATTTGGAAAAATTTAACAAGAGAACAGAAAAATTAAATATGCTATAAATGCTCTTCTTTCTTTTAATCCGACATCAACTGTTAGTGAAAGAGTTTTCTCGGTATTATCTTTAATAAAAACTAAATTAAAAACAGAATGTCTCCTAAACATTTGGATTGTGTTTTGTTTTTAAAATATTACTTTAAAAAAAACTTCATAAAATTCACACCACAAAGTACAAAATTCTCACCACAAAGTACAAAATTTATGCAACAAATGTTATTTTTTAAGTTATTTTTGTTGTTTTTTAAATTAATATGAATTCTTTATTACGTTTAATTTATTTTGTTATTTAATGGAGGGTTAACCGATTAACCGGTTTTTTCGAGTTCGGTTAACCGAAAAACCGGGTTTCAAAAAAGTCGGTTTTTTGAAAACACTACAAATAAAGCAGTGGTGCCAATTTAAAGTGTTGATACTCTTAAAAAAACACGCTTTACATAAAAATAAATAATACAAAAACAACTACAAGGTATTAAAGGCAGTCGTGTATTTTTCTCATATCTCAGCCATTTTTGGATCGATCAGGCTGAATTTTGATAGCAAACAATTCCGAAATATATTTGATATAAATATATTAATGCCTGGCCTCATCGTATCTGGTGTCTTCGGAAAACTTATTGATTTGAATATCTCTTCTCATAAGAATCCAGAATATATATAAACTTTATAGGGTCTATAATGAATGTTGAAGAAATTACAAACTGAATGACAAAGTCATATATACCCTTTTGCCTTCGGTGTAGGGCATACAAATGCTTAATAAAATCTGCTAAAAGTACAAAACAAAAACTTGGAAAAAATTTATAATTTTTTTTTAATTAACAATAAACAAACTGATTTTATCCTATTCTTGTACTCTGCAACAAGACATTTGTACAAACTCTAGAAGGAAAACTTTACAACATGTATTGAAACGGAAATTGTAACATTAAAATGCTTTTCCTACACAAATAATTAGACTTCCGCTGATTACGAAAAAACCTTTTAAAATAGAGTGTCTAAATATATGAAGATATTCGTATATCGCACAGACATATCGTTCGTCTCATGTAGAAAGGCCTTCATAAGATTTTTTTCGAAATTAATTTTTTTAGTGGATCTAATACCTTTTGCATTTAAGGTGACGAAATACACCTTGTTAAAAAATTGTATGCAATAGTATTAAAAATGAAGGTTTTCAAACAATTGTACAAGCCGTTTTACATTATGATGCACCAAGTTTCGTTTATGTTTTTATGTTCTCTTGTAAAGCAGTAAATGTGTGACTAAGGGCGTTTCGACAAGGAACCAGCGATATGTAAGGAAGACAATAAAACAGACATATTCAAAGCATGTATTATTGTGTGTTTGTGTTAAAAAAATAAACACTTAAAAATGAAACTATGCAAAAATGTATCAACATTTTTTAAAGAATAACAAAAGCGAATCTTGATGGCTTTAATTATTCTTTTAGAAGAGATAATCATAAAAAGCGTTCTTTAATTTTACAATGACGTCTTTTATAACAAAATTTTGCTCACGTCAATTCTAATATTTCTGTAAATTTTTGTTCACTACCATGCCCACGACCCTCTATAACGGTAACATAAGGCCCATAACTTGGCATAGAACCAGCCGGTGTTAGTTGGTTTTGAAAAGTTTTGGTGATAAAAGAAAGGGGCTTTTAAATCCTAAGCGCTTATATATTTCCCACGTAATTTCACAGATCTCAAAAAAAACCTTACAGTTATTTCTTCTTCAATAAAATTAAGAACTGCCGTTACACATGAAAGAAATTCTTGAAATGATTTTAAAAAAATTACAACTCTGTAAAAGCCGGCATTTAATTTGTTTTTCAAAATGCCTTCCTAAGCCATTTTTAATCTCGTACAAGAACTCCGTAAGATACGCGCAATTTCTGGTTAGTTATTCAATGCTCCTGCAAATTTTCTATATGACTTTGTATTTAAATTTCAAAAAAACTTTTTTAATCGATTTTCTCAGAATTTGGGTTTTTTTTTAACTTAGCGGTGTTTGCAAGTGGACTACTTAAATGTCTGTATACAAACACTTTTACACCAAGCAATTATGCTTGTATTTTAGACCCAAGTTGTTAAAATTGTTCCTTTCTTTCACTTAATGTAATGAGAGTTGCGCCTTACATCGAAATACAAAAGGTAAAATATGTATAAAATATTCTTTCAAAAATAATTTCAAATGCTTTCTGTGGATTTTTTTTTAATTTTCTTGAATATTTTGTAAACAGGCAAATACAAATTGAAATTTAAATTGTCTGCAAACTTAAGAGTTGGGCTGAGTTCTCCAAAATATTGTACTTTTTTGGTACAATTCAAAACTAAAACGTACGGTGGTACCCCCGGTACTCATTTGGTACTATTTTCAAGTTTTTCAAACGTACTTATTTAAAGTCTTGCGAAAATGCAAAATGCCGTAGCTTTTTATGAAATCTAATGAAAACTCTATTTTGTTATTGATGGATTTAACAAAACAGCTATGATATTTTGCATTTGCTATTTTGTAAGACCATTTGCACCAAACACTGAACTCCGCTCGAAATTCATTATTGAATTATAGTTTCTTTGGCAAAGTTTCTTGGAATGATTTATATATAAGAATAGCGATGTGCTTTTGACACAAACAATTTTACCCACCCTATTATTATGTTTAATTAATAATCAAGTATTTATTGCTATCCACACTTTACACGTACAAAAGAATTTTAAGTACCTTTCGTTTTTGTTGCATTAAATTTTTAATTTTAAAATAAAATAAAAAAATTATAGAAAAATGATTTAGTACTATTGGGGCCGAAACAGTACGATTTTAAAAGTTCGTTGGTACGATATTGGTTTTCTCTTTTATCATCCCTGATTATAATACTTTTCAGTCAATGTCAAAAATGTATCATCAAGTTAATGATGCACTGTTTTCTTTAGGTCGCAATACACGACAAGTTTTTTTACATTTAACTCTTTTTAAGTCACATGCAAATGTGCATGTCTATCAAAATTGTTGTGTTACAGAAAGTTTATAACCATGGTAGAATAAGTACTTATTATACTATGGTTTATAACATGATACAAATGCACAAGGTTGTTTCACTTCTCTCCCACTATATATTTTTTGAAGTTTATCGGAATTATTTGTAGTTAATTTTTTTATGAACATTAAAAAATCGTTGCCACACATAAAATAAATTCAATAAATTCCTTTCGGAAGTTATAGGTTAAAATGTATAATTTGTCTTACAAACTATAAATTTTTTATTTAGATATCAGTAAGAAAGTATACTTGGCCATATGATATCAAGGTGAATTATGGACCCGCGTTTTGGTATTAGAAAGCTTAAGGAAATAGTTGCTTTGTGTGACACCTTTATGGCAATTATAACTTAAAGAACATAAAGAACTTTAAACGCAGAGCGAAGCGAAAAGTTACGCAACTCTCACCTTTTTGCGCGCTTTGACAGTCTGCTAGTCTATTTTTTTTATTTGTTTATTTTAAACACACAATTCGTGTGTGTTGTCAAAGTGTTTATTGTGACATACACCTTTTGCGTAACGCTTTTCTGTCAAAATAAGAAACGTCACGCAAAGCGAAGAAGTTTTATCTAACATGGCCTTTAGTTGTTAAAATGCCATTGTCAAGAGAGGTTTGTTAAATTTTATTACGCGAAAATCATTTTCATGTTTATAGAAATTTAATTTAATTTAAGAAAAAAAGAGGATTTGGTGCTCATCCTATAAATCAAGCAAATTTACAGACTGATTTTGGAAGCACTGCAGAAAGTTAACAGCATATTTGGTTAAAGTTGACAGAAAATTTGGTATTCTATCTTGCCATAATAACAGTCGGCTTTGTACGCGGCGCAATTAGCCTCTCATTGCGTGGCTGCTTCAGTAGTATATCTAATGTTTTAGTTTTTTGTCGCTAACCGCTCTCCCGCTCATAATATGTATCAGAACCAGGCCTGCCATATTTGCCGATTTATCGGCATTTTGCCGATTTTTTGCCTCTAAATTATCAAAGTGCCGATTTGCCGATTTTTGCTCAAAAATGCCGATTTTTTGATAAACATCTTAACCAAAGTAACTTTTTGTTGGATTTAGTACAATTTATTAATTTTGGGTACCATTGAAATACTTGTTTCATTAAAAAGAGAAAACTGTTATTAATTTAGCGCTTTTGCTAAGAAAAAAGGTTAGATTTGTCCTATATTATATGCAGTGTTTGTTACGTATGTTTACCCAACACACACATGTTGCAATTGTAAAGAATAAAAGAACTTGATCAAAAACAAAAAAAAATATTAGCAATTTTTTTGCCAAAAGCTAAAAGAAAAAAAAAAATATAAAGTACATACTTTATATTTGAATTTGGAAATCGATTTTAACTTACAAAAAAGTTGAGGCAAGTAAAATTCAAAATTCACTTTTAATAAAGAAACTTAAATCAAAAAATTATTTTTATAAGCGCATTTGAGGATGATGCAAGTTTATCCGATAACCAATCTTTTGTAAGAAAGTCAAGTAAATTAACAAACTTTTGGCAACAAAATTTAGATTTAAAAGTGAGAATTCTCCTGGTTCATTTCCAACAATTTCACATTCTTCCGCCAATGTGGAAAAATGTTAAGCCAAGTCAACCTTAATAAAACGAAATTTTAATGTACCAAGCAAATTAATCTTTGCATAGAATTCATCATTCCAAAAATTATTTAAAATTTTAAACTATTTTCATGCTGATATTAAAATTAAGGATTTAATAAAAATGTCAAGCTCATATAAATCTAAAATAACAAAAAGTACAAAACTTTAAAATAATTTACCCTAAAGTACAGAATATACGTATACATTTTTGTTTCTAATTACTTACAATTTATTTGTAAAACGTTTATTTTTTGTTGAATTTTATGCTATTAGCATAAGGTAATGCGAAATTGTTCTGTTTTGATATTTTTTCCACAAAAAAAGTGTTTTACTGTATTTAAAATAGGTATTTTTGGTTTGCCGATTTTTTGCCGATTTCTTTAAATTAAAATGCCGATAATGCCGATTTTTTTTTGAAAATATGCCGATTTCTTACCAAAATCACCTGGCACCCCTGATCAGAACACATGTTCTTCAACAAATGTTATAATGCATTGCTGAGCAATAATCTTTTAACACAAGCTGTCAAAATCAGTTATCAGTTACAAAAAAGAAAAATATAAAACTTTAAACCAAGGTATATTTACACAAGGTAGACTCGTTGCTACAACAAGTATAACATGACAAAAACAACATGCAATTTGTTTTTGTATTTTTACCCGAGAGTTCAAAAAAAGAGCAACACTGTGCCTTCAGAAACACAAAATAAAAACAGAAATTAAAAAAAAACAAAACAACAAATGAAGGAAAATTATAAAAATTTTAAAATTGAAAGATAAATCAAAATTTTTTTTCACAATCTTTATGTTTTTATTTTGGGGCTTAACTGGGGTAAACAGCTGACAAACATATGCGCCAACGAGTCTACCTTGTGTACTTGTACCATGCTTTAAACGTATAAAATATTAAAATAAAATTGACAAATTTATAAAAAAAAAATAATTAAAAACTTAATTTATTGTCATAGAAAATCATGGTGAAATTACTAAGTAGTTTAGACCAGGGTTTTAAAAACTGCAGTCGAAACCAAAAACTGTCGAATAAAAAACGAAAATTTGTGTACAACTTTTCGCTTATTGAGTTAGTTTTAATGCGACTGTTCATATTTAATGGATCGGACGTAAAAGCAACAGTTCTTTTTGGCCAATGAGAAATGAAGAAGTGGCAGTTTTTTTTAATTTGACTGCAGTTTTTTAAACGCTGGTTTAGACATACGTTTTCTTTTGTGACGCCATTCTGCCGACGTTATTGTTTATGTTAAGAACTACAAATTACATTTTAGAATGTTTTTTAAAAAAAGTGAGTTGCTTTGAAGCTAACGGGTCATGACCCTTTGGAACTCAGTCTTGCTGATATTTCTCAGTTTTTGGAATTGATTGGAATTTATAAAAAAATGGGTTATATCAAGGCGAATTCATCCCAGGTAATCTCGGTACTACAACAAGTACAACTCGCACAAAAACCACAAGCAATTTGTTTTTGTAAAATCATTGTATAATGTCAAAAACAGAAATAAAAGAAAACAATGATAATAAAAGAGAATAAACAAAATTTTGACATCCAACAGTGATTTTAGCTTATATCAGCAGGGCTTTTAAGACCACCTGCAATAAATTCGCCTGGCATTTGATTGAAAATATGCTTGAAAAAAATTTAAATGTAAATGTGAAAAGAGTTTCGTAGCAACTTAAAAAGAAAATAGAAAAAAACTCGGCATTAATTGCATAATCTAAATGCGGTCTTTGTATAAATTAAGCAACTTTTTTTTTTAAAATATGATTTTTTGGAAATATTTGTAAATATGAACATACATACATATGTATGTTTATTGAAAAATTTGAATTTTTTTGTTAAAAAAGTGACTTTTTGTTAAAATATACGAAATAAAACGTGGTTAAATTTTAAGAGCCGATCTTGATTTTGAATAAAACACAAATTTTTAAGGAAATTATTGTCATTTCTGTTTATTATGATAATATTGGTATGGTTCAATTGTGTATGGACCAAAATATCGTCCAAATGGCCGCCGCGATTTCGGCGGCACACCATAACACATAATTGAGTTTCTGTGCTGTTAATGTGCAGAATTATCTCATCCTTTAGCTCTTGAATTGTTGCTGGTTTATCGACGTACACCTTTTCTTTCAAATAACCCCAAGGAAAGAAGTCCAACGGTGCCAAATAACATGATCTTGGCGGCCAATTGACATCGCCACCACGCTAGATAACACGGTCACTGAATTTGTCGCGCAAAAGAGCCATTGTTTCGTTAGCTGTATGGCAAGTGGCACCGTCCTGTTGAAACCACATATCTTTCACATCCATATCTTTCAATTGGGGCCATAAGCAGTTCGTTATCAGCTCACGATAGCGAACACCATTCACAGTAGCTGCCTGACCGGCCTCATTTTGGAAAAAATACGGCCCGATGATGCCGCCAGCCCATTATCCCATAGTCTGAAATTGAGAAATGTCAAATGCAATGCAGAAAAAAACTTGACGTTTAGGTGTGGTTCACATTCAACATCGACCCTTAAAATTGAATCTACTATTAATGAAAACTTAAAAGTTTTCTTAAATGAATGAACATGATTCCGTAAAAATCCTTAAATCCGTAAATTGTTTTGTACGTATGTTTGTCTGTTTTATTCAAGAATTTATTTTGCTTTAATTTATCCCTTTTTTGTCCTATTTCAATAATATTTTGTCTTTCCATTTCCTTGTTTTTTTCAATTGTGTTCAATGCCGTACAAAGAATTGTTTGATGAGGACAGGACAGAGAGAGAGAAAGACAGAGAAATGAAAATGAAATGGTTTTGGATGGTATTTCGTATCGTTTTATTGACAAGTATTATTAATCCATTTGTCAAATAGTACAATTTCACAATTTACATGGATCACAAACAGTTTTCATATACATACAACATACATGATACACACATACATCCAAACACACTTGTCGAATACAAATAACTTGTTTTGGGTGTGTTAGACTTTTTCTTAATAGTCTTAAATGCCTTAAAGGCTTTTATGAAGAAGCACATACGATTGAAAATCATTTTAAGAAAAGATATTAATTCGAATTTTAGGAACATGGACTTAATGATATTGACAGGACACTTGAACTTTAGATAGCTGAGTAAAAACTTTGGATTTGAAAACTGAAAAAAGGTTTCGGGTACTTTTATTTTCTTATCGAATCGTAAACCAGGACCTTAAATATACCTTTTTATATCCTTCAGCGAAGGCAAATGGCAATACTTAAAAAGGTTTGTCATTGTTTAGTTCAAACTTTTTTAGTAAGATAACTTCTTTAAAAGTAATAATTTAGATAAAGCTAGAATTTCATTTCAAATAACTATTAAATTATTATTAAAAATAATTTTATTTTGTTTCCCTTTCATTGCAGCTCACAAAACTGTCCTTAAACTTCTAGGAATTGAAACTGAAAAAACCCGAAAACCCACAATTGCAACAAAGCCACCAACAGTTATTTTTAGAGGAATTTGATATTTTTCTATTATTTGGGTAATGACACATAATGGCTGGTAGCCTCCAGAGGCCACCCTTTAAAATTGTTCCTACATATAAAAGCAGCACATCCAAATATAAATCAATACAAAAATTTCAAAAACTACGTTTACTACGTACAAAGGAGAGTTACCACAACAGCGGCAAAAGTAGCAGCAGCCACAAAAACCAACTGCTGAAATATTGTCAAAGTTTGTCTCTGTGTAAGTTGCCCTTATTGCCATTGTCATCATTCTCTAATGGCATCTACTGGCCAACTGCAATTGAAAACAAAAACTATAATAATAACAATTTTGCGACCATAAAAAAGCCAACAATAAACTATGCACTACAACAAAAACAACAGCACCAGAATCAACAACAACAAAAATTACAACTGCAACTCGGCAAAGTTTTTAAATCATCAAAGTTTCGTAAAAATTTGCTTAATCGCAAAAAATTACAACAGCAGCAATTAAGAGCAGCACAATTCTATAGAGAAAATCAATTGTATGAAAAATCATTTTGCTTTATCACACACTTTTCATAAATCTAAATACTTTATTCCCTCAACCGAATTAAAACAAACGAGTTAAAATTAATTTTAAGTGTCTGACATTCTTCCGGAGTTGCGGACGGACTGCAGAGCACTACGATTTCCCAAAACTACTTAGATCTGAGAAAGAGCAAAGAAAACGATGTAAAGTAGTACAACGGTACAAGCGGTTTAGGCAAAAGTGAACAGAAGACAAATTTATAGAAGATTGGAAGAAAGAAGATACTTTAATCGAGAAGATAAAACCTCGAAATTTCGATAAAAAAAAAGAAGAAGAGGAAAATGAAACATTGTAAGTAAAGATTTTGCAAATTATTTAGTTTTATTCGATTCTTTATTTTAACATAAAATAATAATTTATCGAGCTCAAAGTCCAAGATTTTGCGAATAAATTATTTTTTTTGTGTTAAAAGAGATTTTTGCGAGAAAAGTCACTTTTTGTGTGAAGTGGACTTTTTGTGTTAAAAGACTCTTGATGTTAGGAGACTTTTTGAGTGAAAGGGACTTTTTGTGTGAAAAGCGACTTTTTGTTTGAAGAGCTGGTTATGTGAAATGTGAACCGAATTTGTTAAATAGGTGAATTTTTCATCTGAATTTTGTGTGAGCATTTACTTTTGCTTTGGGACTCTCTGTGTGCTGAAGTAAAAAATTATTTTTTTCTTTCAAAATTATTTTTTTTAGTGAAAACTGACTTTTTATATAAAAATTGGGGTTTTTTTAAATCAAAACAGAACTTTTTATGTGAACCCTTTACACTTTTTGTTTTTTTTTTTTTGTGGAAAGACACTTTTTGTGTACGAAGTTATTTTTTTTTTTGATAAAACGAGGGAAAGAGGTCTTTGTTGATTAAGAACTGAAGGTTGTTTTAAGGTGATTTGGGACGCCGAATCCAAATATGGAGCCTTATTCTTCCAGTCGAGATCGAGTACTTTCTCGATTCGATAGCAATTTTATTTATTATTCTTTCAGCCAATACTGAACGAATCGGAATTTTTTTTCAGTGTTGTAAAGCATTAATTTGGTGGTCTTATTTTGAAAACGTTTACAACACTGTAAAGTATTTTAACGTTGTGTCAAAAATAATACAACATTGTAGTAAGCAATTTAAACAAATATTTCATTTTTTTTAATTTTAAATTTTTTGTTTTTAATACTAATAATTTAGACAAACTTTTAATTTCATAATTTTAAGCGAAAATTATAAAATTTAGTTAATTTTCCCCAGAACCACATGAACGGTATATCATTTTGACACAAGGTTAGTAATCAGCTGTGGCTTACGTAGCAAGATAAGGTCACCTGGTGTAAATTCGCCTTGGTATCGACTGAAAGAATTAGAAAAAAAATTGCTTTCGAATCGAGAAAGTACGCGATCACGACTGCCAGAATTAGGCCCCTGCACTTTTTTTTGAATCAGCTCGTCTTTTCGAGATATACCGTTATGTCCAAAATTAAGGTAAGGCATTTCCGAAATATATATTGCAATGACTTAAAAGCGGTTCACCATAATTAGTTAAAAAAATCAAAATTCGTGAACAATATTATTCTTAAGCCGTCCTTACATTTTTTTCAAATTTATCCAGTGGTTTCAAAGTAACATTGGAGATTTGAAAAAAGTACTATTAAAAAAAAAAATTATTAAAAAACATATTTCGAATTAAATGAACTTTGTTTCATTTAAATCGGTGTACAACTTTTGATTTTGTTCGCAAAATTATTGAAAAATCTGAATTGATAAAAATCCGCATACAAAAATTACATTTTTCAATATCGAGTCATTACAGGAAAAAAAGCTTAAGCGACAAAAATAAAATTTTACAGTAGAAGGTAGTCGCTTAAGACAAAATTATTTTTGCTATAAAATCGTAACGGTACCTTATGTGACCATGACATTTTAGGAGGTGATGCAAGTGTTGCCAATGAAGTTAATTATTAAAAAACCGAAAACTGAAAATGATGTCGCTTAAGCGTTTTTTCGAAAATGACTCGATTTGTATGTGTTGACTGTTATTCTATTTACTTCAAAATAAGGTACCTTCTAAAAGCGAAACACGTTCATTTTTATAATTAATGTCTCATTTTGTTCAAAGGTTAATTGACTTTACTTGGAAGTAACAAGACTTTTTCCAGTTTTGGATTTTTCATTATTTTAAAAAATACAAAATTTAAAATTTTTTTTTATTTTACCTAAACAGCCATTAATCAGCCATATTTTTGTTTTGGTGATTTTAAAAAAATTTGATTGTTTTTCAAAGTAACAATTACATCTTGAACAAAAGTAAAGTTATGATTTTTTTTTAACTTTTTATTTTTGTAAAAATTCAAGAATACTATAAGTACCTGTAACTTAAAAATGCGGGCTGATGAAGAAAAACGGAGCTTATATTTGAAATCAGCGAACTCAAAAAAAATTGCATAAAACTACAAATCAACACAAAAAGTTAACTTTTGTTCTCTTGTGTTATCATTGACCATTTCTTTGGGACTTTTTGTCACAGTTTACTTAACAGGTATGGCACGGGACCGAAGATTTTGCGTTTTTTTGTCTCTTTCTTCGAAAGCTGCCCTTTTTGCATTTCTCTTTGCATCATATGTTATGCCACAATACAATGAACACAAATTTATTAAGTTGAGATTGATTTGCAAAACTATTGTTAAAAATAACTTTAAAGTTTACCACAGCACGAGTTTATAATATTTAAGTCAGAAAATAACATTTTAAAACAAAACAATATTAATAAATAAATTTTTTTTTGCTCACGACACAACGTTTTCTGAACGTTGTTAAGGTGTTTTGTTATTTTTGACTTGATTCGCGACCTGTTTTTACACATTGACACTTCACTACCATTGTCTGTCTTTTTAATCGAAAGCTGCTATCTCTTAAGTGGTCTGTGCTGTTTGTGTGAAAAATAAACCTTTATGCGAAAAGTATTATATTATTATCAAAGTAATTTTTGGGAAAACAACATTTTTCCTTGTCGTGCTTAATTCCCAATTTTTATTCTTGATAAAAACACTGAAATTTATTGTTTATGGGATAAGCTATTCACTGGTTGCTTGGGTCAGATCATCTTCCAAAGATTTTAGAAAAATTAAAGATATTAAACAAATAAAACTGTTAAGCGAATAAGAATTATAAGCAACAGCTTTACTTGCAACAATATCAAAGCTTAAACAAAAACAACAACAATAAACAGTTGGTTTATCTTTTCTTACATTCCCCACTACAATTGGTTGGAATTCTCCAAACATTAAATGTAGTTGTAAGAAGGTTAAGAAAAAACAAAATAAAAACAAAAACAACTTGCTTTATTGTTTTCGCAAGGAAATCAAAAAAAAGCATTTTGCCAGTTCCGTTTTTTTTAATGCCGTGCACTTGCCAGTTTATTATCAAAGTAATTATAATAAAATGGGGAAATTGGGAATTAAGCATGACAAAAGCAATCATTTGGCAACAATTTTCAATTAGTTGTGTCGTTTGTTTTACATATGCCTATCGCATTATTTGGTCGTGAGTGGAACAACATTAAAAAAAAAATACAAATTAAAAAAACAATTTTAAAAAAATAAAGAAATTGTATTAACATTAAAAAAAATTGTAAAGTGCCACAGCAAAATAAAAAATGGATGCAAAAAAATTAAATTTTTTTTATTGTTGTGACAGCACCACTGTATCATAATATAATCACTTCTATGACTAACATGACAATTATATGATTACTTTTTAACGTAGTATGAATAACACGAATATATTACGAATATATCATAATATGATTCAATAACAATCGTAATATGGTGACTACAATCATGAATCTTATCATAATATTTTGCTCTTAAAGTATGTTTGCAACAACCATGTTATTTCTTTGCGTGTACATGTGCTTTTAAAATCACATGTGTGATTTTGTGGTGTTCTGTAAATCACACCGTTTTTGTGTTTTTCGGTGTGATTTTCAACTCTCGAAAGCACAAGCAAACACAAAAAGTTTGTTTTACAAAATTAAAGCTAATTTTTCAACGGTTTTTATGTTATTTTCAAAATTTTTTTTTCACCGATTTATCGATCTCAAATTAGTTTTAGGGTTTGTTTAACATTTTACAATTTTTCGCGAATTTTTCGCTTAGAAGCGATTTGTTCCTGTAAATTTTCTGATTCTTTACAGCTTCAACGATCTATAATAAATAGCAGACTCTGCTATATATATCCGCTAACTAAGCAATGTTTGCCGAATTTTTGCCATTCTTAATAGTTCTAGGGACGTTTAATACATTTTATGGCTTGTTTGAATTCGCGTTTAATTTACAAAAAAAAAAATTGTGCCCAAAACTTCTTTTAAGTTTGCATTTTTATTTATAAATATGTTTACATTCTATTTAAAATTTTCCTTTCGACTGAAACAGAGACAATCCTACTCGACGTCGACTTAAAAGCGCCTTAGAAAATCAAGTCATGCTCAATAGTAATCGATTATTGTCAGTTACGACTCAGAAATCAATTACAGTTCCTGTGACGTCGACGACGATGACGACTTTCATAATAGGGCTGATTATTGCGCTCATCTCACAATTGTCCCAAAAATAACAAAGTGGGTTCAAAAAGTTGTTTGCGTAGCTGAACGTTTTGAAATCACAAAATAATATGCCCAGAAAAACTTTTTTTTAGTGATTTCAAATCACTTTGATAAAATGTGATTTTAAAAACGGCCTTTTATGGTGTTTTCTTTTCTACAAAAAATGTGTCTTTTTAAAAAAAAAAATCAATTTGGTGTCTTTTTCTTAAAAATTTTGCTCCCGAGGGTGGCTTGTTTTATTCTAAAATACTCATGCTTTTCGGGAGCAAAATTTTTAAGAAACAGACACCAAATTGCAATTTTTTTTAAAAAGAAGGCACATTTTTTTGTAGAAAAGAAAACACCATTAGTGAAAGTGCTTTGAAATCACAAAAAAGGTGATCTGGTCAAAAATCTTTATTCATAATTGTGATTATAAAACGGTCAGCTAAGTGGCTGCCGATTTAAAATTACTTGCTGATTTTTTTTTCCACCAATTTAAGCCAAGTAAAAACTTTTGTGGTTTTCAAAATACGCTTAAATTACAATTGTGATTCTGAATGTGTTTAATTTGTTTAATTTAATTGATTTTCTTTTATTTTTAGCAAATATTTTTATACATAAAGACATGATGGAATTTGGTTAAAAAGTATGATTTATCGCTTGGACCACAACAATTTTAACAAATTTATATAAAAAACTATTGTAGATTTTATAAAAAAAAATTAAACTCTCAACTATTTTCTTCTTAAAATAAAAAAAAACTTTAAAACTCTCAACTTAAAAAAAAATCCCAGCTTTACAAAACAAAAATTAAAAAAATAAAAATAAAACTAAAAGGAAACTGAAAGAAATTTAAGAAACAGGCCGTCAAGTTATTTAGTAAATAACAAACAAAAAGCCGGACAGCATTTAAAGAATTTCCGAAAATATTTAATCTAAAAACTTGACAAAACGAGTGCCACATTGGGTCACTCAGGGCGGCGAAGGCAACGGCGCTCATTGATATACGTGCTGGGGCCATGGAGCCGCCTGGCGGTGTACCGCCAGATAGAGATCGTCAATTGGTTTTAAAGCAGATGGTAACATTTCATGAACGGCCCGAAGGTAGCTTATGTGGCAAAGCCATAACGACAACAGCCCAAGCCAATCCAGCGTTTGCTTCGACAGCAACTACATATTCGGGCACTACACAAGCAGCGACAGCATTTAGTGGCAGCTCGGTTGGTCACGCCTTGGTCAAATATCATGGCACAACACCAGCGCAACAGCAACAATCAAATTCTTCGGGTTCATCACCATCCCAACATGGCAGTACAGCAAGCAGCAGCAGTAGTAGCTCGACGACGCTACAGTCAGCAACAACGGCTGGAAGTGCGGCAGGTCAACAGCAAACGTTAGAGAAATTATCAAGACCAATGGCATTTGACAAGGTTAGTATTTAATGAAAGAAGGTATTTTATTAAAAAATAAATTATGTAAACAAAATGTTTAAGACTAAAATTATTTTGGTTTCTTGATGTCCTCTTTTGGGTTCTTGATAAAGCGACATGAACAAATTTGTACGACATTACCATCCTCATTTTCTTTCTCTGCTCTATTGTTTTCATTATGTAAAGGACAACTCATCTCAAATTCGTAAGTTTTGTCAATGTTATCACTGTTAGCTAGCAGGGTGTCTAAGGCGGTTTGCATTAAATTGGCCAATTGAGTTGGCTCTTTAGCCGAATTTGTTGTTTCTGGATTGTTATTTAGTTGTTGGGGATATCTTCGGTTAAAACCAGCTCCTTGTGAACTTTGTAATGAATTGGAAATATAATCATAACTTGGTCCGTTTGGTTGTTGATGAAAATTTTCCTGCTTAGAAAAATTAGGAGAATTTTGGGACACAAACATCTTGGGAGCATTATAAGGGAAGGAGTCTGAAAGAAAATATCTTAGTTAGATAATCCCTATTAAAAGATCATTCGTAAAGGTTACCCACAATCATTTGACGAAAATACTGATTCAACTATTCAGGCCTATCACACATTCCAAGCAAAATGGTTCAAATTCTTCGGTAACAATTCCGATCGAAATTGTTTTTGCTTCTTGAAAAGAAATTCTAGTTTTTTGGAGAAGCAAAATACGGAACTACTTCCATTTTCGATTGGAATTGATTTCTGTGACAGGCCAGTAAACGTGTATGGTTTCGATTAACCAATATGTTAATGAAATGTTCTCTTAATTCTTACCCAATCCAATCTTAAACATCATCATGTTTCCAAATCTCATAATATGATCCAGAGAAGGAAATGTACTGAAACCCTTATAAATTTCTAGGGGCTGTGAAGGTGTAACTACTTTGGCCTTAGTTACTTCTGCTGAATGTGTCATATGCGACAAATGGTTCTTTTTATGCTGGTTTTCTTTGCCAGAGAGATCATAACGTTTATCTGTATTCGAGGTCAAATGTTCTACATTATTTTTCATTTCAAGGTTTATAGGCCTTGCATCTAAGTTTGCTGTGGTTTCCGCATCTACTCCATTATAAACATCCAATTGCATTCCATTTAATTTGCGTTCTCTTTCACGAAGTATTACGGCCAAAGGCTTGCTAACGTTACGTTTCTTATAAGAATCGGGGGATCGGGTGGTCGAGGATATATTATATTGGGGTTCTAAGACCAAAACTTAAAAAAAAAGTTGCGATTTAAAAAAAATTAGTTTAAATTTGTAATAAACTCACCATTTCTAAGAGTTTCTTGGGGATCTTGATTGCCGCCATGTAGCACAACAAAGTCCTGCTTTATCCTATTGTTTTGGGTATTCTTCGTTTCCGAATATCTTTTAATGCGCTTAAGGGCTTCAATTTCCCAAGATCTTAAATGGACTAAATCGGATTTCATTATTATATTCTCTTAGAGTTAAACCTTTAATATCATACTTACCTAAAACACATAAAAGCAATCCTATTTGCAAATTCATGGCTAAAATATACAAGAATAGTGTACAAAATATGTATGTGTATGATGTATTTCTTAAACGTTTTTTTGTAATATTTCCAAAATATTTTTTTTTTCAAATAAAAATTAAAAATATAACAAGTTTTTCAAGGAGAAGAAGTTTAAAATCATTCGAAAACAAAATACAGTATGGTCCAAGGCGAATTTATGTAAACGGTGGTGTCGATACTACAACAAGTAACAACACCAAAAACACAACAATGTATTTTTTTGTTGCTTTCGTTGGCCGATATGTCAAAAACACAAGTAACTTTTGACGTTCCTCTCTCTAATTAAGAAAAAAAAAGTAGCACAGCTGTGTTTTCAACGCCACCTGAAAGTCAATTCGCCTTGGTATGGTCCAAGAAGAATTTATTTTTCAGGTGGCGTTAAAAGCACAGCTGTGCTACTTTTTTCTTACTTAGAGAGAGGAATGTCAAAAGTTGCTTGTGCTTTTGACATATCGACCAACGAAAGCAAAAAATTAAATACAATTTTGTGTTTTTGGTGTTGTACTTGTTGTAGTATCGCCACCACCATCTACATGAATGCGCCTTGGTATGGTCACTTCAACTCCAACTTATACAGGTGACCACATCAGGGAGAGAGTTATGCTGGATGTCCTTTTTTTGTTTGCATATAATTACATGTATTCTGAATGTCCAACTCCATAAAAAATAATTTACAGGAAAAAGGAGGAGTACGGATGCCTTCTAGGAGGGTTTGTACTCCTACTTTTGGATGCATAAGACCTGCTCGCTCCATTCCATACTTATATCTTTTTTACTCACGTTGTTATTGCGTGGTAGGCCTTCTGTTATCGCTTCTTTTGCAGTTACATAAGAAGGGCAAATGGATAAAACAAAAGAAAATAATTATTTTCAAAATTTGGAAAAAAACACAACGTCCCATCTTCGTTAACTTCGGTATTTATTAAAAGTTTCAGTCTGTCAAACGAAACACTTCCGAACATGTCGACTGCCGATGTTCTTTGCTGTGTACAACTTTTCGTTTTTGCTTTTGCCTTCACTACGACTGTTTTCATTTAATGAATCAGAAGTAGAGGCAACGGTTAATTTTCGTCCAATGAAAAATCAGAAAGTGGAAGAAAAAGCATTTTTTTGATTTTGACTGCAGCTTTTTAAACCCTGATTATTTTGCTTTGCAAAGTATTTTACTCCTTCTCATCTACATTCTTATAGAAGGGAATGTGGAATGTGTATCTTATCTTTTATACGAAAGAGCTGAGGCCTTTAATTCTCTTTAGCAGTTAGATAAGAACGGTAATTGAATCAATCAAATTTTAAGGCAGGCCTTTAATAAACTCTGCAGTAAGAAGGTCTTCTGCTTTTTCCCGTTGGGTTTCTTTGATGCCCTCTGGTGTATAAATTCGCCTGAATGCCGCCAGTTTTTTTTTCAAGTAATTTTTTAATAAGAAATAAATAAGAAAATTTATTTGAACATATATTTACACCATTTTTCTTTTAAATTTTTACAATTATTGCAGAAAATAAATCTATTTTCTGATATTTTTTTTATATTTTTTTATATTATTTTGAGTTGTGGCAATTTAGTCGAAATTTTAATAAAGTTTCTAAATGTTTTATTATCAACTTAAAAAACAACCAAATTAAAATAAAACAATTTGATTATTATAAATTGAATAAAGACTCAAATCAAAATAATACCTTTTTTATGAAAACATGGGATGCATTTTAATTTAAACTTTTGTATTAACGCAAAATACTACCATCAAATTTATTTTCAGGAATACATAATTTATTATCAACAAGATTTCCCTATGACGTGCTAAATTCCCAATTTAAATCCTTGATAAATGTACTGAATTGTTAAGGGAAACCTAATATTTCTTAACTATTACTTTTTTACTACTACTACTTTTTCTTAATATAAAGGTAGTAACTAAAGCCCTGCACGCATGCATTTGAATGCCGTTTCAAGACATTCGTTTGTTTTTTTAAATACGCTTGCTCTTTGCTAACGAATCAAATATGTATTATTTTGTGAAAATTACATAAAGCACGAAAAAAATATAAACACACAAATGCAAATGAATTTTAAATAGTGTGTTATAAACGACCAAATACGAAGTGTAAAGAGTACGGAATATACTCCACACAACACCAAAACCATAAAAAATCACACTTACAGCACAAAATCACACCAAACCACACCAAACAACAGTAACAAAATATGTGATATGAATTATCTTATTTTTTAAATCAAACTACTGCTTAACACGGATTTGTTTGAAACCAACTACTGCTTAACATTGATTTGGTTTTTATGTATTATTTGAACTGATTAAAAAAACAAGTTAGAGCGCAATATTCGGCTGTGCCGAATATTTGATACCCTCCACCGACAGCTTAGGGGCTTTATATGGGGCCTATAGTAAATTATGGACCGAGCATCACGAAACTTATTGGTCTGAGTAGTGAAGTATTCAATTTTATTTTAATAGCATTGTTAATTACGATCTTAGGCGTACTAAACTGTTTTCCGAGAGTAGGGTTTATATGGGGCCTAAGGCAAATGCTGGACCGATCTTCACAAAATTTTACAGTGTGATTTCCAGTGGAATAAAAGAAATTTTTGGGAAATTCGATCTCATTCCGTGCCTTGTTCCACCATTTATGTTATTTTTTGTAACAAAATTATCATTTTTTTTAGGTGGTGGTTCCACATTTTGATTCATAGCTCTGGTCCTACTGCACCGATTTTGCTGATCAATCCCAAACTGCTTAGGATAACTACAAGCAATTTGGAACCAAGTTTGTTCATTTCTTTTGAGTTGTTCGAATGTGAGCGTGTTTTCAACAGACGGACAGAAGGACAGACAGACGGACATGGCTAAATCGACTTAGAATCACTCAAGGACCCAGAAAATATATACTTTATGGGGTCTGAGATGAATAATAAAAAAGTTTCACACGGAATGATAAACTTAATATACCCTCTTCACAACTAATTGTGGTGGAGGGTATAAAAACAGTGTTTGATACAACAATAACTTGGTGTGGAGAACTGTGAACAATAAACAACTGCATTCGTGCAGGGCTTTAGTAGTCACTACACTATTACGAAAATGGCCTCAAATGTGGTTTTCGAGACGAAAGAGTAAACGAAATGCGTTGCATTTTTACAGCAGATTTGTAAAAAGTGATGCTGATAAAGTGCGATATAAAATAAGCTTGATGAACTGAGTGTTCTAATAATAAAAGGATACGTTAGAAAAAACTGTTTTTATATACTATGGCGTAGGGTATCATATGGTCGGGCTTGGCCGACTATACATTCTTACTTGTTTTTTTTTTATATAAATTTAACGTTTTGTTTCTGTCAGTGATGTTTAGTTGTTTAGATTTTGTACTTGGTTTTGACAGAACAAAATTTAGTTTGTGGCCACCTTAAATAAATTCGCCTAAGTTGCAATGTACGTGTTTGTCGAAGATCTATCTTGTCTAAGCCAGAGAGGTTAGGAAATCTCTTTCTTGCTTCTGAGTAGGTGCTACAATTAAAGTTAAGATAATTTCATATTCAGCTTTTGTAGTAATATCTTCGTGCCAAGGGCACATTGCGGTACTCTATCTGGCTGAGTAACTTATTCTTGTTAGTTAAGTGGCACTCATTAAACACAAATAAAAAGGGATTAAGATACTCCCGACAATAAAGAACCTAAAATATTAAAAAATTTACTGTATTTTCTGAAAAGAAAGATTGATTTATTAAACTAACGTTTTAGTACTTTTATTTTCAAAGATGTTAAGAATTTGCTATAATTCCAAAATCTAATGGCCGTTTTCTCATTACACGATTAACTTTTTTCCCAACGAAAAACTGCACATTAAAGAAATTTGGTTTTCTCAATGTCTCATTTGCTTCTATTCTGTCGCAAAACTAACCAGCACTCATCTGCCGATTATTTATTTTCATTTTATTTGCCGTACACATAAATTCAAACAGCTGACTCCCAACTTTTACATGTATTTTGAGAAGTGTTGCCAACTTAAAACCATGTTTTTTGTCGGTATATTGAGAAACCCAAAATTGTTAACAGACAGTTTATCGGTCTAATAAATTTATGTTGACATTTAGTAACAGGCATGTTTGACGGTACATTGAGAAAATGGCCATAAGTCTCTATTTTAAAATATAAACTAGTTTTTAAAGAAAGAAAGGAAGGAAAGAAAAACCAAACAGAACCATCACGTTGTTCAAAGCTTAAGTCTTAATGGTCAGTTACTGCAATGAATTTCCATTCAGAGACAGTTTTGGGATGAAAATGTCCGTATTTATGGAATTGTTTCCATCTAATCTTTAACTCAAAATCATTAACGGCCAAATCCAAACTATTATTTTTTTTTAGCAATTTTATTGTTAATACCAGCATTAAAACACTTGTCTTTGAATAATACAAAAGAAAAACTAACAAAAAATATTTCAAAGCTGTTTTTAGAGGTGTACTAAGTTTAGTCAAATGGGCGCTTAGGAGCCATATTGAGCATACCATCCTCCTTCCAAATAAACAGTTTTCAAGCAGTTGTTACATGATGTTTTAACTCGATTTCAACGGAAAGCACATCTAAGTTGGCTTTGTATATTTTGCAAGTTGTTACCATTATTTTTCATGTCTTCTTCGACAACTGTAGAGGACGATTGTCTAGTTTTACTATTTTGTCTTATAGTTGAGACACGTCCGTTTTTTTTTCAAGATATACCTATTGTGCTCTGCCTTCAATAATCATCGAAAAAGTTTTTAAAGACTTTCATAGTGATCAGGTCTTCCAAATATCAGATATAACACCTGTCGTTCTTCTATAAATTTAATGCACAATTTTCTCAATTAGACAACTCATTACTTAATTACTTAACGGCCATATATGCATGGTCTTACTTAAAGCTATTTGATTTTACATTAAATTCACGTTGTTTCAACATTTTTGATTTTTGACGATATCAATTAAAATTTACGATAATGACAATATGTGACACATGGAATGCTTGTCGTATTTGCGTTATTTATGACAATCATAATACCAATCATTAAAAATGATTGGTTTTCGACTACGATAACGACCCTAAAATTAAGGCCGAATATTCGGTACAAAGAACTTTAACATGAATCTTAGCCCCATAACTTAATTTTGTTCTGGTGGATCGATGATTGCTAATGGGTAGTTTACACTCTCGCAAATTTGTTTTTATATACTGTACACTGAGAAAAATAAATCGTAAAATCAAAGAAAATACACTTGGTTGCAAAGACTTTTATTGGTCAGATTGTGCCCAACGACAAAACATCTTTACCGGAAAGGCGCAAAGATCTTTAGATTTCCATGAAATATATACTTAAAATCAAAGACTTAAAATCTTGTGGCAAGGATGTACGTCTTTGGAAACACATGAAAAAAGTCCTTAAACATGAATACTTTCAATAAAGAAAAAAACATTTTTTTTTTCTATTTATTCTTATTTTACTTTATTTTATTTTTTTTCTATTTTTTCTTATTTTATTTTACTAATTTTCTTTTACTTATTTTATTTTTTATTTTTTTTTCTGTCTCTGGTGGGATTCGATCGCGCAACCTCGGTGCTGATAGACTAGCTCACTACCAGCTCCAGCTTGTCTACTGGAGCAGTGTAGTTTTTGGATTAAAAAACATTCGTATATAAATTTAACATTGAAGACTAAATTCTTTAAAGATACAGACTTTATCTTTATTTTTTTTAACCGCTTTTATTTACCGTTGCATGCAAACATGTGTGAACAAGCAAACATGTTCACTTATGTATTGAATACAAAATTCTTTAAAGTTACAGACTTTGTCTTTGTAGCAAGGATGCTTAGCTTAAAAAAAACAAAGAAAAGTCTTTAATTTTAAATGCGTTTTAATCGCTTATTAGCAAAGAAATAAATCTTTGTAGCAAATATTTTATCGTTTGTGTTGAAGACGCACCATTTGCTTGTTTAAAGAATAAATCATTGATGCAAGGATTGTTTCCTTCTAACAAAGATATTTTCGTTACAATTTTACAAAGACGTTTTTTCTTTGATTTTAAAGCTTTAAATTTTCTCAGTGTAGTTTAAGTACTGCGGTCTGGGTTTACCGACTATGCTTTTTTACTTGTTTTATTTAATTGTGTTGGCGATCTCTGCCCTTATAAAATATTCTTTGGGTTTACACTTAAAAATTAAGTTTACCTTTTAATACACAGTCCAATAAATCAAGTAAGAGAAATAAACTCAAAAACTGATTTGATTATCACGGTTAATAAATGCCTCCGATATGTGTTCATAACCAACAAGGTTCACTCATCCATCCATTTCTGCCTTTTAAAGCCTTTTACGATTTCAATGATAATTTAATCATCACAACCTTTTGCCATCATTCATCGACCTACTACTTCCACTACCAACCATTTATTGCGTTTTTTTTGTTGTTTTGCAACAAGATCTTATTAATTATCTTTAATTATTAAGTTTCTGCTCTTTCTCGCTATCATTTTTTAGACTCGTACTCCGGTACAAAATTTTCTTAATTCTTAAAGGCTGAAGATGAATAAAAAGTTGCATAAATAATTGTAAACGAATATTAATGGAGAAGAAATAAAACATTTTATCGATTGTCAATCACTTGGTATGACAACGATGACGATGCAAATGAGGACGTGGCTGACGGACTGGACTGATGGTCGTGTATTAGTGGTAGTGCTGATGATGACGATGTTAGTAGTTTTTGCAAGCAAATCCTGTAAAAAGGAGGAAAATTGGAAAAAAATTGCTTGCATGTTTTTCTGCATTGATATATTTTTCCTTGAAATTGTTATTTAATTAATTCCCTTTTTATGCAATAACTGTCCTATAAGAAAATTTGCATTATTCAGTAGATGAGAAAATTGTCGAGGGTTGAGCATTAAGTTGACAGGACGTTTTATGTTATGCACAATGTTATTAAGAATTTTGTTTTTGTTGTTTTTATTATTAATGCCTTGGTTTTTTTTTGTATTGAGAAGGTATATTAGGAGGATTTCTTTGGACACTTTCAGTAAAGCTAATAAAAATTTTGCTCCGTAGATATATTATCCGGTGATTTATAAAAGACATTCTCAAACTGAATTTTCTAGCATATAACATTAAAGTTGTGGCAAATTTTTATTTATAATGGAGTTAAATTCACACGATTGTTACTTTTTTTGAATTATTGATCATCGTTGTTTATTAAATTAACACTTTCCCATTGTATAAAGTTAAATCATCGGGCATTATCTAGAAATTGAAATGAAGTGAATTTAAATCGAACGAGATTTTAAGTTCAGAGTCTGAACACAATGTAGCGATAATTTATTGCGGTGCGGTTTCTCATACGATTATGATGTAAAAAGCCGCAGTGCGGAACGGCATTAAAATCACCTTTATTTTCATTTACCACCATCTCCTGTTAGTATGTGTCGTGTTTTCTGATTCCTCACTTAAATCAAACGTCGCTTCTACCAAATTAACCAATTTTTTTATAGCTTTAATTTTTATTTTTACTGCCACTACTAAATATTTAACACAAAAAGTAAATTTTTTAGAAAATGTTATAAAAATGTGTGCACAAATAAATTAATAAAAATGTAAACAAATAATGACAACTATTGCCGTCACTGTCTTTCGTTGTATTTTGTTTATTTTTTTCTCCCGCAACGAGAAATCGCACCGCAAGCATTGTATTTAGACTCTAAATTTAGGTTTTCCTGGTTGTAAGAGCTGTTCTTGAAAAGATAACAAGTACTCAGAGAATGAAGTTTATAAAAAGAAATGTTTTTATGAACTTTAATTACTGGGTCGTTCGATTTTAAGTCCAATTCATTTTAGAACATGCCTGAATAAAAATCTAAAAATTTTAAATATTTTTTCATTATGATAAACACATCGCACACTCAAGCATAAACAGGCATAACTCAAAATTAAAAAATGTTTAGGAGAGGCAGAAAACTGGCTTTATAAACATGGTTGCAGTTCTTTAATCAAATTGAGTTTTACAAATGTTAAAGAAGAAAAGATAAGGAAGACAGTTACGCAAACGAAATTTTCTTGGTCGTAAAAGATTTAATTTGTGAACCGGGGGGACAAAAACCATTCTGATAAATTTTGAGTTGTCCCTGTTTATGATTTAGTGGACAATAGATAGCTGATAGCTTAGTTACTTGCATATGCGTTAATATAATTGAAAGTAAATTGTACACTTGTAAAAAAAGGTTTATCTATGATCGCGAATAACAAAAATATTTTAAAAGAAAATTTAAAAAAAAACGTTATTTAATTTTTAGATCAGCTTTTTTTTACCACCTCAACACCCCGACAACCCTCAACGGAAACAAACAGTACAGTAATAAAGTACAGCTTAAAAAAAGCTCAATAATATGTTGAGCTTCAAACACAACAAGTTTGTTATGCAAGCCATACACTACACAAACTCAAGTCTGGCACTGCGTAAACGAAACTTGTGACACACACTATAAAAACTGTGCAATCTTTTATTTATTAAAAAAAAAAAACTGTTTTACCTTTTTATCATTCCATTAACCTTTTTATTAGCATTTGGTAGGATTCATAAATTACATAAATAAGTCTATTGGTGCTTTCAATGAGCCATAATTCAACCGATTATTTAGATAATTCTAGGAACCCTGTCCAGAAAAATTTTTTGGCGCAAATTTTTTATTGTCAACTATTCCATTCTTTCTCCTACACTTTTTCTTTTTTTCTTAACAACCTCCTGGGTCTAACTTCCAATCCTATATTTTCTTGTGTAGATGACAGCAGCATTTGTCATTAATTTCCCTTTAATCGTAGAACAAGCCTTACTCAGGTTGAAGCTATGAGTTGAGCGTCTATCATACGTGTATCGTCTTCTATCGACATTACTACGATAAGTGCAGTACTCGCTTTTCCAGCAGATCATGTCTCGTTTAAGAGCACCAAATGACATGTAAAATTAAAATGCATGCAGCCGATAAATAAAGGCAAAATAGTTAAATAATTAAGCCCTTTAGGCCAAATAATCAGTATTACAAGTGATAAATGCATAAGCTCCATACGTATATTGATATTAATTAATCTTTAATTATAATTCACAATTAAAACTAACAAAATAACAATTATAAATAATATACATACTATCACTTTAGATTAAGGCTCGCCAGCCACATTAAAAATATAGAGTTATCATAATTATCATGCATAAGTAGCTAATCAAGATTATTTAAGAAGTCTAAAATTTTTACCCGGAAAACATTATTTGAATAGGAAAAAATACGTAACAAAAATGGTAAAAAGCTCCAAAGCCTAGCAATCCGAACAATAAAAGATTTTTCGAAACAGGATGTTGAGATTCTCGGTATACGAATTAAGGGAATCCTAGAAGAACGCATAGACTCAAAGGAGTTTACTAATTCAGGTGGTTTACCATTTTTGATAATTTTATAAAACAAAATCACGTTCCGATATTTAATAAAGTTTCTAAAAGTACATCCAAGAAAACTGAAAGCAATATTAGAAATATGTGTATAACGTCTAACATTATAAACTAAACGAACTATTAGATTGAAAATACACCTGATCATCCTCAAACGCATAGAACCAGTACCTGAGTAAACTTCAAGTCCATTTAAGATATTCGAAAACATCAAAGCCTGAGCCAAGTAATATTCATTTCAAAGAGGCAATTATAAATTAGTAGAATTTATTTTACGCAATATACCATAAATTTTACCATAGACCATATTGATATGGGGATCAAAAGAAAGTTTGCCATCCAAATGCACACCTAGACACTTAATATGGTCAACCAAAGAAATATGAGTATTGCTCAAAACTATATTAATATCAGGATAAAAACGACTGGTTGGTCCAAACACCAGTGCTTTAGACTTACTAGGACTAATAAATAACGAATTGAAAGAAATCCATTCACATACCCGATTAAGCAAACATTTTTATTATTCTGTAAAACATCACTAAAGTCAACTCTGCTCTTCAAGAGTAAGAAGACATCATCGGCAAAAATGAATGGTTTGCATAACGATGTAGTAACAAAATCAGATAAGCTATTAATATATAACGTAAAAAGTAGTGGCCCTAAAACGGAACCCTGAGGTACACCCGTAGTTAAGATACGCAAAGCAGAAGTAGCACCATTATGTTCTACATATTGAGATCTACCAGCCAAATATGAAAAAATGAGTTTACAAGCAGATTAAGAGAATTTATACTCCTCCCTGAGTTTCCTCATCATCATAGAATGACAAATAGAAGCAAAAGCATTAGCAAGATCAAGAGAAAAATAAAAATTTTTTAATTAGTATTATGGTTATTTTGTTGAACTGTTTATGGTTCTTTATCCAAATTCTGATATTTTTTTAATTAGGCTAAAGTTCATCAAATTTAATTTTCATTAAATTATTTTTATTTAGAAAGGAATTTTACAAAATGAAATTAATTTTTTATTTAGTTCGAGCCCCGCGGCAGTCAATAATGAACAATTATCCATTAATTTTTTTTATTAATTTCATGTTGTAAAATTTCTGTCTTCACAAAAATAATTAAATGAAAATTAAATTTGTTGAACTTAAGCCTAATTAAAAACATTAAAATTTAGATTACAAATAAAACTTATAATCTACACCATTTTTCATTAAAAATGAGAAAAAAAATCAATATAATAATAATTATATAATTCAATTTTATCAATTTAAGATTAAAATTTATCAATTTCATTTGGAAATTTTCGCAGTTTCAAATTAAAATTCTACACTTTTGTAATATTCTCAATATCAAATAAAAATTCTGAATTTCAACTGGATATTTTCAAGTGGATATTCTTAATTGCAATTGGAATATTCTCAATTTTAAATTTTAATTCTCAATTTTATTTGGAATTTTCTCAATTTTGAATTTAAATTCTCATTTTCATTTTTAAATATTTCAATGAAAACGGTGTAGTACAAATATATACAAACAAATTTGCTTATGGTGTTTTCTTTTCTACAAAAAAATGTGCCTTTATTTAAAAAAAAAAATTCAATTTGGTGTCTTTTTCTTAAAAATTTTGCTCCCGAAAAGGGTGGCTTGTTTTATTCTTAAAAAACTCAAGCTTTTCGGAAGCAAAATTTTTAAGAAACAGACACCAAATTGAATTTTTTTTAAAAAAAGGCTCACATTTTTTTGTAGATTAGAAAACACCATTAGTCAAGGCCCATCTATCAGGTCTGCTTACTTGTACAAAAACAAAAAACGATTCTTTTTAGTTGTCAAAAATTTACTACCACATATACAAAGCAAAAGGAATAAACGTGTATGTGTGGCATACCATAAACGTAAACAAACGTATACATGCATATGTAAGCAAAATGTAAACAACTTTTGACAACTAAAAAGAACATAAACAATGATCATCAGGCTTCAAGCGCAGACCTTTTCAATGGGCCTTGCCATTAGTATTTATTCAGTTTTAATTGACATTTTTCAAAAAAATTTAAAAAAAACATTCGTAATACAAATTTGACAAGTTTTTTTTTATTCTTATTTTTTTACTTTTTCCTCAAAACCCTAAACTGTAAAAGACTGTTCAATTGTTATTTGTATTTTCAACACAAAAATTATACTTTTTATGCTAAATGAACTCAATAAACATTGTAAATAAAAAAGTTGGATGCGTTTTCCTTGAAATAGCGTCTTTTTCTCCGTTATGGTGCCTTTTGAAATTTCAAAGTTGACAACGCTGCTACTAGCGAACACATTTCGTTTCATATGGCAAACACAAAGATGTTGTTCAATGAAAAGGTGAAATGCGCTTAGAAGCCAACTTTCCCTCGACAATTAATTTCAGTGCAGTTATCAAATATGAAAAATTGGGAATTAAGCACGTCATAGCTACAGTAATTTTATTGATAATAAATTTTGTATTTCCAAAAATTACTTTGACAAGGCTCTTGTTTTACAGTTTTCACTCCCTCTCATTTTTTTTAGAAATACGCAATAGCAATGCTGCCACTACTTTAAGGCCAGTTTACACGGCCTTTATAGAATTAAAATAATATGCCCAAATTCTGTAAAACGCAACCGCAACGCCAAAAATTACATTCAGCCTTATTTCGGTTCTCGATGTCGAAAACGACTCAATATTCAGCCTTATTTCGGTTCTCGATGTCGGTAGCACCGTAAGTCGAATTTTGTAGTAGATTAAAGAACTTTAATTTAATTTACTTTAATCTAATACTGAGCCGTTTTCGACATCGAGAACCGAAATAAGGCTGATTAGATTAAAGTAAATTAAATTAAAGTTCTTTAATCTACTACAAAATTCGACTTACGGTGTTACCGACATCGAGAACCGAAATAAAGCTGAATATTTTGTTGTTGTTTTCCACAGAAATTTATATTGAATTTTTAAATTTTAAACGCTGCATATTTTGTGGCGTTGAAATTTTTAAAACGCAGTATGAATTTCTCCAGAAAGCAACAACAAAAATATGACAAATTTTTGACATTGTTTTTGCTTTTAATGTTAGTTTTGGTGTTGCGTTTGCGTTTTACAGAATTAGGGCCGAAATTCTCTCCGTGTTTAAAAGAAAAAAATAAAAGTCTGCTGTAAATATATTTCATGTTGGTATAAGTAAAACAGTTTAACAATTTTTACAAAAACGACATTAAAATTTCATGAGTTGTATTTGTAATTGTATGAAAATGCTACCACCTTAAATATACTCCATTAAAATACACCCCTAGAGTGATGAAAATACATAAGTAAAATACATAAAAGATTTAGAACAAAAAAACATTTACCGATCGCTTGTCAGATTTTGTATCCGTATTCTCTCTTACTCAATACACTTTGCTTTTACATGATAAGATTTTTCACATTCTACATAATTTTCCAACATGTCGTAATACATTGGATTACCGTGTAAACTGGCCTTTAGTAAATTTATGTAATTTTTTTTGTTTCCTTTACAATAATGTTATTAATTTGAAAAGCAATTTGAATTTTTTACTATTCACTTTTGCTACATACATCCAATCAAAACATATTGATGAAAAATGTTTTTGAAGGTAGTGAATGTCTTTGAAAATAACATTATTTTTTTTTTGAAATTTTAAAATTTTCATTGAAATTTACATTAAGTGAAAACCGCTAATATTATTTAACAATTATTTTAAACAATTTTACCCGAATAGTTGTGTTATTTTTTTTTTATTTTTATCAAGCACAACCGACCGCAAATACATGTAGGGTGTCCCAAAAAAATTTTTTTTTTATTTTCATAAGTATTCAAGCATAATTTGAAAGCTTATAAGTTAAAGTATTTTAAGACTTTTTTTTGAAAATTTTCGGAAAAGGTTTTAAGTTCGCACAAGTCGAATATTTTGCAAGCAAATGGGATCGTTTTTATAGAGATTTCTTCACAACCTTGTCAAAAACTACGATTTTCTTCACTTTTGAGGAAATAATTTTAAAGAGGAATTTTCTAGCTTTATTTTTGTGAGCAAAACCTAAAAGTTTGGCAATAAATTTGCTCATTGCGGTACGCAATATAACATTTTTTTCTAATATTTCCACAAATTTTTTATAATTTAAAATCTTTTTCGAATGATGATTTTAATACAAAAATAAAAGGCATTTGGGTTATTAACAAGGTAGTCAGTCATAAAATTGTAAAGTCGTATGTCTTAAACTATGGAAATATTTATGACTGATGAGGATAACAGCTTATAATTTAGATTTATACTATACAGCTATGACAAATCAATGAACACAGCATTAAATTTATTTATTTTTTGTCGTTTTAGTTTTGCTTAAACCATTGTAAAATATTGTTTAGGACATTATGACGATATGACTTGATAGCACACCTTGAGAATTTCCTAATTATGTATTTTTCTGTTGGAAAACAGAAAATAGCAAAATGTGCATCAATTTTCAGCATTGTTAAGTTTTAGTGGCGTCATAGTTTTTTTCTTTTTTCAACGATTTTCTGCTGCCGCAGTTGGTGTTGTCAAGCGTTTAGAAAAATTCGTTTTTGTTGCTGTATGTGTATGTGTATAATAGTTGCTTTTCATTTTATCGTTTATTAACGTTTAGTGGTGAAAAAATTGAGAAAAAAGGTGATTGGATTGAAGTACAACTATTTTCATTAGTATCATCATCATTATCATCAGCACCCACACTGCAACGCCATCATCATGGTTTTGTAGCAGGTGAAAAATTAAACTTTGATGGCATTTCAATGATTTCAATTCATTTTTTGATTTTTAGAATATAAATTTAGATGCCACACAAAATATTTTTTTCAATGCCACTGTATACAAAATCAAGGTCAATAAATATTTTAATATACATATTTGGGTTTGTCTATTGTGTGCATTTTTTCCAGATGGAAGCCCTTGTACGTGAAATGCAAGATCCAGAGCATGGTGTGCCAGTAAGGCAACAAAAAATGTTTCTTACTTCTATACCGTATGCTTTTATGGGTGAGTATTGCATGGTTTTTCCATAAAAAAAGAAAAACTTAAAATATAAATTTGTATTACCTTTTTGCAGGATATGACCTCATCGAATGGCTTATGGATCGCTTGTTGATTGAAGAATCGGAGGCGTTGAATATTGCCAATCAGTTATGTCTTCACGGCTACTTCTTTCCCGTCAACGATTCCAAAACTTTAACTGTCAAAGATGATTCTTCACTCTATCGTTTTCAGACACCCTACTATTGGCCCTGGCAACACAAGGCCCCAGATAATGTGGAATATGCCATATATTTAGTAAAACGCTCCTTGCGTAATAAACAACGTCATGCCTTAGAGGACTATGAAGTGGAGGCATTGGCTTCTCTGCACAAAAATCTTAAGGGAAAATGGGAAATTATATCCATGCAGGCAGAGGAACAAGTACGTTTGGCTAAAGAACGCAAAAAAGGCGATAAAATAGTAGGCGATTCCCAAGAAAGAGCCTATTGGCGTGTACATCGTCCACCTCCGGGACAATTTACCCCCTTAGAGCCATGTCCTGTGCCCTCCAGAGACAGACAGGGCTCTAAGCAGAATAAAAAGAAAACTGTGGATGATGTCCAAAGGGAAGTGGACTACCTTAAGAAATCTTTGAACCGTACACGCATGAAAATGTCTCAGGCCTGTGAATCATTGGTGCTTTATTCGGAAACATTTTCGGAATATGATTTCTTCTTGCAACCAGTATTACCCTCGAACCCTTGGGTTACTGAGGATGTCACCTTCTGGCAATTGAATAATACTTTTGTAGACATACCGACAGAGAAGAGAGTTAAACGTTGGGCCATTTCAATAGAGGAACTGGTATCGGATCCTACGGGCTTACAGGAATTTACCACGTTCTTGGAAAAAGAATACTCTCATGAAAATATACGATTCTGGATTGCCGTCAATCGCCTAAGAAGATCAGCTCATTCCCAAGTATCCAGAAAAGTGCAGGAGATTTACGAGTGAGTGTTTTTTTTTGTTGATGGTAATATTTTTTATTTTCCTTAAAATTATCCTTCTTTTAGGGAATTCCTTAAGCCTGGAGCTCCATGTGAAATCAATATTGATGGCAAGACAATGGAAAGTGTTTTAAAGGGTCTAAAGAGCCCTTCCCGTTTTACTTTTGATGCTGCCTCCGAACATATTTACATGCTGCTGTTGAAAAAGGATTGTTATCCACGTTTCATTCGTTCGGATCATTATAAACGTTTGTTGGAGACGGGCATACAACCGGCCCACAAAAAACGTTTCTTTAACTTTGGTGGTGTTAGTGGTGCCAAAAAGAAAATGACTGCCGCTTTGTCCAGCCAACCCAATCTGGGTGGCAACGAGAGTTCCAGCAAAAGTGCCATGTCCTCGGGTAATGCCTTTATAATGACAAATGCTCCGCCACCGGGTAGTTTGGCTAGGCGACGCGGCAGTGATCGCAGCTTAAGTGGTTCGGCTCATGAGTTGGCGGTAATTGGCGTCAATAAAGACAACGCTTCCAAGGTGCCTCACTCTCATTCGCAAAGTAATTTAAGTGAGATACCCTACAGGTACAGTGCCTAATATAAACTGAGTTAAATATTAAAAAAAGAAACACATTTTAGAAAGCTTGTTATTTGAAAGAAATGCTTTTTTTACTAAAAAAAATATTATTAATAATTTAATTGGTTGTTTAAAATTGTTTTAATTTTTTACTGATTTTTTACATGTTTTCTGTTGTGTTAAAATCACCGCATAATTTTTTGCCATTAACAAAAAACTAAAACTCAAACTACACAAAATGAAATAAACTAAAACAAAAACTCAAATCAAATCAAATTCACCAACAAAATTCGAAAATAAAAAACAAAAATTTGCATTGCTTGAGCCATCAGTAGTGAAAGTATTTATCGTGGTGACATGCCTCCGCCACAAGAAACACAAGAGCCCGTTTGTTGTGTTGTGAAAACGATTCTGAATACAAAAAAGGACTATGGAAATCTCAATAGTTGTTTATCCTCATGCCAGTAAGATTTCCAAATAATTTTTTTTTTGTTTATTTCTATAAAGTTTTTATTTTACTTTTTTCAAAATCTCTTAAATTTTATTAAAAAAAAAAAACAAATTTTTATTATTATTTTGACGTAATAAAACAATGAAATTTATATTAATGTTGTACAAAGTACGTCGTGTGATACTGTATATCTACTTTCCATCTCCTTTGGTTCTTGTCTTCAAAAAAAATCTTTAAAACAATGTTCTTTTTTATCGTTAATTATTTTTTTCTACGTGTTTTGCCAATTTCATGTGTAAATCCTCTCTAAACTCTACTCACAGAAAAATGTTTATGTCTCACTATTTTTATTTTTTTATTAATGTTTTTTTTTTTGTTTGTGTGTTTTTATTTATTTTTATTTTCTTATCTTTTGGTTAGATTCTCATATTTTGCTAAAATATTAATGTATTTATGTAAATAATATGAAAAAAACAATGTGTTAAATGTTATTGTATTCCGCTGAGTTGAATGTTGTATGCCTTTTATTTAGACCAGTGATAAAGGTATCTTTACATGGTAATACAAAGGATAAAGACTTTGTAAAAACAAAAAAAAAAAAAATGAAATTCTCTTTGTGTTAAAGAAAAAAAAAAAAAAAACAAAAGTCTGTTGTACGTATTTTGTATGTTACTACCCGTCTCCACTATCCATACACTTGGTAAGAACAGCATGTCGAACATAATTTCTACTCGTGTAGACTGTTTCGTCCATGTGCTGCCATCGTTGCCTAACATGCAGTCTACAACCATGATGCTCTAAACACATAGACCACAGCAAGCTACAGGCTACAATATGTCAAAAATAAAATACACACGTTTATACGAAGACGATTATTTTGAAGCCAACACAGCTACAGGCTACAAGACGACGATTGTGGCTGTCGCCAACTTTAGAATAATTTCTAATTTTAAATTCGGCAATGAGCAGATTGGTGCTGCCAACATAATAAAAAATGCGAAATAAATAAGTGCTTTAATATATTTTATAAAAGGTTAGGAAAATATCAACATTCTTGAAAATTAAAAAGAAACATGAGGTAGTAGCCATTTTTAACAAAAATTTATCAGTGAAAAAGTGTTGGTAATATAATTAAAAATGCAAAATGCAAAAAATTTTTTTGTTAAACATAAAAGAACCAGCATAAAACAAAATATAAATTCGATTCAGTACCAAATTTGTATTTATGTATATAACTTTTTAGTATCCTTAAATGAAGTTCTAAAGAAAGAGGTAATTACAGTATAATTTACTTTATCCATATCTCTTTAGTTAAAACTGTATTTTAGCAATATGAGTATCATTGAAAAATGTTTTAAAATGCCTTTGACATGGTGTTCAAAACGTACCGATACTATAAAAGAGACAATAACGAATATAAATACTTCTTGCATTGACTGGGTTTTTATACAAAATTGGCTTTATCATTAAATTATGTCGATATATATAACTTAGAGAACACTTCAAACTTTCGGATTATTATTAGTGCTTTACTTAATAATTATGTCCATATTACAATAACTAAATATGTAACAAATACATAAATTATTACCAAATATATATTTTTAGTTAAACTTTTATATAAATTGAGTAATTATATAAAATATAATTTTTTAACCCCCGTATTCATAAACGATTATTAAATTTAGCAAACGTTTACTCTGGGTTCACACTATAAAAGTTTTCTTTCAGAAAGCCTGAGTTTATAGGTGAGAGATAAGAAAATAAAAGCATGTTATCTTCCTCTCTCACCAATAAACTCAGACTTTCTGACAGAAAACTTTCATAATGTGATCCCAGACTTATTAAGGAACATTGTCATAGAAAGTTAGTTTTATTAGGAATAAAATATATTTATGAATATGTACAAGCATAAATGTTTATCATTTTATATGATGGAGTTTCTAAAAACATAGCATATAAAAGCTTGAAGTGTTTTCTATAACATGCATAAGTAAAGTATATCGACAAATTTGTAACATAAAAAAGTCTTCAAGAAATATGAATTTTTAAATTGCCTCCTTACGGATTTATAAAAAACTAATTTCGAAATACGTACTTTCCAATGATACCAATACTGTTACGATCAAATTTTTACCTAAAAAAATATAAATAAAATATTCTGAAACTTCTAATTCCTAAACCAGGTGCATTTGCGCAAAAAATATGTCTATACTTAGTTATATATGTATTTTTTTATTTTAAAAGCAGTTTATGTACATTTTGTACTGAACCTTTGTTAAAATAATTGAAATACATTGATAAAAAAGAGCTTTTTAGTAAATTTATTATATTAACGTTATAAAATGTACTATTAATAAGTATGAAATATAAATACTTATAAATAATACAGGCTTTAATTAAATTTTGTATGTAAAAGCCGTAATTCGGCATGTTGTTCCATTTTATAAAAGCAAAATTATAAAAATTTATAGTGGCACCACTGAAAAATAAAAACATACTGCACAAAAACAGCTGTTTATATGTTTTTAATTGTAGCTGCCGTCTTCAAAATAATTCAGTAGCTGACTACACGGCTCCATATGCAACCAGCAGCATTTGTAGTCGTGTGTTCGTGTATCCTGCTGTGGTCTATGTGTTTATAGCATAAATCAAAAAAAAAACAAGATTGCACACTCAGCCGTACAAAAAAAAATTCTACTGCGCATGTACGTCATCATAAACTAAATATGAGCGTTTGTTGTAAAAAATGTAAGACGCACACAAATGCACATATACAAATTCTATTTCTTCGTCACACACAAAAATAACGGACCTGCGCAATGCGCAATCCTGTTTCTTTGATTCATGGTCTACAACTGACGTGAAATGTTTAACATTAACACTAATATGATGTTGATGTTATGTATAGTCTCATCATGTTAGAGGTTTTCTCATGTTATAACACTGTTGTTAATGCAAATGTTTTAACAACGCTTTTATAACATCATGGCATTACAGCAAATCATGTCAGTTGTTGACGTGGAGTAAGCAACAATGGTATAAGTAAAATCAAAGCAGAGATAATAAACGTTTTATTTTTAATAATTTTTTAAAAGGCAAATTTATTGAAAGTTATCTAAAAAGCCCTGCTGAATACTTTAAACTTTATAATTGGAGGGCTCAGAGCTGAAGCGAACCAAGTCAAAAAAGAAAATTCGAAAATATATTGAGTTTGAGTAAATAAATTGCCATTTATTACTGGAGCCACTGACTTGGGTTTATTACCGTTACCTTAGGAACGAAACTGTTTTTGATTTACCCCATTACAGAACTGGATTGAGTTAACTTTTGCGGAGATATTCGCACCAGATTTCAAATACATATAGGAGATATATTTTATGACTTGGTTAGGTTCAGCTCTGAGCCCTCCAATTGTTGTTTATTTTGGTTATTATCGTTGTTTTGTCTTCTTTTGTTTCTGTCTTTGGCATTTGGTACAATGATTTCACAAAAATAAATTGCTTGTGGTAATAAATTCGCCTTGATTTCTTATTAATTTATTTTTTTTTTATTTAATTAAAGTAAAAGTTGATTGATTATAATTAAACTTGGTGAAATTTACCGTAAATGAGGGGTGTTTTTTTAGACGCATAAAACTTTTTTTTAAAAAAAACACGAAAAATTCAATGGAGTGACAAAATAAGCTCACAAATTTTGATGCCATTCAATGCTTAAATTCTAGCATATGGCCACAGCGACTGCTTCTTAATTATGCTAATCTAACGCTCACATTTTGCACCACTTTTTCAAGAATACCCAGTCTTAGTTCGCCAATCGTCCATCGTATGTTGGTAGGCTTGCCAGATTCAAATTTGCAAAGTTCAAATCTTGATTTTGAAAATAATTCTTAAATAATTTCTAAAATAAGTAATTTTTTTGGAATACAAAAATTTTTAATTTACAAGATTTAGTTTGTCGTGCTTAATATCTAAAATATTTGAAAAAATAGCATAATTGTTAAAACCAGTTAAAAGTAAAAAAGCAAATGAACCTACTTTATGCATTAATAGTTTCTGCACGCTTGTTTCAAGTCAGTTTAACGTTTTTAGTTGTGGGGCTAAAAAGCAAAGGGGTATAAGTTCTAAAGCTAACAAAATTTAGTTCGATGGAGCAGTCAACAGTTACATCTATTATGGATGGAAATTGGGACCTGTGTAATGAACTAAACTTTATTAGGCGGCATTTATACCATCATTCTAGGACTCGTCTTTAAGATATGTCTTTTTACTTATAGGACATGATTTCTGTTCTTAATGTTTGTTTCTAATTTTAATTTACCCATTAAAATTTTGCTTTTTTTGCTTAAACATTAAACTTTAAAAAGACAACATGAATTGTGAAGCGGACAATGCAATTCCACTTTTGATATTTTATTTGAGTACACAAAAAAAGAAATGAAAAAAGAAGAATAGGAAAAATGTTTGTATGCAAACAACTTCACAATAGATACAATTCGACCTTTTTTGTGCACTACAATGAAAAAATTTTTAAAGGTTTGCGTACTAACACATCGCGCACAGCCCCTTAACAAGTAAAAAGACGTCGATCACGCACAAATCACTTGCGTGGCCAGCTTAACTCAGAAATTTAATTTGCCACGTGTACCCCTTTGCTTTTCCGCCCCACAGTTATTCGGGTTGAGTTTAGTGGGAAAAACACAAAAGTTTCGATACGGATGTTTCAACTCGGAAATTTTGAGTGTTGAATATAGGAAACGTAGTTTCAAAACAAAACGATAAAATATTAATTTGCTTTTTACACAGCTTTGTTTAAGGAAATCTGTAAACAAATATAAAAATGTACGTGTTTTTTTGTTGGGCCATACAAAATTTTAACATAACTTTTTTTTTTTTTATTCTTGACGAAAACTGAAAATTCTTGTAAATCAAGGCCGTCAGGAAAGACTGAATGTTTGCTTCTAAATAATCAATCTTTGCTGGCTTATCAGCATAGACCAGAGATTTGACGTTCCCCCAAAAAAGTAGTCCAACAATGTCAAATCTCAAGAACGGCGTGGCCAAAACACAAGTCCATCTTATGAGACAATTCGCGCACCAAACATCTGGCTTGACAAAGTGATGAATTTACGCACTGTTGGCATATATTGGAACCATTTTTTCTCAAAATTATTTTTAATGACATGAGGAATAAAAAATCATGAGCCCTTTGCCTGCAGCGTACGCCTTTCACGGTAATGTTGGCTGCGGGTATGGATTTAAAGAAAATTGGGCCGATGAAGCCTTTGGCATGTTAGTCGCAACAAACAGTGGTTATTTCGGGATGTAATGGAGTACTAAGGGGCTCTTTGTGCTCTTTTCCAAAACATCATTTCTGCTTGTTCACATACTCGTTACACCAGAAATGAGCCTTATCGCTGAATAAAATTTGACGGAATAAATCTTCCAGTTAATTCTAAGCCCATTCTCCGAACACAGGATGAAAAAGATGACCCGCTGGCTTAAAATATTGCACCAGTTGGATTTTATGTGAATGAAGGTCAAGATATTTCCTCAAAATGTTCCGAGTAGTGGACCAACAGAGACCGAGTTGCCGAAAACGGCATCGGATCGATAAATTCTAGCACTCTACCACACACACGAACATATACAGGGGCGATCGCTTGTTTTGTATCCACGGTTTGGGCTTAATTTATATTTATATAGGTATTCCTCTAACTCCCACTGGAGCATAGGGCTCCTTTTAAGGAGATTCGTTAGCAAATTGTATTTCGGAAAAGTGGGGTGCTGGCCCTCCTCTTTAAGAGTGGTGATAGGGCTGCTATCTTTGCTATCTAATCCCACGATGCAGTCATGCTTCAGCAAATATTTATGTAATTTGCCTACATGCCTGAGACGTTAAGATGTACTCTAACGATTCAGGCTGCAACCACCACCACCACCATCTCTCTTAAACTCGTTTTCAGACGAATCTTAAAAGCTATTGCCCGGGAAATACTTGGTCTAGAACCGGAAGTAGTGAGTTTTTTGGACAATCAAACAGGGGAATCTTTACTGGTCACTCCCAAGTGAATTACAGTCAGAAAACTTTTCGCACTATGTGCACCTATGCTGAAAGTCCAATCAAGATTTGAATTGATAAACTCACGAGTTTCAGGCCGCAACTTAGACAACTCGACCACAAACGCCTGATGTGAATGTTATCCAAATATTATCCAACAGTGAAAATGTAAGACGAACGATTTTGCGCTCAGCATACTCTATAATTTTAGCGAAAAGAGCAAGTCTTTTTAAAATAAATTTGCACGATTTATAAACGTCGATCTGGTGTAAGTCTTTGCATGGTGATTTGCCAAAGTAAACTGAAAAAAATTCCAACACACACACTTTACTATTCTGAAAGCTAGTTTTATAGTTATCACTATCGGAATTTCTAAACGTTTTAAAAACACCCTTTAGAATAGATTGTTAATAAAATTTGTAATGAAAATTTTGATTTAAATCGAAATGTAGCGTATAAACTTAAGGAACAAGACTTCAATATTCTTTTTAAATAAGTGGCATGCAAACTTTTTTGAAATCAATGTTCAGCTGTTTCTTAGTTCATAAGCTAAACTCTGAAATAAATAAGCAATACTTTTTAATTGCTCTTACATACTTTGGAATACATACAACATTGATTTCCTACTTTTAGTTATAAAGCCATTGTTGTTGTTAAATACAATCTGTGTTTTTAATTTGAACTCAATGTCCATCCCTCAATTTAAACAAGCAAGTATAAGAAAACATGTTTTATTTATTCAAAAACCCTTAGAGAAACTCCAAAATCCAAAGCGGCACGTTTAGAAACAACTGTGGAAACGGGTGGGTGTAGTGCTGTTTGCCCTTGGGATCTACCGGATGATTTGCCATCAGCGACACAAGCACCCAATCCAGCAAATAAAACCATACCAGTGAAATTATCCGTATGCCCCTGGGAACAAGAGGCTGATCCAATGCCAGCTATAAAAACAAGTGCACAGAGATTAACGAGGTAAATGGGCTATTTAAATTTATATTATTCTAGCAAATCATTTGACATTTTAAACAATAGTACATCTTCGGATAATACTGAAGTTTCGGAACGTCTGCAGCGTAATTTGGTTATGCGTCATCAAAATACTGTCGATAGTGGTGAGGCCGGAATGAAACGTTTAATACCAAATTTCACCGAACAACGAAGAGCTTCAGTTTCTTTTACGCCGGGGTAAGTCTATTAAAAAATAGAGAGAAAAACACAGAAAAAAAACAATTTTTATTTTTTTTTGTGCAGTCGAATTTCAGAGTTTCCTGCAGGTCGACCGTCCACCGCTACAAAAATTTCCACAACACCATCACCTACGGTTGGCTTAAAACAAGGCGCTTTTCCATCCTTATTTGCTCCCTTGCAGGGTGCTCAGTATGCCACAGCTGCAGTAGCCGCCTTAGGCAACGTTATGACTACCACTAATATTGTTACCAAAGACCCACCCTCTTCCTCTGACGCTGAAGTGGAAGAGGAATTTAATAAACTTTCCCTATCGGAGCGTAATAGTGAATCTTCGGCCTCAGAGTTACCAGTACTGCCGACACCAAATCCAACACCAACACCACCTCCAATCACCAAAGTAACTCCGCCGCCGGTGGAAGAACAAATCCTCGTTACTACCGAAACCCAAACACATCCAATACAATTGGAGTGTGATAGTCCCAGGGAAAGTTCAGCCAGTGACTCTTCGTTAGCTAATGAAGGCGATGAAAATAATGCCGCTACCGAAGCAGATTTTGAAGCGGAGGTGGATTCGGAGGTCCAAGAAGTACAAATTGAATTGATTGAGTCCACGGGAGGCTATGAAAAATTATGTGAAAGCCAAGAGGAAGTTGAGGTCACACCACCAACAATACAAATCGAGGAGGATATGCAGGAGCCAGAAAACCCAGCCAATGAGCCTGCTGAGGATTTAGGCGACATCTGCAAAGATACTATATCCAAAAGTCCTAGTACAGAAGTGGGAACATCAGCTAAACCCAGCCCCGAAACTGAATTGGAAATCACTCTTATCGAAAGGCCAAACTTGTCTTCCGAAGAAAATGAATCACCGGAAAAAGAACAAAACGACGAGGAAGGAGAGGGCGATGAAGTTTGCATTTCACCCGCGAAACCAGCCGATGCCTACAGCACACATGAAGAGCTTTCACCCACCACCGATGAATATCAAGAAGGTTTGCAGTTTGGTGATGATGACAAGGATGATTATGATATTGCTGATACTGAATCCAATGCAGGATATATACCACCAGCCCCTACTCCAGCACCTTCCATGGCGCCGCTGGCCGAAATGGACACCGATACAGTAGACGATGAGTGTAGTGAAGAGCTTAAGCCTAAGGAAAGTCCTCAAACTGAAAAAATTGCCAAATTACCTGTATGTAGTATTACAAAAAGCACCACCGACGAAGTAAAGAAGAAACGCAAAAAACGTCATCTAGAATCGAAAAAATCAGCCTCGGGTGAGGAAAAGGATAAGGCGGGCACATCGACAGCAGTTACAGGTGCTGTAGTGGCTACAGCAGCAGCTGGTGGCGGTGGTGCAAAAGAAAGTAGTGCCAAAACAGAGGCAGACATAACAACAGTTTGCCCATGGGAAGATGAGTAAGTTGTGATGTTCTTAATGTTTATATCGAAATTTCGTTTGTTACCCCACAGAAAATTTAATGTTGCGTTAATTCGTATTTTTAATGAAAATAAATTTGATTTTCTCAAAATGTATATTCATACACCAAGAGCCTCTCTTTAAAAAATCATCAATTACACAAAATGTTCTTCAATTCTAAATTACTGGTTATTAAAAAATACCTTCACTTTTTTAAGAATAACACCTTTTAATTCTCTTCTGTATCATAACTTTTCTGCCAGGGAAATCAAATGAAATAAGAATACTGTGGGAGAGGCCTGCACATTCCATTTGAACACTGATTTATATAAATAATATTAAAACTCTATACTGTAGTTTCGCTGTCACAAACAAATGCAGAAGAGAGGCAAAAAATAAATGTTTCACTTTAGTAAAAGTGAGGGTATAAAAAATATTCTCAACAATTAATAAGGGAATGAAAAACACGCGAGCTTAGGATATGTGTGTACGAAATGTTTGGCATGTTAATTTCTTTGATAATATTGCAACAAATTTTTTTTCTGCGTACGCTACATACGGCACATAAGTTACCTTTACAAATTCTTGCAGACCGCACGAGGTAATTTTCAAATACTATGAGTAAAGGCAAATTTATTTTGTTGTATTGAAAGGGTTTGAAAGAAACGTGTACTGTCTTTAGTGAAATTTTTTTAATGCTTGCACCCTAACTTCAAGATTGAAATTTTGCGAGTAACTCATAGCATTTGTCATAGTTGGGCAAATCCGAGCGGCAAAAATTGCAAGTACTTTCACTTATAAGGCCTTTCAGGAGGTCTGCAGCCAATATTTTTAATACGATTTTACTAATTCCACTCTGCCTTCTTTGAAAAGGTCTTTTAGAAAGTGTTTTTTTTTTATTAAATATTCCAAAAATTCAAACTCCGAATCTAGGAAAGCCCTGCCTGAATTATTCTCTTTTTAAATTTAAAAAAATACTCAACATCAACTGTTATTAATTGTTCACTTCAAATTATTAGCAAAAACAATTGTGCTGAGATTTTTGAAGACCTATTAAGATGGGAGAAGGCAAGGTCTTGCTCTCCAACTACACGACCTGTAAATTAGAAATGAAGTTGGAATGCAGCTGGGAGGCGATATGTCTGCTAAAAGTCCTCTTTACTACTTCTTTTCCCGCTTGGAAAACGTTTTGTACAAACATTTGATTTTTGATGTCTATTTGATTTTTAAATATGTGTAGGGGTTTATACTGTAGACAATACAGAAAACTTTCTCTTTTTTTTTACATTTTCATATAATGCAATTTATTTAATTTTCTCTTTCCAGAAATGTTACCACTAGTGATGGTACTTTTACCAAAACATATGCCACCCTTGGGTACTTATGAATAAAACCCAAATTATTTCGAACCGTGGTCAATAAACTATTAAAACGTAAAACTTACAAAAAATGACACAAACAAATTATCTATGCTAAAAACTAATATTTAAAGAAAAACTCTTAGGTTTACTATAAAAAACAAAATAATAATTACTGATTAACCCAAAAAAGGGAAACAAATATTAAAAATATAGACAACACTTTAAAATGGAAAACTAACTTAAACCTTAAACTTAGAATTTAGTAAGTGGGAAATACCAAAAACAAAAAAAGTAAAAAGATCGTAAAAAAAATTCTGAAAAAGTAAAAAGAGTTTTGAGTCTTAACAAATTTAAAAAAAATATATTAATTGGAAAAATTACAATAAATTGGTTTTTTTTAAATATAATTTATTACCAAACTTTAAATCCAAATGATGCTTAAATGCTCCAAAAAGCAGGCAACATTTTTGTTTTGTTAAAGAGTCTTAATAAAACAATATTAAAATAGGATGTTACCGATACTGATTCATCGCAAATACTTATGGCTCAGTTAGTCTTTACTTTCTGTTTCTGTTGCTGTCACTTACAATTACAATGCCCATATATCGGCATCGGCGATAATTTACTGTCTGTACTACGACACTTCTATAATATTTTAAAAGTTCCTTTGAACAAAAAATTAAATTTTCAAAGCTTATTTTTTTTGCGTTACAGCTAAAAGAAAGAACACTTTAAACAGCAAAAAATAAAATCAAAGCAGATTAAAAACAATTAAATTGTATCTTTTAATTCTTAAGCTGGAGGTTAATCTAATCTGCGTACGATAGTCTTTCTTTAATACACATGCGACCTCCAGCTGAAGCCGGTTTACTTACCACCACATTAATGAAATGTTCTCTCATTGCTAAATCTTGTATGTATTAATACGTTTTAAAATTTTTTTGTGCTCATTTTCATTGTCTGAATTTATCCTGATAGTTAAAATAAGTCAGTAAACAAATATAATTTTTCGTCAACACATTAATAAATGTTTCGAGAACTCGATACTTTTGAGCAAGCGATATATAACTGTCCATATGAAAAGCAAGGGTTGTCTGAATATGTATATTCCGCATAATAAATTAATCAAAAAGAGAATTAGTACCAAGAGTACCAATTTTTTCCCTTTTTACATCATAAAAAGTACCCTATATATTAATGTGGACCGTTTGCTATCTTTATACCAAATTTTTCGAAATTGGAAAAAGTACCAAAGGTAAAAGAGTACCAACTATTCCTCATTTTAGGCCCCCAGAAAGTACACTGTATGGTAATGTAAGCTTAATTCTGTATGTATATCAAATTTATCGAAAAAAGAAAACGTACAAATTTTATCCCGTCTTTACCCCTTAAAAAGTACTAATGTTATCCCTTAAGAGGAAGTCTTTATTTTAATAATAACCATATGTATTTGAATACCAAATTTAGAAAAATGAGAAAAAGTACCAAAGTACGAATTTTTTTTTGCCGATTTCCCAAAGTTTTGAAAGTCTTGAACGTGTCATCCCTACACCCACCAAAAGATCTGATAAGTCTGTGAGAACTAGCATCTGAAGCGCTCGTGAAGATATAAGAGAATCTGAGGGGGCGATAAGCCTGTATTCATCATTAGATGTAGCTCTGCTTAAGAAGAAGTCGAGAGGTGCGTAGATCTTCTTTATACTTGTTTACTGGCGCAATGACATCTGACCCAAAATTATAGAAAATTGCGCAAAAATTCCTTAGTTTTTAAATGAGTTTAATACCATCTGAGAGATTTTTTTCACTCCAGTTTGGTTTAATGGATTAGCAAAGTCGCCGTCTTCGTAAAAATTTATTACAAAGCAACTTCAAACTGTCAGCGCAACTGTAGTTGAGGGTTAATTTTTATTTATGATTTAAAAAATTTCGTTATTTTGTAAATCGTTGCCTGCTCATTAGGGATTCCAATACCGAAGGATTCCGTATTTTCGGTATTGAGGAAATCTCGACACCGGTATTATCAGTACATATTTTTGATATTATGTATGGAATAAAAATATCTAAATACAAAGCACCAGAAAGCACCAAGATTAAAACAATTTTCCAATTATATTATATTATTCAATCCAATTTCGGTGTTCGATTTTAGCCGATAACAACGGTATTTCGGTATTTTATGTACACCGGTATATGAATCCCTACTGCTCACAAATTTTGAGATTTCACAATGTTGCCGTATACAAATTTTATGATAATTATTGTGAATGCCCTAAATATATTTGTTTTTTGTTAATTTTACCATGAATTTCAATTCGTTGTGTCTAAGTTTTATAAATATCAATTTTGAATATTACGAATTTTTTTATACTGGGAATTTGTATAATAACATTTTTTCCACTGTTTATTTCAACTTCAAATTCAATATGCGTATCGGTATCGCTGATATTTTTTTAAGTGTCGATATCGGTATTGTTTCGCCAGAAAGGCGTATCGTTTCCTCCCTTATTTAAAACAACATCTTTCAAGCAATCGTTTTGCTAAACTTCAATAAGAATTGCCTACTTAAAGGCTTTTTAAAGGAATACACAGCATGTGGAAAAAATTACTGGCCATAAGGATTTTCCTTAAAACAGAAAGAGAAAGCATGAGTGCGTCTAGGAGAAAGTTTAATTTTGTTTTGACCAAAAAAAAAAACTCTTTTTGCTTGAACCGTTTATACAAATAATAAAGTTAAATGTGTGATGTTGACAAATTTAGGTAATAAAAATTACGTTATTATTTTATAAATATATAAATTTAAAAACACTACTAGGAAATAACTTATTGAAATAGAAACAAAGAAAATAGTTTAAAGTTAAAAGAAGAAAACTATAAAAACTAAAAATATTTAAAAATAATACTGAGTGAGTTAAAAAATAGAAAAAATCACAATAAACAAAATATTGATGGCTGAGTATTAAATTGGTAGTGAAAAGAGTTAAATAAAGAAATGCAGAGTTAAAATATTGATATTTATAATGTTGAGTTAAAAATTTGGAAATTGTCTTCTTTTGTTAAAATATATTTTCAATCTATGTATTTTTTTATATTATTTTAGTTTTTCAAATAATTTTAAAAATGTTAAAAGTACATTAAAACTTAGCTTAATCTCAAAAATTTAAAAGAGGAGAACAACATTTAATTGTTAGAACTGAATTTCTTGAATTTACTTTCAAACTTTTATAATTGGGTTTTAAGCTGAATAAATAGCTTTTTTTTGATAATAGTGCGGACACCTTCCTTAAGGGTACATTTCCTTTAGACTGATGCTGGTTTCTGTTCCTGTCAGCGTTACTTTACGGAAGCATTGAGTTCTTTTAACACCCCTTCTTTTTTGAACCATTAAAATGGTTTAAATTTTTACTCAAAGTTTTAATATACAATTTTTAATTATTTAATTGTTATACTACTATGTCAAAACTATTATACTCTGCTTAACATGTGACTAAGAGCTTTTTACATTGCTATTTTAAAGCTTTTAAAAATGTTATAGTGTTATTTAAAAACTGTTATACTTTAGATTTAAAGCTACGTTCAAAACTGCTTTGGAATGGAAATTTATTTATGATTTAACATTTTTTCAAGTTGCCTTTTTAACTGGAATACAATATAAATAAAGATTTTCCTGGCTGTTATACTTTTTCAGAAATGCTTTAAAATCTCTTGCTTTGCATCGAATATAACATTGAGAAATCTTTCTGTTATTTTTAATAAAATTAACAACTATAATTAAGGGTGTCCCAGTAAGAATAGACTTTTTCATTTTTATTTTTTTACAATTATAAAGCGTTGTTCTTTTGTAAAGCGCTCCATTTTAAATAATTGGACATATGTGACAGCTGTCAAATTTCAAAGTTGCCAATTGCACAAAAAATAAAATTACACTAAATATAAAAAGCGCAAACTTACAGAAACACCCTTTAAATATAATAAGTTATTTCGGAATAAGTATGTCTGCAATTTCAGCCAAATCGCTGTAAAATTAAGAAAGCCTTTAAATTAATCGACGGAAATAACTTCAAATGCTCTCTCATTATGTTTGATTTTCTTTTGTTCTGAATTATCTTTATACCAAATATATTAAATTTAATGAAAGTATGTTGCCATCGGTGGGAGATTAAGTGTCTACACGTGAAAGCATAAGCAAAAATGCTGTCAAAATAAAAAAGATTCTATTTCACGACAGTTATCAAATTGTAGGGAAAATGTGGTGTCAATGCAATTTTTGTTATAAATTTAAAACATCAAATGTATTTATATAATTTTTATTTTTGGTAAAACTGTTATAATATTGCATATTTAAATTAAATATAACAGCTGTTATACCACTTATAATTATTAAAAAAATCTAGGCGATTTTGACAATTCCATGATTAAAGAATTTCTTTTTTAAGAAATTCAATCAGATAAAAATTTGTTGTTAAAAGAGATCATTTTATATAATTTTGAATATTAAATAAAATAAAATTTCAAAATGAGTGACAAAAAGTAGGAAAATTTAAGCTGGGTGTAGTAAAAAGGTAAAGAAAATAATATAAAATTACAAGTTTTTAAGTTGACATTGGGAAAATTGCAAATAAATTGAAAGCTATTTTCCACACACAAATGACACAAACAAAATCTCTTAAAAACTTTAAAATTATTTATATTTTTCATTTAAAATCACTAATAACCTAAAGAAACTTCATTGTTTAAAACATAAAGTTTAAATTGAAAATTTTTGATATAACAAAATTTCTCTTTTATTTTGTCTTGACAAATGCTTAAAAAACAAAAGCTAGTTTAGTTTTAGGCGCTTTAGAAATTAGTTAATATTTTTTTTTAATTTTATCATTAAAAAATACAAGCACAAGTTTATAAAAAAAAGATAATAAATAAAGAAAACAAACAAAAAATTGTAAAATGAAAATTTCTCTTCAGCCAGAAAAGAAAATCTCATAATTAACATCTTTATGTCGTACATGCTTTACAACAGAGCCCCAAAAGTATGTTACGATTTTTTTTTTACAAACAAACAAAACTTGAAGTTTTCATTTTACGATGTGAGATAAGAAACAAATGTATAAAGTATACATACATATTTAAAAAATAAAAACAAATTTCATATTAGATTTAAGAAGAAAAGAAAATGTTTGAAGAAACAACTTATAGCAAATGATTAAAACATACTCAAAAACCAAAAATTAAGCAAATGTATTTTAGTCAAATATTTAAAATTTATTATTATTGATGTCTATTTAACTCAAACAAAATTAAAACATTATTCAGATTTCCATCTAATAAAATCTTACAAAAAAAAAAAAAAAAAAAAATAAATAAGAAAACTTATTTATTCAACAAAAATAAAGTTTATTGTTGTTGGTTTTTTTTCTATTAAGATATTGATAAAAATAATACATATTAATAAAAAAAAAAAAAAAAAAATTAAAAAAAAATTATTAAAACTGAAAAATCAAGAACAAAAAAATTATATAAACTGAAAAAAGAAAAAAAATTAAATTAATGTTTTTGCTTGTCTACATATTGCTAACTTAAACTATAGATTTCTTTATTACATATTAACTTAAATAATTATTAACTAAATATTGAAAAAAAAATATATAATTATAAAAATCTAACAGCTAGTGTTTAGAAAAAGAAAACAAAATTTAATTTGTTTTTTTACAAAATTAACAATAATTTTTAAAGCGTCCTGATCTAAGCAAATTAGGAAAAGAGAGTGATCTTAATTGAAGATTTTAAAGTCTATTCTCAGTAAAGAACAACAAAAAGTATGTTGTATTTTTCATTATTGAAGACACAAACCGAAATAAAAGAGAATATTTTTTTAATTTGATCTCAAATTAAGTGCATTAAAACCAAAGAGATATGCAATATGATCCCATCGGGAAAATGAGGAATTGATTGCATAAATAACTTAAAAAATAATGTATTATTACCGAAAGAATAATAATGCATTCATTGGAATCGAGAAGGTAATTTTATCAGACAACATAAATTGGCATTGATTACCACGCATGTATATTCCCACATTTGCAGAACAAGAAATGTATTGTTTCTGTTCGTGACTATTATTCATTTTTTTTTATATTTTCTTATTAAAAATTCGTTATTTTTTACTGCCTTTATGTCGTTTACAAGTTTTGATCAAAAAGGATGCATTATTTAATTCATTAGCAGGATGCATTAAAATAATTTATTACAATCCTAGGACATGTTCCGAGTTATGAAAAAAGGAATTCTGGAATCAAATATCATACAAGATATGTATTACATTCTCGATTCCTATTGATAACACTTACCCGCTGGTATATAGAATGTGAACAAAAGTAGCAGAGAATATTGTTACTTTGTTCTCTTTTTAAAAACACAAAGAAACCAGGAGTAACCAGATATTCCATTTCCCTTTTTCTTATTTTGGCTTAAGCCAGGGTAGAATAAGAAACAGGTATAGTTATTATAAACTGTGTTCTCAATTTCAAAACCCATATAACGTCAAACAAAAGAGACTAAGGAAAACAATTTAAACAAGCGTCAAAAATCAAATAAATTTATTTGACATTATATGGGTAAATAATGACAACTCTCTGTAATAAACCTACCTGGCACTAATTATACCATGGCTTAAACTAAATATTGTGCTCACTATTTGAAGTTATATTACCAGGGTATAAAAACTTTTTGAAGCTTTTCCAACAACTTATTGCTTGACCTAGGCCTTCGTAAAGGAAAGCCAGAGTTTCCGCTCCACAATATCTTGGCCTCCACCAGTATAAAGTCTGAGTTGTATGTGGTAATCCACCAGTCACGTTGTTATTTTTGTTTTTCCACCAGTCAACCATGTTCAAAATGTGAGGATAAAAACGATTGAATATCGTAAATTTTGAAAACCACAAAAACTGTAACTCGAAATGAATTAGCCATTGCGAAATGAAATGTTAAGCACTCGAAAAGCAGATAGGCAAAGTCTGTTGCTTACCCGCACAGAGCAGTTTTACGAATGTCATGTTTGCTAAAATGTTAACAAACAGGCTTTTTTACGAAATGTAAACAAAAGGCCAAATTAATTAACTCATACGTAAATAAGTTAACCAGGTGCAAGCTTTTCTTATAATTTGTTGACAAAGACATAATTTAATAAAAAACAAAATATGCTTTTGTGTTAAAATAAGTTTGCTCGAGTACTTAACTGCTGGTCAACAACAGAGATTAATACTTTTATAAAAACAGAGAGAGGGAGAGAGAAAGCCGGAAGAAACACTTTTGAGAAGATTTTCACTTTTCTATAATGAATTTTTGTTTTATATGGACGTGTGTATGCGCCTATTTTTGACAGTTCATCTTATAAGATAGTTGTTATGAGATTTCTCATAACATTTATTACAAAATTAATGCAAACACTGATTTAGAGCCTGTACGTAAGACATTACTCTCTGCAATTGAATTTCATGTTTGCTGATATAAAAGTCTTACATCATATCTGTTTGATATTTTAACTACAGAAAGTTTCATATTTTTTTTAACTGTTTTACTTAAGCAAATGAAATACAAGTTTTGAAGTTGTTTTTATTATATTTTAAATACAAAAAAAAATAACTGCAAAAATTAAATTGAGTACAGAATTTTTAAAATCGAAGACCGAAACTAATAAATTATTTGAAAAGTTTTTAATCTCTTTTATATTTCTTTTAAATTTAAAATTTTCGAATATGAAGAATTGTAGAATTCTTTTAAGATTTTCATGTGTTCTAAAATATTTTTTTGACGATTTTTATGAATATATTAATACATAAATATATTAAAATAAACTTAGTTAAATAACTTTTAAATTAATTATTAAATAATTGTCTATGTCATATGGAATTGAAGGTCCAATAAGACATGCCATACCAAAATGCCATATCCGTAATAGCTGTTAGTGATGGCAAAAAACCGAAATACAGTTGTTTTCTATGTTTATGGCGTTATGACAATTTACCTAAAATCAAAAACAGTGTTGCCCCTAAGATTAGTTCAGACAGCTCTTTTGTATTGTTATGGTTACGTGTCGTCTTAAATAAAGCTTAAATGACAATGTTTTATACCTAGTTTTTGTAGGTTGATTCAAATCCTTTAAAAGGCATAACCAATTGTGATAACAATAAAATTTTTAATTTTTATTATAGCAATTTCTACAAATTTTAAAGATATTTTTTGACGCTTTAATAACATATTTCATTAGTTTATTTTTTTTGTTAAACTGTAGACTAAAATGATAGAAATTAATTTGCCACATTTCCCGCTTAAAAGTAAAGGACCTTACTAAAAAAGCAATTGATAAATGTACTGGAAAATTTCCTTAGAAAATAGTTATTCAATTTAATTTTTTAATGGGTCTCGCCTACAAAGCCATCTGCAATGCCCTAGCATGCAAAGGTACACCGCCAAAAAAATTTGGTTAAGGAAACTGAGCTGAAAGCCGTGCTTAACATCAACAGCAAACAATCGAATTCAACGCGAATGAAGGCAAACGTAAATACGTAATTCTTAACAAACGGCGGCTTCCCAACAGGCGACACCAATAGCTTTTGCAATTTAGTTCGCATAATCGGCGGCCAGGTAAGAACAAGCATTGACATGACTGTCCGTATAAACAACGCCTAGCGCGCATATGGAACACTGAGTCCTGTCTGTAACTCAACACTTATGTCAAGACAGACCGATATCGCAATTTACAACCACATTGTAAAAATAAGTTTTTGTTATGGTTGCGAAACTTGGTACGCTGGATCCCGCGACGTAAATGCACTACAAGTGTTCACCAGCAGATGCCTTAAAATATTTTTGAAGATCCCTAGGTCAGCGACTAAATCTAAAAGAGATCTATGGCCAACCGAAGTCCTAAACACAAGTGGAACTTTCTTGGACATACGTTGCGCAAGCAACAAGACGACCTGAAAAAAATCTGCGTTTGACTGATATCCATAGGAAAGCCGAAATAGATCCGAATGGCAGCTATTAGCTATGGCCCTATGCTCCAAATATAAAAAAACGGAAATAAATATATGGATTTAAAACTGCTATTTTTGCATGCTATTCTACTTTAAATACTTTAACAATATCGGATATTTTTGTATTATTTGCTTAATGATTTCTGACAACATTGTTAAAATTGAACAGCTTGCTCTCTTGTTCTTTTTGAAGTTTTTAAATAAAATCTTTTTATGGTTTAAAGGTTAGAAAGGGTTTTCGCTTTCTGTTTTGCTTTATTCATTAAACAAATCTTCTAACATTTCTACATAAAATACTAGTTTAAAGGTTTTTTTTGTAACAGAGAATTCGGTTGCGGTAACAGTGTTAAGTTAACAGAGTTTGTAACAGTTGTTCTCTTTAATACTTGTATTAAAGTTAAGTTAGCAGTTATTCTCTTTAAAGTTTTTTGTTGACCTTTTACTTTTTAACCTTTTCTTGTTTTGTATTTTAATTTTTAAATTAATTAAGTTTTTATTGAGTGTAGAAATAATAAAACTAAAGAGCTAATTGAATTCAATAAATAACTACTACTGGTTGTTAAGGACAATGTTTTCATAAAATATCTAAATTAACTTGCATGAAAATATTCTTATATATTTACTATAATTAAATCAATTAAAACTTAACTAAAATATAATATATATACATAAAAAAACTTTTTGAATTAAAAAAGAAATCAGCCTAAAATCAAAAGTTTGTTAAAGAAAATACGAGTATAAAAATCACATTTAAGAAATGCATTAACTTTTAATATAAAAATATATTTCTAAAAAAAAATCTCATACATTTTTAGAACAAAATACAAACTTAACAAAATTACAAAAGAAAATCTAACTAAAATAAAAAAAAAAATTTTACAAATTGAAACCACCGTTAAAAAGAATTATTTATTTACTGCAAAACTACAGCAAAATAAAACAAACTTTTAAATTTTTGTTTTTTTTTTTAACAAATAACACTCAACTTTAACATAAAGAAGTAAATATTTTTCTTTAAATATTATTATTGTTTACAGAAAATTACATCACAAATAATATTTTAAAATAAAAATTATTTTTAAAGAAAACAGCCAAAACAAAACATTAAAACAAATTTTAATTGAATAGAATAAAACAGCACTTAAGAAAAAAAACAACAAAATTTAGAGAAATTAAAAAAGCTCAGTCAAAAAGGTAAAATTAAAAAAATAAAAAAAAATTATAAAAAATAATATCAATAATATTGTTTAAAATAATAATTAATTTTAATTAAAAAATTAAGTAAAAACAAAAAAAAAAAAAAATTAATAAAATTGTTGTTATTCTTGAATAGTTTATAAATATATTTTATGTTAAGTCTATATTATATTAAATATAAAAAAAAACTTAAATATTTATCGAAATACGAGTATCTCTACCTACAACTACCACCACAAACCGACAAAAATCTTATTATAGAAATTCATAAGAACTCTTAAAGTAAAACTCTCCAACAAGAAATCTCTTAAAAAATCAATAAATATCTTACAAAAAAAAAACACACTCTCTGTTTTTATCTATTTTATTAAATAAAAAAATTCTTCCCCTCTACATCATGATAACTCTCTTGACCCCACACATTCACTCTTGAATATAATTAATAATTATGTATTTAAATACAGTTAATTATTAAGTTTAATTACAACACAGAAAACAAAAAAAAAATATAAACAAAAACATAAAAAAATAATTAAACAAATAAACCAGATATTTAGTATAAAATATAAAATGTAGACTGTATTAAAAAAATAAATAAATAAAATGCTTTAGTCAAGCTGTTATTATTAATTAAAAAAAAATGGCGTTTATTTGATGATTAGAAATCTATTAAATACATATACATTCAAATATATATTATAAAACAAATTAAAACACATACACATATAATAACAAAAACATTTTATTTAAAAATGATTAAATATTACAAAAAAAAAAAAAAAAATACAAAAACAAATGAAATGTGAAAATTATTAAAAAGTACAATAAATATTCAAAAGAAGTGCGTAAACAAGCAAGTGTTTTATTTGCGGTTGGGTTTTGCTTTTTTGCAAGAACTTTCCTGTTTAGAAAAGACCTGTACAATTCCATTTAAACCAGTATATAATAATAAATAATAAACAGTACAGTATTTAGCATTCGGCTCACACACCCAAGAGCGATATCTATTTTTTAAGTGTTTATGTAGGCGAACACAACCCTTAATACCGTTCGTATTTCAAGAAAGAGCCGAACTTTATATGTTGTTCTGTTCTTCGTTAAAAATCAGAACAATTGTTGTAATACTGTAGAAAAACATTATAATTTAATGTTCTATTGTGTTATTTTTTACATTGATAAAAGAAATAAAAAAACAAACAATTTTATCAACGACCGCACCACGTACAACTTGTGTGTGTATTGTGCTTATGTTTTGTTGTGTACAATTATTTTGCTGGCTTTTTGTTTATTTTCGTGTGTGTATTTTGTTTTGTAAAAAATTTTTGTTCTTTTTTAAACAGCAAAAAGGGCTCTAAGCACATCTGAAACGAACGAACTCTAATGAACTGAACCGAACACTAAGAAGTTTTTGGATTAAAAAAAAACCGAACGGAATTCAATGTTCTCATCTTTTGTTGAGTTTGATAAAAAACATTATTATTTGTGTGATCGAAAGATGACAAACAGGGAAACGTTATTATTTTTAATGATTTTCTACACAAACACTCAAACGTTTGTGTTTTCCACAAATCTACCGAACCGAACACTAAGGTGCGATATTTAGTGTTTATTTTTGAACACTGATTTAAACACACATTCAAATCATTGAACAATTTTTAAACTCTATACTGTACTGACGCTGTTGCAAATAAATACAGAGGAGAAGTATAAATGCTTTACCATATCGAAAACCATACTCTGCTAAAGTCTGATAATTGAGAGTTCTTTTGTAGCTAAAAAGCAATACAAGAAAAGTGAAAATTATGTAATAGAACAGAAGTATTAACGATATTCTCTGTGGTTGGAGGATAAGTGCCTAGAATTATTCCAAAATTAATACCATAGCATGGTGTCTGAAGGTGATTTTACTACTTCTGTAGTGCGATTCTACATTAAATTTTAACATAATTTAAATTGTTAAAAACATTTAACAGCAAAGTTAACGTAAATTTTATTCTGTAACTTTTTTAACACGGCAAAATATTTTTCATTATTTTTAAATACGTAGTTATTTTGCAAAAAAAATAAAAAAAAATTTTGGTACATAAAAAGGCACATTAACATTTTTAAAATTCACATTATTTACACACGTTTTGCAAAAATTATATTAAAAAAATTTGTTTTTTGGGAATATATTTGTGTACTTATAAAAACCATTAAAAAAATATAACATTTTAGATGCAGCTTATGGAAATCACTAATAGTCTTTTCTTTTCTACACAAAAAATAAGTGTTAGACCGCCGCTTTTAACAAATGTTTGCCAATTTCCGCTAATTTAGTAAGTTTTACCGAATTTTTTCCATTCCTTAGTTTAATGATCAATTTAATGGTTTGCTTGAAGTATTAAAAAATTTCGCGAATTTTCGCTATGTTTGAAAAAAAAATTTTATATATTCGGAAAATTTTTTTTAAGCGATTTAGCGATTTCAAATAAATTTTACGGGCTTTTCCAAGTTTGCAATTTTTTGCGAAATTTAGTCATTTTTGCGATATAAGCGATTTTTTCCTGTGGTTCTTTAGAGCTATAACGATTTTTAATAAATAGCCTCCGTTTGCGAATTTCCGCTTATTTAACAATTTTTACCGAATTTTTGCAATTCCTTCTCTTATAGCAAATTTCAATCAATTTTATAGCTTGTTTGATACATTAAAAATTTTCGCTATTTTTGCAAATTTTCCGAATTGAAATAATTAGCTTTGTTGTTAAAATTGAGTTACGGAATTGCTGTATTGTTACCGCAAGCAATAAAATGTGCCGGTAAAATTAACGCTTACGTTAATCGTTAAAAGTTTGAGAATTCTACTACTGGTTTTGCATATAAAGCAGAGAGTATGTTAAAAATATTGAGGGAATGAAAAAATTTCAATATTGGTTTTTATACTTTTACAAAATACAAAAAAACTAATAAGCCCAAAGCTGAAATCGATAGTTTAATATAAGAAAATAGCAGACATGCAACTAGTTTAAAGTAAATTGCAACAAGTATATTTCTAACTAAATACATGTTACTTTCTTTGACTTTTTTGTTACTTTGTCGGGTAGTTAACTAAATGACAAGAACTGCTGCTAGCAGCATTTGTAGTCGTGTAGCCTGCTGTCGTCGAGAACACATAGCTGTGGCTTAATTTCAACCCTCAGCAAGATATCTTTTAAAGGAATTGACTCAGAGTTGTCAGAAAACATGTCTTCATCTTAAGCTTCATGTCTTTTAATTTCCACCCCAATTTTGAACAATACTAAAGGCCTTCCCAAAAAAAATTAATCTACAAATATTTCTAGAAATAAGCCTCGGTTATGCAGTAATTGATTTGTGTCACTGGCTATATTGCATTTGACATTATGAAGCCACTTATTAGTCAAAAAATATCAACATCTTGTTGTTGATATCCAATACTCGATTAACAGAACGCTGTTCGCACGTGTCAATCCACATTTTTACTACCCTTAAACCCAAGGCGAATTCATTTTTTAGGTTGCGTTGAAAAAAAGCTTGCTACTAAATCTTCTCTCCTTTAGCTATGTTTACATTATGTGTATTTGTCAAGAGAATTGTCACTTTTTCACACGTTAAATTTGTACATATCGTCCGAACCCCTCCAAACAATATCATGTGTTATTTCTCTGTGTACAGTATACATGATATTTTTGATTTGGATTGTTTGTAATTAAAATTTAAAAAAATAAATTAAAATAGTAAATAATTAATACAAAAGATACAAAATACACAAATTTATTATTGAAAATGATTTTTTTTTTTTGATAGGTTATGTCAAATGTACGCCACACACCAACATGTGAACATGTATATTATAAACCTTATAAAAAACTTAAATTTTGACATACACATAAAATCACATGTGGGTAGAAAAGTGACATTCCACATGACAAATGCACATAATGTGAACATAGCTTTAGAATGAAAAATCTCAAAATGTTCTTGTGTTTTTGACATTTCGACCAACGAAAGCAACAAGTAAAATACAATGTCGTGTTTTTCGGTGGTGTACCTGTCGTAGCATTACCACTACCGTTTCCATGAATTCGCCTTGCTTAAGCCATAGAAAACCTTTATGCTTTTCGTTGTGAAAAAGAGAAACTCAAAGCTTGCTTAAAATAGAAGTTATTACAGTTCGTTTTATTTTCGCTGAACATTTTTTAGTTTGCAAAATAAACGCGATTTTAAATTTTCATATTAATACGAAGACTGCAAAATGGTCAAAATTCAAAATTTGGGGAAAAATTCGACATGGTCTAGAGTTATTAAAAAAGACGGCAAGTGCAGCGATTTACCGCTTTTTGCTTGTTTTGTTTTTATGTTTCTCATAAACAACATTTTATAAAATAAACAAAATCATAACAAAAGAAAAACTAAAAAAAAAGTTTGTTTATATTTCGCTCTTTTCAACATTTATAAATTCTTTCTATCAATTCAGTGAATAAAAAATGTAGTGTCATAAGGGCTTTAATATCTTTTTTAATTTTTATTTGAGCATCTAAAAGCTAAAACATGAACTTTATACATATATGTGACAGCGCATAGAGAAAGGGACCTAAGGGTAAAATCAATAAATTTTAACTTTTTTTTTTTGATGTGGACAACATCTGAGCATCGAATGAGACCGATCCCATGCCCCAAAAGTGTTCCCTCCCAGAGTAATGCGCGTTTTATGATGTGATGGTACACCAAAGATACACGTATTTAAATCTTTAAAATGGCTCTTCTGAACAAAACCGGTTTTTACCCTTAGGTCCCTTTCTATTTTGCGCGTCACATATGTACAAGGTTTGAATATAAGGTAAGTACCTAAACAATTTTTTTGTTTTGGCATAAGCACAGCCACTCATTATTTTTATGTAATGAAACTATAAGCAAATTAGTTTATTAGTTGTCCACTTCAATCAATCAGTCATGTCAATTTCCTGAGAAAAAACAAAATAATCGTCTTTCAAGTTTCGAAAAATCGTCAAAAAAATCGGACAACTTAGAATTTAGTTTTTTTTTTAACAATTTTTGTTCGATTTTCATAAAAAAACATTCAAACAAAAACTTAATTACTTCATACCCTCATGAAGAGTGTCTTTGATCGTCGATGAACGCATTTTCTAATCGGGGAAGATTCCTCACACGGGAAAAACTGTAACAGGAGTGAGATTCTTCTATAGCACAGCGGAAAATGCTTCTTCAATCGTTGTGGGAATCTTTTAAGTCGTGGGTAAAGAAAATCAAGCTAGGCTTTCATGATAAGAATCGTAAAAGACTCATGCAAATATTATCTTTAAACTCTTGAAATGCTCGCATTATAATTGTTGAAAATATGATTATACAGAGAGTCGTAAAAAGTTCATTTGATGATGGTTTGACGAAAGATAAAAAAAGTGTAACATTGTTGTTTTTGCGCCTTCCGCTCTTGCTAAGGTACCGCTGTTAAACAAGATTTTAAATCGAAATTGTCAAAAAATTTACGCCCGTATTTATAAAGTTTTTTAAATTTAATAAAGGTTTACAAAACAAATTTTGTATGAAAATTTGCCTTAATAAACGTTTGTTAAATTTAATAATCGTTCATAAATTTTGATAATCGAAAAATTCACATCAAACCATACATGTTATACTAGTGGTCTGAAACTATCGATAGCACTATCGATACTATCGATGGTTTTTGGCTATCATACTACCATCGACAGTTTTCGGTACTTCCCTGCAAATAATATTGGACCACCTGATCCAATTTGATTAAATGGACTGCTCCATAGACTGGTCCGATGTAATGCAAGCATGTACCATAAAAAGTGTTTGTAGTGAGACGACATGTCTTCGTTTTTTAAAGACATGTTTTTGTTTTTAAACGAAGTTAAAACTAATCCTCTTGTGTATACAATGGAGTCCTTTGTAATCCAAGGCTGGATTATATGGTCCTGCCCTAGGACATCGTAATGTCAAATATACCATGTTTTTCTCCATACGTTTGCGTTACTTTTGGACTAGTCCTAGTCCCTTGTGGACTACATTTTACACGCGTGTTTGGAATAGTCATATTATTTGCAGGGTTTTGATAACTACCCTACAAAAAATGCATAGCCAAAACTAAAAATGAATTTAATTTGCTACATTGCGTAATGCATTAGTGTATACTCAGTGTGTACTCAGCATAATAAACTAATAGAAACCTTAACCAATATATCGGTCAACACTACCAGTCATATAACTTGAACAATTACCGGTAGTCTTCTTGTAGGGTAGTTTTTATTTTTCTCAAATTATTGTTTTATGATAAGCTTTTATCGTTTAACAAGGTTTGACAGTTAAACAACTTGTCAGCACCTTTAAATAAAGTGTTTTTTAAAATTAAAATTGTAAAATTAAAAAAAAAAACATTTAAATGAGAAAGTAAATAAAGAATGTAAAAGTGAAATGTAACAATAATATTTTTTAAATTTTATTCCTTTTCTTGCAAGCCAAATACACTGTTTTTCAATAAAATTTATTTTATATTGATAATCAGGTATGTGATGGAATAGGATTTTAAAAACAAAACGATTTGAAATCGATAATGTCGTTTTCAGTATCTTTAGAAGAGGATTTCTGATACATTTACTTGCTCTTATTTATTTCTATATTCTTTAAAATTTTTTATTAAAAATGCTTATTGCATGGGGGTTATCCCCTTATAAGGGGACATTAGTTAGACCACACATTAAGCACAGCAAAGTTTAATGGGCATAATTCACAAATGGATTTTCAAATCGCTTGAAATTCATCACACCTTTCAAAAACAATCGTTTTAAAATCGATCGATTTATATCATATTCCTGAATATAAAAGTATATTCAAAATTAATTTAAAATTTGAATTTTTTTTACGAACATTTAAAACAGGATCAGTTTTTTAATTTTTTTGTCAGTTTAATTACAATCGAATCTCATTTGTATTTCCAGAATATTGCTGCATATTGCTGTTTTGAAAGCAACGGCAAGAAAGTTTTATGGCACTCTATTTGGATGTTTGGACCATGTCCTTCATACAGTTGTGTCGAACGATTCAACCTCAAAACAACCTCACTGAATTACACTTAACTTCAATTTAAGAAGTCGAACATTGGTTATTATTCCGCCGATTTTATGCTTTAGTGCATTGACAAGGAACCTTGTGTTAGGCTAGTAACTATACTGTTTTTGAACAAAAAATCGTGAAATTTTTTAATCTTTGGAATAAAAAATCGTCAAACTATTAATTTTCTAAATTTTTTGTATGTCAATGTTTTTATTTGAAAAATTCATGGTCCAATTAGTAGGTCTGCTTGAAATGCCTGCTGATTTTTTGCAGAGTTGTGTTTTTTACGTGCAATTGTTTTTGTAGCAATTGCTTTTGACATTTATACCATTTTTTACACTAACAATTGCTTTTGTTCTTGACATCTTTATCATTTTTCACACAAACAAAATGCGTGTTGTTTTTTCTATTGTTGGATTGTTGTAGTTGCGCGCAGACCTACTAGTTGGGCCATGGAAAAATTGTTTAATCTACAAATTTTGTTAAATAAAAATCAATTATTTTTATTTAGAAAAAAATATTCAGCTTGGGAGGATATTCGTATTAAAAAAGAATTATAAAACATTTCTGTAACAGCCAATATCACGATGTCACGCGTTAACGTTCGCGTAGAAAATAACATTAAAATTAAAAACAAAAACAATTTCTTAAATTAAATTTTATGTCTGCCATTATACATAGAAAAAAATTACGACAAATCAATTGTCGTATTGAATACCAAATTCGTCAATACAATTAATTTTTGAATTGAAAAGGCTCCAACAACCGAATTTGTAAATATAAAAAATACTTTTGTTAATTGAAATTGTTGATATTCAACAAATATTTTTAACAACGAAGTTGTAATATTGAATAAAATATTTGTTAACAATTATATAAAAATTGTAATTACGAGTTTGTCATATTAATAAAATATTTTGTTTAGATCGAGCTTATTGCCTTTTTAAAGAATGAAATGCATTTAAATTATTTGTTTAATTAATTTTTATCGAAATATATATTAAAGACTACATCACAAAGACCATAAATATTTATATTTAACTTTTCTTACCCTAAAGATTGATTCAGTTTTTCAACAATCTGCCTATCTCTTGTCCTTTTAGTGATTTAAGCCCAACAATTTGGACATTTTTTTCATAATGTATTAAAATTTGTGTTTGACACAAAATAAATTTTATTATATGTATTTATTTTTTAACTGAAACGAATTGTTAATATGACAATTTACAAACATGTTAATTAAGAAAATTGTTAAAAATATTTGAAAATCTTTAAAAACAAATTCATTAATTACTTCATAACTATAGTTATTTTTTTTCTTGAGTATATTTATAAGAGATTTCTGTGGTTTTCACGAATAATCGCGTAAGTCGGTTTTTACCGAAATTGAGATAATGATGTCAAAGTGCTACATTTTGCATTAGGTTTTTATAAGTATTAAGCTTTTTAGAATATAATGTAGTATTATAAATGTTTTTCTGCTAAAAACAACTTGAGTTAACTGTTTAATAAAATATTTTGCTATTATAACGATTTATGTCGACATACATCGCCAAAAATTGTAAAATTGCTGAAAATGTTTCCAAATAAAAAGCATATGTGATGTTATGTTGTTATTCGTGTACTAAAATAACAACGTACGTCGTCATGTGTGATTATTTTCACAAAAAAAAATTTATGTGGAGATATGATGTTATATTGCACACACTTAATGAGTCAATCAAACATATGCATTTTTAATCCTTTTACAGATTGTGATCCTGTGAGGATTTTTTCATGAAAACTATGTATAATACGTAGAAAGTCACTGTTAAGAGGATAGTAAAGAAAAAAGTTTAAAAAAGCATCTACAGAAGCCGCAATTGAAAAAATAATTGTTTTTGCTCTCCTGAAAAGTTTGGTTTTATAACTTACGCGATTATTCGTGAAAACCACAGATTTTAGAAGATTGGTAGGTGGTAATTATTTTAATGTTTTTACTCGGCAATTCTGTTTTGTTTTGTAACTCTCACACTTTTCAACTGGATGTTGGCTGTAGGTGTATTTGTATTTATACATTTATAAAATAGAAAAAGGGGAGAAAAGAAAATATTAAAATACAAAAATTGCAAGACTATAATTTCTTAATCTGGGCAGTAAAGCAATTTCAAAGCAGAATTTTAAAAAATTGCAGCAACAAAAATTGCAAGCCTAGATGTTGACTAAAAACTCGCAACCCCTAAAAGGGACACAATTTTTTAAAGTAGACTAAGGTTTATGGCAATTTACTTGGGACTCTATGTATTCGATCGTTTTCACAACTGAACGATAGCTTAAGTTAAGATTTTATCGGCCGTATTAAAATTGTTCCATTATTACAACTTTACTTTATCCTACCAGGTAGGATGTATCTTAATCTACTTTATTGCTCACTTTAGGTTAAAGGAAAGTTTAAATAATGGAACACTTTTTATAAGGCCGGTTAAAGTCTACTTTTAGCTATCGGTAAGTTGTGAAAACGGGCCTTAATGATTTTGTTATAAATATTTTATATTTTGTAGGAAATATTGAAGGTATTAAAAACTTTCGATAGTTATTGATCGTTTTTAAAAAACTATCGCATACCATCGATAGTGTCGACTATTGGATCGAAAATTTTTTTTATACTCTTCAGGGTCTCCGATCTTAATTTCGATGTTAACCATTTATTAAACAAAATTCATCACACATTTTTTTGGCGGCGGGTATAAAACAAAACTATGTAAATAACTTAAATATATTTCCAATTTTAAGAAATAATTTAATAAGAACATGTTAATGGGCAAAGAAATATCGAGCGGGTTTAAGAAGTTGATTGGAACTTTGAAACGTGTGAATAAAAGTTAAATATTTATTGAGGCCTTAAGATTATTTATAACCAGGGAAACCAAAAATACGCAATTGCATGTTTTTCCTTGTGCGATCAATGGCGGAAACAATATATTTATCCGTTTTAGAGCTTCTTAAAACTTTTGGCATCGATTTGTTAGTGCGTATTTTTGTATATTTCACCGTTTAGAGAATTGTTTGCATTATTTATTTAAAATACCCTTTTTGCAGCATTTTAAAGTTTTTAGCGCATATTTTGTGGCATATTTTGATACATGCTAATTTTTGTTAGATGCCTTCAAGAGCTTTTTAACAAATAAAAAATTTTTGCGATATTTTGGCTTTTCTGTTTTAAATATCTATCTGTATACGCAAGGTGTTGATTTTATTTCGCCATCTAGATTTAATTTTTACTCGAAAATTGTAAGACAAAGCAGGTTTGTCATTAATGACCTGTTCGTCGATTTCGACAAAAAAATGGGTTCGCTTAACTTGCATGTTAAACAAAAACAATATTTTATAACTTATAATCCAGATATAAATCAATTGATTTCCATTCAAGCATTAAACGGTACATCAGATAATGAAGTGAAATATTTAAATCTGAGTTTAAATTCGATAGGAAATACGAATATTAAACTATGAGTCAAAGCGCTATTTTAATTTGTCAAAATAGAACTCGAAATTACTCGGTTCGTGTTTGAAAGAACTCGAAATTACACGCGTCGTGTTTGAAAGAAAGTAGGGTTTCGGAAACAAAGATGCTCGATTTTCGCGTATATCTCGAAAACGCTTCTTGAGAAAAATAAATGAATGCCATACTCGCCTTCAGCAGCATCTCATCTTATTTTTGAGGCTATGGCAAAAAGTTGAAAAATTTGTGAACCAGTGTTATCGATGAACTTTTTAATGGGTTATGCCAAGCAAAAATATAAATTTCGTTTTATAGTGAAATTAAATCTTGCTATTATAAATTAAATTTTGCTTTTAAAATTGTTACCATAAAAAATGCCGATACCAAAAAAAAAATGGAAATCTTTAATCACTTCTAATGATGGGATACTATCGATATTTTCTACTATCGATATTTATCGAAAGGTTGATAGTAATATCGATAGTATTGATAGTGAAATACTATCGATATTACTATCAACTGAATGTTTGTACTTTTGCAGGAAAACTTAAACTAGCTTTTTATCAGGCTATAATTCGTTGATTTTATCACTTTATTGAACGTATGAGACGTATGGATGTACGCACGTTATTTAAGAGGACAGATTTTGAAAAATTGATAAGTACCTTTCTGAAGCAACCGAAGTAGCAGGGACTATAAGATATTTTATTGCAACTTTAGATAATTTTCTTAATTGTTTTTGATTCTCAACCTAAAAGGTAATCAATTAAGGGGACTTATCCTCTAATGGTTGATCATTGTTTTGTACTATGCTAGCAATTGCAATTGCATTTTGATTTGCATTTTTTTTACATAACAAACATATTTAACATTTCAGTCCCTATATAAACATGTACAAATTTCTTAAAGGCCTTTAATTAGCAGTTAAATAGCACAGCTAAGCAATCCATACCATCTTCCATTCTTGTTGTTTGTTGTCATTGCTGTAATTCAGCGCAAATTATAATTAATTAAAAATAGCAAGTAAAAACTTGCGGCAAAAACTGTGTGTGTATAGCTGCTGTTACATTTGTTCATAGCTGTATTTTAAATAATAATAATATCGATATTGATATTTTTCCTCTCAATATTTTCGATATGTTAAGACAATCGATAATATCGATAGGACTATCGATAGTTTCCCAGCACTAATCACTTCCGAATATTTGAATTCAATTTTTTATAATAAATTCAATTAAAAAATAAAAATAAATTTTATTTTATTTAACCTTTGTTTATTAAATTGCAATATTATTTATTAAGCTTGAAGTTTTTCCTTTTTATATAAAAAAATTAGATAACATTTATTTTAAAGTTCCAATATTTCGCTACAGCAATGTGTATCATCGTCAGGGAAATAATTAAACAATAAAAATAGCCTTCACAAAATAATGAAAAAATAATAACGATTCTCAGATAAGAAAAAATTATTTACTATTAGAAACATTTTTATACAAATAATCTTTTATATTCTAAAAATTTTTTTATCCGATTTAAAATTAATTTTTAGCAATTCTGGTACTTTAATGATTTGCAACATTTTTAGCATTAAACGTCGCTTATAATTTTTTTCTGTGCTTAAAACTGATACATTCTGAAAATCCGCAGAGTGATTTAAACTGGCACAGTGGGCTGTTAATGCTGTTTTTTGTGATGAAATATCCCTAAACTTTTGATTTGATTTGTGACCTGAAATTCTAGTTTTCAGTTTGCTTTTTGTCGTACCTACATATACTTTGTTGCATTGTCCATTATCATTTCCCTTACAATGTATTTTATGAACTACATTCGACATTTCTAACTTATGTACTTTATCCTTAGCCCTAGTGAATAATTTACCAACTGTATTATATGATTTATGTGCTATTTTGCATGTCCCTGTGTCGAATATTTTCGACTTTTCTAACCGTTCCGATACTTTAGGAATATATGTAAGTGATTTGTAAATTTTTGGTTCTGCAATTATATTCAAGTTGTTTGCCCTATGGGTATTGCATTGTCCTATTAAACTTAATATCAGTTCCATTGGAATTATCCCTCAAGATATCCCTAATTCTTTTTAAATTCCTGTTTTGAAATTCTAAATTACTTATTCTCAATATTCTCTCTATAAGATTTTTTTGCCGTATTATATTCCTCTTTAGATGTTTGGAGAAATAATTAATAATTCTACCAGAAAAGTTGGTTTTTGATACCACTCCATTAATAATTTATCCCTTTTTCTTATCAACAAAATATCTAAATATGAAAGTTTTAAGTTACACCATTTCTCAAAAGTAAATCTTATGTCCGGATGAAATGAGTTAAAAGTTTCCAAAACATTTTCTATTTTCGATTCCTCAATAATGCAAAATAAATCATCAACATATTTTGTTATAATCCTTGGTTTAATAGTCAATTTTGCAATACAAGTATCTAATAATTTTTCCTCTTTATATCTGTAGCAAGATCTATTGGTACACTCGGAAATAATGAAATCAAATGTCAAATGAAACCAATTTTCATTGTTAAATAACCTAACATGTCTTATGTTGTTCTTAAATTGAAGAGAATACTTCACATAATATTCAGAATTTATTGGTACATTCTTAAGAATTGTTGTAATATATTTACAAAGGTCATATGATGGAGAACTGATACTTGAGCGAATTGGTCGCAATGGATATTCTCTCTTATGAATTTTAGGAACTCCTTACAATCTTGTTTAATTATTTCCCTGACGATGATACACATTGCTGTAGCGAATTATTGGAACTTTAAAATAAATGTTATCTAATTTTTTTTTATATAAAAAAGAAAAACCTCAAGCTTAAAAAATAAAATTGCAATTTAAAAAATAAAAATTCTTAAAACTCTAGCACTCGTATAGGTATACGCAAACTCTAGTAAAAATTTTTAATTAATGATGTATTTTAAAATAATTTTATATTTTTTGTTGCGAAACCAACAACGCATTATCATTTATTTCACAAAATAGAAACGATTTTAATTCAGATAATTTATTTTATTTCTTTTTTTTAAGATTTATTACTTTTTTGATTCAAAAATAAAATTATTTATTACAGCCTTTAATCAGCGGGAATTGTTTTAATGCTTTTGATTTAAGTCATCCAAATTTGTGGGTTTTGTTTTTTAACTTCCTGTTTGGAAAAATTAAAACATTAGGAACAGTAAGGTCAGAAGTCCTAAAGAGCTAACGGAATATGTAGCTTTTAAATATTTTCTTTTTCGGGAATTTAATTTTAATTCTGTAATAACATCTTGTTTAAACCACACATGGTTGAAAGGGATCCTTTTTAGACGTTCTTCTGCAAACGAAACCTTTTTAATTTAATGTAATAGTCTCCATTGACCGTAGCAGTGTGCCTGTTTTCTTCACTCAATAGCGATATTGATGAAGAGAGTGGTGACGTTTTCGGCATCAGTATGTTGAAAGACAAGAACATACGGTTAAGCACGGATCTTAGATATGCAATCATCATTTCTTAAACGATCAACAGAACATTGTGCAATGCCAACATGTGTGCGTTGGTTTTGTGTACTTGTTCGTGTATTCAGTTCAAAATTGCACCATTTACATATTTGTTTTTTAAATTGCCCATCTTATTGAATAATATGATGCAAATCGACAATAACAACAGCAATAAAGTACTCAATAATATTGCAAATGTATCGGTACCCCAAATGTAACCATAAAAGTAATTATTTTGTGATGTATGACAAGAAATCGGCCTATTTGAAACCCTGTCGTATGGTATAAATGACCTAATGGGCCAAATACACTTGTCAAATGCTTATCCAGCTGCAAATTCAACGTGTACGTAATATTCGCCGTCATATCTAAATTTTTTGATTTTTCATCAAGCGTTGTCGGCGTCACACATACAAACACATTTTCACTAATACTACAACAATACTTGATGAGTACTTTGACCAGTGTATTTGGGCCTTAAAGCAATCATATTTTAGAACTAAAAATATTTCAGAAATGTTAAGTATACATGTGGAACATAATTGTCCATTTTTAAGATGTCTAAAAGTTCTTTAAGAAGCTTTTAAAGTAATAAAATAAAGCATAAATTCTATAAAAAATTAAATTTTATGGCAAATTATACTGAATGAAAGCACAAGTTATATATTTTTATTGAATACTTATTCAGCTTTAATCTTTTACAAAACAATTATAGTATATTTTGCTGAATTAGTTTGCTATAAATTTAACATAATAAAATTACAGTTTGAAAGCAACTCTCATTTTCTAACAGTTGCTGTTAAAAAGCTGCTATAAAAAGTTCAACATTATGGCATGGTTCGTGTTAAGAATAATTTTAAGTGAAAACAACTTTAAGTTTATTTCTCCGCATAGTCCTTACAACTTAAAAGCTTTAAGCTAAGGAATTTCAACATATATTTTCAAGGGGACATTAACATAAGTTCCATTAAAAGGAGAAAATACTCTGTTTAAAGTAGTTTTTATTATTTAAAGGGTTCTTTAATATAAGGACATTGTTGCACTATATTTTGAATATTTCAATACCTGAAAAAGAAAATAGTTTTACTATTAATAATTAGTATTGTGGTTATTTTGTTGAACTATTTATGGTTTTTAATACAAATTTTTAATATTTTAATTCAGGCTCAAGTTCATCAAATTTAATTTTATATTATTAAGAATAACACAGTGCAACACGAAAAAAATAACCATATACAGACAATAAATAACCATAAAGGACAAAAAAAAAGACCAGTGACTCCCAGTTTTTGCCAAAGTCATGCACTTTTTTTTATGGGCCCTTAAAGATTTAGGGCCTCGGTGTAATTTTTGCCTAAAAGTGATAATTTTTTCAGGCTCGTATCTTGCAAACGTTGGCTCTTGCCATAAGGAACAAAAATTGTGAACACATAAAATACAACAAAATTCATCTTCCAGATCAAAATCGCAAGAAACTTTAAAAAATTCGATTTTTTTACCTTTTTTCCCCTGTATAGGTCCATAGGTAGCAAATGAATTTCCTAGGAATGATTCTTAACAACGGTGGTATAATTCCTAGGAAGTTCATATGTTCTAGAAAGTTTTGTTCTTTATGGCAAGAACTACAACCTTGTCTCAAAGTGTAAATCAAAATTCCGAACGGTTTGCAAGATATGAGCCTGAGAAAATTAAAAAGTGCATGACTGTCGGCAAAACTGGGAGAAACGGGTCTATTTTTTTTGTTGGTCCTTTATTTATTTTATTTATTTATTTCATTGACTGTCCTATGCTACAAGATTAAATCTTATAATTACAGCATAGGATTTTATAAAGTTAAACAGGTTAATTTGTTAAGAAGAATTAACTTAAAGAATTATGGTTATTCACAAAACTTTTTGAAATTTAATAAAGGTTTAAGACCAAATTTGCTCTGAAAATTATCCCTAATAAACGTTTGTTAAATTTAATAATCCTTTATGAATACGGGGTTAAATTTTTTAATTAGCTTAAGTTTTATAACAAACTATAGAAAGCGACTTGAGCAGAAAGAGGCGCGTAGGATGCTCCTTTTCATCAGTTGTTTCTTACATTCCTATTCGCTATCCCCATTTCTTAAGGCGGCTCCCATACAAAATGTTTAATAGTTTTTAGTATATTAAAGAAAAAGAACGACACAGAAAGAAAAACACTTTGGATAAAATAATGTATTATTTCCAGGTGACAAGCAATTGATTGTGTAGTGAAATTTATATGAAAATCACTCAAAAAACCTGGAAACAGAACAAAAATTTTTTAAACTTACTTTAAGTACGTTTCGAACTTCAAAATTCATGTACGGTTACCACTTATACGTATTTACAACAATCCTTAATGGGATAACATTTTAATCTCATTTAACTTTTTAAAGTTTGTTGTAGGCACTACAACAACACAATTAGTTAAATATGATTTGCATGTTTAAAAAGTAAAATTGAGATCTCTTGCTTTTCATTTGGTTAAATTTTAAGGGCCGATGTTGGAAATCATTGTCATTTATTTTTATTATGATAATATTGGTATGGTTCACTAACTTATGAAATAAAATATCCGATGGTCCAAATTTTCGATGACGCTGAGGCATAATTAAGGTTCTATGCAGTTAATGTGCCGAATTGTCTCATCCCTTAGCTCTTAAATTATTGCTGGCTTATCGACGTACATTTTTTCTTTTAAATTACCCCAAAGAAAGAAGTCAAACGGTGTCAAAACACATGATCTTGAATTTGTTGCGCAAAAGAGCAATTTTTTCGTTAGCTGTGTGCCAAGTGGCTCCGTACTGCTGAAACGACATACCATCCTCATCCATATCTTCCAATTCGGGCCATAAAAAGTTCGTTATCATCTTACGATAGCTAACACCATTCACAGTAACTGCCTGACCGGCCATTGATGACGTTTGGAATGGTCAATATGCTTTAGTTCTTCAGTCAAGTGCACATTGTTAGCGTGTCAAAGCAAGTCTTTATGCATAATGCTCATCAACGACGAGCTTGAGAGGTGCAATTGACGGCACTTCAACCACACTATCGCGAACAGCAGCAATATTTTCTACAATACGAACCGGACGAGCATGCACTGGTGTCTTCAGATCCCCTACAAACCCGGCTTGCTCAAATTTTTGCACGATTTTTCCGATTGTACGCACATTTGGACTAAATCGTCCCAATTGACAAAAAAATCACGAAGTCCACGATATGCATTTTGATTTGAACGCCCATTTTCATAATAAGCCCGAATAACTTTAACGCGTTGCTCACTTGTATATCTTTCCTTGATTCAAATTGAGTTAGTCTGAAATTGAGAAATGTCAAATGAAATGCAGAAACAATCTTGACGTTAAGGTGTGGTTCAAATTCAACATCGGCCCTTAACCACCCTTTATATGTATACAATTAAGTTTAAAAGTAAAAACCAAATATGGAATGATGCTGGTGTTTTATAACTTAAATTCTGTAAGGTGTAAAACGGGCAAGTAAATCAATCATAATAAAATTCTCCTTCTAATTTCACTTTTGGTTTATTTCAAGTACGAATTCGGGATTGAATATGGTTAAGTTAAGTATTTCGCGATTGAAAATCCGTACTTGAATCAATCTTTCTGTAGTTGATTCAAATAAATTTTACCGTACTATCAATACAGCTTCGGATTGATTTGAGTACGGATGGATTGTTTTGGTCTTTTGAGTGTAGGATGTCCAGCTTGTTAAAAAATAGTGTCAAATTTGTCTTAAGTTCTTTTATCGTAAATATAAAACAATAAAAATCTTTTATAATTGATTTGGATAAGAGAAACAAAATATTGAATAAAATAGTTATGTCCAACAGATTTTTTCGGTAAATAATAATTATTAACACAAATATATAAAATATAAAATATTTCTTAAAAGTGCCAATTTGTGTACCTATAAAATGATTAGAAAAGATTTACTGCCTGGCCCTCAAAGTCTAAAAGAGATTCTTTCGTATTCTTATATCAATTTTAATATATGTAAATATCCCAGTAAAAACTTCGCCTACAAAATAATGTGTTAAGTAATCAGAAAAACATAAGAGCACTACTTACAATTTTACTGAAAGAACCAATGAATTTTATATGGGATGTCCCAAAATGAACGCATTCAAAAGTAAGTCATTATTTTTTTACATTAATAAATCCAGAAGAAAGTAGTTATAGAAGTTGTTATAGATGTAGATGTAGAAGAAAGCTACTAAATAATGAGTTAAAGAAGCTATTAATTTTGAAAAAGTAAGCGAAGTTTTTACTGGGATATCTAAGAAATGTTCTTTTCTATATTGTGGGACAGGCAGTTAAATTTTCTTTTTCTATAATATTGTGTGTAAATTTAATTACTTTAAGGTCGTTTTATGTACAACTTTTATATTTTAATTATGATGATGTTGCAGCAAATTAACGATATATAGTGTATACTAATGTATGTATGTATGTATATATAAATATACTTAATATTATAGCTTCCTAAAAGAAATGTTATTAACATTTCTTTGCAGATTCTGAAAATCTTAAAACTTTTGGTAACATGTTCCCACTTATGTATGTACATAGTAGGCATGTATGTATGTACATATGTATGTATGTGCATCTATAAATGCGTTTCTATACAAATAGTTTTCAAGTTCATAATTTATCTACATACATATGTCCATTCAGTGCGTGTTGAGTTCTGCCTCAAAATGTTAACAAGTTTCAGTTACATCATAATCAAGACGCGAGTAAAACGGCAAGCAGTTGCTTAGCAGTCAGTTAAGAAAATTTACACAATCAAGGTCAAAAACCTTAAAGAAATAAAAAATAATTTTTACCAAAACTTTAAGAAACAATTTAAATTATAAAATGAATTGTTAGTTTCTTCTAAATTTTTTCTATTTTTTAAATTCTAAAATACTTAAAGTGTTTTTAAATATTCTTTTACTAATTACTTTCAAGTTAAAATATGAAATTTACTCTCTCAATTTCTGTGCCAAAAAAAAATTCACTCCAAAATAAACAAAACAAGGAAAAAATTAACTGTTTTTGTGCTCCAAAAATAAAAGACCGTACGGTAATAAAACACGTGGTTTGCAGACATCACCATAAAACTGTAAATTTGTTTTTTTATTTCTTTTGGTTCTGGTTCTGGTTTTGCTTTCTTTTTGTATTTGTTTACATTTGTTCTTGTTTCCAGTGAAATCGGTATTGCGTATACGGTCAGCGAACATGCAATAAATTGTGGGAGCAGACATACATACATTTTATTTATCAGAGGAAAAAAAGGAAAAACGAATTAGAGGAAAGACTGGTTAACAGTGAAAATAATTACAACCTCCCGCAAATGCAGCAGTAATTCTTGTATTTTTTTATTTTGCTACATGTGTTTAAATACATACCCGGAAGGAGAGCAGAAATTCAACATAAATCGAGATGGTTTTATAACTGTGACTGGTAGAGAGGAAGAGTGATAGTCGTTGCAGTAAGAGAGAGTTAGCGTTATGGAAATAGTTTTGTTGAGTGTAATAAAAAAAGCACAACATTATTTAAGTTAACCTACGCACAATAATAAAGAGTGTTGTCAATTCTATAAAAATGAAAGCAAAAAGAATGGGACTTTGTTTATATGAAAATTGTTGTTTTGTAAATATAAGGGCCCTACCATAATGTGCATAAGTTGGTTTTAGCAACTGTGGGATAACATGTAAATCATCTGTGTCAAACCATATTGCACTTAAGAAAACTTTTTGTCAAGTTTTATACAACTGTACTATGCGAAAGTTATCGCACATGCGGTATGGAATCAGATGTTTTTTCGTTTGTTTGGTTTTCGCATTTCGGAGGCTTTTCGTTAATTTTCGTTAATAGCTTAGCCTAGCTCATTCCATATTTTTGGGTCGGTCAAACATTTGAGCTGCTAAAGACTTCCGCATAGCTCTAGGGACCTATTTTTTACAGTTTCATAAAATTTTACACTTTGATTGGAATGAAGATAGGGGATAACTATGAAGATAATGGATAAAAGGGATAACCATGTTTTGGAGAAATATCGGGAAGGAAAAATCAAGGGAGCGTGGTCTTTTTTTTATTTATTTAAGCTCAATGAGCGCCCTATTCCTCTCGTCCCCAACCATATTTTTTTGGGTCATGCATTTTTGTTCCGAACCTCATAAAACTAAGGAATCTAGCGCATATAAATCCTGTTACTAAAAAACATACATCACTATACCATGGCTACTTTACAATATTTTTCAGAATTTTTAAACTTTTGGGTATCCCATTTCAAAACTTTTACATAGTTATTTCGGTTCAACTGAAAAACAAAAAGGATTGGACCAAAGTTAAAAATTTTTTTAATGAAATGATCACTTCCAGCTTGGCAGTGCTACAACCATGGACAACTTTTAACTTAAAGTTTATTTTAATGCACATCCCTCTTCAAAACGCTTGCAGTGTTTAGAGTATACTTAGGCTTAATTCGTATTAAGAAAAAAAATAAAAAAATTTGAATATAAAGTGATCGTTTCCGCTTCTGAAGTGCGTTACGGGTGTAAAGAAATTTGCATAACTCCTAAACTTGCGAAGTTCCCATTTTTAAACATATACAGTGTCTCAATTAACACTCTAGGTACATTTTGGTAGAACAATTTTAAGATAAACAAAATTTTAATATAAAAGATTTTTTTTAAAGGTAAAACGATTTCCTGTAAGAATCACTTATTTAACCACAAACGTGGAGAGGTTATTAAGCATTAGTGCTGATGTGTGTAACGCCTTAAAATATACCGATCGACTTAGAATCACTTTCTGAGTTGATCTAACGATGTCCGTCCGACTGGCTGGCTGTCCATGTCACCTTGTGCGCAAAGTACAAGCAATTTTGGAGATAATTAAATAAAACTTGATACGTAGGTTCTTATTGGCACAAGGACCAAGTCTATTGAAAATGGGCCGAATCGTAGGACCAGGAAGGGATATATTTAATGAAATTTTAAACATAGATGGATCCATATTTGTATGGACATATTAGCTATGCATTAAAAAAAAAACCACGAGGGGATATGGGGCAATATTTGCCTTTCAGAAACTATCAAACCGATTTAAATGAAATTTAATACTTTTAAATACTGTGGTGTTGGGTATCATATGGTCGGGCTTGGTCGACTATACTTTCTTACTTGTTTTATTTTGTTAAACAAACAATTTTTCGACAACGGCATCTCATTAGCACCCAAACAGGTATGTTCTGAAAACCATTTTTTGTGGAAGTGATTTGAAATCACAAGAAAGGTGTTCTGGACAAAAAACTTTTTCCATAATTGTGATTTTAAAACGTTCAGCTAAGTGGCCGCCGATTTAAAATTGCATGCTTATTTTTTTCCACCATTTTAAACCAAGTTAAAACTTTTGTGGTTTTCAAAACACCCTTAAATAATAATTGTGATTTTAAAATCACAAGTGATTTGAAATTTTGTGATTTTCAGAACAAGCCTGTATAACTTGAGAAATAAACATCATAAAAAAATATTTGGCACACATATTCATATATATTAAAGGTATATCGGCGATATATTTTGCCTTAAATATCAATTTGATTCTTTTACGAAATCAGTGCTACCTGAAATTATCATGTCCTCAAGTTCCAAGTTTTCGATTAGCAAAGGTAGAATTTCCCTGTTCCTTCTATGTGTGGCTTTTCAGGGTAAAAAACAACAGTAAAAATCAAAAACTATCGAACAAAAAACGAAAAATTAATGAATCAGAAGTAAAAGAAACAGTTTTTTTTGGCCATTGAAAAAAAAGAAGTGGAAGAAATGGCAGTGTTTCTACTTTTACTTTTATTGCTGGTCTACTCTTCGGCACCTTTAAGAAAAATTTAAACCAGTGTTCGGCACACACTCTAAAAAACAACGATATCTATTTTTTAGTGTTTGCATAGACGAACATAACCCGTTCGTAACTATTTTCAAGAAAGAGTCGAACATTTTTTAGTGTTCTGTTTTTCATTAAAAAACAGAACAATTGTATTGGTATATATGGTTATATTTTTGTGTTCTATAATGTTTGTTTTTTACATTGATAAAGAAATGAACAAACAAAAACTTTAATCATCGACCGCAGTACGACAGTTGTTTGTGTAAAATTATTTTGCTGGCTTTTTTGTTTTTTTTTTCGTATGTGTATTTTATTTTTTTTGTAAAAAATTTTTGGTGTTTTTACCAGCCAAAAGAGACGAACATTAATTAGCCGAACCTAACACAATGAAGATTGTGGATTAAAAAAAAACCGAACGCAGTATGTCAGTTCGTTTGACAGCTTACCGATTGTTTACTCTTACGGAACTATAAACAACACTGCAGAGATTTTTTTTACCCGGCTTAAGTAAATAACAATAGATGAAACACTTTTCCTTTTTTACTTAATAAAAAATTTCACCTCAGTACCATAAATATTTGGTTATTGTGGTTATTCTTATGGTAAGTTGGATTTAAAATACGATTTTTTGAATTTCATGAAAAGATTCAATTTGTATCTGCGGCTTCGTAGCATATTAAACGAAAACAAATTCCCATTCACTTTAGTTGCTTTAAATACAAGAACTATTCAGTAATTTTGCGAGATCTTCCTGATTTTGCTACAATTTTGCGGTAGCTTCTTAAAATTCACAAATAATACAGTATATTATTGGGGAATTTTTTGCAATTAGCTTTGAAAAATGATATTCTGTAAGTGATGTGCATTTTCTGCTTCGCATATACGGCCTCTTTTTAGCATATTTTTCATAACTTTTCGCAAAATTTTTCGGGACATCATTTTTGTTCGATTGTATAGTTATTTATTAATAATTCCCCAAGCCTTCTTTACAAATTGCTGAAAAAAACAAAGAAAGAATAATAATTAAAAAAGTTATAAAGAACTCAAACCATTCTACGACACCCTGTACTTTCTGAATTGTTTAATTTTTTAGTAATGAGCACTGCGAGAGTTTGCAAAATATTTTGGAGAAAATATTTAAGAATATAGAAATCTTATTTTGATTAGTCGCCTGCTAAAAATAAAAAAACACCATATTAGCAATACTTCTTCAACTACCATGCAAACCATGTGATTTTAGCCATTAACATTCCCATACACCCATAAAACAACCGGTTTGTTTACATATTTAACAGCCATAGAGTAGCTACAATAACGGTACATTACAAGGAGCATAATTTAGCAGAAAAAGAGAGCAAGAGGGTAAAATAAACAAAATAAAACCATGTTATAGCTGTTTAAAGATGTTTTAAAAACCCTAAACAGCATCCTTGTTAAGAACAGAAGCTAAGTTGTGTTAAATGTGTTTATATGTGTGCCTCTCGTCTGACCAATTCGGCTGGTTCGTTAACGTAAAATTTGCTTGTTCGGAAGTTTGGTAGTGTGAGTGCAACAAGGGTGTGTGCGTGTGCAAGGAAACACTGAGCTTTGCATTTGGCAAAGATGGCAATGATGATGATGTTGTTGATATGCTGCTGGTGCTGTTCAGTAGTAGTAGTTGGCATCGTACGGTTATAAGTAACGGCAAAAGACTCACAACTTGCAAATTTTAGTTTAGAACGTGGGCTTGAACGAGATGGTTCGCTTTTAGTCTTATAAAATATTTAAATCAAACGTTTCATTATAGAAAAAAAATATGTAAAGCAAAAAAAATATCTTAAATATGTCTGTGTGAAAAAAAGGAAATTCTTAAAATTTGTATCTTTGGAAAGCAATTTTTTAATATATAAAGCTTCTTGTCGTTGCTGAATAAAGCATTTCAAATAAAATCATAAAAAGAATTTCAGGAAATAAATATAAAAAAAGATCTAAAGTAATATTTCTTTTCTGGTAACTATAAAGTATAAAAAAAGGAAAAATTTGCTTTATCTTTTTTATTTTAAAAGCCAGTCATATTAAAGGGAAATAAATAGAAAAGTTGGCAGAATAAGCAAGAAAAATTGAAGAAAATAGAAAAAAATTAAAATTTGTTATGGAAAAATGCAGTGAAGTGTAAAGTGAATTTATTTTGGAAAATAAATAATCCTCCAATATCAACTTCTAACAAATCTACAACAAAAAAAAAAAAAAAATTGAAATCGTCAGAAAACATCATCATAAATCCAACAAGGAAAAAAAGTATGAATATTTATTAAAATAAATTAAATAAGAAAAAAATTTGTTGTTTTTAATTTTGCTTAAACAAAACTCTAAACAAATTTATTTAATTTTAATATGAACTTAAGGCATCTCTTTCTAATATTAGAATATTTTTGTTTTTTTTTTAATAAAAAAAAAGAAAAACTGGGTTTCCTTTTACACAAACTCGAGTATTTCATTGTTTTCTATTTCATTTCAATTGTGTACGTGTGTGTAAGCGAGGTTGGGGTTTAACGCTAAGGAAAGTGCGTTTAAAATCTAGTACACTCTACTTGTTCCATTAAACTTTAACAATGTTATTATCGAATAAATAACAGAACCACTGCCTTCATTTTCTTTTTTGATAAGCTCTAGATTTTTTGCAGTTTTGGCATTAAGTTTTTTGTTTAGTGTGGAAAATTAAGTAGTTTTTTTTTATGTTCAATAAATCTTAAGTGATTTCAAAATATATAAAAAGGTATTGTTTGGTTGTTTTTTTTTGTAATATTTTATTGAGAAAATGATGCAGAGCCAATCGAATTAGTTTTTAAATTATAGTTGAATAAAAGTAGATTTTAGAAACTGTATTTCTTGTATTTTAAATGTATGGATTTTCTGTCCTTAAATTCTGTACGCAAAAAAAATAAAAATTTATTTGAACTAAAAAAATTGGGATATTATTAAAAAAAGTTATTTAAATTTGCATTACTTAACAAATTAAAAGCATCATTTAAATATTTTTTGATATTAACAACATTTTCTGCACTAAACGTTTAATTCACTTGATTACATCGACATTGATACATTAAAAAAAAATTGGCAAGAAAATTTTTCTGTGCATAAAAAATAACAATTTATTATTTCAATGGAAAAATTTGTGATATTAATTAAATTTGCATCAGTAAACAAATTAATTACAGAAATTAAATAATATTTGAAATTTACACAATTTTGTGCAGTAATATTTTCGATTTAAGTAAACGTTTAATTCACTTGATTAAATTTTAAATTAAAGCTGATTTAATTTGTGATTAATTGCTTAATTGAAAAAAAAAACAAAAAAATTGGAGAGATAATTTCTGTGTATAAAAATTACAGTTTAAATGGGGGAATAAATTGTCATCGACAGAAAAAAAGAGTATTTAAAAATTATTTAATATGGCAAAGTCAATGTAACAGGCCATCTTTTAGTAATCAAAATTTAGTAGAATTGAAATCCAACGAGACTTAAGGCCCAACTAAAGGCTATTAGTATTGAACTTAAGGAAACCTGTTGTTAAGTTTAATGAATCTGTCATATGCTTAAGCAAAGTGCGAAACAGATAGCACTTTTTGTACGGAATTAAATGACTTTTGATTTTTTTTTTTAAATGCATATTAGAGGCTTTTTGTTAATTTTTGACAGTAGTGTAAGCAAGCTTAGGCATATTTTAGTTGGGCCTTTAGGGCCTTATTGTGTAAAACGCAACCCATGGACAAAAATTTTATTGGAGCAAAAACAAAGTCAATAACATAGTACAATAGGTATGTTCATTAGCGAGAGTTTTCATTGTTTCCCCATGTAATGTCAAATTAATTTATTTGATTTTTGACGCTTGTTTTAATTTTTTTGAATATTTTCTTATGTTTGACGTTATATGGGTTTTGAAATTTAGAGGAAAATTTCTTATGATTAAACCTTGTACTTATTTTACCATGGTCGTTGTTGCTTTCTTCAGGAATTCATATTAAAATTTTCAATTTCAAACTCTTACAATTTTGTGGCGTTGAAAATTTTAAAAAACAATATGACTCTGAAGAAAGCAACAACAAGATTATAAAATATTTTTGACTATGTTTTTTCTTTCAATGAAATTTTTGGTTTTACACAATAAGAACCTTAAAGTTCAGTTATTTTCAAAATTAGTAATATTTAGAGTAGTTTTGGTAAAGTTAAGTGGTAGTCAAAGTACGAAACAGTTATATAAAAAGAAAAATGTTTAAAAATTTTGAAACAGATTCGTTTTCCAAATTTGTTAAATTTTAATTTTACTTCCATTTCCAGAGTACGACCAAATAAATAATTTCTTATAAACATCTAAGATCAGATACCTATAGATTTAATAGATTTTTTTTTTATTTGATGACAAGTTTTTTACACTAACAAAATATTATATGAAATTAATGTGCTGTTTTCACAACACAAGTGCCTGAACGTGTAGCAAAATTTATATGAAAAGCACTCAGTTTTTTGGGTGTTTTTTTTGTTTAATATTTTTTTTTTTACATTTTTAAACAAAATCATTGCGTTTATTTTGGTGATTTCTTTTAAAATTTTGGTACTTTTGAAGAAAAAAAAGTTTTTTTAAAATAAAATGGTTTTTTGAAAAATGGTAACATTTTTAATTACATTTTTAACATCCTTCACGCACTTTATCGAAATGAATGATAGTGTGAAAAGGCTTTTAGGAAGATGAATTTTGTCAAATCAAAAATCATATTTGAGCGATAGATTCTTTCGGTGCACCAACAAAGTCCATGATTTCTTTTCCACTAAAACTGTCCATTATTTCTTCAAGACTAAAAACAAATGTACTCAAGGGTAAGACTTTTGCCACAAGATAATGGTATTAAGGGAGGAGCTAAAACAATTTAAGTACAAATAATTATTATTTTTTTATTTTTTATTTATTTATTTACTAAATTTCGGTAATCTAGCGTATTAAGACATAATCCGCTTACAAATTTGTACTTATTTTCTACTTGTAATTTATACAAGAAATGCTCAGTTGCTTTTAGCATTTTAATTTAATAAAAAGATGGCTTTTTATATAAGTAAAGGTAGTAAAATTGTTTCTCAACTAAATACGATAATAATTTTTTTTTATATATTCGACTTTATTAAAAATCTTCATACAAACGGTAAAACAATGTTAGCTTAAGCGACAACGTTTATCCAAAATTTGTATAAAATAAAATAAAATAAAATAAAAAACCTTCTCCTATAAAATTGTGTTTTTTTCGGTTAAGCCTTTTTTGCTGTAAGGATTCGATTTGACAAATTAATTTTTCAAACTCAATTTTTAGTATCCATATAAAATTTTAGCTTTTAATTCCATAAAATAGTTTTATTTATTTAAATTTAACAAACACCAAACAAAACAATTTATAACACTTATACTGTTTCATGCAAAATTCATACGAACAACATTTCACCAAAAACAAATTTACTAGAAATTTAAATTTCAATTAACTTACTTGTTTTAAACAATGCACTCAAACTAATTTGATAGCAAAAAAAAAAAAAGTTTTTTTAAATATGTAAAATATAAAATTAAACTAAATGCGATATTTTTATTTTTTGATATACCAAAAATGCTCAAGGCTTTAAAGTAATATGTGTCCGTTTAAGTGAATTTATAATTGCCCAGTAGTTTTGAATAGAGAAGTGAATAAATACTTTTAACTTGGAATAGAGGGAACTAATTCAAGCAACATATTTTTCCTTAAGCCTGACTGCCTCTCTTAATCGAGATTGATAAAAAGTAATATCGATTATGAAAAAAGTTTCTTATAATACTGAGGAGTTATAACAAGAGCTGCGATATTTTGCCTTTGCTGTTTCGCTAATTTTCCAAATAGGCTAAGTAATTTTTGGACAGCAATATAACTTTGATTGCTTTGCCGAAAATTCTAATGATCTTAATTCTCAGTACTCATTAGTATTAGAGAACTTATGACGTCGTCTTGATCGCGTTGTTTTCTAAATCCTTGGTTCACTGTGCCCAGAGACTTCTGTACTAAGATTCCACTTCAGCTATATTCTTGCTTAGCTTTTCAATATAATAGAAACAAGCTGAAGCTTGCACACATTACCTGACAATTAGCAAAGTTAGTACTGTAGAATCCCGGTAATTCGTAATCGCAAGGGACCGGCCATTTCTTACGAATTTTAGGTGTTTTCGATTTAGCGGGGCACAGTGGTTTCCCTCATATGGAAAAGCGGTCAAAAATCAATATCTCCAAAACTAAAAAAGCTAGGGTCTTCAAAATTTTTCAGCTCATTTCATGCCCAAAGGACTTAAAGTTGGCAAATTTTTAGAAAAAAATATTGACAACTGTAGCCACAGTAACCATTTGATCTTTAAAGGTTTAATTGGTTTATAGATCTACTTTAAAAATGTTTGAAATAAAGTATTTTAATATGAAATTTGGTTGTTTTAAACAAGTTTTGTAAAGTTTTATTTCATTTTAATTCATTCGAAATATACACTGAAAAAAACTAAATTAAAAAGTTAAACAAAGTTAAATAATGCAATATAGTTTATTATTAAGTAATATAAGGTAATAAAGTAAAATAGTAGTAATATACATATATCAAATATTAAGCAATTTTAAAACTCCTTGACTTAAACTACTTCTTTTCTTTGTTGGTAAGTTTCGGGCTCCAGAAATAAATGGATCTGAACTTAAAAAGAGGCGATTTAAAAGATCTGTATTTGTAGCTATGCGCGATATTTTTCGTGTATGTTGCAATCTAAACTGTTTTATATCCTTATTTTTCGCTTCAGCTGCTTCCTCCGATAATTCACCTATTGACACTAATGCATACTTGATTACCTCAGCTCCATGGATAAGAATTTTGTGTACCGATGGAGGGAGGTAGTACCAGGGATACTCCTTCACAAGTTTTCTTGCTGTCTCTACAGCATATTCCTCAAACTTTTTGGCATCAATTTGAAATCCAGAATTTATAGCTTGGAGAATTGTGGCACATCTTTGCAAAATATCCTTATCGATTCCTGTTATTTTTGAGGAAAGGTTTACATTTTGAAAAAATCTCCGCGCTGTGTTGCCATCATTCGAATTTCCGCAACCACCAGCTTTTGGCCTATCTACCAAAAGTCCCATTTCGGCCCGAAATCGTTGTTGAATAAATTGTTTTCTTTTCAAAACACATGGCTTTTCGTTCTTACTGGTCTTCCATTTTTTTAGCTCTAATTTGTACGATAAGTGAATGAAGTACTCAAAAAATCGTATGTTGGCATGTAATGGTGACAGTCCGAATTCGTAACGAGCTTCATCTACTTTTTTCTCGAGGCATTTTTCAATGTCATTCATTTCTGTAGGTAAGGCACCACATATGTGACATTTTGCAGAAGAAGTTTCCGTAAGAGCGTTACAAACTTTACCGTCAACCATGGTCAGTTTTATGTCATGCTTTATATGTAATTTTTGTTTTGTTTTTTTTATTTCGGTGGGAGAAAGTGCAAAAATTTTCGATTTAAAATAACGTTCCTCATTTTGACACAGTTGCGAAGTTTCTTTCTTAAATTGAAACCTCAACGGCCTGCAATAACGAGTGGATGACGGGCGCGGGTTTTTCCAAATTATAGTTTTGTTTTCCGTGACAAGTTGAAGAGGAACATAGGATGTCACAAAGAGGGAACTGTCATCCATAAGCCTATTCGACTTCTGCTTAAATTGGCTATGACCAGAACTGCCATCGAATCCCCATTTTCCAATCAGTGTTAAGTGTTTTTCTCCTGGGCCTAATGCTTCATCAATAACTTGATCTTGCAATTGCACAATTCGATTAGCCGTATGATCAAGGAGAGCTTGTAGATCGACCTCTGCACTCGACTCTGTAACAGTAATGTTTTCTGTGCTTGGATAACAAGTTTTCTTAGCTGCCAAGATACTTTTATAGCCTGGGAAAAAATTTTTAGCTATTTTTTTATTCACAAAATCTTTTATAGTTAAGTACTGTCGCTTAGTAAGTCTTGTTTCAACGAAAAGAGCCAAAACCTCGTAATCCTCCACATTGTGTGTCGGGGGAAAGTTGCGATTTTGTAAAACTTCGGTTAACGAATTATCAACTTGACTAATTTTAGACATTTTACGCCTCTTTGTTCTATCTGAACACTTTAAAAATTCCTTAGCAGGACGACCACGCTTTTGGCTAGGTGCAGGTTGTTCTTTTTCAAGGGATTTTGCTTCTAGCTGAATAGTTTCAAAACTTTCAAACCATTTTTTATGTTCCTTCAAAATAATTAATTTGCTTCGATGATTTTTCGTCCAAAGCTTACCAATCCGCTTACAAAGGCTTTTTAAAACTTTTGTTAAATTGCTAAGGTCGAATTTAGTTTTTTCTGCATTAAATTTTTCTTCCATAATTTGAAATATTTTGTTTGCTTTCGAATGATAATTACCAGCTGTAGAACTCCAAATATCAAGCACATACATTCTAGAAAATTGGCACTGACAGAATAAACCTTCTATTTTAATTTCCATATTGATATTTTTGAAACTTTTATCACTATCGCGAAAACAATTAATTATAAGAATTAAAATTTGACATTTGTTTTGACACTTTTTAAATGCAATGAGTAAGCTTCACTTAAACTGAAAGTCAAATACCTTAAAATTGCAATATAAAGTTTAAAACAACAATTTCTTAAAAAAAAATGTTTCTCTCTATTCATAACTGTAAATCAAATACCATAAAATTGCAATATAAAGTTTAAAATAACAACAATTAAAAAAAAATTAATTTCTCTTTACTCATATTCTTAAAAAGAAATAGTATAAAACAAAATGCGATTCACTATTTTTCGTCGGATGACTATGTAAATCACACCCATATGCGAAAATATGCAAAAACCCGCGGCCACAATATTTTTTAATTTAAAGAGGGATAAAAAACCTACAATTTGATGCATAAGGCGTTGTGGGCAGATGAGGGCCATATCACTAAAAGTCTACGTGAAAAAGAAGTTTTTGAAAAACGTGTGTTTTAAAAAGGTCAAGAAAGTATTCTTCAGCGACTTTTTTATGGGCTCATATTTTTGCAGCTTTTGTTATTTAATTTGGTAGAAAATAAGTTAAAATTTAATGTTTGTAAGGTTTTTGGAAACTTCTGCCACAATATCGCGAATAACTTTTTGGATAAACTTAAGTTTACTTTTATGACTATGCAACCACAATATATGCAATATAAACATACCTCCACTTTCAACGGACACAAACAATAAATCTCGCCAAAAAAACAACAAAATTTGTTAGATTCATAAAATTTAGAGTGTTATCAATAAATTTTGTGCAATAAAGCTTAAAAAAAACATAATAACTTTTTTGATTTTTGGCCTATGGGGGAAACCACTGTGCGGGGCTTCGATTTAACGGGGTTAAAATAAAATATATACGAAATAACGGGGGTTTTCAATTTACTTATGAAAACGATTAAAAAAATATAAAAACAATTGTTAAAAATTAAATATATACAATTTATGTGCTGTTTTCACAACTCAAGTGACTGAACGTGCAGTAAAATTTATATGAAGAGCACTCAGTTTTTTGAGTTTTTTCCATATAAATTTTACTACACGTTCAGTCACTTGTGTTGTGAAAACTGCACATTAATGAATAATTTTTTTTATAACAAACTGATCATAAGAAAATAAACACACACACAGGCAAAAGCAAAAACCCACGCAAAAAATAGCGGTCAACAAGAAATCATTCTTTCCATGTTTCTGTTGTTTTTATTACGAATTTTAAGTGGTTGTTAGCAAACAATTGCGATTTATTCGAAAAAAATTAAGAATTAGCGATGGGACCAAAATGTATGGAAATGTTAGGAATTAACGAGATTTTTTCAAGGGACCGACAGTTATTTACAAATTATCGGGAATTACGATTTATTGGGTTACGAATTATCGGGATTTGACTGTATTTTTCGTTTTTGATTTGGTTTTCATGCTTGGCTTTTGTTAAAAAAGTTAAACTATATTATTTTAAAGCTCTTATATACCAGAAAACTAACCGTCCACCTGGCTCAGAAGCTAATGGAATTACTTGTAAAGAGATTTTGGCCAGAACTGTAGGGCTATGATTAAGCAAGAGTGTGCATGTTCTATATATGAGTGTTTTAAAAGAGAGCATATTTTATTTAAATTGCCTGTCATGTCCATTCAATTTTACAAATATGTATGGGCCATAATGAGTTTGTATATTCGGGGCAGTGTTTTTTTCTGGAGTTTATTTAGTAATCAGAAACATTTTAATTATTAGTTTTTTGTTTAAAGTGTGTGTATACTTTTATATTCTGTAAAGGTAAACATAATAAATAGTTATCAATGAAAAAAAAAAATATTATTATGTTAACAAAACATATTTATGAATAAAATTTTAAATTTTTATTAACTTTACTTAAAACAATACTGCTTTTATCTTTGTTTTTAAATAAAGTTACACAAAAAAATATATAAATAAGCCCGATGGAACTTGAAATTGTAAAAAAATTATTTAAAAATAATAATGATTTCGGACAGTGGGGCACCGTAGGAAACTCCTTAGGATAGGAGTGTTTTCTAAAATACCTGCTCCATGGGAAAATTTTCTGCTTGATGGAAAAGTTTTCTATAGGAAACTACTCGATGGGAGAGCTTCCAACACAGGATTGTTTCATAAGAAAGTTTTCTTTACAAAAGTGCAAAATAAGAAACGTTTCTATAGAAAACTGCTCGATAACCAAACTGCACAATAGGAAAGTTCTCTGTAGAATTGCACGAAGGGAAATTTGAAACACCTCTCATAGAGAGAAGAACATGTTTTTTAAGTCAATTACCTAAGGAGAATGCTTTCTTAAGGAAGTGTGTTAAAACAAGCTTTATAAGGCGAATCTATAATACCCTTTACCCAGAATACGAATATATCCGGATCGGGTTTTATATCAAAAAAATTTTGAGCTTTTATTTAAAAAAAACTAAATTTACTAAATATTTCGTTGTGATTTTAGGGTGCCCCAGTAGGATAGCTGTTAGTGAGCTAGACTATCAGTGCGGTTTCGATTCTCGGCACAGACTTAAGGGAAAAATTTTTCGTCCAATTTTTGAATCATAAAGTATCATATATAGTTTATGATTACATTTTTAGTCATATTTAAGTCGTCATGTTTTGCATTTTTTCGCCGATAAAAGCTGCACCATTAGGGGTCTTGATTATTTCAAAAAATGTTATTTTTAAGCAAACAAAAGTTATTGTGTTCTCGGAAAGAAAAGAAAAATCCTTCGCTATTCCGTTTATTTTCATTTATGACAATAATATTTGAGCTTCTATTTTAGATAATCTCTTTATTTCTTTGGCAATGAATTATATGTGAATTCTTTTTCAATCGCTCAAGTGAATAATGAGTTTTAATCATCAAAATTGATCCGAGAAGACTTACAAAGTTGATTTGTACAAGAAATTATCACCAAAATTCTAGCTGGGAACAACTTAAAAAAAAATTATATAAATATTAGGGTATTTAATTTATCGATGTTTTTTGTTAATTTCCGAGGTAAAAATTTAATCGAATAATAATCGAATAATTTGATATTATTCGGTTAATCGAATAATTATAATTTTGTGTAGTTTAGAAGTTTAAAAATAAGACCAAAAATCATATTTTTTTTAACATAAAATTTTATTAAAAAAGCTACAGGAAACTTGGAACTGAGGAGACAGTATTTCATCTTCTTTACGATTGCCCAGCATTTAATTCAACATGACATGGATTATTTGGGAATTACCTCCTACGGGGACTCTTGGAAATATCGCGGATGCAACTCGGCAACTTGTTAAAATATCTCAACGCAACGGGCTGCCTCTAGCCACCTCAGTATTGTCCCTGGGTCAAGTTTGATTGGGGTGTTCCGATTCTTGACGAGTTGTGTGGTGTCAAAATGGAGTCATTGTCGACTCTACTTGCAGCACGCCTAGATCTGTGCAAAGTGTTCATGGTTCAAGCCATATTTAGTAAATAGTTCTTTCCGCGTACATGTTCAAGGAACCAGGTCTCTAATTTCATCAGAACATCCCAGCAAAAACTTCGCTTACTTTTTCAAAATGAATAACTTCCTTCACTTATTATTTAGTAGCTTTCTGCTATAAGTGCTTCTATATCTACTTCTATAACTGCTTGTTTCTGGGTGTATGTAAGTAAAAAATGGGGCATCCCTTGTAAAATTCATTAGTTTTAGTAGAATTGTAAGTAGTGCTTTTAGTTTTTTCTGATTGCTAAGCACATTATTTTGAAGGCGAACTTTTTACTGGGATATATTTATTATTGTATTAACAATTAAACAGGTAAATACAACTCTCATTGCGTCAAACAAGTCAATAGAATAGGATACCCTACCAACACCAATGAGACCCTTTGCCCTCTCCTGCATGCGGTCGAGAAGCTCCAAAATATATTTTGAGGCACCGGCCCACACAAGAGAGTTGCATTCCATTCGCAGTCGAATATAGGTGGTATAAATAGTAAGGAGATCAGATGGAGTGTAGTATTTCTAACACCGTTTTTATAAATTGAGACACTTGAATATTTCTTTCGACAACTTTTATATATCTTTTGTCCATCGGACACCACATTGTATTTGCATGCCCAGACCATCAAAATTAGTGATTCCTCAATATTTACATCTCCAAAATATAAAGATGAGGCAGAATGATCCGTCGCGCATATATGCGTCAGCTTGCAAGATTAAGTCTATTGGGCATTAAAATCAACTCTAATCGTACAACCCCATTCCGAGATTATATCAAGGTCTCGATAAAGAGTATCATTCATGTTTTGCCTCATAGAGCCAACATCGGTTACGCTTGGTCCATAATCAAATGAATACGAATGAAAAAGGTTGCTATCATTGTAGCTACTTATGTTGGCTTTTAATTTTTTTTTTGTTGCATGTAGTTTGACATTTAGAATTCCTATACCTTCATAAAAAAGGGACAGCTGGCATATCTCTTTCTCACTCGGATGAATTCGCCTTGACACTAATAATTAAATCGTTACTTAGCTGATTCAAAGCAAAATCGTAAGGACATTTGTGGAAATAGCGGGTTCATTTGCTTGTATTATTTCACTTTAAATCAATTAATAATTGTTATATTTTTTTAGGTAATGCCAAGAATTCTGAAAATTTGAATCTGGTAAGCCCTTCAGAAGTTAAAATGTTGAATTCCACTTACTAATCTTATAAAGGTACTTTGTAAGCTTTATAAAAATGTATAGTACGTAAACATTCTAAGCACTTTATTAATCTTTAGTTTTGCGTATAGGAGCACTGTGCGCCTGCATTAATTTGCAATGAAAAAAAGGGCTCTTAGATCATGGTGCGGTTACGATCTCCATTGATCTTAACGCGTACCGCTGTATTATTTTGAAGAATTAAGGCCCACTGATACCACCAGCATTTAAAGCGCACCAATATATGCCTTTTTCTAGATGTAATGGATTCTGTATTGTGAATTTGTCTCACTCTATATGCGGCTAACTTTTTAATAAACAAACTCTCAAAATCCTAAATTATTGAATGATTTCCAAAGCTAATATGTTTGTAGTATTTTAAAGTCTGAATATATTTACAATGATTTTCTAGAGTATACTGATCATAAGTGTCAAAAAGTGAGAGGATACAGAAGTTTTATCGGGCTTAAAAACACTCCCTTTAGTAAACAGCTAATCTCAATTTGGGAACAGTTCTTTGTTTGACTAATAAGTAGACATTAACAATTCGATGGTGTGTTATTGTAAAATTGACACAACACCATTATCGAACTTGTGCGATAATGTAATCGAATTGACACATTTCTTCGTCAAATTGACACAAATTATTTCGTATTTATTTTTTTGGTCAATTAGTTACTAATTTTCAGTTATATTTCTTTTTAAGCCAATAAGACCTAATGAAGTTGATGTAAATAAAAACAAATTTATTACATTTCACCCGGCGTTTCGTCACTTTTTTGGTGACTTTTTCAAGGATCGTCTATTTAAATAAAAATAATAAAAGGACAATATTAATACAAAATTATATATTATTTTACATTAAAAACATCAGATTTTTAATTAAATTAAATTGCACAAAAACATTTAACAAAAAACAGTGAAGCACAACTTAAAATTATTATCACAGATTTTGTTATATTGCGGTTCTATAACTAGCGCTTATAGTGTCAATATCTTCATTGTGGTTCATTGTTTTTATTATGTTTTGTTGTATTCTTAGGCTTTCTTTTGTGTATCTCTTCCTCTCCCCTCGTTCAAAATCCAACACTCTCACTTGTTCTGTTTCGAAGGAGTGAGATTTTGAAATCATGTGTCATATTTGTAAATAAGATTGACCTAATCTGTATATAAACTAGTATTTTCCTTTTATTTATTTTACATTTACATTTTAAAGCACTTAACTACAATTTAAATTGTTTAAAGTTTATCTCTTCAAATTTAATTTGTTAATAACAATAAAATCCTTAAACTTACACTTAAGTTTTTCTTTTCAAATAAAGAAACAAATGCAAACTTACTAAGACTTAATGGTCATTCATAAATTTGTCAAAACAACAAAATAGTAAATAAAACTTTTCTTTAGTACTTTATCTTTTCATAAAAATTCCTTTAAATAACTTTTTGTACTTGTGCACAGAAGTAGACGAAATAATCATTTTAATAAAATTTTAAACTAAAAAATAAAATGAAATTTTTGTTTACAAATTTTTAAAGTCAGTATCTGTGTATGTGTGTACGTGTGTCCGTGTATCTGTATCTAAGTTTATCAGTTTTTTCTAGGATGTGCTTTCGGAATTTTAATTAAAACAATTGTTGTTTTCTCTTTTCCTCTGTCTCTAAAAAAAAACTTTGTCTTTCTTTCGCAAAGGATTATAAAGTTTAACACTTAATGCATAAGCAAATTAGTTGGCGAAGGGTTAATTGAAAACCGATGAAAATGAAAAAGAATAGTTTGTTTTATATTTCTTTTTTCATAATTTTTTTGATTAACTAAACAATTTAAGTGTCAAAGAATATTATTTACAACTGGTTTTGAAAAGATATTTTATGAAAAAGTTTTCTCAAAGTGAAATATTATTGAGAAATGGAAATGTGGTATTTGTATATAAAAGTTATGAAGGTTGTGCAAATGGTGACAATGATTTAAAATACAACAGGAAAGAAATACTAATTAAAATATTTGTGATTTTTTGCATTAAAGCATTTTTTTTTAAATAATTTAGTTGATTTTGAGTAACATAAATATCTCGAAAAGCATATTATATTTAAGCCTTCTCCAAGGGTCCACAAACGTTTAGAATAAAATCGAACTTGTATTATTTTATTAGACTTTCATAGACTTCTAAGCTTCAGTTTAACTATGTTCACACAGTCAGAGAAAAAACATGTTTAAATATGGACACCTCCAACAAAACTATTTTTTAAAAACTTTTTTAACATACTGTGTTTAATAAAACATATTATTATTACCGACAACCATATTATGGTTACATTGGTCCTCCATCAAGAATCCACAACCATGTTATGTTTTCCTCCGAACATGTTTTGGTTAAGTATAACTAAAATATGTTTAACAATTATAATAGCATGGTTGGTTTTTAACCATAGCATATTGCTCTTAAAAAAGGGGAAAATACTATTTATAATTTTAAAACCAATTTTTGTCATATTTAAAAACAACATTTTTAGAGGCAACCATAGTATGTTTGTGGCTTGTTGATGGACGACTAATTTCACCATAATATGGTTGTCGGTGACAATTACATAGTTAAATTATAAATTATATGGCTTGCAAAACAAGTGGCTAGATCAAACATCATTAAGCAGTTTCTAAATTACATCATACAATTATCTCCTTACAATAAAGTTTAGTTAATTAATGAAAATAAATCAAAAAAGCTAAAGTTTCATCAACTACCTGGTCATGCTCCGTTTCGTGTGCCAAAGGCCGTTGCCATAGGATCTGGACGATTGATTGGTATGCTGTAGCAGGTCCTGCAATAATGGGGCTGCCATCTATCACTCTGATTTTAAATAACAACGCCCCCTGTGCATCTTGGTCCATGTAGTACGTACGTTCCATAGTGCCATGCACGTTCCTGCATTGGCCAACAAGTTTTTGTCATAGGACCCAGTACATTGTCATCATGGCTTGTATCAGTTCCTTTACAATCGCTTGTTATTCATGGTAAGTAGATGATTGGTCGGTAGCAGGTCTTATGCTAGTGGGACTACCATCTGTCGTTGCTTAGAAACAACGTCCTTTGCTAGTTTGGTTTTGAGTCCTCCGTGGCAAAGTTAGGTGGAGGCATACCTGGTATCCAACAAAATTTCAAATGATAGTGATCTTGAAGTTTTCTTGATTATTTGATGCCGAAGGTTTACCAGAGCTCCTATCTACCAGGTGGCACGTGGGTCAATAGCCGCCAATAGCAAGGCGCTGTTCTGACTATTGTCCTCAATAAATATTCTTTCTGTGGGAAATGCTTTCTGCTTTACTCTTAGAATGGAGTGGCTTTTTCAAGGCCCGAACTTACAAGAGAGTTCAACGAAAGACCGCATTTTTGATGAAGATGTACTTTCGAGGATCAAGAAGTTGCTGTGGTTAAATCTCAAAACGTGGTCTGAGTTTTTATAAACCGCCAAACACTATCCACTTGTGGAGGGCACTAGTTGCGAGGACAAATCATACCTATCCACTGTTGCTATGCGGACAGCTGGAGAGTTTATAATTTCTATTGGTTTATACACGCATTACTACCTGTATTAGCCGAGTCCACATGGGTTCGGTTGGTAACGTTCAACACTGATAGTATTTTTGATTTGTACTTTGAGTCACAGTTAGGCAATATTTAAGAACGTTTTTTATTAAAATTAAGCGACAAATTCCTAATAATACTGCATGTGCTTTGTCTACGTCATCTTTTTTAGACCTTTAAAGAAAATATTTAAGGATTTCTATTTCGATTGTCACGTCTTTCTAGATCGACAAGAAAAAATTAAAGTCAAACGAACAAGATCTGTTATATTAAGTAGGCGAGGTAAAACTTTAAATCAGTGCTGCGGAGTCGTCAAAAACAGTCCTAACTCCGATTCCAACTGCTGAAATTTGTTAAGTCCGACTGACTCCTGACTGCAACTCCAACTCCTGCTAAATGTATAAGAGACTGGCCAGTATTTGAGTTAATACTCCTTTTTTAATGCAGTACCTTTTAGATGGTTAAATATAGCAAGAAAATGGTTCAGGAGAAATTTCAAATCGATATTTTAATTCGAACACATGCCGCATTGAGTTTTAATAAAGTTATTTACATATGTAAAGTAGACTGGTCTTTATTTTCTAACTTCATAATTTTTAAAGCAGACCTTCTTAAAATTTTTTTATTTTGAAAAATATTCGAAATTATTTTTTTAAATTTTTTATGCCGATAAACTTTGGAGTCGGAGTTTTTGTTGGTACTTCGACTCCGTTACAAAAATATCAACTTCGACTCCGACTCCGTTACAAAAATCTCAACTTCGACTTCGACTCCGGTACAAGAAAATCAACTTCGACTTCGACTCCACAGCCCTGCTTTAAATAACACGTTTTCTAAAGAATTTTTTTATGAAACAAGTTTATTAGCATCGTAGTGGTGTTCATCTTTCTGTATTACCAGCATTTCTGATCTGCAAATTTGTGAGTTTCCGTTCCATCCCGTTTGAGGATTTCGTTTATGTGGCTCTGAATTAAAATGAATATTAATGAATCAAAATGCTTATTTTTTAAAGAAATATGCCATTGTGTTCTTTTAAATGATTTTGGTATATTATTTTACAGAGATAATATTAAGGGATGATTCCGAATTTCTTTTGCAAAGAAAATCTCTTAAAGTTTCATCATAAGAATAATAATTTTTTAAATTAAACAAATCTACGCACTAGAAAAACAAATAACTTTCTTATAGAAAATATTTCAAAATTTAAAAATTCCTGAAGAAATTTTAAATTTCTAGTAAGTTGTTAATGTAATACGAGTATTATAATAATTAAATGTTCTCCTTTTTAATCCCTTTCATTTATATGCCATTAAAAAATAATAAATTTAAAAACGATTTATCACTACTTTATTTGTGTCCTTAATAAATTTGCTGAATATATTGTTTTTATTTTGTAAGTACAGTGCACTCTGGAAAACGTCAACTAATTAAAACCGCGGGTGTTGACGTTTAACAAATTGTTGACGTTTACGAATGTAAAATTTTTAAATAAAAAACATATCGATAATGCGCTTTTAAGCGTTTTTAATAATTATAAACTAAATCCAAACATAAACAAATTCAAAAAGGAAATAAAAAAGGCATTCAACCTGACTAAAACCATAGAAGACAACTGGAACTAAAAGAATACATTTTAAATGAGATCATATTTTTAATTTTACATGCACACATATGCATTTAAAAAAAATCTGTTATTTTTTTCTGCTGTTTTTTTCTATCCAACACTTGGAAGAGAACCTTCTCTCTTAAACGTCTTAATACATTTAAGTCATTTTGCTTAAGATTCTCGCATTGAGCCAGGGTTGTTAGACTTTTTTCCTCAAAAATCGTCAAAAGTTTTAACAAAATTCGTCAAAATCGTCACGAAAATTAAACAAAATCGTCAACAAAACGTCAAATATATAATTTTTACAAATTAAAGACAATTTATTGCATGGATTGGTTCGAAAATATAAATTTTTAACAAGAAATTCTATTTATGAAGAAGAAAGTGATATGGTTAAGATTTATTCTATTTATTTCAGCAATTGTGCTGAATATATTTATTATTTAAAAAGAAAACATAAGAAAAAATATATTTGCATAAATGCATAACAAAAAGGTGCCTAAACCCACGGATTCTGTCTATATCAACCGACTTGAAACCTTTTTTTTACGTCCAATATTAGTTCCAAACTAATAAATTTTTTTTCTCATTGCACTCATTTTTCTACACAACTTCTTATTAAAAAGTAACTTCTTACTTCCTAACACGCAATTTTACTAAGAATAACTTACCCAACAGAATTAAATGGGATTTGCCTTTTTACACACAAATAGAAACATTTTTCACATGTGATTATGACTCAATCGAAAAATGCATTCGTATGTGGCGACGCAAATCGAAATCATAAAAACGCAAAGCGGATTTAACAAATTTTTTAAAAACGGACCAGATAGGACTGACGCAAAACGGGGCTCTAGTGTATATTTTTTGCAGTACCGATGGCATTTCTATAATTGTAGAATTTAACTTACTAATGCTTCTAATGAATGGGGGAGGAATTTTTTTGTTTAATTTCCAAAAATTTTTATATTTCGAAAAATTGATTTTTAACTTTTGGACTGTTTTCAATATAATTGTAAATATTTCTTGTGTGTTTTATCGATGCCAGAAAATCGTCATAACACTTTTACTTTTAGTCAACAAATCGTCAATTATTGTATTTTCTCAAAAAAATCGTTAAAATGACGAAAAATCATCACATCTACCAAACCTGCTTGCCAGATTAAAGTGTTATAAAATTGATGCCTGATTAAAGTTTAAAATAATTTATTCACGGGACTAAATCGTCAAAACATTAGTGACTCTACATCAAAAATCGTCAATCGTCATTTTGGTAAATTCATCTAAAAAAATCGTCAAAATGACGTAAAATCGTCACATCTGACATCTCTGCATTGAGCCCAATCCAAAGCCCTGTTAAATATTTCGACGGCTTCGCTTGGTTTTATTGTCTGCACATTTGTATCTAAATCGTTCTCCTCATCATCGATCACTTCCAACTCCTCAATTTCACACGAATTAGAAACATTATCCAGGTGGATCCCCAATTTCTGAATTGATTTCATAAAATAAATGTGTGTGTGTACAAATGTGCGTATTTTAACTGCTGCTAAATTCGAAATTTTATTTTATTCAGAGTTGACGTTTCAGAGCTTTATGGGTGGGTTGACGTTTTAGAGTAGGCAATGTAAAAAAAAAAGGGTTGACGTTTTGGGATGTTGACGTAAACGAGTGTTGACGTTTTCCCGAGTGCACTGTATATCAGACTATTGCACGTATGAGTGATATTTTCTACTTGTATTATTTCATATGAATTAAATATTACGTATACGTTTCTGGTTAATTATTGAGGTTAATAATAATTATGTTTATCGCAAATAAAATTTTCAATCCTTTATTGTTTATTTTTTTTTTATATGTATTTGTCATTTAAAGATATTAACGTTTAATTATTTGTTTGTTTATTCAACTCATTAAAATGAAATTTTAATTCACAACACGTTACAGAGCAATGGTTCCCAAATGGGGAGCCGCGAGCAACAGTTCCCTAATGGTGGTCTTAAGAAGGTGTTAAGAAAACGTTTTTTTTTTATTTTAATAAATATTTCTTATTGTTTTTTGTAATTAAGTTACATTAGATTCCCTAAGACAATCAAGATACTAACTAATAATTTTTTTGTAATAAATACATCTGTGGAAAAGAGAAAAAATCACTTAAGTTGACTTAAGCTACCTTTAAGATCATGCGACCCCGTTCAAGAGTACACATGGGCAAAGTTTCAAATATTTTGTACAATTTTTAAAGAAGTTATAGCAAAATGACTTCTGTTTATGTTTTTTTAATAGCCAATAACATTTGCAATAAAAACTTAAGTCTACTTTCGATCTGAGACAGGAGGAATAGTAAGGAATAAAAACCTTAAAAAATTATAACCGCAGAGAAGTCATTATTATCAGGTGTGTCATAGAATTCTATTCCTATGAAAAGTGAAATAAATTCTGTTTATTGCTTCTTATGAAAAAGTTAAGAGAAAATAAAGGGTCGCCAAATTTTAATGGCCGATGTTGATTTTGCATAAAACACAAATTATTGAGGAAATTGTTGTAATTTTTTATTATGATAATATTGGTATGGTTCAATTATGTATGGAACAAAATATGCGCGAAATGGTCCAAATTTTTGATGACGCTGAGGCATAATTGAGGTTCAATGCCGTTAATGTGCCGAATTATCTCAACCTTTAGAATTGTTTGAATTGTTGCTGGCTTATCGACGTACACCTTTTCTTTCAAAAAACCCCAAAGCCAATTGACATCGCTACCACGTGAAATAACACGGCCATTGAGTTTGTCGCGAAAACGAGCTATTGTTTCGTTAGCTGTGTGGCAAGTGGCACTGTCCCGTTGAAACCACATACCGTCCACATACATATCTTCGAATTCCGGCCATCTCACAATAGCCCATAAACCATCAAACAGTCTTTATTTGTGGGTGCATTGGTTTTTTGACAATCACTCTTAGGTTTTCATTCGCCAAAGCATTTAATTTTATTAATTTAATTTTTCGGAGTGAAAACACCTTAGTTTTTTGAATTATGCTAAACTAAGCTGTTCCGTCAAAATTTCGTATACATAATTGGTTTTCCGATTAACTTATCCTAGTTTATCTGCACGCAGAGAAAAAACATGGTTGTGGTAAACATATTCTAAGAGCAACATATTATGATAAGATTAATGATTGTAGTCACCATATTATGATTATTATTGAAACCTATTATGACTAAATATACTCGTAATATTACATCATAATATTTTTCCCTTAATCATATTATTATTCTGTTAATCATACTAAGTCAAGAAGTAATTAAATTATTGTCATGTTAAACATAATAAGCTAAGAAGCAATCATATTATTATCATGTTAATCATAATAAATTAAGAAGCAATCATATTATGATGCAGCACCTTTCATAACTGTCATAAAAATATAAAATAAATTAAAATTTTCTTGCATCGATTTTTATTTTGTGGCTTTTTACAATTTTTCTTAATGTAAATCAAATAGCGGAGTTCAATAAAAGGCTTGCAAAAGAGAAAATCCAAAATCTGTTGTTTTCATGGGCAACCGCGTTTGTCCATTTTTTCTTATTTTTCTTTTCCGATTTTGAGATGTTGATGCCATATTGCCTAATTTTAATTGCTCTTTACATGTTTCTAAAAACTTTTGAAAAAAGTTGTATTAATTCCGATTTTTTAACGTGGTGGACAATACCTATCCCATAGTTTAATCTAGAATGGGTTTTCGGCTCTCCTGAAAATTTTGTTTTAAGACATACGCAGTTGCCCAAGAAAACAACAGAAATATCAAAACACTTTTATAAAATATAACGAAATCTCTATGTGTTTTGTTGTTGGATTTTACAAAAAAACTACGATAATTTCCATTTGCACTTTTAAATCACTAAACTGAATGAACTCCGCTAATATCTTAATTTTTTTAAATTCTTTAAACATATTTTTTTTATGGGAATTTTTCTTTAAATTGTTTAACCGCTCACATATAAAATTAACGACACAACTGATACAAAATTATTTTACAAATGGCGCTAACATAATATTATTAGAGTAAAAATGGTTTGATTGCATCTTAAACATAATATGATAAATGTTTAGAAAGTTATCATGTTATGGCTATTAAATATCATTATATTGTTGTGAATAATATAATATGTTTTGAAAGTTATCATAATTTAGTTGTTAGAAAAATAATTATTTTTCGGTCAACAATACTCAAATTAATAATTGCGATAAACAGTGATTTGTTTACAGTAACTATAATATTGTTGATATTAAAGAAAATTAACAATTATTTGTGTACGACAACAATATATTGGTTTATTAAACATAGTGTTGTTTCCCTAACCATGCCCAACCATATTTTTTCTCTGCGTGTGAGAACTCTAAAGCCCAGCCTAAGTAGAATTGCTATTTCGATTGATTTATTAAATAAAAATGTATATAGAACTAAGTCAAAATGAAAGAATAAATATTATCCCAATAAAAATTTGTTCTTCCAGCGAAGCAGGTTTGTAAGGGAGTTTCGCTTACCATCTCGCTTACGGAAGGCATGCTTTTGAAATGGTGGGTTCCCACTTTGAAGCAATAGATTTTTGACACAAAACGCGAGTTAACTGTTTGGGGAGAAACAGTTTTTAAATAAAACAAAATATATAAGTATTTGTTTTCTGACGTTCTTTAGAACGTCTTATTTATTTTAAATGAATCTTAAGACTAAATTTTTAATTAAAAATAATTTTGTATTTGTAAAAAAGCTAAACTATGGGAATAGAAAATTGTAATATTATATTTATTTTAAGCGTTTAATATTACTGTCTGGAAAAAATGTGGGAACATAAAATATAAATGTAATATGATGTTGGTTCCCTACACTTCTACCAGCCAATACTATTAGACAAAGGAGTGAATATGTAACTCCTCCACCCCTTGTTTGAAATACTCCTGGATTTCATTATACTTGATTTTTCTTATGGTTTTTAAATAATTGTTTTTTTTTAATTTATCAATATAAAATAGATTTTAAACTTTAAGTGTTATTATAATTTTTATTTTGTCAATATTCCATTGTAAATATACTGCATTTTTCCAGTTTATTTTATTTTTATAAAAATTTTATCTTAAATTTAAATTATTAGATTTTTATTATGACTTATATTTTTTTAATATTTCTCCTACTTCATTTGAACCTGATAATTCGGCTCTGCTACCTCTAGTTGCAACATTTTCTTTAATGGTTACCTTTACATTATTTCTTTTAATAAGGCAATACAAAACTACAGATATCACAACGATTATAATTACTAGCGTTGCACTTATACCATAAGAAACTGTTTTATGAAATTTAAGCTCCTCAATTTGCTTAATGTTCTCAAAATGCTCTGTTATGATATTAGTAAATTTTGGGTTAACATTTGATATACTTAAATTCTCAAACTTATTAAAGTTTGGATAAAAATATTTTTCTTTTATTATAAATTTTTTGTTGGAAAATGTTTGGTTGCGAATTGTTATACTACAATTATTAAAATTTATAAAAAAGTTTCCTTCCAATTTAAATTTTCTATCATCACAATCTTGATTCACCTTTTCGAAAAAAACATTCTTTACAATAATTGTTTCCTCGTCAAGACTTAATATAGATGTAATGTTATTAAAATTAAATTTACACGTATTATAATAAGTACAATGATTAGTTATTTTCAATTTCCTTAAAGGTACGTTATCTTGATATGCAAAAGTTTGGTTATCAATTTCGACTATGTATTCGTCATTTGCGTCTATTTCAATTTTGTTTTTGTTTGGAATAGGTGTAATCATTTTTAAATCAGTTTTAATGTAATTGTCAGGAATTAGTACCGCGATAATCAAAGAATGATCACTATAAGTCATTATGCCTACTTTCAACATCCTTAGCTTATAAAAATCAATTTCAAACTTCTCTATTTCTTGTGTAGTAAACATACTTGGATGTATAATATTACTTTTTGCTGAAACTACATTATCCTGAATCTGATCTATTTTATGTTCTAAGGTTTTAAGTTTTGTAAGTTGGTCTAAGTAAATTATCTCCTTCACTATTTCATTATTCGTGTTCTTTATCTTCTGCAAAAATATGCTTATTTCCTTTCTATCGTTTTCCACCGCAGTTTTCAGATGATGCAGTGATTTGTTCATCGAATTGTTGATTATTATTTGTTTATTTAAAGTCTCGATTGAATTGTGTGAATTTTGTTCAGTAACGGAAAGGTGTTCCAGAATTTCTTGTCTATCATCATCATCCATTGTCCCGAAGAGCCATTTGTAGACCTTTCCTCCTATATTTATCAAACCTCTTCGTTTCCTATTTTGAATTGGTTTAAGAGTCTTGATCTTAGATTCTATTAATTTAATTTCATTTTGCATAATTATCTCTTCATGTAAAAGTAAATGTTTTATGTTTCCCTTTATTTGGTTCAATATTTCTTCTATTTCGATTATGTTTATGACATGTACAAGAGTAGTCGTTTTGTTGACAATTTCCACTTCGCCTATTCTTATTTTGATGAATCCGCCGTCTCCTGTTATTGGATTAATCCGTAGAGTGGATTGGTTCAGCTGAATGTTCATCAATAACAGAAGCATCAGTGATATTGTCTGAAAATTTGAATGGTCTTTTAATGTTTGATACATGAACATTTTCTAAAGGTTTTTTAATAAACTTTGGTTCTTCTTTATGCCTTAAGCTTTTATAATTTTTTATAAAACCTACGTTCCTATTTTCTACATAGTTTTCACGATATTTATTTCTTTTTTGAACTATTTTGAATTTAGCATTTTTTAGTCTCTCTTTTATAATGCTATGATCAATCAATTTATTTTGAACATCTAAAGGACTGCATTTTATTGTGCTATGATAATTACTATTGTAGAATTTTATTGCTTTAAGAATTTGGGAATTTATTGGGAGTTTTTCTTCCAAATTAAAAACTCTGATTTTTTCTGTGACTGTATTATTGAATCTTTCAATATCCGAATTACCGGTATGGCTGTTTGGTTTTGTAAAATGATATTGGATTCCCTCTTGATCAAGGTAGTCCCTTACATTCGCATTATTGAATTCATTATCTAAAACAAATTTAGTAATCTTACCTTTGATGGCTAAAAATGCTCGAATTTTACCAACTAGGGTTTGACTGTTTCTGTCGTGCAAATGGAATGAAATTACATGTTTTGAGAATTTGTCGATAAAAATTATAAATGAATGTTTACTGTTTACGTAAGTATCGACGTGAATTATTTCATTCGTGGTGGAAGGGGTTTCAGTTATTTTGAATTTTGGTTTTATTGGGTTTCTATCGTATTTAGCCCCGGAACAAGTTTCGCAATTATTTATTACTTTTTGTACGAATTCTTTCAAATTAGGGTTGTATATTTTGTGTTTAATTTTTTCGTAAGTTGGAATTATGCCAGCATGGCCCGTTTCGAATTTGTGAAACAATGCTATTTGTTTTTTTAGGTCGTTTTCCTCAACAATATCTTTGGCAAATTTAGAACACTTAACAAATTTAAAGTTCTTTTTGTCAGGAAATTCTTCTATCAACTTCAGTTGAACCTTGTAATATTCGTGATCATTCAATTTGGAAAATATTCCTATTTTTCCTTTAGCAACCTCCCTTCTTAAAATATTTGAAATATTTTTATTCGCGATGTCGTTTCTGTCTATGTAAATTCGTTTTTTACCAAAAATTGTTTCAGTGACTACCTCCTTAACATCTAGTATTATAATTTGAGTTTTAAAACGATTAACCACCGTATCTAATATTGGAACACTATCGCCTAGATCTTCCTCTTGAGAGTGTATGGTCTCACCGTCTTCTGACTGATCAACCAACAAAATTTTCAAAGTAGTAAGTACTTTGTTACAATGGTTTTTAAAGTTCTGAACAGAGCATATAGAAAAAAATGGATCATTCTTTGCCCATTCTATAATATAAATGCCATTATTGTTAGCTCTTTTTTGTAACCTTAAAAGCATTTCACCGAAGTTTGATGTTTCGTTAACTAAGTCAATACTTATAATACTTTCAAATTTGTTATACATTCTGATCTTGATGTTTGTAACATCTTCAGTTTTATAAAAGATTTCTGATTGAATTCTTGAAACTTTCTCATTAAACTCTCGTAAACTTTCGATTGAGTTTTCATCCAGAGAATGATCAGTGTGTACCAACAATGAATCTTGATCCCCTAAATATATGTCGTTTATTTCGAATTTAGCTTTTTCAAATATATTAAATAATTCATTTAGATTCCTTACTTTTATTGTACGGCAGTAATTGAAGATTTCCGCATAGGTCCTTCTCGGTCTGTACTCTTGTAGAATCCTTGCTTTAATTTCCTCCCAGGAGGCATTGTTTGGTAGTTCTCTCACCCTTTTACCAGCATTTCCGAGAACTTTTTCGTTTGCCACAATCCTAATGCAGAATTGAGCCAGAGTTTCATTGTTCCTGCAGAGAGCAAGATTTGCCTCAACGGCATGTATAAATGCTCTTGGGCTATGCCTTTCGTCAAGAGGCTTTAGACGCCGGAACTGTTCAATGACGTCCTTGGCCGTCATATTAAATCCGAACTCATCGTTCAGAGGATATTGTTGTGGGGGTAGCTGTTGTTGTTGTGTTTGTTGTAGATTAAGTTCTTGTAATTGTTGACGCTGTTGCTGTTCTTGTTGAGCTTGTTCTAGTTGTTGCTGTTGTATTTGTTCCTGTTGTTGTTCTTGCAACTGCTGTTGCATTTGCAGCTGTTGTTCTTGCAACTGCTGTTGCTGCTGGAGGATTTTTTGTTCTTGCAACCGCAGGACCGCCTCTAATTCAGCGATCTTTTCCTGCATTGCCCGGTCGTCTTGCTGTAGATCCCTGTTTACATCGAATCTACTCATCTTTTCGCAGTATCTTTTAACAAATATCACTTTGTTGTTTTTAGTTTGAACAATTCAAACGTTTTATAAAAAAAAAAATATGTTTATTTATTTTTCCTTAAAAAATTTTTCTTTCTTTTCACAAATATTTTTAGAGTTCTCTTTCTAATTTTTTTCTTGTTTGTATAAATAAGGATTTAACACTTTACTTTTTCTCAAAATTATTAAATATGGGTTTCTTTCTTCTCACAAATATATATTCTTTTAAAGTTCTCTTTCTAATTTTTGTTAATTTAAAAAAAAGGTTTAAAACTTAATTTTTTCCAAAATTATTAAATATGGTTCGCGAAACCGACTGCGCCAGTTAACTGTTTGGGGAGAAACAGTTTTTAAATAAAACAAAATATATAAGTATTTGTTTTCTGACGTTCTTTAGAACGTCTTATTTATTTTAAATGAATCTTAAGACTAAATTTTTAATTAAAAATAATTTTGTATTTGTAAAAAAAGCTAAACTATGGGAATAGAAAATTGTAATATTATATTTATTTTAAGCGTTTAATATTACTGTCTGGAAAAAATGTGGGAACATAAAATATAAATGTAATATGATGTTGGTTCCCTACACTTCTACCAGCCAATACTATTAGACAAAGGAGTGAATATGTAACTCGCGCTCTATGCAACGCATATAAAAAGTGGTGCGTGTAGCTATTAGATTGACCTACTGAATGTTTTTTACAGTTATTTTTTAGTATTCTCCCTTACAAACCTGCTTTGTAGTAAGGGAATGCCGAATGCTCTTGAAATTTTATTTGTTTTTATAAAACTTGTTAAGAGTTCGTTCACTTATTTTACTGCATCTCTGGATGTCTTATTGCGTGGCGCATAATTGTGCGCTTATTTTTTTTGAATGTACTGTTAGTGCTTCGCAAAATGATTAAAATTTTTATTGGGATGTTTGATTTTTACATTGATTTCCTAAGCATGTTAATACATAAATATTTTAAATTCCCACTAAGTAAGCAAACTTATGTATTTTTCAATCGAAGTAGTGCCACATTAGTTTTTAAGTTCAAACCACTTTATGTAGAAGAAATTAAGCCGGTTGCAATGCAAACGAAGAGCAAAACCATGTTTGTGGTTGTTTTTTATTGCACAACAGTGCCATACTTTATTTGAAAGCAAAGATTTTTTAATTTTTGGGGATGAACAAAATCGTTCGGAATCTGAAGAACCTTGAACCAAATCGATGGGAATTGCAAATACGGAAACCAAACAATTCCGATCGGAATGTGTGATATGCCTGTATTTTAGATAAGAAGTAACTTTAAACAACGTTTCCTTTAATGTTTAAAATTGCTCTCCTGCAAAACTCAAAAGTTAAGCTGAAGGGACTTTTTTCTTATTGCCACATACAAATATATTGAATGTATTAAACAAAAACTTTTTAGCATTAAAATTTATAGTAAAAGCTTTTCAAGCCCTTTATGTATACATTTGCCTTTATAACTTAGGATAACTTATCAATTTAAGCAATTATACCTTAAATACTTCCCTTTATAACTTTCCATTAAAAAAAAAAACAAAAAAAAACAAGGAGACCTGGTATGTAGTGGTAGTTGTTGTTGTTGTTGCCATTATCCTGGTACCAATTAACAAGCAGAAAGCATTTACTTTTGTTTACCTTTTTCTTTCAAAATTGTTTCCTTTCAAAGATTCAATTTGTTTTGTACACTTCGTTTTTTTCATAAGGAAATTATTTAAATGTTGTTCTTTTGATTCCCAAGAAATTATTTGAAGTCAGAATTTTTCAGCTTTTATTTTGTTGAACGCAACCTTAAATACAAAGAGTTAATAAAAATAACTTTTGTATTCTCTTTTCCAAACTCCATGGAGATGTGTATCTCTATTGAAAAGCCGTCTAAGTGTTTTTCCACCAAATTTTATAAGCTTAATTGTAAAAGTGCTTAAAGCGATGAATTTTTTAAGTTTTAAGTATTCGTACAAAATAAATCTATTGCTAAAATAGAACACTTAACATTGTTATTCCTGCTTTTGAGCGACGAACCTTTTTAATGAAATTGGTAGAACAAAAACCTTTTTCATATCTAAGATTTTGTTTTGTTGTGCTATTTTTATTCTTGATACATAAATACACTGATACTTATTGTTGGGAGATAAGCTCGTTTCTATAGTTGCTTTCGCAACGTCGAAAGAAAGCCAGCAAATAAAACTACTGACTGAATGAGAATTACAAACGCTCAAGTCTTTTTTGCAACGATAATTTAAACTTCATTTAAAAACGTCGACTACGTCCTACAGTGGTCCGGACGAAACACCGATACGTTTCGTGGAGTGTGGACTGTATGTAGTTGTGGATTTGGGCTACAGCTCCAGAATACCTGCCAAGGGTCAAAACACCTTGCTGATACTCCCCGAGAGAACGCCGATTCCGTTTCTGGGTTATGTATGTATATAAAGTGTATAGGATGGTTTCGGGATTTAGCGCTAAAATATCAACCAAGTATCCAAACAAATTGGTGATATTATAAAGACTGGAAAGAGAACTAGAAAATGGCACAATATTTTAACGAAAGAAAAACACTTCTTACCATATAAAAACACTTTCCTTGTTTTCCGAAACGTTAAAAAGTATCCATTGATTTGGTGCAAAAATACAAATAAATCAGCCGTCTAAAATGGCTTTTAAAACAACGATTCGACTTGAACATTTTTAAGTTACAGCAATAAAAAAATACATACAAGTTAAAGAAAACGTTAAAACACAATACACGATGACAGTTGAGTTTAAGTTTAAGGTAAAAAAAAGAAAAATTATCGACACAAACAAATTGCATAAAATGAAAGTAGACGCATTTTCAAAAGGCAATTAAAGAACCCTGTTTAGCTTAACCATAGGTGTTAGAAGCAGCCCTTACGAAACATATTAAAGATGAAATATGATTAAAGGATTTGAAAGTTTAGAAATTTTACAATAATTTATAATTCGCCATAATGGCCTAAATAATATTTTACAATTGTTTAAAAAAAATGCTGGTTTGTTTAAAACAAAACAAAAATTTAAATTCTCTGTTCATTGATTCGTCATAACTGTACAGTAAAAATCTGAATTATAAGCGGATGCCCACATCAGTAATATATTTTTCTTGTAATTATTTTAAGACACATGACTTTACCACTTTACGACTACGTTGTGAATACCCCATATTTTTCTGATATATATTTAATTGAGCTTAAAATTGTAAATTTTGTTTTCGGAAAAGTGTTTTTGTGAGAAATTGCGCTTCTTGAAGACAAGTGCTGTATATAATAATAAAATTCTTGGGATATTTTAGGGCAAATAAACAACTTAAATGACGGACATGACTTGACATATATTCATTTAAATAACAAAATGATCTTCAAAAAATTAAAGTTACACATTACATTATTTCATTTAATTTAATTTGGTGTCCGAAATGAGGAAGCAGGCAGGTGTTGAATGCTAAAAATAAATATTAGAATTGTTTTTGATAGAAAATTTTGTATATTTAATGAAGTCAAAAAACAAATTAAATTATTCAAAGAATTTAAACTATCCATCAATCAATAAATCCAATGGATTAGAGTTATTCCTAAGCATATGAGAGTCCAAGAGTAGGTATATTTTCATTTAAACAGAGCAATCAACTAAAAAGTTTTAAAATATTCGGTCGGCACAAAATAATAATTTTTCACTTTATCGGCGCTTGTCCTTATTTGCTGTACTAGAAAAAACTATTTCGAAAACATGAATGTAAAGTCTTCTTTAGCAGCTGTATAGTTTTACTGCTCTGAGGGAAATGGACCTGTTCTAGTTCTAGTCTGTAACACATAATATGATAGGGACTTGTCAGTTTAACAGCCTGATGTCCTAGGAGGGGTTTATTGGCACCTTTTTGACACTTTGTATCACGTCACTGAAATAAACGAAATGGACACATTCGGACAATTTCGGTTAAAATAATGACTGCCGTAGATATTGTCCCGATCGAACCCGCACAAAATCCAGTAACATGGCAATAATGTCAATTAAATTTCTTCTGGAGAAACTAATATTAAAATATAAAATATAAATCACAATTCGTTCCTTTCTAATAAACTGCTGTGCAGTGGTCACGAGATAAGTGTTTTAAAATCAATTGACACAAATTCCCCGCAGGGTTGTTACTTTCAAACAAACACCAATTCTAGATTACGCTAATTTCTATCAACATTTTCTAGTTGGAAATTTATTTAGTTGTGAAATTCAAATATTACAAAGCAAAGACTGAATTAATACATCAAGATTCTGTGCGATTTTTTAAACGAGCTTGCTTAACGAAAATGTTGGTGTAAAAAAGTTATTTTTAATGAAAATGCCTTTTAAATGCACAATATGGCCAGCGAAAAGGCCTCTTTAGTTTTGCCTTTTCCCCCTTGGTATTATTAATTGTTGATACTCTGTTTAATGTCCTTTGCTGTGGTTAATAATTGTTTGTAAACATTAAAAGAATAGTGGAAATAAATTTTGCAGAAATAACAACAGCCGTAATAAGTCTTGCCTCTAGACACATGTGTACTTAAATAAAAAACAAGTAAAAGGGCTACATTCGGCTGTGCCAAATCTATAATACCCTGCACCATGAGAAGAAATATTTCAGGAGTTTGGTTTATAGATTTACATAATTATTTTATTTGGAATTAATATCAATAAAATATCATGATTCGTTTGGATTTTCAGGAGGAGGTTTTATATTGAAACTATGGGAAAATTTTTGACCCATTATCAAGCAATTCGGTAGAATGATTCCTAGTATAAAGAAACTATGACAGAAGAATATTAATTCAATAGCATTATTCGTTAAGTTTTAAGGCGAACTAAAAAGTTTTTCGAGAGTGGGTTTTATATGTGGCATAAAGTAAGTTATAGATCGAGCTTTATAAAATTTGGTATTTTAATTTGTAGTCATATGGAACTGCAACAAATAAAATTTAACAGCAAAAGTCTTTGTTGCGGCTTAAGTCGTATTTAAATGATTTTTCAGATTGTGCTTTGTATGGGGCATATGGTAAATTGGGTGCTTTCTAATCTTGTGAAAATATGACAAACTGAGTTTTATTCAAATATTATCACTCATTACGGTTTTAGGCGTACGTGGGCTTTATATAGGGCCTTTGGTAGATTATGGACCGATCTTCACTTAATTTTGTAGTATAATTTCTAGAAATCATATTTGTGTTCAGTTTAGTGAGAATCGATGCATTTGTGTTAGTTTTTATGAAAAAAAAAGATTTTTTTTAGGGATGTTGTTTCACATTTCTGCCCACAACTCCGAATCGATGCTGGATTTCTATCCGTAACTGCTAAAGGTGTTATGATACTTGCTATTTTTTGTATTGGATTTTTTTAGGATTGACTGAATTAAACAACAAATGCGAGAAAGAACAAGAAATACAATTTGATAAAATGTAAACAAAACAAACAATACTGCCCACGTTTTTTCCCCACAAAAAACCGTCATTAAAGTTAAAAATCGCAAAAAAAAGTTAAACCCCGTTTCTTTCGATCAATTAATCTGGAAATGTCAATTTTAAGTTAAAAAATTTTATATTTTTTTTGACAGTCTTAGATTATTTATCGATAACACATGTATATTTGTTTGACATTTCAAGATTTTTTATGATATAATCATACTCTTTACACTTAGTCAGTTTTCCTATGCAAATATATTTGCACTGTTCTCCAATATAGAAAAAATACAAAAAATAGCAAGTATCATAACAGCTTAAGGAAATATAGAAAGAATTTGACAACAGCATTGTTCTTTTCGGTTGAGTCTTCCAAAAGTCAGCGTATTTTTAACAGACGGACATTGCTAAATCGACTCAGAATTACTCAAGGACCCCGAATATATCAACTTGACGGAAACGTAGATGAATATTAAGAAAGTTTCAAACGGAATAGCAAACTTAGTATACCCTCATTCACCATTACCCAGCAAACAATTTTGGAGTAGGAAACCGAGCTTAGAATTAAGCTTTTAAGGCGAAATTTCTTCTAAACTCGATACCCACACATAAAAAAATGTCTCAAGAAAATTTTTAACAACACAGTTTGTTAAAAATTAAGTTTTAGGGCTGTTGCCCTAATTTGATTCAATTAACAAATTTAGCAAAATTACACTTTGCAAAATAGCACTCAATAAAAATATTTAATAATGAAATATTTCTTCATATTTAATAAAAAAATATTTGACATTATTTATACAACTCCAGTCCATTTTTTAATAGCTTTGATAGTATGTGAGTGTTTGTAATTCTCATTCGCTTTACAGTTTTATCTGTACAATGTCTTTAGTTTTTCAAAAGTCTTTTGAAAAAGGTTGTCTGATGATCTGGTCTAACCCTTTCGGCCCGGCTTTCGCATAGCAATGACAAAACTAAATTTTTGATTGGAACCGATTACTAAAGTAATATATAACTTATCGGTGAAAGAAAATCGGTAAAACAATAATTGGGGGCTTGTGTACATAGTTGGTACAAATAAGTACCAACCGTTCGGGTTGTTGGATTTGTGGGGTGTACCATTCGGGATGTTATGTGGAACAAATAAGTACCGACCGTCCGGTAATTAACTTTCAAGCATAATATCATCCAAAAAACCATGCTTCACTTTGGTAGCATTGTAACTTTAAGACTACATTAAATTTGAAGCTGTTAGGGATGTTTAAACATACAGTGGTACACATGATCTAATGTAATGAATTTGGTAATCAAGTGACCAATTTTGGTAATCAAAAAAGTAAGTCATTATTGGCATACCTATATTTTGGTAGTGTGCAATTTTTTTTGCTGCTGAAAGTGTTGGTGGATATCAAAAGCTTTTAAACTCACAAACTATTTTACATTTAACATCATATATATTATATTAATCAAAGACGATAAATATTTTATTTTTTTTCCACATTTTTCATTCAAACCCTTTAATTTTACCCACATGAATCCAAACAGTCAAAAAGGAATTAAAGCTGGATTAAATTATGATGTGCTTAATTAAGCCGAAAATTCTAGTGTTTTAATAAAAATTATATTTATAAACACATTTATGTGGTCTCACGCATTGCAACTCGTTCTCGCCGTTTATAGACACATCGACAAATACTTCAATAAATCAACGAAATATTTTATATTAAATATCGATTATTTACACTTAAATTTGTTCGATAAATCACTCACTGTTGCACATACTCATTTATACGCTTTACATTAACACCTACATACGAACAGACATACATATCGTTAACTTATATGCAAAGAGGCGTAACTAACAAAAATATAATTTTACAGGAGAAGAAAAAAACTTTGTAAAACACAAACTATAAGCATGTCAAAAAAAAACATGTATTTCATTAGACCCCTTTCACACTCGGCAAGTTACTTGCGTAAGTATCTTACGCAACTCTTGTTTGCAGACGTCAGGTAAGCAAAACAAATTTTGTACAGACTTTATTGTTATCGGCAAGTTACTTGAGCAACTGTAAGAAGTCTTTTATTTTGTGAGATAAAAATATGCGGTTACGTAGTTTTGCATTTATCAAATAAACACACTTTTTGTTACGTCTCTTTGTTTTTGTTAAAAAAAACGTTATTTTTGTTCGCAGCAGTGTACAATTTTTAAAAGTCATGTACTTTAATGGCATTCACAATTAAAGCATTAAAGCATTTGCTACGCATTTTTGCATTTTAGCTAACGATATGTATGAATACTACAGTATTCAATTAATCGATGTTTTGTATTAATGAATTAATCTGGTGAATAATTATTCGTGATAAAAATTTAATCGAATAATAATTGAACAATTTAATTTTATTCGGTTAATCGAATAATTTTAATTTTGTGTAGTTTAAAAATGAGACCAAACATTATATTTTTGAACATAAACTTTTTATTAAAAAAGTAAAAACAATTTAACAAAAGGTACTTCATCTAATAAAAGAGGAACAACTTTTACAGGGTGCCCGGAGTTATGCGATGATTGCGGGTTCGATTCCTGCCAGAGCCTCTGGGCTCCTGCAAACAAGCGTAGAGTTTCTCGGTATTAGTGTAGGAAAAATTATGAACATTAACATAAACAAATAATAAATAGCATCAAAGCTTAAACTAATTTTTTTAAATATTCTTTCTAAAAGAGAATACAGTTCAAATGCTTATGTTTCAAACGATTTCTTTCTTTTGTTTTGATAAAACTTGATTCAGAAAAGATTCTTTCACTTATTGTTGACGTTGGACAGGCTGAAAGTGAAGCATTATAAAGCATGTGTTAATTCTTTGCTCTGTTTCTTGCCTTTCCTAAAAATTTATAGTCTTCCATTATAGGTTGGTTTAATTTTAAGGGCCGATGTTGATTTTGAAGAAAACACGAATTACTTAGGAAATTATTGTCATTTCTTTTTATTATGATAATATTTGTATGGTTCAATTACACATGATCTAGGCCGCCTATTTACATCGCCACCACGTGAGATAACAAGGCCATTGAATTTGTCGCGCAAAAGAGCCATTGTTTCGTTAGCTGTGTGGCAAGTGGCAACGTCCTGTTGAAACCACATATTGTCCACATCCATATCTTCCAATTCGGGCCATAAAAAGTTCTTAATCATCTTACGATAGCTAACATCATTCACAGTAACTGCCTGACCGGCCTCATTTTGAAAAAAAAATACGGTACGATGATGCCGCCAGCCCATAAACCGCACCAAACAGTCACTACGCATTGATTTTTAGATAGTCACTCTTAGATTATAATTCACCCAAATGCGACAATTCTGCTTATTGACAAATCGACTGAGGTGAAAATGTGCCTCATCACTGAATCACGAAGTGCACGATATGCATTTTTATTTGAACGCCCATTTTCATTACAAGCCTGAATAACTTTAACGCGTTGCTCGATTGTGTATCTTTCCATGGATCAAATTGAGTTAGTTTGAAATTGAGAAATTACAAATGAAATGCAGTAAAAGCTTGACGTTTAGCTGTGGTTCACATTCAACATCGGCTCTTAAAATTTCTTAAATCACTTTTTGATATTTTTTAACAATTTTAATACTTTTAACAGTTTTGTTAAAGGCTGGTAGAACGTTGTTTGCATTCGTCTTAAAAAAATTATCTTTTTCATCTGATTAATGGTGGTAAAATTCTGTAACAAACATTCTTAAAATTAAATTATTCCCAAGCTCTTCGCTTTCAGTGTTTTTACAATACTATTTTATACAAAGAAAATGTTCCTGAGGTAAGAAACAATAAAAGGGCACTAAACGTACTGACTTATTTTTTATAGAAGAAAAAAAACCAATACTTTTAAAAAACAAATTTTCGATTAATCGATTAATCGACATAAATTATTCGAATTATTCGTTAATCGAAAATAAGCAATTTTAAACTATTCGTTAATCGTCTTAAATTAATCGATTAATCGAACAACAGCTAATCGTTTGTATACCCTAATATATACAATGGTATTTCTGTATAACTAAGTATACGTACCTTTGTGTATATAATTATGTGGTTAAGACAAGCCACGGACAAATACACGCACTTTTATTATAAACTTGTCACACCTAGAAAATTTTGTATTTGACATTAAAAGTTTTTTAAAATATTTTCGCTGTATACATTTTTGGTTAACAAATAAATAAAATTTTTATCAAACAAATAAATGTCATTTAAGGGATTTAAAATAATTAGAATTGAAGTCAACAAATGTGGTAGAAATTTTATTAAAAAAAAAAAATATTAGAATTTACAGACAATTTAAATTGGTGGTTGACTAACGAACAAATGGTGGCGAATTTGTAACCGCATATCTGTCAAATATATTAAAATATGGATCATAATGATGCATTTTACTTATTGTTTGTATTATTAAGGTGGTTAAAGGGAAACGTGGTGAATAGATGTTTTTCAACATAAAATGTTACTATTTTGTTTGACTTTCTAGTATGAGGCAGGGTATTATAAACAAATATACGCATCAGTCCAACTGGTCGTTGGTTAAACATGAACTTTGTTATTGTAAATCACAAAATTCCATACTTTTTTTTTTTATTTAGAAGATAATCGGGCAGTAAAAAAACTTGTTCGATTTCGATTTTAATTTCACTTGTTTTCGATTTCTAGAACATTTCCGAATATTAGCAAAATCCAAATTTAACAAAATTTTTTTTTACATTATCCAACTTTTGTTATGCTTTCAAACATTAAATTTTAAAACTAAGGCGAATTCAATACAAGTAATATCGGTTCCAAGGCGAATTCATGTAAACGGTGGTATCGATACAACAACAAGTAACAACACCAAAAACACAACAATGTATTTTTTTGTTGCTTTCGTTGGCCGATATGTCAAAAACACAAGTAGCTTTTGACATTCCTTTCTCTAATTATGAAAAAAAGAAGCACAGCTGTGTTTTCAACGCCACCTGAAAAATGAATTCGCCTTGCACGTTATGTTTAAACCGTAATAGTAATAAATCATTCCATGTGATAATTGTATAAAATATTATCATTGAATCAAAAATTAAATTGTCACTTGTTTGGTACTGTTTTGAAATTTGCACATTTTGGGTATAAAAAAGGGCAAAAATATAATTTTTGTACTTTTTGGTTAACAATTTATCTTTTTAAGTAATAAAGATAAAATTTAAATTTAAATTGTGTTCTCTTTTCTTTAAAGCTCTCATATAAATGTTGGTACCTTTTGGAAATTCGATTTTTTCTGTTAAGCTAATTTTATTTTTATACTGAATATATTCCCAATATTTGAATGCCAAATTTCAGCTATTTACTGAAAGAAATAAGAAAGCTATAAGGTTTGATAAACTTATTTTTATATTCAGGTGTGTCAGAAATTGAAATTTTGCAAAATGGTATGTTTCAGTTGAAGGTTCCTAAACAATGACCCCCTAACCCATCCCAAAGGAGCTCAAGTCGGATCAAGTCTGAGTTATGTAAAGATATACATACAGATGTTTTTGAATATAATCACATATGTTTACATATTATATAATATGATTATATCTCCTCTTATTTGCTCAGGTTGTCAAAAAGGGGGCGACAGGGGATGCGCATTTATAGATATTCCACAAACTATTAATATAATCGCTACAAATGATCATATTTTATTACACCTCCAAAGCCAGTTTTTAGTTTTTTTTGATACTTTTGGGTCGTCCAGGATTATTTGGCCAGCCCCTGTATGTACGTGTCCACAACACCTAGGTATCAAACATGCTATTCTCAAGTTTGATACCAAATTTCAGCCATTTACGTAAAGAAATAAAGAAGTCATGGATATTTGGCCGGAATTTGCCAGTAAGCAGTGCTTCAAACAGTCGATTTTCTAAGGACAAATTTTCAAATTTTGCAAAAGCACTTCATTTTCCGGAATTGCCAAGGTTTTTGTCCCATAATTTCTTTCGTTTTGATGTCTTGGAATTAGTTTCTCTAGGATTGTATAAACTTTTGGCGAACAGACTAACAACTTTGGAACGCTAAATGTGCGAAGGCCACATTTATGTCCACAAATGCTTTAAAAGTGCAAAGCAACTGAAATATACTCCTTTAGAAAAAGCCAGCCACATGTTCTTAATAAGACACTGGTTTTCAATGAGTTGACCCATTCAATTGCTTTTACTGAAAAGAAAATTCTGCAACTTTTATCTGCTTTTTTCTACAAAATTTTTACTTTTCAATAAAGTAAAAATTTCTAATAATTAAGAATAAATTAAACAAATGAAATTTAATTGTAGACATGAATTTTCCATTTTCATCAGTTTGCTATAAAACAAGTGTGTGTGTGTGTGCGTGTTTTGTTTGTGATAAATTAAATAATTGAAAATTATTTTTGCATCAATTTTAATTTACTTAACATTTTGCCTTAAACTTAATTTAAGTAAACAAATAAAGTCAGTAAACAAGTCAACGTTAATGCCACATTTCATTGAGTATAAAAGAATAAAAACGAAAGTTTACAAACTGCAGAATGTAGAGCCTGACAACAACAATTATTCGCTTGCATCTTTGAGGGAACGTTTAGGTTAGTCAAGTCTTTAAAACAATGCATTCTTGTTGAAATTTATTCGCTTAAAAATTTAGTTTGGCTTGAAATATTTGTTTACTTATTATATGTATCATCAAATAATTTCACAGGGCTATTCTTCCTGCTTAATAATTTGTTGAGCTATTTCCTATTTGAATTTTTTTCATTTAAAACTCATATTCTTCAAAATTCCTTTCTAATACATTTGGAATATTTTGTTTTTCTAATAAAATCAAATTCCCTGAATTAATTTCCCAGGGTATTCAAAGACCATTTTTTTGAGTTTGTTGAAGAGAAGGCAAAGAATAATGGAGGTGAGTTCATACTTTGTTGTACTCGCAAAGTATCCGCGTCGTTTATGCATAGCTGTGTTTGGTTGCATGTTCAATTTTATAAAAAACAACAAAACATTTGTATAAGTAAACTTTGCGCGTGAAGAAGACAAAGAAACTTAAAAAGAAAACTGAAAACAATTTGTTAAAGTAAACTTTGTGTGTGAGAAATAGGAATGGCAAAAATATCGATATATCAAAATATCGATATTTAAAAAAAATATAATCGATATATATCGCCGATGTTTTAAATACCGATATATCGATGTATCGATATTGAAATACGACTATCGAATTCGATATTTTTTAAAGACAGTCTTCATTAAGAACTCAAAATTTTAGCCGTTTTTCAAACAATACGTTTTTTAAGAATTGGAATCATTGCATGCATCATATGTTTTTTTTTTAACAAATATGAAGATCTAAAATAATTGGCATTTAAAAGAAGCAGTGCCGGATAGAAGAAGCAGATTGTCTGGAGTGCACATAAAACAGAGAGTGCTCCTGATGTCCATGTCTGATGTTTACTGGTTTGACTAAAACCAGTTGGTACTTTTGGTGTGCAATTCAAATTTAAAGGAAAGTTGGTACTTCCATGACTTATTTACTTCCATTTAAATTTTTCGTAATTTATTTTTTTTCTTATGGTTTTTTTGTATTCTTCCCTTTTGTTTTTGTTATAATTGAATTTTTTGTTTTGATTAAATTTTTTTGTTTTTATTAATTTTTTTAAATAAAATGAAACAATAAAAAGTAACAATGTAATTACGTACATGTAATTAATTTGTTCATACATATGTTTGTACAAAGGTATACTGAATTTTTTAATTTAGTAATAGTTTCAGCAAAATACGTTCGATATATCGATATTTCGATATTTTTGAAACAATAAATATCGATATTTTAAAAAAATATCGATTCGATATATATCGATATATTTTTTCAACTTGCCCATCCCTAGTGAGAAAAAGTCAAAACTGTACCACGTATTTTCATATTTACTATTTAACAGTTGAAACAAAACATGTTATATGTAGATTTAAAAGAAGTTGCATTTTTAGAAAAATGCAGCAAATTTATTAACTATAAAACGATTTTTTCATTTCTCGAATAAAATTAATAATTCATTGATGCTTAAAAGAGTTTCGTAAGTATTTCTTCAACAAAAATATGTAACTGCGAAAAAAACTCTTAAAGATTTAAAAAGAATTTTGTTTGCGTTCATTAAATATAAAATAAAAGAAGTTTTTACTTTATATATCGTTAGCTGAAATGCAAAACCTCGTAACACTAGGAACAAAATATGTTCAAAAAATAAACGCAATTTTGGCAGATTTACTAAATATAGAACGATAAATAATTTCTGAAATAAAAATAAAAAATTTAATAATGTTTTAAAGAGTTATGTTAGTAACGTACTTTTAAACTATTATTTTCTTCGTAACTTTTTCCCATAGGCATGCAGTAGTTTTGACTTAACTGCCTTTAGATTAAGTGCACTTTTGATTAACTGCACAAAATTAATATTTTTTGCCATTATTGTTTAAAATACCATACAAATGTCTTTTTTAAGGGCACTTCCTATACCTGCACATTTACGATAAATATACAAAATTTTAGGCATTTTAAAGTTATTTTCATACAAAAAATTCATGTTAGCTGCACTTGGACTTAACCCTTAAATGCCTGGTGTATCTTTAAAGATACAACCATTGAAAAAATTCCTGAGGTCACAGTTTTGGCTCAATTTTTATAAAACTGGTTTCATTTTGTTCAAAACATTCCTGTTATTCAGAAAAAAAATATAGTGTACTTATATCTATAAGAAAAAAAACAAAAATTGCAGTCAAAGTAAAAAAAAATATTTTTCCAAAATTTACTTAATTTACTTTTTTTATTGTAATTTTTTTAAAAACAAGTAATACTTTTTTATTAAAAAAAAATCCTAAGGGGTTTCAAAATGTCTTCTGTAGTGAAATAAATTGGGTTGGGAAAAATCTAATAATCGAGCTTTAAGCTGTTACACTTTTATTGGTTGTATCTTTAAAGATACATTGTGCATTCCACGCATATTCTTGATTTACGTTATGCATACTATTTGTACTGCATTGTTGTTCGTTTTCATTTATATTTTACACTTTGCATGAAGAAGTTGACTTGTCTGGAGCATAGTAATAAATCTTTATGAATGTGTATTGTCTTAATTACAATTTTTATGTAATATAACTAGTATTTTTACATAATTTAATTTATAAGATCACTTCTTGAGTTATGGCGAATTCGATAAGAGTTGGTCGAATTATGATGACTGCTGATGACATACGAGAAATACTTTGTAATAGCGAATGTGTAGGTGACGATAGTGACGACAGCATTGGAGGAGGTAGCGATGATTTTAATGGGGAAAACGAAGAAGAGGCGGGAGGTAGTACTGTAAAGGCCACACATATGGAGATAATTGCAGATGCAAATGAGTGTGAAAATCAGAACGAAATCGATCTCAATACATCTGTTCAAGATTTCTTTCTCGACATGATCAATGATGACACTGATCCGGGAGATATGATTGATTTAAATGCAAGCAATATCGAACAGATTGATTCTGATGCATGTTATTTATCCGGGAATATTCCTTCCAGACTAACTAACACTTGGAATAATTTTCCACTACAATTTCGAGATGTAGAAATAAATTGTAAGTCTTCTGAATTCGAGAAGGTAATTTGGAAGAAAGGTAACATTCAGTTTAATGACCAACAAGTAAGGTTTAGAGGTGATAGTAGTTTGCCACAAAACATAATGTCTTTGGATACACCTTATCAAGTTTGGAGATTTTTGTTTCCTGAAACTTTGGAACAACATATAGTTGACGAAACCATAAAATATGCTGGACTTGATGAGACATTTCGATTTGATATACCCGAATTACGGAAATATATTGGAATAGTTTTTTACATGACTTACCACAACCTTCCAAATATTAGAGATTATTGGTCTGAAAAACCCAATCACTCCGTAAATGTAATAAAAAATCAAATGACTGTGCGGCGTTTTGAAAAGATACGGGAATTCATTCATTTCAATGATAAAAATAACCAGCCATCTAGAGAGGATACAAATCGAGACCGTCTTTATTTAATCAGACCTATTATTGACACTCTGAATGCAACTTTTGGAAGTGTGCCCAAACTAAATCGACTCTGTGTTGATGAGCAAATATGTTCCACCAAAATTAAAAGCTACATGAAGCAGTACTTGCCCAATAAACCAAAAAAATGGGGATTCAAATTGTTCGTTCTATGCGATACAACTGGGTATGCTTATAAGTTTGAAATTTATAATGGAGCACCAGAAACACCAGCTCCATCTGAACCAGATCTTCAACCTTCTGCCAATATTGTGATTCGGTTACTAAGAGAAGTACCGAGGTTTCAAAATTATGTAATTTACTTTGACAATTATTACACTACCGTACCATTGGTGGTGTATTTGCGGACACAAGGCATACTTTCGGTTGGTACCATTCGACGTAACCGAATAAAAAATTGCAAGCTCCCTGATGAAAAAACCATGCAAAAGTTTGAACGCGGTACTAGTCATGAATTCATAAGCAACATATATGGAATTGATGTAACTTCACTCTCGTGGAAAGACAACAAGATTGTGAATTTAGTTTCAACATATGTGGGTGTTAAACCTATATCTGATAGTGTTGGAAATAAATCGGCACAATCTCTAACGGTAAAAAGATATGACAAAAAAGAAAAAACTGCCAAAATGATTCCATGTCCTCAAATTATAAAGGACTATAATGAACACATGGGTGGTGTCGATTTGATGGACAGCTCGATGAGCCGGCACAAGATAACAATAAAAAGCCGAAAATGGACAAATAGAGTTTTCTATCACCTTTTGGATATGACGGTGGTCAATGCTTGGTTATTATACAAAAGAATAAATAAAGATCGACCCGGGTTTAAACCCATGCGCTTAATTGATTTTAAATTAGAAATAGCTGAGACTTTATTCACACTAAACTCGACGCAAGCTTCTGTTCGTGGACGACCACGTATTGAGGCAGAAATCTATGAAAAACGCTTCAAACCAAATTCTCATACTCCACCTCCTAAGGACACTAGATTGGATAAGATTGATCATTGGACAGCAATTGATAAGAAGGGACGATGCAAATTTCCGAACTGCGCTGGACAAACCAGGATGTACTGTACTAAATGCAAAGTGAATTTATGTTTAACTGGAGAAAAAAATTGTTTTTATAACTATCATAATTCATAAAACAAGTGCAATCAGGGCAATTATGAATAAAATTCCGTGTAAAATTTCTTCTTTTTCCAATTAGAATTTTAATTGTTTCCCCATTACATGTTTGCTGTTTTTTTAAATTGTTTCCCGGAAGAAATTTTCTCAGAATTTTGTTCAGAATTGTCCTCAATGAATTTAGCAAATGTATAAGTATTATTATTTGAATTTCATCTACTTATTTTTCATTTATTTTTAATTATTTTTCTCAATTTATTTTTAAATGTTATTTTCAGTGTATTTTAAATACTTTTTAAACTTTTTGAAATATATTATTTTAATAAAATTTCTAAACAAAATCTTTTATTTTGGTATGTCTGTATAGGAATCTTAATGACTGGGTAAACGCACAGTGTATCTTTAAAGATACAACCAGTTTTTTATAAATAACTTTAACAAAAAAATTTTTTAAAAAAAAGTAAAAACGCAGTTATTTTCTATTTAAATTTTGACACAATATATATTTTTTTGGAGAAAATCGGTGAGTTTGGGCATTTAAGGGTTAACTGCTCAAAACACATAGTTTCTGTAATTATTCTTCAAAATCCTTGCTTACGTGCCTTTTGTATAACTGCATATTTATAAAATATTTTTTGAGCAGTTTAAAAATAGTTTTATATAAAACATTCACATAAATTTACAATTTGAGCGGTTTATAAAAATAAGAATCTCAAACAAGCCAAGTTGGCTTCATTATAATTCAATTGCCAATTGACATCGCCACTACGTGAGACAACACGACCATTGAATATGTCACGCAAAAGAACCATTGTTTCGTTAGCTGTGTGACAAGCGGCACTGCGCTGTTGAAACCACATATCGTCTACATTCATATCTTCAAATTCGGGCTATAAAAAGTTCGTTATCATCTCACGATTTTGAACACCATTCACAGTAACTGCCTGACCGGCCTCATTTTGGAAAAAATATGATACCGCCAGCCCATAAACCGCTGCAAACAGTCATTCTTTGTGGGTGTAGAAAGGATATCATTTGCTCTTCAAATCTATTACATCTACATGATATCATTTGCTCTTCTTCAAACAGATATCCGGACGTGTTCGTACCGAACAGTTATGTTTACTTATTCGGCAACACTGTTGCGGTAATTTTAACTTTAATTTTAATCACGTGAATTAACTATTGAAAATCGATGGTCTCAAATGCGCTTCACTTTAACCCGTTTAAAAAAATGAAAACTATAGTTATCTATACTCAGCTAGATATCTTTTTGTATAAATTACGGGCATTAGACGGCTAGATTTTACTGTTCCAGCTGCTCAAACTTTCTTTCGCTAAGTAAGCAGAACAAGAAATACGACGAAAAAAAATTGTCGTAATATATACCGCATGTTGTTCTGGAATTGAAACTGATTCCAACAGTTCTTAAACTACTGAAGATCCTAAGCCAAATGATTTGTCATCTGGTGAAGCTGGGCGTGCATATGGATTAGCTTCAAACAAATATCCAGAATCGAAGCAAAGACACCAGTACCTGAAGCCAAGGCGTTTTGGCTTACCGCGAATAAACATTTTGCAGCTATGCCTACTGTCTGTTCAGAAAAAGCTGTAACACGGATACATTTAATGTTTCTGCCTCCATTGGTCGCACATTGGTTTCCGTGTACATAACAAACAAACAAACAAAAAAAAAATACAAAAAATCAGATCTAAGAAAAATATCAGCTCATGCAAGCCATTGTGTTAAAACACACATATGTACTATGTTCGCAAAAGAATATTGCCGCATAAACGGTGAATTAAATTTTTATTTGCGAATAGCTAACACATGAAAACAATTCCTGATTAACGACTCTATTTCCAAATACGATTTTAAGCATTGCCACACTTTTAACCGTTTTACGTTTTGACAACAAAAGTAAATATTAAATAAAAAATAATTTTTGATCTTTTTCATTTAAAAAATAAATAGTTTATATAGTGCTAGTAAATGAATAAATACATAATGCTCCTTCTTCATATGCAAAAACTTTATACATAACAGCCTGCAACTTGCCATTGTTGCTATGTCAAAATTCTTAAAATTTAAAATAGGCACTAATGCCCAATTTTCAGGATTGTATTTAAATCTATATTAAGTTAATTTTCATAAAAACTTAAATCGTATTTAAATACAATTTGGTTTTTTGAGTTTTATTTGAAAAGTCTTATTTAATTAAGATAAAAGTATGGCAGCACTACTAAATTCAAAAAAAAAAATATAAACAAGTGTATTTATTTACAAGGTGGTCTGAAAAAACAGCTGACTGTTAAAGCTTTGCCTGTTGTTGTTGTATTGTTGCGATATTGAGGCCACCTTACTAAGATATTACAATGGAAACTTAAGTTGAAATTAAGTGTACCACATCGGTGACTTAAGTTTCACTTAAGTTTTTAGTGAAGAAGAGAATTTTGTATTTAAAAGGATTTTAAAAATAAATGTGTTTTAATATCAATCCTGAAAATTGGCCATAAGAAAAACATACGTTACCTTTTTAACTCTTAAGTAGGCACATAATTTGTGTGGCACAATCTGCAACCTGGGCCTGGCTGAGACTACTTTTATATGCATGGAGTTTTATGGATGTAACAGGAACATTTTGTTGTCAGATAGAATAATTCTTCGAAAAAAAGTAAAGAAAGAATTCGCATGTGTTCTTATTTATGTATGCTTTTTGATACGTTTCGTTTTGATTTTATTCACACCAGTCAATATAAAATACGATATGCACAAAATTTTTATTTGGCAAATTGCCACGCCCACGGTGTTAAACCCTTGTGTAATACCCAACTTTATCCACATTGTTTAGCACCCAGGGTACCCGGGTACCCATATAGTACTATAATGTATTAATAATCACTATTTTAATGAAACAAAATTACATTTTTTTTCTTTTTACTTTGTTTTGCATAACGGCTAAAATTTAAAATTTTTTATACAGGACTGTATTTTTTAGTATAACACTTGAACATTTTTGGTCATACATGATATGTAAATGAGACTTTTCCGTATTATAATAATAATAAAAATTTAAATTCTTAATACATTTTTTTTTAAGTAAATATACCCAGATGGGTACCAGGTACCCGGGTATTTACACTTTTTTCTCATTTTCTGGAAAAAAGTAGTTTTACTGAGAAATACATACATAAAGTTTCGTTCTAATAGACTTAAACATTTTATGAAAAATACTGAAAAAGGTATACACTTATGGGGTAATAAATGTACCTGATTTTAAACAAATAGAATCTGGGAATTTATTTCTCATGTTGAGTACATTTTATTATATAAATTTTCATGTATTATATCCATAAAAATTTGTATGTCTATTTATGTAGTTTAACTTGGATATCTTCAAAACCGAAAACCAAAACCGAGGCTTTAAATTTTTACGGTTTTTAGGAAACTCTAGTTATTACCACAGAATATTTATAGTAATTTTTTTTAAACTGAAAATTTGTCATTTATTAATTTAGTTGCTTTAAAAAACTTGTTTATGTTTTTGAAAAGTTCTATTTATCAATGGCGAACGTTAGGTAGTAGTGAATTCATTAGTCCCGTGAGAGGGGATTATATAGTAATAACAAATTATTAGTAATAGAAGACATTGCCGATGTTTTTGTACCAAGAACTTTTGGCAGCCAATTTTAGCCACCAAAGTAAAATAGTTAAGGATCTGACACTGATGATAACCATAAAGCATAATGTTGATGTCATTTCGTTGTTATTTTTGTTTTGTCTATGGTTTTCTACATGTATCTTTATGGGTTTTTATTTTTCTTTATCAATATTGTTGTTGTTTTGCGACTTTTGCTATTGTTTTAATCCGTCTAAATATTTAAATGTCCATGCTTTAAAAAGTGTGTACAAGTTTCTGTGTATGTGCGTTTATCATTGTTGTTTTTTGTTCTTAAAAAAATGGAATTTAAATTTTTAATGAACCTTATCAACACATCCTCTTAACAAAAGTGTTTTTACATGTTTCTTGAAATTTTATCAACTTTGTTGTTTTTTGTCTTTGTAATGTTGTCCTGTTTAACATTGTTTTGTTTTAGATTTTCTTACTTAACGAAGGTCTTAGATAAAAGCGGCAAATATTTTATTTAAATTCTTCCTGAAAAGTAAAAGTAAACAAAAAACTGTGTCAACATTTTATCTAATGGAACAAGGCGGAACAGAACTGAGATTAACACGACACGATGTTAGAAGAGAAAGTACCCACAAAATACTCAAAAAGTATTTATTACAGGAAAACCCTTTTTCAAAGGCTTAAGGATATTTAAAACATCTAAAAAAGAGCCTGCAGAAAAACCATTTATCCTAAACAAACATGAGGTTGTCATTTTTGGTTTTAATTTTTTTAAATCATTAAAAAAAACACGCAAACATTTACAAAACATTTTAAAATGCATTTAACAATAACAAAAAAGAAAAAAAAATACAAGAAATGGGAATGCATGTAAAAAAGTTTTGGTTTGCTTTTAAAATTTGTACTTAATATTTTTAATTTATATTTGTAATTATAAGAATAAAAGACAACAGCAAGAAACATTAACAAGTTTTTAATGGAATTTGTATTTTGTACTCACGCCCATGCATACAGCTATTTAGTAATGAATTTACATATAATAAATATTAGATTAAATACATACGCATGGACATTTGTATATGTATGTATGTAGGTAAGTACGTATGTATATGAACTTACTTTCCCTGCAAATAATATTGGACCACATGATCCATTTTAGACAAAACGGACTTCTTGCAACATGGTCCAATGTAATGCAATCATGGGCCATGTCATTGTTAAAAAAAAGTTTGTGGTTAAGCGACATGCTTTCGTTTTCAAACGACATGTCTTCGTTTTTAAACGTTTTCAAAACTAGTCCTCTGGAGTATACCATGGAGTAGTTTCAAAACTAAACCATTGCGCGTATGTATGAACATGGAGTAGTTTTAAGACTTCTTCGGTGTAATACAATATATGGACATCGTAATGTTGAATAGACCATGTCATTGCAATGGTCTTGCGTTCAAGTCCCTTATGGGCTATATTCTCATTGGTGTTCACCCCGGTCTTGGCATCGCTAAGTGTAACAATAGAACATTTGATAAGGTCTGCTGTAAGTGCGTGTTCCAAATCGGAAAAGTAGAGTGTTGCTAGGCAAACACCATATCATGAGCATAGATGAATTTAGGCGATTAAGAGGTCGTAAAATCATGAATATAGAGATTGAACATATAGAGGCATAACTCTACCTCATGATGCGGTCACCTGTATGAATTCGCTTTGTAACGACCATATAAGCTAAAATAAAAACAAACTTAATAAATAATAAATTAAGTTAAAAGTACGTGTTTTTTGTTCGTGTTCTAAAAACAGCCAGTTACTTTTTACTTAATAAATTATTTTTTTAAAAGAAGGCATTCAAATATTCCATGGCTTATTTAAGCAATGTCATCATTGTTGAAAACCAGCAACCTGTTCTTCTGTTTATTTTCAACCCAAAGTTTAAAACAAAACAAACAATTGCCATACATTTTTTAACTTTGTTGAAATTAAAAATTTAATAAATTTAAATTAAATAACAGCTTCAAATTTTCTAACAAAAGTACAAATTTAGCTTGTGTAAATAAATATTTATTTAAATTTTAAGCATTTCATTCTTAACTTTAATTTACAGGCAAAATTCGTTTTTATATTATTTTTTAATTCGCAAATAAAAAAAAAAAAGAAAACTAAATATTTACGTTAAACGAAGTCATCATTTGTTATGCCCATACCACACTGGTAGAGAGGGTATTATGCGTTTGTGCTGATGTTTGTAACACCTAAAAATATTAGTTCAAGACCAAACTTTTAGTATACTGATCGACTAAGAAACATTTTTTGGATCGATCTAACGATGTCTCTCCATCCGGCTGGCTGGATGCCAATGTAACCCTACGTTTCCACATGCAAGTAATTGCTTGCAAGTAGTATCAACGTATTATCAACGAAAAATCGAGGAAACAGCCGATTGGCTGAAAGTACAAAAATCGTGTGAATTTAAGTGAAAAAGTGTGAGTGTATTGAGTTTTTCGAACTTGCAGTTGCATGTGTAAACGGGGGTTAACTTTGTGCGAAAATTACATGTCGCGATTTTTGATATAATTTGTTGAAATTTGTTGCATGGATTTTAATTCGTGCAATGACCAACCCCTTTAAAAATGGCAAGAATCGGTTAATAATTTCATGTAGTCCCCTCCCCATGCAAACTTCTTTCCGGAGTGTCCATAAACCTACTTTTTATCTGTCTATAAAACATCTTTTCATGTTCGCATAAAGATTAACAGCCAATCTCACGATGTCACACGTTAACGTTGGCAGAGAAAATAACATTTAAAACAAAAACAAATCTTAGAAATTGTTTTTGTTTTAAATGTAATTTTCTGTGCAAACCGTGGGATTGGCTGTAAATTTAGCCAAACCATTTTTACAGCAATCTACATCGTCCTACAAAATATCATTGGAATCGGTTCATATTGGACCATAGGTTAGGTTCAATGGGCAGCAGTCACGACGACGGCTCACTTGCGTCCTTATAGCGGTCCCTTTGTGATACTCTTAGCCAGTGACAATAGTCAGCCAGTATCAACCAAACTATTCCCCATAGGTCACCGCAGCCTCGAACCACCCCGACTCCCTGCAGAACAGAGAGATCGATTTCAATCCCACATTAGACACATCGTCCAGACATGGCAATTCCGGTCAACCAAAATGCCTTAACCTAATTTCCCCAAGACCGGGGCATTGACAGAGAAAGCGAAAGACCGTTAGACCATAGCTCCCATACAAATACTTATCCCGAAAATAGCTTTCGATGACATAACTGGCTTATAAAAGTTCGTATTGACATAAAAATAGGCGACAATAATTTTTAGAATAACTTGCAGGAGTAAATGGAACCAACATTAATATTACGAAAGTTGACCGGAAAAACCCCCATTCTAAAATCTTTTATAGATGAAACTATCGAAATAATTTTTGCACAAAGAACTTTTCATGAATCTTAACCCCAAAGTTAGCTTAATATGGTTCTGTTTGATCCATGATCCCCAATGGGATCCAAAAAATGTAGACTTTTGAAAATTTGTTTTTACGCACTGTGGTGTAGGGTAACAGAAGGTCGTACTTGACCGACTACACTTTCTTACCTGTTTTCTCATTTTGTTTTGATGTTAAATTGTTTGTGTTTTGTGTTAAATATTTTAATAACTGTTTAGTTAGATCTGTGCTTGTGTGTCTGCAAGTGCGTGTATGAGTGTGTTTATTTCTTGCAGGTGCTTACAGACTAAAGGTTAACAAGAATTCTTTATAACATTAAATCTTTAATATATATCTGCGAGTGTGAATAAGTGACTTTTGTGTGTGTGTGTGTGGGTGTGTATGCCTGTCAGTATTTGTATAAATAATAAAATGATTTTTTTTTGCTGTCAGCTCCTTTTTTCCTTCTTCACGTTTTTCCTTGAATTCTTTTTTTCTCCTTTAACATTTCTATTCATACACAAAACACTTTTAAATTCTATACATACAGCCAGCTTAAGGATTTTTTTCCTGTTTCAAGCTGTGCAAGAGTGTGAGTTTGTTTAGTATATTTTTTAACTTTAATGTCAAATAGCCTAAAGTCTGGGTCTCTTGGTTGTTTGTATTAAATTCAGGTTATTCTTTCTATATATTTTTTTCCCTATTACCCTCATTAGTTAAGTCACTTGTAAATGTATTATATGTCTATACAAAGATACATTTATACAAACAGATTTAAATATAAAAATATAGTTGCACATACAAAAATTTTCCCTCTTTTTTTTTAAATAAAGAAAGTGAGAATGAAATTAAAAAAAAAACGGAAAATTATTTTTGTTTTTTACTTTTGTAAATTAAAGCCAGAAGTGTAGAAATAGGGGAGGATAAATAAAAGTAAAATTATGAACAAAATAAAAATGTTTTTTTTTAGAAAATTTTTTAAAGGAAAATATTTTTAACTTTGTTTTGTGCTTCTTTTTAGGTTAAGTAACCTTTGTAGTGTTTTCTGTAAATATGAATTTTTTTTTGCCTGAAATGTCTGTCAACTTATTTTTAGAAAAAATTTAAAGTTTTAAATCGATTCGATTAAAAGCTTTAAAAATTTGTTACGCTGAAATAAGGGGTGCTCTTTTTAAAGACAAAGAACTTTCTTTAAAAATAAAACACAACAAATTAAATCGAATGCCAACATCTTCGCTTTATTAGCTGCTAAATTTAATGGCATTAAATAATTAAATAATGTCAGACTTTTGGCCTCCGTACTGATTTATAAAGGACTGAGTAGAAATGAGATGAGTATTAAGTTACAGAAAACTACAATACTAAAATCTTGAGCCCTAAAGAATTAAAGTACTAACTGCCTGCTTTTGAAATACAAATAAAAAGTTTTGTTTTGGAATTTACATGGAACAATAATAAAAATTACTCGAGTTTGTTTTTGGTTTCACTATAAATAAACAAACGAAAATTTTTATTTGATTTTCAAAAACAGGCAGTTTGATTGTTCTAAATGAAACGAAATTTTTTACCTACTTAATTTAGGCAAATTTATTTTCATGTTTAATTTTCACTAAAAACTTTTGTCTTCACTTTAAAGACATTTTAATTTTATAAGTTTTTTGCGTTTACTTTTCAAATTTAAAATTTTTTTTTTCATCCTTAATTTAAGCAACAAGTTTCAGTCATTAAAAATTTAAAAAATTAATTTGATTAACATTAAAACTAACACTAACTTTCCTTAAATATTTTTTTTTTGGTTATTTATTTTTGGCTTTCCTCCTCCTCATGGCTTAAATTGTGTTGGCTATAAATTTAGTTGTCCTTAAAAAAGTGGTGGCAAACAAAAATAAAAATTTTCTTTGAAAACTTAAATGCCACTTTATTTTTATTTATTTTTAATTTAACATTAACCACTAAATTTTATTTACACACACACACACCCATTGAACTTAGATAGATATTCTTCCTTACGCACAAACACTTCCACTTACAAAAAGAGAGTTAGATTTATCTATACGTGTGCATTGACCTTTTTGAATTAAACAAAAATTTGTTCGCATTACAAGTGTGTGTGTGTGTGCTTGTGTGAAGGGTTTTTTAGAGTGTGTTGTGTAAGTTTTGGAGTATTTTAGTTGGCTACAATTTCATACTTAACTTTTTTATATCTGTTTCTAGTAAATTTGTTGGCTTCTACCCCAGCAACATCAAAAACAACACAAAATAAATACAAACCCCTAAATAAAACAGAAGAGTAAAATGGAATGAAATGGAATAATAATCATAAAGAAACACATAAAAACCGTAGCCTTAAATCCTTAAGGGCCTGTAGAAAAATAAATAAAATCGTGCACATACTCACATATACACACATACACATTAAGCTTTTCCGAAGAAAAAAAAGGTCGCCGCAGTGTATTTTTTTTTAATTTTTTTCTGATGCTGCTGTTTTGTTTAGTGCTCTTCTGTATTATAGATTTTTGCTTTGTAGGGCAGCATTTTCATAAAGAATTGGAAGTTTTGAATTTATTTCCAAGCAGCGTGTTCATTTTTTTTTTATTGTAGTTTAGTTTTTATGCTTTGCTTTTAACATTTCCACACATGCACGTTTGAGTGTGTGAAAGTGTGTGAGTGGTAGAGTGTATAAAATAAATATTTCTTCTTTTTGCGACAATAATTCAACATGAAAATTAGGTTAACAATGACAACAAGAACAACAATCACATACGACTCAGGGCTAAGCGTAGTAAAAATCACATTCGTAACGTTAAATATTATAGTGTGTGTGTGCGTGTAAGAAGTGCTATTGTGTGATGTTTATTCTAACACTGAAATGTACCCTAAAAATAGGCTTTAGTTTCCTTTAAGGGATTTTTTTTTGTATATTTATTAAAGGAGAATACTAAAATATTTAATAAAAAAATGTATTTTAAAATGCAAATGCACAGTGGCTTGGATTTTAATAATAAAAGTTTATGAAAAACAGAATATTTTAGAATCTACGGAGGCAACCATTATATGGCTATGGGCTCTTGATAAAGGACTTATTTAAATATAATACAGGTGGCGGTGACAATAATGCGGTGCAATTGAACAGAATATGTTTAAAATTTTCCTTAAAAATAGTTTTGTTGGAGGAACCGCTTTTAGAAAGTCAAAATTTGTTTCTAGAACTAGGACAAAATTCATCATTACATTGTTGGCCCCCAAAAATAGGAAACTAAGATGTGATAAATAGTTAAATAGTCATACAAGCAGGGCTACATCCGCCACAGATAACGGCAAATAGCCAGCGTTATGCATAAAAACTTTAAGTTACTCGTTTGCGCCATAATGGAATAAGTCATTGTCAAGATGTGATCCCTGAATAATGTGATATAAAACCGGTGCTGGTTTTTTTTTATAATTTTCAAATGTTTGACCCATGTTGAAATACATAATTAAGGTCGCATTGTGCGTCCAATTTTTTGTCAAAGATTTGTTCATGTTTACGAAAAGTCAATGTTTTGCGTTGGGATTATTGTATTTTATTAAAGTTTTTGATTATTTTAAGTTAAAACAAAAAAGATATTGATCATAATTAAATAAGAATTGGCTAAAAATTTATTTATTTCATCACGTTCGATTTCTGTTTGAATAACAATAGACTGAACCGCAGTATGCCCAAAATTATTTTCAAATATTAGTGCTATGTTTTATTCTTGGAAATAAAACGTTTTTTTTTTATTAAGATGTAGTTAAGTTTTTGCAATTTCAAGTACTACCGGGCTCAAGGCGAATTCATTCATTACAGGTGGTCTAAAAAGCCATGCTAATAAATTTTTTTTTTGCTTTATAATTGACGGATGTCAAAATATTGTATTTTATCTCTGTTTCTGTTTTTGACATTCTACAATCATTTTACAAATAAAAATTGTTGTATTACCGATTACACCTGCAATGAATTCGTCTTGATCCGGTTAAAAAAACTCCTTTTATTTCACTCAATATTTACAATTCACAAAAATTTTACCCGTTTTTGTTACTTTTACCCATTGTTCCTTATTACTGTTCTCACGCCACTCGCCTTATACCATTCTCCAGGGGTTAGTATATTTTTTGGCCAGTTTTTTCAAAAAGTTTTTTTTTTTTAAATGAAAGTCGTATTGGTTTTTATTTTAAGGCTTAATAATAGTACGTACTTTTGTGTCATTGATGTTTGTTTTTTTTTTAGTTATTTTTATGGATTATTTAAGTTTTTATAGATTTGTACTCTTTTTTATAGTAAAAAAGTTCAACTATATCTGTTGTTGCTCTTAAAAAACAGAACATAAAATATTTGTACAGCAAAATTGTTTTGTATTTTGTTATTTTTGTATTATATTGTGCAAATTGGTAACATTTCAACAAGCAATTTTGTCGACACACAAACACAATTTCACTTTTACATGCACAAATTCATATGAAAGAGAAAATCACACACACACACAAATATGTATGTGAGTTTTTCTTGGAATAAGAACAACAGTACACACATATACAACTACACATCAATACACAGCATGATGTTTAACAAGAAACTTAAATAAAGAAAAACAAATACGTTTTTGTTTTACTCGTTCACATTTAAGAACATGCGTTGCTATTAATTTGTGTGTTTATGTCCGTGTGCATTTCTATGTGTGTGTGTGTATTGCATGAAAACTCATATACAAAAAAAAAAAAAAATGTCAAGGACATTTCCATTTACTTAAGTTTTAACAATAATAATACATTAAGCCCACAAGTGCAAATGTATTGAAAACTGTTAGAACATTATGACTTAAAATTAAAGTTTTTCAAATGTTTGTTGTTTTTCCTTTCTTTCGAAAATGCAATTTTTGTGTCATTTGAATATTTTTGACAATAATGTGTTTGAAATTGCGAGAACAAGATAATTCTATGCCTTTTAATAGCGAATAATATTACCTTTCGGTTAATGTATTGTCAAACTAATTAAGTGAGAAATAAACATAAATTACAAAGAAATAAGTATTGTCGGGCTTAGCCGATATGATGCCCTACACCACAGTATTTCAAATTAAATTTTTGAAAGTGTACCCAAAATAACAAAACTATGAGGTTCATATTCACGTACAAATTCTTTGTGCAGAAAATAATTTAGACATCTTCATCTAGATAAGATTTGCACGCAGAGAAAAATAAAAAATCGATGGAAAAAATTTTAACTTGGAAATATGGACCGATTTCAATTAAATTTTTAAGGTGATTTAGATTGCAATTAACTAAGTTTGGGCTTAATTTAATCTTAGCACTGACATATCAAGATTTTTATGTTTACAAAGACTCTATTCCGAAAATAAGCTTGTATGGGGACTATGTTTGTGTTGATATTTGTATTGACTCAGCTGGCTGTCCTTGTAAAGCTTTGGTGATAACTTGATGAAATTTGGGACACATACTGAAAATGGTGAGAATCGACCCATAATTTAACATAGCCCTCATACAAGTTTCTCTCGTGAATAGAGTTTTTGTGACCATAAGCCGTATTATTTTGGTATTATGATTTTATTTAGTCCAAGTTTATTTTATTGCAATTCAATCCAAATTTGATCGGAATCGGGGCATATTTGACCAAAGCACATATACAAATAGTACTACTGGAAATAACTTTTAATGCCAGAAATTTAATTTTAATATTGGTGTTGACAAGCAAATCGGCGACAATAATTTTAACGATGGCTACAAAATTAATCATAGATCCCATATAAACCCCCATACTAAAATCACTTTAAGGCAAATATATATCACATAGATGAAGAAATCTAAATAGTTAATTTTCGGCACAAAGAATTTGGACCACAAAAAATTATTTTTTCTGGTGGATCCAAGATTGCCCATGACTCCCAAATAGGAAACAAGATCGAAAATTTGTCTTTAAGTTCTGTCCGAGTATCATGTGTCCGGGATTGACCGACTACACTTTATTACTTGATTTTAATCCCTAATTATTATTTTAGATCTTCATCTGAAATAAAAACTTGGGAATATAAAGGTTCTTTAACAATGAGAGCATCAATTTCGTTTTTTCTTCTATCTTATTTCTTCCCAAAGTATTTCATATATCGAGGGCCTATATTCAAAATCCTCTTTCTTAAAAAACACAACTTTTCAGGGGAGCCAAAGAACTGTTTTTTTTTCGCGTATTACTTGAGTTATTAAAATTCGGTATTCTTCTATATTTTTTTTAAATCAACATTCAGTAGTTCACAGATAATTGGTTCATTAAATTTTGCATTATTGGGGACTTTATGCCAGATAGAGGGTTTTGCTTCTCAAAAATATTCAATATGTCTGTATGAAAATGAAAAGATAGAGAGAGGGTCTTGCATTTTAATAAAAATAAATTATTTTGATTTTATTTATGCCATCTGTCTTAAAGTGGTTTAAAAAACTCAAAAGTTTGTCATCACTGTAATTATTAAAGAAATCACAATTTAGATATTCTGCACCAAACAGCTTTTTCACGATCTGGCTTCTCTAGCAATTCTAACGTATGTAATCGATTGGCAAGTGCACTCCATTGGCGTATGGCCTTTCTCTAAGAACTTCTGTTCAATAACTTTATTATTTTCAGCAGCAAAATTGGATAGAGCTTTAGATAAATAATGGTTACGGTTTTGGTAGCCACCATCCACACAACCATCCGAGAATCTTGTAACTGGCAATGAATCTGAAAACATTTTTAAATGATGAATAATACATGAAACAAATACTGACGCAGACAAATCGCCATTGATTTCGCTCCACTAACAATAGTTTGTGCACTGATGAGTACTTATATTCAGCCCAATTATGAATAAAAATTCCCCGGGAGTTTTTTCCCTTTTCTTATTATTATAATTGAATTAAGAAAGGAAAAATGGGAGAAGGGAGAAAACTCCCGGGGAATTTTTATTCATAATTGGGCTGATTATAAATAGTAAAATTGTGTAAGAGAAGGCGTTGCTTTTTCCACAATATGATGATGAACACAAAACTCCCATTTTTCTTGGTGGTTTTTTGAATTTTGTATGAAAACTCCATCAGTAGTAGAAAATCCTAAATATTTTTGGCCTTTACTATTCTGAGTTTTCCTTTCGGAAATTTGAAAAAGGATTATGTTCTTTTGCAAACGACCAGATTATTGTTGGTTTTTTTGTTCTTCGGAATCTGGGTAGATATGATTTTTGTTTTATTGCTGTTTTAATTTGTTATGTGCCAACATACCTGATATCCGACCGTCCTCTTTATCTTCATTTTTTGCGATACCAAACGTCAAAGTCAATATAGAAAAAACTCTAAAATTTTTGTCAGCGTTTTTTTTTTTTATATGAAGTTTGACGTTTATTAAGAAAAAAAATTGGCAGGCGAAGACCCCATGATACAAAAGCTAATTAATAAAATCTTATGTAAGTTTATCACACGATAATAATATTTTAATTACATACGATTTTAAAAATCCTATAAATTTATTATGTTTTTTTTTAACATTTATATTATTGATGACACTTTAAAAGAATACAGTTTTTTAAGCAAATCCCAACTTAACCATTTATCTGTATGCCATGGACATTATATTTTCCAAAAACAAGCATGTTAAATATTTCCATGGTAATTCTGTTCAGAAACGGCTTTCGCTATTTTGATAAACCATTAAAAATGTCAAATTCATGTTTAGCTTGCAAAAAATAGTAAAAAACATGTATTGGAAGAACAAGTTATTCCAAAAAATATTTGAAAAATAACTATTAGGAAAGATAGAGGGTTTTGCATTCAGAAGAAATAATTGTGGAAGGTAGAGAAAATCCAAAAATGCAAATAAAACAGCAAAAAAAAAAATATTTGTTATGAAAACCGCACCATAGATGAGGGTTGTTTTACTGAACATTTTACCATTTAGCCCTCCGATGAGTGAGAAGGTCCCTAGGGACCTTTTTGCCTTTTCAAACTGAAATTACTTCTCCTTCGGCCACTACAACCCCCCCCCCCAAAGTTACTCTGTATTCCAAGAGTATTTTGTTGCGCATCTTGGAAAAAAATCAAGCCGATCGGATCATTACTTTAGGAGTTATTGAGGTTTTAGTGAGAATAGTACGCGGACGTGTGAATAGGTCCTTGTAGTAAATTTCACTAATAAATGCATGTTTTTGGGCATCATTATAATTTTTTTATTGTTTCAACACATACTTTACTTGTTCTGAACACAAAGACATTAGGGAAGATGATAAAAACAAAAAATTCTAAGAACAAAAATACTAAGAACTGGTTTATTGCTAGTATGTAGTATAAAATTAGAAAAAAAAATTTAAAAAAATTAAAAAGATTATTTTTGTATGTTGAATTTAGTTATAAACAATAAAAACAAAAAAAAAAATCAAAAAAAAATTTTTATATGAAAAAAATAAGATTTACAAAAAAGGTCCGTTGGGACCTTTTCATACGGCCGTGAAGTTCAGAACTGTCACTCATCGGAGGGTTTAATGCCATTTTCGTGAAAATCAAAGATAGAGGGTTTTGAATATAGGCCCTCAATATTTTCCTTTTTCGAATAAAAATGTAGCTAAAGTTATTTTTTTAAAACTTGAGTCTACTCAAACTTCAGCAACAATTTGTATGAAATTGATTTTGACGTTTATAATAATTTTATTTAGTTTTGAATGAAAATTTTATCAACATGTTTTAAAATATAATAATAAAAAAGTAATACTGTTGCGGGTAAAATTGGCAAATGGTTTCTTAATTGGAAATATGTGTGGTTGCAAAAAAAAAATGTTCTGGCATTCTAAACGCCAGTGAAAATGTTGCTGCCTATTGTGAACGTAGCTTAAGTATTACAAAAAACCATTTCTGTGCTTATTTAAACCTGTAAAATATAATATAAATAAACCTCACAACTATTTCAAATTAATTGTTTACACTTAGAGTTATCGCCAAATCTAAAGTTTAAATTGCATAAAAGGTAAAAGCAAAGAATTATAAACAATTTTTCCCTTTGGAATTATTTAAAACACAGCATTTAAACAAGCTGAAAGTCATCTTTAGTTGAACACAAACACGCAAGCATTTTGAGCAACTAACACAACTAAACACACTAGCACACATCCATAGACCATGCACACATTCATTATTAAATGTGACAACAAAGGCGACAAAGGGCTTAAAAGGAGTAACATGATCTTGTTTTAAAATAGAATACCAAAATGCCATGTTTTGTAAAGGCTCACCAGGGAAATTCGATGCGATGATGCAGTCAGTGATAACATAAAGACCAAAGAAATACACAAACATACTTAAAAACAAACCAAAACTAAAAATTAAAAAAACAACACAAGGGGAAGCAGAAAGAAAATTGTATTATGTAGTCACACACACACACTCGAATGTTTTCAAAAAGAAAACCAAAGTTTTGTTGTTTATAACAAGAGCATTATGACACCAGAAAACAAACATTAACAGATTAAAAACACTCACTCCCATGCACACACACACACATACGCATATACACGAACAACGGCACACACTCATAAATATCCTGGCCTCTCAAAGAACCAAACACACCGTTTCCTGCTTTTGTATGTGTGTAACAAACTCATTTACATTTTTCAAAAAAAATTCTGCTGGTGCAAAAAACACACAAAACAGACCCTCAAAATGCACAAGAACATACGACAATAATGAGTTAACTAAGATTTCATTTAATGTCAAGTCAGCCAAGCCAGTCTGTATGTTATTAAAATGGTGAGTCAGCCATTTTTAAATTGTGTACAAGGATGTCAGAAAAAAAATAAAAAAAAATTATAATATGTTGGAAAAAGGAATACAGAGGAATAAAAAACAGAAGATATTTTAGGGGAAAAATTTAATATCAGGAATTTTAAACGAGAAAATTTTTACTGCCGTCCGTATTTATGAAAAGTAATTTAGATTTGAAAGGTTTCTTAAAGCTAAATTTTTATAAAAAGTTTTCTTAAAATAGAATTTAAATTCAAATCAGTTTTTATGAACTTCCTATTTTTTGGAATATACTTTTTTATGCAAATAGCATTTTTGCATTAAATTAATAATAAATTTGTTCAACTTTTCCTGTAGGTTGCTATTTTAAGTAAAAGGCATAGAAAAAAATAAATAAATTTTGAGAATTTCCCTTAAGTTTCTAAAATTCACACATTGTCCTTGTTGCGAACATTTTCTTATATTTTCCACGAGTCGTAAATTAAAGCGAAATTTTCAATGAATGGAAAATTTGTAAAATATTTTTATGTATCCTTCTATAGATCACTTAAAATATCCTATATGTGACCTTCTCCGAGAAAAGTGACCTGGTGTGTGAAAATTAAGTTTTGAGAAAAACTCATTTCATCTTATTCTACACACTTTTGGGTACCAGAATCTACTCTTAAGTCCAAATCCGTTTTTTAACACTCTTGGTCCCTTTTCTCGGAGAAGGTCACATAAATTATAAATTAAGTAAATTCAAATTTTTTATTTAAAGTACACAATACGCCCAAAATTTTCCATGGAAAGTTAATTTGCGCAAATTTTCATTAAAAAAAAAAATTGCGCAAAATTTCCTAATAAATACGCAAAATATTCTACGAATAGCAAAATTTAACCAACAATTTTTTCTATAAAAAGCAAATTCGCGCAAAATTTTTTCTATTTTGTGTAAGAGGCAGAATAAACCACACAAATGGCTTGCAAACATGTTTGTCCAAATGTTTTGGGTTTTCAATGGACGTGTTTGTTGTTTAATCAAACATTTGAAGCATGTTTGTAGAAATATTCAAAATTTTTAATAGTTGGCAGACATGTTGGATATTTGTCAAACTTTTTGGGAGGTCTAGTGCTAAATTAAATCATTTTAGTGAAAATTTTGCAAAGTGAGAAAGAAAAAACCATTTTCACCCCAAAATTCATATTCTTTAAAGCAGGCGATACACTTTCGTATTCAGTCTTACGATTTGTCAAAAAAACAAAAATCGTGTGCGCTCGTAAAGTATGATAGTGTGGCTCAAAAAATATTTGTGTGGGAGATTTTTTTGACAAGTCTGTGTTGTCCGACTTGTAAATGTTTATACAAATTTTCATAAAATGAAAGATTCTATGCGATCAGAGTTGCATTTTCTTGTAAAGTAACTGAGTCATTAGAGTTTGCATCTTTCTTGTGTGATAGTGTGGCGTTGACAGCTGATTTTATAGACATATTTTTTGTGTTGGATAGAATTTCATCAGATTTTCGTGTGAATAAATCGTACGACTGTGTAGGAATTCCGGCCTAAAACTGCATGGTTTACCCCAAAATAGCTGTTTGTTAAAACCACTTCTTACTCAAAATTCTCTTCCTTTCATTATTACATATTTCTCCTCCGTTTTAAACAAATATGTAGCGAGCAAAATTGTCGCAGCTCATCATCTGCATTCGTTGAAAACAAATCAAGATTGAAAAATTAATGTTTGTACGAAATTATTGATGTTGTTAATTTGCAGACAGAAATAAAGTTTGTATGGTTTATTTGGCTCTTAAGTTTGTGAAAATTTTCCAAAAACAGACAATATGCACAACAAGTATATTTGCGTAAATTCCTAAATATTCCTCAAATTTCCTTTAAGTACCAAACTAAAACAAATTTTCAATTAACTAGCAAACCAAAGGAAATCAACTTCTAAATAGCAAGTTTGCACAATAAAAACGATATGTAGCAAATTCGAACATATGTTTTTTTCTAAATTGCAACAATTTTAGTATAAAATGCTACACAAAAGTTCCAAGTGGTCGCAGTGCTTATTGCCTTGTAAATATATCTAAGTAATACAAGCTTGGAATTTTTTATTTTTTTGTTAAATAAGTTTTATCAACAAATGTTAATATTCCTATTTTATAAAAACTTGCGCAAAATTTTTTGTAGCACCAAATTTAAACAAATTTCTACCAAAATTTTTAGTTATTTTTTAAATTATTAGTATTGTGGTTATTTTATTGAACTATTTATGGTTTTTAATCCAAATTTTTAATATTTTTTATTAAATTTATTAAATTTCTAATAAAGCGCTCCATCATACTCCCACTCATACAAAAATTCTAAACAATTTAACGCATCTTGTCTTAGTTTTGATTTGCTTTGATCATTTCTAATGTGGCTGTTGCTTTTTACAACTTCTTGAAAATGTTCACAACACATAATCAGTCAATATTGCGACTGTAATGAACTAATCACTCTTCTTTGTAAAGAATACAGCCTCAAATGCCTCTCCCAGAAGTTTTGCCCTTTAATCATACAAACATTTCAATCACAAAATTATGTATGGATGTGTGGTCAAATATGTAGCTAAAGAGAAATCCCTTTAGATATAAATTGTGTGCACCTGCCTATATATTTATTGCTATGCAATCTTGCCTTTGCGAACATGTTGATGCATGTGTTTAGTGTAGAGATTCCCATAAATCATTCAGTTTTTTTTTCTGTACTAACAAATAAAAGGAAGGTGTGAAAGTGAAGATAAGTTTATTGAATTTTAACACTATTTATATCGAGAAAAATGTTCTAGTTCACAAGATTATCGCAAAGTTGCAAATAACATCCAATTAATAAAAATTCCTGTTTTTGCATGATATCCTTGAAAGGTGAAAATTTGTGCAAAATTTTCCTTAAAAGTTTCTATAAAAAAAGTAAATTTTCGCCAAAATTTCTTTATAAAAAGTAATTTTGCGTAAAACTATCTATTAAAAAAAGTAAATTTGCACAATATTTTCTATAAAAAAAAGTAAATTTGAGCAAAATTTTCAATAAAAAATAAATTTTTGCAAAATATTTAAAAAAAAATAAAATTTGCTCAAAATTTATTCTTGTGTATTGTTGACCTGTTGTTATAAATCAAAGTAAACTTTATTAGTGAAGTGTTAAATTTGTCCGGCTTTTAAAACTTTTTTTGTTTATTTATTTAAATATCCCCCTGATGATGGTCAAAGATTTTGACCGAAATATTGGAAAAATATAAAAATAAATAAATAAAAATAAAATTATAAGTTTTTTGAATTTTAATTTATTATTTATATAAGACCTCAAGCCAAAATAATAAAACAACCTTTGCTCAAAATTTTCAATAAATAAAAACAAAAAACTACTTTTAATTATTTAAGCTTGAGGTCGTTTTTTATAAAAAATTATATATATTTTTTTTTTCAATATTTCGCTAACCTTTGGTTAGCATCATAACAAAATTATGAAAAAATTTTTGTCAGAAATTAAAATCAAAAACCTAAAAAAAACAAAAAAAATTGCTCAAAATTTTCTTTAAGAAAATGAGAATTTGCAAAATTTTCTATAAAAAAAGTAAATTTTTTCTATAAATAAAAATTAAAATAAAACAAAATTTGCGCAAATTTTTAATATAAGTAAAATTTGTGCAAAAATTTCTATGAAAATAGTAAAATTTTCTATAAAAATAGTAAAGTTGTGCAAAATTTTTCTAAAAAATTAGAATAAGAAGAAAAAAATTATAAGGTGAAAGAAAATAGACTAAATAATTAGTAAACTTCCTTAAAATTTGTAATAAACATAAAAAAAATTGCTCAAAAATTACCAGAAAAATGGAAATGTTATGAAAATTTGCTTTAATGTATTTTGTTTTCTAATTTAAGAAAAGTTTCCTATGGAAATAGCAAAATTGCGCCAAATTTCTTGTTAAGGTATCGAATTTGCGCGAAATTTCCTATTAAAACTAGCTAAATTTGCCCAAAAACTTTCCATTGAAATAGAAAGTTTGAGCAAAATTGTTATCCGAAAATACTAAGTTCGAGTAAAACTTTTTATAAAACTAGCAAATTTGGGCACTCTTTAAAAAAAGAGTAAAATTTTGCAAAATTTTCTTTAAAAATAGTAAAATTATGCGAAACTTTCAACAAGACTGATATTTTTTTTTATATGAAAACTGTACGGGTTTGCAGATTTTTTAATTAAAGCAGAAAGTTTGCGCAAAATTTTAATAAAAATAGAAAATTTGGGCAAAAATTCATAGAAAAATTAAAATTTTGCCAAAATTTCCAAAAAAAAAAATTTATTTTGTTTTTAATATCAAATTTGCAGCGAGTTTTCTATGAAAATAACGAAATTGGGCAAAATTCCTTGGTTAAAAAATTTGCGCCAAAATTCTTATAATTAACAGAATTGTTCAAATTTCCGTAAACATTTTGCGTAAACTCTGCCATCAAATTAACAATTTTGCACAAAACTTTTTATAAAAGTTGCAAATTTATGCAAAGTTTCCTATAAAAATAGAGATTTTTTTTGTTATTAAATTTGTTATAAGTTTTCTACGAAAGTGGTAAATTTGCGCAAAGTTTTCTTATAAAATAGCAATTTTAATATTTTTTTTTATCAAAAATTTCTATTATATTTTTTTAAGGCAAATTTTTTTAAAAAATTGGGTTGCTCTAGTGTTAAAATTTCTGTCACACTGTTTCATTTAAATAAATGCTGATGATGAAGTTAAGTTAGATTTAGTGATGAAAGTTGTTTAGGACATAAAAAAATAAAACTGACTGATTGAATGTATTTATTAACAAACAACTGGGAAATCAGTTTTTGAAAAAAGAACGCAACAACTGAAATTGAGAACTCACAAAGACAGATGCCCATGTAATTTACAAAAAAAAACAATAACACTTTCATTATCAAATGATGTTTATTTTTTGCTGTTCCATTTCAGTTTGCTCCTTTCTCCATTTTCTTGTGTTCTTTGTACGTTTGTATGTCGGTATAGGATTGTCTGTTAGAATTTTTTTCTATTTCGTCTTCAATTCCTGTTGATTTCCTTTGTGTGTGTGTGTGTGTGTGTGTGTGTGTGTGTGTGCGAACAGGTAGTAGCATTTGTAAAAGGACGAGCCATAAAAACAGCATCAACAAAAACAAAAAAAGCAACATGTACATGAACTTTTCAATAATCAAGGATTATTTTTGTTGTGTTTTATTGATTGTTGTTTTACGTTTGTGTATAATAGTTTAGTTAAACGTATTTGTATGTGTGCGTCTGATTTAACTTTAGCAAAACTGACATTGAAAAGTTTTGATTCGTTTTTTTCTGCTAACAATTTATACAAAACTTTTGCTCACATCCACGTTTAACGTATCCATGTTTTTTTTTTATTGATTTTAAAAATACTTAAGTTGAAAACCATAATGTAATGCAGTATTCTTTAATTTATATTTAATCGGTCTATTTGTTTTTGTCTTTGAATTACTTTGTTTTTTTAATGGCATTTTATGAAATCAAAAAAATCTATTAATTTTTAATAAACGTTCACACATGATTGCCCAAGTTTTTTCCTTGACTTCTATTAAATATACAATCAAATTTTAAAATCACTTGGGAATAGTTGTTTGTTTATACAGTAGGCTCTAAAGAATTAGAACTTTTTGAAATGAAAACTACCAGATGGAATCGATACACCAAATTCTTTGAAATTAAAATTCGAACTTGCGAGCTGTTTATTTTCTTTTTATCTCTGCCGAAACATCAAAATAGCGGAGTTTAGTATTAGGGCTGCAAAAGGTCAAATGAAAAATATCGTAGCTCTTTTGTTAAATATAGCTGCAAAATACAAAGAGTTTCCATTAATTTTAATTACAGTGCAATTATATTCAGCAAGCCAAATGGCTTATGAACAATTAGAGCTTTAGCTATTTTAAAAGTCCATATTTTTTGAAAAGTTTAAATTATTGTTTTCAAGTACTTTTTTGCTGTTCATTCTGACCGAAATAACACTATAAAATTAATGATTTAGAAATGATAATATCTGAAATTTTTTTGAAGCTAACGTGATTAAAAAATTAAAATTGCTGGACCAATGATAAGTTTCGGTTGGAAATGTTTTTATAAGTTTTTCTGACTCACTCTTTATATCTAGTAATAAAAAGAACTTACAAAAGTGTGAATCTAAGTGTAGTAAAATTTATATGAAAACTTTAAAGTAAAATTTATATAAACTTTGGTACACGTTCAATCACTTGTGTTGTGCGAACAGCAGAGCTGAAAATGAATCATTCATTTTTGAATTAATTCGTGAATCGTTCATGT